>CP125975.1:43925962-45175962 GCA_030063025.1 Avena longiglumis | reverse complement strand
GGCAAAGGGCCACAAGTTTTTCACAACCGTGGATCCGCCCGCGTGGACAAATATTCCAGATGTATGATTCTTAAATACTCCATCTGTTCACAGACGCTGGAGGATTTTCCAACAGCCCCTAAAACCAGGGCCGGCTCTGACCCATGGCAGCCTTGTGCCATGGCCAAGGGCCCATGCTAGCGGGGGCCCATAAATTACCAGTTCTCTAAAGTATATATCCAACATTCTTTGAAAAAAAAACTCAGCCCAGGCAGTCCAGGAAGCACGTCCCAGCAGAGACAACTCGCAGGCGAAAGAAACGCGACGACGCCCGGTTGCCTGTTGGACTCCTTCCTCGGTTCCCAAATCCCAATTGATCTGACAAGCCGCGACCCGATGTTCGAACTTGGCTGATCCTTCCTTGCGTGCGCGGTGGTGGTGCCGGTGCGCCAAGGCTGTCCTGCCCTCGCGCGCGGTGTCGGTCCGCCCTTGGCTAATCGCCTGATCCTTGCTCGCCTGCTGATTACAGAAGCTGTCTAGCTGTCCCGCGCGTGCCCCTGGTATATCTCGTTCATTGAATCACTCGATCTCTATCTCCTCTATATTTGTTGCAATCGCTAGGCTAGCTAGCTTCAAGTAGTTCTGTTTGCCTTCACCGACTGTGTAGGAGTATCTCATGAGAGAAAAACTAGCTAGTTCAATTAATCGTAATATGATGTAAACGTGTTAGGGTTCTATCTTTATCTTTTTATGTAATGTATTTTAGATGATATGGAGCCTAAACATAAGTCTGACGCTGCGAAAAGGAATAAAAGAAAATGGGAGATTGAACTTCTTGAATCAGGAAATGGTGCTTTAAAAAGGTATTTTCCGGCTACAAGTAGTGTTGATGTCAATCATGATAACCAAAGTCAAGAATCTGAACCTGGACAAGACGATGATGAAACTACAAATGTTGATCATGAGGTCAATGAAGAGTCTTTGGATGAGGGTAAGTAACCAAATAGCTTCGATTTTTGCAGAAGTAAGTTAGCAACTAATTGTAAATTTTTGAATTCAAACGTAGATGTTGATGTTAATGAGGACAATAGGGAGGAGGGAAATTTGCAGTCTTCGCCTGATGTCCAAAGAAGCTTTTTTGTGAAGCATTGAAGCATTATTGTCAGTGGACGCATTGGAATTATTTCTTATTTAAGGTAATCAAAGTAGCACCAATACTTCTTGTCTACTTGTTATATTTTGAGACTAAGAATGTCTGGTTGGATTTTAAGTGTTAATAGTTTACAATGAAATAGATACTACTTATTTGTACTTCTAGATATGCCTATATATAATACATTTTGCCTATATATATACATTAGCTTAGAGGCCCATGCCTCAACTTTGCACGAGGGCCATGTAAAATATAAAGCCGGCCCTGCCTAAAACACCGCGAAAGTATAGAACTACCCCGATCAATATGAAATTTGAATCACATCAGGATCGCCCCAGCTCGTCCTTCTTCCAACCTCAAGGGTACTTATGACACTTAACCACAACTCTTGGACTTCATTTTGGAAAATCACATCCAGCAGCATCCAGGCCTCAGGGGTATTTATCTGGAATGCTAATGACACTTAAATTTACCCAAGGGAAGAAATGCTGAGCATTAGTCTTCATCTTCTCCAGGAGTCCTAGAAGAATGGAAGCCTGCAACATAGATAAATTTCTTATCGGAGTACCATTGATGCCAGTAATACACAACTTACTTATTTACTCCATTTTCAGAACTTACTTATTCATGCCAGTAATACAAACTAAAATTTGTAACGCTGTGTTTGGATGTCGGAATTAGGGCTCGGAATTAAGCTTTTGCAAATGGTTGGGCCAAATTCACTTGTTTGGGTGGCTATAGAATTGGGGCTTGGAAAGTAGAGTCAATTCCGTGCCCGTCCGCGCCCCGTGTAATCTGGCCTCGCGAGTTTCTGAGCGGGGAGGCTTGGAAAGGCTCGGAAACAACCCTGCCCCCGCGTACCGGTTCGTCTCGAGTACTCAAACAGAAGAGGAGCTCGCGTCAGGGGAGTGCACTGCACAGGGCGCACGCGCACGACCTGCAGCAAGGCGGCGACAGCCCCAGCTCCGGTGAGTCTTCCTCGCCCTCTTCTCCCTCCTCTCTTTCCATTCCTGCCCCTTTGGAGCAAGCGGGCTGCAGGTACAACGTACGTTCTCTCGGGTGTCCCCGCCCCCAAACCCTAATTAGCTACAGGCGACGATAGGAGGAGGGGAACAACGGGCGGAGGGGAACGACAGAAGGAGGAAATCGGCGACCGAACAGGAACAGCGACCATTCCCCTGGCCTCTACCCAAGCCGGGCCTCTACCCAAGACGGGCCTCTACCTGCCCTCTTCTATTTCTTTATTTCCCTTTCTAATTTATCTTATATTCATGTGCTTGATTTGTTGAAATTGCAGGCAATTGGGGATTGATTGCTGCAGCTCGCGTCATTACGCGGTGTAGACGAGATTTCCCGCTGCATGATTTTTAATCGACATATGCATCTCAAAATCTAGGATTCGTTGCCACGGGCTTGTGAGAAAACACCGCACTGAATCAAGCTATGGTTGAAAGTACAACGAGTTAAGAGAAACACACAAGAGGAGGACTCTTTCATTGGTGTTGGTCGAGCTCAGATCAATACATGGTTGGCTCCCTATACAAAGTGATGTGTCAGGTTCATTTATGTGCGCCAACAGATACGATCTGGAAATGCCGTGCTCAAGTGCAAAATGAACGACATGATCTCAGTGAGATTGATAGCGTGAGGACAGGGAAGACAAAGTGATAAGGAAGCCAAAATTCTGCTGATTAGCTCTGCAGTACAGAAGACACCGGGATAGACTATACGACTTCATTTGGTATTTTTTTAATATTATTACATGTGAAAAATACTATATAAATATCTAATATACACATACTATTTGCATTCAATTCTATCCTTTGCACATCCAAACATGACTTGGAATTGGATGCTACCCTTTCATTTCAGTAGTAAATTTCATGCACATCCAAACAATGGAATTGGAAATGGAGCCATTTCCTTTCCATCTAGGATTTGGAATTTTCAGTCCAATTCAATTCCGAGCAAAAATTCCTACATCCAAACACAGTGTAAGTGATTTTCAGTTTAACCAGAGATTAGTGCTCCATTTTCAGTGACTGCATTATTAAACCCATAAAAGCAGTCTCTGAAATTTATAATGGAAGTGATAGTATAGCTGAATCAGTTTCAGTTCCATAATCATGTAGTTTCATAATCATGTAGTTTCAGTTTCATAATCATGTAGTTTCAGTTTCAGTTCCACCAAGTTGCTTTCATACTGTGGATTAGCACTGACAGTACTGTGATGCAATTAATGGTTTTTCCTTGTTGTTTTCTACTGTAATTTAGCACTGACAGTACTATAATACAAGTAAATTCAGTGCAAATGACAGTAACCTCAATGCTGCCAATCACGAATGTTTCATGTGCAAATTTAGAAGTGCAGGGAAACTCTAACTAGTGCAGATTTAGAATATAGAAATGCAAGATACTCCATGAAAATGCATGATTGTGTGTAACTCCAGGCAAGCAATGTTTTATATACATAGCCAAGATAAAGATTTGCTAGTGCTGCCTTGTAGTCCCCAGATTGCTTTAGTTTCTCTGCATTAAGTGAATATTTAGAAAATATTCAGAAACCTTGCACATGAATTACTATTCCAGAATTACTCACACTTGATAGTATAATCACTCACAGTATACTCCTTGGAAGTTATGAGGGGCGGATTCAATTTTTTAGCAAGAATAACAAGCACTACAGTGCACTACTCCAAGACAACTAAGCACTACAGGCAGCATCATCTGAACGAGTACAAGCGGTACTACGAGCAGAAGACAGGATGTAATTCTTGTGCAAGTAGATCATGCATAACATGACTAAAGGAGAGATAATTGAAATCAACTCAACAATATCATTTGGAACCTAAATAGAGTAAACGAGAGAAAATCTAAATTTTAACTGAATTTTTAGACACAGAGGTGAAGGATGACAGAGAGGTCAAAGGATCTGAAGGAGAAAATAACTGGGCTGTTTGCACACAGTACCAAGGCTGAGCAACATCAAGAAGACACACTCCAACATCTAAGTATAGACCATCATTTTCGAGAACAAATGGTCTCAAATTTATTAAAATTACTCCAACATCAAATGCAATATGCTTACTGTAACGTTATATTTGAAGTAGAGATCAAGGGCAGTGGTGAAGTAATGTAATTCATCCTCAACAACAGCGGATTAGGAAAAACAAACAAAACTTAGCAATCGAAAGGAGTAAGACCTTTATTTTCTGCATCATCTTGTGCTTGCAGATGTTTGTGCACATGGATCAAAACTAGAGTATCCCACTAAAGGCTGATCGATGAATGATAGATCGAACAGCACATGCCAATGTCATTATGCAAAACAACAGGCAAGGAAACAATACAAAATGTTAGTGACAGTTCCAAGCAAGGAGTAATCTCAGAGTCCAATCCACTAGTTCTCAAACTATGTACCTCATGAGCACCTCATAATGTTACAGTAAGCATCTCGAAGAGAATGAGCAGTACAGGGATGGCCAGTATTGGTCCATCGTCACCTCTAGAGACGATATCTCCACCGAATCAACAAAGACAGAGTCAATTGTAAACGTCAATCAACAAGCTTAGCATAAAGTTAATGGAAGATCAGGACCTTGTCCTGTCTCCTATACAGAGTCAATTGTGCCAGAATTGAATTAAACTAGAACTGCCATATGTATCAGTAAGCTCTCTGTGTCTAGGCTAGCACCTTGTCCATGTCGAAGTTCGTGTGGCGGCAGCACGATGGCCAGGTCTCGTCATAATAGTCTGGCCACAGTCCGTCTGTTCCATGAAGAAAAAATTAACCACACCAGTGACTAATTCCACATCGATCTTGAACGTCTGGAGTGACTCCAACCTGAAACAGGGAACATAGAAAGCAAGCGGCATTAGCACAAGCGCACAGAACCGGAAGAACAGAATCAAATCTCTAGTCTCCAGAGCGTCAGAAACCCCAACTAACCCGACTCAAACAAGCGCGAGCACGCGTGGATGAAGCGGTGGTGGCGAAATAGAGAGGAGGGAGAGCACGTACCAGCAGCAGGTGTTGATGGCGCAGCAGTGGCTGGTGGAGGAGCAGATGGTGCCCGGCCACTGCAGGGCCAACCCGAAGTAGTCGAACCTTGCGCTGCTTCTTCTATACCACAGCAACAGATGCGAGAACGAGGCCCGTGCCAAACATAGGCTACCAGCGGCCAGACCACCATCAGGTGTGTCGCGCACGCCTTCGAAGGGTCAAAGTGGCTGGTGGAGGAGCAGATGGTGCCTGGCCACTGCAGGGCCAACGCAAAGTAGTCAAACCTTGCGCTGCTTCTTCTGTACCACAGCAACAGATGCGAGAGCGAGGCCCGTGCCGAACAGAGGCTACCAGCGCCGAGACCACCATCAGGTGTGTCGCACATGCCTTCGGAGGGTCAAAAGCTCATCTTCAACTCAAGGAGGAAGAGGGCTATGGGTGCGAGGGAGGGAGAATCGACAACACGCAAGAGGAAGAGCGCAGCGGCAACATGCACGAGGGAGAGGGCAGCGGTGAAACGTGCGAAGGAGAGGCCAAGGCGAATGAGACTATGGGAGCGAGGTGAGGGGAGAGGAATGCAAGCGACCCGTCCAAACAGGGAAAATTTGGAAATCAGGATAAGCCGCTATCATTAAGGAACATGGCCGTGATTCTTTTCCACGCCTTAGGAAAATGAACAGAGGGAGTAGAAAAGATTTATCACTAGCAGATAGTCATGAGGCCAACATCAAGGGCTTGAACCGAAATTATGCATTACATGCTCCAAGCTCACAGTGTTGGATTACATTACAGCAAAAGAAACGCATACCATCATAGAACAAAGTAACCTGGTGGTAGATTACCAGCAATCCAGCATGTATCAAAATGATTATGACAACATTTTGCTTAGAACTCTGAGAGTGATTATATGAAACATTTTGCTAAGACTGAGTGGAAACGGGTCATGGTAAGCATCTTTATCACTAAAGAACATCAATGGAAGACTCATTTGCTAAAGCTAGCTGAATAATTTCATGCCCCTGTGTAATCATATATGGAGTACCACTTTTGACCATGAAAGAAGATATACCAACAAGCAAGCTAAATAGTTTCATATAACATGTAGGTAACACAACACATCTAGCATCTCATTGTCAGAAGTTCTGCAATTGATGATATCATAAAACATGTCTGTGACACATGGATCAAGAACATATCTCCCTCGGATGACTACTTGTTCTTCCCGGTCTTCTTCTTACCCCCGGTTGATGCCGTTGCGCTGCTAACAAGAGGGCGGGGATGGCGGTCAGCCTCGGCGGTGTCGAGCCACTTGAGCGGGTTCCGGTTGAAGAAGGGCCAGTTGGGGACGGTGACGAGCGCCGTGAGCACAACCCCACCAGCGTAGACAAGCAGCATGAGCTGGAAGTCCGCCATCACGTACCCGACCAGGAACGACGCCACGGCAGATGCCACCAGCAGCACCTGCATCAGCATCTCCGCGCTCTTCTGCCCCTGCCAATCCATCTGCGCACCAAGAAAGAACAGGATGCTGTCAGACTGTTTGATCTGACCAAGAGAAGGGGCGGATCTTGGACGGATCTGGGGAGCTGGGGACGTGATTTCGATGGATCCGGGGTCAAAGAAGAGGAATTCTCAGATTAAAGGGTGGAAGAGTACTAGGAGAAGGAGGCGGGGTGCAGAGGATCACCTTGCTTGGCCGCCGTGCCGCGTGCGGAGTGTCGCCGGAGGGGAAGATGACGGGGGAGGGCGAGAAGGGAATTGAATATGTTTGTGGATTCGCAGTGCCGGCCCACCAGTGGGGTATATAACCGTACTAGAGCCTGGGCCGACCCCCCGGGTCAGCTTCTAGACGGTCAGGGCCGGCCCAGTAGCATCAGTGGCGGCCCAATATCAAACCATTGTTATTAAAATTTTCCCATCATCTTCCCATATATACCTAATCTATCTATCTCTAATACTTTTCCGTCTAGAAATAACTTATTTGAATTTGTATAGATTTAAATGTATTTAGACGTATTTTAGTGTATATATACATTCGGTTATTTTTTTGAGGTAAGCTATATATTCGAATTTAGACAAATCATTTTGTATGGAGGGAGTATAATCTTCTTCTTCTCTAGCGGCGGTTTTCGTCTCCCTAATTTTCGTCTGTCGTGGGTGTTTAGGACGTGATGGTTTGGTCCATTTTTTTCGGACGTCAACCTATCTCAACCGGATTCGTTTGATGCTTACTAAACTAGAGGTGGAGCAGCTGAAGCTGTCCCAAACAGACTAAATCCACTTATTGGGTGGAGTGGAGTGGAGCGGAGGAACGCGTCCCACGTGTCCCGTGCGAAGCATCTATGCATAGATCCAGCTATGATACCACTGTAGGATTCGCAGCATAGAAAACAAAAAAAATCCTACGATGAGAATAACTAAGTACCAAGATCTATCTATTAGATACAAGCAACTGGTGGATATACACTCATAGAGAACATATACTTGTAGACCGACAAAGTTTAACGAGGTTGTACTCGTGGATGATGTAGACAAATGCTTGCCGATCTCAAGATTCAGAAGAAATCCATCGCCGCAAATCAGCAGCGCATCCGTGCTCGCACACATGTTCAAGCCACCGAACAACCTCCGCCTTCTCGCTCCAGCGATGCAGCGGAAGCAACAACTCTTTTCAGACGTAAAGCCACCTGAAACATGTATCTCGCTAGTCCGAGACCATGGGCGATAAACTAGAGGAGGAGACGGACCCTTCACGAGGAGGTGTCATTGTGAGTGAGGGAGAGGGGCCATTTTTATAGGAGGAGGGGGCACCCCAAGGGGTGTGCACGGCGGCCATGGTGGCTACCCTCACCTCTTCCTCCATTCATGTGGGTGGAGCTCCCACTCACAAAATGCTTCTTCATTTCTCCACTCAAAATCCCACTAAAAAATTATATTAAATTTCCACCAAATTTAATGTAATCTCTTTTTAAATAAAACTATTTTTATTTATTTATTTAGAATTTTGTCAATTATATTAATTAACAAACATTCACATAAAACTCCTTGCTAGTATTCTATTTTACATGCAGAAACAATTTCAGCAATTTCACCTGAAACAATTCCGGAGTCCAGTGAAATAATTCATGCGCTTTGCAATTCTTTTCGTCTTAGACATATTTATTCTACATGGTGTCAGTGTCTCTTAAGTGTGTGATCCTACGGTTCACGAATAATGCAGACATGATCGAGACACCTCTCGGATCAATAATCAGAAGCGGTACCTGGAGATCAATACCGACTTCCACACATTCAACAATGACTTCTTGTAATCGTGAGAATCTTTTACGCTAGTAACTTAATCCCTTTGTCTCGCGATATATTACATGTCCGTGATTCGATCACCGGTATCTCCATACCTAGTTTGATCTCGTTACCGATATGTACTTTTTTTGTTCTCGTGATATAGCATTCTAGTGATCACATCACTTGCTTGCAAGCAAACTAATATGATATCACCGAGAGGGTCCAGAGTATATCTATTTGTCATCGGGATGGAAAAATTCTACTCTTGATCCATGAGCCTCTACATAACACCTTAGTAGCACTAAACCCACCTTTATAGTCACCCTGTTATGGTGTGACGTTTGATGTTATCAAGATACTCTTTTAGTATTAGTGATTGACATGATCTCATGGTCTAAGGATTAGGATTACTTTGTATGATGTTATAACAATATAAACAGAATGTCTTTGATCGTAATGCTATACTTCGGATGAATGTTCATCACATTATTCCAATAATATTGTGATCTCGTTATTAACAACATCCAATATCCATGATCAGGAAATCTTGATCATCTTGTTAATCAAAGAGCTAGTTTATAAGTGAGGCATAACTAGGAACTTTCTGTTTGTTTATTAAACACACATGTATTAATGTTTCCTTATTGATACAATTATAGCATGTAAAATAAACACCTATCATATACTTGGAATATACATAATAACAACTTTATTATTGCCTCTCAGGGCATATTTCCTTCAAAAATATATGTTCGGCTTAATGGATTTATGCACTAGCCAATTATCCCAAATGACCGATCTAATATATGGAAAGGAGTTAGGAAGTATTTATATCCAACATGTCCCTTCATGTTTAGGCTATTTTAGTTCTTAGCGTGGGATAGGAGTAGACCGCAAAATATTTTTTCTTAATAGTGCGTGAGCAGGGTTTTAAACTCAAGATCTCTTGGCTCTGATACCATAAATAATTTATGCAATAGCCAATTATCCCAAAAGACCGCCTAATGGAAAGGAGCTATCCAGTATATTTATATCCAAGACAGCTCACTGTGTATACATGATACGTTGGAAACGTATCTATAATTTTTTATGCTCCATGCTTGTTTAGTATCTACTTTGCTTTACTTGTCCACACTTTGAGGTGCTTTTTACATGTTTTATGCTACTAACCTATTGACAAGTTGTAACAGTGCCAGATGCCTGTTTTCTGCTGTTTTTGGTTTCAGAAAAATTAGTAAAAAATATTCTCGAAATTGGACGGGACAAAGGACAAAGTAAATTACTTTCCGTGGGGAACAAGAAGTCCAGAGGAGAGCCGGAGGGGGCATCCAGGGGGGGCAGACCCACCCCAGGCGCGGGTGAGCCCAGCCTCACGTCTGGCTAGGGTTTTGTGGCCCTGGCCGCCGCCTCGGTCTCCCCCTTCGCCTATAAGAAGCCCCCGATGCAAAAACCCTGAGTACCCGATCAAATATCCATGAAATCGTCTGTAGCCGCCGCCACCATCGTTCCTAGATCGAGGGAACTGAAGTTCTTCCCGGCACCCTACCGGAGGGGAGATCATTCCGGAGGCCTTCTCTCCGGTATGATGCGTGAGTAGTTCCACCTTGGACTATGGGTCCATGTAGTAGCTAGATGGTTGTATCTCCTCCTTTGTGCTTTCATGTATAGATCTTGTGAGCTCCGTTCATGATCAAGATCTAATCTATTTGTAATCATGCATGTTGTGTTTGCGGGGATTCGATGGATATTGATATTATTATGTTGGTTTGATTAATGGTTTTGTCTTTATGATTCTATCATGTCTGTGTTGTTTGTGATCTTGCATGCTCTCCGTTGTTAGTATCTATCTTGGCCAAGTAGTTACTAGTGACTCCAAGAGGGGGTATTTATGCTCAATAGTGGGTTCATGCCTCTAGTTTTCAAGGGAAGTGAAAATAATCTCTTCAGTTGTAGATGTGATGTTGCTACTAGGGAGAAAACAACGGTCTCTTGTTCATGGAACATGTGGACTGTTTACCTTACACACTTTGCTTAAAGTAGTTGTCTGTTGATTGCAACTTAATACTGGAGGAGGTTCGGATGATAACCTAAAGGTGGACTTCTAGTCATATATGCAGTTGGATGACAGTCTATGTATCTTGTTGTATTGCCCAAACGAATCTCATAGGATCTTTCTAACTGATAATTGCATTGTTATGCATTGCTCAATTCCTGTCAATTGCCCTACTGTAATTTGTTTACCCTTCATGCCATGTTGTTTATCTAAGGAGAGCACCTCTAGTGAACTATGGACTCCGGTCCAATCTTTACCATCGATACATCTTCCACTATTGTGTGTTTACTTGCTGCAAACCATTACCTTCCACACGGTACGTTTAATCCTTTGTTACAGCAAACCGGTGAGCTTGACAACCTCACTGTTCGTTGGGGCAAAGTCTTGAGTTTGTGTTGTGTAGGTCTTCATGTTGCTTGCAACACCTGTGTGATGTTTCCTTCCTCCTTCTAGTTCGATAACCTCGGTCTCAGTTGAGGGAAAATTTGTTGCTTGCTTCTTCACATCTTGCTCTTGGGGTTCCGACAGGCTGTGCATAGACGGCCGTCAAGCTTTTCTGGCGTCGTTGCCAGGGAGGCCAAGGACGTCTTCACAAGGGGAGTCCTTCACTTCCTTTCTCTTTACTTTGTTTTTAGTTTGCTTTGTTTCTTTTGCTTGGTTTTGTTTGCCTCTTTCCAAAAACACAAAAAAATTAATTCCTGCTCTAGCTGCTGCTGCTATTTTTTTCTTGCCCACCTTTGCCAAAATGAACTCCGCTGAGAACACCAAGTTGTGTGACTTCACTAGCACCAACAACAATGATTTCCTTAGCACTCATATTGTTCCACCTGCTCTTGATGCTACCTTTTATGAAATTAAGCCTGCTTTGTTGAATGTTGTGATGAGAGAGTAATTTTTTGGTGCTAGTTCTGATGATCCTGCTGCCCATCTCAATAGCTTTGTTGAACTTTGTGAAATGCAAAAATATAAGGATGTAGATGGAGATATTATTAAACTCAAGATTTTTCCTTTCTCCTTGAGAGGAAAAGCTAAAGAATGGTTGCTTTCTTTGCCTAAAAATAGTATTGGTTTTTGGACTAAGTGCAAAGATGATTTTATTGGAAAGTACTATCCTCCTGCTAAGATTGTATCTATGAGAAGTGACATTATGAAATTTAAAAAAATTGATAGTGAACATGTTGCTCCAGCTTGGGAAAGAATGAAATCTTTGGTTAAGAATTGCCCTACTCATGGACTCACTGCTTGGATGATTATCCAGACTTTTTATGCAGGTTTGAACTTCTTCTCAAGAAATATGTTGGATTCAGCTACTAGAGGTACTTTTATGGGCCTCACCTTGGGTGTTGCAACAAGGCTCCTTGATAATATGATGGTTAACTACTCTGAATGGCATGTTGAGAGAGATCCACATGGTAAGAAGGTAAATTCTGTTGAGAAAACTTCCTCTTTGAGTGAAAAGATTGATGTTATTATGGCTATGCTTGTTAATGGTAAAGCTCCTCTAGATCCTAATAGTGTTCCTTTAGCCTCTTTGGTTGCTCAAGAAGAGCAAGTTGATGTGAACTTTATTAGAAACAACAATTTCAATAACAATGCCTATAGGAACAATTTTGGTAGCAACAACAATTATAGGCCTTATCCTCCTAATAATGGCAATTCCTTTGGAAGATCTTACAATAATGCTAGAAGTGCCCCCTCTGAACTTGAAGTCATGCTCAAGGACTTTATTAGTAAACAAACCACTTTCAATAAGACTATAGAGGAAAAGCTTTTAACTGTTGAGAAAAATATATCCTCTTTGTCTGAAGCTCAGTCCTCCATGATTAATAAAATGGTTGCTAAACCTGAAACTATGGAAAACACCTTTGCTACTGCTCATGCCATACAAGTTACTATTGATGAAAATGTTAGGTTGTTAGCTCAACTTCATGCTAAGTGGGAAAGGGAAGCTGAAATTGATAGAAACAATAGTGTGTGCACTATCACCACCAAACCACAAGTAGCCTCTATTCCTAATCCTACTATGCCTAAGCCTATTGATCCTACTACTAGTGATTCCAAGTTTGACTTTGATATTGATGGTTGCAATATTTCTGAAATAATTATGTTCTTGCAAAAGCTTGCTAGAAGTCCTGATGCTAGTGATATGCATGTTGCCTTTACAAAACATATTACAGATGCTCTTGTTAAGATTAAGGAAGAGAAGCTAAAACACAAAGCTTCTATTCCTAGGAAAGTAGAAGATAGTTGGGAACCCGTTATTAATATGCAAGTGAATGACTTTGACCTCAAAGCTTCATGTGATCTTGGTTCTAGTGTCTCTATTATGCCTAGGAAGATTTATGAAATGCTTGATTTACCACCTTTGGAAGATTGTTATTTAGATGTCCCACTCAATGATAATGATAAGAAGAAACTCATGGGGAGTATTAATGATGTTCTCATCATGGTTAATAATGCTTATGTCCCTATGGATTTCTATGTTTTGGATGTTGAATACTAATGTCTACGCACTTCTATTCTTGTAGACAGGTGTTGGGCCTCCAAGTGCAGAGGTTTGTAGAACAGCAACAAGTTTCCCTTAAGTGGATTACCCAAGGTTTATCGAACTCAGGGAGGAAGTGGTCAAAGGTATTCCCTCTCAAGCAACCCTGCAATCAAGATACAAGAAGTCTCTTGTGTCCCCAACACACCCAATATAGGTGCACTAGTTCGGCGAAGAGATAGTGAAATACAAGTGGTAACAATGCCAGAAAATAGCTTGACGGTGAGGTAAAGACTAAAGGCAACAAGAAGGAAGCAACCAAACATGCAACAAATCTAGTAGCAAATGGTGTTTCAATGTTTAGAAACAAGGCCTATGGATCATACTTTCACTAGTGAACACTCTCTCATATAAATATCCTCTCTTCATGATACTACTCTTAACTACTCTCCGCTTGGACACTCTAATCCATGGTAGGGCTATAACAGCACACCTCAAAGTCCGCCTTCCCCAATCTAGATAACCCCACACTGTCACCTTGAGAACTAGATGGTTCCAACAAACACCGCAATTTCATAGAGACATCCAACTCCAAATATAACTGATAACAAATATTCAATCTAGCCAAAGTGCCGCACATGGTATGCCCGCTGTCACTTTCACACACGTGGGGAAAAGCATAGATCTATTAAAGCACAAAGAGTATTTATGTAGACTCTAGCCTAAGTGCCACCATGACGTGCACGCTGTCACTTTCACACACATGGGGAGAGCAGAGATCTATTAAAGCACTTGAGTAGCAAGGTAGATCTACTTGATTACAAAGCTCATGACCACAAGATCATGCATAGAGAGAGAGAGATGAACACATAGCTACCGGTAGAGCCCTTAGCCCTGAGGAAGAACTACTCCCTCCTCATCATGGGAATCAGCAACGATGATGAAGATGGCAATGGAGATCGATGGAGCGGGCTCCGGGGGCACTTCCCCGTCCCGGCAGGGTGCCGGAACAGAGACTTTTTGTCCCCCGAATCTCCCCTTTGGTGGCGGCGGCGCTACAGAGGTTTTCGTGGATTTCTTCTAGATGACCTAGGGTTTTTGGGTCGGAGGCTTCTTATAGGCGCAGGAGTCAAGGTCGGTGGGGGTCCAGGGGGCCCACACCCCCTATGGGCGCCTCCAGGGCTTACCCGCGCCTAGGGGGTGTGGCCGCCCTCCGGCTCTGCTTCGTGGTTCCGTGTTGCTCCAGGAAAAATAATGACTTTGGCTTTTGTCCCGTCCAATTCCGAGAATATTGATTTTCTGCCTTTCTGGAACCAAAAACAGAAGAAAACAGGCAACTGGCACTATGGCAACTTGTTAATAGGTTAGTTCCAGAAAATATATAAAAACACCTCAAAGTGTAGACAAAGCAAAGCAAAGTAGATACAAAACAAGCATGGAGCATAAAAAATTATAGATACGTTTACGACATATCAAGCATCCCCAAGCTTAACTACTGCTCGTCCTCGAGTAGGTAAGTGATAAAAAGAATAATTTTTAAGGTGACATGCACGATCAAAACCAAGATCAAACCATTTGCAAGCATTGAAAGCTGGGATCAAAGAACTCTAAACATGTGCATGAAAGATGGACTTCTAACAATAGGACATAGTAACTATGCATGCAACATGGCAAGCTATAAACAAAGATCATGAATAACATGCATTGAAAAACGTTTGTTTGTTTCACATGCAAAAAACATAGCATAGTGGCAATCAGCTTGTCCCTCATAGAGTAGCAATTAAATGCATAGGACACCTACAAAGTTCACAAGGGTGACTAGAAACAAGTAGCACAAGAACAAGTAATAACACAATACGCATCAATTAATAAGCTTTGGAACACTACACACAGAATGACAACTATGCTCTCCTAATGGTGCCTAAAGGTAGAAGGTGGAGACTCAATAGTGGTGGAATACAGGCCTTTTTGTAAAATGAAGCAGGGATTACAAGTTTCTAAAAGAGCTTCCAAAAATTATGGTACTTGTTAGCTTTCAGCCCTCATTGCCCCTATCATAAGCATCTTGAACTTGTTAAGTTTAAAGTGGCAAAGCTGGAGTATATGCTTGACGAATTATAAGCTGGCGATCTCAAGTCCCTTGAATACGAGGGCCACACCTCATGCATACTCAACTTTGGGTCCAGGTAAGTTCTTGTCACTGTAAGTATTTGCATATCATTGAGAACCGCCAACGGGGTACCCCTTGCACATGGTACATAAGCTTTCCCATAACCAAAATGACAAGGCAAGCAGACAATGAGCATCTCAGCAATCTTTTTATTTACCATATGCATAGCTTTTTATTGAGGATGATTCATAGATAGCTCATTATGGTGATGCTGCAAGTTTGCACCATGATTAGGCATGACTTAGGCTAGCGGCCCATACGTTTCTCTAACACAGAATACAAACTCCATGGACTTACAAGTCTCCTATTTATTTCACACCGGTGACATCCATAAACAAAAGAACATAATATCAACTGAGTTCAACAAGGTACAAGTGCAATGTTGAAAATGTTCCCCGTGACAGCACGGTTCTGCTAATTCCAACTTATAAGTGCAAGCATATACAACAAAGTTGTCACAATGGTTCAATTTTATTATGGGCAAAGAATATAAAGTGTGCCATCAAGTTCGTGAGGGCTTTAATCACTAAGTTTTCACATAACAAAAATAGTTTTTAATTGGAAGATAGTTGAAAACAAGAATATACTTGGAATGGTGTAACACACCATGCATAGGAATTTATAGTGGACACTTTGGAATAAATTGGTTTTTGGGGAGTTGGAAGCATGAGTAGAGCTTACTCATACAAGTGGAGGCTAGCAAAAGACTGGGAGCAACCAATTAAGAGAGCAATAATGGCCATAATCATGCAGTGCAACAAAACATTACTAATCAAAGCATAGAGTGGTACTACAAGTCAAGGACTAAATGATCACGGAGGCTATGGTGACTTGTCATAGTCATAACATGGTGTGATCATATGCCAAGTCAACCCAAACAAAGCACCAAAGTAGAATACCACAATACTATGCTTTTGCATGCTAAAACAACGCATAATTTCTTCAAGGCACACTAAGCAATCCCAATTGTTTGGAACAAGACATGCTACAACAATAATCACTAAGCATAATGCCAAAACAACACCTAGCATTTCATGCTAAAGTCTAAGCCACAGTCAAAACAAGCTCCCTTTTGTACCACTATAAGCATGAAACTTACTACTCTTTTCCAACACCAATCAACTTATTTCAAACAACTTACAAAGATAATAATTAATAAAGATCAGTGATCTTGTCTCACAAATCCACAAAGAAGAACTAAAAAGTTCTAGGCTTAAAGCATAAGAAAACTAAGGCTAAACATAGTGCTAGCAAGAGTGAACATTCACAAGACAATAAGAATGAAAACTAGAGTGTTCTAGGCAATGGAAACAGAGTGTGTCTCTCTCAAAAAGAAGTGTGGTGTAACCAACCAACTTGCTCAAGCAAACTAAGCAAATGAAAACCAAAACGAAAACTAAGACGCTCCAAGAACAACACAACTGTGCATGAAACAATAAAATCAAAGTGTCTAGACAAACCTGAGCTTTTTATTGATGAAGAAGGGATGCCTTGGGCATCCCCAAGATTTAACGCTTGTACCTCTTGGATATTTCTTGGGGTTACACTGGGGTGGCATCCCCAAGCTTGAGATTTTGTCCATTCTTCATCTCATTACATCATTCTCTCTCTACACCTGAAAATTTTCCTTCATACAAAACTTCACACAATCTTCATTAGCAACATTAGTGTATTCAAAAGATATTAGACCCTTAGGAAAAGCTTTGGAACACCAAAACTTTTCACTAAAAACATAAGCTACTGTAGCAACTCCTTCAAAAATCTCAATTCCCCAAAAGAGAACTCAAAAAGGAATCAATAAGAAGCAAATGCAAATAATGGCAAAAATCTGTCAAAAAGACTAGAAGGTAGAAATCGATTTTTTTGAAAATCTTCTGTTGCTCAAATCAAAAATTGTTGAAATAACGAAAGTTATCTAACATACTGGGGGATTTATTAGGAAATTTTTAGCTCAATCCGACTTACAGATACTCCTCACGAATTTTTATGGTGGAGGACAGAAATCTGTTTCGGGACAGCAACTCCCCAAATCTTACTTCCCTCTTATTAGAGGTCATTATTGGCACAAAAAGCAAACAAAAAGGATAAGGAGAGGTAATTACATAAGTAATAACTTCCAAGACGCAAGGAAACTCTTGGGTTATTTCCCAACAAGTACTTTTCTTTAACGCCTTTAAGTTAGACTTGATAATTTGAGAAGATGCTCACATAAGAAATATGAATTGAAGTAAAAGAGAGCATCAAGAAGCAAATTCAAAACACATTTAAGTCTAACCCACTTCCTATGCATAGGAATCTTGTAAGAAAATAAATCAAAGAAGCACAAAGCAACAAGCATAGGAAAGCAAAACAAGTGCAACTTCAAAACTTTCAACATAAAGAGGGGAAACTTAATATTCTTGAGATACATAAGACCATGTTTCCCTCTCTCATAATAACTTTCAGTAGCAACATGAACAAAATTAATAATATAAATATCACATAAAACATTCTTATCATGATCCACATGCATAAAATGATTATTACTCTCCACATAAGAATAGCCATTCTTATTAATTGTAGTGGGAGAAAATTCAACAAAATAGCTATCATTGTTATTCTCATCACCATAATCATCAAATATAGGAGGAAAATTGTAATCACAATTAACTTTCTTCTCAATAGTAGGTGGACTGAAAATATCATACTCATCATTGTAATCATCATATATTGGAGGTTTGGTATCATCATAAGCAATAGAATAGCTATTTTCCAAAGCTGGGGGACTAAAAAGATCATTTTCATAAAAACTAGCTTACCCAAGCTTAGACGTTTCCATAGCATTAGCAATAATGGTGTCGAAAGAATTCATACTAATAACATTGCTATTAGCATGCAAATAAAGCTCCATAGGTTTTTTAATTTTCTCTTCAAACACTTCATGTCCTAACTCAAGAGAAACACTATAAAGCTCTCTAATTTTGTTGTTGTTTTCCATTAAGCCTAACTAGTGAAAACAAGAAACAAAAAGCAAAATTGTAGAATCTAAAGGAAATAACTTCGATCACTCACACCGGAGGATGTGAGTACCTTTCACCTTACCTCCCGGCAACGGCGCCAGAAAAGAGCTTGATGTCTACGCACTTCTATCCTTGTAGACAGTTGTTGGGCCTCAAAGTGTAGAGGTTTGTAGAACAACAGCAAGTTTCCCTTAAGTGGATTACCCAAGGTTTATCTAACTCAGGGAGGAAGTGGTCAAAGGTATTCCCTCTCAAGCAACCCTGCAATCAAGATACAAAAAGTCTCTTACGTCCCCAACACACCCAATATAGGTGCACTAATTCGACGAAGAGATAGTGAAATACAAGTGGTAACAGTGTCTGAAAATAGCTTGACGGTGAGGTAAAGACTAAATGCAACAAGAAGGAAGCAAGCAAACATGCAACAGATCTAGTAGTAAACAGTGTTTCAATGTTTAGAAACAAGGCCTAGGGATCATACTTTCACCAGTCAACACTCTCTCATATAAATATCCTCTCTTCATGATACTACTCTTAACTACTCTCTGGTTGGACACTCTAATCCATGGTAGGGCTATAACAGCATACCTCAAAATCCGCCTTCCCCAATCTAGATAACCCCACACTGTCACCTTGAGCACTAGATGGTTTCAACAAACACCACAATTTCATAGAGACATCCAACTCCAAATATAACTCATAACAAATATTCAATCTAGCCAAAGTGCCACACATGGTATGCCCGCTGTCACTTTCACACACGTGGGGAAAAGCATAGATCTATTAAAGCACAAAGAGTATTTATGTAGACTCTAGCCTAAGTGCCACCATGGCGTGCATGCTGTCACTTTCACACACATGGGGAGAGCAGAGATCTATTAAAGCACTTGAATAGCAAGGTAGATCTACTTGATTACAAAGCTCATGACCATAAGATCATGCATAGAGAGAGATGAACACATAGCTACCGGTAGAGCCCTTAGCCCTGAGGAAGAACTAGTCCCTCCTCATCATGGGAATCAGCAATGATGATGAAGATGGCGATGGAGATCGATGGAGATGGCTCCGGGGGCACTTCCCCGTCCCGGCAGGGTGCCGGAGCATACACTTTCTGTCCCCCGAATATCCCCTTTGGTGGCGGCGGCGCTACAGAGGTTTTCGTGGATTTCTTCTGGATGTCCTAGGGTTTTTGGGTCGGAGGCTTCTTATAGGCGCAAGAGTCAAGGTCGGTGGGGGTCCAGGAGGCCCACACCCCCTGTGGTCTCCTCCAGGGCTTGCCCGCGCCTAGGGGGGGTGGCCGCCCTCCGGCTCTGCTTCGTGGTTCCGTGTTGCTCCAGGAAAAATAATGACTTTGGCTTTTGTCCCGTCCAATTCCGAGAATATTGATTTTACGCGCTTACGGAACCAAAAAGCAGAAAGCAGGCAACTGGCAATATGGCAACTTGTTAATAGGTTAGTTCCAGAAAATATATAAAAACACCTCAAAGTGTAGACAAAGCAAAGCAAAGTAGATACAAAACAAGCATGGAGCATAAAAAATTATAGATACGTTTCCGACGTATCAAGCATCCCCAAGCTTAACTTCTGCTCGTCCTCGAGTAGGTAAGTGATAATAATAATAATTTTTAAGGTGACATGCACCATCAAAACCAAGATCAAATCATTTGCAAGCATTGAAAGCTGGGATCAAAGAACTCTAAACATGTGCATGAAAGATGGACTTCTAATAATAGGACATACTCCCTCTGTTTAGAAATATAAGATGTTTTAGGTTTGTAAAGGAGATGTATCTAGACATGTTTTAGTGTGTAGGTTCAAATGAATCTAGACACTAAAATGTGTCTATATACATCTCCTTTACAAACCTAAAACATATTATATTTCTAAACGGAGGGAGTAGTAACTATGCATGCAACATGACAAGCTACAAACAAAGATCATGAATAACATGCATTGAAAAACGTTTGTTTGTTTCACATGCAAAAAACATAGCATAGTGGCAATCAGCTTGTCCCTCATAGAGTAGCAATTAAATGCATAGGACACCTGCAAAGTTCACAAGGGTTACTAGAAACAAGTAGCACAAGAGCAAGTAATAACACAATATGCATAAATTAATAAGCTTTGGAACACTGCACACAGAATGACAACTATGCTCTCCTAATGGTGCCTAAAGGTAGAAGGTGGAGACTCAATAGTGGTGGAATACAAGCCTTTTTGTAAAAGGAAGCAGGGATTACAAGTTTCTAAAAGAGCTTCCAAAAATTATGGTACTTGTTAGCTTTCAACCCTCATTGCCCCTATCATAATCATCTTGAACTGGTTAAGTTTAAAGTGGCAAAGCTGGAGTATATGCTTGATGAAGTATAAGCTAGCGATCTCAAGTCCCTTGAATACGAGGGCCACACCTCATGCATACTCAACTTTGGGTCCAAAGAAGGGATGCATGAGGTGTGGCCCTCGTATTCAAGGGACTTGAGATCGCCAGCTTATACTTCGTCAAGCATATACTGTAGCTTTGCCACTTTAAACTTAACCACTTCAAGATGCTTATGATAGGGGCAATGAGGGCTGAAAACTAACAAGTACCATAATTTTTTGAAGCTCTTTTAGAAACTTGTAATCCCTACTTCCTTTTACAAAAATGCCTGTCTTCCACCACTATTGAGTCTCCACCTTCTACCTTTAGGCAACATTAAGAGAGCATAGTTGTCATTCTGTGTGCAGTGTTCCAAAGCTTATTAATTGATGCATATTGTGTTATTACTCATTCTTGTGGTACTTGTTTCTAGTCACTCTTGTGAACTTTGTAGGTGTCCTATGCATTTAATTGCTACTCTATGAGGGACAAGCTGGTTGCCACTGTGCTATGTTTTCTGCATGTGAAACAAACAAACGTTTTTCAATGCATGTTATTCATGATCTTTGTTTGTAGCTTGTCATGTTGCATGCATAGTTATTATGTCCTATTGTTAGAAGTCCATCTTTCATGCACATGTTTAGAGTTCTTTGATCCCAGCTTTCAATGCTTGCAAATGGTTGGATCTTTATTGTGAGGGTGCATGTCGCCTAAAAAATTATTCTGTTTATCACTTACCTACTCAAAGACGAGCATGAGTTAAGATTGGGGATGTTGATACGTTGGAAACGTATCTATAATTTTTGATGCTCCATGCTTGTTTAGTATCTACTTTGCTTTACATGTCCACACTTTGAGGTGCTTTTTACATGTTTTCTGCTACTAACTTATTAACAAGTTGCAACAGTGCCAGATGCCTGTTTTCTGTTGTTTTTGATTTTAGAAAAGTTAGTAAAGAAATATTCTCGGAATTGGACGGGACAAAGGACAAAGTCAATTACTTTCCGTGGGGAACAAGAAGTCCGGAGGAGAGCCGGAGGGGCCAGACCCACCCCAGGTGCTGGTGGGCCCAGCCCCACGCTTGTCTAGGCTTTGGTGGCCCTGTCTACCGCCTCGGTCTCCTCCTTCGCCTATAAGAAGCCCCCGATGTAGAAACTCTGAGTACCCGATCAAATATCCACGAAAACGCCTGTAGCCGCCGCCATCATCGTCCCTAGATCGGGGGGATCTGAAGTTCTTCCTGGCACCCTGCCGGAGGGGAGATCATGCCGGAGGCCTTCTCTCCGGTATGATGCGTGAGTAGTTCCACCCTGGACTATGGATCCATGTAGTAGCTAGATGGTTGTATCTCCTCCTTTGTGCTTTCATGTATAGATCTTGTAAGCTCCGTTCATGATCAAGATCTAATCTATTTGTAATCATGCATGTTGTGTTTGCGGGGATCCGATGGATATTGAGATTATTATGTTGGTTTGATTAATGGTTTTATCTTTATGATTCTATCATGTTTGTGTTGTTTGTGATCTTGCATGCTCTCTGTTGTTAGTAGCTATCTTGGCCAAGTAGTTGCTAGTGACTCCAAGAGGGGGTATTTATGCTCGATAGTGGGTTCATGCCTCTAGTTTCCAAGGGAAGTGACAATAATCTATTCGGTTGTAGATGTGCTGTTGCCACTAGGAAGAAAACAACGGTCTCTTGTTCATGGAATATATGGACTGTTTACCTTACACACTTTGCTTACAGCAGTTGTCTGTTTCTTGCAACTTAATACTGGAGGAGGTTCGGATGATAACCTGAAGTTGGACTTCTAGTCATAGATGCAGTTGGATGGCGGTCTATGTATCTTGTTGTATTGCCCAAACGAATCTCATAGGATCTTTCTGACTAGTTATTGCATTGTTATGCCTTGCTCAGTTCATGTCAATTGCCCTGCTGTAATTTGATTACCCTTCATGCCATGTTGTTTATCTAAGGAGAGCACCTCTAGTGAACTATGGACCCTGGTACAATCTTTATCATTGATAAATCTTCTACTTTTACTTGTTTACTTGTTGCAAACCATTACCTTCCATACAATAGGTTTAATCCTTTATTACAGCAAACCGGTGAGCTTGACAACCTCACTGTTCGTTGGGGCAAAGTCTTGAGTTTGTGTTGTGCAGGTCTTCGCGTTGCTTGCAACACCTGTGTGACGTTTCCTTCCTCCTTCTGGTTCGATAACCTCGGTCTTAACTGAGGAAAAACTTGCTACTTGCTCCTTCACACCTTACTCTTGGTGTTCCCAACAGGCTGTGCGTAGACAGTCGTCAATACACATATATATATATGGCCCTGATTAATCACTTTCAAATTTGGATGTTTTTATTTCACCAATTCCCTTTTGATGATCCATGAGGTCACAGAAATTTAGCTCCTATACTGGCTGCATTTAATTTTTTCTAAATGTATAACCTATATTACAGGTTTCTAAAACTATACTCTGCACGTCATGCACATGGGCTGCATCGCTTCATATACACAATAATCCAACCAATCTTAGCTTCAGTGAAGGTGAAGCAGTGGCAGGCAAGCTAACGTCGATGAGACGGAGAACAAATTAGGTTTATCCCGTTAGAAAGCAATTGGTCAGGCAATAAGAAAATGTTCCGGTCTTTAATAAGGAGGTACATTTCTCAGTTTAATTTGCTTAGTTTCTCAGTCTATCACTCTTTTAGTCTTATTCTTTATCTCAAATTTCTTTGTTCTCAGTCTTAAATTATGGAGTTATTAGTTTCCATTCTTGAATAAGGAGCTAATTTTTAGTCAATTTTCTTCAGTCTCTTAATCTTTAGTCTCCCAGCCTTAGTCCCTTCTACTTTCAGTATACATGCCTTGTATCCATGTTAGTTTTCTTCCGTCTTTCTTTCTTCAGTTTCTCAACTTCTCAAATTTTAAGTCTCTCAATCTTCAATCTTTCTTTCTTCAGTTATAATGTTGCTTTAGTCGAACTATATGTTGAGCCTTCTTTTCTTTGTTTTGAGTCTTGATTTATTGAGTTATCAGTTTTTTAGTCATGAATAAGTTGGCTCTTAGTCAATTTCCATCACTATATTATTGTTTAGTTTCTCGTTATCTTATCATCTCAATTTTTCCACGGTTTGTTTATTATGTTTCTTATTTTTTGTCACTCATTTCTCGGCATTAAAAAATTAAGTTTAGTATTGCACTTCCTCGGTAACTCATTTCTTGGCATTTTAAAATCTAGTGGATATTGACTCTTTTTTTTCATCATGTCACTATCTCTATTTCTCATCATTTCTTCATCTCTTCTCATTCATTTTCTCTTTTTCTCAATTATTTAGTTAGCGTTCCTTCTTTCTTATCTATTATTCATTGGCTCTTTTTTCATCCTATCATTTTCTCCTTTTCTCAGCTTCTCTTCATCTCTTCTTGTTATTTTTTTCTTTCAATTTTTTAGTCTGCCTTCCTTCCTTCTTTCTTATCTTTTCTTATATCATTATTTCTTACTTTGTTTTTTCTAGTCATTATTGTTTCTTCATTCCATTTTCTTGTTCTTTAGCCTCTGTTGTTCAGCCTCTCAATATCCTTTGTTTTCTCATTAACTCAGTTAGCTCATTTTCTCTTGTTCCTTTCTCTCATTCCTTGGTCTTTGTTTTCTCTCGTTCGGTCATTGTTATTTACTTAGTTTATTTCATTTCTTTCTGTTTGCGAGGAAGGGTTTTTTGTGGGGAACTCCACCAATCCAACAGAGGAAGGGTTTTTGCTGGAAAGGGTTTTTTTGTTTGTGGGGAAGGTTTTTTTGCCAAGGTTTGTTTATTATGTTTCTCAGCTTTTCTGTCACTCACTTCTCGTCATTTAAAATAAATTAAGTTTAGTCTTTCACTTTTTCCGTAACTCATTTCTTGCCATTTTAAAATCTAGTCACCATTCTTTTTGATCTTGAGTTGCGGGAAAGGCTTTTAGTGGGGAACTCCGCCTATCCAACAATTTCTTACTTTGGATAGCTGGTTCCAAGCCTGGGTAAAGGAGGAGGAACCACCATATATTTTCTTAGATTTTTTGTTCATGCATTTGGTTTCTTTTGTGAAGCATGGGAGAAATATGTTCTTGAAGATATTAAACTGTAATTTGCCAAGATCTTGGAAATCATAATAGTCCACTCAAAACTATATGCACCTCCGAACTGTTATATGTTGATCCAAATTCTACAAAGTATAGGCCAACTTCTGACGAGTGGAGCGAGGACCGTCGTCGGAGGCTTGGGCCGAGTGTAACGAAGTCGAGTTGGCCCTGCCGTGTGTGTGAGGGCCTTTAAGAAGTGCGGGGTGTGACCCATGTCTGTCTGGATCGAAGACCTAGGTTTCCACCGATATATAAACCCCTTATGCCGCGGTTGGGAGAGTTGCATCTGTGAAATCCCGGCGTTTGTAAACACTCCTCGATATAGTGAAGTTTATTTGGTGGCGCGTGCTTTTTCCTCTCTTTGTTGGAGAGGTTTTCCACGTTAAATCTGTCCCCTTGCTGTGTTTTTCGTTTTCGTTCTTCGTTATCTTCTTGTCGCAATTGTAACAAGTGGTATCGAGCCGGTTCTAATCTAGGGTTTGCGACATGTCGTCATTGAAGTTCGATCTACCATACTGGACTACACCACAAGATTCTCCTTGTGGCGGTGAAGATGCGGCGATTCTCGCCCAAACTTGATCTGGATGAAGCCTGGATGGATTCGGTGAAAAGGATGCTAAGACCTGGTCCGTCAAGAGAAGCGGAAGGACCGTAAGGCTTTGTCTTTGATTCAACTTCATCCGTCCAATAATATTTTGCGTGAAATCGGAGATGAAATCTGCTGCGCCCTATGGAAAAACTGGAAACGATCGTGTGTCAAAGGATCTAACCAAGAAGATGAATGTGAAGATGAAGTTGTTCTCGCACGTGCAAGAAGGTGGATCGGTAATGAATCACATATCTGTTTTAAAGAGATTGTTTCGGACTTGCGCCTATGGAGGTAAAATATGATGATGAGGATTTAGCTCTTCTACTCTTATGCTCGTTGCCTAGTTCCTATACACACTTCGTGATACAATATTGTTGAGCCGTGATGAACTAACCCTTGCCGAAGTACATGACGCCCTCAAACAGAGGGAAAAGATGAAAACTATGGTAGGGTCGGATGGGACGTCATCCAAATTTGAGGCTCTGCAGGTTCGTGGCGTGACCGAAGCGGTACAACAACTATGGCAACAGGAGATAAGAGCAAGGACGGTAGAAGTCATTCAAAGTCCAAGGAAAAGGATAAATTCTGCGGTATTGTAAGAAATATAATCATGTTATTGATGATTGTTGGAAGTTGAATAAGGAGAAAAGAAGCGGAACTTACCAACCAAAAGATAGGATGAAGGTTACGGTAAGGTCATTGTTTCGATAGTTCGATGGTGAATGCTTAGCTGTTTTTGCTACTTGTGCTTCTCGTGATGATGAATGGATACTTGATAACGCATGTTCGTTTCATATTTGTTGTAACAAAGATTGGTTCATATGAGTCTGTGCAGATGGAGATTTTGTGCGTGTGGGGAATGACAACCCATGCCATATCGTTGGTGTTGGATCTGTTAAGATTAGGACACATGATGGCGTGACACGCACGTTGAGTGAGGTGAAGCACATACCAAGCATGGCGAAATTTGATCTCCCGAGTACCATGGACGTTGATGGATACAAGTATGCGGTGGGCATCGAGTTACAAGGTATCAAAGGTTCTCTTATTCACATGATAGGTGATATGAATTACGCTAAATTATATGTTCTTAGAGGTAGCACTTTGCCCGGTATTGTTCTTCTTGTTACTTCTAATGATTACGATGTGTGGTAAAACACATCTATGGCATATCGTCTTGGGCATATGAGCGAACAAGGCATGGCGAGTTGGTCAAGAGAGAGCCGATTGATGGTTGCAACTTGAGTAAGTTTGAGTTACGTGAGCACTTGCATCTTTGGTAAGCATAAAAGAGTAAAATTCAATGCTTCCGTTCATACCACCAAAGGCATATTAGATTATGTGCATCTTGATGTATGGGGTCCGTCCCGTAAGACTTCTATTGGTGGTGCTAATTATATGCTTACTATTATTGATGATTACTCAAGAAAGGTGTGGCCTTATTTTACGAAGCATAAATCGATGTTTTGATGCTTTTAAGAAGTGGAAAGTTATGGTTGAAAAACAGAATGAGAAGAAGGTAAAGGTACTACGTCTTGATAATGGTATGGAATTGTTCTAATGAGTTTGAGGAGTTTTGCGAACGATGGCATGATCGGGCATCACACCATCCTATATACTCCTCGAGAATGGCGTGACAGAGCATGAACAGAACCATCATCTCGAGGGCTCGTTGTATGTTGTCTAATGCGGTATGCATAGGCGTTCGGGTGAAGCGACCAACACGTGTTACCTCATCAACAGGTCACCTTCTATTCCACTTGAGAAGAAAACTCCCATTGAGGTATGGTCGGTTCGCTCTTGATTATTCACAGTTGAGAGTTTTGGTCGACCGCATATGCTCATGTTGATAATGGAAAGTTAGAGCCTTTGTTAAGTGCATATTCCTTGGTTATGGTTCGTGAGTTAAAGCATATAAACTATGGAATCCGAAACTAAAAGGATTTTGCTAAGTAGAAACGTTGTTTTCAATGAGTCCGTTATGTATCATGATAGCTTGCCATCGATACCTCTCCTTCTTGTTGGAGAGGAGAGAGTTAATGTCGGTGGAGAACACAGAGAAACGTTGATAATGATGCTATCGTTGAAGATACACATGAGGAAAACATTGATAATATTGTTGTTCAAAGACTCACCTCTCGCTTTTGCAGCGACCACATGAGTCCATTCTGGCGATAGATGAGGCGTAACTATGGTCCTCGTCCTCGTTTAATTGAAGAGTGTAATCTTGTACATTATGCTTTGAGTTGTCTTTGAGCAGTGGAGAACGATTACGATCTGCTACATATAATGAAGCCATTGCATCCGATTGACCGCGAGAAGTGGGTTTCGCTATGCAAGAAGAGATGCAATCGCTTGAGAAAATGGCACATGGGATGTTGTGCGTTTTCCTAAACAAAAGAAGGCGGTCATTGCAAGTGGATCTTCAAGAAAAGGAAGGTCTATCTCCCAAAGAGCCTTCAAGGTACAAGGCAAGGTTAGTAGCAAAAGGGTTCACCGATTCCGGTATTGATTACAATGATGTGTTCTCTCCAGGTTGTGAAGCATAGTTCCATTCGTACTTTCTTTAGTATTGTGGCTATGCGTGATCTTGAGCTTGAGTTAGATGTCAAGACGCTTTTACGCATGGAGAGCTTGATGAGGAAATATACATGGACCAACGGAAGGGTTCATAGTGCACAGTAAAGAGGATTTTGTGTGCAAATTAAAGAAGTCTCTTTATGGCTTAAAGCAATCTCCAAGACAGTGGTATAAAAGGTTTGATTCATTTATGATCTCACATGGTTTTGAGAGGTCTAAATATGATAGTTGTGTTTATATCAAGTTTGTTGATGGGTCACCTATATACTTGCTACTATATGTTGATGATATGTTAATTCGCCAAGGGCATGAAAGAAATCACTACTTTGAAGGCACACCTAAGTAGTGAGTTTGAGATGAAGGATCTTGGTCTCGCTAAGAAGATCTTAGGTATGGAGATTACCCGAGATAGAAAATCTGGTTTGTTATTTCTTAGTCAAAAGTTACATTAAGAAAGTTCTTCATCGTTTTAATATGGATGGTGCCAATTCAGTTAGTACTCCTATTGCTCCTCATTTTAAATTGTCGGTTTCTCAATGTCCTACTCTTGATGAAGAGTTTGAGTACATGTCGAAGGTGCCATATTCTAGTCTCATTGGTTCTTTGATGTATGCCATGGTTTGTTCTCGTCGATTTATCATATGCTATGAGTTTGATAAGTAGATACATGGCTAATCTGGTAAAGAACATTGGAAGGTCGTTCGGTGGGTTTCGGTACCTTCTTGGCACTTCAATGCTTGTTTGAAGTTTGGCGGACCGGTGAGGGACTCGTTGGCTATGTGGATTCAGATTTTGCCGATTTGGATAAGAGAAGATCCCTCACATGTTATGTGTTTAATGTTGGAGGTTGTCTTTGTTAATGGAAGGCTACATTGCAGTTGTTGTTGCACAATCCACTCTGAAGTGAATACATGGCTATTCTTTGAAGCTTGCAAAGAATCTGTTTGGTTGAAAGGTTTGTTCTTGAGCTTTGTGGAGATGATTCTTGCATTACTTTGTTTTGTGACACAAAGTGCCATATACCTTACAAAAGATCGGATGTTCCATGAGAGAACTAAGCACATTGATGTCAAGTACCATTTTGTTAGAGACATTGTTGCTCAAGGTAAATTAAAGGTATGCAAGATCGCACTCATGATAATCCTCCGATATGATGACTAAACATTTACATTGCTAAGTTTGAGCTTTGCTCGAACTTAGTTAGTTTAACTTGATTAGCCCAAGTGGCTATTGGCGAAAGTATTTGCTTTGTTTGTTCGGGAGATGGTTCTTGTTGATGCTACAAGGAGGAATTTGTCTCAAGGTGGAGTTTGTTATATGTTGATCCAAATTCTACAAAGTATAGGCCAACTTGACGAGTGGAGCGAGGACCGTCGTCGAGGCTTGGCCGAGTGTAACGAGTCTGAAGTTGGCCCACACCAGCAGGGCCTTTGTGAAGTGCGGGGTGTGACCCCATGATCTGTCTGGATCGTCGAAGACCTAGGTTTCCACCGATATATAAACCCCTTGTAAGCCGCCGGTTGGGAGAGTTGCATCTGTGAAATCCCCGGCGATTGTAAACACTTCTCGATATAGTGAAGTTTATTTGGTGGCGTCGTGGTTTCCTCTCTTTGTTGGAGAGGTTTTCCACGTTAAATCTGTGTCCCCTTGCTGTGTTTTTCGTTTTCGTTCTTCGTTATCTTCTTGTCGCAATTGTAACACGAACAACATGTTTGCCATTCTTGTTCCGTCCCAAGGCCTAACCACCCTTTTTGATATATGTGTTGTTTTGTTGGGGATCTGTTGATCTATAGATCGCCAAGACTGAAGGAGACAAGATTTTTTTGCCGCGAGGAGGTTGATCTGGTGGTCGATGGCGTGCAGCGTGGTTTTCTTGCTGGAGAAAACTGCTTCTACATTGGACTTTTTTCTGAAAGAGTTTTGCTAGTGGGGTGGTTTTGTTGAGTGAGAGTTTTGCCTTGAGCGGGCTTTTTATGTTGGGCATTCCGTATATTTTACTCGAGAATGGCCTGAAATAAGGTGCATGTGAATAAAAAATTACCCAAATGCTAAAAAGTGCACGGCGGCTCGATCGAGCCATCGACTGCTCCATCTACGTTGATCACGCGCGCGTTGTCCCGACAACAACCCACCTGGGGCTTACCTGGCACGTGTCGTTCTGAGGGTGGAGACTGAATCTCAGGAGTTCCGCTCGTCTCTCTCTCCATTCCCCGTTCTTCCTTTTCCCCACTCCACATCCTTTTCCAGGATTTTGCTAGGGTTTCGATTTCATCGGCAACGAGCTAGACCCGCACCGGAGAGAGACGATCCGGTGGAAGTGAGGGGCGCGCATGAGGGAGTCGAGTTCGTCGTCGGATCCACGCGCGAGGGGAGGGAGATCCTCGGCGAAGGGCAAGGCGTGCGGGGGTGCGCCGAGCTCGGCGACGTGAAGCGCGCTCTCCGTGGATTTTGGTGAGTGGCGACGCTTACATCTGGTTCCTAAGGTTAGTCCATGTACTCAAAATCCCCCAGATAGAAGCGATCTGCCGGGAATCCACTACTTACGAACGCGAAGACGCTGTATTTTAGTCCCAGTTGTTGAGTGCATTTGATCTCTACACGAAATCCCTGGTTCTAGTTTTCCCCCGTGGTATGCTCAACTTCCGGTGAAGGAGCTTTTGTGTATGCACAGTTCGATTTAGTGGGAACACGACGAAATCAGATGAGAGACAGAGCATGGACACATCAGATGCTTGTAGAGGTTCTCATGGTTTGGGGCAGTATATACACTTCATTTTCATTTTTTTTGCTGGTTTGCGTGCTTAAGATATGAAACAAGGCTTACCACTGCACATCAAGTCACATAGATTAGGGAAGTTATTTCACATTGGTTTTGTAGGGGTGGGGGAGGGGTTAATTGAGGTGTTTTATTCAACACAGGTAAGAGTACCCGCGTTGCAGCTCGTAAAAGACGACGCCGGGATTCTAACCCTCCTATATCGGCAGTTGCTGCATTAGATCCCGGGCGCCTGGCGCAAATTTTGCCGTTCGACGCTACTCCCTTTTTCTCTTGTGCCGTGAAGCTTCCTATATTATTTTTAAATTCATTTTTGTTTCCTAAGCATCTAATTAAGTGTTGATCCTTTGTGGCTTCTCTAAGTTGATATGTAGCAGTTAATTAAGTTGTTGTTTGCAATAGGGATCAGCTGTGTTTTTCTAGTTGAATCAAAGAATTATGTTATACATACGCCAGTTCCCATATTATTCATGTATGACACACCACATCAAACCATAAGGTGTGTAGACACCCTATGGTTTTAGTGTTTTTTATGTGCCATAGGAAATTTACTTCAAGTTTTTATGTCATGCTGCATCTGTTCTTTTTACCTAAATTGATACTGAACACTACCAAGTAGAGTACTGGTTATTTTCTTTTTGACTGTAGTCAATCGGATTGATCACAATTGCTTGGAAGCTTTTCTAATGTTATAACTAAGTTGCTTTTCTCAGCATTCCTGAGTTGTCTAATATTTTAACTAAGTTACTTTTTGTTTTCTGGTTAAGTTGTTTTACCTTCATCTAACCTAAGTTTTTTTCGTACATGAAGTCATTTAGATAAGTTTGCTTATAGCAATATGACCTTTTTAGTCAGCTACTAACAGGACATCACACAACTTATGCTTAACATGACCACGGTCCATGGGTGAACGTTCTCACATGTACTGCAAAGGTGTGTAGACCCCCTATGGTTTTACTGTTGTTTTATGTGAATTTACTTCAAGTTTTTAATATTATGTGACATCTGTCCTTTTTGCCTAAACTGATACTGAACACTACCTGGTAGAGTACTGGTTCTTTGCTTTTTGACTGTAGTTAGTCAGACTGATCACATTTTCTTCCTTATATAAGTGGGGAAGTTTGTCTAATGTTATAACTAAGTTGTTTTTCTCAGCATTCCTAAGTTGTCTAATATTTTAACTAAGTTGCTTTTTGTAAGTTGTTTTACCATCATCTAACCTAAGTTTTTTTACTTCACAACTCAATTCCCATCAGTAGTACTATGTTTTAACTAAGTTCCTTATTCTCAAGAATGTACTATCAACAGATGAATCTGGAAAGAACGGATGGAGGTGATGATGCGACAGCACGAGCTAGAGCGTTCAGATTGGAGTGGCTGGAAAAACTGGTTACCTCCGCGCTCTCCTATGGAAGTTGGTCCTCTCCTGCTATAAGATCTCCCGATTCTAAAAAAAAAATTGAGTGCTCTGCAGTCTGCTATTGTTGTACTGAGGGTGAGGGTGATGAACACGATGGCTATGTCTTTGTCTTCTTTATTTTCTCTCTGAAGGTGGGGTGTACATGGTGGCCCGCGTGTGGGGGAGGAGCTGGAGGGAACCAAGAGAGACTACCTGCAAGCCGTCGTGCATGTGTCAGCGCCAGAGAGGTTTTAGATCTTGAAGCTTCTACACTGGTACCTGTTGGGCTTCGCCAAGGATATGGACTCGCTCATGGACTGGGTGTGCCTGCAGCTGCCGAGCGAGTTGTGGAAGAGCTTGATGCGGGCCATGGATGAAGGTTAGCACCAGGGCACCGAGGTCCGTTGACGAGCACGACATCCAAATTCTGCCCTAGGAGTTCAGGTTCAAGTACCCTCTTGGCCTTGTGAGGTAGCAGCTTTGATCTGATCGCTGTGCTGATACGTGTCGTGGACTTAAGTTGCTTATGAAACTCAATTAAGTTGATTAGACATATTATTCTAAGTTGCATGTTGATGCTCTTTTAACTTTGGTTTCTCACAAATCCATGAACTCTGTGGACTTGTTCTGTTATCCTATCTTTTTCCTCAATTAAGTTATTTATCAATGCCAACATTCTAAAGTTGATTCTACCACTTAATTAAGTTGATTAGACATCTTAGCCTAAGTTGCATACCAATCCTTATGTAAGTTTTTTCCATTACTACTTTATGCAAATACCATTCCGATTACCCAATTCATGTTGCCTCAACTGTTTTTCTTGCTACATATTATTTACTACATTTTATTGCGATACTTTCCCAATTAAAATGTTGATATGCTAAGTTTGATAGGGAGTGGTGGGGTACTCTTTTGGTGGGTAAAGAATGATGAAACTAAGATTATTAATACATACTACTAGCATCTGTTAAGTTGCCTTTACACTTCTGTAAAAATAGCTTACAATACTGATGGGTTGCCTTTACACTTATGTATAGTTGTATGGTGTGACTAGTTGCTTTTTGAATCCCTGCAATCAAGTTGTTTACATGAATTTTATGTAGTTGTTCTTACTCTGGCCTAAGTTGTAATAGAGATCGTGTGGAGTTGTATGATGGTGTCTGATTAGTTGCTTTTTAAATCCCCGCACCAACTTGTTTACATGATCTTTTTTCAGTTATTCTTACTCTAGCCTAAGTTGCACCATGGATTGTGTAGAGTTGTATGATGGTATTAGATTAATTGATTTTTGAATCCCTACAACCAAGTTGTTTACATGATTTTTATCTAGTTGTTCTTACTTTATCCTAAGTTGCGGTAGGGATCGTATAGAGTTGAATGATGGTGTCTGATTAATTGCTTTTTGAATCCCTACAACCAAGTTGTTTACATGATTTTTATCCTAGTTATTCCTACTCTAGCCTAAGTTACGGTAGAGATCGTTTGGAGTTGTATGATGGTGTCTGATTAGTTGCTTTTTGAATCCCTACAACCAAGTTGTTTATATGATTTTTATCTAGTTCTTACTCTAGCCTAAGTTGCGGTAGGGATCATATTGAATGATGGTGTTTGGTTAGTTGCTTTTTGAATCCATATAACCAAGTTGAGTGCAAACAGTGGCTCCGTGTCACTGACATCAGCTTTGTTGTACACATCCATAGGGGTGTGTTCAGTTCCAAATCACACATCTGCAACATGAGAGAAAAACATTACTTTTAGGGATTTAATTTTCCTAGAACCCTGTTAATGCAAGTAACATGAAGGTAACTTCATGCATTCACTGCGGAAAAAACACTTTACCAATCTTATATCTTGTGTGCAACTTTTCAGGTTTCTTCCACAATAAAAAAAGCCATACCAGTATGGGTGTAAGCAAACGGCGCTAACGAAGAATATTGTCCAATGTTTGGTGTTAAGTTGTTGATCTGGTGAGGCATCCTAGTTGTGTTTGCCGAGAAAAAGATGGATTTACTATCAACCGCTAGCATATCCATAGAAGACTACCTATGTGTAATGTCAAGTTGGCTACTAGAGGATTTTTACTTGTTGCAGGATTTCTATCTAGTTGTACCTACCATACAACTAGGTGCTTTTGGTAACGTTTTCTTACTATCCTAGAAACTGGGATTTTGGATATATGTATGAGAGCACCTATAGGTTTTTATGTGTGCTGCTGGTCTCTTAATCCTGTATATTTTACTACAAAAAAACTAACATAGTTTTATTTCTGGAATATTTTGTGTAGTTGGTTTTCTCGCAAGATAAAGAGTAAAAGGTCGAGTAACTTGATCTGTGATTTCTACTACTCCTACCTTGTTTACTTCTGATCAGTCTAAGAAGCTAGGGGTAAGGGACGGGTTCGTTCCCGCCAAGGATTTTTGTTAGGTACAGCCGTTCCCACGCGGGTGTCTGCCTTTCTCGAAATAGGACGATTCTATCGGTGCTATCCTTTCCTAACCAGGTGGTGGCTGGTTTGCACTAACCAGCCACCGATTGCTGTCTAGAGGTGTCCAAAAATTAAAGGAATTCAATGGACTCAAGTATTTAGAGGTTAGAAATACTTTTTTTAGTCTCTTCTCTTTTCCGATTGAGTTTCGATTCACAGGTGTCATCATTTCATTGGACCCTAAAAAAGTGTCTATTTCTGAATCACAAAACAGCCCGCTGTCAAATAGACACTCCCTTAATATATAGGCAAATCATATACTAGCAATGAATTGTTTCCATAATCGGGTACGTACTGGGTATCGATCAGGATTCAGAACCAATCGTATAACTGTTGGCCCGACGGCCAATATAATCTAGGGCAGTTCACGGCCAATATTAATAATTTCCAAAATTATTAATATAAATGACACGAGTATCCATGCAATGCGCGCGCCGCAGGTTTCCTGTTTTCCTCCTCTACATCATTTCGGTGCTTTGGGACCTCGGGGGCGTGAAGCAATATGCTAAGTTTGCTCTTATGGAGTTAATGCCTTCTACCTCTCCAAGACCACACAAGGGAGATGGTGCCAAGCCTGTTACCCATTCTACCTGACTGATGATGATGTTAGTGGCCTGCAACGACCGTAGGATCATGGGAAGACAGGCGGTGTGGATCTCTAAATCGATTCCGGATAATACTATGTTGTACTCACTCTGTTTTATAATATAAGATGTTTTAGATTTGTGAAAGGACGGTTAAAGTCTTTTTTATAATAAAAAGGAATTTAATACTTTATAATTCTTAAATACTTTTTAAATATTACATTTAATATTTTTTGCAAAATCCTATATTAATTTAGGAGTTAAAAAATTATTTTTTACTTAATTTTAGATCTTATCCTTATTTTATTAAAATTCCATAAAGAAATAAGTGTTTTAAAATATTAATTTAATTTTATTAGCATAAAATACAATTTAATATTTTTCTTACATAAGATATTTGTTTAAAACCTTAGAATTGATTTTTAATTATTTCTAGGGTTTATCATTATTTTTAGAAAATTCTTTAAATGGTTTTATTTATTAAAATAATGAATTTAAGTGTTATTGTAAAATAATACCACTTAGTATTTTTTTAAATGATAGTTCATGTTTTATGAACATTTACATATAATATTTGTAATTTTGGTTTTTTATTTATTTTTCTAGAGATTATTTAGCTTCAGGGTTATTTTGGTCTTTTAACGATTTGCTTAGGGTTTTCTTTTCTTCAAATCTGGATCTGGCCCATTGGGCTGGCCCAGCCTGACCTGACCTAGTGGGTTGGGTTAATTTTAAAACCCACTCGCATACACTGGCCTGGCCCCAACCGGCCTAGTTCCTCGTCCTCTCTCTCTCTCTCTCTCTCTCTCTACAAGACGAAAGACGATGCCTCTTATCCACTCTGTGGCGACTCGATGCCACCATCGCTGACACGATCTCGACCGGTTTCGGCCTCCCCGGCCACCGCCGTGGTACGGGATGATGTTGCGTCGTCCTACCCTGCTCGATTCGTCGCTCAAGCCCTCTGCTGGTCGTGCCATCTTCTCTCTGGTGCCTTGGGTTTCGCCCTTTGCTCTGGTGTGGTACTCTAGTGATCTTGCGGTGTTGTCATGGTGTTGTGTTGTTGCGCTGGTGTTGTATGCGCCACTCCTTTCTCCTGTGGCCGCCGTGTCCGCGGCTTGGCGCGGGTCGCAGTGCCTTCGGGTGCTCCCTGTGCCACCGTGTACACCGTCGTCGGCCACCACTTCTTCCTCTCCTATTATCTAGCAAGGACCATGGGTAAGTCCTTTCCCCTCTCCTCTTCTCTCTGCCTCACTCTGAGCTCCATATTGTGCTTCCATATGTAACCCTAATTAGGGTTGCCCTCTATTTTAGGGTTCATCCCTCTGTCTATTACTGTTAGTGATAATAGGGATTGGCTTGAGTGTATTTTCTGTAAAGATTCTGTAGAAAACCTAGTTTTGTGATTGAGTTAGACTATGGATTACTGTCTGAATATGAACCTATTGTTTCTTAGATGAATGGCGGTTGATTCAGTTGATAGAGTCATAGGATTGTGGGCTATGCCGCCTGTGGTCGGTCCAGGATGCCGGCAAAGCTGACCTTGAGAGCCATGGGAATAGGAGGGCGATGTGCAGAGCTCATGATGGTTCAAGGGGATCGGCTGCTCTGGTGGTGAACAGGCGGATCTCACGACGAACAACGGAGGGGATCGATCTTGAGGCGTGTGAGGCAAGGCTGCCACCGTTTCAATCTCGCCGGTGAGCGGTGAGGCCTGCATGTATCTGATACGACACTATATCCCTCCATCAGCATGTATGACAAAGTCGGCCACGGGCAGCCGTCCATCAACTACCGTCGACGAATCTGAGTCTCTAAAATGGTCCAGGGATGATCACCTCCGGCAACTCCCGTTAGCCAGGTACGCCATCTATGTTGTACGAAGCTATAGCTTTTTTCCCCCAAGGATGAGTATGAAGCTCAACATGTCCACCTTCGTATCCAGCAGGCCGCCGGCAGTCATACATGCAATTCCCGTCGGCGACGGCGCCATCTCGACAATGTTCTCACACGCCACGCGGCAGGCGTTCTCGTAAGTCGCGCGGCCGGGCGGCATCACGCAACACGCCCGTGCGCGGTGACTCAAGTACTCAACCCTATATGTGAGAAAACAAGCTCTGCCGATCAAGATGGATATATGCAAGAGCCGGCTAGTTTCGCCGCCTTCGAACAAACAATTCACGGGGAGATAAAAGGGAAGCACACAAAAAAAAGAAAAAATAGGTCTGGAGAAAGGAACTTCTTGTGAATTGGAACAATCAATTGGTCAAGAAGCGGACGTCACCGAGCAGGTAAAAAAAATGTCTATGTTACGACGTGCCATTGATTTTAAAAAACTTATCACCAGCACAACAAAGACTGACTTCTTCCGTCGCAACGCGTAAACATTTTGTTAGTACTTCCTGATTTTTTTGGAAACGATACAGTACCCCCGGGGGATTGAACCAATCCATCCCCCGGGTCCTCGATTCGCGGCTCGCACCGCATGCTCCATCGCCTCCTTTCACTCTTGCGACCCCACGTGGTGGGACCAAGCTTCAACCTTATCTTTTAGACACCTTCTTCCACACATCTTTCTTCCCTGCATCGTTAGGATTCCCTGCACAGCCATTGCCTCGCGGGCCCATGCCTCCTTTAGCTCGAGGTAGACGGAGGAAAAAAGCACGTCGCCAGGTCCCCTGCAGCTCGCGCCGCTCGGCCCTGTAGGTCGCCTCACCACGCTGGAGAAGGAAACCACCGCCACCGCCACCGCCACCAAAGCAAGCAACCATCGCTGCCAGACATAATCCTGGCCACGCCCGTGCCCCCCCCGGAGACTGCCCCATCCTGGAAATTGAGCGCGCGCCGAGAGCTTCTGTCGCCGGAATAGTCTGCTGCAAGGGCCATCACAGGAGTTGCAAGATCCGCACGACAAGCCTCCGACGAGATTCCCGGCCCCCATCTCCGTCGGTCGTGTTCCTACCTACAACCATGGGCGCTGCTACCTACAACATCGAGGTTTGCTACACGGGGTTAGCAGTGCTGCTACATGCGGACGATGACAGTGCTACATGCGGTGTCATGTTTTGCTACATGTTGCGGCGGCGGTGCTACAAATGTGTCTTTGATTTTTGTAACGAGATATCCGATGAAGTCGGGTTTGCTACAATATAAGTTTTTTTCTACATTAGCATATCTTTTTGCTACCACCGTTTCGTGGTTTTGTTACAGTAGCGTAAAGTTTTTGCTACAAGGTCCCCAGCGAAATCTCCAGCGAGTCTCCAGCGAAGTTGGATTTGCTACGTTAGCACAAATGTTTTTCTACATAGTCTCCGGCGTAACTCCAGCGAGATCTGTCGTTTTCATTTTTGTCTGATGGACGAACAGTTTTTTGCTACATGTAGCAAAAGCGGGTAAGTTTGTAGAAAAACGGATCAATTGTAGCAAAAACGGGATTAAGAGATATTTTTAGGGACAGGACACGGGAGATTTTGGGGAATTATCCCGGGGTAAATGACGTAGTACTGCCCAGAAATTTTCAATCATCAACTACAAATGCATGACACTCGGCAAAGAGGCTTTGCCGACGAGGAGTTTGCAGAGTCCCTTTTGAAGGGAATATGCCCGAGAGGCAATAATAAAGTGGTTATTATCGTATTCCTTACTTATGATGAATGTTTATTTTGCATGCTATAATTGAATTAATACGGAAACGTTAATACATGTGTGTTTAATAAACAAAAAGAAAGTTCCTAGTTATGCCTCTCTTATAAACTAGCTCGTTGATTAACAAGATGATCAAAGGTTTCCTGATCATGGACATTGGATGTTGTTAATAACGAGGTCACAACATTAGTGTAATGATGTGATGAACATTCATCCGAAGTATAGCATTACGATCAAATTCATTAAGTTTATATTACTATAACAACTTACGAAGTGATCCTAATCCTTAGACCATGCGATCATGTCAATCACTAACACCAAAAGAGTTTCTTGATGACATCAAACGTCACACAGTAACTGGGTGATTATAAAGATGGCTTCAGAACTACTAAAGTCTTGTGTTGAGGCTCATGGATCGAGAGTGAAACTTGTTCATCTCGATGACGGATAGATATACTCTGGGCCCTCTCGGTGATACCACATTGGTTAGCTTGCAAGCAAGTGATTTGATCACTAGAATGTTATATCAGGGGAACGAGAAAAGAGTGCATATCGGTAACGAGATCAAACTAGGTATGGAGATACCGATGATCAAATCTCGGACATGTAATATATCGTGAAACAAAGGGATTAAGATACTAGCGTAAAAGGTTCTGACGATCACAGGAAAGTCATCGTTGAATGTGTGAGAGTCAGTATGGATCTCCAGGTCCCGATTCTGATTATTGATCGGAGAAGGGTCTCGATCATGTCTGCATTATTCGCGAACCGTAGGGTGCCACACTTAAGAGACACCGACATCCAATTGGAGGAAAAGTTTCATGCCGGAAATAATAACAAGCGCAAGAATTTATTTCACTAGACAAAAAGCTTTTGGTTGAAATTCTGGCCAGGTTACGCATGTGAAATTGAATACTAGCAAGGGGTTTTATGTGAATGTTTTTTAATTAAAGTAATTAACAAAATTCTCAATAAATAAATAAAAGAGTTTTATTTAAATGAGAGCTTGCATTAAATTTGGTGGAAATTTAATGCATGTGAGTGGATTTTTGAGTGGAGGCTCTTTTATGGGAGTGGAGGCTTTTCATTTTGAGTGGGAGCTCCACTCACATGAATGTGGAAGAGGTGGGGGCAGCCACCATGGCTGGCGCCATGCCCCTTGGGGTGCCCCCTCTCCGTATAAAAGGCCCCCCTCTCCTCCTCTCAAAGCACACCTCCTCGTGAAGGATCTCTCTCCCCCTTTAGTATTCCCCATGGTCTCGGATCAGCGAGATACATGTTCCCTGTGGCTTTTTCTGAAAGGATTTGTTGCTTTCGCTGCTTCGCTGGAGCGAGGGCGCGGAGGTTATCGGGGTACCCGGACGTGTGTGTGATCACGGATGCACCACTGTTTTGCGGTGCTGGACTTGATGGTGCTGGACCGGCTGGACTAGATGGACTTCATCACGATCTTGAGATCGGCAAGCGTTCGTCTACATCATCCATGAGTACAACCTCGTTAACACTATTCGGTCTTCTAGGTTAAGTATTCTATGGATGTATATCCACCCGTTGCTTGTATCTAGTAGATAGATCTTGGTACATAGTTGTTTTCATCGTAGGAATTTTTTTGTTTTCTATGCTGCGAACCCAACAGTGGTATCAGAGCCGGATTTATGCGTAGATGCATTGCACGGGTAGTACACACATGAGTATGTGGGCGTTGATGATCATTTTATTGCTTCTTAGTTGTACTTTGGATATTGGCGGCATAGTGGGATGAAGCGGCCCGGACAAACTTTACGTGTCCTCGCACATGAGACCTGTTCCATGCTTGACATGCAACTAGTTTTGCATAAGTGGCTAGCGGGTGTATGTCTCTCCTACTATAGTCAATATCTAATTTGCAACGAGTTATCAACAATTTGTTTATCCTCGTTGTGGTTCATGTTCGTAGGTAAGAACGGTTCTATCTTCGAAAGCCCTAAGTCACGTAAAACTTGCAATGGATAAATTAGAGGCGTCTAGTTTAGATTGTTGTTGGGCTAGTGTTATGATATGGTGATATTGTAAGTAGAAGTATGAGATGATACTCTTACAACACATATAACGTGTAAGTTCCATAGACCTTGGCCTTACACATAAAGGTATGATAGAGATCATACCACGGTGCACATGATGGAGATCATATGCGGGAACCATATTATTTCACCTATAAACATGTGATGTTTGATTGCATCTTATATTTTTTGTTTTGCGTTTTATTACCATAATAAGATGATCCCTCATTTAAATATCAAGATAAAAAATGTGTTCTTCCTTAAGTATGCACCGACAATGTTTTGTCGCTTCAAGACATCACGTGATGATCGGGTGTACTTGAATCCACGAGCATATCTCGGGTGTAAGACAGTTTTACACATGTGAATACTAAGGTTCTTACTTGGCGAGTCTAGCATATACAGACATGGCCTCGGAACACGGACCAAAAGGTTAAGCATGAGTCATATGGTATATATGATGCCCATTCGATGCTCGCCTTTGAAGCTACACCGACTCACGTGATGATCGGACTTGGTGTAGTGAATTTGGTTCATGTAATCACCAAAAAGGCACGAGCGGTGTCGTTTTTAAGTGGGAGTTCATTTCTAATTTGGATTATAAGAACTCAATTTATCATAAATTAAATCAAAGTGAATTTGCATAATTTGTTGTAGTCATTGGCATTCGTTCACCACCTTATGCTTAGTTGTAACTGAGATAATAGAACGATAGAATTCTGGATATTTACTTTACGAACTGGTATCGTATTGTGTTGAGTGTCAATCTAAAGTTTAAAGTCTTATTGCAAACTTTCAGCAAACTATGTTTACTCCGTAAAATTTAATAATTGGTATTAAATTGAGAGTAACAATTCCAGTGTTAGTATCTTAAGTATCATGTTTGTCTCCATGATTCTTGATTATTTTAATATCAAGTTTATCTAGGAGCTGAAATAATTGTTTCAGAAACCATCATGTGTGACAGGTATAACGATATCTAAAACAATGTTTTGGTTGCAATATGATAGAGTATAATGTATGTTCTCATATTGGATAAGAATTTACAAAGGTTCGAGATGCTAGACATCCTAATCATCCAAAAGGGTTTTGGAAAGTAACGTTATACTCACGATTCGTCTTTATAAGCTACAATAGCTTGATCATGGAAGTCGTCATGATAAGGATGAATAGAAGATGTATGTAAAGTGTTTACTACACTAAAAGATTACTAAATAATGGATTTTGAAAGAATGTCGATCATTTTGATGATGGTGATCTACTTCAAAGTGTAAGTCCAAAGGTATTATTATTTGAATATACACGCTTTGGACTATGTGTCATGTGTATGACATCACTGTTGATGTTGATAGATTCTTTTAAAAAGGAAAATTAAATACTGAAAGAGAATCTATAAAATATATTTGACAGAAAAGAAAAGACTAAAAATATCCAGTTTAGGTATATAGATGATATACATGTTATGGTTGTATTCTTTGCTTGTTAAACAATGTGGTTATTGGGTATTGGATACCGAATTGGTTGGTATGAAATTTCATACGGAACAACGCAATTCATAAACCACAATGGCCTAAGTAGCTATTAAGAGAATATGTGATGATGTTCATCGAAAATAAACAAACCGTTGTTTGTATTTCTCGTTGACATCAAAGCTTGACTTCAAGATTTGTTTTAATAATTGTTATTTAAATCAGGTATTATGAGAACAAAGTTTGTTCAAATAATTACCGTATTCCATATAAGATGGATAATTTACAAATATAGTTGGAGAAATCACATCCATAAAAAGTAATGCTAAAATGTCGCAAGACAAATGATTGAAAGATCACTTACGAAGTGACATCGTCGTTTCAACTATATTGGAAAGAAAACATGAAGAATCTCCATTTTCATGGATTTTTGGAGTCTTTGATTGATCAAATGACGCTTGTGAGACTTTCCTCGGGATAATTGAAACTTCGTTCAAAGGCCAAAGAAGAACGAACGACTAAATATTGGAATTTATACATATCGATGTATGTAATCCATTATGTAATCGTAAGCGATGGATTTCAACTTCATATGCTTTCTCCGGAAATTTGAGTGAATATTCACTTAATGAGAAAGAAGTATGAAATATCTGAAAACGTTCAAAGACTTTCAAGATGAAGTGGAAAATCATTGTAACAAGAAAATAAATGATTTATGATTTTATCATAAAGGGATTTATTTGAGTTACAAGTGTAACAAGAAAATAAATGAATTATGATTTTATCATAAAGAGATTTATATGAGTTGCAAGTTTAGCAAAACACCTAGATTTACATCTCCCGAAACACCATAGGAGTATGGAGTGTTTGAGATTTGTAATGAAACCTTGTTTGACATGGTTGGATCAAAGGTGTTATTTATAAAACTGTCATTATATTTTAAAAGATTAAAGCTTTAGAGACTACCGCTTTTACACTGAAAAGAGCTCCATCTTGATCCGTTGAAATGACACCATATGAGTTATGGTTTGGGGTAAAACCCAAGTTGTCATTTCTTAAATTTTGGTATGCTAAACATAAGTAAGATGTTTACAACCAAAGTCGGATGAGCGTGTCTTTGTAGGTTATTTCTAATAACCATTGGATATTCCTCCATAACACCAAGGACAAAAGGGTTTGTCGCTGGAAATGTGAAGTTTCTTGAAAAAGGATTTTTTCGCAAAAGTTAAGTGGAAGGACAATAGAACTTTGATAAGGTTAACAAACCTTAGCTAAATGTGATGAGTTGCGCAGTGCCGGAAATCGTTCCAGAGGCTGCCATAATGCTCATAGCTTATGTGCCTCAAAGGTTGTGATCACGGAGATCTAAGTTCTTATTGAACCAAATCGGTCGGATAAACAATCAAATGCTAAGATTTGAGAGTAAATCATTATTGTTTAACAATGATGAACTGATTACATACAAAGAAGCGATGATGGGCCCTGACTCCGTCAAATGGCTTGAAGCCATAAAATCCGTGATAGTTCCATACACAAGAAATCAAGTTTTGAACTTGGAAGACCCTCCGGAAAGGTGTAAAAACCTATCGGTCGTATTTGGATCTATAAAGAAACAGACATGGATGTTTCACATCTATGAAATAGTCGACATGTCATAATATATTTTATGACAATGTTCAAGGAGTTGAATATGACAAGATTTGATCTTTCATAGCGATATTTAGTCTGGACGGATTAAAGTAGCAACCACTACATATAATTTGGTATATGGTAGATGAATAAACAAAACAAAATTCTTCTAATAGAATGGTTACCTAGGACGTGTACAATACACGGTCCAAAGGGTTTTGTTAAAATTCAAAGGATGCTAAAAGGGCATGTAAACTTCAATGGTTGAAGAAAGCATCGCGGAGTTGGAATCTTCACCGTGATGAAAAAGGAGTTTTCATCTGGAGACGATGAAGATGCTTGCATTTGCAAGAAATTAAGTGGGAGCGCTGAGGCGTATTCCTAAGACATTATGTGGAGGACATCTTGTTGATTAGAAATGATATAATTTTTATTGACAAAGGTTAAGAATTTCATTTCGATGAAAGACTTAGGCAAAACCCGAATATTTAGCATGAATGTCTATAGTGGATAGACTGTGACGCTAATATGGTTATGCCAAACATACATATATGAGATATTGAAGGAGTTCAATATAGAAACAACAAGCAACAGTTCTTGTCGCATCGAAAGGAATTGAATCAAGATTCAAAGTGTATAGACACTTGATAAGTGAAACAATATTCAAGTGTTTTGATACTTGATGAGTGAAATCACAAGGATGTTTTGATCAATCATACCATGATATGTACACATCCATATATGTCCTATGCTCTAAGTATTATGAGCATATACCAGAATGAATCATAAAATGATCATTGGACGATAGTGAGGATATTCTTATGATCTTTTGGAAGAACTAAGAATATATTTGTGTAGAGGTGACAAACAATTACAAATAGTTCATTGTAAAGCGTTACATTGATACTAGTTTTGACACAAGATACAAAATTAAGTTTATCTCAATTTAAACTATGAGTGGCACAAAGAAATGGAAAGGAGTTTCCATGATGGATTTGGATGTATTCCAAAGTTAAAACATTGTGACGAATACTACAACAATAAGGCTAAGTATATGACTGCTATAGTAGCAGTAAAGGAGGGCATTTGTGTCAAGTAGTTTGTTATCAAACTAAGGTGTGGTTCGCAACGGGCTAACACCAAATATATATTGTATGAAAATAGTATCAACATGATTTAACCCTAAGGAACTAAAGGTCTCACCAAAACACCAAATTTATACAATGCCATCTCATTGGAGAATGAGTGATGCGTGAAGACGCAAAGACATGCAAATACACAAGGACCTAAAAGTGTCAGATCCGTAGATTATGTTAACCACTTGTAGTTGTGTGTATGGAACACCAGAAAGCCATAGGTGTTTAATATGCAAAGTTTCTAAACTAGATTATTGTCTCTAGTGCAAGTGGGAGACTGAAGGGAATATGCCCGAGAGGCAATAATAAAGTGGTTATTATCGTATTCCTTATTTATGATAAATGTTTATTTTGCATGCTATAATTGTATTAATACGGAAACGTTAATACATGTGTGTTTAATAAACAAAAAGGAAGTTCCTAGTTATGCCTCTCTTGTTGGAGATATGCCCTAGAGGCAATAATAAATGTAGTTATTATTATATCTTTGTGTTTATGATAAATGTTTACATTCATGCTATAATAGTATTAACAAGGAAACATTAATACTTGTGTGATTTGTAAACTTAAATTGAAGTCCCTAGTAAAGCCTCTTCATAATACTAGCTTGTTGGTTAATAAATGATTGTGGTTTCCCTATCATGAACATTGAGATGTTATTAACAACAAGATCATATCGTTAGGAGAATGATATGATGGACATACTCCTATAGATAAGCGTAGCATAAAGATCAAGTCATTTTAATAGTTCAATTGCTATATGCTTTCTGATACATAGTAACCTAATTCCTTCGACCATGAGATCATGCATATCACCATCACCGGAAGGATGCTTTGATGACATCAAACACCACACCGTAACTGGGTGGCTATAAAGGTGGAATTTAGTGTTCGGAAAGTATTGGTTGAGACACATGGATCAAGAGTGGGATTTGTCCATCCATATGACAGATAGATATACTCTGGGCCCTCTCGGTGGAATATCATCCAATTATCTTGCAAGCATGTGACTGGCTCACGAGGGATCACATATCACGGGAACGAGAAAAGAGTACTTATCAGTAACGAGGTTGAACTAGGTATGCAGAGATACCGACGATCAAAACCTCGGATAAGTAAACTATCGTGAGACAAAGGGAAATTGGTATCGTATGTAAGTGGTTCATTCGATCGCAAAGTAATAGTAGAAATATGTGGGAGACATATGAATTTCCAGATTCCTCTATTGGTTATTGTTCGGAGAAGTGTCTCGATCATGTCCGCATTATTCACGAACCGTAGGAAGACACACTTAAGGATTCGACGTTGTTGAGTAGTTATGGAATGATGAGTAAGAGACCGAATGTTGTTCGGAGTCTCGGATGGGATCCGGGATATCACGATGAGATCCGGAATGGTCCAGAGAATAAGATTCATATAAGGAAAGTCCTGTTTCGGGGTTGGAGAATGGTTCCGGTGTTTTCATCGGGAATGTTCTAGAAGGTTCCGGAATGTCCGACACTCCGGAGGGGAAGGGTACATGAATGTGTCATAACAAGTTGGAATGGTTGCATCATATACTAGATGTCACCGCTGAGCAAAATAAAGGGATAAATCAAATCCTAGTTTGAAAAAGTCAAACGCCAATTTGAAAAGTGAAACGGCTATTTTGCTTGGTGGAGGGAGAGTAGGAAACCTACTTGGGGAGGAAGTCCCTCTCCCTCCACCGCCGGCCTTGGAAGCCAAGTTGGGGAGGGAATCCCCTCCCCTTGGTCGCGCCCTCCCACCTATATAAGGAGGGGCAGGGCTGCCCCTCCAAGACCTACACCTTGCCTCCGCAAAACCCTAGCCCCAAGCCATGGCACCACCCTCCTCCTTGCCGCGCTTGGGGCAAACCCTAGCCGCCGACTTGGGCTTCCCCAAGCCCTAGCCACCGGACTAGCCCTCTCTCCTTGGTGCGTCTAAACCCTAGATCACCGAGGCCTCTCTCATAGTCCACCATACTCGCTCCGGCTTAAGGCGAAGCCCTACGAGATCTCCCCTCTACTTCCGGTACCACGCCGTCGTGCTGCTGGAATCGCGAGGAGAGTGCTACAACCTCCGCTGCTTGATGGAACAAGGGAGAGGAAGGTCTTAAATCGAGTCGAGCGTGTGACCGATTGTGGAAGCTGCTGGGAGCCTTGGCGGGAAGGATCGTCTACACGATCTTGAGATCGGGAAGAGTACGACTACATCACCCACGAGAATCCGCTCTCGTTAAATACTTTCGAATCTTCGAGGGTGAGTTATTCTATCGACTCGTTGCTACAATCTAGTAGATAGATATTGGCGTGTTTGTTTGTATGCGGTAGAATTTTTTTGTTTTCCATGCTACGAACCCCTACAGTGGTATCAGATCCGTGTCTATATGTAGATCTGTTGCACGAGTAGACCACAATGGTCATTGTGGGCGGTGGTGCTTTTATTATCAATTGCTTCTTGTGTACTTTGCATCTCGCGGTATGATGGGATGAAGCGGCCCGGGCTAACCTTACATGGCATCGTTCATGAGACTTGCTCCACGCTCAACATGCAACTTGTATTGCATACGTGGCTTTGCGGGTGTCTGTCTCTCCCATTATAGTATAGATCCAATTTACAACAGGCACTTGATAGTTCAAACATCAACGTTGTGGTTCTTGTTCGTAAGTTAGATCGACACTTTTTGAAAGCCCCAAACCACGTAAAACATGCAAAGAAATTAGAGGCGTCTAACTTTGTTTTGCAGGGGTGTGCTGTGATGTGATATGGCAATGATTGTGATTATATTTGATGTATGCAATGTTCCTTATTGTAAGTTGGCAACCAGCAGGAGCCATATGGTTGTCTTTAATTTCTGTTAAGACCCGCGTGTCTATTCAAAGTAGTTGTAATAGTTGAAGCTGGTGGACGACAACCATGGAGCAGCGTCATTGACCTTGATGCAATGCCGGTGATGATGGAGATCATGTTCGTACTTGAAGATGGAGATCGGAAGCACAAAGAAGAAAGGCCATATCATATCACATATTATGAATTGCATGTGATGTTAATCCTTTATGCATCTTGTATTGCTTAGTTAATGACAGTAGCATTATAAGATGATCCCTCATGCACATGAATTTCAAGTTCTAAAGTGTTCATCCTTAGTAAGCACCGTTGCTAAAGCTTGTTGTTTTGAAGCACCACGTGATGATCGGGTGTGTTAGATTCTGCAAGTGTATACAACGTGAGCAAGCCAGATTTGCTCATGCGGAAGCTAAGGTTTGATCTTGACGAGCGTAGCATGTACAGACATGGTCTCGGAACACGGATCACCGAAAGGTAAAGCATGAATCATATAGTAGATATGATGAACATGTTGATTGTTCACCATTGAAGCTACATCAACTCTTGTGATGATCGGTTTTGATGTGGTGGATTTGGTATGTGTGATCACTAAAACAATGTGAGGGATATTGTTTTGAGTGGGAGTTCACCTAGATTAATTTAACTATTAATTAGAACTCAATTTGTCATAAAATTAGTCTAAACTATTGCAAATATGTTGTAGATCAATGGCGGCCCCTACCATCAATTTTAATGCGTTCCTAGAGAAAGAAAAGTTGAAAAACAATGGAAGCAACTTCGCGGATTGGTTCCGCAATTTGAGGATTGTCCTCAATGCTGGTAATTTGACCTATGTGCTGGATGCACCGCTAGGTGACCCGCTGCGACTCTTGCTACCGATGAAGTAAAGAATGTTTACCTTGCTGGAAGACTCGATACTCCACAGTTCGGTGTGCTATCTTGTATGGTTTAGAATCGAGCTTGAAAAGGTTTGAGAATTGAGACCCACATGATATTGTCCGTGAACTGAAATTGATTTTTGAGACTCATGGCGGTTGAGAGCTATGAGGCTTTTGAAAAGTTCTTTAAGCGCAAGATGGAAGAGGCAGCTCATCGGTGAGCATGTGCTTAAGATGTTTGGGCACGCAAACAAACTTCAAAGCTTGGGTTTAGTGATTCCTAATGCTTTGGGGATTTACCGTGTCCTCCAATCACTACCACCAAGTTACAAGAACTTTGTGATGAACTACAATATGCAAAGCATGAACAAGCAGTTGCCAGAACTCTTCTCCATGTTAAAATTTGCAGAAGTGGAGATAAAGAAAGAGCACCAAGTGTTGATGGTCAATAAGACCACCAAATTCAAGAAAGGCAAGTCTAAGCAAAAGGGACACTTCAAGAAGGGTGGTAAGAAAGTTACCGCACCGACGAAGAAGACCAAGGCTGGACCTAAGCGTGATACTGAGTACTTTTACTGCAAGGGAGAAGGTCACTGGAAGCGGAATTGTCCAAAGTACTTGGCGGATTTGAAGAACGGCAACATCAAGAAGAAAGGTATATCCGATATACATGTTATTGATGTGTATCTCACTAGTACTCGTAGTAGTGCACAGGTATTTAATCTTGGTTCGGTTGCTCATATTTGTAACTCAAAGCGGTCTTTGCATAATAAGCGGAAGCTAGCGAAGAACGAGGTGACGATGCGTGGGAAATGGATCAAAGGTTGTTGTGATGATCGCGGTGACGCTACCTCTTCATCTACCATCGGGATTAGTTTTATACTTAAATAATTGTTATTTGGTGCTGCGTTAAGCATGAACATTATATCGGGATCTTGTTTATTGCGAGACGGTTACTTGTTTAAGTCCGAGAATAATGGTTGTTCGATTTATATGAGTAATATGTTTTATGCACATGCACCTTTGATAGATGGTCTATTCTTATTGAATCTCGATAGTGGAAATACACATATTAATAACATTGAAGCTAAACGTTTGAAATTGAGCGATAACTCGACCTATATGTGGCACTGTCGTCTTGGTCACATTGGAGTGAAGCGTATGAAGAAACTCCATTCCGATGGACTTCTTGAATCACTTGATTTCGAATCACTTGAAAGATGCGAAGAATGTCTGATGGGTAAAATGACTAAGACTCCATTTTTTGGTATGATGGAGCGAGCTACGGACTTATTGGAAATCATACATACCGATGTGTGTGGTCCAATGAGTGTAGCATCGCGTGGTGGTTATCGTTATGTTCTTACCTTCACGGATGACTTGAGTAGATATGGGTATATCTATTTCATGAAACATAAGTCCGAAACTTTTGAGAAGTTTAAGGAATTTCAAAGTGAGGTAGAGAATCAACGTAACAAGAAGATTAAATTTCTATGTTCTGATCGTGGAGGTGAATATCTAAGTTACGAGTTTGGCGAGCATTTGAAGAAATGCGGAATACTTTCACAATTGACACCGCCGGGAACACCACAGCGTAATGGTGTGTCCGAACATCGTAATCGAAATCTCTTAGATATGGTTTGTTCTATGATGTCTCTTACAGATTTACCGCTATCATTTTGGGGTTATGCATTAGAAACAACCGCATTCACTTTAAATAGGGCACCATCTAAATCCGTTGAAACGACACCGTATGAATTATGGTTTGGGAAGAAACATAAATTGTCGTTCCTTAAAGTTTGGGGTTGCGAAGCCTATGTAAATAAGTTACAGCCGAACAAGCTTGAACCCAAAGCGGAAAAATGCGTCTTCATAGGATACCCAAAGGAAACTATTGGGTATACCTTCTATCATAGATCCGAAGGCAAAATCTTCATTGCCAAGAATGGATCCTTTCTAGAGAAGGAATTTCTCTCGAAAGAAGTGACTGAAAGGAAAGTAGAACTCGACGAGGTTGTCGAACCTTCTCTCGAACTTACGAGTAGCGCAGCACCGGAAGAAGTTCCTGTGGTCTGCACCAATAAGAGAGTAAGCTAATGATGATGATCATGAAACTTCGGTTGTAGTTGCTGTAGAGCCTCGCAGGTCAACGAGAACTCGTACCACTCCTGATTGGTATGATCCCGTTATGAGTGTCATGTTGGTGGACAACACCGATGACCCTGCGACATATGAGGAAGCGATGATGAGCCCAGATTCCAAAAAATGGCAAGAAGCCATGAAATCCGAGATTGGATCCATGTACGAAAACCAAGTATGGACTTTGGTGGACTTACCGGATGGCCGGAAGGCTGTCGAGAACAAATGGATTTTCAAGAAGAAAACAGATGCTGATGGTAATGTTACTGTCTATAAAGATCGACTTGTCGCAAAAGGGTTTCGACAAATTTAAGGAGTTGACTACAATGAGACTTTCTCACCTGTAGCTAAGCTAAAGTCTGTGAGGATTATGTTAGCAATCGCTGCATATTATTATTATGAGATATGGCAGATGGATGTAAAAACAGCGTTCCTCAATGGAGACATTGATGAAGAGTTGTATATGATGCAACCCAAAGGTTTTGTCGATCCTAAGGATGCTAACAAGGTATGCAAACTTCAACGGTCCATTTATGGATTGAAGCAAGCATCCCAAAGTTGGAATCAACGTTTTGATAAGGTGATCGAAAGTTTTGGTTTTATACAAACTTATGGAGAAGCTTGTATTTACAAGAAAGTGAGTGGAAGCTCTGTAGCATTCTTAATACTATATGTAGATGACATATTGTTGATTGGGAATGATGTAGACCTTCTTAATAGTGTCAAGGAATATTTGAATAATAGTTTTTCAACGAAAGATCTTGGCGAAGCAGCTTACATATTGGGCATAAAGATTTATAGAGATAGATCGAGATGTCTAATATCATTGTCACAAAGTACATATTTGGACAAAGTTCTAAAGAGGTTTGGAATGGAAGATAGCAAGAAAGGGTTCTTGCCCATGTTGCCCAATACGACGTTGAGTAAAACTCAAAGTCCAACAATGGCAGAAGATAGAGAAAGGATGAGTAAGACTCCCTATGCCTCAGCCATAGGATCTCTAATGTATGCCATGCTATGTACTAGACCCGACATTGCATATCCTGTTAGTTTGACTAGCAGATATCAATGTGATCCAGGAGTGGATCATTGGACAGCGGTCAAAAACATCCTTAAGTACTTGAGAAGAACTAAGGATATGGTTCTTTCTTATGGAGGTGATGAACAACTCGTTGTTAATGGTTACACCGATGCTAGTTGGAACACCGATCCGGATGATTCTAAATCACAATCTGGATACGTATTTACTTTGAATGGTGCAGCAGTTAGCTGGAGGAGTGCAAAGCAAAGCGTTGTGGCGAGATCTTCAACTGAATCGGAATACATTGCTGCTTCGGAGGCTTCACAAGAAGCGATATGGATGAAAGAGTTCATTACAGAGCTCGGTGTGGTTCCAAGTGCGCTGGACCCAATGTCTATCTACTGTGATAACATGGGCGCCATAGCCAACGCGCAAGAGCCAAGGTTACACAAGAAGCTGAAGCACATCAAGATACGTTTCCACGCTATTCGAGAACATGTCCAAGATGGTGACATAAAGATTTGCAAAGTACACACAGATCTGAATGTGGTGGATCCGTTGACTAAACCTCTCCCGAGGGCAAAACATGACCAACACCAAACTGCCATGGGTGTTCGGCATATTACCCTGTAATCTAGATTGGTTGACTCTAGTGCAAGTGGGAGACTGTTGGAGATATGCCCTAGAGGCAATAATAAATGTAGTTATTATTATATCTTTGTGTTTATGATAAATGTTTACATTCATGCTATAATAGTATTAACAAGGAAACATTAATACTTGTGTGATTTGTAAACTTAAATTGAAGTCCCTAGTAAAGCCTCTTCATAATACTAGCTTGTTGGTTAATAAATGATTGTGGTTTCGCTATCATGAACATTGAGATGTTATTAACAACAAGATCATATCGTTTGGAGAATGATATGATGGACATACTCCTATAGATAAGCGTAGCATAAAGATCAAGTCATTTTAATAGTTCAATTGTTATATGCTTTCTGATACATAGTAACCTAATTCCTTCGACCATGAGATCATGCATATCACCATCACCGGAAGGATGCTTTGATGACATCAAACACCACACCATAACTGGGTGGCTATAAAGGTGGCATTGAGTGTTCGGAAAGTATTGGTTGAGACACATGGATCAAGAGTGGGATTTTTCCATCCATATGACGGATAGATATACTCTGGGCCCTCTCGGTGGAATGTCATCCAATTAGCTTGCAAGCATGTGACTGGCTCACAAGGGATCACATATCAGGAGCGAGAAAAGAGTACTTATCGATGTGAGGTTGAACTAGGTATGCAGAGATACCGACGATCAAAACCTCGGATCAGTAAACTATCGTGAGACAAAGGGAAATTGGTATCGTATGTAAGTGGTTCATTCGATCGCAAAGTAATCGTAGAAATATGTGGGAGCCATATGAATTTCCAGATTCCTCTATTGGTTATTGTTCTGAGAAGTGTCTCGATCATGTCCGCATAATTCCCGAACCGTGGGAGACACATAAGGATTGACGTTGTTGAGTAGTTATGGAATGATGATTAAGAGACCGAATGTTGTTGAGTCTCGTATGGGATCCGGATATCACGAGGAGATCCGGAATGGTCCGGAGAATAAGATTCATATAAGGAAAGTCCTTTGGGGTTGGAGAATGGTTAGGTGTTTTCATCGGGAATGTTCTAGAAGGTTCCGGAATGTCCGGCACTCCGGAGGGGAAGGGTACATGAATGTGTCATAACAAGTTGGAATGGTTGCATCATGTACTAGGTGTCATCGCTGAGCAAAATAAAGGGATAAATCAAATCCTAGTTTGAAAAAGTCAAACGCCAATTTGAAAAGTCAAACGGCTATTTTGCTTGGTGGAGGGTGAGTAGGAAACCTACTTGGGAAGGAAGTCCCTCTCCCTCCACCGCCGGCCTTGGAAGCCAAGTTGGGGAGGGACTCCCCTCCCCTTGGCCGCGCCCTCCCACCTATATAAGGAGGGGCAGGGCTGCCCCTCCAAGACCTACACCTTGCCTCCGCAAAACCCTAGTCCCAAGCCGCCGGCGCCACCACCTCCTGCTGCTGCTGCTGCCGCCGCCTAGGGCAAACCCTAGCCGCCGACTTGGGCTTCCCCAAGCCCTAGCCGCCGGCCTAGCCCTCTCTCCTTGGTGCGTCTAAACCCTAGATCACCGAGGCCTCTCTCATAGTCCACCATACTCGCTCTGGCTTAAGGCGAAGCCCTACGAGATCTCCCCTCTACTTCCGGTACCACGTCGTCGTGCTGCCGGAATCGCGAGGAGAGTGCTACAACCTCCGCTGCCTGCTGGAACAAGGGAGAGGAAGGTCTTCGTCGAGTACCGAACATGTGACCGACTGCGGAAGCGCTGCCGGAACGCAGCGCCGGAAGGATCGTCTACACGATCTTGAGATCGGGAAGATTACGACTACATCACCCACGAGAATCCGCTCTCGTTAAACACTTTGGAATCTTCGAGGGTGAGTTATTCTATCGACTCATTGCTACAATCTAGTAGATATATCTTGGCTTGTTTGTTTGTATGCAGTAGAAATTTTTTGTTTTCCATGCTACGAACCCCTAAATCTCTTATAAACTAGCTCATTGATTAACAAGATGATCAAAGGTTTCCTGATCATGGACATTGGATGTTGTTAATAACGAGGTCACAACATTAGTTTAATGATGTGATGAACATTCATCCGAAGTATAGCATTACGATCAAAGTCATTGAGTTTATATTGCTATAACAACTTACGAAGTGATCCTAATCCTTAGACCATGAGATCATGCCAATCACTAACACCGGAAGAGTTTCTTGATGACATCAAACGTCACACCATAACTGGGTGATTATAAAGATGGCTTCAGAACTACTAAAGTGTTATGTTGAGACTCATGGATCGAGAGTGGAATTTTCCCGATGACGGATAGATATACTCTGGGCCCTCTCGGTGATATCACATTGGTTAGCTTGCAAGCAAGTGATTTGATCACTAGAATGTTATATCACGGGAACGAGAAAAGAGTGCATGTCGGTAACAAGATCAAACTAGGTATGGAGATACCGATGATCAAATATCGTACATGTAATATATCGTGAAACAAAAGGATTAATATACTAGCGTAAAAGGTTCTGACGATCACAGGAAAGTCATCGTTGAATGTGTGAGAGTCAGTATGGATCTCCAGGTCCCGCTTCTGATTATTGATCGGAGAAGGGTCTCGATCATGTCCGCATTATTTGCGAACCGTAGGGTGCCACACTTAAGAGACACCGACATCCAATTGGAGGAAAAGTTTCATGCCGGAAATAATAACAAGCGCAAGAATTTATTTCACTAGACACCGAAACTGTTTCGGTTGAAATTGCTGAAACTGGTTCTGCATGTGAAATTGAATACTAGCAAGGGGTTTTATGTGAATGTTTTTTAATTAAAGTAATTAACAAAATTCTCAATAAATAAATAAAAGAGTTTTATTTAAATGAGAGCTTGCATTAAATTTGGTGGAAATTTAATGCATGTGAGTGGATTTTTGAGTGGAGGCTCTTTTATGGGAGTGGAGGCTTTTCATTTTGAGTGGGAGCTCCACCCACATGAATGTGGAAGAGGTGGGCTCAGCCACCATGGCTGGCGCCATGCCCCTTGGGGTGCCCCCTCTCCCTATAAAGGCCCCCTCTCCTCCTCTCAAAGCACACCTCCCCGCAAAGGATCTCTCTCCCTCCTTTAGAATTTGCCATGGTCTCGGATCAGCGAGATACATGTTCCCGGTGGCTTTTTCTGGAAGGATTTTTTGCTTCATTGCCCATTTGCGAGGCGCGGAGGTTGTCGGGGTACCCGGACGTGTGTGCGATCACGGATGCACCACTGCTTTGCGGTGCTGGACTTGATGGTGTTGGACCGGCTGGACCAGATAGACTTCATCACGATCTTGAGATCGGCAAGCGTTCGTCTACATCATCCACTACTACAACCTCGTTAACACTATTCGGTCTTCGATGGTATGTATTCTATGGATGTCTATCCACCTGTTGCTTGTATCTATGCTGCGAACCCTACACCTTTTTCCATGCCTAACACTCGGCAAAGGTGTTCGCTGAGTTAATTGTAGCCTTAACTGAGTAGTTTTAGCCCCTCCTCCTGGCGACCAATGGGGCCTATCCTAGCGCCGCCGCCACCTCCCCCTCCTTGCCCCTCCCTCGTCGTCGCCCCCGGAGGCCCACCGGCTTAAGAGGGCGGCGTCGGTGATGGGGGCGACGGGGATCCGGCCTCCCGGCCCCAGCGTGATGGAAGGGAGGGATTCCCCGGCGTTGGACGGGGCCTGCGTAAGGAGCTGGTGTCGTGGCCACTCTTGGCGTGGTGGAGGGGCGACAGTTGGGGTGGAGTGGCGATGCGGCGACGTGCTCTGATCCGGTTGGTGGCGCGGTGGACTAGCGGACCATCTGATACGATCTGGGACGATGGGCTGCGGGTCGGTGCTCGTTCATCTAGTCTCCACCTGCGGTGTTGTCTCTTCATCGAGCTAGCGGTCATGGCGGCCTGGGGCACCATGGATCTAATGTTCTATTTCGATGGGTCTTGGTGACCGGTGAAGACCGGTGGTGTGGGGGCTTCCGTTCTGGCTTTGAATAAAGGGGGTTGGTCCTAGGATCCCTCTCGTGCCAGGACGAAGATCTACCTGCACCATGACTTTATCGATCTGGTCAGAGTGTTGTGTTCCGAAAGATTCCACTGGTGAACTCCAATGGACGACATGCCGGAGTTAGCCAGATTGGATGGATCTCAGTTGCATGCAACCATGTTTTATCTGACCGTTTGGTTTCAGAGGGAGTCCTGTGAAGCTTTATAGACTGTTGCCATCAATGACATGCCTTTAGTCCCATGGTGAAGTCAGTCGTGGAGAATGAGATGAAAGTCAAGGTCTGAAGAATGGTAATGGTGGTGTGATTCCTGTTTGCGATGAGGTTTTGGCTTGGTGTTCTAGGTCTTGGAGCAACGACATTGGAAAGTGGGGGCGACAGTACAGGAGATTTCGAGAGTTAAGATGCGGGGTGAAAATCCAATGTCTATCCTTAATTGGTTGTGTCTGGCAATGACCTTGTTGAAGATATTGTTTTGTCAGCGCGGGCTTTCTCCAGGGTGAAAACCTATGATCGATGATCAGGGCGATGACGGCGCTAGTGTACTGTTTCCTTCTTGAAGGCGTCGCTTTTGGAGATGATGGATTTCTGGTGCTGCCTTGGTGGTGTTTGGTCGTTGCTGTAGGACATAGATCACTAAAGCGGTACTTTTTTTTCCTGTAATTCTCTTTTTCTTTTTTTTGGCTGTATGCATCCGTAATGCCATTAGGGTAATCGTTGTTGCAGAGGCTGAATGTAATTAGTATCTTGCGATATTAATATATGCTCATTTAAAAAAACTAAATAGTTTTAGTACTTAGCAAATAAGCAAAATCCGGCAGTGTTTGGTGTCTTGCTGACATGGGAGGTTGCGGTGCTCTGAAACCTGAATCCCCGGACAGTGGAGTTTCTTACTAAAAAAAAATCCATATAGGAGATATATAAACTAGTACCACGTTCTAGCAACTAGGTGTGACTGCACAAACCACATGAACAAACATGACACCATCGATCAGTGCCTCTAATGGCTACGTCATTTTCCCTTATTGGCGCTAAAGGTCAAGGCTCTATACTCCTGATTTAGACTTGTCTAATCATCAGCTCATCGATCACGCACAAGCAGACGAAGAAGCCTCATTGTCCTGTGTATAATGGCCGCCTTTCCCGTCTCTGTCGCCCCTTTACATGGCCAGGTACCATGGACTATCATTAGGGTGGTTCTAAAGATTAACACCAACTAACTAACTAACTAGCTCCCTTTGCTCTAGAACACTGGCATGCAATGGCCGACAGGGTTGTAGCCACACCTGCATAAAATAAGAATGAGAATCTTGCAGTGTCATTACTCTAACTATGCCTTTGCATAGTGTGGGCTAAGCATGTCTGCAAGTCATCGGCTTTACGACTTCACCATCCCACTTGTGCATTGTTAAAGACTGCCCGATCGTTTAGCGTGATCACTTGCTTCAAAACTACAGGTTTTAGCCATCCGTTTGCTCTTTGAAAGACGAGAGCTTCGTCTTTGGACCAGCCTCTCTGCTTCTGTCAGTATAGAGGAAAGTCTTCAATCCCTTGAGAGAAATCACCTGTTCTGATCGACCAGGAGGCTAGCTATAATCTTGCTCCAAGCACGAACTAGGAAGATTTTTTTGGGGGGAAATAGGCGCTTTACTACTTAACAGTAAGTTTACACCCGGTCTTTGCATAGCTAGGATGCGCACAGCTGATCAACCACACTGTCTCGGACGAAAGCAATAAAAATGGCACTACAAAATAATATAAATCAAAAACACAGTTCTCCAAACTAGCTAAGAAAGATCTATTGCAGCGGTTGCTGCCATCCATGCCGGGAAAAGAAATCCCGTGCCGTATCCTCCAACCGCCTACAGCCATCCGCAAACAAGTCGTGGAACTCCATACGTTGTAGAGAAGTCCATGATCGGAGGATCGTCGTGGCTCGATAGATAACCTGCAAGAGAGAAGATACAACATTATTAAAAATCTTGTCATTTCTACATAGCCAAAGCGATCAAATAATGGCAAGCGCTCCCACCCTAAATAAAGTCTCATATTTATCCTCAATTCCATCCATCTAGTTGCCAAATACATTGACTACCGATACAGGAGGAGATAAACCAGAGGCTATTTGGATGATTGATCATATAGCACGAGCAAATTTACAATGAAAGAATAAATATCGTATTGTCTCATTTTGGTGACAAAATACGCATTCAGTGCTACCATGCCAATTCCTCCTAACAAGATTATCTTTTGTGAGAATCACCCCTTTACGGAAATACCAAGCGAATATCTTCGTTTTAAGGGGTATCCTTATTTTCCAAATTTTATTATTATCATCGACTGAAATATTAGGTTGGATCAAAGCTCTATAAAATGAATCAACGGAAAATTTACCACTATGTAGTAATTTCCATTTGAATTCGTCCATGCCCTCAGAAAGCTGTATCCTAGATAATCTTACTAAAAGATTATTTCAAGACACTAGTCTAGGACCTAAGAGACTTCTTCTGAAAGACACATTAGGAGGATTGGTTTTCATTACCTCAGCGAGAGTATCCCCTTTGTGCCTAACTATCTAATATAGAGCTGGATATTATTTACGAAGAGAATTTTGGCCAAGCCATTTAGCTTTCCAGAACCTAATCTATGAACCATCCTTAATATTAAAATTTCCAAACAGGAAGAAATGCTTTTTGGAAGCCATTAGCCCAGCCCAAAAGTGTGAATCACCTGGTTTCCAAACCAGTTTAGACACCGCTTTTGATCCAACATATTTCCTCCATAGAATGGTTTGCCAGACTCCTTCTGTAAGAAGTTTGAATAACCATTTACCCAGTAATGCGGTATTTTTGACTTTCAAATCATGTATGCCCAATCCACCATATTCTTTGGGTCGGCAAACGACATTTCATTTGGCCAGTTGATATTTCTTTTTCTCACTACCCCCCTGCCAAAAGAATCTAGAGCGGAAATAGTCCACTTTTGACAAGACACCTTTTGGTAACTGGAAGAATGAGATCATATACAGTACCATGTTGGTGAGTACTGAATTAATGAGTATCAGTCTTCCACCGAGGGGTAGCAATTTACCTTTCCAACTATTAAGACGTTTTTAAGTCTTTCCTTAACGAGTTTCCATTCAGCAATCTTGAGACGCCGATAATGTATCAGTATTCCCAGATAATTGATTGGAAATTGCCCCTGACCACAGCCAAAGAGATCGGCATACGGGTGAGACTCGTCTTTAGCCTCGCCAAAACAATACAAGTCACTCTTATGGAAGTTTATTTTCAAACCAGAGAGCTGCTCAAATGCTGAAAGTATCAATTTCAGATTCTTGGCTTTCTCCAGATCATGTTCCATAAATAGTATTGTATCATCGGCATATTGAAGAATAGATAGTCCACCATTAACAAGATGTGGAACCAAACCGTCAATTTGGCCACCAGCCTTTGCTCTCTCAATAAGGATAGTCAGCATATCTTCCACTATATTAAATAGTATAGACGATAGAGGATCCCCTTGTCGCAACCTTTTTTGGTCTGAAAGTAATTACCTGTGTCATCGTTGGCATTTATGGCAACACTTCCACCAGACACAAAAGACTGTATGAGAGCACACCACTCTTCTGAAAAAACCTTTCATACAGATTGTTTGCTGTAGGAAATACCAATTAACTTTATCATATGCCTTCTCAAAATCAATCTTGAACAATACACCATTTAGTTTTTTGAGTGCAGTTCATGTATCGTTTCATGCAGAGTTATAACTCCATCTAAGATGTTTCTCCCTTGCATGAAAGCAGTTTGAGAAGGGCGAACAACATGACCAGCCACTGAATTCAGTCTAATCATAGCAACCTTTGTAAAATTTTTAAAACTAACGTTAAGTACGAAGATTGGAAGATATTGTTGTATACGTTCTGCGTTATTAACCTTAGGTAGTAAAATTATGTTGCCAAAATTTAACCTGAAGAGGTCCAGCTGACCAACTTGCAAAAACTCAAACAAGCGCATCAAATCCACGTTGATAACTTCCCAGAACTTTCGATAAAACTCTGCTGGAAAGCCATCAGGCCCTGGCGCTTTTTTATGTTCCATTTGCAAGACAGCCTTCTTAACCTCCTCCTCAGAATAAGGAGCAGTCAGAAAATTGTTTTCCACAATAGAAACCTGAGGAATATCCTCCGTCCGGGACTTATCCAACGAAAAGGAATTTTTTGGTGGTGCCCTAAACAAGGATTTATAGTAGTTGGTAATATAAGATTTAAGATGATGTTGTTCTTCAATCGTCCCTTCATCCTGAATTAGAGAGTGAATAAGTTTCTTCTTATGCTTGCCATTTGCAACAACATGAAAGTATCTTGTATTCGCGTCTCCTTCAAGAACGAATTTAGCTTTAGAACGTTGGTACCACTTGAGTTCTTCCTCACGCAGAAGTCTGGCAATTTTTGCACTCGATTGGTTTTTAAGCGCAATCTCCCGTGCAGTCAATAACCTAACATCCACTGAAACCTCCAAGTCATTAATAATAGCAGAAAGACATATTTTTCCTTTTTAAGAATACCAGCAGTATGTATCGCCCAACCACGTAGGAATTTGCGCAAGGCACGCATTTTTTTGTTCCAACGTTGTATAGGTGTGTGACCACTAAGTGGTTTTTCCCAAATAGCCTTCACCAGGTCATAAAAACCATCACGATCAATCTATCCCAGTTCAAATTTGAAACTGTTTTTGGATTTTTGTGATGGTGTTCCGATAGATAACAGTAATGGAGCATGATCCGACAAAGCCTCAATACGTTCTAGGGCGCGAACAGTTACCATAGGAAATTTATCTTTCCATTCGGTATCCATAAGCACCCTATCTAATTTTTCGTATGTAGGCTCCGGAAGACTATTAGCCCAAGTAAAGTGTCTTCCTAATATTGTAACCTCTCTTAAGTCCAAGCTGTCAATGACAACATTAAACATGAAAGTCCAATGTTCATCAAACCTGCCCCGACTTTTCTCATGAGGGAATCTTAACAAATTGAAAACCCCGCCTATAAGGATAGGATAGGGATTGTCCTTAGCTAGATTTACCAACTCACATATTTATAAACATCCTGGACAGCCCCGTATACGGCGACTAGAGACCAAACAAAATCATCAACCTTTTTCCGAATATGGAGTTTGATAAAAAAAATCTCCAACCGAACTGGCTAAGATTTCCATAGTCTCATCTCTAACGCCTAACAGGATTCCCCCGGATCGCCCCCACGGCGGACATAATACCCAAGTAAAATCCACTCCACCAGAAAGGCGATTGAGTTGACTTTGTGAGAAATCACGTCTACCAGTCTCAGAAATACCCAAAAAATCCAACTTATAGTCTCTCACACAATCGGCAAAGAACGAATGTTTAGCCAAGTCTCGAAGACCTTTGCTATTTGAGAACATGTCATTCATTGAGAAATAATTGAAGATTTAGATACACGTGACCTCTTATGGGACCGTTGGCTCTTTGATTTCCGACTAGAAGCTGTAAGATCATATAATGAATCCAGCCCAGTCTCATCAAAGCCCACTTCTGATACTTCACCAACTAAGTGAGATAAGAGTTGACCATCTACTATGGCATGCAACTCCTCCTCCTCCATTGGTGAAGAGTCAAGAACAACAGAGATTTTAGGAGTAACCGTTAGACGGTCAACCTCCATATGTCTCAAAACATAAATATAAAGATTAACTTTACTTACAGATCTCACCAAAGTAACACCAACGTTAGCCAGCTTATCCATAATAGAGTTGTTGGAGAAAGAAAGAAAGGATTTATAATATACCCGGGGTGTCCAAATTATTTTCCGCCCTCCGCATGACCTTGCCCAAGGAGTCCCCGTCCATGGCTGAGCCCCCCAGAGTGTCAACACCATGATGAGAGCTCCTGCGAGCCGGGGTCCCGGCCACGAAAATAGGACCATCTACGACAGGGGACAAACCCAGCCCCTCCTGGGTCAAGTCAACCCCCCGGTCATAGGTCCACCATCCGAGCTAGAGCGCCCCTCCTTGTCCGCCGTACAAGCACCATGGGAGGGGCCTCCAGCATCCTGCGTCAAAGTCGAAGGGGGTTGACCTCCAGGGGCAAAGGTGAAGCCCCCTGCGCCCCGGTAGCCCACCCAACAGCCCCGCGGTCGGCGAGCCCCACCTGGGCCCGCCCCCATGCCGAAGACCCAAAGTCGACCTCCTGCACGATCAGTACCACCCCCTGTAGCACCGGATTAGCGCGCGAGGGAATAGAACGACCCATCATGTTAGGCCTCCCACGTGTGGGAGAAGCCGGAAGCGAAGAAACACAAGTCGTCCCAGAAGAACCACAAGCCACATGCAAAGCCTCCTGAAGCTGTGAAGGAGAGATACGAGGAGAGCACAACACCAGTCCAGAACCGCGCAGGAGAGAGTCCAACGGAAGCGCCTCCAAAAGTTCCTTACCGCGGGGAGTGGCAGGGTTAGCATTAAAAGGAGTAACAGCAAACAGTAGCACAGGATCTGAAGGCACTGAACAGTCCATCTGAGCACCTTGCCTGGTAGGCGGCTGCGCCGAGCCACACTGCCTAGTAGTGGTCGAGGAAGAGCCAGCCCCAACAGTCTGTGAGCCACCCCCCATGTCAGATGTATCCATAGCATCATCAGAAGGCTTCTCATTCGCATCATCATACAGATCATCATCCCTCTTCCTCCATAAGTAAGGTGCAAACTCAGGCTCAGATACATAACCCTCCGGCTCCAAACGAAAACGAAGCTCATAAGCCTTGAGACCCACCACAACATCAGTCACAATGTAATGTCCTAGAGAATCCTACAGCCTCAAGAAAACAGTGGTATCCGTCATAGCAACAAGAATCCGAACGACACCACATCTCCTCAAACTGAAAAGGTCCACATCCAAAGTAGTGCCCATGAGTCCACCGATCGCCCATAAACCCAAGAAAGACCGCAAACAGTGTGGCACCCCCTTGACATGCAGCCAAACCTGCTGCAACTCAAGCTTGTGGGGCACCTCTTGTGTCCGGAAAACAGAAAACGAGAGCTGAGAGGTGCTCAGCGGCACCGGCACCTGGATCCCATCCACCCTGTCCAAATCCTCCATCGACGGAAAACTCACAAGAAAGGCAGATTCTCCATAGGGCATCGCTTCCCACTTCCACTGAGTACAAACCGGGCATCTCCTGGCAATCTGTCGTTGAACCACATCTGCAGGGACCATCGGCCTAGTGACCTGAACAAGAGCTATGGGGGACAAGTTGGCCCTAAGATGGTCCCACACCACATAATCAGGAATCTAAGAAAATAAAGTCAACTCATTGCCAATACCAGACATCACCGGGGTAGGCCTTGGCTGCTTAAGAACGGGACATCTCAAAGTGGGATGAGCAGAGTTGTCACAAATATAGCAATTATGAACCGGCTTACAATCTTTAGTTGCATGCGTATTGACCGCACAGTTCCAGCAACGGACGAATTTTTGGTTTTTCTTACCCACGGCAGTAGGCACCGGTGCAGCAACAAGAGTCTCCAAAGCCGCCTTAGCCTGAGGAACATTGGCAATGGTCCCCTGTGGCCCATACTGATACTGCGGCTGGTGTCCCAAAATCTGAGAAGACGTCCCCTCCTAACCAGCGGGATACCCATATTGCTGAAACTGTGACGGCTGCTGGAGCGACTGTAAACCCGGCTCAAGACCCACCTGCATCTGATCCTGCTTCTTCTTCTTCTTCTTCTTCCGCTTCGGCACCTGTTCACTTACATTGCCGACCCCGACCGCAAACTACTTGAAAGGGTCGAAAGGGCACCTAGAGGGAGGGGGGTGAATAGGTTCTACTTCAATTTTTACTCTTTTTTCAAATTAGGGTTTGACAAGAAAGGTAAATTCTCTAGAATATGCAACTATGGTGAATTTACCTATATGTCAATCAAGCACAAACAACACGACACTAAGCAAGAACAAGTAAGTAAAGTGCGGTAAAGGATAGAAGTAACCAAGGGAGTGGAGACGGAGACACAAGGATTTGTTTCCCGTAGTTCCTTCCTTTTGAGGGGAAGTACGTCTACGTTTGTAGAGGGGGTGGTTTCAAACCACCAACGCCACGAGAGGCCTCCCTTATTCTCCGATGAACCTCACCCCAACGGGCTCGATTCACCTTCCACTATATCGACAACCTTCGAGGTGGAAGCCGGCACCTTTACAACAAGTTCGGGACACACATCCACAACTGAATTGGAGGCTCCCAAATACAAGAAAGATGTCAAGACAAATCAAAGACAAGCTTGTAAGAACCAAATCAAAGTTAGGGTTTCCAAACAAACACTAGAGCTTGGGGTCCCTCAAGTGAATGAGGGGGAAATGAAGATCTCTCTTGGTGAAGATGTAAATCAAGGCCTCCTCCTTCGATTCTCCAAAGATCAATGACTTTGGATAGTTGGATGAAGAGATCTTTTAGATTTGGTGGCTCTAATGGGGTTGGTGTTCTTGAGCATCTCGAGCAACTGGAGGAAGAAGATAAGGGTCCCTTTTTATAGGCAGCCCCCTCCACGAACCGTTTTCTGACCGTTGTAGAAAAGTCGGACACAGACTCGATGCGAGACCGAGACTCCGATCTACACCGGAGACTCCGACCAATCTCAGACCGATCTCGACTGCCCCGACCGACCGGACCAATGCACCCGGCAACACGGAGACTCCGGCCTTCCAACACCGGAGACTCCGGACTGACCAAAGTCCGGAGACTCCAGAGTAACTTCCGGTGCAGCCTCCGGACCCCTAGTCAGAATGTCCCAGCCAGGTACTGGGAAGCACCAGTGGAGCCAGAACCGGAAACTCCGAACCACACCGGAGACTCCGGTCTTGGTAGACCGGAGACTCCGGTCTGGATTTTCCAGATCAATGGCAAATGAATGTGGTCTTTTCCCAAGAATGTGTGTGCAGTTTATCAATGATAATACCAACCTGTGGACAATAACAAACAGTAAAACGATCTACTTGTTGTTAACGAACACCAAAAGTGATTATGACAATAAATGCCCTTTCACTACTACGGCGACACCCCCTGCTGGATCATTGGTGCCCCACCCGGCAGATGGCCTTGATACGGCGGCTGGAGTGGCTGCAAGGCGAACTGAGGCTGCAGCGCCGGGAAGTAAGCACCCTGGGGGTGACAAAAACGACATCGCCATCCCCTGACTGAAGCGAGCCGGAGTCGGCACCTCGGGCGGCCCGGAGAACGGCGGTGGCCCATGGCCAAAGGTAGGCACAACCATAGACGGCACAACATACGAGGGTCGCGACCCAGACCCCTGTCTCGAGAGAGCGCCGACCACGGGGGGCGCCGGAGCCGTGGCAGCCTGCTGCTGATGGGGGGTAGACGCGCCTGCGGACTGACGAGGGGCACGGGGAGTCGGAGCACGAGGGGCCGCAGCCCCCGGTGGCGGAGCAGCAGCACAATGCGACGACACGACCATGGAGTTGACGCCGAGCAGGGCTTGGACGAAGGATCTCGATGAAGTAGACGGCTGCGTTGACGATCGGAAGCCAGAAGCCTGAGAGACCGAGTCTCTGTTGAAGAGATTAGCGAGGCGGCGCCCGATGCCAGTTTTTCTCGCTATTAGAGTCCAACGCGTGACCTCCTCTTTATTTTCCCCGCGTAAAGGCCCACCCGCAGGGGCCACAGAACGCACACCCGCGCACAACAACGCCTCGCGACGCCCCGGTCCTCCCTCGATCGCCGCCAGCGCAGCTGCAGGCGCAGAAGCCGGGCGACGCCCCGCGTTGTCCGCCCGCTGAACCACCTGCGTTGGATCTGGATCCCGCAGCGAAATCGAACCAGCGGCGGCCGCCTCGACGAACGACGCAAGCAGAGGCGACGCAGACGCCCTCCTCGCAGGTAGGGGCCCCCTCCACGGCCGGACCAGCGTACCCCGGCGTACCAGCAGCCCCGCCGGCGACGAGACAGCCCTCCTACGGTTCTTCGGCGGCGAGGAATAACGGCAAGGCTGCAGCGTGCTCCTCGGCGGCGACGAAGACGACCCACGTTCCCAGAACCGGGATGCCGACGTAGGGAACCCCATCTCCTCCCAAAACTCTTGCTTCAACTCCGCATTCGTCCTCCTTCTTCGACGACAAACCGAAGTCCAACCCAGTTCACCGGTAGGATCCTCTAGGGCGTGAAGCTTCTCCCGTGCAGCGAGGGCCTCGCCGTCATCGGAGTCGGAATCAGAGCCAAGACAGTGGAATCTCGAACCCGAGCTCGACGGGGATGGCGCAGCCGCCTCCGGCGACCCGAGCGCCCCGGGCACCAGCGTGTACCGCCTCCCACCTTTCATCACATATATCACAGAACACCTAGCAGATGATAGTCCAACATATCTTATGGAAAATTCTGCAGGACCGTAGTTACACTTGAATCTAAAATGGAGGAAGGATTTCACTTCCCCGGCCTCTGCACCAACTAAGGATGCACACAGCCATTAAGCAAGAGTACCAGGATTTTTAAACTTGGTTAAGTACCAAGCCTGGTTCTCAGGATAAATTGCATGAGTACCAAGAGAGCCTGGTCCTCAAGTATAAATAGAAACCTTAATTCATTTCCGGAAGGATTTGAACTCAGGTGTTGGGTTTGTACATCCACTTCCCAAACCAATTAGGAGATGATGTTACCAGTAATTAATGGGAGGCAGATTAGTGATCAGAGGATGCGTGCATGTCTCACATGAATATTTGGTCAAGCATAATGCAGGCAGGAAGCGGACGTGATCCTGCGTCCTGCTCCTGCAGCTTGAATGATGCGTGACACGTACAGGCACGCCATCCTTAACCACGCTCTCTAATCCTGTTTGTAAGAAATGATTGTTTCAGACACGAACAAAAGAAGATCGCGATCGTCGAGTGATGAGCAATAATGAGTAATGACAGCTACCAACCAGGGTCGGTCTAAACCTTGACCACGCCATGGCCTGGCCGAACATCGACCACCAGTACTGCCGGTCCATCTCATACATGCATGTGGCGTGCAAGTGTTGGTCGGACGGTCCGGTTGGGTTGGGTTGAAGAGTCACCGGTGCAGCTTGTACATTGGATAGTGTACGAGTGCAGGTTAACGTACCCCCGAATTCAGGCAGGGCTCCACGAGGAACTATATACAACTTGGAGAAAAGACAGAACTTAGAGTCACGTAAAGGGTGCGACGACCTTCCATTCAAAAGAGAATAAAAAGCAGATGAGAGACACTGCACGCATATAAGGTTTTCAAAAAAAAAGTGAATCTTTCTTTATGGAAATAAAATGACGCATCACTGCTCTAGGTTAAATAAGGTACTCCTACTCCGTATTATATTTAGGAAACGTATATATATATATATATTAATTACTCCTTTCATTTTAAATTAGATATTGGGATTTATCTAAATTCGTATGTGTATTTATTACATAAAAAATGTAGAATTATACTCAGGAACGAATATAGTTACCCCTTCGTCTTTGTAGCACGAAGTGACCTGTAACGGAGGCTCATGAATGCTTGAACCCTGATGACTGTTGTTTTCAGACAGGAGACTGGTTTTCCTTTCCCTCCTCCAACTTGGAGCGAGGTTGATGAAGCAGGATTTCAAGCTGTGTTTTGGAAGCCTACTGTTAGTGCTGAGAAATAAATAGTGTTTGCCCTCTTGCACTTGTCATGCGGTGGCGTTGATTCTTACTTGCAGATTCACGGAACGTACTGACGGGCACCGTTAAGTCTGTTACGTACTGAACCCTGTGGGTGGTCGGACAGCTAGCTGCGTAGGATACCGAGGGGGTGTTTGGTAGCCTGTATTGTTTTCTTGGTTTGGTCGGACAGTGCTGTGAAGGGTACTGTCATGTTCATCCAACCTATTAGCCACGGCAAATTAAATAAAAATAATCTAAAGTCGTAACAAATTCAAAGATTAACCCTATTCGAAAAAAAATTAAACTGAATAACCCTTTTCTGCCACTCCCGCCCGCGTGGCGCCGCAGCCACTGGTGCAGCGCCATCTAAGACGGCGCCGCACGCCTGCCATGCTTTCCGGCTGGGGCCCGGCGTCGCACAGCTGGCTCGCATGTGCAGCGCCGGCAAGCCTGGCGCCGCATGCACGCCTGCCGAGTCACTCGGTCTGGCGCGACACGCCCTGCCACGCTGGCCTCACGGGCCCAACACCTTAAGTGTGGTGCCTGTCGGGGTGGCGCCGCACCCCCCTATGCAGCGCCATGGTAGCTGGCGCCGCACGCCTGGAGCCCTTAAGCGCGTGCGGCCTCCCTCTCCCCCAACCCTAGCCTCATTCTTTCCAGTTTCCAGCACGAGGCGGCGGCGGCTGCACTCACTCTCCCTCTCCAATCATCTCCAAAACGGCAAGATCTCCATTGATTTCTTAGGGGATTTCATCCCCAATCCATTCTCAAAGGTACTCTCCCTCACATCCCTCTAGTTCATCCGAAAATTCCATCGTATTTGTTTGTAATTGCAAAATTCGTCCAAACCCTAAATCCCATAGGATTAGTTGATGTGTAGTCATGTTTGGTTGATGTCTAGAGTTAGCAATGGCAATGACATGGTGAAACCCTAAATCCCATTGAGATTCTATGGAGCAATGTCATGTTTGTATAATATTTGGTCATATACATGTTACTTCTAATTTGTTGTTCATAGCTATTGGAACCTTGGTCACATAGAGATGCCTTCATAGAAACTAGGGTTTGTAAAATTAGGCCACAAAGAGATGCCCATATAGAAACAATGATTTATAATTTTGCTCACATAGAGATGCCACATTGGAATAATGGTTTGAAAAAATGTAGATGCCTACATTGCTCACATAGAGGTGCCCACATAATTTGGCTCACATAGCAATTTATTCGTATTAGTAGTTGGTTTATAATATGCTCACATATATAATTCTACTTTTTGTAATTAACTAGAATGTCGGAATCGGAATCGGAAGAAGCCCGTACACCACCCCATGTACAACCCGGGTTCGTAGAAGGCATGTCGCTTCTTGAGACGTCTATGATAAGGTTCATCGTGGCCGCATTCTTGCCGAGGGGATCAAGGTAAGAAAAAAAAACCTCAAAATCATTATATGTTTCTCAAGTTGGATGGACATGTTATAATCGAGCTTCTATGTGTGCAGCCTCTTGTTCCCCTACGACTGAGGTATCACGGGCATTTCCAAGAAATGATGCGGTATGATGATCGGTACATGGTGCACATCAAAGCGCTAGGATTGCTCCCATTCATCCATATGGTCAATCGTGGATCACCGCACATGAACCCTGCTGCTATCACCGCGCTCGTCGACCGGTGGAGGCCGGAGACACATAGTTTTCACCTCCGTACTGGTGAGATGACCGTCACTCTGCAGTACATGTCCATGATCCTGGCACTTCCTATCCAGGGGGATCCTTTGTGCATTAGCACAGCCTCCGACGGCTGGCGTGAGCGTATGTGTGCCCTTACCGGTGGTAAGTGTCCTGGTGACACTATAAACTCAAAGGGGGAGAAATTGAGAGTCACGGTCGGGGCTACTTTCAAGTGGATAGCACAAAACTTTGGTATATGTCCTGAGAATGCTAGTGAGGATGAGATTATTATATATGCCCGTGTGTATGTGTGGTATGTCATCACGAAGACTATATTTGCTGATGGTAAGGGCAATATGGCTCACTGGCACTAGCTGAAGGCCTTAACTGTGATGGATAAAAAATGGAGCTGGGGTTCGGCGGCATTGGCCTTCTTGTACCGTCAGGTAATGGGGTGTTTCTATTCTTTCCCTATTTACATATGTTCTTCCAACTTATGCATGACTAAGTTTGTTTGCTTTCTTGCGTAGCTGGACGAGGCTTGTCGAAGGACTGGGGCTGAGGCTTATATCGGTGGTCCGTTGCTACTCCTCTCGATGTGGATGTGGGAACGCTTTCCAGTTGGTAGGCCAAAACATATGCCTTCCAAACCCTATAGTGATGGCGGGGATAGGTTGAAGTGGCCCACATGGGCTTACAATTGGGACGTGGTCTCAAAGCCTCCAACCGACCTACAAAACGCGTATCTGAGATACACCAATGAGTTTGACAACCTTCTCTCGGAGCAAGTAAGAATTTCTGAACATACACCGTTTAGCATTCCTTTCAAGTGCTCTTCTCATTGAACTATCTTGTTTGCGATTAAGGTTGTATGGGAGGTATATGGTCCTAGGGACAATTTTGGTTGCGAGGAGTTCCGTCTTAACCCATAGTGCGACGCGAAACGCAATCTGTGGTATATGGAGTGCCCCATGATATGCATGTGGGTTGTTGAGCATTATATGCCGCAGCGGGTTATGAGACAGTTTGGTCTCTATCAGGCTACCCCTCCGGATTACCAGGACACCGACGAAGCTCTTCATCGGTAAGAATAGGTTCTATACATGTTTTTGAAGACAATGTATGATAGTTGTGTGTGCTTCAAAAGTTGCTCCTTATTCACATAGAGGTTGGACAGGCTCAAGAGCAAGAAGACTGACTAGGGCAAGATTCACCAGAAACACGTAGCTATGTTGAGACTATGTTTGATACTATCTTGTTTGCGACAATGTGATCGTATGACAATGTTTGAGACAATGTTCAATGTTTGAGTCAAATGTTCTATAAACATGTTAGAAATTCTGCACCTCCAGGCCTGCGGCGCCATGTAAGGTGACGCAGCACCAGTGCATGCGGAGCCATACTAGGTGGAGCCGCACCCTCCCAGGCCTGCCGTGCTCGGCGCCGCACCCTCCCAGGCCAGCCGCGCCGTTTTAGCTGGCGCCGCACCCTCCCAGGCCAGCCACGCCATTTTAGCTGGCGCCGCACCCTCCCAGGCGTGCAGCGCCGGCACGCCTGGCGCCGCACGCTCTCCAGGACTCCTATTCGACAGGAGGTTTGCTTGCCGTGCCAAGCGGAGACTGGCGCCGCATCCATAGGTGCGGCGCCGTGGGCAGTGGGCGCGGAAACTCTTGACCCTTGGAATCGATTTTTTTGTTGTTCCACAATCTGAGATATAGATTTGTGAAACGTCGGTCCGTGAAAGCAAGACAACAATCTTAAAGATCATCAGCCAACTCCTTGCTCTTACATGCCCTATAGAAGTTGGAACAAAAATGTCTCATGCACCATCGGTGGTGTAAAGGAGGATGCCCGGGAATGTCAATCGTCACCGCGTTGAGAATTCCTTGATGGCGATCCGAGATGACACATATTTCCCTATCAAGCGGTAAAACCGTCGTTCTCAAAATACGGAAGAACTCCTCCCAATTAACATTGTTCTCCGCTTCTAGCAAAGCAAAAGCCAAGGGAAGCAACCGGTTGTTTGCATCATTTTCTATTGCAATCAAAAGAGTGCCACGGAACTGCCCGGTCAAGAAGGTGCCATCCATGGAGATTACCGGCCTACAATGTTTGAAGCCCCTCACACATTGCTCGAATGCCCAAAAAGCACGCCCAAATATTCGAACATTTCTTTCATTACGAACCATCGTTTCGGTGCCATATGGCTCAACCACATGAACCATGCCCGGGTTAGCATCGGCCATTGCTAACAACAACCTAGGGATTCGGCTGTATGATTCTTCCCAACCACCATACAACATCCTGAGTGCGGCTTGCTTCGTCTTCCATGCCTTCCCATACTTCACCTCATAGTGAAAGATTGCTTCCATGAACTCCATGACCATCTTGATGGTCATTGTCGGAAGTGAAGAAATTTGGTTTGAAAGCCTAAAGGTGAGGAACTCAGAGGTCAGTTGTTGGTACTCGTGCTTCACATCTTTGCCATCCACCCTTTTTCCATGGCACATGTGCGTTGACACACAGCTTGAAATGCGCCAATCAGGCCCCCCTTGTATGGTCTTGCCCGCACTATCCAAGGACAACCATCATCTTCGCATTTAACCGTGTAACGCTTATTCACGTCCGAGTGAACCACCGTGAAAGGGCGATGATACCTAATAGAGAAGTCCTTGATCCATTGCTTAAGTTCCAACAATGTGGCAAACCTCTGTCCTTTTGAAATCCCATTCTTCTCGTGACTAACATCCCGATAGGAAGTTGGCCTTGGTCCAAGCACTACATCCTTGCCGCCATCAACCGTGGCTTCATCCGCTAGACTAAGATCACGAAACAAGGGTACCCGATGATCCCTGCCCAATACCTTCTCATGCACTTCGGCCTCATCCTTAGTGAACCCCTCCTCATCAACTTCTTCATCGGGACCATCCTCATCCGAGTCGGATACATACATTCGAGAAAACCGGATGTCATGATCCATGTTCTCTTGTGTATGATATAAGTCTAAATTTCCAATAGTATTGTCACAGAGCTCAACCTCCCTCTCACTATCCTCATACTCATCATTCTCCTCTTCCAATGCTTCATCTTGATTCTTTGAAATGGGGCTCAGAGATGTCCTCAATTCACCTTGCTGCGTCAAAGGAGGCTCAGTCAATTCCTCTTGGTTCATGGGTGGAGGACTCCGAGCTTCATATGGGGACGCAACCGGTATGATACTCCTTTGCATATTACCATCAACCTTTTTCGTGGCAAATAACTCAGGAGCTTTGTCTTGTGATTCGGCCACCACTTCCTTGTATGCAAACCAACGTTGCTCCGAGCTGATACGCATTGTCTTCCAACGGTTGTGCATCCCAAATCCCACATTGTGCCTACCCTCCAACTCAACAACATCATTAGGATCGATCCAATTCAAATCTACATGAACTTGTTGCAACACCTCCGCATAGTTTGGACTACGATCAAGCACCAAGTCAATCTCATCCGGGTCTGGCTCAATATTGCCTCTCAAGAAAGCTTCCTTGTCCATATGATGAACATGGACAATTCTAGCCATCCCTAAAATAAATATAAAAACATAACGGTACATAAATTCAATAATTATCTATGCCAAAATTTACACTAACAACAAGCTCATACAACCATACCCTAACCCTAAATCTAACCCTAACCCTAACCCTAACTCTAACCCTAACCCTAACTCTAACCCTAACCCTAACAATCTTATCTATATACATGAAGGTTTAATATACCAATCCTAACACTATATATCAACAAAACACCTCATTGCTCCATACAAATTTACATATCCAATTGGTGGACTAGCATTTGGAGGAATTTCTCAAGCTAGGGACAAATAACTTAAAATTTGCGAATGAAATTGAGGGGAGAAGAGGAGAATACCTTGGTGAGGCGATTGGGGAAGAAATCTCCTAAGTTTTTCTTCAAATCTTGGGGTTTTGAGTGGATATTGGGGAAGAGTGAGCCCTAGCCGCCGTCGCCGCCGTTCTAAGTGGTGAGGGGAGAGGAAAGAAAGAAAAGAGAGAAGAGGGTCGGGCTAGGCCGACCCTCTGCCAGCTTAAGGGCTCCAGGCGTGCGGCGCCAGCTACCATGGCACTGCATAGGGGGGGGGGGTGCGGCGCCACCCCGACAGGCGCCACACTTAAGGTGTTGAGCCCACGAGGCCAGCGTGGCAGGGCGTGCCGCGCCAGACCGAGTGGCGCGGCATGCGTGCATCGGCGCCGAACTTCTTGCCGCACACATGCGAGCCGTGGCATTGTCGGCGCGGGCCCCAAATGACAGCGTGGCAGGCGTGTGGAGCCGTCTTAGATGGCGCTGCACCAGTGGCTGCGGTGCCACGCGGGCGGGAGTGGCAGAAAAAGGTTATTCAGTTTGAATTTCTTTTCGAATAGGGTTAATCTTTGAATTTGTTACGACTTTAGGTTATTTTTATTTAATTTACCATTAGCCACCTTTTATATTTTGTTTGATAGATTGTATGAATTTTTTTGTATTGAGAACAACAACAAATGCATGTTGTTTGGTTGCCTGCACCGAATTGCCTGTCACACTAATATGCATTGCTAAACAGTCATTAGCAGCTCTTATTCTTCATGTTTGTACTGCATCCCGACGATGGAGGGCGGCATGACATCGACATCGATGAGCTCCTTGGCGTTCCTTTACCTGCACGACCCGCCGGTCGAGTAAACCATCTTCCTCTACCTCATTTTTAAACTCACACACAAGCCGAGAAGTTCATCCTCGTATGTACACCTTGAATTCCTACATCTTCACCAGAACGAAAAACTTCGAACACGGGAGTTGTGGAGAACATCGGGATCAAGCTACACCTCAAAGGACCACCTCCAACGGTTGAATCTGTACGACGAATCTGACGAAATTCGCCCAAACACTACAACTTTGACCACAAACCTGAGAAAATACAGAGCACAAAACTCGGTGCCAATGGTTAGAATGGAACCCATCATCGATGCTCATCTTTTTCATGTGAAAATTGGTTTAAATCCAAGCATAATTGTATTGATTACAAGTGGATATGTGAGAGCATGTTTGAGGGTGAAGAGAGAAGCCTTTCATCCTCCCCGCCTACAAGCTACGAGTTACAGATTCCTTCCAAAAAAATTCAACTTTGACTATGAAACTAAGATGATACAGAGCACAAACCTCGGTGTCAATGGTCGGAATGAAACCCTATCGTCGATGTGCCTTTTTTTCATGTAGAGCTTGAGTTGATTTGGAACATATTTGTGCTAATCCCAATTGGTTGGGATGAACATAGTTTATGAGAGAAGAGAGAAAAAATTATCAGACGAGTGCGTGTAAGAATTGCATCGATGTCTTCTTTAATATCCGTCCCTGGGTCTCGCTCTCGGCCGCTTTGTGAATCGTGCTGACGCAGCCCAAACTCATACACAGACAACGAAACGGACCGATTTCGTCTCTTCAGAGGCAGCCCGACCCTCGTGCATGCTCCCAAACACGCTCTGAGAAAATGACCAGATGCAATCTAGACGTGGATCGATTCAATGATGTAGGACCCCGTTTCTGCCATGAGATCTGTTACCAACGAGCTGTGATCTGGTTGCCGCAAGTGGAAATTGCACATATGCTGTGACAGGAGGATAAGGAGGAGCAGACATGGGTCACACACTGACTCACACACAGTAGCTAAATTACTCAAGTGGTAACGTTATAGTGTTCTTGTCACTGTAAATTCAAAAAAACAATACGCTACACATGATAGTGTTCTGGTCAGTGTAAATTCGAGCAAATCATCGGTCCCCATCTCAACGTGGGTTGAACTGAACAATGGACATTGGACTGATCTAATGATGGGGAAAAAAGGTAAGGGCGAATCTTCAGAATCCGGTCACGTCTGATCTCAGGATCTCAGCCGCGGACAAGGTTACATCAAACTGAGGTCACACCGAACCAAGTTCTAAAATTTACCTAAGAACTTAGAAAATTCTACGCAAAAACCTAGTTTCTCATTTTACATACAGAATAGCCCTATTATCTGATGAAAACTTACATGGGCAGTATTCAACTTAATATGTATAAGCTTGTTGTTTTCAAGAATTTATAACACTCTCAAATGTGTGTGTTTTTTTCTAAAATCTAAAAACTTTGTGCATCCGAAACTAACTTTTTTTTACTTCTCTGATTTGCTTATTCTCATTTGAATTAGCATAGAGCACAATCGAGTCCATATCCATTGGATGTTACACAGAGATTCATGCTGGCCAGTTGCATATTAAGTTGCATGGTGGTTACAACTGATTTTTATTCCAGTTGTATTTGTGGTTTCAACTAAACTTTTTTTGTTGCATACTGATTGCATCTAAATTTATTTCATTTTAAAATAAAATTTCTAAGTTTCACCAAATTTGAAACTAAATAATGTTCATTATACTATAATAATTGAATCTGATTTTTTAAATGTTGGTGACGTCATTCGAATGGAAGTTAAGCTAATTACCATTGGAACGAGTGCTAGGCAGAATCTATTTTATTTTATTATGTTCTACTTTCATAATCCTCAAAGGATTGGACTGGTGGTACATATCAGGAGTTCAGATGTCCCTAGAAGGATATAACAATTATTTTTTTCAAATTAAAGAAAAATATTTGCATTTTTTATTGATTAAGGAGAAGTTTTTAGAGGTCCTACAGACCGAAACTTCACTAGAAGGCCATGTTCAAAACCAAAACCATACTCTTACGACATTACATTAGGCTTTTTCCCAGCAAGGCTCCACATGGCTGCCTCATCTTTGATTTTTAACAAAATCATGGCTGCGATACAGGCATGGTTTCGAAAGACACGCACATTTCTTCCCTTCCCAATTTACGGTGACACCAACAACTCGTGAGTGAAGGCATGTCATTCTTTGATTGTCTATTCTTGTGAAACACCTCAACCCACCACTCCTTGATGGAGCACATAGAATGCGAATTTTGTAGTTCAATGTATTATAGGCTAGGCCAACTCTTCAAGGAGGAACAAACTCGAATGGTCGACTAGCACTTGAAAAGGAGATGAGAGTCAGTTTCTTGCACCTGATAATATAGCTTGCAATGAACACAATTTTACCATGTTCTTCGCTCAAGTATATCCGTCGTCCATACTCTATATTTTAAGATCAACCAAGCAATTATTTTTGCATTAGAAGGGGCCCATGGCTTCCAAATCAAATAAGGCATGGAGGAATATGTTTGGCCCAAAAATTGCATGTTGTATGCCGACTTAGACAAGTATCATCCATAATTGGTGAGCTTCCGCAAAATCATATTTGGGGTGTTAAGGTCCATTTGCACCGATTGAAATATTTCTCATATCTTGGAAAATTACACACTATGATGCAAGGATAGCCCATCCTGAGTATTTATTCTGGTCACCCAAACCTCATTTTCTAAAGATTTGCTAACCACATATTTCCTCCTTTTTGAGCGGTCAGAAATGAGAGGAACAATATCTTTAGGCCGCATTCACTCGGGCCACGAAGCCTCCCGAAAGAGCGCTTTTATTCTTCCTATTTCCAACGGTGTCCTTTTTAGCCGCCACAAAGAGTCTGTTGTCTTGAGGGGTGCAGGGTCCTGAGGCCGACCCATGGCTGAGTCTCGTCATTCCACTCATGCGATAGCCATCTCATGCGAAGGGCCGAGGAAATTTTTTTGAGGTTCAGAATTCCAAGGCTCCAAAATCCTTAAGTTTGCACACCAACTTCCGTTTGACATTACATTTTCTACCTATAACCTTGTCGCATGCCGACTATAAGAAGTCTCTTCTTATACTACTGAATCAATCTTTAGGAGCACTTCTACCGAAATGTCAAGCACGGTGATGTAGTAAAGGACTATGCTAGTGAGGACCGACTTAACAAGAGTTGCACGGCTGATCATGGTGCCATGCATCTCAATCCAAGGAACAAGTTTGGCGGCCACTTCATCTTTCACGGCCCGAGGCTGGAAATAAATTTTTCGAGTCTTGTAAATTCAAAGTAAAATTTGAAGAATATGGTCTAGGTCAAGACTCTCACATCTAATAGGTGTCGTTTGATATTTTTGCACAACTTTTTTTTGTAAAATTTCACAAATCTATTAATAATCATCAACAGTAATATAAAGAGGCCTAAATATAATAAAAATTACAAATAGATCGATAGGCCACCAAGACATTTTTTTTTATAATATATAAGCTATATAAAAATCTCAGGGTGGTCCATGCACCAAGAAAAACACACTAAGATACTCTCATTGTTTTCCAGAACGTAGCCAGGCTGCAGCTCCATCTAAATATCGGTGTTAACGTCAGGAGGTGAGCATTGATCATGTTTTATTTCACATTCATAAAAAACCTCCTGTACCAGCACCACCAGCTCCCATGATCGCGTTGGCAACCTTTGAGCCCCGGTCAATGGTCTTTAGTTAAAAAACATAGTAATTCCACCAAGAAGGACCTAGTACTACTTTAGTATGGGTTGGCACGTCAACTGCAGTTAAGGCTCGCTGCAGTACGCTGCACACAAGTTAACACGAATCAGGAGCCGCATCCCACGCAAGATTCACGGAACAAGACGTACGACACGTCCTATCGAGAAAACCATCATCTTTTGCCACGTGCAATCGTGACCCTCCATTAGCCCCGAATCTATCTATGGACGGCCGTTCCGTTGCGTCGCCCTGATCTGATTGATGCCCTCGCTACTTCTCTTCAGGTTTGAATATATGCCTGTTTTCAGGAGAGCCGCTGCATAGAATTTGTGCTGACATTATCCGCACGCACACACGTGTAAAGCTCTGCTTTCTGGCCTTGAGCTCCACGCCCGGTGATCTATCTTTTCTTCGGATTGTTAAATCGATCGAGTAATCGATAGTTGGACAAGAGACATGTTTTTGAGTGAAAACTGGGCCATCGGCGCCAGATCACTTCCCTAGTCGTCTTTTTGTGGAACTAGTATAGAAGAATGGGAAGATTTTCACGAACTACCTTGTAAAAAAGTTTGGGAACATTTTTGGGGTTCCGCCATAGTGGGGAGGGCCTCCCAAATAGGCGGTAACATAAACCGGGCCCTCCAGACCGATGTCCCATGGGTGGAGATGCTCTAAACAGTAGAGGAAGTGTAGCTAAATCAATCGTTAATCACTGTGACAACACAGCTGACATTAACTCTCACTTGGATAATCACTCCTTAATCACTGCGACAAACCAGATAGCAACTCTCACTTGGATTATCACTCCTAAAGTATCCTATGCAAGTGCTCGGTAACTAACTTCCCCTTGGATTAAACCGATCACCGATGTGACGAGGAAAAATGCCAAAGTGCCGAGACAAGAACAAAGCTCTTTTCCGCTCCCTCGGCATCTGAGGTTTTCGCTCTGGCGAGATGAATAGCGCTATCTTCGGCCACCTTAACATCTGGGGGGGCGAGTTCCGACGGCGATGAATAGCATCGTTGATGTAGGGTTTATAGGGTTGGTTAGTATAACTACTAGAGGAAGAAGAAGATTATCGTGAGCTACCTTGTAAGAACCTTTGGGGAACATTTAGTGGTGTTTTGATCTGTGTGTTTCTTCAATTTGTAGAATTAGTAGAGAAGAATAAGAAGATGTTCATGAACTAACTTGTAAAAACGTAAGGGAATATTTTGAGACTCTGTCGGTGTGGGAAGGGACTCCCAAATAGCCGGCAACATGAACCAGCGCCCCATAGGCTGCGTCCGCCACAGCTAGCGGACACAATTTGGAACGCGCCGGTGGAGATGCTCTAAACAACAGTAGTGGAAGTGTAACTAAACCGGTCGTTAATCAACACAGCTGACAGTAACTCTCACTTGGATAATCACTCCTTAGTCACTGCGACAAACCAGATAGCAACTCTCACTTGGATTATCACTCCCCAAGTACTCTATGTAAGTGCTCAGTAACTAATTAACTTCCTCTTGGATAAAACCGATGTGACGAGGAAAAACGCCAAAGTGCTGAGACAAGAACAAAACTCCCTCGAAGTGGCCTCGCCACTATCTCTGCCTCATTACCAGGATGAGACAAAGACGCCGATTAAACTGTGCCGCCACATTGCACTTTAGCCGGCACCTGCCCTCCTTCCATCATTTTATTTGTATATATCTATACGCTACACGTCTTCACCGTTCGCACCAACGGCGACACTCACGAGCCACAGAGCGACCCGCACGCATCGGCATCGACACGACACAACGTGCGCGCGTAGTCACGCGAGGCTTTGCGACCATGCAGCCCGTGGACACGGGCGTGATGGACATAGACCTCGGCGCCGTGCGCGCGGCGCGGGTGCTGGGCCGCGGCGCCATGGGCACGGTGTTCCTCGTCGCCGGGCAGTCCACGGAGACGGAGCACTACGCGCTCAAGGTCTTCGACAAGCGCCGCAGCCCCGCGGCACGCGGGCAGGAGGACGCGGCGCGGCGCGCGCGGTGGGAGGTGTCCGTGCTCTCCCGCCTCGCGCACCCGCACCTCCCGTCGCTGCTGGGCCGCGCCGAGACGCCCGACCTGCTGGCGTGGGCCATGCCCTACTGCGCCGGCGGCGACCTCAACGACCTCCGCCGCGCGCAGCCCGACCGCGTCTTCTCCCCCGCGGCCGTCAGGTTCTACGCCGCCGAGCTCGTCTCCGCGCTCGCCGAGCTCCACGCCTCGGGCATCGCCTACCGCGACCTCAAGCCCGAGAACGTACTCCTCCGCGCCGACGGCCACGTCACCCTCACCGACTTCGACCTCTCCCGCCGGCTCCCGCCCAAGTCTCCCTCCACCCCCACGTCCGCGTCCACGTCGTCGTCGTGCTCATCGGCGACGCCGTCACCGACGACGCCAAAGACCCACGCTCACGGCCCGGGTCGACAGTACCGCCACCTGCGCCGAATCTTCGCGAGAAGCGAGTCCGCTGCGGCCGCCACGTCCGGGCAGGATGAGCCCCGCAACCTGGCGTGGTACCTCAACAGAAGCGACGGCGGCGTCGACAATCTGAAGAAGGCCAAGTCCGCGAGAGCGTCAACGTCGGTAGGCCGCGGCGAGAAACACTCCAGCTTCTCCTCGGCCGCGAGCGCCGGCGGCGCGTGCGAGAGGTCGTTCTCGTTCGTGGGGACGGAGGAGTACGTGGCGCCGGAGGTGGTCAGGGGCGACGGGCACGAGTTCTCCGTCGACTGGTGGGCGCTCGGAGTGCTCATGTACGAGATGGCGTTCGGGAGGACGCCGTTCCGCGGCCGGAACCGGAAAGAGACGTTCCGGAACGTGGTGCTCCGGCAGCCTGTGTACTCCGCGGACGTCCGGAGTCGGTGGCCGGAGCTCACGGACATCATATCGCGCCTGCTTGACAAGGATCCTGAGAGAAGGCTGGGTTTTTCAGGCGGCGCCGACGAGGTCAGGGCGCACCCGTTCTTTGCCGGGGTGGCGTGGGACTTGCTCGGGGAAGTGTCCCGGCCGCCGTATATCCCGCTGCCGGCTGATGAAATTGTCGCCTGCGACGGATTCGGCGTAGTAGAATACTTCCAGAAGCTTCACCAGCCACCGCCGCAGGCGGATGAATCGCCGGAGTCCTTGCCAGAGTTCTGACCTCTGACGTCCCGTTATTTTCACCAGCGCTGTCCCTTCCTTTCTTTCGTTTTGGACCTTCGAGAATCATCATATCTTGCGAAGAGGGTTTACCTGCAACGTTTTATGTGTAAATACAGTGGAGATTATGCTAGACTAAACTTTGTTTCCGGAAGGACTAGATGTGTAAATACAGCGCCCAAATATACTGAACTCACAAATTTAGGAAAGGATTTTGGCAAAATTCAAAAATAAGTCAAATTTATCAAAATTTACTTAAATTTAATAAAATTTAGGCGGAAAGTACTCTGAACCCGAAATTTAGATTTCGGTGGGTACCAAATATTTCTTTTACTCCCTTCGGTCCACATTAATGACCTCAACTTTGTCTAGATACAAATATATCTAGCCTAAACACTTAACTATATACATATGAATCTTGATAAAATTGATTCCATTAATATGAACCGGAGGGATTAATGAAATTCTGATGGGCTAATCCCTTCTCCAAAGACAAAACATCATTTTGTTGATAAAAAAAATCCGAAATATTAAAATTTTCCTATAGTACCTACTAAAAGTCTTGAAATTATTGTATTTCACACACGAATTAATTAGTATTAGTATGCTATCCTGACAGCAAAATAATAGCAATGGTGGGAAAATAACATTTGGTCGTCAAAAGTTATACCTTCAAAAAACCCCGCACCGATCCATGTTAAAACCACATATAATCATTTTACCACTCTCCTTCATATTTTGGTTAGAATTGGTGAAAATAAATAAAAACATTAGGCTTGCCCAAAATTTTATGGTTTGCATAATTTTTTTGCAAATCTAATTTGCGTTATTCGAATTGTCCCTAAATAGAAATGAAAAGTTAACCCTAACCCCTATCGTCCATGTATTTACTGTTTTGCTCGATCTATTCATTAGTTTCCATCTTGACTGAAATTTGTGCAAATAGCTCCGGACATAAATAGGCACTTCTAAAAAATGTGCAATTCTGTGGTTGGATCATACCCCTAATACGTCGACCCCGATTGAACAAAATATCATTCTCATCAAGCTTTAATTACACTCTATAATGCCAGGATTATTTTACTAAATAAAGGATGTCACAGTTTCAAATTTCTTATACACACAGCGTTTTCTTAGATTTGACCGACATGCTGTAGTCTCAGGGACAATGTTACAAGTAGCAACTCTCTTTGACTGATACGTTCATCTCTCCGATGACCAGTTTTAGAGTTCCTTTGGTCCAAAGAAATTTCTTAGGATCCTTTTGGAGAACTCGATTTCTTAGGATTTTTAGTACCGTCACTTAGGATTCTTTTGTAAGGATTCACTTGCATTCTTTTTGAGGAAAATTTCTATCCACTCAAAATCTTGTTAGAATTCCTTTGTTTTCCATGTGGTTGCCACTTAAAAAAGTTTCTATTCTCTCTTTGATCCAATTCATGTAGTTTTCTAATTTATGTGGGATTTAAGAGGACATACTACTTCAATCCTATATATTTTTTCTATTCCCGTTTTTTGAGAATTATTATGCGAATCCTTTGACCGGAAGGATTTCTTGAAGGATTTTCGGAGGATTAAAATCTTTAGAATTTTTTCCTTTATATTGGATTGATTCATATGATTAAATCCTTTAGAAACATTTTTACTAAGGATTGCTTTGTACTACATTTTTCGGAAAATTTAGCATCCACTCAAACTCTTGGAAGCAATCCTTTTCTCATGTGACCAACTGACGAAAATCATGTGGTATTCAAATGACCATTGTATTACAATCTTGTGTTTTTTCTTGTTTTTTTAAATCATGCGGATCAAAGAGGCACTTGACACACTCGGAAAGTTTCATCGAAATATACTATTATCTGTGATCTACACACAAAAAAATACAAATTTGGGGGGATCAAAATTGAGTTTTCTCTTTTATTTAGAGCCAAAATTATGTGAATTTTGTGTAGGCCAAATATAACTTATTTCTTAGCAAAAATTGCATATATGTAGACTATTTGTATGCACCCAAAACGACGCACTCCCGTTAACACGGTGTCACGGAGTAGTATAGTACTATATAATATAATAATTCTTAATATTTTTTCACATGGTATCTATATAATATAATAGTTCATGATAGATTTTTATAAAAAATTGGTCAAACTTTCTATCACTTGACTTTTCCAAAAAAATATAGGCCTTAGGCCGTCCCCAACGCCCACGCAAATGGACGTCGTCGTCAATCTCAAATCCTCTGAATCGAGCCCAAGGCCCAATGCCCCCCCCCCCACACACACACAAAAAGACCGGACAACGCGACAGGTCCGAATTGGCGCATACCAGGAAAAAACCTAAGGCTAGTTTGCGGGGGCTCGAACGTCGTCCTCGTTCGACGCGGTCCAGCCGAGTCTTTCTCGGGCCCCACCTGGCGGTGTCCCAGAGAGAGGGGCCGCGTCCTTTTTAATGGGACCACATCGACCCCATCCACATACGGTCCATACTTTTCTCCACTTCCAGTCCCCACTTCCAAACCCCCAAACCCTAGCTGCTCCCTCCCCACCGACAAGCTCCTCCTCGCGGCCCTCGCCGCCGCGATGACGAAGGACAGCTGGAAGTCCTGGTTCCAGTGCGGCCGGAACGACCACGAGGACGTCTCCTCCACCGGTGGCGGCCGTGGCCGCCATTTCGTCTCCCGCTCGCCGCCCCGGCGTAGCTCTTCCTCCTTCTTCCATGACCCGCCACCGCGCCCGCGCTCTGAGCGGCGCATGTACGTGAGCCTCGAGGCCGCGTGCATGCTCGTCGAGGAAGGCATCCCCTGCCTGTGGCCGGACGTCCACCTACCAGCAGGGTGGCACCTCAAAGGCGCCCGCGTGCCGGTGCCGGACATCCCCACCTCGGGCCTTACACGCCGCCGCGAGATCTTCCGGAGTCAGGCCTTCCTCCCTCCAGATCCGCGGCAGGATCTGGCCTACGCCATCGACTCCCCGGTCTGGGACCGATGGTTCAAGGCGGAGCACGCGGCCCGACACGAGGCCATGGAGGCCCACCTCGAGAATATCGACGACACCGACGAGGACTACTGGGAGGGGTCCCAGGAGGACTCTGGCATGGAGGACGACGATAAAGATGGCGGCCTCCACTTCCCACCGCTGCAGCCCAGAATCCTGGACTGGTCGCGCTACCAGGGCATCGACACCGTCGTGTCCGAGGTATGGTCGTGGCCGAAGCCGGAGGAGTACCCGGAGCCGCCCCGGCTGGTGGCGATTAAGATGGAGGAGCGGCAGCACCGACCGATGACGGAGGAGGAGGATCTCCAGGCCGCCATCCTCGCCTCCTATCTAGAGGAGGAGAAGAAATTGGACGGCAACGCCTAGGCGCTGCACGAGTCCTGGGTGGCCGCGCAGGCCCAGATGCCGCCCGCGCTTCGAGCTCCGCTCGCGCCCCCGGCATCCCCTCCGCCTCCCGCTCCGGCCGGGCAAGATGCCCTCCCATTGCAGTTTTCAACAACCTTCTTTGGCGGCAGCGACGACGAGTAGGCGGCGCGAGACTGGCCGGCCGGCCAGCAGCAACGTCCGTCGCCTCGCCTCCCTTCCACGCCAAGGCACCCTATAATATTGGGGCTTTTTCTTTTTTGTATATTTTGTGCCCGGGGACCTAGGATAAGGATCTTTTTATGTAATATGTTTAATTATTTTCGTCCTCTTTTTTCTTCTGTATATTTTTTTGCGGGTGAGATGCCGTTGGGGGCACATGCCACCGCAAACTGGGCTAAGTCCAGACGGTATGTCCTCCATCATGCAAACGGATCGATTCGGACCAAACTACTGTCCGAAATATAAGGGCCCGTTGGGGATGGCCTTAAGCCTTGAGATGGAGGGAGTAGTTACTCTTTCCATCCCAAAAAAATATGTCATAAATTTATTAAAATTGAGTTGTATCTATTCACTATTTAGTGTATAGATATATTTAAATTTAGATAAATCTTTGATACGTATTTTTTTTGGATGAAGGGAGTACGCTACTCATTCCACTTCGCTGGATCGAGAATTAATCATGTCCCGTACAAGTGTTTGACCGTGTACCGTGTACGTGGTATGGCAATTCATATCTCTGACCTGGTGACCTGTACGTTTGCATGTCCACTATTTCATATCAAAACCTACTCGATCGCGACCGGTTGTTGAACTCCACATGCCACACTTCTCCATAGCTTCGCTTCCATTTACTTCCATCCAAGATCCAACATGCATTGCCACCCTGGACACAGCGGTCTCTACAGCTTCAGGTCCTTCAGTTTCGCACCTGCAGAAGTGCAGTACGCATTTCCATTCGTCAGTCATTTGCATTAAGTGGATTTAGTACAACTAGTACTACTAGCATAACTGGAGGTTGAACAACCAGTATCATAGTAGGTCTGCTGTATTTCCGACAGTGGTTTCGGTCGCTGACAAGTGTGCCAATCCTATAAATTTGGACTGCTGCTTGTTGGGGGCACCTATACATAGTACTCGGTCATTAGGTTGATCTGGCACTTGCAGGCAGGTCACTAATGGCAAATTGGTTCTGTTACCTAATTGCTTGATTTTGGCGCTTACTGACTGACAGGTGACGTGTACTTAAACAAAAAGTTCAGAACAATGCGAGCGCACTCCCGATAGGTGCAGCAGGCCGGCATTAGCGACTTCGTACGCAATTTACTAATCAGCTTTAGGCGATCTATAATTGGCAACGATGGGATATAAACTAATGAACCGGCCGCTTTTAGCCGCATAATTTACTATAGTGCGATCGAGAGGTTCTGATGGGGAATGTCTGAGGGTCAGGGGACACTCGGGAGCTTTACTTTTGTGTGTGCACAAATGTAGGGGTGGTTAGTTATACACACGGGCCACCTTTTGTAATATTTTCTTCTGACTAGCTTGCCATCTTCTATTTTACAGTACAATCTAAGCAACCTATGGAAGACTTCTCGTTGCAGGTGAAGGAAAAGCAACATTAATTTTTATCAACGTGCATGTTTATGCTTATGCTCGATCGTTGCCCGATCCTTCTTTGATGCTGTCACACTGATATCCCTTACACAATATTTCCACTTTTGCTTGGCTCGTTTGGTGCATATACGATTGAATTAGAGTTAATTAAGTTAGATAGAGTTTTCCCTATCAATCTAATTTTCAGTGGACAAATGTAACGAATGAACGTTCCTCATATATGGTCTTAGGGTGGATTTTGTCTTGATGCCATCTGATGGTGGGGGTCTTCGGATCTAGACGCGGGACGCTGACACCAGTTAGTAGTGGCATGTTGAATTTGGGCACACCACTAATAACACATTACTAGTGGAGTGCAGGTTTGCACAAGCCACTAATACCATGTTACTAGTGACATGCACAGTTTGCTCACGCAACTAATAACTTGGCATGACCACCACCTCGGCCCAAGGCCCAACTGCTAGTCCTAGCCTCGAGTTAGTCACTCGGCTTCTCTCCTTGACCCGCCGCCAAGACTCGATTCCTTCATGTGCACGTCTCATCACCTCACTCCTCTCGTGCTTGCCTCCTTGTTCCCTGCTTTTCTCGACCGCGTCGGCGTCTCCTCTTCCTTCCTCCTTCGTTCCCTCACTCGGCATCCCTCGTACGCGCTTGTACCTACTACCGCCTTGAGCTTTGCCGCAACATAACACACAACCTCGTCTTCTTCTCCGCACCCGCCTCGCTCATCACCTTCCTCTTGTAACTGTGCCATTGCCTTAAGCTCCGCATCGTTGTGTTCCCAAACGGCGATCGCCACTCTACTCCAGCCTTCGCTATTCTCCAGTGCCCTGGTCATCTTCGCCCATCTCCAGTTCCCACGTTCATCACCGTCCTAGGTCACCTCCATTTTGCCACCAAGCGTGTACCAACACCACCAAAATCATCCTCCAATCACCACTGGCATGTCCTCGCCGCCATGCTTCAACTGCCTTTCAGCCCACAGAACAGCTAACTCCTCTGTTAGCTCCCGTATGCGCCACCGCCACAAGCACCAAATAGATTTAGGGTTGAGAGTTCTGGTTGGTGGTCTGGGCCTATGGGTTGGCATTTTTTTGGATATGTAATAAGTTATCAGTAGCATGTCGAACTATTTACACGCTACCAATTATTGGTTACTAGTGGCATATGCCACCCATGCGCCACTAGTAACTTTTATCAATGGCGCGATACAAATGGAGTGCCACTCACACACCACTAATAGAGAAAATGACATGTGATGTTAGAATAAAAGTTTGTTCTAGTGAGATGAGCCAAAGTGCAAGGGTGATGTAATGACAGACCCAACACCCTGAAGAAGAGAGTTTTTAGGGTCCAAGGCCATCGAGAATAGGGCACGTTTGAGCATCCTAGATTACCTTAGTGTCAATGAATCATCCGCAACATACACCTACGTTTTTGGTGTCGATAGCAGTGGGAGGTCGAGGCGGCACGTACCACAAGCTTTGCGTTGAGCTCTGGCAGTGAGCCGACTACTTTTGGCGGCGGCAGAGGCTATTAGGTAGGGAAGGACTTGTTGGGGATATTTATTAGGTTAGTATACAACCATCACATTACTTGCAGGCCCGTCGATCGGCAGGATCCACATGATCGATCGAACAAGGCTCCCAAATTTTAGGAGTCCCCAATTCGTACAGCCCAGTACCGTGCATCTAGGCCCAGCAGGCCATGATCTCTTAGTCCATCATGTATCGATCTATCTATTCCGTTTAGTTATGAATAAGCCTCGGCTCTATGCGTTCCCGTCTGATTGCCTCCCAATTGATTTGTCTCCCGGTCCAGATCGCTAGGTCCCAGACTCCCAGGTCGTGTGTTTTTGCAGTTTCGCTCACCGCCTCGCCTGAACCAGCGATAAGCCGGTGCGGCGGCACCCGGCGACCGAACAACGTTCTTGCCAGCCTAAGTGCCCAGCTAGCGATCCATCTGATCATTGAAACAACGAATTGTCCACAAGGGTTTAGTAGTTCACGCCGTCACACGTCAAGGAAAATCGGTAAGATCGCTCGCTCATCACCGCAAATCTTATGTCCTGCTGCCTCCGGACTGGCCGCCTGCAACTCATCTGAACTAAATTGTAAATTTGTTAATTTGCGAAACAGGGTAATCATGAGATGGACAAAGTGTAAGAAAAGACAGAGATTGGAAGCAACAACACAATCTCAAAAGGGTACTCTATATAGATTTGTCGTGAAGGAGTCTCGAATAAATTCTGAAAATCAAACTCTGGATGCTAATGTTGATGATGGTCGTGGTGATAATGTGGAAGAGATTGAGGATACTGCAGAACCCGATGAACAAAATGATGATAATACTGATAATGAAGGTAATGATCATCCTGATGAGGAAGATAGTGATGCTAATGCTGATGATGAAGGTAATTATGCTAATATTGGTGTTCAAGGTAATGATCATGATGCCACTATTTGTGATAGCACCAATAGCTATTCTCTTCTTGATATATTTGATCCAAGATTTTGGGATGGTCTCGATCCTAAAACGATTCATATTTTGGTGCAAAATAGTCCTAAAAGAGACTTATCTATAAAGCATGGTCCTAGAGACAAGAAAACTAGAAGGTTTTCCGCATTGGCATACACTAGAGTTCTCCCAAATGGAGAAACATGTGAAAGAGAATGGCTTGTATACAACAAAGAGATTGACAAATTTTTTTTGCTGCAAGTTGTTGAGAAAGGGGCTTGTGAGAGGATTGTTAGCAAATGAGGGTTTCAATGACTAGATACATCTTAGTATTATACTTCAACAACATTAAACTAGTAGGGAACATGTCACAAATATGAGTACTTGGTATGACTTGCATATGAGATTGCAGAATAAGCAAACAATTGATCATGTTTCTGTTGCCTGCCAAAACTCACCGGCGAGCAGCGACGAGCAACACGAAGAGCCGGGAGGCTCCCAGAACTGCTGGTGGGCCCTGGTCCCTCGGGCAACGGCCCGCAAAACTCCGGCACACGTCCTGGCTTGGTTCGAGATGCCACGACCTATACCTGGTCGGGAAGGTGAAGGATTGCTCGATTGATTTCTGCATGGTAAACAAGTATCGTAAAATTGAGCCGTGACCGGCTCGAGTTTCCACAGAATCGGCTCCTAGAGCCGATTATCCCATGGTTACGCATTAGATTTACGATAACATGGGGTTTTCTTTATCATTACAAGTTAAATCGATCTCACGGTTTAGCGTTTTCACCACGAATGGGAACGTCCTACACGTAATTGAGCCCGGTATATACAAAGATGAAGAATACTAATCCTAAAGGAGGCCTAATAACCAACGTAACGTCAATTACGGAACAACTTCTCTAGAGCGAGTAAACTACGTCTTTACGTACTCTGGATTGTTCAACCCGTTTGTAAGGCCGACTACGTGATGTCAAACTAAACCTTGGCGAGCAAGGCACAACCATAACAGATCGAATCAGCTAAATAAAGATCAAGCAAGATGCTACCCTCGCACTTGGGAAATAGTGCAAAGGTAGCGAGGTAACTAGAGGCAACATAACTTTGAACAATTATAGCGAAAAGCACGGTGCTAGCCTCAACAAATCTATGATAGTAGTGTTACTCGCCATCAACAAGGCTTGATCACGAGTAACACTAGATAACGCAAGTAAAAATCGCCTAGATCAAGATGCGATCTAGGCAAGATGACATTACTACCGAAGAAACCCTAGAAACAAGGGGTGGCGATGCGAGATTTGGTTTGTTGTGAACGTGATTGTCCTCCTTTTCTCGATAACCTTAGGTACATATTTATAGTCCGGAGACTCTCTACTTTTGGAATAACTCTACAACTCTATCTTTACCTAAACTGAAACGGAACCTAAACTAACACGAAACCTACTATGATACAAGATACACGGGCAATTTAGCCCAAATCCACGCACTAGGCCGATCCAACAACACGTTGAATATACGCATCTTCCAAGCCCATCTTGATCACGGCCCATCTCCTTCTTTGGCCAAAATATGGCGATAACACATGCCCCCCTGGTTTTGGCAATGATAATTCCAAAACCACTCTGTGTTTTTTTTTCTTCTCCCCCCTTTTTTTTGTATCGGGTTGCGCGTTGACAGAATGCGTGGCAGAACAGAATCGTCACGCTACCCCTTCATCATGATGCCCTGTCTTCTCACCTCCTTCGCAGTGCATGATTTGACGATTTTGGCAGCACAATCTGGGAAACCGCTATGGCATTGAACCGTCTCTTCCACTATTCCCCTTATTTAAATTCGTCTGAGCAGTTCGCAGTCCCCATCTTCCTCCAACAGCCGAAAAACCCTTCTTCCTCCACCTGAAAAAACCCTCTTTCTTCGCCATGGCCTCCTCTGCTTCCTCTGGCCTGTCCTCCCACGCCTCCAACTCAATGAGCGACCGAGAGCCGACGCCAGAGCACCCGCCGATGGCGGCGTACAACACTCTCGCCCCACAATGGTGGGACGAGAGGGGTTGGGACTTCGCCGTTTGGTCGGAGGATGACGCGTCCTTGACTGACGGCGAAGAAGACCTGCAGTTCCTTGCTGATAGGGAACTGGAGGCAGACAGCACCGACGACGCCATGTCCTGGGACGGCGTCGACTCCTCCGAAGAGGAGGAGGAAGAGGAGGACACCTCCTCCGAGGAGTACCAGCCGGTGAAGTACTTCCGCACCGGGTCCAGTGAGGACGACGACGACGACGAGGACGAGGAGGCCCCTGCTGGCTTCTTCAACAGCAGCAGCGAAGACGACGCCGGTAGCAGCGCTGAGGATAGCGCACAAGACGGCGGCGATGACAGTGACGACGACCTCGGCCTAGATTAGGAACCAGTAGCAGTAGTAGTAGTAACAATAAGCTCCCTTTTGTAATCGACCAGCCTTTTGTAAGCAACCAGCTTCTGAATGAAATGAAAAATCTCTTTTCTCGAAGATTGCTCTTGTCGCCCCAATTTTGCCGATAACCAGAATAGGTCGATGCTCCAGAAGCCGATAGCAACGCATCGGCTTTCACCTTGTTACGTTTACACAGTCAACCAAGCTATAGCTCAAAGAGCCGATGCATATCGGCTTTCCCAAAAACGTTGACAAGGTCCGACTTGGTCACATACTTAGGCACACTTAAACAACCACTTCTTAGCTTCAAACGGTAACCTGCGACCTTCTTCAAAAAGGGCGACCCAGATCTCCAATCGCCCATCGAAATATGTGCCCTGAACAAACAGCTAGTGACGGGCAAGGATGAAGATGACGAAGCCGAGATCGCCGAAATAGATCGTGTCCGTGCTGACGCGCTCCACGCCTTCGAAGCATTCTTGATGGCTTGTATGTAAACCGCACTGTTTGTAACATGTGTGAACCTCTAGAGTCGATGACCGTGCATCGGCTATATATTTTTTTATTCGGCCGATTTTCAGCATCGGCCCCCACATTTTTACTGTCCTACGTCTCACGTGCCTTTACTTGGCCGATTTCATGTATCGCCCCAAATTTCATCATCCATCATCCCACATGCTTGGGAAATATTTCTTGAGATGTTGACCGTTGACCGCCACTGGGAATTTCTCGCCGTCTAGCTCCTCAAGCATGTACGCGTTTCCTCTTAAAACCTGATCGACCCTGTACGGTCCGTGCCAATTCGGAGACCATTTACCATATGTTGCATCCTTAGTCCCCAACGGCAACACAACTTCCCATACCAGATCACCAGCGTGGAACTCTTTTGGCTTCACTTTCTTGTTATAAGCACGAGCCACCTTGGCCTTGTTCTCTTTGATTTTCTCAAGTGACCACGAGCTCGATTACATCCTCAATCATCACTCATCAGGGTTGCATATTCTTCAATTGTTAGATTGTCCTGAAAAGTGACACGTCTCGATCCAGCCGTAATTTCCCAGGGCAATACGGCTTCTTGCCCATATACTAGATGGTATGGCGAGGTTTTAATCGCCCCATGGCATGACATGCGATAAGCCCATAATGCCTCTGACAAAACCTCGTGCCAACGCCTAGGGTGCTCATCGACTTTTCTCTTGATCACTTGATGAGGCTCGGTTGGATGCTTCACTTGCCCATTAGCTTGAGCATAGTATGGAGATGATCGATCGACTTAATCCCGTATCCTCGCAGAACTTTCTAAACTCCTGAGAAATAAAGACCGAACCTCCATCGGTCGTGATAGTTTGGGGAATCCCGAATCTATGGATGACATGTTCTTTCACAAAATTGATAACATCCTTTGAGTTTACTGATTTCATCGGGACAGCCTCCACCCATTTAGTGAAATAATCAGTGATGGCCAAAATTGTAGGGGTTCGTAGCATGGAAAACAAAAATTTTCTATCGCATACAAACAAACAAGCCAAGATCTATCTACTAGATTGTAGCAACGAGTCGATAGAGGAACTCACCCTCGAAGATTCCAAAGCGGTTAACGAGAGCAGATTCTCGTGGGTGATGTAGTCGTACACTTCCGATCTCAAGATCGCGTAGACGATCCTTCCGGCGCCACGTTCCGGCAGCGCTCCTTGATCGGTCACACGTTCGTACTCGACGAAGACCTTCCTCTCCCTTGTTCCAAAGAAAATGGAGGTTGTAGCACTCTCCTCGCGATTCCAGAAGACTGTGGCGTGGTACAGGAAGTAGAGGGAGATCATGAGCTCGCCTTAAGCCGTGCAGTATGGTGGAGCTTATGAGAGAGGCTATTAGTGGTCTAGTAATTAGACACACCAATTAGAAGGCTCTAAACCAATTAGAAGGCTCTAAACCAATTAGAAGGCTCTAAACGCAGCTAAAGCAATTAGAAGCTCTAAACCAAAAGCGGCTCTAAACCGGAGGTAGAAGATAGGAACTTGTGTGTTCTAGGAGGAGCCCCCCTCCTTTTATGGGTGGAGGGGCCTTGGCGCCAGGAGGGAGGAGTCCCTCCCAACTCGGCCCTAGGGCTTGGCGCCGCAGGAGTGGGACTCCTCCTCCAAGTTGGTTCCAACTCCTCTTGCTTGTTTCCCACAGTTTCCTGTTTCCCACAGATTCCTGTTTTAGCCGTTTGAATTTCAAACTGCCAATTTGACTTTCATGTTTTTGGAACAGCAAGAACACTTAGTACATGATGAAATCATTCCAACATGTAATGACACATTCATGTACCCTCCCCGGAGTCTTGGGACAATCCGAACCTTCTAGAACATTCCCGATGAAAACAGGAATCATTCCCGAACTCAAACGGACTTTCCTTATATGAATCTTATTCTCGGACCAATCCGGATCACCTCGTGATATCCGGATCCCATCCGAGACTCCGAACAACATTCGGTCTCTTTCTCATAATACCATAACTACTCAAACAACGTCGAATCCTTAAGTGTGTCTCCCTACGGTTCGTGAATTATGCGGACATGATCGAGACACTTCTCCGAACAATAACCAATAGAGGAATCTGGAAATTCATATGGCTCCACATATTTCTCGATTACTTTGCGATCGAATGAACCACTTACATACGATACCAATTTCCCTTTGTCTCACGATATGTTACTTATCCGAGGTTATGATCGTCGGTATCTCCGCATACCTAGTTCAACCTCGTTTCGATAAGTACTCTTTTCTCGTTCCCGTGATATGTGATCCCTTGTGACCAAGTCACATGCTTGCAAGCTAATTGGATGACATTCCACCGAGAGGGCCCAGAGTATATCTATTCGTCATAAGGATGGACAAATCCCACTCTTGATCCATGTGTTTCAACCAATACTTTCTGAACACTCAATGCCACCTTTATAGCCACCCAGTTACGGTGTGGTGTTTGATGTCATCAAAGCATCCATCCGGTAAAGGTGATATGCATGATCTCATGGTCGAAGGAATTAGGTAACTATGTATCAGAAAGCATATAGCAATTGAACTATTGAAATGACTTGATCTTTATGCTACGCTTATCTATAGGAGTATGTCCATCACATCATTCTCCTAATGATATGACCCTGTTGTTAATAACATCTCTATGTTCATGATCAGGAAACCATGATCATATATTAACCAACAAGCTAGTTTAACAAGAGGCTATACTAGGGACTCTTATTTTAGTTTACAAATCACACAAGTATTAATGTTTCCGGTTAATACAATTATAGCATGGTATGTAAACATTTATCATAAGTGTGAAGATATGATAATAACCACTTTATTATTGCCTCTTGGGCATATCTCCAACAGTCTCCCACTTGCACTAGAGTCAATAATCTAGTTTCAAACCTTTGTGTATATAACACCTATGGCTTTCCGGTGTTGTATGTACACGATTGCTAGTGGTCAATCGATCTCGGATCGACACTTCCAGGTCCGTGTGTAATTGCATGTCTTTGCGTCTCTACGCATCACTCATTCTCTAATGAGATGGCTTTGTATAAATTTGGTCTTTCGGTGTGACCTTTAGCTCTTTGGGGTTAAAACATGTTGATAATATTGTCGCACAATATATCTTCATAGTATTATCCCACTGTGAACTACACCTAGTTTGATAACAAACTACTTGACACAAATGCCCTCTTTTGCTGCTAAAATAGCAGTTATATACTTGGCCCTTTGTTGTAGTATCTGTCACAATGTATTAACTTTGGAACTCATCCAAATCCATTATGGAACTCACCTTCCATTATATTGTGCCACCCTTAGTTTAGATTGAGATAAACTTAATTTGTACTTTGTGACAAAACTAGTATCAATGTAGTACTTCTACAATGAACTAACCATCTATTTGTCACTTCTACAAATATTATACTCTTAGTTCTTCCAAAAGATCATAAGAATATCCTTACTATTGTCCAATGATCATCTTACGAATCATTCTGGTATATGCTCACAACATTTAGAGCATAGGACATATCTGGATTTGTACATATCACAGTATGATTGATATAAATACTCTTTGTGATTTCATACATCAAGTATCAATCTATACTTGATTATTTGTTTCACTTTACCAAATGTCAATACACTTGAATATATCATCAACATTGAATTTATTCAATCCTTTACTGCGACAAGAACCTCTCTTGTAGTTTCTATATTGAACTCATTCAATATCTTGTCTATGTACTTCTGGCACAACCATATTAGCGTCTATTGATGCCAAATATTTAGGTTTTGCCTAAGTCTTTCATCGGGATGAAATTCTTAATATGTGTTAATAAAAGATACATTATTTCCAACCAACAATATGTCTTCCACATAATGTATTAGAAACATGTCTTAGCGCTCCCACTTAATTTCTTGCAAATGCAAGCATCTTCATTGTCTCTAATGAACTTTTAAACTCCTTTAACAGTTTCATCATAGTGAAGATTCCAACTCATGATGCTCACTTTAACCATTGAAGTTTGCATATGTTTTTAGCATCCCTTGAAATTAACAAAACCCTATGGACCGTGTTATGCACACGTCCTAGGTAACGATTCTATCAGAAGAACTTGTTTTGTTTATTCAACTACCATATAACAAATTATATGTAGTGGTTGCTACATTAATCCGTCTAGACTAAATATCACTATGATGATCAAATCTTGTCATAGTCAACCTTTGAACATTGTTGTGAACTCTTTCCCAACATGTCGACTATTTCATAGATGTGAAACATCCATGTCTATTTCTTTATAGATCCAGACACAACTATAAGGTCTTACACCTTTCTCGAGGGTCCTTCAAGTTCAAAACTTGATTTTCTCGTGTATGGAACTATCACGGATTTTATGGCTTCAAGCCATTAGACGGAGTCAGGGCCCATCATCGCTTCTTTGCATGTAGTCGGTTCATTATTCTCAAATAATGATTCAACCCTCAAATCTTGGTATTTGATTGTTTATCCGACCTACTTGTTTCAATAGGAACTTGGATCTCCGTGACCACAACCTTTGAGGTACGTGAGCCATGAGCTTTGTTGCTGCCTCCGGAACACTTTTCGGTGTTGCGCAACTCTGCACATATAGCTAAGGTTCTTTCAACCTTATCAAAGTTCTATTGTCCTCCCACTTAACTTTTCACGAAAAATTCCTTCTTTAAGAAACTTGACGTTTTAAGTGACAAACACTTTTGTCTCTGGTGTTATGGAGGAATACTTAACAGTTATTCGAAATAACATACAAAGACAGGTTTATCCGACTTTGGTTGCAAAACATCTTTCTTATGCAAAGCATACCAATGTTTAAGAAATGACAACTTGGGTTTAATCCCAAACCATAACTTTATATGGTGTCATTTTAACGGATTATGATGGAGCTCTTTTCAGTGGAAAAACGGTAATCTCTAAAGCTTTTAATCTTTAAAATATAATGGCAGTTTTATAAATTATACCTTTGATCTTACCATGTCAAACAAGGTTTAATTACATATCTCGAACGCTCCATACTCTTATGGTGTTTCGGGAAAATGCAAATCCATGGAACGATTCCTTAAATCTTAGGTATTATGCTAAACTCTGTAACTCAAATATCTTCCTTTATGATCTTTATCATAAAATATTTATATTCTTGTTACTATGATTTTGCACTTCATCTTGAAAGTCTTTGAACTTTTCAAGTGTTTCATACTTTATCCTTATTAAGTAAATATTCAAATATTCACTCAAATTCTCGGAGAAAGTATATGAAGTTGAAATTCATCGCTTTTGACTACACATGATGGTCTTTGTACAACAATATGTACAATTTCCAATAAGCTAGTCATTCGTTCCCTTTTGGCCTATGAACGAAGTTTTAATTATCTCTAGGAAAGTTTCACAAGCGTCATGTGATCAAAAATCAAAAGACTCCAAAATTCCATCCACATGGAGTTTCTTCATGTGTTCTTTCCAATATAATTTAAACGGCGATGTCACTTCCTAAGTGACCTTTCAATCAATTTGTCTTTCGACATTTTTAGCACTAGTTTTATGGATGTGATTCCTCCAACGAGATTTTGTGAATCATCTGTAACACCCTCAGAATCGGACCTATGCAAGTTTGGGCAAAATTCACCAAACCCGCATAGAAACGATTCAAAGGTGCCCACCAGGCACTTTCGTGCGGGTGGAAAACGAAGTAATAACATTACACAACAGTCCTCGATGGGACCCACAGAACAGATATATAGAACAGTGACTCAAAGAGTCAAGAATACAGATATGATATACAAGATCCAAATCACCTTGAAAACGGTAGGGCGTCCGACTACGGACAAGAAGCAAATGGGGCTAAGAGCCCTGAAGAATAACCAATGGCGTCCATAACCCTGCCCAGGCCAAGCCGGAAGGGTAACCCTGCTAACGGCGTCGATCTCAAAACCTGCTTAACAAAAGGGGTGCCGACAAAGGGCAAAGCAGAAAACAAAGAAGGAGCGTCGATCTTGAGGCCAAGACAGCGAGGCTAGAATTCGCGGTCCTCGCCTACATAGGTATGGTGGATCAAGCGGCAAAGATGCACTAAACAACCTATAGAGACTCGATACAACTGGCGGTTATCAGAGAGGGGTAAGAATGACCTATCCGGATCCAACCTGAAGCTAACACCAAACAAACCCGTCCTGGTGTTTCCCCCTCGAGACCAAACGAGGAAGTCAGCCGAGGAACTCACACAGTTGGCAGTTTTACTTATTCAGTTATAGTTGTGGCACTTTACTAGTCAGATTCAGATAATTGTCCTGATAAAGTAAGCAGTGGGCACTTTTAGTTAACCATTCCGTTGTAGTTGCAGCAATTTACTAATCAGGTACAGATAGCATGATATAAACCCAAAACCCAGCAGTTGTTGGTACTTTTATTCAGCCAATTCGTTGTAATTGCAATACTTACTAGTCATATACAATTGTCGCAAGCGACAACCAAACAAGCAATTGTGGGCAGTATTAATTAGCCATTCCGTTATAGTGGAGCTGATTACTAGTCATTATAAGTCAAGTTGATAGCAGTAAACTTTAGTTATGCTTGTCTATGATCGAGATACTGTGCTCCAAGTCGTCCATATCCGCGGACACGGCTTTCAGAAAGTTTTTACCCGGCCGGGGTGCACCAATAGCAACACACGCTCGATCAACCTCGGAAAAACCAAATCAAAACCCAACGAGGCTTTCACGACTGAACAATCACAGGATTCAGAAATATTTCAGGGGGCCACCCCTTAAGTAGAATCCGCAACGGAGTAGACAAGCTCCGAGACGGCCTCAAGGTCTGCGTCAGTGGCTGTGAGCGACTGGGAACCCCAAACGGGGCTTGTCGACACCGCGTAAACACTCCGCTTCCAAAACAGTACAGTGTGCAGTACCTCGCACAATCGTAAATAAAGCAGTAAAGCATGGCATAAGTACAGGATCGTAAATAAAACCTCAAACTAGTTTGTGGCCCCAAGAAATAAGAATGAATCAAGCTCTGGCTCAGGGGGGTCCCATATACCTCCCGGATGTGGATAGCATAAAATCAAGGAACAGTATCAAGTACTCGGGGTCTTACGGGACACAAGTGGGCGTCGAAACCAAATATTATCTATCACCCACCGATGCCTCGCTTATTCAATTTTAGTTGTTAAACAGAAATTAAAGTGAACAATAAGTAAAACTAGAATCATCTCCAACATCAACATGCGGCAATACATCAACAATCGTGGCATTTGACAACACGCAACATTATTTGAGCAAGCGATCACGACGCGCAAGTCCAACTATCTACCAAACAACAGTAATAGGGTGTGTCCAAGGCAATATAGGTCTGCAGGGAATATCACGTGTTCGAAACTAAAGCATCGCAACCTGTAGCAGCAATAGATCAACAGGAGGGAATAAAACACTATAAAGTAAGATAGGTAGAAAGGGGGAGATGCTCGCCTGAAAACATTGTCGAAGGGTTCATCCGAAGATCGGGGCGAAGCTCACATCAACTCAACGGCCTTATCCGCGAGGAAGCAAAACACTAGAAGAAACACCGGATGCAATATTTAATACAACGGCGGAGGATCGGCATGATGCATGTATGATGTATGGCATGGCAAAGGTGCGATGCGATTAGGTCAAGTTAAGCGGAACCGGGGTCCCGACAATTAATTAGATGGCGCATGTTAATTAAACCCCCGCATTTAAATGTTGTTTAACACGGTAGAAGATATTATCGGGTTCGCTACACAAATTTAAATGAGGCCAATATAAGGCTAGATTTGCTCGCATATGGGCCCCATATTTAATTATTAGGTGAATCGGCATAAGGCCCCCAAACCAATGATATGCATGCGAGAATGACAATTTAATATGCAACAAGTTGTTATTATCAATTATAAAATAGGGTTTGCGGGAGAGGGTTCACACATTAGGGGTGGTCGACGATCTTGGGGTTCCGGGGTTCGGGGTCGGTCTCGGGGTCCAGGGTTCGACGGATCTGAGGTTCGGGGTTCGGCGGAAGCGTTCTCGGATATCGGGGGTAGGTCTTGGCGTTCCGAGAAGCCGGACTTGGTTCGGGGTCGCCTCGATTTCGCTCGGTGCAGTTCTTGGCGAGCATCGGGTCCGGACTTCCCCGGAACGGGTCTTGAGGACTCGACAACTTCGATTCTCTGTGGGCGACCTTGGCACTGGCGTCCGTGAAGTAGTACTTGTCGCCCTATCGTCTTGGTTCGCTCCATTCGGTCCTTGTGAGTACTTGTCGTCCCCTGACGGAGAGCTTGCGTCTAGGGTCTCGGCGATCTTGGCGCATCGAGGGTGTCGAGGAATCGGTACGGTCTTCGGATTCCGCGAGGGAGATCATGGTGTCGGGGTTTCCGTGATGAAGATCTTGTCGAGGGTTCGGCGCCGAAGGTCGTTGGCGAGCTCGGGTTGCCTCGGAACGGTCATAGGAACGTCATCAGATTCCCCAAAGGCGCACATACACGAGCACACGCATACACGAGCACACACATACACGAGCACACGCATACACGAGCACACACATACACGAGCACACGCATTCACGAGCACACGCATACACGAGCACACACATACACGAGCACACGCATACACGAGCACACGCATACACGAGCACACGTGCAGCGGGCCCACGGGTCGACGGGGTCGGGCCAGGCGCGGACGCGGCGGGCTCGGGGCATCGGGGAGGGTCACGCGGCGGCGGGCCGACGCCGCGGCGACGGCCGCGCAGAGGGAAGGCGACGTGGCGGCGCGGTGCAGTGGTGGGGTCGGCCGAGGGGAACGCGATGAAGGCGGAGAGGGCCCGGCGAGGGTGCTGGGGCAGGCGGCGCTGGCTCAGGGTCGCCGAGCGGCCGACTCGGAAGCGGGAGCCTGGGCTGAGGCGCCGCGGTTGACGCAGGCGGGGCGGCGACGACTGGATGAGGCGGGCGCAAGGCAGACGGTGGCGAGACCGCGAGGGAAGGAGGCGAGGCGGGAGGAGGTAGCGGCCGGAGGCGCTGCAGGAGGAGTGGTGGCGCGAGGAGACGGAGATGGGCGGCGAGGTCAGAGGCAGCGGGCGGCGGCCTGGGTGACGGACTTCAGCGGCGGCTGCACCGGAGGGGGCGAGGCTAAGGCAGAGGGTCAAGGCACGGCCACCAATGAGAGGAGAGGCTTGCAGGAGGAGAGGAGAAGCAGGGGCTCGAGGAGAAGAAGCAGGGCAGGGGGGGGCGGTCCCGTGGGACCGGGAGGTGAGTGGCTGGGCGGTTCTGGGAGGTTGTGAGTGGGGAGGACGCGGGGCCGGGTCCAGGGGGTCCGGTGTGTGGGTGTGCGTGGCTGTGGTTGTTGGGAGAGAGAGGAAAAGGAGAGGTGGATGGGTCTAGGTGGCAGCTGATGATTGGGGGAAAGAGGGAGAGGGGTGAGGTGGAGAGAGCCCATTGGCTGGAGTGATGTGGAGGGGAGAGTTGGGTAGACTAGTGGGTGTGTTTAGGATTTAGATGGGGCAGGTTGGACCGATAATTAAACTGGGTGCTGGTCGGGTTTTGGCCTGCTCGACGCCCCTACTAAACAATTAATTAAATTATTTATTTTAAACAACGCTTTGCAATTCGACAATGGACAAAACAAAATACTCCGAGCCCGGGTTTTGGCGTTGAAAAGAGTTGGGCGTTTGAAAACAAATCGGGTTTTCGAAAATAGTTTTGGCAAACAATGCATGATGATGACGATGCAATGCACAAATTCAACGCGATTTTCTAGTAGTGGTTTTGCGGGATGCCACAATTCGACACCACTAACAAGGGATCTCGCCCTCGAGATCCGCCTCAAGGTACCGGAAGGAAGGTCGGCGTTCTCCGTCTTCTCGCTTCATGTAGATCCTCGCGACACCACTAACAAGGGTTCCTTCTTCATCTGGGAGATCGGCGACACCACCAACAAGGGTCGTTGTTCCTGGTCGTCGGGAGAACACTCCGGATAAACAAGGACGGAGTAAACTGCTGGATCCACTGATTCGACATACAGGAGTGAATGATAAAAGCAGTGGTAGGGTAGCTACTCCATCCCACACTCGAACCATTACTCTGCACGCGAACAGACGGATTAAGCACCCAACTCCCGGAATTAGACTGAAGATCTCGACAAGCGAGGTTCGGAAACAAGGGAGTGTTGCCAGCAGAAATCGTATGAAAGACACACTGATTAGGTTTCGCGGTGGTTCCGTTGGCATGAACAACACATGCTCAAGGTTAACCCCAACTTCACCAAAGCTCGTCCTTCTCATATGTTTTTCACGACACTGATATCCAGCAAGGAACACATGGGGATAAGAACAAAAGATTGGAGGAAGGGTACAACAGACAAGTTGCAGATTGATGATCGTAGCGCCTCCGTTACAAAAGGAAGAAAACGAAACCCTGAAGGTACGACGAAAAACCAACCCCGAGAATTCCTGGACTCGAAGAAGGAGATGAGAGCGGATTCAAAACGCGCAGAGGTAAGAGGAGAATAGCAGAGGGGTAAGGAATAAAATCAGACCTAACCAGAACTATCCAACCGATTTTGCAAAATATTTTTGACACTCTACTTCGGCCGTTAGCTAGGTTATCCTACAGGCTGGACTTGTGGGGTATCGCAACCTTGAGCTCGATACCACTCAGTAACACCCTCGATCGGACCTATGCAAGTTTGGGCAAAATTCACCAAACCCGCATAGAAACGATTCAAAGGTGCCACCAGCACTTTCGTGCGGGTGGAAAACGGCAATAACATTACACAACAGTCCTCGATGGGACCCACGAGCAGATATATAGAAAGGTGACTCAAAGAGTCAAGAATACGATATGATATACAAGATCCAAATCACCTTGAAAGCGGTAGGCGTCCGACTACGGACAAGAAGCAAATGGGGCTAAGAGCCCGAAGAATAACCAATGGCGTCCATAACCCCTGCCTGTGCCAAGCCGGAAGGGTAACCACGCTAACGGCGTCGATCTCAAAACCTGCTTAACAAAGGTGCCGACAAAGGGCAAAGCAGAAAACAAAGAAGGAGCGTCGATCGAGGCCAAGACAGGCGAGGCTAGAATCGGTCCTCGCCTACATAGGTATGGTGGATCAAGCGGCAAAGCGGCATGCACTAAACAACCTATAGAGACTCGATACAACCGGCGGTTATCGAGAGGGGTAAGAATGACCTATCCGGATCCAACTCAAGCTAACACCAAACAAACCCGTCTGGTGTTTCCCTCGAGACCAAACGAGGAAGTCACCGAGGAACTCACACGGTTGGCGCTTTACTTATTCAGTTATAGTTGTGGCACTTTACTAGTCGATTCGAGATAATTGTCACGATAAAGTAAGCGGTGGGCACTTTTAGTTAACCATTCCGTTGTAGTTGCACAATTTACTAATCGTGCATGATAGCATGATATAAACCCAAAACCCAAAGGTTGTTGGTACTTTTATTCAGCCAATTCGTTGTAATTGCAATACTTACTAGTCATATACAATTGTCGCAAGCGACAACCAAACAAGCAATTGTGGGCGTATTAATTAGCCATTCCGTTATAGTGGAGCTGATTACTAGTCATTATAAGTCAAGTTGATAGCAAGAACTTTAGTTATGCTTGTCTATGATCGAGATATTTGTGCTCCAAGTCGTCCATATCCATGGGACACGGCTTTGAAAGTTTTACCCGCCGGGTGCACCAATAGCAACACACGCCGATCAACCTCGAAAACCAAATCAAAACCCAACGAGGCTTTCACCGAACAATCACAGATTCAGAAATATTTCGGGGCCACCCTTAAGTAGAATCCAACGGAGTAGACAAGCTCGAGACGGCCTCAAGGTCTCAAGGCTGGTCGTGAGCGGGAACCCCAAACGGGCTTGTCGACACCGCGTAAACACTCCTTCCAAATAAAGACAAGGTGCGACTCGCACAATCGTAAATAAAGCAAGAAGCATGGCATAATGCAGGATCGTAAATAAAACCTCAAACTAGTTTGTGGCCCCAAGAAATAAGACGAATCAAGCTCGCTCGTGGGGTCCCATATACCTCCGGATGTGGATAGCGCAAAAAATCAAGGAACAGGTATCAAGTACTCGGGGTCTTACGGGACACAAGTGGGCGTTCGGAAACCAAATATTATCTATCACCCACCGATGCCTCTGCTTATTCAATTTTAGTTGTTAAACAGAAATTAAAGTGAACAATAAGTAAAACTAGAATCATCTCCAACATCAACATGCGGCAATACATCAACAACTGTGGCATTTGACAACACGCAACATTATTTGAGCAAGCGACTACGACGCGCAAGTCCAACTATCTACCAAACAACAGGTAATAGGGTGTGTCCAAGGCAATATAGGTCTGCAGGGAATATCACAGGTTCGGAAACTAAAGCATCGCAACCCAGGTAGCAATAGATCAACAGGAGGGAATAAAACACTATAAAGTAAGATAGGTAGAAAGGGGGAGATGCTCGCCTGAAAACATTGTCGAAGGGTTCATCCGAAGATCGGGGCGAAGCTCACATCAACTCAACGGCCTTATCCGCGAGGAAGCAAAACACTAGAAGAAACACCGGATGCAATATTTAATACAACGGCGGAGGATCGGCATGATGCATGTATGATGTATGGCATGGCAAAGGTGCGATGCGATTAGGTCAAGTTAAGCGGAACCGGGGTCCCGACAATTAATTAGATGGCGCATGTTAATTAAACCCCCGCATTTAAATGTTGTTTAACACGGTAGAAGATATTATCGGGTTCGCTACACAAATTTAAATGAGGCCAATATAAGGCTAGATTTGCTCGCATATGGGCCCCATATTTAATTATTAGGTGAATCGGCATAAGGCCCCCAAACCAATGATATGCATGCGAGAATGACAATTTAATATGCAACAAGTTGTTATTATCAATTATAAAATAGGGTTTGCGGGAGAGGGTTCACACATTAGGGGTGGTCGACGATCTTGGGGTTCCGGGGTTCGGGGTCGGTCTCGGGGTCCAGGGTTCGACGGATCTGAGGTTCGGGGTTCGGCGGAAGCGTTCTCGGATATCGGGGGTAGGTCTTGGCGTTCCGAGAAGCCGGACTTGGTTCGGGGTCGCCTCGATTTCGTTCTGGTCGGTGCAGTTCTTGGCGAGCATCGGGTCCGGACTTCGCCCCCGGGAACGGGTCTTCAGGGACTCGACAACTTCGATTCTCTGTGGGCGACCTTGGCACTCGATGTCCGTGAAGTAGTACTTGTCGCCCTATCGTCTTCGGGTTCGCTCCATTCGGGTCCTTGTCGGAGTACTTGTCGTCCCCTGACGGAGAGCTTGCGTCTAGGGTCTCGGCGATCTTGGCGCATCGAGGGTGTCGAGGAATCGGTACGGTCTTCGGATTCCGCGAGGGAGATCATGGCGTCGGGGTTTCCGTGATGAAGATCTTGTCGAGGGTTCGGCGCCGAAGGTCGTTGGCGAGCTCGGGTTGCCTCGGAACGGTCATAGGAACGTCATCAGATTCCCCAAAGGCGCACATACACGAGCACACGCATACACGAGCACACGCATACACGAGCACACACATACACGAGCACACGCATACACGAGCACACACATACACGAGCACACACATACACGAGCACACGAGCACACGACACGCAGCACACGAGATACACCGTGCAGCTGGGCCCACGGGTCGACGGGTCGGGCCAGCGCGGACGCGGCGGGCTCGGGGCATCGAGGGCGGTCCGACGCCGGGCGGCGACGCGGCAGAGGCGGGAAGGCGACGCGTCGGGCGGCGCGGTGGTGGGGGTCAGGCCGAGGGAACGCGATGAAGGCGGAGAGGGTCGCCGAGGGTGCTGGGCTGGCAGGCGGCTCAGCGAGGGTCGCCGAGGCGCCGGACTCGGGGCGAGGAGCTGGGGCGCGGTGGGCGCCGGGCGTTGACGCAGGGCGGCGACGCGGGCATGGGCGGGCGGCGCTTCACAGACGGTGTGGCGGAGACCGCGAGAGGGGAGGCGAGGCGGGGAGGAGGTGGCCGGAGGCCTTGAGGAGGAGTGGTGGCGCGGGGTGAGGACGCCGGAGATGGGGCGGCGAGGTCGGGTAGACGTGTGGCAGCAAGGTGGCAGACGGAGCGGCAAGCGGGAGGCGGGCTAAGGCAGAGGGTCGGGCGGCACGGCCAGCACCAGCGAGGAGGGGAGGCTTGCAGGGAGGAGAGGAGAACGGGGGCTCGAGGGAGAAGAAGCACGAGGCAGGTGGGGGTCCAGCGTGGGACCAAGGCAGTGAGTGGCAGGGCGGTTCTGGGGAGGTTGTGAGTGGGGGAGGACGCGTGGGGCCGGGTCCAGGGGGGTGCTGTCGGTGTGTGGGTGTGCGTGCGTGGCCAGGGTTGTTGGGAGAGAGAGGAAAAAGGAGAGGGGTGGATGGGTCTAGGTGGCAGCTGATGATTGGGGGAAAGAGGGAGAGGGGTGAGGTGGAGAGAGCCCATTGGCTGGAGTGATGTGGAGGGGAGAGTTGGGTAGACTAGTGGGTGTGTTTAGGATTTAGATGGGGCAGGTTGGACCGATAATTAAATCTGGGGCGGTCGTTCGGGTCGGGTTTTGGCCCGTTCGACTGCCCCTACTAAACAATTAATTAAATTATTTATTTTTAAACAACGCTTTGCAATTCGACAGCGGACAAAACAAAATACTCCGGAGCCCCGGGTTTTGGCGTTTGAAAAGAGTTGGGGCGTTTGGAAAACAAATCGGGGTTTTCGAAAATAGTTTTGGCAAACAATGCATGATGATGACGATGCAATGCACAAATTCAACGCGATTTTCTAGTAGTGGTTTTGCGGGATGCCACATCATCCATCTTTTATGGATTACGGTAATTATTTGAACAACCCTTTTGTTCCCATAATACCTGATAAAACAAATCTTGAAGGCAAGCTTTGATGTTTAACGAGCAACACAATAACCCTTTATTTGTTCTCGATGAACATCATCACATATTCTTTTGCTAGTTACTTAGGCCATTGTAGTTCATGAATTCTGTTGTTTCGTATGACGATTCATACCAACAAATTCAGTATTAAATACTTAAGAACCACATTTTTTAACAAGCAAAGAATATAGCCATAACATGTATATCATCTATATACTTAAACTGAACAATTCTAGTCTTTTCCTTTCTGCCATATATTTATGAGATTCTCTTTCAGTATTTCCTATTCTGTTTGAAAGAATCTATCAACATCAACAGTGGAGTCATACATATGACATATAGTCCAAAGCGTGTATAGTTAAATACCAATGTCTTTGGACTTTGCACTTTGAAGTAGATCACCATCATCAAATGTTTGGTGTTCTTTCAAATTCCTTTCTTTAGTAATCTCTTGGTGTAGTAAACATTTTACCTACATCAAATATTCACCCTTAACATGGAATCGTCCATGATCAAGCTACTTTTAGCTTATAACGATGAATTATGAGTATAATGTTGCTATCCAAAACCTTTTGGAGGATCAGGACAACAAGTGTCTCCAACCTTTTGCAAATTTTCATCAAATATGAGAACATGACTTTTGCCATATTATACTCTATCATGTTGCAACCAAAACTTTGTTTCAGATATCACAATATCTTCCACACATCATGGTTTACGAAATAACTCTTTCGGATCCTAGATAACCTTGATACTAAGAGAATACTTTGAATATCAAGAATCATGAATACAAACAGGATACTCATATACTAACTCTTTGAATGTTCACTCTTGATTGAATACCAATTATTAAACTTCATGGAGTAACCGGAACTTACTGAAAGTTTGCAATAGGACTTTTAAACTTTATATTAACACTTTAAAACAATACGATACTAGTTCGTAAAGTAAATTAACCGAATTATATAGTTCTATCATCTCAATTATAACTAAGCGCACGGTGGTAAACGGATGCCAATGACTACAACAACTATGCAAATACACTTTGATTTAGTTTATGATAAATTGAGTTCTAATTAATAATCAAATTAATCTAGGTGAACTCCCACTCAAAACAATATCCCTCACATTGTTTTAGTGATCACAGAACCAAATCCACCACATCAAAACCGATCATCACGAGAGTTGATATAGCTTCAATGGCGAACAATCGACATGTTCATCATATCTACTATATGACTCATGCTCTACCTTTCGGTAATCCGTGTTCCTGAGGCCATGTCTGTACATGCTAGGCTCGTCAAGATCAAACCTTAGTTTCTGCATGAGCAACTGGCTTGCTCACGTTGTATACACTGGCATAATCGAGCACACCCGATCATCACGTGGTGTTTCGAAACAACAAGCTTTAGCAACGGTGCTAACTAAGGGTGAACACTTTAAGACTTGAAATTCATGTGCATGAGGGATCATCTTATAATGCTACCGTCGTCTACTAAGCAATACAAGATGCATAAAGGATTAACATCACATGCAATTCATAATATGTGATATGATATGGCCTTTCTTCTTTGTGCTTCCGATCTCCATCTTCCAAAGACGGACATGATCTCCATCATCATCGGCATTGCATCAAGGTCAATGACGCCTCCATGGTTGGCCCACCGGCTTCAACTATTACAACTACTTTGAATAGACACGCTGGTCTTAACATAAATTAAAGACAACCATATGGCGCCAAGTTGCCAACTTACAATAAGGAACATTGCATACATCATAATCACAATCATGGCCATATCACATCACAGCACACCCCTGCAAAACAAAGTTAGACGCCTCTACTTTCTTTGAATGTTTTACGTGGTTTGGGGCTTTCAAAAAGTGTCGTTCTAACTTACGAACATGAACCACAACATTGATACTAGCATTGTTGATTACCCGTTGTAAATTGGATCTTAACTATGCTAGGAGAAACAGGCACCCGCAAAGCCACTTATGCAATACAAGTTGCATGTCAAGCGTGGAGCAAGTCTCATGAACGATGTCATGTAAGGTTAGCCCGGGCCGCTTCATCCCAACATACCGCAAGATGCAAAGTACACAAGCAATCGACAATAAAGCATCAACGCCCACAATGACCATTGTGTTCTACTCGCAACAGATCTACATATAGACACGGCTCGATACCCTTTGTAGGGGTTCGTAGCATGGAAAACAAAAATTTTCTATCGCATACAAACAAACAAGCCAAGATCTATCTACTAGATTGTAGCAACGAGTCGATAGAGGAACTCACCCTCGAAGATTCCAAAGCGGTTAACGAGAGCAGATTCGTGGGTGATGTAGTCGACACTTCCGATCTCAAGATCGCGTGAGATCTCCTTCCGCCACGTTCCTAAGCGCTCCCTTGATCGGTCACACGTTCTACTCGACGAAGACCTTCCTCTCCCTTGTTCCAGCAGCGGAGGTTGTAGCACTCTCCTCGCGATTCCGGCAAGACTGGCGTGGTACCTGAAGTAGAGGGAGATCCCGAGGCTTCGCCTTAAGCCGGTGCGAGTATGGTGGAGCTTATGAGAGAGGCTATTAGTGGTCTAGTAATTAGACACACCAATTAGAAGGCTCTAAACCAATTAGAAGGCTCTAAACCAATTAGAAGGCTCTAAACCGCAGGCTAAAGCAATTAGAAGCTCTAAACCAAAACGGCTCTAAACCGGAGGTAGAAGATAGGAACTTGTGTGTTCTAGGAGGAGCCCTGCCCCTCCTTTTATGGGTGGAGGGGCCTTGGCGCGCCAGGGAGGGAGGGAGTCCCTCCCCAACTTGGCCTAGGGCTTGGGCGCCGGCCTGGAGGAGTGGGACTCCTCCTCCAAGTTGGTTCCAACTCCTCTTGCTTGTTTCCCACAGTTTCTGCTTCCCAAGTTTCTGTTTTAGCCGTTTGACTTTCAAACCGCCAATTTGACTTTCATGTTTTGGAACAGCAAGAACACTTAGTACATGATGAAATCATTCCAATATGTAATGACACATTCATGTACCCTCCCCGAGTGCGGACAATCCGGAACCTTCTAGAACATTCCCGATGAAAACACCGGAATCATTCCCGAACTCCGAAACGGGACTTTCCTTATATGAATCTTATTCTCCGGACCAATCCGGGTCACCTCGTGATATCCCGGATCCCATCCGAGACTCCGAACAACATTCGGTCTCTTTCTCATAATACCATAACTACTCAAACAACGTCGAATCCTTAAGTGTGTCTCCCTACGGTTCGTGAATTATGCGGACATGATCGAGACACTTCTCCGAACAATAACCAATAGAGGAATCTGGAAATTCATATGGCTCCCACATATTTTTACGATTACTTTGCGATCGAATGAACCACTTACATACGATACCAATTTCCCTTTGTCTCACGATATGTTACTTATCCGAGGTTATGATCGTCGGTATCTCTACATACCTAGTTCAACCTCGTTTACTGATAAGTACTCTTTTCTCGTTCCCGTGATATGTGATCCCTTGTGACCAAGTCACATGCTTGCAAGCTAATTGGATGACATTCCACCGAGAGGGCCCAGAGTATATCTATTCGTCATAAGGATGGACAAATCCCACTCTTGATCCATGTGTTTCAACCAATACTTTCTGAACACTCAATGCCACCTTTATAGCCACCCGCCATAAAGGTGGTTTGATGTCATCAAAGCATCCATCCGTAAAGGTGATATGCATGATCTCATGGTCGAAGGAATTAGGTAACTATGTATCAGAAAGCATATAGCAATTGAACTATTGAAATGACTTGATCTTTATGCTACGCTTATCTATAGGAGTATGTCCATCACATCATTCTCCTAATGATATGACCCTGTTGTTAATAACATCTCTATGTTCATGATCAGGAAACCATGATCATATATTAACCAACAAGCTAGTTTAACAAGAGGCTATACTAGGGACTCTTATTTTAGTTTACAAATCACACAAGTATTAATGTTTCCGGTTAATACAATTATAGCATGGTATGTAAACATTTATCATAAGTGTGAAGATATGATAATAACCACTTTATTATTGCCTCTTGGGCATATCTCCAACAAAAATCCACATGTGGCCTTTGCTTGATGGAGGATTGATTTTGCCGATCATATCCATGCCCCAACCTGGGGTTCATTGCTGACGCGGGTACCATCTGAATTTTCCCAAATTTCTGACATGCTTGACACCCTTTGTAGTAGTTGAAACAGTCCTCAAGCATGGTGGGCCAATAAAACCTTGATCGCCTGATCAACCATTTCATCTTGTGAGCCGATTGGTGAGTCCCACAGGCGCCTTCGTGTACCTTGTGTAGGAGCCGATTGGCCTCGGCTGTCCCCAGACATTTGAGCAATAACCCTTCCAGAGTCCTGTAAAACATGTCATGCCCAATAAGCACATACTTCATGGCCTTGTACCTTATCCGTTTAGGTGCCCCCCGAGCCGAATCCTTCAAGTAATTGAAGATATCGGCTCTCGATCGTCGACTTCAGAACTGTACCGAACATCGGCTCCTCTGCTACATCCTTGTAGCACAAGCCATTGTGCAAGATCATTTGCCTCGTGTTCATGATCGCGGGATCCAGGTGAATTTTATGTACCGGAACTGTGTCATCAGCTCACGGCAGTGCAACCATAATGGGAAGAGGGACTCGCTCTCACACTTGTACTCCTCCGTGAGTTGGGAAATCACCAACTTGGAGTCTCCAAAAATTTCCACTGCTTCTGCTCCGGCTTCGAGGAGTAACTCCATCCCCTTGCGTATCGCCTCGTACTCAGCGACATTGTTGGTGCGAGAGGCAGACAATCTGATGGAGAAGGAAAATGTTGCCCCCCGAGGCGACACGAGTAAAATGCCGATGCCGCAGCCATCGTCACAAACCGATCCGTCGAAGAACATAGCCCACGCTCTTATAGACAGTGCTGCTATGTTAGTGTTGATCCTTTCAGCGATAAGGTCGGCCAATGCCTGTCCCTTAACTGCTTTTGCGGGTTGATACCGGATGTCAAACTCTGATAATGCAAACATCCATTTGCCCAGTCGGCCTTTTAACATAGGAGCCGACAGCATGTGCTTTATCACGCCCGACGGTATATGATGATGATCTCTCACGATAGCAAAATGTGGCGCACTTGGTGCGGTGAAAAAGTGCAGAGGCACAACTTATCGATATCGATACCTTGTCTCAAGGCCCAAAGATCCTTCGCTTATGTAAAATACGACGCCCAGCCCATCATAAACTTGCACCACCACCGAGGCGATGGGCGTGTCGCATCGACAAGTAAATGTAGAACGATGCATGCGGTGGGTGGAACCAACACGGCGGCTTCGTGATATTCTTTGATCTCGTCAAAGGCTCGTTGTTGTTCGCCCGCCGAATTCCTCGTCGATTTAATTTTCACCAGTCCCATGAACGGCTCTATTCTTCCCGATGATTGAGATGAATCTTACGACGAGTTGATCTTGCCGATGTGAGGCTGCAGTTCTTTCTTTGTAGTGGGTGGCTTCATTGTTCGACCGCCTCCTCGACTTTTCAGCCGATCTCAATTCCGCTCATGGACCAAAAATCCAAGAACCGACCGTCACACTCAAGGCACACTTCTTTGGATTCATCCGTAGGCCGAATTTTCTTGTTCGGTCCCGGACGCGTTGTAGATCGTCCAAGTGTCCTTGCGCTGAAGTAGACTTGACCACTACGTCATCGATGGAGATATCCACCAGCTTGCCGATCAGATCATGGACAATATAATTTATGGCCCTTTGGTACGTGGCGCGGCATTCTTGCCCAAACGTCATGACTACATACTCAAACAACCCCACCGAACCGGGACTCGAATGCAGTCTTGTGTATGTCTTCGGAGCCATAAAATTTGGTTGTAACCGGCATTGCCATCCATGAAGCTCAAGATCTTATGACCAGCCGCTGCGTTGATTAACGTTTCTGCCACCGGCATCGGATACTCATCCTTTGGGGTAGCTCTGTTGAGATCCCGAAAATCTATGGCAACACGCCACCGGCCATCCTTTTTCTCTACATGCACGATACTAGAAATCCACTCAAAGATACCGCATGGCCTGATTAACTTGGTCCAACATTTTCTCGACCTCTTTCTTGACTTTTTCGAATTCGCCTTCATTTGTCGTGCCGCTGAAATGGCGAAATCCTTTTTAAGCCGGAGTCGATGCTCAATGATGCTCTGTCTAACCCTGCATTTACATGTAGTCCCAGCGGCGCGGATATTTTTCAACAGTATATCATCGGACCCCGCAGACTCGGGTCTAACTTTTTGCTGATAAATGTTGGTCGTGGCTTATCCCCAGGACCAATATCGATCTCTTCTAGTTCATCAGCGGATGTAAACCCATACCCTAGCTTTCCGTCACCTGTCAAATCGATGCTAAACACAGGGCAAGCAGTAGGTGAGGACACCAAAAATAATTTGGGCCGATTGCCTGAATCGGCCCCCTTTTTGATTGCATTAGTCAATGATGGTTTACACCTTATTGTTTTACAATGGCAGGGCCTCTCCCTGCTACGACTACGTGATCTGCTTGTCGTATGATTGGCGCTTTTTATTTTTTGTGGCCGATCGCGAGGATCGGCCGTACCACGTATGATCGTGGATTTTTCTACTGTCGTGCGATGGATAAGACCAGCCTCACCCCGCTTTTTGTAGCTTCAATGCGCCACAGCCGTCTAAACGATTACGAGATCGGCTCTTGGTCTTCGCTTCCCGACGCTCATGCCAGCTATGGAAATCTCGATAGAATCATCTGCATGGATGACCTCCACTTCATCTCCGCCCCATCAGACAGCTGGTGCATCGTGGATGGAATGCAGCAATTAGCGTGAATCCAATCTCTACCTAGCAGGACAGCGTAGGTACCTTTGCTGTCCACGACGAAAAATGACGTGGGTATGGTTTTCCTGCCCACTGTCAGATCCACGTTCAGTACGCCTTGCGTTTCTGAAGACTGACCGTTGAAGTCGCTCAACGTGACGTTGGTTTTGATCAGATCTGCAGTGGAGCGTCCCAAACGTCGTAGCATGGAGTATGACATGATATTGACTGCCGCTCCGGTGTCCACCAACATCTTGCTGACAGGTTGCCCATTGATGTAACCTCGTAGGTACAGGGCTTTCAGATGTTTGTAACCCTTCTCACGTGGCTTCTCAAAGATAACCGTGGGCGCGATAAGCTGCCACTTGGTAGCTCATCGGTTCTTGGCGCAGAATTCGGCGGAAGTATGAACACCATGTTTGTACCACCGATGTCGCATCGGCTTTTATTGGTTTGGCGCCACTCTTTCCTTGTCGGGCGGTCTCGCTTCAAGGTCTGCCTGATTTTGGCTAGATCGGGCGCTTTCTTTAAAGCGTGAGAATCGCGCTCAGCTTCCTCCAAGTTACGCAGCTGCACTCACGCTTTTGGGTATGTCTCGTCCGTCGGGACACCACCTGACGGTGATATCTGTCTTCTTCCTTGTCATCCCTTGGCTTATCGAGGTCCTTTGCTCGAGCGACTCCTGTGACGGCTCCGAGGTGGGAGAGGCCCTAAACGTTTGAACACCGAAATCGCCTCGTGTCCTCCTTCGCTGTCCACACTCGGCAGCTTGTCATTGTAGGCAATCGGCTCATTCCAGCCCCAAAGAATACTTGAAGAAAGGACAATCCCAATGTTTGTCTGCGCTTCCTTTTCTTTTGACGGTCCCCTAGCGAGGTGCTCATATCCTTCATCGTCTCCATCGCTACCGGGCGCCGTTGATCATACCGACTCATACTTGTTAAGGAGATGCGTGGAATGTGGCTTCGATACCGCACTCTCCTCACCTCTTCATACCGCTCGTTAGGGCGGTCGCATGGACCAGCCTCTCTTCTTTCTTTGCCCCGAGAGCGACCACCTTCCTCCTTGTACGTGCCATGGTGGTACCTGACTCGCCATATTAACGAACGAAAAATCCAGTTGGCGCATGAGCGCATCGAAGTTCTACCATGTTGACGCCGGAAATGGGTTTGTGTCCACTTTCATGGCGAATCGCCCAAGGATCGACGGCCTTGCTCTATCGCCATTTGGATTTGGCGACGTAGCTCTTTGCATTGGTGGTGTGGGTGAACGAGTGATGCCACTTGCAATATGGTCTCCGCTCATTTCTGAGCCGTGGGATTTTATGGCCTTCGGTAACCTCACCGCTTCTCTTTCATCAAGAATCGAAGATCTTCTCAGCTTTGCTCACGTCAAGTCGAACCCTTTTGCAGGCCCTTGTTGTTTCACCCATTTGCGGGACACGTGGTCCGCCTCGAGCCCATTCAGCCACGGCCACCTCCTGGTCTTGTGTAGGATCATCTTCTTCAGACGACCAGGCCTATCGGACGCTTGAACTTGTCTTGGTACAACTCGTGGTGGCGCTGTTCATACATCGCGGTTTACGGGCCATGTGCGCCAACGAGTTGTACTCTAATTGGAAAGCCAGATCCTTGATGGGTGCCGAGACCCAACACGCCAGCCGACCGCTTCCTTCGCTAAACGAGCTGAGTAACATCGGTTCTGACGGTCCCGGCTGGATGTACTCGGCTACGATTCTCGCTTCGCCGCACTGCCTGTGTCTCGCAATGCCGGCCTCGGTAGCCTCTGAATGATATTGGATGTGGAACTGCTCTTCCAGTTGCTTCCAGGTCTGAATCGAATCAGGTGGCAGCGAGGTGTACCACCCAAAAGCTGGTCCTGTCAGAGATTGCGCAAAAAATCTTACGCGCATCTGATCCGATGCTGAAATTATGCCTAGCTATGCCAGGTATCGGCTTACGTGCTCGATCGAGCTCGACCCTTCTGACCCGCTAAACCTTGAGAACTCAGGGAGCCGATACTTGGGCGGCAATGAATCGATCAAACTCGTTAGTACGGCTTTGAATAGCCGATTGTCCTTCTCTTCGCACGAACCGGTCTGTCAAGATGGTACGGATTTGCTCCACCGCTTGAGCTGCAGGGCTAGATTCTCATGACTTGTTCCATGGCATACTTGGCTAGCCACGCTGTTTCTCGGCGTCCATCCTGCATATCGCCGCTCGAACGCCTGCTCTGAAGATCTGCGCCAGAACCCCGCCAGAAACTCCTGCGTCGCAATCTGGGTGCGCGTGCAAGTTATTGCGATCCGCACGTAGGTGCATATATATCCGTGTGGGATTTCCTTAGGTGGCTCAAACAGGAATTGGCAATCGCCTGGGTCACCTCCAGCCTTGTAGACGACGTACGCCGCTGCTCCTGGCGGCTCTGGAGCTGCGAGTGTGAATGGAAGCTGTGGCCTGGTCTGGAGCGGTCTTTCTCCTTGGTGGGTCCCTAAAGTGGGCCCCGACGGAGAGTACTAATGTTTCATGATCTCCTGAACTACGCGAATCGCGACCCGCTCGAAAGCGTTCACCAGGCTCTCAGAATGGCGGTGCAGGGAATGAGCCACCATGTAGTTGACTTCACGTCAGAGCTCAGTGCGCTCCTCCGGAAATGCAGATCCACCTCATCAAGCGCACCCTCGGGGGAGAACCCCCTCCACTTGATGCCATGCTTACGGGTCCTCTCAAAAGAGCCGATGAGATCGGCTTCGAAGAGATTTCTGATCTCGTCATACTTCGCCTTGTGCTCTTCAGGAAGCTCGTCGTACGTGACTGGTCTGTTCTCCATCGCAGCGTCGGATGTTGATGTAGACGTTGTTGAATGTCCCACCGGGCGTGCGAATGTGTTGCTGCCAAAACTCACCGGCGAGCAGCGACGAGCAACACGAAGAGCCGGAGGCTCCTGTAAGCTGGTGGGCCTCGGTCCTCGTGCAACGGCCCAAAACTCCGCACACGCCCCGCTTGGTTCGAGGGCGTGCCACCTGACCTATACCTGGTCAGGAAGGTGAAGGATTGCTCCGATTGATTTCCTGCATGGTAAACAAGTATACGTAAAATTCGAGCCGTGACCGGCTCCCAGGTTTCCCTGTAAATCGGCTCCTAGAGCCGATTATCCCATGGTTCTGCATTAGATTTACGATAACATGGGGTTTTGCTTTATCATTACAAGTTAAATCGATCTACGACAGTTTAGCGTTTTCACCACGTAACTGGAACGTCCTACACGTAATTGAGCCTGGTATATACAAAAGATGAAGAATACTAATCCTAGAGGAGGCCTAATAACCAACGTAACGTCAATTACCGGAACAACTTCTCTAGAGCGAGTAAACTACGTCTTTACGTACTACTGGATCGTTCAACCCGTTTGTAAGGCCTGACTACGTAGATGTCAAACTAAACCTTGGCGAGCAAGGCACAACCATAACAGATCGAATCAGCTAAATAAAGATCAAGCAAGATGCTACCCTCGCACTTGGGAAATAGTGCAAAGGTAGCGAGGTAACTAGAGGCAGCATAACTTTGAACAATTATAGCGAAAAGCACCGGTGCTAGCCTCAACAAATCTATGATAGTAGTGTTACTCGCCATCAACAAGGCTTCAGTACGAGTAACACTAGATAACGCATAAGTAAAAGTACTGCCTAGATCGCAAGATGCGATCTAGGCAGCATGACACTTACCCGAAAGAAACCCTAGAAACAAGGGGTGGCGATGCGCCGAGATTTGGTTTGTTGTGAACGTGATTGTCCTCCTTTTCTCGATAACCTTAGGTACATATTTATAGTCCGGAGACTCTCTACTTTTGGAATAACTCTACAACTCTATCTTTACCTAAACTGAAACGGAACCTAAACTAACACGAAACCTACTATGATACAAGATACACGGGCAATTTAGCCCAAATCCACGCACTAGGCCGATCCAACAACACGTTGAATATACGCATCTTCCAAGCCCATCTTGATCACGGCCCATCTCCTTCTTTGGCCAAAATATGGCGATAACAGTTTCTCAATGAGAAATTGAAAAAGAAAGGGAGCATTGAAGATAAGTTTTGTACAAGATTCTTTTGATTGTATAGTTTCTTGGAGAACATAACATAGCACTGCGTGGAAGAAATTGCAAGTTGTACCAAGACAGCAATGGCAATTTATTACGATTGGTTCAAATATTGGCTAAATTTGACCCGGTTATGAAAGAGAATGTTGATCGAATTACCAATGATAGAAATCGTGATCACTATCTTGGTCCTTCCATCCAGAATGAGTTGATAACTTTGCTAGCTACTGCAATCAGAACTGAAATTATTGAAAAGATAAAAAAGGCAAAGTACTTCTCAGTTATACTTGACTGTACTCCTGATGTTAGCCACCAAGAACAGATGTCTTTGATAATAAGGTATGTTGATACATCTTCAGGATCTGTTTGCATAGAGGAATCTTTCTTAGGCTTTTTGGATGTGAATGATACCACTGGACAAGGGTTGTTTGATGTTTTAGAAGAGGAACTGAATAAGCTTGATCTTGATATAAAAAATGTGAGAGGACAAGGATATGATAATGGATCAAATATGAAAGGAAAGCATCAAGGGGTACAAAGCAGACCTCTGAAAATAAATCCAAGAGTTTTTTATTCAGCTTGTGGATGTCATAGTTTGAATTTGACACTATGTGATATGGCCAATTCTTGTCGTAATGCAACTGATTTTCTTTGGAATTATCCAGTGCATCTATACGATATTTTCTAATTTTACTAAGAGGTGCCAAATTCTTAAAGATAATATTACAGGATTGACTCTCAAATCATTGTCAGCTACTTGTTAGGAGAGTCATGTTGACAGTGTTAAGGCTATAAGATTCCAAATGTCACATATAAGGGAGGCTTTGCTACAAGTGGCTGAAACTGATAAGGATCCAATGACAAGTAGTATAGCTAAATCATTGGCAGAAAATGAACTTGGCGACTTTGATTTATTAGTTTCTATAGTCATCTGGTATGAAATATTATATTCTATAAATTTGATAAGCAAGGAACTACAGTCAAAGGATATGCTTATTGATATTGCAATTGAGTCTGTATAAGGGCTGATTTCGTTTTTCACCAAGTACAGAGAAACTGGATTCACAAAAACATTGGAAGTTGCTAAAGAAATTGCAATGGAGATGGATATTAATCCAAGGTTTCACACCAAGCGTAAAATTACAAGGAAAAGAGAGTTTAATGAGGGTCCAGCCGATGCACCTATTGAATCACATTCTGCAGAGGAGTCATTCAGGGTCAATTATTTTTTGCGTATTGTTGACCAAGCTATTGCTTCCCTTAACACCAGATTTGGACAGTACAAGGACTAACAAAAAATATTTGGTTTCTTGTTTACTTTAGATAGTCTATGATCCTTGGATGATATGCGTTTGAAGGATGCTTGTCTCAAACTTGAGGCTGCACTTAAGCATGAAAAAAATAAGGTTATTGATGGAGAATAATTGTTGGAAATACATAGAGATATTGATGGAGCAGACTTATGAGTGGAGTTAATTTTTATCCAAGATTCACTTGAGAAATCTATGGGTCCTCTTGATATTCTAAAGTTTTTGGAGAAACATTCATATTTGGATGTTGCTAATATTGCATACAGAATTTTATTAACCATTCCTGTTACTTTTGCATCTGCTGAAAGGAGCTTTTCTAAACTCAAGATGCTGAAATCCTACATGCGTTCTACTATGACACAAGCAAGACTGACAATAGCACCTGAGAGTGATATCTTGGAGAAGATCAACTATAATGATATGATTGAAGATTTTATTTCAAGAAATACCCGATGGATGCTTCTTTTTGGTAGATCATGAGGTTTGTTTATTACTTTAGTGCTATATTTACTATTTTATAACGAATATTTGCTATGTTTTGAGCATTGTAAGGAATCGCACATTCTGAAGTTATAAAATATATGAAGCGAATGTATGATTTTATTTTACTAGTTATTAAGTTTGAACAAAAACTGAGGCCCCATTTTATAAGTCGCACCGGGGCCCCAAATCCCGGAGACGGGCCTGATTACTTGTAGAAGATTGAGTGGTACCTGAGAAAGCAAATGATTTTAAGTTATAATGATAGAGCGTAACTTTATAATATCATGTGCATCGAACTCAACATTAGTTTCTGAAGATTCGCAACAACTTTTCTTTGACTTGCAGCAGTGCACCGATAGTTTATCCCATACATCACAAAGATCTGCTTTTAATCTTCAACATTTATTGTCCACCTTGGATAATAAAAATCATTTATTTTCTCAGTACGCATCATCTGACAGTAATGTGAGAGTTGGATACCGAAGTAAAATGTATTGTGAGGGTAATAAATATAAAGACAGAAATAATTCTTAGAATGAAAGTATACACGGAACCTCTCATATCCATAAAAGTTAATACCCAATCTCCATCATACCTCACCAAGAAAAATCTTCAACATACAATGCCTTTTGTCCTATATATACATGTCTAGATAAACTAAGCCCCCATTCAAAGTGTTCGGCATGGATTGCAAGGCCACCATCATCGTCGCAATCACGTCCATCGTTATGTTGGCACCCCTCATGTCTTGTGGTAAGGAGAAGAGATGTGTTGTTAACTTGAATATATATAAAGCTTTGATGTATTGGTTATTGTTTTTATAACATGAAAACTATATTTATTTTATTTTGTTTGCCTATGTATACAGATACGGTTCAAAGGAAGTGTAGGCATTACCCTGTTTCGATAAAATGCAGTGACTCCAATAAGTGCGATGAGTGGTGCTTTTTCGCTTTATTTACTGGTGACGGGTACTGTGATACTCAAGCTCATGGAGGTTATTGCGTGTGTTACTCTGTCCATAGGAAGTTTATATAGTACTTCTAGTTTGTAGTGGTGACTTTTTTTCGTTAAATAAAGAAAGTACATGTATCCACCAATATTGATGGATGTTTTCTCTAAAAGAACCAATGAAGAGAAGAGGAGAGTGCGAGAGGTAAGGTGATGTTATGCAGTCCATTTTATTTTTATTTTTTGCAGCACAACTCCTCCCGATGCCACCACCAATGGAATAGGGAAAGAGCTCCATCGGTACATGGGGGCTCCAGCAATCCCACAGCGGAGAGGAGGATGGGGGATGGCTCGAGCTACCAGCACAGAGGGAATGACCGTGGTCCGTGGTGCGTCTAGGAAGTTTCCTCTCTAGGGTTTTGGAGAGGTGAAAATATGTGTTACAAATTGTGCAGGGCACCCTAGTTGACCTAGACCTAGAAACATTTATTTCTTGGCGACATTTTTTTTATTTGCACGTCCAATTATGTTCTATTTGAACTTTTTTAATGTCCACAAAGAAATACTAGTACTTTCTCAACCTGTTCTGTTAATTCTCGGTCGACTGAGGATTAAGTTAGAGCCAATCATCCAAAAGATATTGGAATTGCAATGTGATTCAGCTGCAATTGATATTTTGTGCAAGTGAGGTTGTGACCGAGATTTTTAGTTTTATAAGTGAGGTTACAACTAAGATTGCGTGGCGTCACCTGATTAAGTAATTCTCAGTCTACTTAAAATAAAACGAATATTTATGTTTGAAAAAATTCAATATTCGCTTCGATCTAAACCAATAAACTTAAATTTATCTAGATTTAAACGTATATAGCACTAACACATCCTAATATAGGCAAATCTCTGAGTACAACGTTAATTTGGATAGAAGAGAGCACCAAATTCAGGGAAGTCAGTATGGAGTCACATCACACATGTGCCATGCGGTAAAGTAGGCCAGGGACAACGGTACGTACTACCCACGCTTGGTGCTGATGCACGGCAGCACCGCCTCTCGTGGACGCACGTCGCGAGGCAGAGAGATGGCCACGGCCGGCCGGGGCGAGCGCCGATGCAGAACCTACCTTTCTCATCCGGCAGGGAAAAGGAAAACCACCGGAGTAGAGCCCTTGTAAAAGGTGTGGCCGTGGTTAGATCGATGAAGACGACGACAACTACCACACAAGGCATGTATGGCTAGGCATGCATATGCAGTGGTGGATGGTCAACGGCGATGTGGAGAGATTGGATCCATCGCCCCTCTAACTCGCAACTTCTCCGGAGGAGTGAATACGACCGACCAGGCATCCATCCATCGAGTCGTTAGGCCATCTTCACGTGCCCGATCCATCTGATGTTTCCAAATGGTCCGTTTTTATCCGTTTAGGTCGAGTCGTGGTCGATTTGGGGTCGTGGTCCGGCCTGTCCGGCTAACCTCGCCTAGCGGCCCGACCCATCTACCCGTCTCCCTTCCGCTATCATCGGTTGACACTCTCGCGATGAGACATTAATGACAACATGACGTCGGCTATCAGCGCTGGCGGCTTCCCACACAGCCGGCGTTTCCCGCCATCGTTTCCCGCGTGTGCCTCGCTTCCCGCGCATCCCATGCCGTTTCCCGCCTCCGCCGCTATCTATAAAAGATGGCCGCCGGCGCGGCGGAGACAACAAGCCTCAAAGCAAGAGCAAACCAGCAGCCAAAAAAGCGCCAGCCACTAGCAGCCATGCCTCGCCGCACGATCGCCAACTAGATGAAGATTCGGGAGATGTGCCGCACCCGCTACCCGAACGTGAAGGTCGACGAGGTCCACCTCGAGGCAACATTGTTGGCCTAGCGCATGAGCGATTCGCAAGTGCTGGCCTTCGAGAAGGAAGGCCATGTCGCCGAGTTGGCTCTATAGCGGGTGGTGGAGGCGGCGACCACGGTGGCGCACAATAGGCGGTGAACGACATACACCACGTAGCTGCCAAGAGGCGGTGGCCTTGGAGGCCACATCAGCGGCTCTCCTCGCGATCCGCCACGAGGCGGCCATGACCACCCTGTAGGAGGTGGCCAAGGAGGCCGTCGTCCGCGAGCTCTGCCACGCTGCCAAAGCGCGCAACGACGCAGAGGAGGCGCGGCGCAAGAACGTCGCCGACTCGGCGGCGGAGGAGGAGCGTGTGAATATGGCCGCCGAGGCGACGACCGCATGGTCTCTCATCGACGGCGACGAGACGAAGGTGGCGGAGGACAACGAGAAGGAGGGGGATCAGCTGGAGGCGGCCATCGCCGTTCCCGTGCAGATCGCGTAGGCGCTGGTCTTTGGCCCCAATGGATCTCCGATTCCGGCTCCGGCTCCTTCTCCGGAGGATTTGCTCGCGGCTGAGGCAGAACTCCAGCGCCAGGCGTCCGCCACTGCTGCGGCGAAGGAGATCGCCGATGTAACACCGCGGTTCTGAAAAGACCGTGGCTTCTATGTGACATGCCAATCCCTGGATCGGTTCATTGTCCCACAATAGAATAAGATGAATAACATAGCAAAATATCCGTGTATCATGAATAACGAAGATCCAGAGTACCATTATTACAATAAAATCTTAGCCCAAGGCTAGCTCAAATTATTCAGGTAGCAACATAAATAAAGCAAATCCTCCATTCTTCAAATTGCCCACAAGTGAACAAGTGCCGAGTGGAGTACCGTGGCCTATATCGATTACTTAGAGTCGGAATAACCTGCAACATGAAACGTAGCAGCCCCGAAGGGTCAATACATGGAATGTATGGCAAGTAGAGCTAGTAGTGGAGACAATAGTACTAACATCTACATGCATATTTGGCAAGTGAAGCTGTGTCTGGCTTGCATTTGAAAATACCTTTGTCCTAATTTCATAAACAGTTTTTGTTTTTCTTTGAAAAGATCCCAATTAAGTTAACCCAACAATATTAAAACAATTATGAAGTTGGAATGAGAGAGAAACATATCATGGAATCAATATCAAGCAACTCAGTTGTCCATAACCGGGGACACGGCTAATCGATTAGATTATACACCCTGCAGGGGTTAGTAGACTTTACCCATGTGACTTGGCCAGCCCAGATCGTACCATCACTCTCATTTTGGGTGATGATAGGGAGAAGTCCAAGAAGAGACTGTTCGGGAAGTAGCTCCCCAATCCCGACGCGCACCGGTCCAACCTACCAAAATTCAACATCTTTGGATACGCGGGTTCGAGTTACCACAACCTACTAAGTCCAAACAACCGCCCATTTCATTATTGGCACATGGTTGTACACGTAAGCTACCAAATAAAGAAGCCAATCAATTTCTCTCGATACCTGGGTGCCTTTCCGCAATGAAACCACCAAAAATTATCAATACCATCACACCCAGGAGATTCATTGAATAAGTTGTTTTAGTTTTCACAAACCAATACTTTTAGAAACAAGTCTTAGTGATGTAACCCAGCCCTCGTACATCATAGCATGGCTAAGCACATCTACCAACGGTGGTTCATCTACAAGGAAGGCCCTACCACTTAATAGGACATAGCATAGCGATAGTATCATCCTACACATGCATCTACAAAATACACGACAATGAATTGAAAATAGTAGGACGATATCATGAACAAAGTAGCACCTACTTGCCTTGGTTGTAGCGGTCGGAAGAACAATCCACACACGAGCAAGCGTTGCACTCGTCACAATCTACACGATACAATTGCAATCATAAACAAACAATCCACATGCATATGCAACAAATATGATGCATGAATGCATGCATGACAAGTGGATTGGTGCTACAGCTGCACCACATAATCCTATTCAATAGAGCTACTGATTGCATGCATGGAAAATAGTTTTAGCGCAAGGAAAACTAATATGCAAAATATAATACTCAAAACTAGAACTAGAACCCAGTTAATTCACTACTGATAGTATACTGTTTGTAAAATCTTGGAAAAATTCTACTGTATAGGTATTGCTATTTAGAAACAGTACCAATTGGAATTACTCAAAAAGGAATTATAAAACTCCCTGAGTAATTAAAACACTGCATAAAGCCATTAGACAGTTTCTGCAGAAGTTTTTTACTGTAAGGCTATCCTTTTATTTCATGATGAGATTCCTCTCGTTCTACTGAATCCAGGGACATATCATACGCAATTTTTGGAGTTACAGATCTTTTTCTACGAATTAATTACTTCAAAAAGGCCATTAACCCATTTGATTAAACTGTACTAAATCTTGCTGCAAAAGTGTGAAACAATGATACAGCAAGATTATACACGACTTACTGAACCTACACATATTTTATTTGCAATTTTTGGCCCAGCGGATTAATTTCTACGCAATTTACAAGTTTCTACTAAAATCTGCCAATTAAATCGATTAAAGAGATACCCAACAATCGTGGTTCTTGATCGTCCACGGCTGCCGATCTTGCATCGACTAGGCGTTTGACTAGTCAGCCTGGGCTGACCGTCAACGGCGATCTGACGGTTGATCGAGATCCAACGCCGAGAGATGGCGGCGGACTCACCGGAGACGCGGCGAAGCTTCGAACAGTGGCGGCAGCTCCGGAACGATGGCGGCGATCGGCCGGCGACGCGGTTCTCGCGGAAGGAAGCGGTCAGCGGAGCGGTGGCGTCAACGCGGCGGCAAGGCGAGGCGGCATCTGAGGCAGCAGAAGCGGGCGCCCAGGTAAGCGGCATATGGCGCCAGCGGCGGCAAGGCAGCGAGCGCGCAGCGTGGCGCGTCTGGGTGGAGCAAAGGCGGCGGCAGCGCGGCTGTCTGGCAGCGGGCTGCGGAGGCGCCGCTGTGCTGGCAGCGGCGGCGGTACGACTCGAGGCGGCGGCGGGCGCGGGTCGAGGCGCGGGTCCGCGTCCTTTGGGGGGCCACGGGTCCTACCGGGCTCGCCCACCTGTCGGTGGGCAGGCGGCGGGCTATCCGCCACGCTGGCGGGCGCTTGCAGGCTGGGCATGGCCAAATGGCGCCTTTTTTATCCTTTTTTTTCCTTTTGCATTTTAGTAAAACCTCCGTAACTTCTTCATACGAACACCGAATCGGGCGATTCTTGTTCCTAAATTTTTGTAAAATCGAGGAGAACAACCTAGGGTCAAGGGATGAGTGAAACCTCTAGGCTACAAGGATGGACAACACAAGTCCTACTAAAGCCTCCCGCAGGAGCCTCGTAGTAAAATAGAGTAGGGTTTAGAAAATAGTGTTTTGCCGAATCTTTTCAATCGATGGTTTTGCATGGAAGAGTATGATGCAATGGCATGAATGATATGCAGAACCAAATCTAAAATTTGGGATGTGACAAGACTAACCCCCTTAAGATGAATCTCGTCCCCGAGATTCGGCGCGGCTAGCAAATAGGTGTGGGTAGTCCTCTGGGATGTCATCCTCACGCTCCCAAGTGGCTTCCTCTTCGGTGTGGTGGCTCCAATGTACCTTGCAAAACTTGATTGTCTTGGTACGGGTAATTCTCTCCGCTGTCTCCGGAATCTTGACCGGTTTCTCCTCATAGGTCAAGTCGTTCTCAAGCTGAACCTCCTCTAGCGATACAGTGTCTCTCAATGGTGTATCTACCATCTCCGGATAGAACTTCTTCAGCTGTGACATGTGGAACACATTGTGAACAACGTACAGAGCCTCTGGCAACTCCAACTGATAAGCAACTTCTCCTTTGCGTGCTAATACCCGATACGGTCCAATAAATCGAGGTGCCAGCTTACCCTTAATTCCAAATCTCTTGATTCCACGAAGTGGTGACACTCTGAGGTATGCTCTATCGCCTATATCATACACCACTTCCTTGCGCTTGGCATCAGCGTAGCTCTTCTGCCTTGATTGTGCTACCTTCAGCCTGTCCCTAATCAAGGCGATCTTCTCCTCAGCGTCCTTGATCAAATCAGGTCCAAACAACTGACGTTCTCCTACTCCATCCCATAGCAATGGTGTCCGGCACCGTTTCCCATACAGTACATCAAACGGTGACGTCTTGATGCTAGTTTGATAGCTGTTGTTGTAGGAAAACTCAGCATACGGCAAATTCTCATCCCAACTAGAGTCATGAGCCAAAGCGCAAGCTCTCAGCATGTCCTCCAAAATCTGATTCACCCTCTCGGTCTGTCCATCAGTCTGCGGGTGAAACACTGTGCTAAACTCCAATATAGTACCGAGTGACTCGTGCAGCAGGCGCCAGAAGTGCGAGGTAAATTGGGTGCCTCTATCAGATACGATACTCTTGGGAACTCCATGTAGACACACAATTATGTCCATGTAAATCTTGGCCAACCTTGCACTCGTATAGGTCGTCTTCACCGGAATAAAGTGGGCTACCTTGGTCAAATGGTCGACCACTACCCAAATGGAGTCATATCCTGACCTGGTCCTGGGCAATCCTGTGATAAAATCCATTCCCACTCTATCCCACTTCCAATCCGGCACGGGCAATGGTTGTAGCAGTCCTGCTGGCTTCTGGTGTTCCGCCTTTACTCGGTTACATACATCACATAGGGCAATATGCTCTACGATGTCTCCCTTCATGTTATTCCACCAGAATCTGTCCTTTAGGTCCATATACATCTTCGTATTGCCCGGATGTATGGAATACGGCGAGTCATGAGCTTCCTGCAGGATCAACTTCCTTATCTCCGGACCGTTGGGAACGCACAAACGATCTCCGTACCACAAGGTTCCTTGCTCATCCTCGCGGAATTCCCTTGCTCGACCCTCCTTCATCTTTTCCTTAACTTCATCTATCTCTTTGTCTCCCACTTGAGCCTTCCTGATTCTGTCCTGTAGCGTTGGTTGGACTTCCATTGTTGCCAAGTATCCTTCTGATACTACCTCCAGTCTAAGGTCCTTGAATTGCTTGCACAAATCCTCGGGCAATTCCCCAATTGTCAATCCATTGGCATAAACCTTCCGGCTCAGAGCATCTGCCACTACATTGGCCTTTCCTGGATGGTATTGCAGATTCATATCGTAGTCCTTGATAAGTTCCAACCATCTCCTTTTGTAGGGTTTCGCTGCATAGTAAATCAAAATTTTCTACGGATGCGAACAGAGGGAAGCCAAGATCTAATCTAGGAGATGCAAACAACGAGAGAGATTGGATTAGATCTTCATACCCTTGAAGATTCGCACAGCGGAACGTTCGTCGGAACGTGGGTGATGTAGTCGTACTCGCTTCTCCTCCTCGCGATCCGATCCGATCCGATCTAGCACCACAAGTGGTGATGCCTCCGTGAGATGCACACGTGTGGCACCTCGACGTATCATCCTTCCTTGGTCCAGAAAGTATGGTGGAGAGATGGGTTGGATCTACAACGCGACGGCGTGGTGCAATTGGTGGAGAATTTCTGCAGCAGGGCTTCGCCTACAAGCAGTCGGGAGGGAGAGAGGAGGGCAGCAGGGCGGCTAGGGTTGGAGGGGAAGGTGTAGGGGGTTGGTGCGCCCCCAGCCCTCTATATATAGAGGGGTGGGCGCAGCCCTAGCCCCTCCCCCAAGCCAAGGCATGCGGCCCCAAGGAGGAAGAGTGGGGGGCAAGGAAACCCCCCCTTCTAGAAGATCTATCTAGAGTTTAAACCTCTCTTGGCCGGCTGGGCCCTATGGGGCCTTGCCTGGCCCATCGCCCAGAAACTCCCTCATAGGCCCATGCCCTCCCGAAGGTGGGGCCACGTTGGTCCCCTTCCGAAGGTTCTAGAAGCTTCGGTACAATACCGATTAACCCTAACAATTCAACTCCAAAACTGCACGCCTTATATGAATCTTATTCTCCGGACCACTCCGGAACCTCTCGTGATGTCCCGGATCCCATCCGAGACTCCGAACAAAAACTCATAAACCAATTATCCAATCTATCCTAGCGTCGAGACACGTTAAGTGTGTGACCCTGCGGGTTCGAGAATATGCAGACATGATCTTCTATCAATAATCAAATGGGTGCGAAAACCCATATTGACCCCCACACATTCATCGATGATCATATCGGATGAACCACGATGCCAGGATTCAATCAATCCCATATATATATTCCCTTCGTCTCGCGATATTTTACTTGCCCGAGATTTGATCGTCGGTACCATCATACCTAGTTCAATCTCGTTCACAGCAAGTACTTTACTCGTTCCGTAATCCGATATCACTTTGTGATTAACTCCTTAACCACATGCTTGCAAGCGGTGTTGACATCGGTGGGCCCGAAGTATATCTCTCCGACTTGGGAGGGACAAATCCCATCTCGATACATACAACCCAACAGATACTTTCCGATCACCTGAGAGACACCTTTATGATCACCCTCTCATAGGATGACGTTTGATGACCTCAAAGCTTTCTTCCGATACTAGGGAGTTGTATTATCTCATGGTATAAGGAATACAATATTTGACATAAGAAAAGCTTCGCAAAGACGAACACGATGACACGATCTAATTGCTTCGCTTAGTTTGGGTCTGTCCATCATATCATTCTCCCAATGATATGATCTCATTATCAATTGACAACTCATGTCTATGGTTAGGAAACCTTAACCATCATTGATCAATGAGCTAGTCCATAGAGGCGTACTAGGGACACGGTGTTGTTCACAAACCACACAAGTATTAAAGTTTCCGCTTAATACAATTCTAGCATGGAATATAAACATTATCATGAACAAGAATTATAATAATAACATCTTTATTATTGCCTCTAGGGTATAATTCCAACAGTCTCCCACTTGCACTAGATTCAATAATCTAGTTTACATTTGGCAACAATCTCACACCCATGGCACTGAGGTGCTGATCTTGTTTTGCACGCAGAAGAGGTTTAGTCAACGGATCTGCGACATTCAGATCTGTATGTACTTTGCTAATCTTCAGATCTCCATCTGCTATATAATCTCGGATTATATGAAACTTGCGGTTGATATACTTGGTCTTTGGATGATATCTTGGTTCCTTAGCGAGTGCTATGGCGCCAGTGTTGTCACACAATATCTCCAGTGGGTCCAATGCACTTGGAACCACGCCAAGCTCAGTGATGAAGTTTCTGATACAAACTCCTTCACTTGACGCTTCTGCAGCAGCCATGTATTCCGCTTCTCATCAGATCCCGCGATCACGCTTTGCTTGCAGCTTCTCCACTCACAGCTCCTCCATTCAAAATATAAACGTATCACATGCGAGATTTGGAATCATCCTTGTCGGTGTCGAAACTAGCGTCGACGTAACCTTTTACGACAAGGTTTTCATCACCCCCATAGACTAAGAACATTTATTTAGTCCTATTTAGGTACTTTAGGATGTTCTTCACGGCTGTCCAAAGGTTCCACTCTGGATCACTTTGATACACCGTCACAAACTAAGAGCATTGGACACATCCGGTCTAGTACATAGCATGGCATACATGATAGAACCTATGGCCGAGGCATAAGGCACTTTGCTCATAGCTTCCCTATCATTTACCGTAGCTGGACACTGAGCCTTGCTCAATATCTTACCTGACAACATAGGCCTTTGAACCTTTCTTTGCCTTATCCATTACGAACCTTTTCGAACTTTGTCTAGATATGTACTCGGCTTAAAGCTATCAGCCTTTGTCTATCTCTATAGATTTTGATGCCCAATATATAAGCAGCTTCACCTAGGTCTTTCATTGAAAAACACTTGTTCAAATAACTCTTCACATCGTTAAGCATGTTAATGTCATTTCCAATAATCAATATGTCATCCACATATAGTACCAGAAATGTCACCGAGCTCCCACTCACTTTCTTGTAGATACAAGCTTCGTAGCAATTTGGAACAAATCCAAAGCTCTTGATCACTTGATCAAAACGAAGGTTCCAACTCCGAGATGCTTGCTTTAGTCCATAAATGGAACGCTCAAGATTGGATACTTTATCAGCATCCTTAGGATCGACAAAACCTTCGGGTTGCATCATATACAACTCTTCATCAATGTTGCCATTGAGGAACGCAGTCTTGACATCCATCTGCCATATTTCATAATCATGAAACGCAGCAATTGCTAATAAAATCCGAATGGACTTAAACATCGCTACGGGAGAGAAAGTCTCATCGTAGTCAACACCTTGAACTTGTCGAAAACCTTTCGCGACAAGCCGTGCTTTATAGACGGTAGCATTACCATCCACGTCCGTTTTTTCTTGAAGATCCATTTGCACTCAACGGCCTTTCGGTCGCTAGGAGGGTCCACCAAAGTCCATACTTGGTTTTTGCTCATGGATCCCAATTCGGATTTCATGGCCTCTAGCCATTTCTCAGAGTCTGGGCTCATCATCGCTTCCTCATAGTTCGAAGGCTCACTGTCATCTACTAACAAGACAGTTAAGACAGGGTTGCCGTACCACTCAGGAGGGGCACGCAACCTTATCGACCTGCGACGTTCAGTAGCAGCATCGTCTGAAGCTTCATGATCCTTATCATTAGCTTCCTCTATTGTTGGTGCAGGCGGCACTAGAACAATTTCAGGTGCTGCGCTACTCTCCAACTCAAGAGAAGGTTTAACAACCTCGTCTAGCTCTACTTTCCTCCCACTCACTTCTTTCGAGAGAAACTCCTTCTCAAGAAAGGAACCGTTCTTTGCGACAAACACTTTGCCTTCGGTTCTGTGATAGAAGGTATACCCAATAGTTTCCTTAGGGTATCCTATGAAGACGCATTTCTCCGCTTTGGGTTCGAGCTTGTCCGGCATCAACTTATTGACGTAAGCTTCGCATCCCCAAACTTTAAGAAACGACAACTTAGGTTTAGCACCAAACCACAGTTCATACGGTGTCGTCTCAACGGATTTAGATGGTGCCCTATTTAAAGTGAATGCAGCGGTTTCTAATGCATAACCCCAAAATGATAACGGCAAATCAGTAAGAGACATCATCGATCGGACCATATCTAATAAGATTCGATTCCGGCGTTCAGACACACCATTGCGTTGTGGTGTTCCGGGTGGCGTGAGTTGCGAAACAATTCCGCTTGCTTTAAGATGCGTGAGAAAATCATAACTCAAATATTCACCTCCACGATCGGGTCGTAGAAACTTAATCTTTCTGTTACGATGGTTCTCCACTTCATTATGAAATTCTTTGAACTTTTCAAACGTTTCAGATTTATGTTTCATTAAATAGATATACCCATATCTACTTAAGTCATCGATAAAAGTGAGAAAATAGCGATATCCACCGCGCGTCGAAACACTCATCGGTCCGCATACATCGGTATGTATGATTTCCAACAAGTCCGTTGCTCGCTCCATCATACCAGAGAACGGGGTTTTGATCATCTTGCCCATGAGGCATGGTTCGCATGTGTCAAATGATTCAAAATCAAGAGACTCCAAAAGTCCATCAGAATGGAGTTTCTTCATGCTTTACACCAATATGACCTAGCAGCGGTGCCACAAATAAGTAGTATTATCACTATCTACTTTGCATCTCTTAGCCTCAATGTTATGGATGTGTGTTTCATCCCTTTCGAGATTTAGAAGAAATAAACCATTCACAATAGGTGCATGACCATAAAAGATGTTACTCATATAAATAGAACAACCATTATTCTCTGATTTAAATGAATAACCGTCTTGCAATAAACAAGATCCAGAAATAATGTTCATGCTCAACGCAGGCACATAATAACACTTATTAAGGTTTTAAACTAATCCCGAAGGTAAAACTAAGGAGAGCGTGCCGACGGCCATCACATCAACTCTTGATCCGTTGCCAACGCGCATCGTCACCTCATCCCTCGCAAGCCGTCGTCTATTCCGTAGCTCCTGTTTCGAGTTACAAATATTAGCAACTGAACCGGTATCAAATACCCATGCACTACAACAAGGGGTAGTAAGGAAAACATCAATAACATGTATATCAAATATACCTTTGATGGTGCCAGCCTTCTTGTCCGCTAAGTACTTCAGACAGTTGCACTTCCAGTGACCCTTGTCCTTGCAATACAAGCACTCAGTGTCCGGTTTAGGACCAGACTTGAGCTTCTTCTCAGCAGGGGCAACGCGCTTGCCGCCGCCTTTCTTGAAGGGCTTCCTTGCACCCTTACCTTTCTTGAAGGTGGGGGGCTTGTTGACCATCAACACATGATTATTCTTTTTGATGTTCACCTCCGCTACTTTCATCTTAGCAAAGATCTCAGTGATCATATCAGTGGAACCAATCTGATTGTGATCAACTACAAAACTTTTGTAGCTAGGAGTGTCAATCTTGAGCTCCTCTGGAATCTTGCAGTCCAGTTGCTCAAGGCATTGACTGTAGCCCGTTATCTCAATGGTGTCCTCACTAACGGAACTCCCTTCCTCCATCTTGTAGTTAAAGAATTTCTTAGAGATCTCATATCTCTCAGAACGGGTTTGAGTCTGAAACATGTTTTTCAGCTCCTCGAGAATCTCAAAGGGCCCGGCGAACTCCTCAAAACGATTTTGAAGATCCGATTCCATAGCATACAACATGGCGATCTTAGTCAAATCATAATCATCCTTGCGCGACTGATAAACAACTTTTTCATCAGCCGGCGCATCTATAGCAGGGGCGTCACCTAGCGCTTTCTCAAGGACATAGTCCTTTTGTCCACCAGCGAGAATGATTCTCAGAACGCGGAACCATTTGGTGAAGTTAGACCCATTGTTTCTAAGCTTTTCTATCTCAGCAAAAACGTTGAAGTTGAAGTTGGACTTGGCCATGTGATCTACAGTATTTGCAAGTACAATTTGGACTATGTTCATGATAAATAGTTCAACTTAATCAAATTACTAGATGAACTCCCACTAAATTCAACATCCCTCAAGTTGTTTAGTGAACACGATCCAAATTCACCACACCTAATCCGATCATCACGAGAAGAGATGTGGTTTCAATGGTGGACAACGAAGTGTCGATCATATCATTCATATGACTCATGCTTAACCTTTCGGTTCTTGTGTTCCGAGGCCATGTCTGTAGATGCTAGGCTCATCAAGTTAGACCCAAGTATTTCTGCGTGTGCAAAACCGGCTTGCACCCGTTGTATGTGAGCGTAGAGTCTATAGCACCCGATCATCATGTGATGCTTGGACACGACGAACTTTCGCAACGGTGCATACTTGGGGAGAACACAGTTTTTATCTTGATCTTTAAGTGAGGAATCATCTTATAATGCTACCGTCGCGATCTAAGCATAATAAGATACATAAAAGGATAACATCACATGCATTTAACTTTATGTGACATGGTATAGCCAATCTTCGCGCAATGATCTCCATCTTGTGCGTTTCGGCATGATCTCCATCACTCCACCATGATTGCCTCCACCACGAATATGAACTACAACTATTGCGAACTACTTAGCGATAAAGTAAAGCTATTACATGGCGTATAATAAGTTGACTCGCAGGTCATACACAATTATAAAGACAACCATATGGCTCCTGTCGGTTGTGTACTCATCGACATGCAAGTAGTGAAACATTACAAAACATGATCATCGCATACAATATACACATCACATCTTGGGCCATACCATATCACAGAAAACACTCCCTGCAAAAACAAGTTAGACACCTCTACTTTGTTGTTGCATGTTTTACGTGGCTTATGGGAGTAGATGCTAAGAACGATTCTTACCTACGGAAAGCCACAACGGTGATATTATGGTTGCCAAACTCCGGTGTTAATCCCATGACAACTATAGTGAGAGAAACTGACATCCACCAGCTGCATGTGTGGAACAAGCCACACGTCAAGTGCGGAGCCGGTCTCGAACGGCGCCGTAAGGTTGGCCTGGACCGCTTCAATCTCACTATCCCGCGTCATAAGAAGAACAAAAACAAGAGTCTTGCAACAGAAAACATCAACGCCCGCAACAACCATGTTGCGTTCTACTCGTGAAACACATCTACGCATAGATCTAGCTCTGATACCACTGTAGGGTTTCGCGGCATAGTAAATCAAAATTTTCTACGGATGCGAACAGAGGGAAGCCAAGATCTAATCTAGGAGATGCAAACAACAAGAGAGATTGGATTAGATCTTCATACCCTTGAAAATTCGCAGAGCGGAACGTTCGTCGGAACGTGGGTGATGTAGTCGTACTCGCTTCTCCTCCTCGCGATCCGATCCGATCTAGCACCACAAGTGGCGATGCCTCCGTAAAGATGCACACGTGAAGCACCTCGACGTATACTCCTTCCTTGGTCCAGAAAGTATGGTGGAGAGATGGGTTGGATCTACAACGCGACGGCGCGGTGCAATTGGTGGAGAATTTCTGCAGCAGGGCTTCGCCTACAAGCAGACGGGAGGTAGAGAGGAGGGCAGCAGGGCGGCTAGGGTTGGAGGGGAAGGTGTAGGGGGTTGGTGCGCCCCCATCCCTCTATATATAGAGGGGTGGGCGCAACCCTAGACCCTCCCCCAAGCCAAGGCCGGCGGCCCCAAGGAGGAAGAGTGGGGGGCAAGGAAACCCCCCCCCCTTCTAGAAGCTCTATCTAGAGTTTAAACCTCTCTTGGCCGGCTGGGCCCTATGGGGCCTTGTGCCCCTGGCCCAATGCGGCCAGGGAACTCCCTCATAGGCCCATGCCCCCTCCCGGAAGGTGGGGCCACGTTGGTCCCCTTCTGGAAGGTTCTAGAAGCTTCCGGTACAATACCGATTAACCCGGAACAATCGAACTCCAAAACTGCACCGCTTATATGAATCTTATTCTCGGACCACTACGGAACCTCTCGTGATGTCCCGGATCCCATCCGAGACTCGAACAAAAACTCATAAACCAATTATCCAATCTATCCTAGCCGAGACACGTTAAGTGTGTGACCTGCGGGTTCGAGAATATGCGTACATGATCTTCTATCAATAATCAACAGCGGGGTCTGGAAACCCATATTGACTCCAACACATTCATCGATGATCATATCGGATGAACCACGATGCCAGGATTCAATCAATCCCATATATATATTCCCTTCGTCTCGCGATGTTTTTACTTGCCCGAGATTTGATCGTCGGTACCGTCATACCTAGTTCAATCTCGTTCACAGCAAGTACTTTACTCGTTCTGTAATCCGATATCACTTTGTGATTAACTCCTTAACCACATGCTTGCAAGCGGTGTTGATATCGATTACCGAGTGGGCCCGAAGTATATCTCTCCGACTTGGGAGGGACAAATCCCATCTCGATACATACAACCCAACAAATACTTTCCGATCACCTGAGAGACACCTTTATGATCACCCTCTCATAGGATGACGTTTGATGACCTCAAAGCTTTCTTCCGATACCAGGGAGTTGTATTATCTCATGGTCTAAGGAATACAATATTTGACATAAGAAAATCTTCGCAAAGACGAACACGATGACACGATCTAATTGCTTCGCTTAGTTTGGGTCTGTCCATCATATCATTCTCCCAATGATATGATCTCATTATCAATTGACAACTCATGTTTATGGTTAGGAAACCTTAACCATCATTGATCAATGAGCTAGTCCATAGAGGCGTACTAGGGACACGGTGTTGTTCACAAACCACACAAGTAAGTTTCCGCTTAATACAATTCTAGCATGGAATATAAACATTATCATGAACAAGAATTATAATAATAACATCTTTATTATTGCCTCTAGGGTATAATTCCAACACCTTTGCCTCATGTTCAGTTCCTTCTGTGTAAATATGTACTTCAGGATCTTGTGGTCGGTGTACACATCATAGTGTTTTCCCATTAAGTAGTGCCTCCATACCTTGAGCGCATGAACCACTGATGCTAACTCCAAGTCGTGTGTGGGGTAATTCCGCTCATGGTGCTTGAGTTGTCGCGAGGCATATGACACTACTCTCCCATCTTGCATCAGCACACTCCCAAGTCCCTGTCGAGAAGCATCACAGTACACTTGGAAATCCTTCTGAAGATCTGGTAAACACAGAACAGGTGCGGTCACTAGTCGACGCTTCAGTTCCTGAAAGCTGGCTTCACATACGTCTGACCATTCAAACTTCCTCTCCTTCTTCAGAAGTTCAGTCATCGGCTTAGCAATCTTGGAGAAGTTTTCAATGAACCTCCTGTAATATCCAGCAAGTCCCAAAAAGCTTCGAATCTCTCCTGCATTCTTGGGTGCTTCCCACTCAGTTACTGCAGTCACTTTGCTTGGATCAACAGCGACTCCTTCTCCTGACACTACGTGTCCAAGAAACCCAACGGTGTTAAGCCAGAATTCACACTTGCTGAATTTGGCATACAACTTGTGTTCCCGGCTTCTTCTCCATAATCACCGATCAGATGCTTTTCATGCTCAGCATCATCCTTGGAATATATCAGTATGTCATCAATAAACACCACCACGAACTTGTCCAAGTACTCCATAAATACCTTGTTCATCATGGTCATGAAATATGCCGGGGCATTCGTTAGTCCAAAAGACATAACCATATACTCATATAAACCATACCTAGTGGTGAAAGCGGTTTTTGGTATGTCCTCTTCCCGGATCTTCAATTGGAAGTAGCCCGATCGCAGATCAATCTTGCTAAACACCTTTGCTCCTTAGAGTTGATCAAACAAATCATTTATGTTCGGCAGGGGATATTTGTTCTTGATGGTCACCTCATTCAGCGAGCGATAGTCCATCACTAATCTCTTGCTGTTGTCTTTCTTCTCCACAAACAGAACAGGTGCACCCCATGACGACGAACTAGGCTGAATGAATCCCTTGTCCAACTGCTCTTTCAGCTGCTTCTTCAATTCCTTCAGCTCATTCACATCCATCTTATATGGTCTCTTTGCTATAGGTCCTGTTCCAGGCATCAGGTCGATAAGAAACTCTACTTCCCTGTCAGGTGGCATCCCTGGCAGCTCTTCCGGAAACACGTCGGGGTAATCCCTAATCACTGGCATAGTATCCATGCTAACCCCCTTAAGAGAATTCAGCTTACACCTTCCCGGTCGCACTGCCGACTTGAACCTAATTCTCTTACCACCCGGGGTTTTAAGTGAAACAGCTCGCTGTGCACAATCTATGTGTCCCTCATGCATAGACATCCAATCCATTCCCAGAATAACATATAACCCTTGTGATTCCAACACTACTAGATGTGCAATGAAGTTGTGTGTTCCAATCCTCACAGTCAAGTCGCGGCATCCCGCGCTAGCTATCATATCTCCTCCAGGTGAACTCACTCTAATAGACCCTTTCATAGACTCAGTAGGTAACTTATACTTATCCACAAATGCCCTTGATATGAATGAATGAGATGCACCAGTATCGAAAAGTATGAAAGTTGGGTGAGTGTTGATTGGGAACTTACCAATCACAAGGTCAGGCTCATCTGGAATCTCCTCCACATTCATGTGGTTCACTGTGGCCTTCTCGATGTTGGTTGGCTTCAGTCCTTTCCTCTCCGGACAGTTGTCAGCATAGTGTCCCTTCTGTTTACACTTGAAGCATGTCACCTCACTGAGATCCTTCTTCACAAAGTTGCGATCACGGTTGCGGTCATGTCCACCGTGTCCTCCAGAGTGGTGATAGTGTCCTCCCTTGTGGCCGTGGTGGGTGCTCCTATGGTTGTCATGACGATGCCCATCGCCTCCATGGTGGTGGCGGTCATGGCTCCCATGGTCACTTCCTCCATGATTGGAGTATCCATCATATGAAGTGCGAGACTTGTGGTGTGAACCAGAGTGGTGATTATTGCTCTTTCTCTTGCGGTTCTCCACCTATTTATGCTTCCCTTCCAAGATCCTGGCCTTGTCCATAAGCTCCTGGAAAGTGGGACAATAAACCACCAGTAGATGTACTGAAAGCTCATCACTGAGGCCATCCAGGAATCTCTCCCTCCTTTTTGCATCAGTGTCAACATCCTCAGGTGCATAACGGGACAAGTTGTTGAACTCCTCAATGTACTCGGCCACGGTGCGATTGGTTTGGCGCAAGTTGCGGAACTCCTTCCTCTTCAGGCTCAGAACTCCTGAAGAGACGTGGTTGGTCCTGAAACCTTCCTCAAACATTGCCCAAGTCACAATGTCCAGCGGGTGGGTGATCTGAAATGTGTCCCACCAAGAAGCGGCTGGCCCCTCTAGTAGGTGAGCGGCAAACCTCACCTTCTCAGCATCAGTGCATCCAACAGTTACCAGATCCTTGTTGACTGAACGCAACCAGTCGAAAGCAACCATTGGTTCCGTTGCAGTAGAGAACTTAGTCGGCCTTAGCCTCAGAAATCTGGTGAGAGCATCTCCCTGAGGCTGGTTGTTCCCATTGTTGTTGTTGTTGTTGTTGTTCTGAGCTTCCATGAACTGGGTCATAACTTGGGTCAGCTGTGCCTGAGCTGCCATGAGCTGCTCCAACTCAGTGGTTTGACGGCGAGGAGGCATCTGCGGTTCAGCACAGGTAAGTTTAGAGAGAATCTAGTACGATAATAGGATTCTACCCATGCATTATGATCAAACAACAACACGCAATGGCAGACAATCACAAGCAATTAACACATCAACAAACAAGTGATCCAGCAACATCCCAGGGATTATCCTAGCAGTACATACCTACTGAAATAGTTTTACAAGAGTTGGCAATGGTTAACTAAACAGTTGACCATCAAAACAACAAAACAGCAATCTGCCAGAACAGTCCAGCAGCGTTCACGAATTTTTCTACCTAACTTATACTCTCCAGAAAATTTAGCTGTTTTTTGCAAATACAGTACAGAGAGTTTCGCACCAGCCCTATTTTTTTCAGATATTTCCCAGTTACCAGAAAAATATGAAAAATCGTACAATACTGCTGTGTCAGCAGAAAACTGCAGCGAAAATAACACAGATGTTAACCAAACTTGCCATAACTCTTTCATAAAATTCGCACAAATAATTCCTGGAATATTGGAGTACACAAATAAGCAACTAAACACTCTTAAACTAACCGTGACTAAGTTTTACATCGATCGAGACTAATCCTAACGGTTTTGCCTAACGAGGACTAATTGGTGGACTTCTATCTACTTCTTGAAGAGGTTGCGGTAGGTCCTTGCACTCATGCGTTGGCGCTTCGGTCTACGGTTCAACCATGGCGGCGGAGTGTACACTTCTCCTGAATCATCACTTGAGATCTCAAACTCCACCTCTTTTGAATCCTCCTCTTCTTCTTCACTCTCAGCTGCAACTGCAACAGCTTCATCTCCCCCACCATCATCGTCTCCATCATCATCATCCTCGTCCTCATCATCATCATCGTTCCCATTGTCATCATCATCCCCATTGTTGCCATCATCTCCATTGTCATCATCAGAGGGTGGATTTAGCTGTGCCTGGAGAGCGACAATCTGGGCTGTCATGGCTTCAATAGTTTGATCCCTTTCCTGGACGGTCCCTTGCAACTGCTGTATGTTCTGGGCGTTCTCCTGCACAGTACCATGAAGATGAGCTATGGTTGCATCTATGGCTATCAGGGAATTCTCCAGAACTCCCACAGCTTCATGCAAGGTGTCAATCTCCTGTCTTTGGACCACCATACCATTGCTAGCAAAGTCTGCAATCTCCTTTATCATCATCACTTTCTCAGCTAGAGCTCCATTCTCCCTTTCCATGTCCTCTATGTGTCTCCGACAGGGCGGCATGTTGTTCCTGTCGCCCGGGGTAACCACAATGTGCCCATCTTCATCAAGCCTCCCATAATCACGGTAGGGTGAATCTGCTGGCAGCAGGTGTCGGACATGATGGCACTGGCGTGACAGGGCTTCATGTATGGCCAAGTTGATTCCAAGTCACCAGTTGCAGTATGTCTTGGTGTAGATTAGGTGCACAGGGTTTGGTAAGGCGGCGTCTCTGAATATGAAGGTGGTGATCTCCCATGCATCCTCACCATATCCATAGGTGTACAACCTTCTTCCCTTGAACATGGGCAGTGGCAATCCCAATGACTGCGAGAGCTATGCTAACTGCCTTGCAAAGGGCCTTGGTGACTCCATGGTTGCATACTCAGTCCTGACTTCTCCCATCTATCAATTAAAAGAGGAAAGCGTGAGAATAGCATATGGTAAGAATTTACGAGAGTGGAAGGCATAAGATGAAAGACAGAGTTAATATAGGCTTTAATAAATCTATGGCTTCCTAATCCAATCCTAGGTCACGATCCTACAGTCGACACACGGGCTCTGATACCATCTTGTAACACCGCGGTTCTGAAAAGACCGTGGCTTCTATGTGACATACCAATCCCTGGATCGGTTCATTGGCCCACAATAGAATAAGATGAATAACATAGCAAAATATCCGTGTATCATGAATAACGAAGATCCAGAGTACCATTATTACAATAAAAGCTTAGCCCAAGGCTAGCTCAAATTATTCAGGTAGCAACATAAATGAAGCAAATCATCCATTCTTTAAATTGCCCACAAGTGAACAAGTGCCGAGTGGAGTACCGTGGCCTATATCGATTACTCAGAATCGGAATAACGGGCAACATGAAACGTAGCAGCCCCGAAGGGTCAATACATGGAATGTATGGCAAGTAGAGCTAGTAGTGGAGACAATAGTACTAACATCTACATGCATATTTGGCAAGTGAAGCTGTGTCTGGCTTGCATTTGAAAATACCTTTGTCCTAATTTCATAAACAGTTTTTGTTTTTCTTTGAAAAGATCCCAATTAAGTTAACCCAACAATATTAAAACAATTATGAAGTTGGAATGAGAGAGAAACATATCATGGAATCAATATCAAGCAACTCAGTTGTCCATAACCGGGGACACGGCTAATCGATTAGATTATACACCCTGCAGGGGTTAGTACACTTTACCCATGTGACTTGGCCAGCCTAGCTCGTACCATCACTCTCATTTTGGGTGATGATAGGGAGAAGTCCAAGAAGATACTGTTCGGGAAGTAGCTCCCCAATCCCGACGCGCACCGGTCCAACCTACCAAAATTCTACATCTCTGGATACACGGGTTCGAGTTACCACAACCTACTAAGTCCAACCAACCGCCCATTTCATTATTGGCACATGGTTGTACACGTAAGCTACCAAATAAAGAAGCCAATCAATTTCTCTCGATACCTGGGTGCCTTTCCGCAATAAAACCACCAAAAATTATCAATACCATCACACCCAGGATATTCATTGATTAAGTTGTGTTAGTTTTCACAAACCAATACTTTTAGAAACAAGTCTCAGTGATGTGACCCAGTCCTCGTACATCATAGCATGGCTAAGCACATCTACCAACGGCGGTTCATCTACAAGGAAGGCCCTACCACTTAATAGGACATAGCATAGCGATAGTATCATCCTACACATGCATCTACAAAATACACGACAATGCATTAAAAATAGTAGGACGATATCATGAACAAAGTAGCATCTACTTGCCTTGGTTGTAGCGGTCGGAAAAACAATCCACACACGAGAAAGCGTTGCACTAGTCACAATCTACACGATACAATTACAATCATAAACAAACAATCCACACGCATATGCAACAAAGATGATGCATGAATGCATGCATGACAAGTGGATTGGTGCTACAGCTGCACCACATAATCCTATTCAATAGAGCTACTGATTGCATGCATGGAAAATAGTTTTAGCGCAAGGAAAACTAATATGCAAAATATAATACTCAAAACTAGAACTAGAACCCAGTTAATTCACTACTGGTAGTATACTATTTGTAAAATTTTGGGAAAATTCTACTGTATAGGCATTGCTATTTAGAAACAGTACCAATTCTAATTACTCAAAAAGGAATTATAAAACTCCCTGAGTAATTAAAACACTGCAGAAAGTCACTAGACAGTTTCTGCAGAATTTATTACTGTAAGCCTATCATTTTAATTCACGATGAGGTTCCCCTCGTTATACTGAATCCAGGGACATATCATACGCAATTTTTGGAGTTACAGATCTTTTTATACGAATTAATTACTTCAAAAAGGCCATTAACCCATTTGATTAAACTGTACTAAATCTTGCTGCAAAAGTGTGAAACAATGGTACAGCAAGATTCTACACGACTTACTGAACCTACACATATTTTATTTGCAATTTTTGGCCCAGCGGATTAATTTCTACGCAATTTACAAGTTTCTACTAAAATCTGCCAATTAAATCGATTAAAGAGATACCCAGTCAACTGTGTCTGTTGACTGGTCCACGTGGCTGCTGACTGGGCGCTGACTAGGCGTTTGACTAGTCAGCGCCTGGGGCTGACCGGTAAACGGCCGATCTGGACCGTTGATCAGAGATCCAACGGCCACGAGAGATGGCGGCTGCGGACTCACCGGAGACGGCGGCGAATCGGCTGTGGCGGCGATCGGCGACGGCTCCGCGTTCTGGCGGAAAAGCGGTCGTGAGCGGTGGCGTCAACGCGGCGGGCGGCGGCCAGCGATGCGGAAAGGCGCGTGGCGACGCGAAGCGGCAGCAGCGGGCGGGCGGCGGCGGCGCGTGGCGCGGCGGCGCGGCGCGGCGTGGCATATGGCGGCAACAGACGGTGCTGGGCGGCGATGACGGCGGCCACTGGCGGCGGCGCGGCTCCGAGGCGGCGGGCGCGGGGTCCAGTGGCGGCGGCTGCGTGGGGAAAGAGAGGCGTGGGGTCCGCGTCCTTTGTGGGGGCCCACACGGGTCCTATTTAGACTCGGCCCACCGACGCCAGTGAGCCGTGGCGGCGGCGGCTATCCGCCATGGCTGAGGCGCGGCTTGCTGTCTTTGCCCAGCAATGGCGCCTTTTTTATCTTTTTTTTCCTTTTGCATTTTAGTAAAACCTCCGTAACTTCTTCTTACGAACACCGAATCGGGCGATTCTTGTTCCTAATTTTTTGTAAAATCGAGAAGAACAAGCTAGGGTCAAGGTATGAGTGAAACCTCTAGGCTACAAGGATGGACAACACAAGTCCTACTAAAGCCTCCCGCAGGAGCCTCGTAGTAAAATAGAGTAGGGTTTAGAAAATAGTGTTTTGCCAAATCTTTTCAATCGATGGTTTTGCATGGAAGAGTATGATGCAATGGCATGAATGATATGCAGAACCAAATCTAAAATTTGGGATGTGACAGCCGACAAGGAGGCGAGAGACCACTAGGCCACCGAGATGGACAAGGCCCTGGTGTACCGGGCGACGGAGGACCTCAAAAGGGCGACATGCAAGACGGTGCCTCGCGGCCTGGCGCGCGACCGTAATCGCGAACGCGTCCAGCAGCGGGCATCTGGTCCGCTAGGGCGGCGATCGACGGGGCCGGCGGCAGCGGCCTCGGTGGCCGCGGCAACGGCAGCGAGTAGCCGCCGCGCCGCCGCGACATCCTCCTCCAGCAGCCGTAGCAGCAGCAGTAGCATCCCGCTCTCCTATTTGTTCGAACGGTCTTGTTATAATCTGGCAGGGCTTAATCTAATGAATAGATATCGTTATTATATACTAATGTTTCACTTACATATGGGTCTCGAGTAGCTAACGGGCAGGACACCCGTGTTGTCTGCGCGCGCGTCTAGACCAACGCAACCGTAGCCCAGATTAGATGCACGGATGGGTCGAGTCAGACGCGTTTGTCTAGGGCATCTCCACCGGATGTACCCAAACGATCCGAGCGTGTCCAAAATCGTCTGCATATCCGAGCGGGACGCGCGCGGCGCCCCAACGGCATGACCCATTCTGATTAAGTCGGGCCGAAACGACCCATCCATAACCCAAATCTAATGCTGGATGGATTTGTCCGGACAGAAGCGGACACAGACGGACCAGATGCAATCAAACAATGGGTATTTTTCTCTTTGGCTGGCATATCGTTTTTGTCTGGCCGGACCATGACCCATAAACGTTGATGACTCAACTCAAACAAACTAAAACAAATCGTTTGAATCGTTTTATTTGAGTCTCGTCCTATGGAGATGCCCTTATCGCCCCGTCGCATGCAGGATGAGTTGTTTCCTCTTGTGCATATCAGATCGCATGCTTTAATTTGGCAATCATTTGACGAGCTTCTTTGGGAAAGGAAACCGTATCAACTACTCATCGGTACTCCCTCTATCTCAAATTAATACCTTCTCCCTCTGTTCGGGATTATAGGTCCTACGCGTATATCTAGGTTGTTAATTTGATCAATAAAATATAACTTATATATCATAAAATTTATATTATTAAAAAATATAATCTCTAAAGTTTCTAATGGTATAATTTTTATGCTATAATATTTATATTTTCTTGTTCAAATTAGCAACCTAGTTATCCGCGCGGGACTTATAATCCCAAACGGAGGAAGTATATAGTTTTTATCAAAGTCGAAAAATTTAAAATTTAACTAACTATATGGAAAAAAAATATCTACGATACAAAATGCACGTAATGTAAAAATATATTTTATTAAGATTTTAATAATACCATTTTAATATTATAAATGTTGACACTTTTTTATATAATTAGTCAAATTTTGAAAAGTTTGACTTTAACTAAAAACCATATACATTTTAATTTGGAATAGAGGGAGTATGTAGCTAGGTTGCTAGCTACTAACCGGTGCATGTCACATGTGCTTGGCAGAGGTATATGCCTAGGGCTTCGTACGCGACTCGGTTTTTGTCATCGATCTGTCAGCAATGCGGCCCATGCTTGCAGTGCATGCGCGCTTGCACTTGCAGGTAGCGTAAACAAGGGGCGAGTCAGCGATGCAGTGACACTGAAGTATATCCTCTGCTGAAGACGAGTTTGTGTGTGGTCCGGACGGAGTGTTCTTTTTGGAGACATCGGCCGTATGCCGCTAGATACGAGAGTGACCTGATTTATAAGGGCATCTCTAACCGCAACACAAAACTTATAAAAGTTTTAAAGAAACGGTTTTTAATCCATCACCTAAATTTAGAGGAGTAAATTCTGTGATCACCGCAAAATTTAAATCGAATTTAAAATGTACTATTTCATTTATATTAATTTGTACATTCACTAGTGCACAGGTAGGCCTTTAACACTTAAATCTGTTGAGCCTGAAACGGCATAAATCACGTGGCGAGTTAGAGCCGCCACGTTCTGGGCAGATTTCTGCGGCGCGGCGGGGACGGGAGGGGGGAGGGGGAGATCGGGAGAGGTATACATATACATCGTCGGTACATACGAGTACATGAATAATTAAGCAACTATTATTATACACAAACATCGTTATTGTGGTATTCTCCGTACACGTTGAAGCATCAAGTATAAGACAAACACGTTCAAGCATATATACAATGCAACATCTCCGTACACGTTTATTTTGGATATCCAAAAAGTTCTCCGCCAGGCGTGACGACCTCATCAAGTATGAACCCCGTCAAATCCTCTTGAATGGCTCGTATGCGGTCAAATGGTAATCTTGTGTCCCGCATCCGTTCGATCTAAATATATATGAAGAATGAGGTCAATATATATAAGAATAAAACTCAACACAACTGATGGTACTAAAATAATGTTGTGTACTTCGTTTACTTACTCTAAGTTGTTCTAGTGCGGCTTGGCCCGTCGCACATATCGTGTTACGAATGAACTCGCAAACATAGTATCCAAATAAGTTATTGCCGGTCCCTGATGCGCGCACTTTATGAGAATAGAGAGTTCAATTAAAATAATAATCAATAAAGCATGATATAATGGAATTGGAAGCAGAATCAAAGAGATAGGCAAACCTAGCTGTCTAGTATTACTTACATTTTGGTCTACAAATTTTAGTTCTTCTGACCATTCACCCACGGCCCTGCCCGTGAACCTTTTCCAAACCCTGCCCGGCAAAGAGAATGGATAAAGGAGTAATTAATTACTTGTTGTCATGAAAGTTGCCGATCTAGTGCGATAATATGATTGAAATTATCTCTGGAGCATCTCTTTAAAGTCTGCCCATAGCTCTTGGTCTTTTAATAACGAGTCCATGACAAGGACTTTTCCTGAGTCAACTTGAATGACTAGCAGAATAAAGTGGAACCTACGCACGGATAACTCATCATCAATTATACTTAACATCGAGTAAGCCGAAACAGAATGTGTACAAGAGAGGGTAACACTCACGAGAAGTTGTAAGTCAATAGTATTTCTCTTTTGGTTTGTTGTCTCAGTAAAGACCTTAGCAAAAAATCTTCTGTTTGCCCGGGTTTGTGTTGTACCACTCCTTCATAAACTCTATTTGGGTCAACGAACCCAATGTCAAAAGGGTCTCCTTTCATGCATTTCATAACCTTTTTCCTGCATAATAGGATATACATATATGGTGAGCATATATATACATGCAATTAATGAATTGAATGAGATGAGATAGAAATTACAGAAATAGTACTTACACACAATAAAGGCTGATGGCAGCTTTGTCGAGTTCCTTCTGATTGAATAGAAAATGCAAGTCTTGAATGTTGAAGGTGATCTCGTCGTCTCCGCACAAGAAAATCTGATCTCTTATATGCGTCGTGATCCATTCTTCCTTTCTCGTCTTGCAGAAATCAAGGTACCACTTATGCAATCTTCACATCTTTGTTGGTAGATTTTTGAGCTCCTCTTTCTTGACGAGATTCTTCCCATACTTTCATGGTTGTATGGTATTGACATCGTCTTTGGGAAAGTTGTCTCCCATGATGTTCAAGTATGCAATATAAGTCATCCCCATATCATTGGCCTTTCTTTGTAGCTCTACCTCGTAATCATTTATAAGAGGATCTATCCGTGTGTCGAACACTTGGAGTGGGGCGCATGATTGGTTTTCCTGCTCTTCGAGCATGGGAACTATTTTCCGGGGTGCCGCACGACTGCTACTTTCAAACTCCCTCCACCTTGCATCCCCCTTCATAATCTGGCGCTCGTAGTCCGGCACAAGTGGGGTTTCAGGTTTCAAAAGATTATTGTAAAACTTCTCCACCACCGCTGGATCTAGTTTCTCCTTTGGCTCGGCCCGTCTAGGTGCAAAGAATTTCTTGACATCTTCTTCTGAGATCCCCTTGGTCTCCTCGTCGCTGCGATTCCACGGTAATACCGGCAATGGCTTGGCAGAAGGCTGCAGGACGTAGTTTCTTGAACTCTTTGGTGTACGGTTTCCTGCGGATTTCTTCGTAGCAGTGCTCTTCTGCTTACGCTGACGCGCAGGAGATGGCTGAAGCGCCGGAGATGGCTGACGCGCAGGAGATGGTTGGCGCGCCGAAGATGGTTGACGTGCAGGAGATGGCTGGCGCGCCGGAGATGGCTGCCGCGCAGGAGATGGCTGAAACGCCGGAGAAGGCTGACACGGCTGAGGCGTCTCAGACTGCTGACGCTGCGAAGACGGCGGGGGTGCCAGTGGCCTCCAATTTGGAAGCATGATGTGTTCCTTCTTCCAAAGAATGGTTGTTTTCACTGCAAATTTGAGTTGAGTTTCCCCTTCACCTGTAGCATGGTCAAGTTGTGCTTCCTCATATTCCTTCACAACCTCATCCACCCCAGAAATAGCATAGCCATCTAAAATCGGTCGGCAGTGGTAAGTTCCACCAGCGGAGGTAAGGCTTAGCCGACCGCCACCTTAATGGATAAGCCCATTAATCTCACATGCACCTCAGCGTGTTCGCTCTTCGTGATCTCACCCACGGGGTTTCGAGGACCCGCCATTTCAAGCGTGGGTTGCACCTTCTCCGTGGAAGCCATGCTGCTTTTCTGTGCAGAGTCTAGGCCGCCGGCAGCTTCCAATACAGGCTATTCGTGCCGCTGAGATGGGCCAGTAGCTTGCTGGCTCTTTTGTGCATTCACTTGCGCCTGCATTGCCACAAGTGCATGTTCTATCTGTGTCATCCGGTCTGTACGCTCTTTTTCTTTTCTATCGCGCCATCTGTAAGAGGCGCCCCACTCGGCAAACCCATCCTTCCACGTCATACCCCATGTGCCTCGTGCAAGTCTAGGGTGTTATTTTTTACCAATGGCGCATGTCAGCTGGTCATTCTCTCTGTCGTGATGGAAGGTCCTGGCGGCTGTTTCCCCGTATGCCGTGATGACTTCAGTGACGGGTTTGGCAAGAATTGTTGGGAAGATACACAATCCCGTTTTTGGGTCCAACCTTGCCCCGATTCCGTAGAACCAAGTCTTTGCACGTAGATCCCACCCCTGTGTCTGGGGTGTGATCCCTCTAGCGCGCAAGGCCTTCTCAGCTTCCTTCCACTTAGGCCTTTGAGATATGTAGCCACCTGACCTCGTTCTCTAGTGATATTCCTTCTTCTGGGCATTTAGCGTATTGGTTTCTGACCTCTTTGTAGCTATAGCATCTTCCTTGTATGCCACAAATTCGGGCCAATGAGGTCTTATCTTTGCATAATATGCGTCTTCAAAATCTAGAGTCTCGCGAGCTTTGACAAATTTGTTCAATTTTGTCTTTCAGTTGCAGAAAGCGTCAGCCATCTTATTTAGAGTCCACTCTTTGCCCTTTAACTTTATAACCGGTTTATTTTCATCCTCCTCTAGCGGTAGTGTGAAATTTATCAACAGCGAAGTCCAAAGCGTTTCTTTGGATCTTTCATCGACAAAGGTTCCGTCGCCCTTCTTTGACTTATTCCAATATTCAATTATGATTGGGATTTGTTCCCTAACAAGAACTCCAGCCTGACGTATAAATTTGTCTGCGGCCTTCTTGGGCTCCATCAGCCTGCCATCAACATGGACTGCTTCGATCGTGAACTTTGCATGATCTTTCAACCGATGGCTCGCTCCTCGCTTGCTCTTTTTTGTAGAAGAATATTGTTGCTGGCTTGTCGATCCAAAGGGCTAAAAGAAGAAAGAAGCGTTAATTAGTACATGTACATATATATACAAATCAATCGATGCAAGTCAGCAAAGGCTTAATCCATGCATATACCTCGACAGACTTTGTAATCACTAAAGTGCGTTCAACGGAGTCGTCATCTTCTCCATGACTACTTGAGCTGTCATCATGTCCCTCCAAGTTCAGATATTGTGAGGTGTCGTCGTGGATCATGTTCTCCATTATTTCTTCCTCTTCAAGGTTTCTACTGAGTGGATCCATAGTTTCTAAAACAATAATATTATCACACAAATATTAGTAATACATCTATTGAAATGCTCGAGCAAGGATGATGATATGACATGTTAAAAGTATTGAAATGTAACCCTAATACATGCTTGGTCATTTTAAACGGGGTCCAAACCCTAATTAGGAGGAACCCCGGATTCATATGAGAGGGTACATTTACTTCTTCTAATTAACTTGTCATGAAAGTTGATTAACAATGCATGGTTATAATGCTATTAACAATGAGAGGTGTGCTAGGGCAGCGACTGGCGGCGCTAGGGAGAGAGCGGGGATGCGTGGGTGTGTGCGTTCTAACCAACACGACGTGGGCAACCTAAAATGGGCGACTCACCCTCGACGCGTGTGTAGGATCAGCGAGGGCAGAGGAGGTCAGGGTTGACGGCAATGGTCGCGGTGGTCGTCGGTGGCGGACGGCGCGGGCGCGCACGGTGGCATATATTCAATCACAACAATATATATACAATACACTTTCATAATAATCCTTTTTATATTCATACAATCACAACAATCAAATTATATACAACAATATATATACAACAATCAAATATATACAACAATATATATACAACAATAAAATTATATACAACAATCAAATATATACAACAAATATATATACACCAAATATATATACAACAAATATATATACAACAATCAAATATATACAACAATATACATATATACAACAATAATCAATCAAAGGACTCCTCACTAGCGGCAAACGGAAGGGTTGGCACGCCGTGGCGAGTGGAGGAGGGTTGGCGGCGTCTCCAAGCGGCGCGGCACCGGGCGTGGACGGCGTGGGCACTGTGGCGGACGGCCCGCCGCGCAAGACCGGCATGGACAGCGGTGGCGGGCAAGGCTGTGGCGGACGGCTCCGAGCGCACCGGGCTCGGGCGTGGGCAGCGGTATGGTGGCGGGCGACGGTGGCGCGGCGACGGCAGCGGACAAGAATAAATGGCGAGCAGCCTGCCGGCGTTGTCCTCTGCTAGCTCCTCTCTGCTCCTCGATCTGCTCGATCCCACAATCTGGCTGGGGAAAGAGGAACAGGAGTGCGCGCGCTTTATACCCCCCCTTTAACACCGGTTCCAGCCATGAACGGTTAAAGGGGAATTGCTTAGCATTTCTTTAACATCGGTTCGTGGTCGGAACCGTGTTAAAGGGAATTCGCCACAAGATTACCTTTAACACCGGTTCGTGGCTGGAACCGGTGTTAAAGGGGGGCATTTATTTCGTACATTAAAGAGGTGGGGCATTTTTAATTAAAAAATATGATAGAATTTAGAAAATTCATATATTTTTCATTGCAACTCAGAAAAATATGAATAATATATCATAATTTTCAACATAATAAGATCTATCCATTCATATAAAAACATTTTATAGTTACTGTAAATGAAAATTTTCAAAATGATTAAAACACTTACATATAAATTTTGATTATTCAATTAAGTCAAAAATAAAATAGTCAAACCCTAAAACTTTAAACTTAAGAAATATTAAGCATCTGAAAAGGAATATAACCATATTTTATTAGAGAAAATCATATTTTATTTTGTATTAACATTTTTCAATTATTTGGATATATAAATTTAGCATCTTTTGTATACTTTGGAATTGACAAAATTTCAATATGAAAATTGTTTGCATTTGAATAATTAATCCTAAAACATTTTTTGTTTTTAAAAAATAAAATTCTAACTATTCAAACAAGTAACAAATGGGAAAGGGCGGGCAGAATGCGCGGGAGGAAAAGGGCGGGAAGAAAATTTTATTACGATAGAACTGGAATTAAAGTACATAACACAACTAACAAAGCACGACTGAAAACTAAGATACATAGAAGAACTGAAAATTAAGATACATGGCTAGATTAAGTCACAATCGGCCAAACTTGTTTTGGAATGTTGGAGTGATTAAGTCATGCTCCTGCCTACACCTGCAATACTCGCCACTGTAGTCGTCGTACTCGTCGCGGCCGTCGTCGGGGTCGCCGTAGTTGAACCTTGAAGGCTGAGTACGCGTTGGCTGGACTTGAGGGTAGCGCAGACGTGGGTTAGAGTCGACGGCAGTGTCGTAGGCCATGACGCTCTGGAGAGTTCGACCGCGCCACCACAGCCGACGGTCGGCCTCGTTGAAGTTCGGAGGAGGTGGGTCGTCCTCCTCGTGCCTGGCGAGCGCCCTATCATGCCGATCCCCGAAGAAGGCTTCCCAAGTCGGGATGCCAGTTGGGACTCCTCCGTTGCTCCGGCGTGAGCTCGAAGTAGTAGTGGTTTGTGATGGCCATCCAGCGCGCCACACCTAGAGGGACAGGAGGAACCGGCACGCCTCCGGTGCTCAGCATCCAGCCGACGGGGACGCGGTAGCCCGGCGGGCAGGGGTAATTTGAGGCGCAAAGCGCCTCCGCCTCCCTGGGGGTTAGTGGTGTGGTGGAAGCCATGGGAAAGAGTGATGAGGTTGCAGATATGAGTCTAGAGATGTGCAATGACAATGGAGGCCAACCCTACATATATATATAGTGAGAAATGGCGGGAAGATAACTGGAGGGAAGAACTGGCGGGAAAAACTGGCGGGAAGAAAAATGGCGGGAAGAAAAATGGTTCATCTAATACATATAGTGTTAACAGAAGAAATATGACATTGATTTCCATGTTGAGATACATATGTGTGCCAAAAATGGCTCAATTAATACATATAGTCAATCTTATGATCGCATCAGCCATAACCATGGAGTATCAGCACCGTTTAACAGGATGGTTGGGTCAGTCTTCACTCTGAAGGGCGAAATTTCATCAAACTTATTATAACTTTTGACATGTCTGTCTTGTCCTCCACTCCCACGATGTTTCTTTTCCCTGAAAGAACTATGTGACGCTTTGGCTCATCGTGTGATGTATCTGTTTGCTTATTTTTTTTCTTTTTTCGGTTTGGTAGACATGTTCTTCACATAGAAAACCTGAGCCACATCATTGGCTAAGACAAATGGTTCGTCTAAGTTCTTGTCTACCTTCATAAGATTGTTGAGATCCACTGTTGTCATTCCGTACTTCTTGTCTACCTCAACCCCTCCTATTATCTTGACCCATTTGCACCGAAACAAGGGAACCTTAAAATTAGGTCCATAGTCAAGTTCTCATATGTCCTCTATGAACCCATAGCACGTGGTCTTTTGCCCATTGTCTTCTGCTGCAACGAAGCGGACACCACTGTTTTGGTTGATGCTCTTTTTATCTTGGCCTATCGTGTAAAATGTATTCCCATTTATCTCGTACCAACATACAGTCGAAGATGTTGTCCTGGCCAACAAGTACAGCTGATCTCCAACAGTGGTGTTATTCATGAGAAGTCTTTGCAACGAGCCGCCAAAACTCGCCATGTGTTCACTTATAATCCATTCATCAGACTGCCCCGGGTGTTTGAGGCGTATAAAATTCTTATGTTCATTGATATACGGGGCAACCAAGATAGATCTTTGTAAAACCGTGTAGTGTGCTTGATTGGGAGAATGCCCGTCCCTACATATCATTGCTTTACATCCTAGGGTGCCTTTTCCACGCAGTCTCCCCTCATGTCGTGATTCTGGAACACCAATCACCTTAAGGTCAGGAATAAAGTCAACACAGAACTCAATGACCTCCTCTATTACATAGCCCTTGGAGATGATTCCTTTTGGCCTAGCATGGTTATGAACATATTTCTTTAAGACTCCCATGTACCTCTCAAAGGGGAACATATTGTGTAGAAATACAGGACCGAGAATGGCAATCTCTTCTACTAGGTGAACCAGGAGATGCGTCATAATATTAAAGAAGGGTGGTGGGAACACCAACTCAAAGGTGACAAGACATTGGGCCACATCTGTCTGTAACCCTGGTAGGCTTTCTGGATCGATTACCTAATGAGATATTGCATTGAGGAATGCATATAGCTTCACAATGGGTACTCGAACATTTTCAGGTAGAAGCCCCCTCAATGCAATCGGAAGCAATTGCGTCATAATCACGTGGCAGTCATGAGACTTCAGGTTTTGGAATTTTTTTCTCTGCCATATTTATTATTCCCTTTATATTCAACAGAAGCCAGGCGGGACCTTGATACTGCTCAGGCATTCAAAAAAGAGTTCCTTCTCTGCTTTGGTAAGAGCATAGCTGGCAGGAGTTAAGTGGCATCCTTTACCCTTCTCGTTCTCAGGATGCATAGGCTCTTTAGGGTCTTTCATACGTTGCTGGTCCTCTTGTGCTTTCGGTGTATCTTTTGTCCCATACACTCCCAGGAAGCCTAGCAGGTTTAGGCAAACATTCCTCATCACGTGCATCACGTCGATTGAAGAGAGGACCTCTAGGACTTTCCAATAGGGTAGGTCCCAAAATATAGATTGCTTCTTCCACATGAGCGCGTGTCCAGCATCGTCATTCGGAACAGATAGACTGCCAGGACCTTTTCCAAAGATTACTTTTAGGTCCTTGACCATACCAAATACCTCCTCACCAGTACGGAGGAAGGCTTCCTCTGGGGTTCTGCCAGACGTTTGAAATGCTTGCCTTTCTTTCTTACGGGATGCAGGTTCGGAAGAAATCAACGATACCCTAGGTACACAATCTTCTTACATTTATCCAAATATACACTTTCAGTCTCATCTAAACAGTGCGTGTGTGCTTTGAATCCCTTATTTGTCTGCCCTGAAATGTTACTAAGAGTAGGCCAATCATTGATGGTTATGAAAATCAACACTCGTAGGTCAAATGGCTCCCCTTTGTGCTCATCGCACATACGTACACCTGGTTTGGCCCACAGCTGTAAAAGTTCTTCAACTAACGGCCTTAGGTACATATCAATGTCGTTGTCGGGTTTCCTCGGGCCTTGGATGAACACTGGCATCATAATGAACTTCCTCTTCATGCACAACCAAGGAGAAAGGTTATATATACATAGAGTCATAGGCCAGGTGCTGTGACTGCAGCTCTGCTCATCAAAAGGATTCATGTCATCTATACTTGGACCAAACCTTAAGTTCCTTGCGTCACGTGGGAAGTCCGGGTACTCTCGCTTGACTTTTCTCCACTTTGACCCATCAGCGGGGTGTCTCAACATCGCGTCTTTCTTACGGTCTTCCATGTGCTATCGCAACAACTTGGCATGCTCTTTATTTCTGAAGAGACGTTTTAACCGTGGTATTATAGGAGCATACCATATAACCTTGGCAGGAACCCTCTTCCTACGGGCCTCGCCCTCAACATCGTCAGCGTCGTCTCGTCTGATCTTATACCGCAGTGCAGTGCATACCGGGCATGCATCCAAATTCTCGTACTTCTCACCGCGGTAGAGGATGTAGTCCTTAATGCAGGCATGTATCTTCTGCACGTCTAATCCTAGAGGGCAGACAACCTTTTTTGCTTGGTATGTACTGTCGGGCAATTCATTATTTCTTGGAAGCAAATTATTCATTTTTACCAACAACTTTGAAAATGCGCTATTAGTCACATCGTTCTCTATCTTCCATTGCAGCAAATCCAGTGTGGTACCTAGCTTTTTGTGGCTATCTTCGCAAGTTGGGTACAACAATGTTTTGTGATCCTTTAACATCTGCTCCAGCTTCTCCTTCTCCTTTTCAGTTTCACATTCTTCCTTTGCATCAGTAATGGCCCAACCAAGATCGTCATCAGCGGGCCCATCTGCTGCCTCTTGATCTTCATTATCTATCCCTGTTGCAGTATCATCATATTCAGGATACATATTATGATAGTTGTCATCCTCTTCTTCTTCGTTGTCTTCCATCACAACCCCTTTTTCTCTGTGCTTGGTCCAACAATTATAGCTGGGCATGAAACCGAATCGAAGAAGGTGGGCGTGAATGGTTCTGGTATTTGAGTAGTCTTTCTTGTTCTGACAGTGAACACACGAAGAACACATAAAACCATTGTGACCACGGTTTGCATTAGCCACAACGATGAAATTTTGGAGGCCCGTAATGTACTCAGATGTGCGTCGGTCATCGTACATCCATTGCTGGTTCATCTGCATTATATAGTATATCAAAAATTAATAGGGAGATGACCACTTATATAGTACATCAATGACACACGAAAGGATAAAGTTGCCGACCTCGACCGAGAAGGAAAGAGCAACGAGAAAACTTAATTCGAGCTCTCGGGCATTTCACCGAACACCTCTTGTGCATAGGAAAAAACACAAACTAGCACACCTCTCACCCTCTTGCTAAGCTCCAAAATGAGAGAGTGAAAAAATGAGAGAGAGGGGTGTGAGCTGCGGTGTGTTATATAGGCGCACCCCCTTTAATACCGGTTCTATCCACGAACCGGTGTTAAAGGGGCGGCTATGCGGGCCAGTGGTGCAAGGCCTTTAACACCGGTTCGTGGCTCGAACCGGTGTTAAAGGGGTGCTCTTTTTTTGCTTTCTGGACCACGCTGGTACGGGCGCCACCTTTAACACCGGTTCGTAGACCATTTCTGACCTCAACCAAAGGCCTCGTTTCCACTAGTGATTTACACCCAAAATTCTGTCGAATTTCACCAAATTCGACCGGATTTGACCAAACCCGAACCTAATCCTCCTCCCAGTCGAAGGAGGAGTCGTTGTAGACGTTGATCACTGTCGTCGCCATTGACGGTCCTGCGGAGCTGCCGACGCCAGCCTTCCGCTTCGCCTCAGCGAATGCCTCCAGCCGCTGACGCTCCTCCTCGACAAGCTCTGGCCTGAGGCCGGCAAGCACTATCGCCGTCACCACGTCATGGCGCTCTGCCTCGAGGCGCTCGCGGGCCTCCCGATCCTCCCGCCGCTCGTGGTCGAAGACGAAACAAAGACCAGCCGGCTCCAGGTCTGGCATCGGTATTCCCGCCCCGAGGAGGAAGTTGAGCTCACCGCAGTCAGAGTTGTGGGGCTCAACGTTCTTCATGTAGTACGCGAACGCCGCCTGCTCCGCAAATTGGTGTTGGAGATATGCCCTAGAGGCAATAATAAATGTAGTTATTATTATATCTTTGTGTTTATGATAAATGTTTACATTCATGCTATAATAGTATTAACAAGGAAACATTAATACTTGTGTGTTTTGTAAACTTAAATTGAAGTCCCTAGTATAGCCTCTATACTTCACTAGCTTGTTGGTTGATTAATGATTGTGGTTTCCCTATCATGAACATTGAGATGTTATCAACAACAAGATCATATCGTTAGGAGAATGATATGGTGGACATACTCCTATAGATAAGCGTAGCATAAAGATCAAGTCATTTCATTAGTTCAATTGCTATATGCTTTCTGATACATAGTAACCTAATTCCTTCGACCATGAGATCATGCATATCACCTTTACCGGATGGATGCTTTGATGACATCAAACACCACACCGTAATGTGGTGGTTATAAAAGTGGCATTGAGTGTTCGGAAAGTATTGGTTGAGACACATGGATCAAGAGTGGGATTTGTCCATCCACATGACGGATAGATATACTGGGGCCCTCTCGGTGGAATGTCATCCAATTAGCTTGCAAGCATGTGACTTGGTCACAAGGGATCACATATCACGGAACGAAAAGAGTACTTATCAAGAATAAGGTTGAACTAGGTATGCAGAGATACCGACGATCATAACCTTGGGTAAGTAACATATCGTGAGACAAAGGGAAATTGGTATCGTATGTAAGTGGTTCATTCGATCGCAAAGTAATCGTAGAAATATGTGGGAGCCATATGAATTTCCAGATTCCTCTATTGGTTATTGTTCGAGAAGTGTCTCGATCATGTCCGCATAATTCACGAACCGTAGGGAGACACACTTAAGGATTCGACGTTGTTTGAGTAGTTATGGTATTATGAGAAAGAGACCGAATGTTGTTCGGAGTCTCGGATGGGATCCGGGATATCACGAGGTGATCCGGAATGGTCCGGAGAATAAGATTCATATAAGGAAAGTCCCGTTTCGGAGTTCGGGAATGATTCCGGTGTTTTCATCGGGAATGTTCTAGAAGGTTCGGATTGTCCAAGACTCGGGGAAGGGTACATGAATGTGTCATTGATCATTGAATGATTGCATCATGTACTATGTGTTATTGCTGTCCCAAATAAAGGATTAAATTGAATCCTAAAACAGAAAAGTCAAATGTCCAGTTTGAAAGTCAAACTGCCAAAACAAGAAACTGTGGGAAACAAGCAAGAGGAGTTGGAACCAACCTGGAGGAGGAGTAGGACTCCTCCAGGCCGGCGCCCAGCCCAAGGCCGACTTGGGGAGGGACTCCCTCCCTCCCCTGGCGCGCCAAGGACCTCCCTCCCATAAAAGGAGGGGCAGGGCTCCTCCCATAGACACAATACTTTCTACTCTAGATCTCCGGTTTAGAGCTGTTTTGGTTTAGAGCTTCTAATTGCTTTAGCCAACAGTTTAGAGCCTTCTAATTGGTTTAGAGCCCTCTAATTGGTGTGTCTAATTACTAGGCCACTAATCCTCTCTCTCATAAGCTCCACCATACTCGCACCGGCTTAAGAAGCTCATGGATCTCCCTCTACTTCCGGTACCACGCAGCCGCCTAGGAATCGCGAGGAGAGTGCTACAACCTCCGCCCTTTGGAACAAGGAGAGGAAGGTCTTCGCCGAAATCGAACGTGTGACCGATCGCGGGAGCGCCGGAACGTATACTGAAGGATCGTCTACACGATCTTGAGATCGGGAAGAGTACGACTACATCACCCACGAGAATCCGCTCTCGTTAACCACTTTGGAATCTTCGAGGGTGAGTTCCTCTATCGACTCGTTGCTACAATCTAGTAGATAGATCTTGGCTTGTTTGTTTGTATGCGATAGAAAATTTTTGTTTTCCATGCTACGAACCCCTACAGTGGTATCAGAGCCGTGTCTATATGTAGATCTCACAGCAGTAGAACACAATGGTCATTGTGGGCGTTGATGCTTTTATTGTAGATTGCTTTTTGTGTACTTTGCATCTTGCGGTATGTTGGGATGAAGCGGCCCGGGCTAACCTTACATGACATCGTTCATGAGACTTGCTCCACGCTTGACATGTAACTTGTATTGCATAAGTGGCTTTATGGTGCATGTTTCTCCTAGCATAGTTAAGATCCAATTTACAACGGGTGATCAACAATGCTAGTATCAATGTTGTGGTTCTTGTTCGTAAGTTAGAACGACACTTATTGAAAGCCCCAAACCACGTAAAATATGCAAAGAAAGTAGAAGCGTCTAACTTTGTTTTGCAGGTGTCTGATGATGTGATATGGCCATGATTGTGATTATATTTGATGTATGCAATGTTCCTTATTGTAAGTCGATAACCGTGGAGCCATATGGTTGTCTTTAATTTATGTTAAGACCGCGTGTCTATTCAAAGTAGTTGTAATAGTTGAAGCCGTGGGCGACAACCATGGAGAAGCGCCATTGACCTTGATGCAATGCCGGTGATGATGGAGATCATGTTCGTGCTTGAAGATGGAGATCGGAGGCACGAAGAAGAAAGGCCATATCATATCACATATATATTGAATTGCATGTGATGTTAATCCTTTATGCATCTTGTATTGCTTAGTAGATTTACGGTAGCATTATAAGATGATCCTCATGCACATCAATTTCAAATCATAAAGTGTTCACCCTTAGTTAGCACCGCTAAAGCTTGTTGTTTCAAGCACCACGTGATGATCGGTGTTCTAGATTACGCAAGTGTATACAACGTGAGCAAGCCAGATTTGCTCATGCGAAACTAAGGTTTGATCTTGACGAGCCTAGCATGTACAGACATGGTCTCGGAACACGGATCACCGAAAGGTAAAGCATGAGTCATATAGTAGATATGATGAACATGACGATTGTTCGCCATTGAAACTATGTCAACTCTCGTGATGATCGGTGTTGATATAGTGGATTTGGTTCATGTGATCACTAAAACAATGTGAGGGATATTGTTTTGAGGGGAGTTCACCTAGTTTAATTTCATTAATTAATTTGAACTCAATTTGTCATAAACTTAGTCTAAACTATTGCAAATATGTTGTAGATCAATGGCAGCCCCTACCATCAATTTTAATGCTCCTAGAGAAAGAAAAGTTGAAAACAATGGAAGCAACTTCATGGATTGGTTCCAATTTGAGGATTGTCCTCACACCTGGTAATTTGACCTATGTCTTTGGATGCACCATTGGTGACCCACTGCGGTGATGCTCCCGATGAAGTAAAGAACGTTTACCTCGCTCGGAAGAATCGGACTCCATAGTTCAGGTGCTATCTTGTATGGTTTAGAATCGGAGCTTGAGTAAAAGGTTTGAGGATTCGACCCATATGATATTGTCAAGGATCTCAAATTAATTTTTGAGACTCATGCGGCAATTGAAAGCTATGAGGCTTCAAAAGTTCTTTAACCGCAAGATGGAAGAGGGCAGCTCGTCGGTGAGCATGTGCTCAAGATGTGCGGGCACGCAAACAAACTTCAAAGCTTGGGTATAGTGATTCCTAATGCTTTGGGGATTTACCGTGTCCTCCAATCACTACCACCAAGTTACAAGAACTTTGTGATGAACTACAACATGCGTAACATGAACAAGACGTTGCGAACTCTTTGCCATGTTAAAATCTGCGAAGTGGAGATCAAGAAAGAGCACCAAGTGTTGTTGGTCAATAAGACCACCAAATTCAAGAAAGGCAAGTCTAAGCAAAGGGACACTTCAAGAAGGGTGGTAAGAAAGCTACCACGCCAACGAAGAAGACCAGGCTGGACCTAAGCACGACATCGAGTGCTTTTACCGCAAGGGACAAGGTCCTCGAAGCGGAATTGCCCAAAGTACATGGCGGATCTCAAGAACGGCAACATCAAGAAGAAAGGTATATTTGATATACATGTTATTGATGTGTATCTCACTAGTACTGTAGTAGTGCTCGGTATTTGATAATCGTTGTTGCTCATATTTGTAACTCAAACAAAGCGGTCTTTGCAGAATAAACGGAAGCTAGCGAAGAACGAGGTGACGATGGCGTGGGAAACGGATCAAAGGTTGATGTGATCGCGTCGGCACACTACCTCTTCATCTACCATCGGATTAGTTTTATACTTAAATAATTGTTATTTAGTGCTGCGTTGAGCATGAACATTATCTCGGGATCTTGTTTATTGCGTAGACGGTTTGTTTAAGTCCGAGAATAATGGTTGTTCGATTTATATGAGTAATATGTTTTACGACATGCACCTTTGATAGATGGTCTATTCTTATTGAATCTCGATAGTGGAAATACACATATCAACAACATTGAGGCTAAACGCTTGAAATCAAGCGATAATTCGACCTATATGTGGCAATCGTCTTGGTCACATCGAGTGAAACGTATGAAGAAACTCCATTCGATGGACTTCTTGAATCACTTGATTTTGAATCACTTGAAAGATGCGAAGCATGTCCGATGGGTAAAATGACTAAGACTCCATTTTACGGTATGATGGAGCGAGCTACGGACTTATTGGAAATCATACATACCGATGTGTGTGGTCCAATGAGTGTAGCATCGTGTGGTTATCGTTATGTTCTTACCTTCACGGATGACTTGAGTAGATATGGGTATATCTATTTCATGAAACACAAGTCCAAACTTTCGAGAAGTTTAAGGAATTTCAAAGTGAGGTAGAGAATCAACGTAACAAGAAGATTAAATTTCTGCTCGATCGTGGAGGTGAATATCTAAGTTACGAGTTTGGCGAGCATTTAAAGAAGTGCGAATACTTTCACAATTGACACCGGAACACCACAACAGTAATGGTGTGTCCGAACGTCGTAATCGAACTCTCTTAGATATGGTTCGCTATGATGTCACTTACAGATTTACCGCTATCATTTTGGGGTTATGCATTAGAAACAGCCGCATTCACTTTAAATAGGGCACCGTCTAAATCCGTTGAAACGACACCGTATGAATTATGGTTTGGGAAGAAACCTAAATTGTCGCTCCTTAAAGTTTGGGGATGCGAAGCCTATGTAAAGAAGTTACAACGGACAAGCTTGAACCCAAAGCGGAAAAATGCGTCTTCATAGGATACCAAGGAAACTATTGGGTATACCTTCTATCATAGATCCAAGGCAAAACATTCGTTGTTAAGAATGGATCCTTTCTAGAGAAGGAATTTCTCTCAAAGAAGTGACGGAAGGAAAGTAGAACTCGACGAGGTTGTTGAACCTTCTCTCGAATTGCGAGTAGCGCAAAGACCGGAAGAAGTTCTGTGGTGCTGCACCAATAAGGGAGGAAGCTAATGATGATGATCATGAAACTCGGTTGAAGTTGCTACAGAGCCTGAGATCAACGAGAACTCGTACCACCTCCATTGGTATGATTCCGTTATGAATGTCATGGTGGTGGACACCGATGACCCTGCGACATATGAGGATGCGATGAGCCCAGATTCCAATAAATGGCAAGAAGCCATCAAATCCGAGATTGGATCCATGTACGAAAACCAAGTATGGACTTTGGTGGACTTACCGGATGGCCGGAAGGCTGTCGAGAACAAATGGATTTTCAAGAAGAAAACAGATCCTGATGGTAAATGTTATCGTCTATAAAGCTCGACTTGTCGCAAAAGGGTTTCACAAATTCAAGGAGTTGACTACGATGAGACTTTCTCACCAAGAGCTTAAAGTCCGTGAGGATTATGTTAGCAATCACGCATTATGATTATGAGATATGGCGATGGATGTCAAAACAGCTTCCTCAATGGAGACATTGATGAAGAGTTGTATATGATGCAACCCAAAGGTTTTGTCGATCCTAAAGATGCTAACAAGGTATGCAAACTTCAACGGTCCATCTATGGATTGAAGCAAGCATCCCGGTTGGAATCAACGCTTTGATAAAGTAATCAAAAGTTTTGGTTTTATACAAACTTATGGAGAAGCTTGTATTTACAAGAAAGTGAGTGGGAGCTCAGAGCATTCTTAATACTATATGTGGATGACATATTGTTGATTGGGAATGATGTAGACCTTCTTAATAGTGTCAAGGAATATTTGAATAATAGTTTTTCAATGAAGGATCTTGGCAGCTTACATATATTAGGCATAAAGATTTATAGAGATAGATCGAACGCCAAATATCATTGTCACAAAGTACATATTTGGACAAAGTTCTAAAGAGATTTGGAATGGAAGAAAGCAAGAAAGGGTTCTTGCCCATGTTGCTCAATACGACCTTGAGTAAAACTCAAAGTCCGACATCGCAGTAAGATAGAGAAAGGATGAGTAAGACTCCTATGCCTCACCATAGGATCTCAAATGTATGCCATGCTATGTACTAGACCCGACATTGCATATGCCGTTAGTTTAACTAGCAGATATCAAAGTGATCCAGAGTGGATCATTGACAATGATCAAAAACATCCTTAAGTACTTGAGAAGAACTAAGGATATGGTTCTTTCTTATGGAGGTGATGAACATCGTTGTTAATGGTTACACCGATGCTAGTTGGAACACCGATCCAGATGATTCTAAATCACAATCCGGATAATGATTTATTTTGAATGGTGCAGAAGCTAATGGAGGAGTGCAAAGCAAAGCGTTGTGGCGAGATCTTCAACCGAATCGGAATACATGGTCGCCGGAGGCTTCACAAGAAGCGATATGGATGAAGAAGTTCATTACAGCTGGGTGTGGTTCCAAGTGCTTTGGACCCAATGTCTATCTCTTGTGATAACATGGGCCATAGCCAATGCGCAAGAACCAAGGTCACACAAGAAGTCAAGCATATCAAGCTGCTTTCACGCTATTCGAGAACATATCCGGATGGGGATATAAAGATTTGCAAAGTACACACAGATCTGAATGTGGCGGATCCGTTGACTAAACCTCTCCCGAGGGCAAAACATGACCAACACCAAACTGCCATGGGTGTTCGGTATATTACCATGTAATCTAGATTAGATGACTCTAGTGCAAGTGGGAGACTGTTGGAGATATGCCCTAGAGGCAATAATAAATGTAGTTATTATTATATCTTTGTGTTTATGATAAATGTTTACATTCATGCTATAATAGTATTAACAAGGAAACATTAATACTTGTGTGTTTTGTAAACTTAAATTGAAGTCCCTAGTATAGCCTCTATACTTCACTAGCTTGTTGGTTGATTAATGATTGTGGTTTCCCTATCATGAACATTGAGATGTTATCAACAACAAGATCATATCGTTAGGAGAATGATATGGTGGACATACTCCTATAGATAAGCGTAGCATAAAGATCAAGTCATTTCATTAGTTCAATTGCTATATGCTTTACGATACATAGTAACCTAATTCCTTCGACCATGAGATCATGCATATCACCTTTACCGGATGGATGCTTTGATGACATCAAACACCACACCGTAATGTGGTGGTTATAAAAGTGGCATTGAGTGTTCGGAAAGTATTGGTTGAGACACATGGATCAAGAGTGGATTTGTCCATCCACATGACGGATAGATATACTGGGCCCTCTGGTGGAATGTCATCCAATTAGCTTGCAAGCATGTGACTTGGTCACAAGGGATCACATATCACGGAACGAGAAAAGAGTACTTATCAAGAATAAGGTTGAACTAGGTATGCAGAGATACCGACGATCATAACCTTGGGTAAGTAACATATCGTGAGACAAAGGGAAATTGGTATCGTATGTAAGTGGTTCATTCGATCGCAAAGTAATCGAGAAATATGTGGGAGCCATATGAATTTCAGATTCCTCTATTGGTTATTGTTCGAGAAGTGTCTCGATCATGTCCGCATAATTCACGAACCGTAGGGAGACACACTTAAGGATTCGACGTTGTTTGAGTAGTTATGGTATTATGAGAAAGAGACCGAATGTTGTTCGAGTCTCGGATGGGATCCGGATATCACGAGGTGATCCGGAATGGTCCGGAGAATAAGATTCATATAAGGAAAGTCCCGTTTGAGTTCGGGAATGATTCGGTGTTTTCATCGGAATGTTCTAGAAGGTTCGGATTGTCCGGCACTCAGGGGAAGGGTACATGAATGTGTCATTGATCATTGAATGATTGCATCATGTACTATGTGTTATTGCTGTCCCAAATAAAGGATTAAATTGAATCCTAAACAGAAAAGTCAAATGTCCAGGTTTGAAAGTCAAACCGCCAAAACAAGAAACGTGGGAAACAAGCAAGAGGAGTTGGAACCAACTCGAGGAGGAGTAGGACTCCTCCGGGCCAGCCAAGGCCGACTTGGGAGGGACTCCTCCTCCTGGCCAAGGACCTCCCTCCCATAAAAGGAGGCGGGGCTCCTCCATAGACACAATACTTTCTACTCTAGATCTCCGGTTTAGAGCTGTTTTGGTTTAGAGCTTCTAATTGCTTTAGCCAACAGTTTAGAGCCTTCTAATTGGTTTAGAGCCTCTAATTGGTGTGTCTAATTACTAGGCCACTAATCCTCTCTCTCATAAGCTCCACCATACTACCGGCTTAAGGCGAAGCCTCAGGATCTCCTCTACTTCCGGTACCACGCCGTTGTCTTTGCGGAATCGCGAGAGTGCTACAACCTCCATTTTCTTTGGAACAAGGGAGAGGAAGGTCTTCGTCGAAATACGAACGTGTGACCGATCATGAGCGCTGCCGGAACGTATTTGGAAGGATCGTCTACACGATCTTGAGATCGGGAAGAGTACGACTACATCACCCACGAGAATCCGCTCTCGTTAACCACTTTGGAATCTTCGAGGGTGAGTTCCTCTATCGACTCGTTGCTACAATCTAGTAGATAGATCTTGGCTTGTTTGTTTGTATGCGATAGAAAATTTTTGTTTTCCATGCTACGAACCCCTACAATTGGAAGCTCCCGATCCACACCTTCTGGTGGGTGTTGCGGTGGTTGATTTCGGCCACCCACGAGCCCCACGATTGCTACCGCACACCGCGGTAGACCGGCGTGGTCGGCACCGGCAGGTCGAGGGTGTCGGCGGACCGGCGGGGCTGCCGTCGGTGCTCGGTGGTGCCAAACGGGGAGGGGAATGGTGGCGGGGAGCAGGAGCGATAAGGGCTGTCGCGGGGGGCTGCGGTGGCGCCGAGCGCTGGGTATGGGTGACAGAGATGGCCGACGAGAAGATCCTACCATCTGTGTGTGTGTGGGGGGGGGTGGGTAGTTGTGGTGGCGGCTAGGGGTGTTGATGGTCGCCGATGGCGGAGGAGAGGTCGAGGTGGAGGCAGTGTGAACATGCAGAGAAGAGGGAATCTTTTTCTCGGAAGTGGCCGCAGACTTTTATATTTACTTCTCCGTGATACAGATGAGTAAATTCTTTTTGTCCACTAAAACCTTTTAGAGTTTGGTTAGGTCCGGTTATAGAAGTAAAACGGCGTCTTTTACTCCTCTAACCGTTTTTAGGGGATCGGTTAGAGATGCCCTAAGAAAAGCCGGATCAAAAACTATACAAACTATGCATTGCACAGTTTATGAGAAAAACAGGGATGAAAAAACACATTTCTTACAAGGAGACTCGTGGCACGTGTGGTTACTCTGTTACATCGACAGCATCTCGCATTCGTTTTAAAACTTAAACAATTGGAGTGCCGCTGTACGTGCAGCAGATGAGCGTGATGCGAGCAAAGCAGTTTGTATACAGAAATTGCTTGAGCGTGAGCAAAGCAGCATATGCAACTGAACAGCTGGGGATGATGATGGGTTTGTACGTCACATGCTGGCTAGCTTATAACTCATGTGTGAAGAAGTGGCTGGTCAGCCACGACGTCAGTGACGGTGGGCTTAGCTTTGGACGCAGCCAGCCAACAAGCACACTAAATCACCGATCAGTGCAGTGCAGCACATAACTTGATGTGGGCAAGATAGGCGAGGTCGACGCGTGTGCGCGCGGTGGCAAAGCCAACAATTCTTCGTGCTCTCCTGCACCAGAGGAAGCGGGCCGCGCGGCCTCGGCACGTGGTTAGGTCGAGGGCCCTGGCACGAACGGCTCAGGTTTCTTCCACGCGAGAGGTTTTGGGCCGGGCATGTTAGTGGCGGTGGTCATTGGAGAAGAGGAAGACGGCGGCACGTAGAGGAGATGGGGACACCGCTGACATCACCGAGGAAGGGGATGCCATGGCTAGCCATGACGTCCTGACAGAGGTGAGGCCAATATATTATCGGAAAATCTCAGTTACAACTTTTGAGGCAAATCTAACGGTTATGGAGTTGAATGAGCTCCAACTTAATTTTTAATCACTGAAAATTAGCTAAACTGAGAAAAAAATACTCCCTCCGGCCCATCATATTAGTTGATTCAATTTTGTCTAGATTCATATGTATCTAGTTACTCCCTCCGTCCGTAAATAAGTGTACTTCTAGCCTTGTCTTAAGTCAAACTTTATTACGTTTAACTAATTTTTGGACAACGTATCAACATTTATGACACTAAATTGCTACTATTAGATTTATTTTTAAATCTAGTTTCATAATATGTCAATTTGATGTAATGTATGTTTCTATATTTCTTTATAAAGTTGGTCAAATTTGGTTATGTTTGACTTAGGCAAAAGCTAGATGTACACTTATTTGCGGACGGAGGGAGTAAATATCTAGTCTAGATTCATCTATATCTACACAAAGTTGAGTCAACTAATATAGGTATGAGGAAGTAATAAATTAGTTGCTTTAAATTTGTCTAGATATAATGTACGTAGTTATAAAAAAAATATCTAAATACATTTATATCTAGACAACAGTGAGACGACTAGTTTTAAACGGAGGGCCTCTGTCTTGAAATCAATGTCGAACATTGTCTAGATTTACATATATCTATACATGTTTTAGTATATAATTGCATATGAATCTAGACAAATCGATGACAGCTAATTCGAGAGTGAGAAAGTACTCCCTTCGTCCCATATTAGTTTGACTTGTATTTGTCAAAATTTAGATAAACCTCTATACGAGGGAGTACTAATTTGTCGGTACTTGAGAAATACCAAAATCAATTTGCGGAAGTCTCATGTGTAGCAGTGATTAAAGTAGGACCAGGGACAACGGTAAGTACTACCCGCCCTCTGTCGTGCACGCACGTCGCGGGGTAGAGAGATCGCCACACGGCCGGGCTTGCATGCAAAACCTACCTTTCTGAAATCACCGGAGTAAAGCCTTTGTAGAAGGTGTGGCCGAGGTTTCAGATCGATGAACACGACGACGACAACCACAACCACAATTGGCATGCATGTGCACCGATGGATGGTGAACGGCGATAGGGAGAGATGCATGCATGGGATCCATCGCCCCTCCAAACTCGCAACTACTCCGGAGGAGTGAATACGATCGACCACCCATCCATCCATCGGTCGGGGTCATTATCGTCCCGGTCGCATGCACGATGAGTTGTTTCGTCTCGTACGTGCATATCATTTGATATGATCGGTGGTCAAGTACTACTGGTGCATGTGTGCTTTAATTTGGCAATCATTTGATTAGACTCGACTAAGGTCCCGATTGCATGTCATGCATGAGCTTCTTTGGGAAAAGAAATCGTATCAGCGCATGTAGCCAGCTATTCTCAGCTTAATCGGTGCATGTCACGTGTGCTTTGCAGAGGACCAGAGCCAGAGCCAGAGCCAGAGCCAGAGCTAGAGGTATTCTCAGTATATACTGCCTACGTCCTACCTCTGGCTTCTACTCGGTTTTTTTTTTCATCGCTCGGCCCGTAATGCGGCATCCAGGGTAACACGGGCCGTGGCTTTCAAAAATCAAAGGCAATCTGTGACACATGTGATGGAGCGTGGCACCATAAAAGACCAACAACAATATAAAGCTCGTCTTATCATTATTTTAGGTGTTGTTAGATTTCTTATGTTGCAAGCACTTGCTTTTCGTGGTTATGATGAGACTCCGAGCTCAAAGAATAAGGGGAACTTTTTGGAGATGATGAGTTGGTACAAGAAAAAAGATCCAAACGCCAGGGCTTTGCTTGATAGTGCCGGTGGGAACCATTTGATGATTGCCCATGAGATACAATTGAACTTGTGCAAGGCTTGTGCAGAAGAGACCACTCGATCCATTCTCGCCGATATTGGAGATATGAAATTTTCTTTACTTGTTGATGAGTCTAGAGATGTATCTATAAAGGAGCAAATGGCTATGGTATTGAGGTTAGCAGCTTATTTATTGTTTTATTATTTACATGTTACTTAATTGCTTATTTACTTATGATTTTTTGTATTATGTAGGTATGTTGACAAACAAGGGTATGTGGTTGAGAGATTTGTATGGTATGTTTCTTGACTATGGCCTATCTAGGTCTAGATTGAGAGGGCAAGGATATGATGGAGCTTCTAACATGAGAAGGCAATTTCGTGGCTTGCAAAGGTTGATATTAGATGAAAATTCATATGCATTTTATATTCATTGTTTTGCCCATCAGTTGCAGTTAGTGGTTGGTGCTGTTTCCAAGTGTTGTTCCTCCATATTGGATTTCTTTAACAATGTCACTTTGATTGTCAACACTGTTAATGCTTCTTATAAAAGACATGATGAAGTAGCGCAGCATCAACATGATACTATGGTCAGCCAATTGGAGTCTGGGGAAATTTTTTCAGGAAGAGGAAAAAACCAGGCAACCAACCTTGTAAAACCTGGGGATACACGGTGGGGCACACACCATAAAACTTTGTGTAGATTCATTATGATGTGGAAATCTGTTCTTCATGTACTAGAGAATGTTCATGATGATGGAGAAAGTCTTACACAAAGAACCACGGCGTGTGGCTTGATTTCTCATATGGAGAGTTTTGAATTTGTTCTCTTATTGCATCTTATGATCAGACTATTGGGCAAGACTAATAAGTTGTCACATTGTTTGCAAAGTAAAAATCAAAACATTGTTCGTGCTGTGAGTTTGATTGGCGTAACATTGGACAAGCTTCAAGGTATCAGAGATAATGGTTGGGATGAACTCATGAAAGAGACAACTGACTTTTGTATCAAATATAACATTGTGGTGCCAAACATGGATGATACAATACCCGCTCGTGGTCGCTCAAGGGGTCGTGGATGTACAATGGTAACTTACTATCACCGCTTTAGATATGAAATATTCAATGTTGTGCATGATCAAGTTCTTGTTGAGTTGAATAACCGCTTTGCTGAAAAATCCACTCAATTGTTGAGGTGCATTGCTTGTCTTGATCCAAAAAACTCATTTGCTAATTTTGATGAAGACAAACTTATTGAACTTGCTGAGATGTATGCTGAGGACTTCTCCATGTATGAGATTTCTTTTGTCCTTAGAAATCAACATGAGACATTCATTGCTGATGTGAGAGGTGATTCAGATTTTCTGAATTGTCATGACCTTGGTAATCTTGCTGTGAAGATGGTTCAGACTGATAGACACATGGTTTTTCCTCTGGTGTATCGCCTCATTGAGTTGGCATTGATTTTACCTGTTGCAACAGCATCAGTGGAGAGAGCTTTCTCGGCTATGAATATTATCAAGACCGAGTTAAGGAATAAAATGGGTGATGATTGGATGAATTATAGCATGGTGTGCTATATTGAGCGGGATGTATTTCACTCTATCAATGATAATGATATTGTATATCGTTTTCAATCTTATAAGTCACGTAGAGGTGTTTTACCTCGTCGTTTTGGTAAGTTTTCATATTTTTATCAATAATTGATTGTTTTTTTCATGCTTATGCATTTTCTTATGAAATATTCTTGATTTTTTAAGGTATTGGTTCTTCTTCTACTAGTGACGAGGTTATGGAAGGCTCAGATGAACCAAACGAATGATTTGGTACTATCTATTGCATTTTGTACTACTATTTCTAGCTTTTTAGTCATCTCTTATGTATGTCCTTGGATTGTTAACAAAGGATTTAAAAGTATATGTTCATGTTTGCCATCGTACCAAAAACAAAATTGCGGTAGTACAAGATTTTTCTAGTAAATTTTTTATGCTTAGTTTTTGGTCCGGGGCTTGCTCCATTCCTGACTCCGCCGCTGACTGCATCCTACCTGCGTGCTGCAAGCGCGCTTTGCAGTTTGCGTAAACGAGAGGGGAGAGTCAGAAGTATATACACTGCAGTGGAGTACTCTGCTACCGATGAGTGTGCGTAAGCAAGGGAGCTGTAGCAGTATTACTACGACTATGTTGGTTGCATAGGCAGCATCGTCTCGCATCCGTTTCAAAACTGAAAGAATACTAGGATCGTGTACTGCATATGCAGCAGATGAGCAGGGTCGTCTGAGCAAAGCAGCATATACAACGGACCGGAGATGATAGTGATGACGAGGAGGAGGAGGAGGAGGAGGAGGAGGAGGTCCTACGTCACACGCGCGCATGCACGCTAGCTAGCACGCGCAGGAGAAATAAAAAACAAATTATTACAAGCATGTGAGAAAGAACCGAAGAAGGAGCTTCGAAGGTGACAGTGGGATGCACGTTAAGCGATGTGTGATGTGCAGCATGCAGCCCACGTGTGTGGCTAGCTTGAACGTACACGAACTCGATCCAGTTGTGTTGCGCTGTTTAACTAGCGTCGTCCTTGGTTAATTAAGTGTGTAAAAGCTGGAGTATTTTCCTAGTAGGTCCTGCGCTTGAGCTCGATGTGTTCCCTTCTCTTGTGCTTTGAACTTGTGACGTGGGCCAAGTCGCGACCGATCGGCCGACGGCGACCGCGGCGTCGACGTCTGAGCGCGGCGGTGGCAGCACAGCAGTTCTTCCTGCACTCTTTTTTATCGGAGGACTGGAGGCGGCGGGCCGCGCGGTTTCGGACCGTGGTTAGGCCGAGGGCCTTGGCCCGGACGGCTATGATTTTCGCTCAGTGGACGGGTGAAGCTGCCGCGGCATGCAATGCAGGATTTACGGGCCGGGCTGACTCTCACAGTGGCTGCGTCAGTTCTGTTCTGCTCTGCTCTGACTCTGAGATATACACGATTTGTCCGTCACAAAAAGAAATGGTGCGCACGACACTACTTACCATTCAGTTCAGGTGACATTATCGTACTGTATTAGCGCTCAAACGACCCGAGCACGTAGCTAGCTGTGATCAGCTGCATCATATCTGACTGACCACTTCTCAGCATCATATCCACCTGACACCATCCACACTTCCACAGCACTCCTGCCGGTGTTTTATTCCTTTAGAAACGCAGCAGGGGAGCCGTTCTTTCCAGTTGTTACCAGTACGGCGTTCTACTCTGCTGGCTGGACACCACACCATGCCCAATGATGGGAACCATACAAGTGGTGATTCCTGACCAAAAGGTCAAAACTGTCGGCCAAGGGAGAGGTGCAATCATGCTCACAACACATGGAACGGGCGTGCTATAATGCCCAGGGTGATCCTATCATCGTACTGATTTCAAACTTTGCATCATATTCATATTCCACAGCCAGTAAAGAACAAATCATCATAATACGGAGAAGCAAGCATAAACGTTCTCTTGCTTCTAAATTTCCACTATATATATATATATATATATATATATATGCAAGTACTCCCTCCGTTTAGAAATATAAGATGTTTTAGGTTTGTGAAGTAGATGTATCTAAACATCTTTTAGTGTATAGGTTCAAATGAATCTAGACGCTAAAATGTGTCTAGATACATCTCATTCACAAACCTAAAACATCTTATATTTCCAAACGGAGGGAGTAGTACAGGAAACCTAACCAATGAGTGGACTCACCGAGTCGCCGAGGAATGGATATACAAGAATGAAAGGGTAGAATTTTGCAACGACGAGATCCGAGGGGCGAGGGACCAGAGCAAACAACACAGGTCACGAGTCATCCATCTTGACTGTTCTGCACCAGGTGCAAAGCAGGTTCTTCACAATCCTGGCACCGAATTTCCTACTGAGGTTTTATACAAGCAACAACGAGAAGAGGTCCTAAGGTTGCTTGCCAGATCAATCAATCACGACGCTCCGACCACACTTCTCTCAGGAGCTCGTATCTCACATTTGCGGTGTCGCCTCCTAGTCGAGTACTGAAATGGGCCACGCCATCACAGGGCGAGGGTGGAGAGCTCCGGTCATAGAGGGACATCAAGGGAGAGCCCAGGTCGTCCAGATCGTCGTCGCTGGTGTACCCTCTCCTCTGGACCATAGAGGCCCTTCGGTCCACCTTTGCATTGCCACTGGTGTCTGCCATTTTCTCTGCTACATCCTTCAAGGAAGGGGCACGGTACACAACAGGAGCGGCAGTGCATGGGAATGTACTGATCAGATGTTTTTCTGGAGAGCACTCCTGCAAGCTCTGCACGGCAGCAATGACAAGAGTCGTTATGGTGTTTAAGTTTCTTGATACATCATCACATTTTGAAAAACAGAAGAAAATCTTCCTCGGCAACAAAACATACCTCACAATTCAGCTCCTCTAGAACTAGGACTGGGACAGGATCGGGGCAGAGCTCGTCAGGGGTGAAGTTGCAGAGTATTCTTGTTACCAGTGGAATGCCGATTGATGGGCACACCTAACACAAATTTTCAAAACTTCAACTACAGTATGGCTGATGGTGACGAAAAGTGAAATGGTAACAATTTAGCAGACTGTGGACTGGGACAGGGAGCGAGGAAACATGAGACACACCTCTTTCCTGATGGAGTTCTCAAGAAGAAGGTCCTTTGGAAGCATCAGAAGATCACTCAACTCATTGAGCAGCTTAAAGGAATTTAATTCGCACCCCACTTTTCTTTCATCACCATCTTGGCCATCCTTTTCAGAGTCATCACCATCCATGCCAAACGTATCCGTCAACCATCTGGACCAGCTTCCGATCTGTGGACGTATTTTCATGCATAAACAGTAGGTTTGCAAGAACATTCAGAAGAGTTGTTTGCAATGACTGAGTAAAATCGTGCAAAAGGCTAAAGGCCCTATTCTAGTTTGCTTGTTCTTCATGAAATCACAAGCATTAAAACAGAATAAAGGGGCGTAATCTAAGGATATATATAGGTTTTCATTTAGAGAAACAATCTATGGATATACTAGTTGCTTTCCAGTTTAGGTACATACTGAATTCTTCAGCTGTGCGCCTGATCCGAAGCTTAAGTGGCCAGCTTCAATTGGCAAAACCCTTGAGTCAAGAATTGGATCAGAGATTGGATCAGATGGTATCTCATTCTCTGATTCACGAAGGATGGCGTTAAATAAAGCAACATCTAAGCGTGCTACACATTGATCCATAACCTGAGAATAACAGCACAACTCATGAATACAGTTAAGGAAAATATTAATCCTTTCAAATGATGAGAGAAATTTTAGAGCGTACCAGTTTTGCTAGTACCGGTAAGCAGCCACACTCATGTCCACTAGCCCGAAGAGGACATATTCTGCTGAAGGCATCGCATAATGCACTCTTCCAGAGATTAATGGAAAAGACACCTTGATGCCGATCGACTGAAGCAGGCCCTAACAACCTCCCAGGCATTGGAGTGGATGAATCTTGAACAGGAGTTTGCATACGGGGTGTCAGCGCCTGAAAAGAGAAATAGAATTTATGATACTGGAAGAATGGCTCAATTGGAAACGTTGTTTACAAGTCATGTTTTACAGGAAGCAAGCTCAGATGATGGTCCTTGAAGTTTTGCCAAGATAGTGTAAGGTGAACTCTATACCTGCCACCACACAGACTCGACAATCCGAGAAAAGATCCAAGACTCAATTTTCTCCAACGAGGTCAACACTGTAGTGGTTTCGTGCCAATCATCTGGTAACTGTATGGTAGTATGCCTAGCATGAGTGCCATTGGAGTTGCTTTTCCATCTCATCGGCGAAGAATTCTTGTCAAGCTTTTTTGTACTATTTGTGGTGAAAGCTTTAATAAGTGGAGTTGATTGGCATGAAATACCAAAAGCTTGTGCAATGATCTCTCTTAGGACAACTATGTTTGAGAGCCAGAATGTCAACCTACATAAAAGTTTGATTCTCAAATCAAAGTCAAAAGGAGCTAATATTGATGGCCATATGCAGAATAAAAGTTAAACATACTAATAGCCCTAGTTTACCTTGAAACATCATTGCCACAAGACTTTGCAACGAGCACAAGTCCAGAAACAGAGTTCTTTGCGACAGAAGCTTTCTTATCTGGGGACCAATTCTTTGATGCGTGAATATATAACCTAGAAAGACGCCTAGCTGGTGTATGCAACTTATGTGATGAACATCCATGCTCTGGCACGATAGAGTAAAGAGAAACCTCTAGGGCAGCAACTTCACGTAGCTCTTGCTCCAGCTTTTCAATTTTTAATTCTAATTCCTCGATTTTTTCATCATTCTTTTCATATGCAATTGACTTGTCATCATCCAATACACCTTGCTCAGTATCAGCAATTTCATCATCAGTACAACTACTCTGATCACAGTGTGGAGCTTCGTCCAAGACATCAATCTCCTTTGCCTCTTCAATTGACTCCTTATTACCAGGCTTTATGCCATCGATGCCCTTAACATCAGACGCTATACCCTCAATGGACTTATCATCAGTTGATGTACCCTCAATGGACTTATCATCAGTCATTCCACCCTCAATGGACTTATCATCAGTCTCTACAGCGTCAATGGCCTTATCATCAGTGGGTCTGCCCTCAGCGGCCTTATCATCAGAAGCTCTGCCCACTATGGAATTATCATCGGTGGTTGTGCCCTCAATAGCTTTAGCATTTGTTTCCTCAGACGCATCAGATGAAGGACCAGAAGGAGCTTCCACAGTTTCTGGCTTTTGAACATCAATAGTTTTAACAACATTAGCCGCTTTGTTTGGCTTCTGTGATTTTTTCTGAGTATTGTTTGGCGAAATATATTGCAGCTTAGTGTTGACTAGACGAGTGGAATTAGTTCTGGTCAGACGTGAGTTATTTGGCTTTGACTCTTTCTTCGCTAGCTTCTTCGGAACCCTTGAGACTCGTTTCACTTTAGTATCTTCATTACTGTTAGCCTCACCTTGAGATGAAAAGGAATCGCTGGCTGCTTCATAGTCTGATTCAGCTTCCTTCCCTTGTTTACCATCACGTTCCATCTCCACATCAGTTGAGTGGTCATTTCTTTCTTCCCCATTCTCCCTAGCACCCATTTCAATATTGTCGGATGTACTAGAAACTTGATACCTAGACAGAACCTCAACGAAGTTAGTTATGTGAGCAAATGTCTAGCAGCTTGTGCAAGTTAATAGGCAAGATAGCAGAAGTTGTATCCAGGAAGGAACATCATAATCATTATGCCATGGTAAATGGCTCATGAAAAACAACTTGTACATAACTTTCTTCAACTATAAAATGTAATGATAGTTAGAACTTCAGGCAGACAACTAACTGAAAGTGCAGTAGAATTTCAGAGTAAACAAGTTAACTTCCACAGTAATCAACGCAGAATGTAGCTTGCAGTAAGGCATCCACTATATCACACAATGATTAACTGATTAAATGATCATACTGTAAAACAAGCTGACATCAAACAGCTGCCTTCCAGAAAGTCTCAAGATCTGGACAGCTAGGCGAAGTAAACACCAAAAGAAACATCTAACTACCAAAATTAATGCTCCAACAAGAGAATTTGGTACACAAATAATATGTCTCCTTGTGCAATTCACTAGCGGTAGTTGGGATGCACATGGAGGTGGGACACCCTGAGGTTTGTACCACCGTTGGACTGGATTGCATTGGAGGACGAGGTCCCAACTCCCAGTTGGACCAAAGTGCCAGGGACACAAAAAAGCTGTACCAAAACTGGAGATCTGACAAAGCTGTACCAAATGTAAACTGGGCGCTAGTGAGATAGCGAGCAGTACTTGATTCCTAGTCGTTGGCCAGAATTACCATTCACAACGCAAAGCAGGTAAAACAGGGACGCGCAGGACACCGATTCCTGTGGTTGGCCACGGTAATTCACCACAAAAAAGTTAAGTGGTCAGGGATTTTTTTACTGACTGACTGAATTTCACAAACGCGAACCATGGGATCAGGGATGCACCAACAGAGCCAACTGAAATCTACACCCAAGACGCCTAATCCGGTGCAGTTCAGCAGATGACTGCTTCGGAAAGAGCTCGGACATCACAGCAACAAGAGCAAGAACAGGAGAGAAGCGGCCAGCTCGGTTGCCTCGATCCGCGGATGCGGATCAGAAGATACTGTCAACTAGCTACGCGGATGCGATTTCAGTCGGGACTGCTCTGATTAGCAGACAATGAATGTTCGATCCCTTGCTACAGGTGCATCGAAAGAGCTAGTAGTATTGGAAGAAAAATGAAAGAAGAGACAATGCAGCGAAAAGGAAGCTAGTAAGTACCAAATCTAGAACCGAACACTTTAGCACGGGAAAATCTCCACCGCGCAACCGACAGATTTGGGGACGGATTTTGTAGAGGCGGGACGGCAAGGAGGAGAGCAGAGCGGTCCTCACCGGGGTTCTTCCGCCGCCTCAGTTCCTGCGACGCGAGCGGGAGCCGGGGGAAGCGAAACTCGAACCAAACCGAGCGGTTGTTCCCTCCTCTTCTCTCCCTTTTTTCTAATGGCGGCGCGGGGTTCAATGCGGAGCAGAACCGGGCGCTCGGATCAGCGGCGTGGCAAGCTCGACTGCGCGTGCGGAACGTTGGTTGGGGAAGGGCGGCGTGGGAGGAGGAGGAGGAGACGGCGGCGGCGCACGCGGCCAGCGGCCACTGGGCGGGCGGGCTGATGCTGCGGCGAGCAGTGTCACAGGCGTGCAGCGCGTGGGGGTGGTGGGTTTGGGCTGGCTGGCGCTGCTCATATCATCATCAACCGACGTGGGTTTCGAGGCGTTCCGATCGAGTCAGCGCACCGCGCGGTGAGGTTAGCCAACCACTTTCTGGTTCGTCGTTTTATGTACAAGTCGTTTCTTTTCAATTCTTTGTCTTTACAAGTCTTTTTTATATATGTATGAACGTGAATATATTTTCATACTACTCATTTCGTTTTAAAATAGATGTCGAAAAATTATCTAAATTTAGATGCATTTATATATTAAATAGTGTCTAGGTTTATTTAAATTCGGCGATATCTAATCTAAGATGGAGGGAATACTATCATTACTCCTTATTTTGTTTGGGCACACTCTACGTATTCAATCAGAATGTTCTTAACAAGATGCTTAGTGAGATGCAACAATTTCAGAATTACTATTTTTTCTAGATGTCTCAACCAGGATCTGTCTATAGGTTCTGTGCGTCCTAGGGCAATATGAAATCAAGGGCTTCTTGTTGAAGGCGTTAGCACTAGCTAGCTCACTCTCTATGGGTCCTAGGGCAATATGAAATCAAGGGCTTCTTGTTGAAGGCACTAGCACTAGCTAGCCCACTCTCTCACATGCACGGACGGAGGTAGAAGAAGGTAATAGACACAGTAGAAATTTTCTTAACAAGATGGCTTAGTGAGATGCAATAATTGGAGAATTACTACTTTTTCTAGATGTCTCAACCAGGGTCGACCCATAGATTTTAGGGGTCCTAGAGCAATATCAAATCAAAGGCTTCTTGTTTAATGTGTCAGAGATTTCCTACGGTCAAGGGGGCCATTGCCCCCCCCCCCCACCCCACACACACACTCTAAAAAATAAATTACAGATATTTAATGTGGTACCACATATACACATTTTGGAATCTGTCTAAGGCTTTACCCTTGTGAGGTATGCGGTGAAGCCTTCGACAGATTTCAGAATTTAGAACTACATCGACAGACGCATAACCTTCTATGGAAGCTACTCAAGAAGGATATCGATAGACGCAACACGAAGAATGTATATACATGCCCAGTGCCAGGATGTATATACAACGACCCGAAGCGAGGGCCCTCTACGACCTCAGCGCCATCAAGAAACATCATGGGAGGAAACACGGGTCGAAGAACTTGCCCTGCGACTGCGGTCAGAGCTACGCCATCCAGGCCGACCTGACAGCGCATAAAAAACGTTGCCCCACGTATCACTCTTTCCTACCAGGTTGAATTTCATTCAATACAAGAGTTCTTAAAAAAGTGAACTTACACATTCAACTTCGAAAATTCTTTCTTTGAATGTTGCGCGGGATGTAGCCACCACCGACACCAGGCTCCCCCGTCTAGGTTACCGGTGTGACGAGCATGCCGCCGTCCCCACCCTCGCCCCCTCCGGTTGTCCCTGTCGCAGATCCAACAAACTTTTCCTGGATTCTCGAAGACCTTGATTTTCTCTCTCCACCCTCGCCACCGATGCCTTCATCGTAAGCGCTAGACGACCAGTTTGATGACTAGTCGGGATATATATAATATTAATATATTATAATAATATTATATATAATATAGTCCCTCCGTCCCATAATACCTGACATGGTCGGACGTTTTGCAAGAACACCCTTAGCCTTTTTCCGATTCCCTAGTCCACCCGTCCATGACACGCTCGTGACTCGCACTCCTCTAGGACTCCCTCCCCACCTCGCTCTCCTCCGGCTTGCCACCACCGCGCTCTGCTCCGCCTCTGCTCCCTTATTAATAATATATTAATATTTTATCATGTGTTTTACTGGTTCCTAACTAGGACCGGTCCATAGATTTTGGGGGCCCTAGGGCAATATGAAATAAAGGGCTTCTTGTTTAATGTGTCAGAGATTTCCTAGGGCCAAGGAGGCCATTTCCCCCTACTCTAAAAAATAAATTAGAGATATTTAATATTTATGCTAAACTTTTAAAGATTACTTAAAGTTTATCATGATTAGAGTTCTTGGACATCTCAACAATGCATGCAACCTCCGCCACTTGTTCACACATAAAAGACTTAAAAATATTAGTAATTCGTAAAATAAATTATGGTAATGCAATAACAAATTAAATAATTTGTACATTTGATAGATCCATGATCTTTGAAATCTCGATGAACACATTCAAAACCGCTTATTTCTATTGATCGAGCAAACTATATATCATGATATTATTTTTATCAATTTCTACTTGTGTACATATGCCTGTGCAAAAAATGAATTAATGAGTAAACATATTAGACACTGAATTAATAAGAGGATGGAATAATCTCTCAAACATACTTCCTTGATTTAGAAATATAAGATGTTTTAGATTTGTGAATCAAATGTATCTAGACGTCTTTTAGTGTATATGTTCGTCGAGATTGAACCTATACACTAAAAGACATCCAGATACATTTGATTCATAAATCTAAACTATCTTATATTTCTGAACGGGGGGAGTATAAGATAGGGACAAATAGAATTGTTGGGAATCAAAAGAGAGTTGCTTGGAGAATAATATAGTTATACGATTGTGTCATTAGTCTTTACTAATAAATATACTCACAACCTTGTACAAGAATGTGAGAACCGATGTTATTCTTCACATTTGGAGAGGCCAACAAAATCGTGGCATCGAGAAAAATATTTGGTAATTTTAGAGTATTTGCATGATAGGCTATATTTTAAACCATTTATATATTTTTAGACAACAATTTATATTTTCTAGAATTATTTTATATTGTTGGACGTTAAAAGTTTTAGACAACTATGAGTATATAGATAAGGCGTGGGCCGGGCCCCTAGACCATTGGGGACCAGGGCGAGCGCCCCTCTGCCCCACCCTATAGGCCAATCCTGGTCTCAACTTTGTCTAAATTCTGATATATTTACATACCAAATAATATTTAAATACATTTGAATTTTGACAAATCTACGATATTCTTTTTAGTACGGAGGGAGTACTTGCCCTGGCTATTTTGTTTGGACCGGTATCCGGTATGTTTGGACTCCTTGCTCGTCATACCAAACCTAACTAAGACATTTGGGAATGCCAATTTATGCAGTACTATGATTTAATACTCTTTCTAACCCATATTAGTTGACTTCAAGTTGTCTAAATTCAGATGTATCTAGATAAATTTTAGTGCTAGATACATTCGAATTTAGACAAATACAAGTCAACTAATGTGGGTTGGATGGAGTAGCATATTTCTTTTACTTGTACTACATATTATCATGAAAGTAACATGACCGGGAGAACCTATCATGGTACAAGTGGTAAAATAGGTCGCCAAATTGTCGTGTTTACATACTTGTGTCCTGTTTCTCGGTTAGTATTTGGGTCTCAAAATCCTTGTGCGGACTGACATAAAAGGTTGACCACATCCGAATGTATAAACGGATGATGTCACCTTATGGGAGCCAACGCTCAATTGCGGTGAAATCGAGTAGTACTGTTTTAGTGTATATATATCGAGCAGGAAACTAAAATTGGTTGCGACAGTTGAGAACCACGCTTGACGATAAATCGTGAACACCTTCTTTTCGAAAACAGATAAATTGACCGCCAAAGTAACATGGGGCTGCAGAAAGTTTTTTTAAAAAAAGACTTGCCCGCTGGGAGAAAAAGAAAACTCTGCAACATATTAAAACATTGGAGCAGGTGACCGGACACGGTACCCCGTCGGTCGGTGCCGGCAGAGGCTGTAGGTGGTGGCAATGCAACCGGCTGTTCCTGGTGACGTGACAGAATCAGACTAGGCTCAGCTCATCACTTCATCAACAACGCCGGAGCCGTGATCTTTTCAGCTCACCGTCACCTCCCCCAACCCAAGTCGTAACGCCAACTTCTCCCAGGTCATGTTACTTTCTAATCTACGCCCGTGGAGGTTTGCAGCTGGGCGTACAGATACAAGGGCTGGCCGTAAGAATTCATACAGGTACGCGGGCCGAGAATTTCGCATATAGCATAGGAAAACCACTAATCTGCGAGGTTGCCACCATCGTCTAGAGTCTAGACAGTACCGTCAAAATACGAAATGGCATCATCTTGCTGGTGGTGCCCGTAGATTTCTGTACAAATGCATTCGTTTTGGAATGTGCCTTTTGTCTTCGAAAATTCAAAATGTTTAAAAATTCAGAAAAAATACAGAGGTGTACATGCTGATATTCTATGTTCGTACATGAAGTTTCATGAAAAAAAGATATTTTATGTGGCCTGTATAGAAAAGACGATTTTGTATGTTGTAAAATAGCTTTTTACAAGATATATCTTTGTATTTCTTACATAGACCACGAAATATGTCTTTTCACTAAAAAAAACTTTGTATGAGCACCTAGAATTTTGTTTCAGATTTTTTTAACATTTTAAAATTCATATAAAATTTATTTTTTATAATAGGTTTATTTAGGCCTGGGAGCCAAAACGCCGTGTCTGTCTTGTCTTCTACTTCTTTTTTTCTATTTCATATCATTTCGTTTAATATTGCCGTGTAGGCAGCTGATCTCCAATCTGTCAACGGCTGGTAAACCCGAAAACTGATGGTGATTTTGCTAGAACTATCGTCCTACATGGAAGTTTCAACCTAGCTAATGCACAAATTACACGTGGAGTACACTATGCTAACGCTAGTCACAGTAAGGATAACTTCAGTATTTTTTTCGTTACAACTCTTAAGAGCAACTCCAACACACACTACGGGACGCAAGCGATACGCCGAGGGTTAAAAGCCGTTGGCGTAGGCTACGCCGACGGCTGCCATCGGCATAGGCTTCTCAGCAAAGAGGTCAGAGTATGAGTGCCGTAGCAAGTACCTTTGGTCAAAGCTTGCAGAAATGCTGGAAAAATATGCCGCTCTGCATCCATGGGTATGCATGTTCACAGTGTTCGTTTTGCTACATACATATTCTCTTAATTTGATATCTCTCTCTAACCGCTTCACTAATGCACACACCACCTTAATTTTTTGTTTCAGGAAGGAAAATACACGCTAGGAGTTATCTGCGGTGTGGAGAAGTGTGGTTATTTATTCACGCAGGGCTACCGCGTTAATTTTATGGCTGCTGCTTCCAAATCTGGCAACGTACACGACAAGAACACGCTCTTCTTTGCTGAATTCTGGGTGTCACTTAAACCCAACGAGTCAAAACCAGACATATGTTGCCCTCTAAACCCTCCGTATACCGACTACCGACTATCTTGGATACCGACACGGAGATCTTTGCACCCATCAGTTTCGCTGAGCATTATCCATGCGCTTCAGCGGGAGACGTAGGAATACGTTTGTGACTGGGCGAGCTTGTTTGAGCCTGGTCAATAAACTCTGAGGCTAATTTGGTTATTCGTGCTCTTTGTGATTAGAGTGAATTTCACTTTTTTTGTGCATTGAGACACTAATTACCCCATTTAATAGAAGTTCTATCCGAATGTCCTATTTAAGAAAATTCTAAACATGATTTTATCCCGTTTTAGCATTCAACACGTGTTCATGGATAAGACTGGCATGTTAGCACGATGTGCCGCCACAAAATATGTCAAGATCGGAGGACGTCGTCGTTGATCATATCTATCCTTCTCTGTACCAAATGTTCTATTTTTTGTTGCCATCTCGATAATTTTGAAGTTTAATCATCACCTCACACCTTGCCCAATAGATATGCATTAGAAAACGAGGGTTTAAAGTTTCCAAACATGATAATTTAGATGAATTTTCACTACATAGGGTAATTAGTGTCACAAATGCACAAGTAGAGGGTAAAAAGTGGAATTCACTCTTGTGATTAATTAATCATTTGAACCACGAAAAACTCATAGGAACATCCTTTTGGTTAGGATTCTTCCTGTTCTCTGTACCCTAATGCTTCACCAAGTGCGTGGAGTTGCTGCGATGTATTGATGATACTAGTATTGTTTTGTATGTTCAAACTTATTCGATCGGTGCTTTGACTATCTGTTGTTATTGTTCTCTATTGTTTGTCACTGTAACTACTGAATAATTTCGAGCACAGATTGATGTGATCGATCATATATGCCCTAGCTAGTTACTTGTGCCAGATGATAAAATGCCCCACATCCTAAAACAAAAGGCAGTAGTAGTGGATAGAATATTTCCCATGCAGCCATCATGTCCAAATTTATTCGCGAACGAAAACCAAAAAGAGAGAAGCAACTCTTCTGCTATCCTCTTTGTCTTTAAAGTGTCAAAAAATGACTAAAAGAATGTGAATCTGCTAGTCTAGCAAATTTAGAACTAATCCACAATTTCCTCTGACAATTTCCTCGGTCAACGTACTGCTAATAATAATAAAACAAGTTCAAATGATAGCACATTAATCATAGAAGAGGTAGTAGTAGTGAAGATGATATATACTCATACAGAAAATTGGGTCTGTAGCAGTTTAAAATGGGAGGACATTCGGTCTGTAACACACAATGATATTCTTTTTTCTTGGATCTGTATAGCACACAATGGCGTGCCGAGTATTACAGGACGGCGGGAGTACTATGATTCCAATGAGAAGCAGCCGCCTAGGAACAAATTGTTTCACAGCACACACTCAATGTTGCGGCTTCCAACGGTGTACCGCTTGGACATGTGCTTGATCAGCTGGAGAGAACCCTCGGCATCATTGCTGTGCTTCACCTCCAGGCCAGTGAAGACCGCATACTCTTTGTCATCCATGTCCTCGTCCGAAGAGTATGGATCTGAATAGTCCGGACAGGCGCGCCTGCACAGCGGGGGCCCGTAGGACAGGTGCGCAGCAGGGTCCCAAAGAAGGTGACAACGCAAAACCTGCCCGGGCCGAGGTTCAGAAGGTGACTCCTCATCCTCCTCAGGCGGGTCGAGATACTCCAGAGTATGCCGCGGGACCGGCGGGTGTGCAAAGTCCATGGCGGAGAGGTCTAGGGCGGATATGCCGGTGAAGGGGTTGCAGGCGGAGAGGCCAACCCAGAGGCTGAGCTCGGGGGGACGTACTCGGCCTTACCGAAGAAGGGCAACACCCAGTCGGCGACTCGTCTCCACCAGCAGCGGACTGTATCGAAGGCGTAGGTGCCGATGCTCTAATCTTGCAGCGACGATATGCATATTGTGGAGTGATCGATCGCCACATAGGAGTACAGGTCAGGTGCCGTGTCTGGATCACGGAAGAATGGCGGCGGCGGCAGAATATCCCAGCGCCACCGCTTCTCGCGGTAGCAGAAGACCTCGAAGCAGCGATCGATCTCGGCGGTGGGGGACAGGTCCAACACGTAGAGCGACTCGCGCTCGTTCACGGGGTCGGCTGGATCGGCTTCTTCTTGGGGCATGGAGACGGAGATGACGTTCGGCCTCTTGCTCGAGTTGAGGGAGGGGTGGACTGAACGAACTTCGTCTCGAGATTATAGAGCACGGTCTGGCAGCGAGGGTCGGCGTAGAGGACGTTATCCTCGCCTCCCAGCAGGGAGAACAGGTACACCGTCCTACAGTTCAGCAAGCTGGGCGCTGCTTGGAAATTGACTGCCGGCGGAGGCAGTCTCTTCCAGCCGCCGTCAATCGCCCCTCGTTTAGACAGTCGTCTTGTTCTCTCCGGCGACGGCGGCAGCGGCAGCTTGTGCGGTTTCCGAGTTGGAGTAGAAGAGGTGCTTGCAGATGTCGATGCGGCGCAGCGGATACGTGCGACGCTCGAAGTCGTACAGTACCAGATTCAAATATTTACGACCGTCGCCTGAGCAATACCAGTACCAGATCTCGGCTGGAGATATCCGACCGGAAGAAAGGCGGCGGAGACACGGACAGGGTGGTTTTGTCAAATCTGGAAGAAAGGCACGAGCAGGAAGGCGGCGGCTGGAGGTCACATTTCTACTTAGCTGGGTCGGGCCAGCAAGCTGGTAAATCTACCTAGGTCATCTCCAAGAGCGCACTGTTATTGCGTTTGGACGACCCAAAACCTTTCGTCCCTTTTTTTCTAAGATATGCTAAAAATTGCACTCAAATTTGACATAGTAGAAAAATCAAATAACTATCTAAAAATACAACATAACCTCTACAAAGAAAGATTTTTCTGGGCAGGGTTACATAGAAAGGATTTAACTAAACAAACAAAACAAAATAAATATAGCACAAATTTAACATACTACTACAACTCAGAGTCGGATTCAATGACAATGACAGCGGTAACTCATGCGCCAGCGCCATGGTCAAGCGCGCACGATGCACTAGGCATTGGCGCGAAACGCAGATGTGTGGTGGCTGTTCGACATTTTCGACCCAGTGCGCGACACATCCTGATCTACAAGATTGCAATGGTGGCATAGAAAGAGGGGCGGCAAGGCAGCAGCACGGCGAATTTGCTGTGCAGTGCAGCGGCTCAAGTACCTCCCCATCTTCAAGCGTCCACACAGCAAAAAGGAAAGTTCTGGGATGTGACAATAATCATGCCGTTCAGATGATATGTAGTTAAGTACTTCCTCTGTTTCATAATATAAGTTGTTTTAGGTTACTGCAAGGAGTGTATCTAGACCTTAGCTTAGTGAAAGGAGTGTATCTAGACCTCTTTTAGCGTGTAGGTATACACTCCATTCATAAAGCTAAAACATCTTATATTATAAAACAGAGGGAGTACTATTTAGCTTTATCGTAAAACCATTGGGACGTGAAAATATTTGTCTGGGGTCGATAACTGGAACACACTGATCCAAGCAACTTGGTAAAGTCACATACAGGAGAGGAATCCGACAGACCTGTTCAAAGGCGCACTGAGGACATGCTATGTCTTTGGATCTACGCAAAAGTTACAATATGAGGATTGGTTTGCCAGATATGTACCATTCCGAAACCCAAAAGGTTGCAGGAAGATGCATTTCATGACAAAAAGAAAGAAAGCAACAAAGCAGAACAGATCCACACCTGAATAATGAACAAGCTGTCCAAAGGATTCAAGTCGGGAGCTGTAAGAGACCTACCTGACCGACGAAACTAACACTCCTTAAATCCTAAGAAAATTTAAGCAAACATAAATCGGTCTGAAGTTAGACATTCTGTATTCTGCGCTTTTGTAGCTTCCATATTATAAAAAATACTGGACATTTAGCGCAGATATTTTGCTGTCCTTAACAACCAAACTACATCAATCAGCCTAGTGCTATGTTCAGAATAAGACAAAAGAAAAAGAGGAGAATGAGTATATAACATCACACTTCAATGCTAATACGCCACAAGTATAAAAGGCAAGCATGGAAAATACATGTTACATTTTACCAAGGTAAGCAGGTTTGGTAAACAAAGCTGCAGTGGCAGTATTGATATTTACAGTATACCATTAGCAAAACCAATGCGTGCCTAGATATGAAAAGCTAAAGTGAAGTACATGGTGTCCTTCGTATGTGAGGTTTTAAATAGTCTCTAAACTGCACGGCGTGTTGTTCTGTTGAAGGCCATGGTAATTTAAAGAATCAATAGGCCTAAGTTGCTTAGCATTGTGTAGGCTAATAAAGATCGATGGGAGAAGCACTTGTAATAATTATGAGACCAAAAAAATAAAGGGCTCAGTCAAATCTGATGTGTCAACTAGCTAAGTTAAGCAAGCATGGACCAAACGTGACAGAAAAGCATCAGTGCTGCTTCATATCATATGGGATCTCCATCCATCATGATAAGAGATTGAACTTTTTTAGCCAGCTGGGGATCTGAATGTAAAATGCTCATTAGGATTGTAGGACAATATTAAGACAGGAATGCTCAAGGCAATTGTAATGTTGGGTTAGTTACCCTGCCAAACAAGCTTACCAAAAGCATAACTGGACCAGAATTATGCTTGACAAAAATCTGAACAAGTCACCAAAGGTCTTAAGCACAAAGAGATGCTAGTACATGCATATAAATTGGGTTTAAACTATGTTATGTTCAACATTTATAACACAAGACATATCTTTCTTCCCTCATTTTGTAAGCTAGAATATAAAGTCTTTAGACCATCTGCTATCCAAGAGCAGCTTCGAGGTTTCAATACAAAGGTAGACATTTCCATACTACATTCTTTTGAGGTAAACATTCATAGTAGGCAACCAACAATAGTGTACTGTTCATCCCTGTGGTATTACGTTAGGCTTTTTTGCCTAATTATAGCCCAAGCACATTACACATGCAACGCTACTGATTACTGATATAACATTGAGGCTCCTCAACAAGATATTAGTGTGATAGACTGATAGTGTCAGAGAGCAGCCAGAATGCCATTCTGTAAAATAATTTCAAACAAGGTGTATATACGAAGATAACTAAGATGGTAAAGCATCTTGGACTGGCATCATTATTTAAAATAAACAGGTCACATAAACATGTGGGAGCTGGGAAACCAGTAGGGCATCAGGCAAGGTCTCCAAAACTTATGCTTATGCATTAGGTAGGGCAGACATTAGGACTAGCACATTATTATTCATCAAAATTAGGGCAAGGTCTCCAAAACTTAAGTTTAATTCTCGATACCCTAGTAATAGCATTGTACTAATTTTTCTAGCGTTAAGACACACGATTCATCAAAATTTGCAACATATGTTCAAGCAACATTTTCCTTCCATCGTATCATTATACTTGTATTTTTTCAATCAAAGCAAAATAAAGGCCCATCTTACAGCATGTGCTAGACTCAACCTTTATCTAGTAAGCTAGGTTTTGTTTTGTTTCCTCTATAACCAAATGGCATGTAACAATTACTTAGCTACTTAGGTAACATATTGTGCATCACATTCTTATAGTACTGATTTAGCACTAAATCATGCACCAAGATGATATGCTTAAGATCATCGTCAATGCAAGAGGAGTTTAAGAAGAGAGTGCCTTAACATATTTGAACATTGCAACATAATTATTTGCAAAGAGAGATAAGAATCTTTAATCCTAGGCATGCTCACGAAAATTGTAGTACTGTCAGACCAGACGAAGAGGAAGATAATATTAAACCGAAGCATTTCAAATGTTTAGGACATCGCAGAGCATTTCAAAATGTTTAGGGCATTCGCCATCATCAGACAAATTTCACAACGAAACAGAAATAAAATTACAGTGCTTAACCCGCGTTTTCCATCCATATCAGATTCACACATCGTAATCATCTTATTGGAAGCAAAACAGAAGCAACCTAGGTTTCGAGGACACCTGAGGACGCGCGGATCACTCGGCCAGGGCGTCGGCGGATGCGGCGGCGAGCTCCTGCTGCTGGAGGCGCTCGAGCGCCTTCTGGTGCGCCCAGGTCTCGATGGTGAGATCGGGCTTGGCGTTAAGACCGACGCCGAGGATGACGACGGTGAGGAAGGAGGTGATGTAGCAGGGAAGCTCCCAGTCCTCCCACTTGCGCGACTTCCCCGGCGGCGGCGGCGTGCGGTTCATCGGGTACCCCTTGGGCCGCACCTCGTGTCCCGGCGTCGTCCACCGCCCCGCGCCATCGCCGTGCCCGCCGCGGACGCGCGCCGCCGCGCGAAGACGCGCCCGCAGCATACCTCCCGCCGCCGACGATATCGCCCGCATCGAGCTCGGTTGGTGCGTGCGAGCGAGGTGGAGGATTGCAGATTTGCAGATCGGAGAGAGAGAGGGGTCGCCGATTTGGGGCTGCTCTGTGGAGACGAGGCTGGGGTGTGTGTGGACGTTTCAGTTAGTGAGTGCTGTAAGTGGGCCGGATTTCGTCACTGAATTGGGCTAAGCTGTAAATAAGCGGGTGATCTTAGTGGGCTGGAGATTGGAATGATGAAATTTTAAAAAAAATCTTCCTCAAAATTTTACAAGAAATGCACACTGCCAAAAAAATCTCCTAAAAATATAAATCCATCTCCAAATAGATATGAGATTTTTTTCTTAAAAATGCGAGATGTAAACATGTGTCAAACAATTTTCTTAAAAAAAGGAAGATGTGGGCAAGCTACGAGTGCTGTTTTTTTAGATCTTAGTCGGCATGTTCATTTAGATAACGTCGTTGTACTTTTGCAAGTTCTGCGGATTTCCCAAACGAAAAAAAATATGGTACAAGAGATTTTAATTGATAAAATACTATAGTGGTAAGAAATTTCCTTGTCATTTGTCAATATATCACCACAAACTTCTAGAAATTTCTATGTCCAAATCTCATCTCAAATGAATAAATGAAAGAAGACTACATTGGAAACGATGGCCCTTTCTGCTTGACCTTGCTTCTGCTAAAAGGATAGAGCTGAAACTGGGGTATCAAAGCGGAGGATAAAACACAAAACATTCATCGGTTCTTCCCAACTCTCACAACATACCAGACTTCATTACTCACCCACTTCAGTGGAAACCTGCAGTTGAACAAGTGATGGTAACTGTACCCCGGTTCTTCAGATATACGGAGTACACTTTTAGGGTACCATGAAATGTGCAACTTCTTAACTATTACTCCCTCCGTTTCAAAATATAAGATGTTTTAGCTTTGTGAAGCAAACATATCTAGACTACTTTTAGTATGTAGGTTCACTCACCTCCGTTCCAAAATAAGTGATTCACATCAAGTCTGGAATCATCAGGGTTGGGTCCAAGATCAACAGCAACAAAGGGCTTTAGGTTAACTGGCATGACTCTCTATAGGCTTGAATTAAGAGTTCAGAACACATATATGGCGGGGTCTCTCAACGATCTGACATTCTCACCCATATGCAGAACAGAAGAAATCAGTATACTGTTTCTGTTTGATCTTTTATTGAAACATCTCACAAAAGAATCACCAACTACTCATCGTGTGAATTTATGATACAGATAGACGTACAAATGCTGTTCAGCTGTTCAGATTAAGTTGGTGTGCTACTGTACATCCACCGACTGCCAGTCATGGAATGACAGCCCATCGATAGTCGATGGCCGGAAGAGCAGCGGATTAACATCCCAGCCTTTCAGGCTTCCTTTGGACCATCTCATCCTGACATTGTCGATCTCCAGGCCAGAGATGTGCTCCAGCATCATACCACCTGTCCTGTGCTTCACCATCTCCTGGCATCCAGGCCTGTAATCATACAGTCCCCCGGTGTAGTTTGTCCATCTCTTGTAGGTCAGGTCAACATTCTTGAACTTTATGTTGCGAAGCAGGCCGTGCCTCGATCCAGCCAGGAAAACCCCGTTTTCTGAAACTGATGAGATGTTGATGAAACGAACATCTGAAATTGTGCCTTCTTTGTAACCTGGGTGCCTTGGACAGGTAGTGATGTAGATCGGTTCTGCCCTCCCCCACCATGAAGGATGGTAGTACCTGGTGCGCATTTTGATGTTCGAAAACACCACATCACTAACGTTCCCTGCAAAATTGTGCAACTCCATATCAGAGGATGCTTAAAGCAATCTACTACTTATCGGATGTCCCCGAAGGGACAGCAATCTACTACTAAAGGTATATCTGATTGTACAAGGTAGGGTCACTGCTAAGTATGTAACTGGAGGCAAACTAAAACAACAATATAGGCCCCTGAAGTTTTTCAAAACATGGCCCCTTCCAGAAGGCCAGTAAATTGTAAGCATAACTACACTAGCTTTTTGAACAATAAGATGTTTTCAGTTATATCACCTAACAGTATGATGGTTCACTGACAATTGCAAGCAAAATCATTACCTCCATCACGGATCTGCATTCCAAGTCCTCGATGCGAATCAACTATAGTTATGTTGTCAAAGAGCAGCCTCTCAAAGTTGAAAACGCTTGCACTTCCAAATTTGATGGCACACGATTTAGTACGGATCCAGCAGTTTGTCACTGTCAGGTTGTAAACAGGCCCTGTGCTCGACTTGGGGGAGATCGCATCATCTCCAGTGTCTATGTGGCAGTCGGTGATGATCGTGTTGTTTGAATCCTCGATGTCAATCCCGTCATTGTTAGGAGTGTCGAAGTCCCCGATTATAGAGACATTGCGGATCACCGAGTTGTCACACCTGACAAGATGCAGACTGCAGAGAAGCATATCAGCAGATGGAATTTTGCTAATCCTTCCAAATTAGACCCTCTATCAAGTTAACAACCAGTAGAAGCAACTGACTGCTAATGTGTGTATTTGGTTAATTTCTGGTAGTGTCATTATAGTTCAGACTTCCGATTGAAAGAATTAGACAAGTCGGTACATTTACATGAGTACACGATTGTACACTACTACATTTGTTCAATCAGTTCTGGGTAAGATGAGAGAAAATTGAGCAGGAAGAGAGAAGTGCTCACCACCAGTAGGCCGGCTGGTTGAGAGTAATGTCATGGATCCTGACGTCCTTGGAGTCGATGAAGCCGACGAGCCGGGGCCGGCACTCGTCGCCCTCGCAGTCCCCCGTGGCGTTCCAGCTCACCATGACGTTCTTCTGTGCGTTGGGCGTGATGACGAAGGCGCCGCCCTGGCCGTTGATCTCGCCGCCGCCGGTGACGCCCGCGCCGGTGGTGTTCTCGGCCAGCACGACGTACCAGCGGCGGGACTCGGGCGGGTAGTCCTGCTGCCTGGTCCCGCCCAGCAGCCGCGCGCCGGGGTCCACGTCGAGCACGACGCCCGAGCGGAGGTGGACGGTCGCCGTCAGGTAGTCCCCGGGCGCCGGGAGGAGGACGCGGCCGCCCCCCGCGGCCCCGCAGGCGTTGATGGCGGCCTGGATCGCCGCCGTGTCGTAGCGCGAGCCGTCGCCGGCCGCGCCGTAGTCGGCGACGGAGAAGACGCGGGTGGTGTGCGAGGACCGCGCGGGCGCGGCGGCGTGGGGCGGCGGCAGCAAGTCGAGGAACAGGAGGAGGGGCGCGGCCGCCAGCAGGAGGAGAGGCGATGCCGCCATTGCGGCGTTGACTCGATCGAGGATTCGCTCTCTTCTTCTACTCCAGCTGATGTCCGAGCTAGTAGTGGCAATAGAACCGCCGTAGTGGCATCAAGGGGGCAATAATCGCACGCGAGCTGCTCGGTTTGTGCAGTTAGATCGGTGGTCATGTCGCCGTCAGGACAGGATGAAGATGATCTGGTGCGGGAAAGGGGCTTTGTTCCTATCGGCGTGTGGTGCGACCGGATAAGCTGCTGCAGGCTGGGAGCATGGGAGGGACTGGACCGGTAGTTGTTCGGGTTGATCCGAGAACTTCAGGTTTGATCTTTATCGCCGATACTGCTCGTCTCTTTTCTCTCGAACCAGTCTTTCGCACTGCTATATTAATATAGCAACCAACTGATACAATGGTATAATCACCGGGACAAACAACACAAGATATGCCCAAAAGAAACAAAAAAGAAGGAAGAGAAAACAATGCCGACATCGGCGGATCAATGAAAAAACAGAGATGACTCGCCACCGTTGCGCCCTCCAAGAATTTTCACCACGCTCCTAGCACCCGAAGTGTCTTGTACCAAGCAACACCTCCAAGAAGGAGGCGACGACGACGACGCTGCTATCCAGACGAATCCTAGGGTTTCCCTCGGAGCAAGTCTTAGGGTTTCCCCGGGTACACTGGGAGGTGGACACAAGGTACAACCGACGCCCTTCAAGAAGGATGACGACACCCGCAGGCGACGCCGCGTCAGTGCCGAGACGACAGGGATTTCTCCCGAACCCCAGAGCCCACCCCCCGGACGCTCCGAACCACTCCACCAATCTTTGCCGGCCGCCAGCGCACGCTACCACGATCTTGTAGTCATCACCGTCGTCTCTCCATGTCCGAAGTTGCGAGGCCGGCAAAACCTAGCGGAAGGATCGCAAGCGAGGGAAGGCGATATGGTAGCACGCGGGAGGGAACAGCCTCCACCGCCGGAACGCGGTAGCCGACCGGGTGTAGCAGCAGGTCAAACCAGGCTCCTAGAGGCCCGACTGAGCCCAAAAGGGCCCGTAAAGTCCCGATGCCGCACTGCAGCGATGGTTCCATGCCACCACCATCCCAAGCTCAGGCCACTACCCACAGTTCACCGGAGGTAGCGCCACCCGCCTGGGCGGCCCGCCCAAGCCCAGATCAGGCCCGATTGGGCCCAGATCTGGGCCAGGAGGGCACTCCGGCAACCAGCTAGCCACACGCCGCCAGGCACCCTGCCCCGTCGCCAAAGGGCCGCACCACCGCTGCCAGGAACACCCACCGCACGCGGGCCGATGTACCGCCGAGGAGCACCACTGGAGTCGATGTGCGCCACGCCGCCGGAGGACCCTGCGCATGGAAAGGCCGGCCGCCGCCGCTGCACCAAGACCGCCAACAGCTCCGGCTGACCCGACGGCAGTGGGAGAGAGAGGAGGCGAGGTGAGGCGGCGGCCGTGTTCGCTCACTGCAAGGGCAAGACAGGGGAAAGGTCACGAAGCGTTGGATCACATTCTCGTCGTACACATACATTATGTGTGTCCGCTTAACTCCTCCCTCTCTTTTAAATTTGTGAAAAAAGGTATATAGATTTTTTTAATGTGTATAATTACTCTAAATATGATTGAATCTACCTACTAAAAGTTGTCTAGATATATTTGCTTTACAAAAACTAAAACAACTTATATTTTAAAACGGAGGAGTACCTATTAACGATGATCCTTTTCAAAGGCATCCTAGAGTATTAATGTTCTTAACTTTATCTTTTTTTCGAAAAACATAATACAAGTGTAGACACTGAAAACATAACACGTCCATGCACCCACTCCTATGAACGCACACACGCACACCCTACCCTATGAGCACCTTCGAAAGACTGAGCCAGCGGATCGGGTCTTGAGATTGACGAAATCACCACGAGCGCCTCATTGTCGACAGGAGCGTCAGCTCCCACTGAAAGAATATTTCACCTTTATGCAACACACTCTGATGGGCTATGGGTACAACCATCCTCTTAGCCACTCAACCACAGATTGGTTTTCTTTAAACAATGTTCTCAACTTTATCGATTCTTCCTATAGAATTACAAATCTTTTGAATCAAACGAGCCCTCAAACTTGTTTCTCCAAGTCAAACCTACCGTATGTTTTTTTCTTTGTTTATCTACCGATCTTTTAATAATCATCATACAAAAATTTCTAATAAAATTAATAAAAATATAAATAGATCATGGACTACCTAGTGACGACTACAAACACTGACACAAGTAAAAGGCGCGCCGTTGTCCTTGCTCTCCCATCACCGGAGCTAGACAATGCTTGTTATAGTAGTGCTTATTGTAATAGACGAGCGGGAGGTCATTGTGGTAAGGACACAAAGAACCAGAGCAACAACCACCGATTAACCTCAAACCACAAAAATGAATACAAAAAACAACCGGATCCCAAGGATCTGTCGAGCACACGACTTGACACGTCCTCCAACGATGCTAGTAGTTAAGTGGAAATAAGCTATGAATGAAGGTATATGCTCTCACAACGAATAAAACAATACATCTCTTCCTCAAAGGCATGGTGTAGATATTATACATACTAGATTGTTGATGGGTCCATAGAATTAAAAGAATAAAGATGGTACAATTGACAGGTATAAAGCAAGAATCGTAGCTAAAGGCTTCAAACAACGCTGTTGCATAGACTACGTGAATACTTTTAGTCTTGTTATCAAAATTTCTATTGTTCGACTTGCTTGGGCACTTGCTATTTCGAGTGGATGGGGTCTGCACGATTTGATATTAAGAACATGTTCTTACCTGGTATTTTGGAAAATAAGGTCTATATGCAATAATTGTCTAGATACAAAGATAAGAGTAAGTACAATTATATATGCAATCTTGACAAAAATTTGTATGAACTGAAACAAGCACCTCGAGTATGGTACCAACACTATTTTTATGCTCATTTATGTTAATAATACCATAATTACAGGTTTCTCTAAAACTGCAACAGATGCTCTACTCCGTGGCTTTGAGTAAAGAGTTTTCCTTGAAGGATATTGGAGATCTTTGTTTCTTCTTGGACATTGAAGTTCGGAAGCTAAATGATGGACTTATATTAAATCAACCAAAATATGCAACATATGTTCTCGCTCGTTTAGGCATGATGACTTGCATGGACTAGATTGAATAGTGCGCCTTGGCGCACGATCCCGTTGGTTTAGAGGCATTTTGCGTTATTATTTAAGGAGAATATAAAGAAGAGAAACATAGCAGTTCCTGAGAAAGCAGTAGATGAACATATAGAATGTGGCATTAGAAAGAGTAATAGGAACATTAAAAGGGAGGAAGTAGATGAACATATAGAATGTAACATTAGAAAGAGTAGCAGGAACATCAAAAGGGAGCAGGATACTTGGTTCGAACAGAGCAACAGATGTACCCATAGAAAATAATAGCAACATTAGAGTAGCCACTCAATTTTATAGCACGAAACACATATCACACGTGATCTAAGTAGTTCTTATACCACAATATATAGCATCTTAGCCCACAGCAAACTTAAGTAGGGCTGATAATAGGTGTAAGGATATTCACCGGAAGCATAGGTGTAAGGATCCTTACTGAAAGTGCAGTAGTTCAAAAGGACATTAGAGAGGTAGCTGTTACAGGAACATAGGAAGACAAAATTACACCTAGCCTATATCTTTCATAGAGTGAGATCCATTTCAAGTACTTTCTTTCTCAGCTTTGATGGTTGTAAATACAAGACAGAGCATAGTTAGTTTTTGATATTGTATATGGCATAGTAACAGGCTACCAGTAATCATGTAAGGAACACATACCTCTGATTTGCAATCATCAGTCCAAACCTTTGTAAAAGTGTCCTCTTTATAACGGTTTCATGCGAGATGGTTCGCTTCTTGTGCTGCAGATATCTATTTACCGAAAAATAAAAACAGTGCGTTATTGAGCGAATCAACTCATGTATTGAAAGGATGGTTGTAGACAGCGTCTTGCTCACCTAGCATCGGTATGGTGGCTGGAAGACGGTGGAGTGGACATTTGTGTAACGGATAGTTCCTGTTTGATGTTGATCTGCTTTGGAATTAACTCTTCTTTCTTAACGTTCACCACCTGACAGTAATAACAGGGAAATCAAAAAGACGCCTGAAAGGGCATTTATTGTCATAATCACTTTTGGTGTTCGGTAACAACAAGTTGATCATTTTATAGTTTGTTATTATCCACAGGTTGGTATGACCACAGATAAACATCACACACTCTCTTGGGAAAAGACCACACACATTTGCCACTGTTCTGGAAACTCCAGACCGGAATCTCCGGTCTTCCAAGACCGGAGTCTCCAGTGTGGCCCGGAGTTTCAGTCTTGACTCGGTGGTGCCTCCCAGACTTGGGCTGGCCGGGTCGATGCTCGTCCGGAGACTGGTCCGGAGATTTGCCGGAGTCTCCGGACTTTGGTCAGACCGGAGTCTCCGGTGTTGAAAGTCCGGAGTCTCCGGTGTTGCTGGTGAAGAAATGGGCTGGGTCAGTCAGATGGTTAGTCCGGAGACTGGTCCGGAGATTGTCCGAAGACTTTGGTCGGACCGGAGTCTCCGGTGTTGTAAGTCCGGAGTCTCCGGTGTTGCTGGTGAAGAAATGGGCTGGTCGGTCGATGGCCATCCGAGAGGTCCGGGAGATTGGCCGGAGTCTCGTGTAGTCCGAGTCTCCGTCTGCATCGAGTCTCCGTCTGAATTGTCGAAACGTTCGTGGAGGGGGCTGTCTATAAATAGGGACCCTTATCTCCTTCTTCCAGTTGCTCGAGCTGCTCAAGAACACCAACACCATTAGAGCCACCAAATCCACAAGATCTCTTCATCCAACCATCCAAAGTCATTGATCTTTGGAGAATCGAAGGAGGAGGCCTTGATTCACATCTTCACCAAGAGAGATCTTCATTTCCCTCTCATTCACTTGAGGCCCCCCTAGATCTAGTGTTTCTTTGGAAACCCTAACTTTGATTTGGTTCTTACAAGCTTGTCTTTGATTTGTCTTGACAGCTTGCTTGTATTTGGGAGCCTCCAATTCAGTTGTGGATGTGTGCCCCGAACTTGTTGTAAAGGTGCCGGCTTCCAACTCGAAGGTTGCCGATATAGTGGAAGGTGAATCGAGCCCTTTGGGGTGAGGTTCATCGGATAACAAGGGAGGCCTCTCGTGGCGTTGGTGGTTTGAAACCACCCCCTCTCCAAACGTAGACGTACTTCCCCTTAAAAGGAAGGAACTACGAGAAACAAATCCTTGTGTCTCCACGTCCACTCCCTTGGTTACTTGTATCCTTTACCGCACTTTACTTACTTGTTTTTGCTTAGTGTTGTGTTAGTTTGTGCTTGTTTGACATATAGGTAAATTCACTATAGTTGCATATTCTAGAGAATTTACCTTTCTTGTCAAACCCTAATTTGAAAAAGAGTAAAATTTGAAGTAGCACCTATTCACCCCCCCTCTAGGTGCCCATACGATCCTTTCAATTGGTATCAGAGCCACGACTCTTTATTCGGGCTTTATCGCCTAAGAGAATATGGGTAGCCAAGAAGGGGATGGTGGTAGTGAGTCGACTCCGGTGACCATGGTAGATCTCAGAAACTTGGAAACAAGATTGAGCTCTTCCTTGGTCAACTAAGTCAAGAAGATGCTTGAGCAACTTCTTAAAGACAAAGATGGCTCATCACCCCCATCTCCTCAAGAGGAACTACCATCTGTTGTACCTAAAGGGAATACTCCGGTATCCCCCGAGGGTATGGTGGTAGGGGACAAACTAGACAATGCTAACTCCTCCACACGACTTGATGGGGGGAAGGGTGAGCACCGTGATTCTTGGTACTCCCCCGATCCTCCCATCCCTCACCCTCATGTGTACAATAGAGGTGACCCACCTAAGCTAGAAGAGTCTTCTACTTTTGCTCAATGGCAATCACTAATGAGGACTCATATGCGCAGCTCTTGCATTGAACTATGGAACATCATCGAGCATGGACTCTTTATTGGGGATCCAAACAACTTGACAAGAAGAGAGGTTGTCAATAGTCAACTCAATGCCACTGCTTTGCATATGATTCAACAAGGATTGGGAACAAAGGATTACCCACACATTGAGCACTTTAGCATTGCCAAGGAAGCTTGGGATGCTATCACTGTGTTGTTTGATGGAAATGAGAGTATGAGGAGGAACAGATATGATGCTCTAAGCAATGAAGCCGAAGGTTTCTACATGAAAGAAGGTGAAGACCACGAAGACATGTATCGAAGTCTCAAGACCACCGCCACCGCTTTTAGAAATGTGGGTGCCTCACATGTGGATGATGCATGGATAAAAAGGAAATATGTGAGTGCACTCATGCCTTTTGAGCCCACCGACTTGAAGAGCTTACAGGGAAGACACAATTATCATCTCATGACATCAAATGAAGTCATGCAAGAGATGGCCGCTTTCAAGGTCGCCGCCAAGAATGCCAAAGATGCCCGTGCTCGTGCTCTCGGTATGAGCAATGTGGTCAATGTTGCTTTGAAGGCCAAAGCTGTGGACCTTGAAGATGAAGATGATAGTGATGAAGGCCTCTCCTTGGACCATCCCGATGACGTCAAGATTGCTCATAGTCAATATATGGCTTTCTATGCAAAGAACTTTTGGAAGAACCCCGCCAAGGCCAAGATGGAAATGCAACGAAGAAGCAATCCAAATGGGAAAAGAGAGAACACCACTAGGTTGAGAACTTGCTTCAATTGTGGTGACCGCTATCACTTTGTGGCAAGCTGCCCCTATGAGAAGAGAGAAGATAATGGTGGTAAGCTTGTGTTGAAGAAGACTCTCAAGGCACCTTACAAGAAACCCTTCATCAAAAGGAATCCCATCAATAAGAAGCTGGGAGAAATTGTCTTGATCACTCATGAAGAGTACTCCTCCGACAATCAAGATGATGGAGATGACGAAGAGGAAACTTCTCATGGTGTGGCTGCTCTTGCCACCACATCTACTTCGACATTCTCACTCTTCGATTCTCCAAATGAGAACTCCTCCACCAAGAACGCCACTTGCCTTATGGCAAGAGGAACGGAGGTATCTTCATCATCCCGCTCTACTCACTTAGATAATGATGAAATTGATGATGAGATGTCACTTGATGTTAAAAACGAATTAATTGCCTTTGATGAGTTTATGACTAACCTAGAAGGTGATGCTAAGCTACATTTTGGAAACATCTTAGATCAACTATCACATACTCAAGAGCTTCTAGATGTAAGATGTAAACTTGGTCATGAACATATGATTGAGCTGGAGGCCCTAAACAATGTTCTAGAAGAAGAACAAGAAACTAGGTTGTCACTTGAATTAAAACTTGAGGGGCTTGATGAGGCCAATGACATTATTGTTAACAAATTCATCAAAGAGCGTGATCATGTTATTGCTAAATACAAAAGAGCTAAAAAGGACAAGGTTGAGTTTGGTGTGGTTCATGAAAAACTTGCCGAGGACTTTAGCTTGCTTAACAAGGCCCATAAAGCCTTGGAGAGTGAACTCTTGTCTCTCACAAAGTCCCATGAAACGCTTCAAACTCAATTGGCCAATATTCCTTCACCTAGTAACTTCATTCCATCTAGTAGCACAACTATTCTTGAAGAGAATGCTAGGTTGAAGGGAGAGCTTGCTAAGGCCACATTTCCACAAGGCAACAAGTCTATTGATGATCTTTTGAGCAAGCAAAGGCGTAGTGGTGATAAAGGGGGCATTGTTTTTGTTTCCAAAACAAAGAAGAAGAACAATAAGAAGAATAAGGACAAGCCCGCACAATAGACCAACAAGACCATTGTGGAAAGTAAGACCACAAGTGGTAAAACTATGTCTCATGATGATTTTGCGGGAAGTGCTAACCCTCACTATGTTCTAATGCGAGATTATTATGGTGATGTGTATGCACAATATGTTGTCCCTTATGATGGTTATATTGCTTGGTCCATTTGGGTTCCCAAGACCCTTGTTGCTAACAAAAGAGGACCCATTGAGAAATGGGTACCTAAAAACTAGCTTGATCTTTTGTAGACTTATGCTTCCGGAGGGTCAAAATGGGTGATCGATAGTGGTTTCACAAGTCATATGACCGGAAGCTCGTCTATTGTCAAGGACTTGGTGTCAAATGAATATCAAATCATCGTCACATATGCCGACAAGTCAAAATCTACGGTAATGGGTTTCGGCAAGGTAGTGGTGGCTCACGACATTACCCTCGTGAACGTCATGCTTGTTGAAACCCTTGGATACAATTTACTTTCTGTCCGTGCTCTTGGAAAGATGGGCTTTTCCGTCTTTATTGATGATGATATTGTGGTCCTCATGTGGAGCAAGTATCTCAAGGTCGCTTTCGTTGGGTACGTCGAAAATGACTTGTATGTGGTGGACTTTTCGGGGCAAGCCACTACAGGTCCGATGTGCTTATACGGGAAGGCCGATGTGGGTTGGCTATGGCACCGCCGACTAGCCCATGTCAATATGAGAACTTTGCAAAGTCTCCATAAAGAGGGTCATATTGTTGGACTAAAAGAAAATGTTTCCTTTGCCAAAGATCGTGTTTGCAGGGCATGTGTTCTAGGGAAGATGCATGACGCTCCACACAAGACCACGAACCAAATCAAGTCTAACAAGATCTTGGAACTCCTTCATGTGGACCTATTTGGTCCTCCATCTCATGCAAGTCTTGGAGGGAAGAAATATTGTTTGGTGATTGTTGACGACTTTTCAAGATACTCTTGGGTTTATTTCTTCAAGTTGAAGAGTGAAACTCAAAAGACTTTTATTGACTTCATCAACTTGGTTCAACGGCAACACAATGTTCCTGTATTGGTTATAAGAAGTGACAACGGCACCGAGTTCAAGAACTACACCTTGAATGATTTCCTTAGTGATGAGGGGATTAAACATCAATATTCCGCTGCATACACCCTCAACAAAATGGTGTGGCCGAAAGGAAGAACCGGAATCTTATTGAGATGGCTAGAGTCATGTTGGCGGAGTTTAAATCTCCATACAACTTCTGGGCCGAAGCCATCTTCACCGCTTGCCATGCTTCAAACCGTCTCTACCTCCGCAAGAAAATCAACAAGACTCCATATGAGATACTTACCGGTAACAAGCCCAACATATCTTATTTCCGGGTGTTCGGTTGTAAGTGTTTCTATCTAATCAAAGGTGTTCGTTTGTCTAAATTCGAGTCTAAAGCATTAGAGGGTATTTTTGTTGGCTATGGTCTCGAATATCACACTTATAGAATCTATGACAAGCTCTCCGGAGCCGTCATAGAATCTTGTAGTGTGACCTTCGAAGAATATGATGGTCCCCAAGGGGGGCGTGTTGATGCTTGTGATGCAGATGATGAAATGCCTCAGGATGCCATAGGAAGAATGGGTGTGGGTTATATCCGCCCCGTTGAGGAACCCCTTATGGCGGATCGAGAAGAACTATGCTCCACTCGAGTGGAGCCCTCATCTTCACAACCTCGACATGCTCCATCTACCGAAGAGGACATTGACTCAAGCCAAAGACAATATGTGGACCCTCAACATTGTGATCAATGTGTGAAATCTAGTCAAAGGGAGCTTGGTCCATTCGATGGGGTGTCAAGTGGGTGCCAAGTCAATTTGCCAAGGAAGATCCATCCAAGCTGTTTTGAGACGTGCTCAAATTGAGGCTATAAGAGCACTTGATCAAGACCAAGGTTAATCCTTGCCTCCCTGTGTAGAGGATGAATCCAATGATGATCAAGGTCAAGTTGATGGTCAAGACGAGGATCAAAATGATGAAGAGGGTCCTCCAAGAAACAATGAGGAGATCCACGCTCGTCGCGAAGCTAGAAAAGAAAGAATGTTGGAAATAAGAGACCACACTCTCCAAAATGTTGTTGGAGACCTAAGGAAAGGAATTTCCACAAGAGCACAATTGAAGAGGTTCAGTGAACACCAAGAACACATCTCCATGATTGAACCAAAGAAAGTGTGGGAAGCTCTTGAAGATTCGGATTGGGTAGAAGCTATGCACAAAGAGGTCAACAATTTTGAGAGAAACAAAGTTTGGAAGTTAGTTGATAAGCCAAAGGATTGCCGCAATGTTATTGGAACAAAGTGGATATTCAAGAACAAGCAAGATGAGCATGGAATTATAGTAAGGAACAAGGCAAGATTTGTTGCACAAGGGTATTCTCAAATTGAAGGCATTGATTATGGAGAGACTTATGCACCCGTGGCTCGCCTTGAGTCCATCCGTATCCTTCTTGCTTATGCGGCACATCATAACTTTAAGTTGCAACAAATGGATGTAGAAAGTGCATTCCTTTATGGTCCTTTAAATGAATTGGTATATGTTAAGCAACCCCCGGGATTTGAGGACCCAACTTCCCAAACCATGTCTACAAACTTGATAAGGCGATCTATGGGCTCAAGCAAGCCCCACGCACGTGGTATGAGCACCTTAGAGAGTTATTGTTTGACCGTGGTTTTGAGGTTGGGAAAATCGATCCCACTCTTTTTACTAAGAGGGTCAATGGGGAGCTTTTTGTATGCCAAATATATGTTGATGATATTATCTTTGGCTCATCTAACAAAGATTTTAATGATGAATTCTCAAAGCTTATGACTAGTAGGTTCCGGATGTCATTGATGGGGGAGTTGAAGGTATTCCTTGGTTTTGAGATCAAGCAAGTTAGAGGAGGAACATTCTTCAATCAAGCCAAGTATACTCAATATATGCTCAAGAGATTCAAAATGCAAGATTTGAATGGAGCCCCAACTCCCATGGCAACAAAGACTCATCTAGAACAAAATCCAAATGGTAAAGATGTGGATCAAAAGGTATACCAGTCTATGATTGGTTCTTTGCTTTACCTTTGTGCATCTAGACCCGATATTGTGTTGAGTGTAGGTGTGTGTGTGCAAGATATCAAGCGGCTCCTAAGGAAAGCCATTTAATGGCGGTCAAGAGAATCTTTCGATATTTAGTTCATACCCCATTTTATGGTCTTTGGTACCCTCAAGGCTCAACATTCGCTCTTTGTGGATACACGGACTCGGATTGGGCGGGAGACAAGGATGATAGAAAATCAACATCCGGGGCTTGCCAATTCCTTGGGAGGTCCTTGGTATGTTGGTCTTCTAAGAAGAAAAACTGTATATCTCTCTCCACCGCCGAAGCCCAGTATGTTGCTGCTGCTAGTGCTTGCACCCAATTGCTATGGATGAGGCAAACTTTAAAGGAATACGGTGTCCTTTGTGACAAAGTGCCTCTTCTATGTGACAATGAAAGTGCCATCAAGATTGCATACAACCCGGTGGATCACACAAGGACAAAGCATATTGAGATTCGACATCACTTCATTAGAGATCATGTTGCTAGAGGTGATATTGATCTATCCTATGTATCAACCAAAGATCAACTTGCCGATATCTTCACGAAGCCACTTGATGAAGCAAGATTTTTCTACTTGAGGAATGAACTAAATATCGTGGATTCAAGGAGCTTGACCTGATGTTATTGCACTCTCACCTATGTTTCATCTCATATTTGGTCTAGGTGTAGGCATGGATATAGGGGGAGTGCGGTCCTAATTGATTGTACCATCCCTCCCCCCATTATGCCCAAAGCAATCAAAATCATTCCTCTTAATATCATTTAGTGATATGTGAGATTAATGATGAGTGTTGGTAATGGACCCAAGATATATCTTCGTGGTGCCAAGCCAAGTATACTCAAATATGGTGGTCAAGGCCACCGCTCTCTCTCATTTGAGAGGTTGGCACTTACTCATGTTCGTCATTTGATTGTTTTTCGTCTCTTGGAGCTTTTCTGATTATTTTCGAACTTCCATGGCTCTTATTGGTTCTTCACAGTTTGATGTCTCAACCCAAACCCTTTTCCTATCTTAAAAACCATCTATCTCCCATATATGTCCCCAAACACCTTTCCTGGAATTTTTGGTCGAGGAGGGCCGGAGTCTCCGATGTACAAACACCGGAGTCTCCGGTGTAGACCGGAGTCTCCGATGCAGACGGTTTCTGTCACTTAAATAAGGGGCACGGGGTGAACTGGAACAACAGTTCCTCTTTCTTCACCCCGTCCCCTACCTCCAAACCCGTCGCCTCCTCCTCCAAAAATCCTCCCCGGAGGTCAAGAAGCCCCCGGGATCCGCCGTGCAGCCGGCCAACCTCCTCCTCTCCTCCATTGGGTCATTCCCACCGAAGGAATCGATCCCATGGACAGATCTGGTACCTCTCCTCTCCTTTTTCCTCCTAGGGTTCATCCCTAGATGTGTTTTTGAGGATTGTTGCTGATTTGTCCATTGGAATCACTTGTTTGCTTGCACTCTAGTACTTTAGCCTTGTTGCATTGCCCGATCTACTAGATTTGCCCTCACCAGCATCTCCCCATCGCATACCCGAGCCTCCTTACCGGAGACTCCGGACTTAGGTTCGGAGACTTCGGTCCAGGCCGGAGACTCCGGTGTCTGGTGCGGAGACTCCGGTGCTGGGTGAATCAAAGTAGTCCAGAAATGCATCAAAGCTCCTGTACTGCATCTTTGGGACATATATACTCATCTCCATGCTATCTCCCTCACTGCTGTTCACAGGTGATGGTTCTAGTCGCCCTCGTCGTACCAAGGCCAAGTCCCAAAGGGGCAATCCTCGCTATGATGAAGCTCAGGGTCAGTTTATCGTGCCTCCATCCAACCGGAAACAGCGGGCACGTGATGCAGCTTACATGAAGAGGGATCAAGAAAGGGCTGAACGGGAGGAACGTGCAAAGAGAGCCAAGTATGACAACCTACAGTCCCTTGACAAGATGTCTAAAGAGGAGTTCCGTGAGCTGAGGAAGACAGATTTCTATGCACTGCCTCGTACCAGTGATGACCCTCGTTTCTGGAGGAAACAGCAGAGTGTGTTCATGAAGGATGTGTATGGTGTACTCACCAAATCACCTGTTTGCCCTCAGAAGTTCATGAACATTGAGCAAATGCGCCAGAGCCCGTATTTGGTGATGCCTGTGGATCGTGGAGGCTGGGTCTCTACAACTTGATGGAGCTGCATGAAGACTATAGTGTGCACCTCGTTCAGCAGTTCTATTCCACTGTGGTGTTTGGGACTGATCTTGATAGGACTATGGTGTGGATGACTAGCTCTACTCGCTGCACAACTACTTTCCATGACTTTGCCAATGTCATCTTTGAGACTTTCCACGGCGTATCTACTCCTGTGGGACAGCGCATGCACTCAGCAGCCTTGGGTGAGAACAAGCAAAAACTGACACCTCTGTATGATGATGGTGTTGTGGGGGCCTCCAAGGGACTCAAGCCCCTCTACAACCTTATGCTGAGGATTTTCCGTCACACTATTGCTCCAAGTGCTGGAAATGATGATGCTCTCAGGGGAGGACTTGTCAACCTCCTGTACCATACTCACCGGACCTTCAATCTTTGGACCAGGAGGTCGCTGCACCATTGATGTGATGGTTTTCAGTTTCGATGATAGGTTCCATGCAATTCTATTCAAGAAATCTCCTCCATATGCACCCTTGATTATGAGACTCATCAACTCGCAGCCGCATGATTCTCCACATGCCATTCCACCACACCTCACGATGCACACTCTGGTCTCTCTGCGTGAAGGGGCACATGGGGCCAGACTCAAGGCCGATATGGAAATGATGATGAGGAGAGGGAGAGGAGGCTCCCTCTCCACCCAGAGTTTGGAGGAAGAATGCCTCAAATGTCCCTATGCCTACCATGACTAGAGACTATGTGCATGAGAAGGTCAAGAAGGCCAGTTTCTGGGAGAGGACTCTTTGCTGCATGAACGTTGACATTATAGCGCAACATGCATCTTACCAAAGCAACCACCATGGAGAAGCTCCTCAAAGAGATCAAGTACCGAGTGCTGACGTCTTGAGGAAGGTGAAGATGAATACAATGATGAGCATGGGGCCCAGCAGTCCACAGAGTCTGATCACACTCTCTCATTTGGGGCATGGAATGCCCAACAGGAGAGCCTAGTGAACTGGAAGACCTTTGCCGATGTCACCTCTGGGTTTGGATACCAGGGTACTTCCTCTTCTCGCCCTCACGAAAAAGGGCCTGCTATCCCGGATGATGATGATGACTATGACCAGGATGAGGGTGACCAGGACGAGGATGACCAGGATGAGGATGAGGATGCCGATGACGACGAGGATGACGATGACTACTGAGTCATTGGGGCGCTAGTATAGGTCTTTTCCCTTTTCGGCGTTTCGATGCCAAAGGGGGAGAAGACATTCTCATCGCTTTGCATGGGACTCGGGATTTGCGACTATCTGCCGTTATTTGCCTTTCTATTTGCTATTTGGATATTCGAACTTGAACTTTATGTGTGTTATCTGCTGTTCTTATGAGTGTCTTTGACTATGTGCTTGTGTGGAACACCTATTGTAACTCATGTGAGATTTATGTATGCTATCAGTGATATTATCTTCCTTACATGATTTACTTCATTATCTTGCTGCACATAGTCAGGGGGAGCCACATTTATATGTTATTCCATGCAAATCACTTGTTGTCATCGAACACCAAAAAGGGGGAGATTGAAAGGGCATTTATTGTCATAATCACTTTTGGTGTTCGGTAACAACAAGTTGATCATTTTATAGTTTGTTATTATCCACAGGTTGGTATGACCACAGATAAACATCGCACACTCTCTTGGGAAAAGACCACACACATTTGCCATTGCTCGGAAACTCGGACCGAATCTCCGGTCTTCAAGACAAGACCGAGTCTCGGTGTGGCCCGAGTTTCCAGTCTTGACAGTGGTGCCTCCGGGACTTGGCTGTCGGTCGGATCCGGGAGGCTGAGTCCGGTCCGGAGATTTGGAGTCTCCGGACTTTGGTCGACTGAGTCTCCGGTGTTGTGTTGAAAGTCCGAGTCTCTGTTGAATGAAGAAATGGGCTGGGTCAGTCAGATGGTTAGTCCGGAGACTGGTCCGGAGATTGTCCGAAGACTTTGGTCGGACCGGAGTCTCCGGTGTTGTAAGTCCGGAGTCTCCGGTGTTGCTGGTGAAGAAATGGGCTGGGTCAGTCTGATGGCCAGTCCGGAGACTAGTCCGGAGATTGGCCGGAGTCTCCTGTGTAGTCCGGAGTCTCCGGTCTACAGACCGGAGTCTCTGGTCTGAATTTTCTACAATGGTCAGAAAACGGTTCGTGGAGGGGGCTGTCTATAAATAGGGACCCTTATCTCCTTCCTCCGGTTGCTCGAGCTGCTCAAGAACACCAACACCATTAGAGCCACCAAATCCACAAGATCTCTTCATCCAACCATCCAAAGTCATTGATCTTTGGAGAATCGAAGGAGGAGGCCTTGATTCACATTTTCACCAAGAGAGATCTTCATTTCCCCCTCATTCACTTGAGGGCCCCCTAGCTCTAGTGTTTCTTTGGAAACCCTAACTTTGATTTGGTTCTTACAAGTTTGTTTTTGATTTGTCTTGACAGCTTGCTTGTATTTGGGAGCCTCCAATTCAGTTGTGGATGCGTGCCCCGAACTTGTTGTAAAGGTGCCGGCTTCCACCTCAAAGGTTGCCGATATAGTGGAAGGTGAATCGAGCCCTTTGGGGTGAGGTTCATCGGAGAACAAGGGAGGCCTCTCGTGGCGTTGGTGGTTTGAAACCACCCCCTCTCCAAACGTAGACGTACTTCCCCTCAAAAGGAAGGAACTACGGGAAACAAATCCTTGTGTCTCCACGTCCACTCCCTTGGTTACTTCTATCCTTTACCGCACTTTACTTACTTGTTTTTGCTTAGTGTTGTGTTAGTTTGTGCTTGTTTGACATATAGGTAAATTCACTATAGTTGCATATTCTAGAGAATTTACCTTTCTTGTCAAACCCTAATTTGAAAAAGAGTAAAATTTGAAGTATCACCTATTCACCCCCCTCTAGGTGCCCATACCATCCTTTCAACGCCGATAAACGTGGTTCCAATGATACCGAATCTTCAAAAAGTAATAAGAAAAGATATTACCTTGGTCACGGCAACAAGTTTTTCATTCTCTTTGTAGGCAATATCCAGCTTAGCCTTAATACATTCCGTCTCTTCTTGAAATATGGCTGCCCAGTTTGAAGCTGCCATTAACTTCTGTTGACAGGTTTTAAGTTTAGTTTCACACGCCGTAACCTCGGCATGATTGATGTCATCAACATAGATAAAACCTATCTTTTGTAGATGGAGAAGAGCAGCAAGCTTTGCGGACTCAAGAGCATCTTATGCCGTTAATTTATAATCACCAAATATCCTTTTTTGGTGTAGCATATAGTACTTGCCATACAGTGGTGCATTGATGCAGGCGGAGGCAATTATCTCATCCTTACCAATAGCACATGACTTTATGTCCTATATCTCTAAAGATAGGTTCTCTAAGGCTTGCTAAAGAATATTTTCTTTGGAGATGTATACACACTTTGCTTCAACCTAAAAAAGAGTGATTTGCAATCAGTAATCGGAACTATTCTAAAAGGCGTTCTTCTGTACATTGTTTCATGCGAGGCCTGCTGCAAAAATGTACTAAACGTATCACATAGAACTCCAAAGCCATTGTTTTCATGGAGTAGTTGGACTGTACCGAGGGAAAACAAACCGTCGACATTTAGTAGAAGGAGATGTTGTATAACAAAGATAGTGGTTAGCTTGCCTGATCCGGTTCATCATCAACCACGAGCACGGAAGGCGACGACACTTCACTGTGGATTCCTTCATCGGACATGATCAGTGTTTTCCCTGCCAATTTATGTCATGTATCAAGTGATCGATGCTATCTTCGAATTGAAAGCGATTCAACCAAGATGCGTTTGATAAAAATGATATATAACATGTAGATGTAGACTACCATTATTGTATACAAGTGTATTTAGTATTTTCCTCACACAGTAGAGGTTTAAGCAATTGTTTTTTTAAACAGGTACAGGTGTTCCTCAAGAAGCCGCCGTGCTACAGAACTTTTTTTATAACAGGCCGTCATTCTCAATCTTAATACTCAGATCTAAGTTAAGAAATTGAAAAAAAATAAAGAGATTTGTCCTATTTCTTAGTGTATTGTCGTAGAAATCTAGAAGACCAATATTCATGAGGTAAAAAGTAAGCAGTCAGGCAAAAGCAGGGGCAGGAAATCAGTGTACAAAGAGGGAAATCAGTTTACAGAGAGGGGAAAATCATCTTAACCAAAATCGCTGCAGAATAATGGAGACGACGAACAAACCCGTGGCCAGTATCGAAAGGACGTCTGAGAAAAATCTGCTGGCTGTGTTCCTAGAAAGCGAAGTAGGTAATGAGGTGAGATGAGACGAGGAGGGAGATGGAGTGGAAGGAGAGAGAGCTAACGCGGCATTCCGGCGTCCAAGATAGAGCAGCGAGGGGGTCGAGGAGCACGCCGTGCTGTCTTCATTGACAGATTGGGTATCTTCTTCATTGACAGATTGGGTATCTTCTCCAATTTATTAAGTGGGCAATAGGTTGTTTCTTTCTATACATATGTCAAAAAATAGATCGCGTTATGTACTTCTGTGTACACATTTTTTGACATAGGATAAATTGTTCCTTATTTGATGGACAATCTCTCCTTTTTAGGACCCGATCCAGATGGACAACATGAACAAAGAGAAAGAGGATTACCTAGCGGTAGAAGAAATGGAGAAACCAATAACACCAGATATCACAAACAGATAACCTGCAAAGGAGCGTGTTTAAGATCGCAGTAGGGAACAATAATAATAAAACATGGCAATAAAGCACACATAAAAGCAGATGCAAACAGCAGCAAGCAGTCGTACATGCAGAAACATTGTTTGTTTCCATAAGTCTCATCTGCGAGCACTTAAGCAAAGCAAGGCAAGTCCCTCAATATGCAAACGGTATTAAAAATGTGAACTGTTAAATAGAAATGAATATATAATACTAAAAAATTAGTGACCCAACTGAATTGAGTATGTATGCAGCGGCAGCCAACACTTTCAAAGCTCGACCCCATACAGACACCAACAAGTAACAACAATTTCGATTGGAACGAAACAAAGGCAGACAAATAGTCTATCCTCCCTAATAACCGAACAATTGAGACCATGTGAGTCCATTTATTGAGACTCAATTGAGACCAATAAATGGACATCACAAAATGGAGGAGCTCATGTGAGCATTGAGACCATCCCTCACTTCCATGGGAGATTTTTGCTTTGGGAGCAGCCTTAACAACATCGTTGCTCTAGACTTTCAAAAAGGAGAATCCCCAAAATGGATATCTTGTAAGGCCATGATACAGAAGAGATTATTCAAGCATGATTAAAGGAAGGACATTCTAGACTCTATCTACCCTGCAGACTGAACACTACATTGCCCCTCGCTGCTGAAATAACCTACCATTCCTCAGTAAATGTGATACTCCAGAATAAAATATCATTAGCATCTGGTGCATGTCAAAAAGGAACAAAAAGCATATCATCCAAATAGAACCTTTTTTTTACAGCCACTTAACATTTAAAAAATATAGTGAATGGAAAAAGGAAAAGTTAACGAAGGACATAGCATGTACCTTGAATGTAGTCCTATATGGTGAACTCGATCGCAATTTCCCATACAATGCTGAAAGTGAAACAAATGCCTTATGAGCAATACAAATTCAGCATCACATAACGGAAAATAGAAAACTGGGAATAGATCTTTATGACAACACATGATACCATGCACTATCTCTATTAAAAATTTATTTCTTGTCCATTCCATATGCTTATCTGCCTTAGCCTCAATCATCACTGCCTTATTTTGAATCCTTTTCAGATCCAAAATGCCAAACTACGTAAAACAAAAATCAGGAAGCAACGAACAACATCCCTGCAGGTTTCAACAGACTCCACACCTATAGCTGAAAAAATGGACGAAAAACATTAAATAAAGAAAATTTAAGTCTTTTATAATTTCTAATTTCTGCAACAATTGATGGTGTCTGTTTATTTTGTCATTGTAAGTTACCACACACCTGAGCTATTTTACCAAAAAATTAGAACGATATGTACCCACTACCAAGAGCTTGTACCAAGAGCCTCATGCTCAACTGATGTCTAGCTCGAAAAATTAGCAGAAATCACTAATTCATCAAATAACAAATTTAATTGGGACATTTCCATTGGATTGAAGAATCTTAAAAGTTACAACCATGACCCATCTATAAGAAGAGCTTAGGCAATGTCAAATTTGTACCTATAATCATCCTGCAACACCTCTAGCGCACCAAAAGAGCATGGACACCTGCAGAACAAATATATCTATGTTCTAAAAGACCCAAAACAAATACATGTTCTTAACAAAAGTAGCGCATTAGAATTATATATATTCTCACATATAATCATCACGGACAACAATTCCACATTATATTGTCCAATCCAACCCTCATTTACATGGATTTTATTATTAGTCAGTACACAACAACACAACATATACATGGATAGTGAATATATACCTGATGATTTTTCGAGTCCCACATATTTCCCCATAGTGAGAAGCGGAAAGAAGACCAGTAAGATGATATTGTGCTAAACAAAAATAGAAATACAACCAAAGTTAGCAGGAGCATGTTCCATGGTACCCATTGAAATACAACCAAATATTTTGGTGAGCGGAAGGGAGCTTACCAACCTGCCCAAAATACGTTGAAACATCAATTGTTCACGAGTATCTCTGAGGAAAATAAAAACACACAAAAATAGAGGCAACAACACACTAAAAAATACCATATTTGTTGGAAAATCCCTATATTTGCACCCTTTGGTTCTGCATATATGCAGCAACCACCACATGGCAGTACCTCGCGACCTGGGCAATACTAAGCATATTTAAAACAACCATCGGATACCAAATCTAGATCACACATGAAAAATCAAAGGATAATAAGGGAGAGAAAGGACTGTCCACCATTGCACTCTTTGATCCGATGCTAGCTAGCTAGCCTCCTTGCCACCGAGGTGAGATTTAGTTCCCAATTTATGCCAATAATTCTTTAAAGGTTAATATACTTTATAAGTGCAGTACACATAATAACATAAAAATAATTTCCTTGGATATATTAGTGAGTCCACATTGTAGATAAACGTAGCATTCACACTAAACATGAAATGTAATGAAGAACAGAACCTCTAACTTGATAGTAGCTTCATATAGAAAACTTAGTCTTAAATCACAATACAATGTTGAATATCTACGATGCACCGATTCTGCGACACAGATACAATAGTATATATAAATAAGCAATAAAATGCCATGTATTAAAGACAAAGAGAATTAAAAATACTACCATATTTATTTCCTCTTTTCAAGTGCTCAATGGTTACATGATCATCAATTTCCTGAATCCCCATGGCACTTGCAGAGAATATCTTATGACTGTATTACAATCTGAGATGAACATAACACATGAGTTAAAAAATTAAAAGCAGTCGCCCGTAGCTTGCTTACCCGAGGATACATTCTTCTCAGCCTTGCAGCTTCTGATTCTAACTCAAGATTTGGAATATCAGCAAGTTAGTAGCAGCAGTATCACTTATTAACCATAACAAACGGGCCTCCTCGTTGGCCTTTACACCATGTACTGTTATGTGTGTATCACATGTACCAATTGAAAATCAAAATTACATATTCATAGCACTAAAGAACAGCCAAACAGTAAATGAAAATACACATACAGGTCCATGGTTTTCACCAATAAGCAAGCTCACTTAAGTATAACTAATAACACATGTATGGAACTAATGATTGAACATAAGAAGGCGCCTTTTGGCATTTACAGAAAAACAACTTCCATGCACGCCTGCAACCTCCCAATAGGGAGAAAATGTTGTAGATCAGTGGCAAAAAACATGAAGAGATGTTCAAAGAAGAGGGTGGGGAGTAGTTATACCTGCCGACGATGTGAGGGCGACCTCCTCCATTCCCGAGCCTCCTCTTTGGCCTTTCCAGCAGGAGAAGAAGGGGATGAGGTGAGTACGGACCACCAGCGCGCGGAGGAGAAGGCCAGCGGCGGCGGCCAGCTCCTATAGTCCTCTTCCCCACTTGCTCATGCCTCCTTGCTAAGCCCCACACGCGAGGAGTAGGGAGGAGGAGGATGGATGGATGACGGCGGGGATTAGAGAGAGGAGGAGTACGAGTGAGAAGGGGTGGGGGCGATGGGGGCTGGACCGTGCACCTCGGGCGGTGCAGGGTGGAGAGAAGGTTGGCAGACGGCCGCAGGAGGGAAGGAGGAGGCGCACGTTGGGAGGGAGGTGTTGGAATTATGCCCTAGAGGCAATAATAAAGATGTTATTATTATAATTCTTGTTCATGATAATGTTTATATTCCATGCTAGAATTGTATTAAGCGGAAACTTTAATACTTGTGTGGTTTGTGAACAACACCGTGTCCCTAGTATGCCTCTATGGACTAGCTCATTGATCAATGATGGTTAAGGTTTCCTAACCATAGACATGAGTTGTCAATTGATAATGAGATCATATCATTGGAAGAATGATATGGTGGACAGACCCAAACTAAGCGAAGCAATTAGATCGTGTCATTGTGTTCGTCTTTGCGAAGCTTTTTTTATGTCAAATATTGTATTCCTTAGACCATGAGATAATACAACTCCCTGGTATCGGAAGAAAGCTTTGAGGTCATCAAACGTCATCCTATGAGAGGGTGATCATAAAGGTGTTTCTCAGGTGATCGGAAAGTATCTGTTGGGTTGTATGTATCGAGATGGGATTTGTCCCTCCCAAGTTGGAGAGATATACTTCGGGCCCACTCGGTAATCGATATCAACACCGCTTGCAAGCATGTGGTTAAGGAGTTAATCACAAAGTGATATCGGATTATGGAACGAGTAAAGTACTTGCTGTGAACGAGATTGAACTAGGTATGACATGCAAGACGATCGAATCTCGGGCAAGTAAAATATCGAGACGAAGGGAATATATATATGGGATTGATTGAATCCGGCATCGTGGTTCATCCGATATGATCATCGATGAATGTGTGGGAGTCATTATGGGTTTTCAAACCCCGCTGTAGATTATTGATAGAAGATCATGTCTGCATATTCTCGAACCCGCAGGGTCACACACTTAACGTGTCTCGACGCTAGGATAGATTGGATAATTGGTTTATGAGTTTTTGTTCGGAGTCTCGGATGGGATCCGGGACATCACGAGAGGTTCCGAAGAATAAGATTCATATAAGGCAGTGCAGTTTTTGGAGTTCGGAATTGTTCCGGGTTAATCGGTATTGTACCGGAAGCTTCTAGAACCTTCCGGACAGGGACCAACGTGGCCCCACCTTCCGGGAGGGGGCATGGGCCTATGAGGGAGTGCCCTGGCCGCATTGGGCCAGGGGCACAAGGCCCCATAGGGCCCATCCGGCCAACAGAGGTTTAAACTCGAGATAGACCTTCTAGAAGGGGGGGGGTTCCTTGCCCCCTACTCCTTATCCTTTGGGGCCACCGGTTTGGGCTTGGGGGAGGGGCTAGGGCTGCGCCCCCTCTATATAAATAGGGGTGGGGGCGCACCAACCCCCTACACCTTCCCCTCCAACCCTAGCCGCCCTGCTGCCCTCCTGTCTCCCTCCTGACTGTTTGTAGGCGAAGCCCTGCTGCAGAAATTCTCCACCATATACACCACGCCGTCGTGTTGTAGATCCAATACATCTCTCCATCGTACTTGCTGGTCTGAGGTAGGAGGAGACGTCGAGGTGCTGCACATGTGCATATCACGTAGGCACCACCACTTGTGGTGCTAGATCGGATCGGATCGCGAGGAGGAGAAGCGAGTACGACTACATCACCCACGCGTTTGACGAGCGTTCATTGTGCGAATCTTCAAGGGTATGAAGATCTAATCCAATCTCTCTCGTTGTTTGCATCTCCTAGATTAGATCTTAGCTTTCCCTCTGTTCGCATCCGTAGAAAATTTTGATTTACTATGCCGCGAAACCCTTCAGTGATATCAGAGCTAGATCTATGCGTAGATGTGTTTCACGAGTAGAACGCAACATGGTTGTTGCGGGCATTGATGTTTTCTGTTGCAAGCCTCTTGTTTGTGTTCTTCTTATGACGCGGGATAGTGAGATTGAAGCGGTCCAGGCCAACCTTACGCGACGTCGTTCGCGAGACCGGCTCCGCACTTGGCGTGTGGCTTGTTCCACACATGCGGTTGGTGGATGTCAGTTTCTCTCACTATAGTTGTCATGGGATTAACACCGGAGTTTGGCAACCATAATATCACCGTTGTGGCTTTCCGTAGGTAAGAATCGTTCTTAGCATCTACTCCCATAAGCCACGTAAAACATGCAACAACAAAGTAGAGGCGTCTAACTTGTTTTTGCAGGGAGTGTTTTCTGTGATATGGTATGGCCCAAGATGTGATGTGTATAATGTATGCGATGATCATGTTTTGTAATGTTTCACGACTTGCATGTCGATGAGTACACAATCGGCAGGAGCCATATGGTTGTCTTTATAATTGTGTATGACCTGTGTGTCAACTTCTTATACGACATGTAATAGCTTTACTTTACGCTAAGTAGTTAGCAATAGTTGTAGTTGCTATTCATGGTGGAGGCAATCATGGTGGAGTGATGGAGATCATGCCGGAACGCACAAGATGGAGATCATTGCGCGAAGATTGGCTATACCATGTCACATTAAAGTTATATGCATGTGATGTTTATCCTTTTATGTATCTTATTATGCTTAGATCGCGACGGTAGCATTATAAGACGATTCCTCAATTAAAGATCAAGATAAAAACTGTGTTCTCCCCAAGTATGCACCGTTGCGAAAGTTCGTCGTGTCCAAGCATCACGTGATAATCGGGTGCTATAGACTCTACGCTCACATACAACGGGTGCAAGCCAGTTTTGCACACGCGGAAATACTTGGGTCTAACTTGACGAGCCTAACATGTACAGACATGGCCTCGGAACACATGAACCGAAAAGTTAAGCATGAGTCATATGAATGATATGATCGACACTTCGTTGTCCACCATTGAAACCACATCTCTTCTCGTGAAGATCGGATTAGGTGTGGTGAATTTGGATCGTGTTCACTAAACAACTTGAGGGATGTTGAATTTAGTGGGAGTTCATCTAGTAATTTGATTAAGTTGAACTATTTATCATGAACATAGTCTAAATTGTACTTGCAAATACTGTAGATCACATGGCCAAGTCCAACTTCAACTTCAACGTTTTTGCTGAGATAGAAAATCTTAGAAATAATGGGTCTAACTTCACCAAATGGTTCCGCATTCTGAGAATCATTCTCGCTGGCGGACAAAAGGACTATGTCCTTGAGAAAGCGCTAGGTGACGCCCCTGCTATAGATGCGCCAGCTGATGAAAAAGCTGTTTATCAGTCGCGCAAGGATGATTATGATTTGATTAAGATAGCCATGTTGTTTGCTATGGAATCGGATCTTCAAAATCGTTTTGAGGAGTTCGCCGGGCCCTTTGAGATTATCGAGGAGCTGAAAAACATGTTTCAGACTCAAGCCCATTCTGAGAGATATGAGATCTCTAAGAAATTCTTTAACTACAAGATGGAGGAAGGGAGTTCCGTTAGTGAGCACGCCATTAAGATGTCGGGCTACACTCAACGCCTTGAGCAACTGGACTGCAAGATTCCAGAGGAGCTCAAGATTGACACTCCTAGCTACAAAAGTTTTGTAGTTGCTCACAATCAAATTGGTTCCACTGATATGATCACTGAGCTCTTCGCTAAGATGAAAGTAGCGGAGGTGGACATCAAAAAGAATAATCATATTTTGATGGTCAACAAGCCCCACACCTTCAAGAAAGGTAAGGGTGGAAGGAAGCCCTTCAAGCAAGGCGGCGGCAAGCGCGTTGCCCCTGCTGAGAAGAAGCTCAGGTATGTTCCTAAGACGAACACTGAGTGCTTCTATTGCAAGGACAAGGGTCACTGGAAGCGCAACTGTCCGAATTACTTAGCGGACAAGAAGGCTGGCACCATCAAAGGTATATTTGATATACATGTTATTGATGTTTTCCTTACTAGCCCTCGTTGTAGTGCCTGGGTATTTGATACCGATTCAGTTGCCAATATTTGTAACTCGAAACAGGAGCTACGGAATAGACGGCGGCTTGCGAGGGATGAGGTGACGATGCGCGTTGGCAACGGATCAAGAGTTGATGTGATGGCCGTCAGCACGCTCTCCTTAGTTTTACCTTCGGGATTAGTTTTAAACCTCAATAAATGTTATTATGTGCCTGCGTTGAGCATGAACATTATTTCTGGATCTTGTTTATTGCAAGACGGTTATTCATTTAAATCGGAGAATAATGGTTGTTCTATTTATATGAGTAACATATTTTATGGTCATGCGCCTATTGTGAATGGTTTATTTCTTCTAAATCTCGAAAGGGATGAAACACACAGCCATAACATTGAGGCTAAGAGATGCAAAGTAGATAGTGATAATACTACTTATTTGTGGCACTGTTGTCTAGGTCATATTGGTGTAAAGCGCATGAAGAAACTCCATTCTGATGGACTTTTGGAGTCTCTTGATTTTGAATCATTTGACACATGCGAACCATGCCTCATGGGCAAGATGATCAAAACCCCGTTCTCCGGTATGATGGAGCGAGCAACGGACTTGTTGGAAATCATACATACTGATGTATGCGGACCGATGAGTGTTTCGACGCGCGGTGGATATCGCTATTTTCTCACTTTTACCGATGACTTAAGTAGATATGGGTATATCTATTTAATGAAACATAAATCAAACGTTTGAAAAGTTCAAAGAATTTCGAATGAAGTGGAGAACCATCGTATGAGAAGATTAAGTTTCTACGATCCAATCGTGGGCGAATATTTGAGTTATGATTTTCTCACGCATCTTAAAGCAAGTGGAATCGTTTGCAACTCCATACGGAACACCACAGCGCAATGGTGTGTCTGAACGCCGGAACCGAACCCTATTAGATATGGTTCGATCAATGATGTCTCTTACTGATTTGCCGTTATCATTTTGGGGTTATGCATTAGAAACCGCTGCATTCACTTTAAATAGGGCTCCATCTAAATTTGTTGAGACGACACCATATGAACTGTGGTTTGGTGCTAAACCTAAGTTGTCGTTTCTTAAAGTTTGGGCATGCGAAGCTTACGTCAAGAAGTTGATGCCGGACAAGCTCGAACCCAAAGCGGAGAAATGCGTCTTCATAGGATACCCTAAGGAAACTATTGGGTATACCTTCTATCACAGAACCGAAGGCAAAGTGTTTGTCGCAAAGAACGGTTCCTTTCTTGAGAAGGAGTTTCTCTCGAAAGAAGTGAGTGGGAGGAAAGTAGAGCTAGACAAGGTTATTGAACCTTCTCTTGAGTTGGAGAGTAGCGCAGCACCTGAAATTGTTCCAGTGCCGCCTGCACCAACGATAGAGGAAGCTAATCACAAGGATCATGAAGCTTCGGACGATGCTGCTACTGAATGTCACAGGTCGACAAGGTCGCGTGCCCCTCCTAAGTGGTACGGCAACCCTGTCTTGACTGTCTTGTTAGTAGAAGACAGTGAACCTACGAACTATGAGGAAGCGATGATGAGCCTAGACTCTGAGAAATGGCTAGAAGCCATGAAATCTGAATTGGGATCCATGAGCGAAAACCAAGTATGGACTTTGGTGGACCGTCCTAGCGACCGAAAGGTCGTTGAGTGCAAATGGATCTTCAAGAAGAAAACGGACGCGGATGGTAATGTTACCGTCTATAAAGCACGGCTTGTCGCGAAAGGTTTTCGACAAGTTCAAGGTGTTGACTACGATGAGACTTTCTCTCCCGTAGCGATGTTTAAGTCCATTCGGATTTTATTAGCAATTGCTGCGTTTCATGATTATGAAATATGGCAGATGGATGTCAAGACTGCATTTCTCAATGGCAACATTGATGAAGAGTTGTATATGATGCAACCTGAAGGTTTTGTCGATCCTAAGGATGCTGATAAAGTATGCAAACTTCAGCGTTCCATTTATGGACTGAAGCAAGCATCTCGGAGTTGGAACCTTCGTTTTGATCAAGTGATCAAGAGCTTTGGATTTGTTCCAAATTGCTACGAAGCTTGCATCTACAAGAAAGTGAGTGGGAGCTCGGTGACGTTTCTGGTACTATATGTGGATGACATATTGATTATTGGAAATGACATCAACATGCTTAACGATGTGAAGAGTTATTTGAACAAGTGTTTTTTAATGAAAGACCTAGGTGAAGCTGCTTATATATTGGGCATCAAAACCTATAGAGATAGACAAAGACGCCTGATAGCTTTAAGCCAGAGTACATGCCTAGACAAAGTTCTGAAAAGGTTTAGAATGGATAAGGCAAAGAAAGGTTCGGTGCCTATGTTGTCAGGTAAGATGTTGAGCAAGGCTCAGTGTCCAGCTACGGTAAATGATAGGGAAGCTATGAGCAAAGTGCCTTATGCCTCGGCCATAGGTTCCATCATGTATGCCATGCTGTGTACTAGACCGGATGTGTCCAATGATCTTAGTTTGACGAGCAGATATCAAAGTGATCCAGGAGTGGAACACTGGACAGCCGTAAAGAACATCCTAAATTACCTAAATAGTACTAAAGAAATGTTCTTAGTCTATGGGGGTGATGAACAGCTTGTCGTAAAAGGTTACGTCGACGCTAGTTTCGACACCGACAAGGATGATTATAAATCTCAGACAGGATACGTTTATATTTTGAATGGAGGAGCTGGAGTGGAGAAGTCGCAAGCAAAGCGTGATCGCGGGATCTACTGAGAAGCGGAATACATGGCTGCTGCAGCGTCAAGTGAAGGAGTTTGGATCAGAACTTCATCATCGAGCTTGGCGTGGTTCCAAGTGCATTGGACCTTGGAGATATTGTGTGACAACACCGGGCGCCATAGCACTCGCTAAGGAACCAAGATATCATCCAAAGACCAAGCATATCAATCAAGTTTCATATAATCTGAGATTATATAGAAGATGGAGATCGAAGATTAGCAAAGTACATACGGATCTGAATGTCGAGATCCGTTGACTAAACCTCTTCCGTGCAAAACATGATCAGCACCTCAGTGCCATGGGTGTGAGATTGTTGCCAAATGTAAACTAGATTATTGACTCTAGTGCAAGTGGGAGACTGTTGGAATTATGCCCTAGAGGCAATAATAAAGATGTTATTATTATAATTCTTGTTCATGATAATGTTTATATTCCATGCTAGAATTGTATTAAGTGGAAACTTTAATACTTGTGTGGTTTGTGAACAACACCGTGTCCCTAGTATGCCTCTATGGACTAGCTCATTGATCAATGATGGTTAAGGTTTCCTAACCATAGACATGAGTTGTCAATTGATAATGAGATCATATCATTGGAAGAATGATATGGTGGACAGACCCAAACTAAGCGAAGCAATTAGATCGTGTCATCGTGTTCGTCTTTGCGAAGCTTTTCTTATGTCAAATATTGTATTCCTTAGACCATGAGATAATACAACTCCCTGGTATTGGAAGAAAGCTTTGAGGTCATCAAACGTCATCCTATGAGAGGGTGATCATAAAGGTGTCTCTCAGGTGATCGGAAAGTATACATTGGGTTGTATGTATCGAGATGGGTTGTCCCTCCCAAGTTGGAGAGATATACTTGGGCCCACTCGGTGTCGATATCAACACCGCTTGCAAGCATGTGGTTAAGGAGTTAATCACAAAGTGATATCGGATTACGGAGCAGTAAAGTACTTGCCGTGAACGAGATTGAACTAGGTATGACGGATGCAACGATCGAATCTCGGGCAAGTAAAATATCGCGAGACGAAGGGAATATATATATGGGATTGATTGAATCTGGCATCGTGGTTCATCCGATATGATCATCGATGAATGTGTGAGTCAATATGGGTTTCAGCACCCATTGATTATTGATAGAAGATCATGTCCGCATATTCTCGAACCCGCAGGTCACACTTAACGTGTCTCGGCGCTAGGATAGATAGGATAATTGGTTTATGAGTTTTTGTTCGGTCTCGGATGGGATCCGGGACATCACGAGAGGTTCGGAGAATAAGATTCATATAAAGCGGCAGTTTTGGAGTTGAATTGTTCGGGTTAATCGGTATTGTCGGAAGCTTCTAGAACCTTCCGGAAGGGGACCAACGTGGCCCCACCTTCCGGGAGGGGCATGGGCCTATGAGGGAGTGCCCTGGCGCATTGGGCAGGGGCACAAGGCCCATAGGGCCCCTCCGGCCAACAGAGGTTTAAACTCGAGATAGACCTTCTAGAAGGGGGGGGGTTCCTTGCCCCCTACTCCTTATCCTTTGGGGCCACCGGTTTGGGCTTGGGGGAGGGGCTAGGGTTGCACCACCTCTATATAAATAGGGGTGGGGGCGCACCAACCCCCTACACCTTCCCCTCCAACCCTAGCCGCCCTGCTGCCCTCCTGTCTCCCTCCTGACTGTTTGTAGGCGAAGCCCTGCTGCAGAAATTCTCCACCATATACACCACGCCGTCGTGTTGTAGATCCAATACATCTCTCCATCGTACTTGCTGGTCCGAGGAAGGAGGAGACGTCGAGGTGCTGCACGTTTGCATCTCACGGAGGCACCGCCACTTGTGGTGCTAGATCGGATCGGATCGCGAGGAGGAGAAGCGAGTACGACTACATCACCCACGTTCCGACGAACGTTCCGCTGTGCGAATCTTCAAGGGTATGAAGATCTAATCCAATATCTCTCGTTGTTTGGATCTCCTAGATTAGATCTTGGCTTTCCCTCTGTTCGCATCCGTAGAAAATTTTGATTTACTATGCCGCGAAACCCTTCAGGAGGAGCGACAGGGAGGGGGCGCGCCTGGGTAGCGAGGAGCGACGGGGGTTGCATCGGGAGTGATGGCGGCTAGGGTTTATATGGGTTGGGATTAGGAGAGACTGAGGCGGCTAGGGTTTCAACCGGTTTGGGGTGTCATTTATACCTAGCTGTAAAAAAACTAACGGCTCTGATTCACCCCAGCACCACCATCCGACGGCCAGCGTCATAGATCACTGTGAGAGCCCCTTGACCCCTCACCAATTACATCTTTATATTCTCCTACCCCTTTGTCATCTGATAGCACCAGATTCACGTGAATACCAATTCGTTGGTACCCCAAGTGTAAAGTGATATACTAGGAGTGTTTTCCCACAAGCGTGACTTGACGGTTCATATCGAACTCTCGGGAAAATAGGAAAGAACAACTTCCTTTCGCCTCTTCTAGCAACCTGCAAAATAAGATAACTTGTCTTGTGCCCCCAACTCCATTGTGTGGTTGTCAAGCACAAGATTTGGTATTGGAATTGAAAACAAATAACAAGTAATAAAACAAAAATAAATATGCAAGCAAATAAGTAAATTAATATCTATATCTAAAAGCTAAACTAAATGCAAAAGGTAATTATCTTGTGATACTAATATCCGCTCCTTTCCAAAAAAAATGCAAAAGATAACGGTAATGATATTTTTGGATTTTTTTATAGTGACCACAACAAGTTAAAATATTTTCGCGTTATTGGACTAAATAACTGCAGAAAATATAAAGACAAGTAAAATGCAAGTAAAAGGCATTTATTGTGATTAAAAATTAAGTGGGGTTCATGGGTTCACTTGTGTACTCTCCCATAAATATAGTGGTATCAAAACACTTTAGATAGATCATAAATCTTGATGGAAATTTCATGTCAGTGTTTGGGTTGCATTCATATGATTATCACATCCTATAGTAAATATGACGCAACACATCTTCTCATACCCATCTAATAAGGGGAAACTCCTCAAACTATATTTAAGATATAATAGAGTATTGCCTAAAAACATTGACATGATGTTGAATAATATTTTACTACCTCAAATAAATGAGATCTTCTTTTTCTGTCGCTACATGATAATAGCATAAGTATTCCATTCTTCCTAGTGATGCAACAAAGGAAAGGTAAAAATCATGATAGATCCATTTTTTATCACTGTCCAATTACTACTACAAGTTGCTCCATCTAGTGCACATTTCTCCTGTCAAGTCTAACATACTAGTTTGATCAGAACATGTATATAAAAATGGATAAACATATGCATTTATCAATACACGAAACATATAATGAAAATTTGCAAACTCATATAATCAACTCATAAAACAAAGATCCGTCATAGAGGAATACATATATATATATATATATATATATATATATATATATATATATATGACCATAATCATGTTAGGTGGCTCATAGGGCTCTAAACAATCATAGCATGAGAGAAACAGAGAGACTTTCACAAACTCATAGTACGAGGGTGGACTACTCCTTCATCATGGAGAAGTTGGAGGTAATGTTGGATAGGCTGGAGAAGAAACCGAGGATGACTCCTACACCATTTCCCCCTCCAATCTTCGAAGCCCCATGCTTTTTTATCTGGTTCTGTATGTTTTATCTGTGTGCTCTATCTCCTTGTGATATCACAAAAGGGCCCATATATATAATCGGTTTTAATTCAAGACGAAGATAGAGGTGCGAATATGGACAACATCGAACCTGCAAGGTGCGGATACGCAGGGCCGGCCCTGGGGCAGGGCTAGAGGGGCGGCCGCCCCAGGCCCATAAAAATTAGGGGCCCTTGGAACCCAGGCAGTCTAATGCTAGGCTACATATTCTCCCAAGTGCAAACACGGACAACAACAACTTAACTGAAACAAGGCATAGAGAAAGTCCCAATGACCTTTATCAGGATCGGGCCTGTGATACGTCAGAAACGTATCTACAATTTTTTATGCTCCATGATTTTTTAGTATCTACTTTGCTTTACTTGTCTACACTTTTGTTGGAGATATGCCCTAGAGGCAATAATAAATGTAGTTATTATTATATCTTTGTGTTTATGATAAATGTTTACATTCATGCTATAACAGTATTAACAAGGAAACATTAATACTTGTGTGATTTGTAAACTAAATTAGAGTCCCTAGTAAAGCCTCTTTATAATACTAGCTTGTTGGTTAATAAATGATTGTGGTTTCCCTATCATGAACATTGAGATGTTATTAACAACAAGATCATATCATTAGGAGAATGGTATGATGGACATACTCCTATAGATAAGCGTAGCATAAAGATCAAGTTATTTTAATAGTTCAATTGCTATATGCTTTCTGATACATAGTAACCTAATTCCTTCGACCATGAGATCATGCTTATCACCATCACCGAAAGGATGCTTTGATGACATCAAACACCACACCGTAACTGGGTGGTTATAAAGGTGGCATTGAGTGTTCGGAAAGTATGGGTTGAGACACATGGATCAAGAGTGGGATTTGTCCATCCATATGACGGATAGATATACTCTGGGCCCTCTCGGTGGAATGTCATCCAATTGGCTTGCAAGCATGTGACTGGCTCATAAGGGATCACATATCACGGGAGCGAAAGAGTACTTATCGATGTGAGGTTGAACTAGGTATGCAGAGATACCGACGATCAAAACCTCGGATAAGTAAACTATCGTGAGACAAAGGGAAATTGGTATCGTATGTGAGTGGTTCATTCGATTGCAAAGTAATCGTAGAAATATGTGGGAGCCATATGAATTTCCAGATTCCTCTATTGGTTATTGTTCGGAGAAGTGTCTCGATCATGTCCGCATAATTCACGAACTGTAGGGAGACACACTTAAGGATTCGATGTTGTTGAGTAGTTATGGAATGATGAGTAAGAGACAGAATGTTGTTCGGAGTCTCGGATGGAATCCGGGATATCACGAGGAGATCCGGAATGGTCCGGAGAATAATATTCATATAAGGAAAGTCCTGCTTCAGAGTTGGAGAATGATTCCGGTGTTTTCATCGGGAATGTTCTAGAAGGGTCCAGAAGGTCCGACACTCCTGAGGGGAAGGGTACATGAATGTGTCATAACAAGTTGGAATGGTTGCATCATGTACTAGGTGTCATCGCTGAGCAAAATAAAGGGATAAATCAAATCCTAGTTTGAAAAGTCAAACGCCAATTTGAAAAGTCAAACTGCAAGTTTGCTTGGTGGAGGGAGAGTAGGAAACCTACTTGGAGAGGAAGTCCTCCTCCCTCCACCGCCGGACAAGGAGGCTGAGTTGGGGGAGGACGCCCTCCTCCCAACCGGCGCCCTCCCACCTATATAAGGAGGGGCAGGGGTGCCCCTCTAGCCTACACCTCTCACCACCCAAACCCTAGCCCCAAGCCGCCGGTGCCACCACCCCCTGCTATCGCCGCCGCCTAGGGCACCACCAACTTGCCGAGTTGGGGTGAAACCCTAACCCTAGCCACCGGATAGACTCCTACCTTGGTGCCTCTAAACGCTAGATCGACAAGGCCTCTCTCATAGTCCACCATACTCGCTCCGGCTTAAGGTGAAGCCCTGGGAGATCTCCCCTCTACTTCCGGTACCACGCCGTCGTGCTGCCGGAATCGCGAGGAGAGTGCTACAACCTCCGCTGCCTGCTGGAACAAGGGAGAGGAAGGTCTTCATCGAGTACCGAACGTGTGACCGACTGCGGGAGCGCTGCCGGAACGCAGCGCCGGAAGGATCGTCTACACGATCTTGAGATCGGCAAGAGTACGACTACATCACCCACGAGAATCCTCTCTCGTTAAACACTTTGGAATCTTCGAGGGTGAGTTATTCTATCGACTCGTTGCTACAATCTAGTAGATAGATCTTGGCTTGTTTGTTTGTATGTGGTAGAAATTTTTTGTTTTCCATGCTACGAACCCCTACAGTGGTATCAGAGCCGTGTCTATATGTAGATCTGTTGCACGAGTAGAACACAATGGTCATTGTGGGCGGTGGTGCTTTTATTATCAATTGCTTCTTGTGTACTTTGCATCTTGCGGTATGATGGGATGAAGCGGCCCGGGCTAACCTTACATGACATCGTTCATGAGACTTGCTCCACGCTCAACATGCAACTTGTATTGCATAAGTGGCTTTGCGGGTGTCTGTCTCTCCCATTATAGTATAGATCCAATTTACAACGGGCACTTGATAGTTCAAACATCAACGTTGTGGTTCTTGTTCGTAAGTTAGATCGACACTTACTGAAAGCCCCAAACCACATAAAATATGCAAAGAAATTAGAGGCGTCTAACTTTGTTTTGCAGGGGTGTGCTGTGATGTGATATGGCCATGATTGTGATTATATTTGATGTATGAAATGTTCCTTATTGTAAGTTGGCAACCGACAGGAGCCATATGGTTGTCTTTAATTTCTGTTAAGACCCGCGTATCTATTCAAAGTATTTGTAATAGTTGAAGCTGGTGGACGACAATCATGGAGCAGCGTCATTGACCTTGATGCAATGCCGGTGATGATGGAGATCATGTTCGTGCTTGAAGATGGAGATCGGAAGCACAAAGAAGAAATGCCATATCATATCACATATTATGAATTGCATGTGATGTTAATCCTTTATGCATCTTGTATTGCTTAGTTAACGACGGTAGCATTATAAGATGGTCCCTCATGCACATAAATTTCAAGTTCTAAAGTGTTCATTCTTAGTAAGCACCGTTGCTAAAGCTTGTTGTTTCGAAGCACCGCGTGATGATCGGGTGTGTTAGATTCTGCAAGTGTATACAACATGAGCAAGCCAGATTTGCTCATGCGGAAGCTAAGGTTTGATCTTGACGAGCCTAGAATGTACAGACATGGTCTCGGAACACGGATCACCGAAAGGTAAAGCATGAATCATATAGTAGATATGATGAACATGTCGATTGTTCGCCATTGAAGCTACATCAACTCTCGTGATGATCGGTTTTTATGTTGTGGATTTGGTTCGTGTGATCACTAAAACAATATGAGGGATATTGTTTTGAGTGGGAGTTCACCTAGATTAATTTAACTATTAATTAGAACTCAATTTGTCATAAACTTAGTCTAAATTATTGCAAATATGATGTAGATCAATGGCGCCCCCTACCATCAATTTTAATGCGTTCCTAGAGAAAGAAAAGTTTAAAAACAATGGAATCAACTTCGCGGATTGGTTCCGCAATTTGAGGATTGTCCTCAATGCTGGTAATTTGACCTATGTGCTGGATGCACCGCTGGGTAACCCGCCTGCAGCTACTGCTACCGATGAAGTAAAGAATGTTTACCTCACTCGGAAGAATCGGTACTCCACAGTTCAGTGTGCTATCTTGTATGGTTTGGAATCGGAGCTTCAGAAAAGGTTTGAGAATTCAGACCCACATGATATTGTCCGTGAACTCAAATTGATATGTCAGACTCACGCGGCAGTTGAGAGCTATGAGGCTTCTGAAAAGTTCTTTAACTGCAAGATGGAAGAGGGCAGCTCCGTCAGTGAGCACGTTCTTAAGATGTCTGGGCACGCAAACAAACTCCAAAGCTTGGGTATAGTGATTCCTAATGCTTTGGGGATTTACCGTGTCCTCCAATCACTACCACCAAGTTATAAGAACTTTGTGATGAACTACAATATGCAAAGCATGAACAAGCAGTTGCCAGAACTCTTCTCCATGTTAAAATCTGTAGAAGTGGAGATCAAGAAAGAGCACCAAGTGTTGATGGTCAATAAGACCACCAAATTCAAGAAAGGCAAGTCTAAGCAAAAGGGACACTTCAAGAAGGGTGGTAAGAAAGTTTCCGCACCGACGAAGAAGACCAAGGCTGGACCTAAGACTGATACTGAGTGCTTTTACTGCAAGGGAGAAGGTCACTGGAAGCGGAATTGCCCAAAGTACTTGGCGGATTTGAAGAACGACAACATCAAGAAGAAAGGTATATCTGATATACATGTTATTGATGTGTATCTCACTAGTACTCGTAGTAGTGCCAGGGTATTTGATACTGGTTCGGTTGCTCATATTTGTAACTCGAAACAGGTGCTGCAGAATAAACGGAAGCTAGCAAAGAACGAGGTGACGATGCGCGTAGGAAATGGATCGAAGGTTGATATGATCGCGGTCGGCACGCTACCTCTTCATCTACCATCGGGATTAGTTTTATACTTAAATAATTGTTATTTGGTGCCTGCGTTAAGCATGAACATTATATCGGGATCTTGTTTATTGCGAGACGGTTACTTGTTTAAGTCCAAGAATAATGGTTGTTAGATTTATATGAGTAATATGTTTTATGCACATGCACATTTGATAGATGGTCTATTCGTATTGAATCTTGATAGTGGAAATACACATATTAATAACATTGAAGCTAAACGTTTGAAATTAAGCAATAACTCGACCTATATGTGGCACTATCGTCTTGGTCACATTGGAGTGAAGCGTATGAAGAAACTCCATTCCGATGGACTTCTTGAATCACTTGATTTCGAATCACTTGAAAGATGCGAAGCATGTTTGATGGGTAAAATGACTAAGACTCCATTTTCTGGTATGATGGAGCGAGCTACGGACTTATTGGAAATCATACATACCGATGTGTGTGGTCCAATGAGTGTAGCATCGATGGTGGTTATCGTTATGTTCTTACCTTCACGGATGACTTGAGTAGATATGGGTATATCTATTTCATGAAACATAAGTCCGAAACTTTCGAGAAGTTTAAGGAATTTCAAAGTGAGGTAGAGAATCAACGTAACAAGAAGATTAAATTTCTACGTTCTGATCGTGGAGGTGAATATCTAAGTTACGAGTTTGGCGAGCATTTGAAGAAATGCGGAATACTTTCACAATTGACACCGCCGGGAACACCACAGCGTAATGGTGTGTCCGAACGTCGTAATGGAACTCTCTTAGATATGGTTCATTCTATGATGTCACTTACAGATTTACCGCTATCATTTTGGGGTTATGCATTAGAAACAACCGCATTCACTTTAAATAGGGAACCATCTAAATCCGTTGAAACGACACCATATGAATTATGGTTTGGGAAGAAACCTAAATTGTCGTTCCTTAAAGTTTGGGGTTGCGAAGCCTATATAAAGAAGTTACAGCTGGACAAGCTTGAACCCAAAGCGAAAAAATGCATCTTCATAGGATACCCAAAGGAAACTATTGGGTATACCTTATATCATAGATCCGAAGGCAAAATCTTCGTTGCCAAGAATGGATCCTTTCTAGAGAAAGAATTTCTCTCGAAAGAAGTGACTGGAAGGAAAGTAGAACTCGACGAGGTTGTCGAACCTTCTCTCGAACTTGCGAGTAACGCAGCACCGGAAGAAGTTCATGTGGTGCATGCACCAATAAGAGAGGAAGCTAATGATGATGATCATGAAACTTTGGTTGAAGTTGCTACAGAGCCTCACAGGTCAACAAGAACTCGTACCACTCCTGATTGGTATGATCCCGTTACGAGTGTTATGTTGGTGGACAACACCGATGACCCTGCGACATACGAGGAAGCGATGATGAGCCCAGATTCCAATAAATGGCAAGAAGCCATGAAATCCGAGATTGGATCCATGTATGAAAACCAAGTATAGACTTTGGTGGACTTACAGGATGTCCTTAAGGCTGTCGAGAACAAATGGATTTTCAAGAAGAAAACAGATGTTGATGGTAATGTTACTGTCTATAAAGCTCGACTTGTCGCAAAAGGGTTTCGACAAATTCAAGGAGTTGACTACGATGATACTTTCTCACCAGTAGCGAAGCTAAAGTCTGTGAGGATTTTGTTAGCAATCACTGCATATTATGATTATGAGATATGGCAGATGGATGTCAAAACAGCGTTCCTCAATGGAGACATTGATGAAGAGTTGTATATGATGCAACCCAAATGTTTTGTCGATCCTAAAGATGCTAACAAGGTATGCAAACTTCAACGGTCCATATATGGATTGAAGCAAGCATCCCGAAGTTGGAATCAACGTTTTGATAATGTAATCAAAAGTTTTGGTTTTATACAAACTTATGGAGAAGCTTGTATTTACAAGAAAGTGAGTGGGAGCTCTGTAGCATTCTTAATACTATATGTAGATGACATTTTTTTGATTGGGAATGATGCAGACCTTCTTAATAGTGTCAAGGAATATTTGAATAATAGTTTTTCAATGAAAGATCTTGGCGAAGCAGCTTACATATTAGGCATAAAGATTTATAGAGATAGATCGAGACGCATAATATCATTGTCACAAAGTACATATTTGGACAAAGTTCTAAAGAGGTTTGGAATGGAAGATAGCAAGAAAGGGTTCTTGCCCATGTTTCCCAATACGACCTTGAGTAAAACTCAAAGTCCAGCAACGATAGAATATAGAGAAAGGATGAGTAAGACTCCCTATGCCTCAGCCATAGGATCTCTAATGTATGCTATGCTATGTACTAGACCCGACATTGCATATGTTGTTAGTTTAACTAGCAGATATCAAAGTGATACAGGAGTGGATCATTGGACAGCGGTCAAAAACATCCTTAAGTACTTGAGAAGAACTAAGGATATGGTTCTTTCTTATGGAGGTGATGAACAACTCGTTGTTAATGGTTACACCGATGATAGTTGGAACACCGATCCGGATGATTCTAAATCTCAATCTGGATACGTATTTACTTTGAATGGTGCAGCAGTTAGCTGGAGAAGTGCAAAGCAAAGCGCTATGGCAAGATCTTCAACTGAATCGGAATACATAGCTGCTTCGGAGGCTTCACAAGAAGCGATATGGATGAAGGAGTTCATTATAGAGCTCGGTGTGGTTCCAAGTGCGCTGGACCCAATGTCTATCTACTGTGATAACATGGGCGCCATAGCCAATGCGCAAGAACCAAGGTCACACAAGAAGCTGAAGCACATCAAGCTACGTTTTCACGCTATTCGAGAACATGTCCAAGATGGTGACATAAACATTTGCAAAGTACACACAGATCTGAATGTGGCGGATCGTTGACTAAACCTCTCCCGAGGGCAAAACATGACCAACACCACATGGGTGTTCGGTATATTACCATGTAATCTAGATTAGTTGACTCTAGTGCAAGTGGGATACTGTTGGAGATATGCCCTAGAGGCAATAATAAATGTAGTTATTATTATATCTTTGTGTTTATGATAAATGTTTACATTCATGCTATAACAGTATTAACAAGGAAACATTAATACTTGTGTGATTTGTAAACTAAATTAGAGTCCCTAGTAAAGCCTCTTTATAATACTAGCTTGTTGGTTAATAAATGATTGTGGTTTCCCTATCATGAACATTGAGATGTTATTAACAACAAGATCATATCATTAGGAGAATGGTATGATGGACATACTCCTATAGATCAAGTCATTTTAATAGTTCAATTATTATATGCTTTCTGATACATAGTAACCTAATTCCTTCGACCATGAGATCATGCTTATCACCATCACCAGAAGGATGCTTTGATGACATCAAACACCACACCGTAACTGGGTGGTTATAAAGGTGGCATTGAGTATTCGGAAAGTATGGGTTGAGACACATCAAGAGTGGGATTTGTCCATCCATATGACGGATAGATATACTCTGGGCCCTCTCGGTGGAATGTCATCCAATTGGCTTGCAAGCATGTGACTGGCTCACAAGGGATCACATATCACGGGAACGAGAAAATAGTACTTATCAGTAACGAGGTTGAACTAGGTATGCAGAGATACCGATGATCAAAACCTCGGATAAGTAAACTATCGTGAGACAAAGGGAAATTGGTATCGTATGTGAGTGGTTCATTCGATCGCAAATTAATCGTAGAAATATGTGGTAGCCATATGAATTTCCAGATTCCTCTATTGGTTATTGTTCAGAGAAGTGTCTCGATCATGTCCGCATAATTCACGAACCGTAGGGAGACACACTTAAGGATTCAATGTTGTTGAGTAGTTATGGAATGATGAGTAAGAGACAGAATGTTGTTTGGAGTCTCGGATGGAATCCGGGATATCACGAGGAGATCCGGAATGGTTCGGAGAATAAGATTCATATAAGGAAAGTCCTGTTTCGGAGTTGGAGAATGATTCCGGTGTTTTCATCGGGAATGTTCTAGAAGGGTCCAGAAGGTCCGGCACTCCGGAGGGGAAGGGTACATGAATGTGTCATAACAAGTTGGAATGGTTTCATCATGTAATAGGTGTCATCGCTGAGCAAAATAAAGGGATAAATCAAATCCTAGTTTGAAAAGTCAAACGCCAATTTGAAAAGTCAAACGACAAGTTTGCTTGGTGGAGGGAGAGTAGGAAACCTACTTGGGGAGGAAGTCCTCCTCCCTCCACCGCCGGCCAAGGATGTAGCATCCCATTTGTCTAACAACTGTAATGCTACTTGGTTTAGTAATATAATGACTACTTCCCTCACATAATTGTTGCATCATCATTATATCATGCTCATGTCATCATGCCACCTTGCATTTGTGCATCATACAAAAACCCTTTTTGTTTTGGTTCTTCTCTCATATGCATTGTTAATTGTATTTTCCTCTTGATATTGTATTTGGTTCTTGATATAATGATTAAATGCCCAAGTTGAGTTGGGGGCATATCTTTTATTTAACTCCACCACCTTTCTTGTCATCACCCCATCTTTCCACCATTCCATTATCCATGAGCTTGCAATTGTTTTTCCTTTGGGTTTTACCTCTAGCTCATATGGGTTGGGATGGATCCAATTCCTTTTCCACATGCTCTCATCTTAGCATCATGTTGTTTTCACATCATTGATATATGAGAGCCACATGGCCACCTTTGCATGCCTTGTGAATGGAACCCTTTTTCCTAGCTTCCATATGGATTATCATGGAATTATGCTCATGTTGGAATATTTTTGGGACTATTAAGCATGTAGTGGCCCATAGACACTAGCAAGTCCCAATTATAATCAAATGTGATCATCTCCATCTACTCCACTTGGGACTTTCTTTAAATTCTTTTGCTTAGGCCTTACTCCACATTTTGGAGTGCATAAGAATAATGCCATGTAAATCATCTTGTTTTCACAAAATAAGCATGGTATTAATTATTATGCATGGCCCATGCAAGTACCATCTTTTGCTTGTCATTTGGATTTTATTTGGTTTTTGAGTGGATCATCTCTATCTCTATCCTTTCTTTTGGCTTGACCTATGTTGATCTTGCTTAAACCCTATCACCACATCCCTCTCTTTTTCTTGTCTTGATCTTGTTAGAGCTTGTCTAGAGCATGCTTGATCTTGTCAAAAAGGACCACTCCATCTAATCTCTCCTCTCTCTCTCTCTCTAAACCTCTCTCCTAATCTAAACCCATACCCCCATCTAACCCTACCCTAGCTACCATGCCACCCCTCTCCTCTCTTTTTCACCTCATCTTAGTCTAAATCAAAGCCCTCTCTACACTCCTTAGCTATCTCTGTTCTATAACAAAATTTGCAAAAACCTCCATAAAGAGGTATTTCTTAGGTTTGATTAAATCTGCAACAAAACAAAACAAATCAAAACAGTTTTTGTTAAAATAAAAAGAGTTAAAGAGAGGAAAAAGAAACCCTTACCTGCAGCCCATGAAAGCCCACCGTCATGACCTTCCCCTGTCACGGCCCATCTCCCGGCCCACTTCCCCCAGTCGGCCTTTCCCAGCCCGTACCGCTTCAGCGTTGTCGCTCACCCCTGTTCCTCTTCTTCCTGCCTCTGATGCCGTTCGCCCGCTCACCCTCGGCAGCAGACGGAAGCTTTTTGTGGCGGTGGCAAATCCTCCGCCGTCAGCTCGCCCCACCACACGCCAGCCCTCCTCCTTATCCTCGCGCCTAGCCGCCTTCTTTTTCCCTAACCCTAGCTACCTGCTTCGTTCTCCTCTTTCTCTCCTCCTCGCCGCCGCCAGACCGAGCGCCTCGCCGCCGTTGCCGCCCTCGCCGGTAACCGGGAACACGCCAGGAAGCGTCGCCGCGGACCGTGGAGTCGATCCCGCCCGCTGGGAGACGCCAAGATCGCCGCAGCTGCCCACGTCAGAGAGCCGCCAGCACCACCGCAGCAGCCCCGCCGTTCCCCTCCGCTCCGACCACCTCCTGCCTCGATTCCGGTGGAAATCGATCGAGGTGAGCTCCTCCCTAGACCCTCTTCCGTTTTACCCCTCTGCTTGCCTAGCACCGCCTATTTGTGACCCCCGCCGACGAGCCGCCCCGCCGACGCGCAGGCCCAGGCCGGCGCTCTCCTCTCTGTTTCTCGACGTGCCCAATCCAGCACAACACGCCGCCGTCGACCCTTCCTTGTGAGATCGGTAGCCGGAGCCTCCCTCTACAAATTCCGTTTTGTCGGCCAGAGCCATCTCGCCGCGGATGCGACGCCACCCTCGCCGGAAGATCTCGCCGTCGCCAGTCGTCGACGAGATTCAGAGAGCAGCGTTAGTTCAGTCAGGGCTCGCGTGGTAGTTTTGCGAAAAAAAAACCAAGCTTCGGTCGATCACGCCCAGGTCCCTAGCAGCCTAGTGCCCCACCTATCATCCTCTGTATTGGCGTGCTCATGGTGATGTAAACATTTACATACTGTTGCCCAGTCAGCATGGCCCCACTGGTCATTGGCTGTGGCTAGCTCTGGGCTAAGTAACAAAAACTTTTACTACATGCATTTTAAATCAAATCTTTTTCAAATTAATTTAAATTCAAATTTAATTCTGTTTTTAAATAACTTTTAATTTATAAATCCATATAATACAAATAATATATGTTTTCAAATCAGAAAAATGTGAGGAATTCAAATATAGCCTTCAAAATATATTTTGAACACTTTATTTTCCAAGTTAATTAAAATTACAATAAAATGCCCTTTTACCTTAATTAATTAATAACTTTTGTTTTATAAATCCAAATTTAACAAATAATATGTCTAAAATGATTAGCTCGACGAGACCTTTCTGTTTATGCATTCCTCTATCTGTTTTGCAGCATGCATCATATAAATATAATGTGTACAGCAAATAATATGAGGTTAAAATGTGGTTAAAACTCAATAAAATGATTTAATCTTGTATCCCACACCTCACCCATGCCATGCTACTTTAATGCCAAGCAAATTGTGCATCATTCATCATGGCATGATTGTTTGCTTGATGCATTTTATTCTTATGCTTGTGCACTTTATTTATGTTGGCCCTTGTTTGTTTGGTTCTTCTTCGAATAGACGCTGAGCAGGGGATATATCAAGAGAACCAGGAGCACTACCCAGATCCATCCCTTGCTTCAACTGAGCTGCCAGGCAAGCACTACCACATGCTTGCATACATACAGTACCTATTGCCTCTATCTTATTCTTGCATCATTGAGTCGCGATTGCATTAAACTGAATCCCAAGTATTGCATAGCCTTTACTTTTAAACCCCACCAAGCTTGTTCCTCCATCCCATGAGCCATTACTACAGGAGTTGTTTGAGCCATGCGAGTCGTGAAACGACATGTGTAGGGTATGTGAGTCGATGGATAACGAGGTACCTAAACAACTTAACTTGAGTAGTAATGGGATAACTAATGAAAGTGGCACGGTGAGCAATATCGCCATTTGGTTTTTCCTGCTCACTTGTGTCCGTAGGACCACGAGTACTTGATTCCTGTTCCTTGATTATTCGCTATCCACATCCGGAGGCTTATGGGACCCCACAGCGAGCTTGATTCCATCTTATTTCTTGGGGCCACAAACTAGTTTGAGGTTTTATTTACTATCCTGTACCTATGCCATGCTTTACTGCTTTATTTAATATTGTGCGAGAAGCACCTGTACTGTTTAGGATCGTGGCACGATTCCGTGGTATCGACAAGCCCAGCCACACTTTCGGGTTCCCAGTCGTTTACCGTCCCCACAACCTTGAGTCCGTCTCGAGCCCGGCCGTTCTACTTTAAGGGGTGGCCCCCTAAAATATTTCTGAATCCTGTGATTGCTTTGTCGTGAAAGCCTCGTTGGGTTTTGATTTGGTTTTTCCGAGGTCGATCGAGTGTGTGTTGCTATTTGTGCACCCCTGCAGGGTAAAACTTTCTGAAAGCCGTGTCCGCGGTTATGGACGACTTGGAGCACAGTTTCTCGATCATAGATAAGCATAACTAAAGTACCGCTTTTAACTTGACTAAGTAACTGAATAGTAAATAGTGCAACACTCATGGAATGGTTAATAAAATTGCCAACGGATGGGGGTTATTCGTCCGCTTCCTCGTTGGTAAGCGAGGAGGAGGATGGATCTGTGGAGATTACTGTTATAACTGTTGTCATTCATTCACGGACATCCGTCTATTTTTGGTTAGGCGGATGGTTAGCGATTATCTATAGAACTGTTAGGGTTTATCTTTCGCTGCAATTGCGTCACCCCAGGTTGTGTCCCCTTTAGAGGCATAAAGACTTGCTGAGTACCCCTAGGGTCTCACACGATAAATTATTGGTTCAGATGAACAGGTACACTCGCAGGATGGATACTGGGTGGAGGAGGCTGATGATGTGTAGAGATTCCGGGAACGGGGATCCATGAGATCTGTGGGCAGGATGTGCTTATTTCTGGGCATCTTATGCCAATTTGCTTCTTATACATACTCGGATCTTGTTTGCCGCCTCCGCCTGATACTCTGATGTGTGATGTATGAGGAAATATCCGAAACTATTATATCTATCTAGGTCATTTGAATCTTAGTGTATGGCGTTGCTATATTTCCTTTATTTTTAGATGGAATGGCTCTGATGTACTATTGTATGGTGGCTTGCATACATACTCATTTGTGTATGTAGTTGATCCCTTCGCCTGCCGATTACGCCGCCCGTACTTGTCCCGATGAATGGAAATGGTTGGGACGGCCGAAAGGTCTACCCGTGAGTGGCATTTGGGCCCCACCGTACTATTTCAACCATTTCCGCTCATCCAGGCTTGTATCTAGGAGCGTAATTCACCGAGGTAGTTACAAAGGAGGCCTAGTTAGGGGAGGACTCCCTCCTCCCAACCGGCGCCCTCCCACCTATATAAGGAGGGGCAGGGATGCCCCTCTAGCCTACACCTCTCACCACCCAAACCCTAGCCCCAAGCCTCCGACGCCACCACCCCCTGCCGTCGCCGCCGCCTAGGGCACCACCAACTCGCCGAGTTGGGGTGAAACCCTAACCCTAGCCGCCGGCTAGACTCCTCCCTTGGTGCCTCTAAACCCTAGATCGCCAAGGCCTCTCTCATAGTCCACCATACTCGCTCCGGCTTAAGGCGAAGCTCTGCGAGATCTCCCCTCTACTTCCGGTACCACACCGTCGTGCTACCGGAATCGCGAGGAGAGTGCTATAACCTCCGCTGCCTGGTAGAACAAGGAAGAGGAAGGTCTTCATCGAGTAACGTACGTGTGAACCACTACGGGAGCGCTGCCGGAACGCAACGCCGGATGATCGTCTACACGATCTTGAGATCGGCAAGAGTATGACTACATCACCCACGAGAACCCGCTCTCGTTAAACACTTTGGAATCTTTGAGGGTGAGTTATTCTATCGACTCGTTGCTACAATCTAGTAGATAGATCTTGCCTTGTTTGTTTGTATGCGGTAGAATTTTTTTGTTTTCCATGCTACGAACCCCTACAACTTTGAGGTGATTTTTACATGTTTTCTGGTACTAACCTATTAGCAAGTTGCAACAGTGTCAGATACCTGTTTTCTGCTGTTTTTGGTTTTAGAAAAGTTAGTAAAGAAATATTCTCGGAATTGGATGGGACAAACGTCAAAAGTTACTTTACTGGGAACAAGAAGTCGGAGGGAGGAAGGGCCAGGTGGCGGACCCACAGCTGGGTTTGACTCCCCTGGTCGGCGCCTCAGCCTTCCCCTTAGCCTATAAGAAGCCCCCGATGCAAAAACCCTAAGCACCGTATCAAATCTCCACGAAACCGTTTGTAGCCGCCGCCACCATCGTCCCTAGATCGGGGGGATCTGAAGTTCTTACCGGCACCCTGCTAGAGGCGAGATCATCCCGGAGTCCTTCTCTCTGGTATGATGCGTGAGTAGTTCCACCTTGGACTATGGGTCCATGTAGTAGCTATATGGTTGTATCTCCTCCTTTGTGCTTTCATGTATAGATCATGTGAGCTTCGTTCATGATCAAGATCTAATCTATTTGTAATCATGCATGTTATGTTTGCGGGGATCCAATGGATATTGAGATTATTATGTTGGTTTGATTAATGGTTTTGTCTTTATGATTCTATCATGTATGTGTTGTTTGTGATCTTGCATGCGCTCCGTTGTTAGTAGCTATCTTGGCCAAGTAGTTGCTAGTGACTCCAAGAGGGGGTATTTATGCTCGATAGTGGGTTCATGCCTCTAGTTTCCAAGGGAAGTGACAATAATCTCTTTGGTTCTAGATGTGTTGTTGGTACTAGGGCGAAAAAAACGGTCTCTTGTTCATGGAACATGTGGACTATTTACCTTACACATTTTGCTTAAAAAAGTTGTCTGTTGCTTGCAACTTAATACTGGAGGGGATTCGGATGATAACCTGAAGATGGACTTCTAGTCATAGATGCAGTTGGATGGCGGTCTATGTATCATGTTGTATTGCCCAATCGAATCTCAGAGGATCTTTCTGACTAGTAATTGCATTGTTATGCCTTGCTCAGTTTCTATCTATTGCCCTAATATAATTTGTTTACCCTTCATGCCATGTTGTTTATGTAAGGAGAGCACGTCTAGTGAACTATGGACCCCGGTCCAATATTTACCATTGATACATCTTCCATTGTTACTTGTTTACTTGCTGCAAACCATTACCTTCCACACCATATGTAGAGGTCCCAACCTTTAATAAGGTAGAGATCCCTGTGTTTGCAATGCTAGTCCCTGGATCAATAGCTAGCATCCACAGTTAAGATGTAATATCAAGAAACAAAGGTCATAATACAACTTTATAACCAGGAATAACATAATTTTATTACATCTTACATAGCTCATTTGGCTATTACATTACATTGCAGCAGAATAACTATAAGCATGGGGTCCTTCATATTCAAAGTGCCACAGGCAGACATGTTGGTTGTAGACTTGTAATCCTAATCAATCAACTTCACTAATATCAAACAAACCTGCAACATAACAAGTTACAGCCACAAGGGTCAATACATTTGAATTGTATTAGCAAGTTTCACTACTATGTAGAATATAAGTGGATCCTATCATTACATGCATATTTGGCTAAGTAGGGTTTTAGGCTCATTTGCAGAAAGCAATAATTTATCCTATCTTTTCAAAATAGTTTTGATCTTTTGTCAAATCTTTCTGAACTCCTTGGTAAATCCCCAAGTTTTTCAAATCTTTGTCAAAATCTCTTGAGCTCCTTGGTACACCCCAAGTGCTTCAAGTTTTTATCAAAATCTCTTGAGCTCCTTGGTAAATCCCCAAGTGCTTCAAGTTTTTATCAAAATCTCTTGAGCTCCTTGGTACACCCCCAAGTGCTTCAAGCCTTTTGTTGTCACTTAAATGTTTTTATTTTAGAAATTGTAATGTCGAGATTTCCCATAGCTTCAGGCCTTTAGTTGCTCAGTATTGTCCATAACCGGGGACACGGCTAAGTACTTAGAATTTTTATCTTCTGCGGAAGTTGTACACTTTACCCACATGACACAATCTCATCTTGTTGCCACCAGTGGTCGCTGGATTAGTACTCACCAAGATGGAGTACTGGCAGATTGAGAATGTGACGAAGTCTTTCCATAGGGTCCTCCCATACACAATGCTAGCTTGTCTTCAGGCACCAATGTAGGGTTCCTAGTTCCCTCATTTCCAGTTAACCTGAAGACCAATGCATGGGTCTTCCCAATGTAGTTGACTAAGCCAGAGCCATATAGCATGTGGCTGTACACGGAAGCCACTGTTGGAGAAACATGTTCAATCTCTAAGTCCCTGGGTGGTTTTCATCTGGTGCACAACAAAAAGAGATTGCCATATAAACATGGTTCCTCTTGTTGCCACCTTGTCCAAAACTTGAGTATCCTTGTCCACCCAGGTGGTTCATTGAGTACTTGTTTTATTATATAAAACATAAGTCCTTTTCTCAACTTCATAAAAATCTCAACATGTATCCCTTTTCAAAATATGTAGCTTGGCTAAGCCTTGTACAACTACATTGTTTCACTAAGGAATATATAAGGTATCCTATTAGGATTTAGCATAGCATAAGTATAGAAATTCTTTTCATGCATGTTTCAAAATCCACTAAGTATAATGAAAATAGTAGGACTTTGGATGATAGTGTCACTTGCCTTTTTGGTAGGGAAGGTTGAATCACTTCTTGATCTTGCTAATATCACACTCTTCTAACTTCACTACAAATCAATCAAGCAAACACAAATTCAAGTAGCATTCCAAACCATAATCAAACAAACAAATTATCACACATAACATAATAGAAACCAAGTCATGCATGCAAGCATGCAAAAGATAGTTTTATTTTCAAAGGTGGTTTCTACTAGGATCTACACATTGTAAGGCTCAAAAGTGGTCATTTTCTAAAGTGGCAAAACCATTTGCAAAAGGGTTTTATCTATAAGCCATTTCTTAAATCAAATCATTATTTTATGTGGTGGAAAATGTTTTTAGCTAAGCAACCATTTTATGTTGTTCATCAAAGAAGTTGTTAAATCCCCAAACTTGGTGTTTAGGGTCAGTAGGTTTGAATCAACACAATTTCCAAAGGTTTTTCTCAAAAGTCATTTCCATAACAAAATCAATATTTTTATTTGGCTAGAAATGGGCTAATTCAATTATTCAATCCTAATCTTCACAAAATACATTATTAATCCCATAAGTTGTTTCCTAGGGTCAGTAGGTTCACAACAAACCAATTTGCAAAGATTTCATCCCTAAAAACTTTTTGGAATATTTTTTATAACCTAAACAAGCATACAAATGTTTCTGCAAAAACAAACAATTTACCAGAAGCTTTTTACTAAACAAATTGCATGGTTGGCTAGGGCTTGTTCCACTGATTACATTGATATAAAGTTTGAAAAATTTGGACCTGTAGAACTAAAGTTATGGATTTTTCAAATTTGAAAACAAATTTGATTCTAATTCTATTTTAAACCAAAAGCTGGCCACGCGGCGCAATACTACTGGTCGGTACCGGTTCGCACGGATCGGCCTCTGTGAGACATTGGATCTAAACAGATCGCGCGGCTCAGACTGCTTCTTACCCTTTCGCTTAAGTTCTATTTTCAACCACAAGATCAAGATCTAACGGTGTAAATAAATTTGACCATACTCGAGCGGCGCCGACGGTGGCTGGCGGCGGCGCACAGTCAGACGGTGTGCTAGAGGTGGCTACAGGAAGCAAAAGAGGAAACAAGGGTGCTCACCGTTCTTGCGAGGTCGAGGTGAAGCTCGAGGTGGTCTTTGATGCGGCGCCTGGAGCGGAGTAATGTCGCATGGGAGACGATGGCGGCGTCAGGCGGTTCTGGTGGTCGTCGAGGACGGCGTTGCAGATCACCCTAAGACAAGATAGGTGCATGGTTAGAAGCGTGCTGTTCTGGAGAAGATGGGAGCATCATCGAGGAGTGCTAGGGCGGTCGAGACTTACCAGGGGAGGTCGCCGGAGAAGGAAGCAGACACGGCGGCGCTCAGAGGTTGTCGAAGCCGAGGCTCTGGGGTGAGCGTAGGCAAATGGAAGGCACTGGGTGAAGCTCCAGAGGCTGGGGAGTGTGTGAGCTTGGTCGAGGAGGCAAGGGGCGGTGTCTACTGGCCGGAATTGTTCGCGGAACTCGCCGGAGCAGTGAGCGTGCGGGCTCGAATTGGGGCAGCCTAGAGGCAAAGGGGGAGGGCTGTCTGGGGGAAATGAGAGAGAGGAGGGAGGCGTTTAAGCACGCGTCGTCGGAGGGGGAGTTAAAGCCGCTATCAACGCGAATTGATCATGGCGTTCGGGCTGGCAGGGGAGTAATGTAGCGGGTTCGAAGACGATGAACAGGAGAGGTGGGACCTTGCTATCAGCGAGGGAGAAGGATAGGGAGAGGGTCCACTAGTCGGTGTCTGCGTGGGTCAGTAAATAGGTGCGAATCATTTTCTGCGGGGAGAGAGGGAGTGGGCTGGTTGGGCCTTGTTGGGCTGGCCAGTTGGGCTACTGTCAGATTCTATTTTTTTCTTTCTGAATGCTTTATCTTTTTTCTATTTCAATTTTTCCGTTTTGAATTTCAAACAACCAAAACAAACCAAACTTCCACCAAACTTTTGTATTGTGTTTGGTTCTGTTTAACAACAATATTCCAAGTCCCAAAATAATATAATATTTTTATTCTTTTTAGGATCTATTTAATAATTAAATAAAATAGTCCTTAGTTATAAATTCAAAATAGGATTTGATTATTAAAACTCCATTTGAAAACTAAATAATATCAAAACCAATCAGTAGGTTTAATTTGAAAATATAAAATACTTGGAAAACTTGTTTAAAATAAATAAATAAGTTTTGATGTTTAATTAAAATAGTAAAAGCTTTATTCTTGGATATTAAATCCTTATTATTTTATTTAAATAATCCTTTACTATTTTTATCAAATAGAAAATACTTTATTTCAAAAGTTTGGCCAAGGTTTAATTTGGCTCTATAAAATAATCCTTATTTATATTTCTACCTTTTCATTTGAAAACCAAATCTTTTTATTAAAAGATTCAAAAATAGTAATTCCAAATATTTTTAGCTTTATTGTTTATTTACCTTTTTAAATCCCTTTAGGATTTTATTTGATCCAAATAGGTTTTTGAAAGTTTCCAATTGGATTCAAAAAGTTTCTTCTCACCCTGAAAATCAACAAAGTTTTATTTTATTCATTTATTTTTCACATAACAAGATTTGGAAAATCTTGGGATGTGACACCATATGTTTAATCCTTTGTTACAGCAAACCGATGAGCTTGACAACCTCACTGATTCGTTGGGGCAAAGTCTTGAGTTTGTGTTGTGCAGGTCTCCGCGTTGCTTGCAACACCTGTGTGACTTTTCCTTCCTCCTACTGGTTCGATAACCTCGGTTTCTTACTGAGGGAAACTTGTTGTTTTGCTGCTTCACACCTTGCTCTTGGGGTTTCCAACGAAGTGTTCCACGACAAGTGTTGGGCGCCATCAAGCTATTTTCTAGTGCCGTTGCCGGGGAGGCTAAGGACGTCTTCACTAGGGGAGTCCTTCACATCCTTTCTCTTTACTTTGTTTTTAGTTTGCTTTGTTTCTTTTGCTTGGTTTTGTTTGCCTCTTTTCAAAAAACCCAAAAAAATTAGTCTAGTTTGGTTTTCTTTCTTTATTCAAAAACACAAAAAAATAGTTCCTGCTCTAGCTGTTGCTGTTTTTGGCTTGCCCACCTTTGCCAAAATGAACTATGTTGAGAACACCAAGTTGTGTGACTTCACTAGCACCAACAACAATGATTTCCTAAGCACTCTTATTGCTCCACCTGCTCCTGATGCTAACTTTTATGAAATTAAGCCTGCTTTGTTGAATCTTGTGATGAGAGAGCAATTTTCTGGTGCTGGTTCTGATGATCCTGCTGTCCATCTCAATAGCCTTGTTGAACTTTGTGAGATGTAAAAGTATAAGGACATAGATGGAGATATTATTAAGCTCAAGCTTTTTTACTTTCTCCTTGAGGGGAAAGCTAAAGAATGGTTGCTTTCTTTGCCTAAAAATAGTATTGATTCTTAGACTAAGTGCAAAAATGCTTTTATTGGGAAGTACTATCCTTCTGCTAAGATTATATCTATGAGAAGTGACATTATGAAATTTAAACAACTTGATAGTGAACATGTTGCTCCTGCTTGGGAAAGAATGAAATCTTTGGTTAAAAATTGCCCTACTCATGGACTCACTGCTTGGATGATTATCCAGACTTTTTATGTAGGTTTGAACTTCTCTGTTAGATTCAGCTGCTGGAGGTACTTTTATGGGTCTCACTTTGGGTGCTGCAACAAGGCTCCTTGATAATATGATGGTTAACTACTCTGAATGGAATGTTGAGAGAGCTCCACATGGTAAGAAGGTAAATTCTGTTGAGGAAACTTCCTCTTTGAGTGAAAAGATTGATGTTATTATGGCTATGCTTGTTAATGGGAAAGCTCCTCTAGATCCTAATAGTATCCCCTTAGCCTCTTTGGTTGCTCAAGAATAACAAGTTGATGTGAACTTCATTAGAAACAACAATTTCAACAATAATGCCTATATAAATAATTTTGGTAGCAACAATAATTATAGGCCTTATCCTCCTAATAATGGCAATTCCTATGGAAGCTCCTACAATAATGCTAGAAGTGCCCCTTCTGAACTTGAATTCATGCTCAAGTACTTTATAAGTAAACAAACCACTTTCAATAAGACTATAGAGGAGAAGCTTTTAACTGTTGAGAAAAAATATCCTCTTTGCCTGAAGCTCAAACTTCCTTGGTTAATAAAATGGCTGCTAAACCTGAAACTATGGAAAACACCTTTGCTACTGCTCATGCCATACAAGTTACTATTTATGAAAATGTTAGGTTGTTAGCTCAACTTCATGCTAAGTGGGAAAGGGAAGCTGAAATTGATAGAAACAATAGTGTGTGCACCATCACCACTAAACCAAAAGTAATCCCTATTCCTACTCCTACTATGCCTAAGCCTATTAAACCTACTAATAGTGATGCTAAGTTTGACTTTGATATTGATGGTTGCAATATTTCTGAAGTGATTATGTTCTTGCAAAAGCTTGCTAGAAGTCCTGATGCTAGTGATATGCATGTTGCTTTCACCAAACACATTACAGATGCTCTTGTTAAGATTAAGGAAGAGAAGCTAAAACATAAAGCTTCTATTCCTAGGAAAGTATAAGATAGTTGGAACCCATTATTAATATGCAAGTGAATGACTTTGATCTCAAAGATTCATGTGATCTTGGTTCTAGTGTCTCTATTATGCCTAGGAAGATTTATGAAATGCTTGATTTGCCACCTTTGGAAGATTGTTATTTGGATGTCCCACTCAATGATAATGCTAAGAATAAACTCATGGGGAGTGTTAATGATGTTCTCATTATGGTTAATAATGCTTATGTCCCTGTTGATTTCTATGTTTTGGATGTTGAATACAATGCTTCTTGTCCTATTACTTTGGGAAGACCTTTTTCTCAGAACAGTTGGTGCTATCATTGATATGAAAGAAGGCACCATTAAATATCATTTTACATTTAATAAAGGTATTGAACACTTCCACATGAGGAGAGATAAGTTGATTTTTGCTCTTTCTTTGAAAGCAATATTTGATGTTAATGCGTCCTCATTTGAAAATACTTGATTCTTCTTGCTTCTTGTGCCTAACTTAAAGGCGTTAAAGAAAAGTACTTGTTGGGAGATAACCCAAGAGTTTCCTTGAGTCTTGGAAGTTATTACTTCTGTAATGACCTCTCCTTATCCTTTTTGTTTGCTTTTTGTGCCAAGAATGACCTCTAATGAGAGGGAAGTAAGATTTGGGAGTTGCTGTCCCGAAACAGATTTCTGTCCTCCACCAAAAAACTTTGTGAGGAGTCTCTGTAACTCGGATTGAGATGAAAATTAACGAATAAATTCCGCAGTATGTTAGCTAACTTTCGTTAGTTCAACACTTTTTTATTTGAGCAACAGAAGATGTTCGAAAAAATCGGTTTCTACCTGCTGGTCTGTTTTGACAGATTTCTGCCATTATTTGCATTTGCTTCTTATTGATTCCTTTTTGAGTTCTCTTTAGGTGAATTGAGACTTTTCAAGGAGTTACTACAGTAGCTTGTGATTTTAGTGAAAAACCTTGTTGTTCCAAATCTTTGCTAGAGGTCTAATATCTTTTGGATAAGCTAATGAAGATTGTGTGAAGTTTTGTATGAAAGAAAAATTTCAGGTGAAGAGAGAAACTGATGTAATAAGATGAAGAATGGACAAAAGATCAAGCTTGGGGATGCCACCATGGTGTCACCCCAAGAAATATCCAAGAGGTACAAGCGTCAAAGCTTGGGGATGCCCAAGGCATCCCATTCTTCATCAATAAAAAGCTCAGGTCTGTCTAGACACTTCGTTTTTATTATTTCATGCACAGTTGTGTTGTTCTTGGAGAGTCTTAGTTTTCATTTGCTTTGATTACTTTGTTCAGTTTCTTGAGTAGTTTGGACCCTCGTTCTCACTGTGTTGTTTGCAAATAAGTTTGCTTGGTGTTGGAAAGGAGTAGTAAGTTTTTGCTTGAAGTGCAAGAGGAGCTTGCATTGACTGTGACTTAGACTTTAGCATGACATGCTAGGTGTTGTTTTGATCTTATGCTTAGTGATTATTGCTATAGCATGTCTTGTTCCAAATAATTGGGATTGCTTAGTGCGCCTTGAAGAAATTATGCGTTGTTTCAGCATGCAAAAGCATAGTATTGTGGTATTCTCCTTTGATGCTTTGCTTGGGTTGACTTGGCACATGCTCACACCATGTTATGACTATGACAAGTCACCATTAGCCTCTATGATAATTTAGTCCTTGACTTGTAGTACCACTCTTTTCTTTGATTAGTATGCTTTGTTGCACTTCATGATTATGGCCATTATTACTCTCTTAGTTGGTTGCTCCCAGTCTTTTGCTAGCCTCCACTTGTATGAGTAAGTTTTACCCATGCTTCCAACTCCCAAGAAACCAAGTTATTCCAAAGTGTCCACTATAAACTCCTATGCATAGTGTGTTACACCATTCCAAGTATATTCTTGTTTTCATCTATCTTCCAATTAAAAACTATTTTGTTATGTGAAACCTTAGTGATTAATGCCCTCACGAACTTGATGGCACACTTTATATTCTTTGCCCCTAATAAACTTGAACCATTGTGACAACTTTGTTGTATATGCTTGCACTCATAAGTTGGAATTAGCAGAACCATGCTGTCACGAGGAACGTTTTCAACATTGCACTTGTACTTTGTACTCAGTTGATATCATGTTCTTTTGTCTATGGATGTCACCGGTGTGAAATAAAGAGGGAACCTGTAAGTCCATGGAGTTTGTATCCTGTGTTAGAGAAACGCCTGGGCCGCTAGCCTAAGCCATGCCTAATCATGGTGGAAACTTTTAGCATCACCATAGTGACATCTATGAAGCATTCTTCTTATAAAAAAGAGAGACAAATTGAGAAAAGAGGAAAGAGATAAAAAATCACCATATTCCCATGGTAAATAAGAAGATTGCTGAGATGCTCATTGTCTGCTTGCCTTGTCATTTTGGTTATGGGAAAGCTCCTGTACCATGTGCAAGGGGTACCCCGTTGTCGGTTCTCAATGATATGCAAATACTTACAGTGACAAGAACTTACCTGGACCCAAAGTTGAGTATGCATGAGGTGTGACCCTCGTATTCAAGGGACTTGAGATTGCCAACTTATACTTCGTCAAGCATATACTCCATCTTTTCCACTTTAACCTTAACCACTTCAAGAAGCTTATGATAGGGGCAATGAGGGATGAAAGCTAACAAGTACCATAATTTTTGGAAGTTATTTTTGAAACTTGTAATCCTTGCTTCCTTTACAAAAAAAGTCCTTTCTTCCACCATTATTGAGTCTCCACCTTGTACCTTTAGGCACCATTAAGAGAGCATAGTTGTTATTTTGTGTGCAGTGTTCCAAAGCTTATTAATTAATGCATCTTGTGATATTACTTGTTCTTGTGCTATTTGTTTCTAGTCACCCTTGTGAACTTTGAAGGTGTCCTATGCAACTATATTGATACTCTTTGAGGGACAAGCTGATTGCCACTATGCTATGTTTTCTGTATGTGAAACAAACAAACGTTTTTCAATGCATGTTATTCATGATCTTTGTTTGTAGCTTGCCATGTTGCATGCATAGTTACTATGTCCTATTGTCAGAACTCCATCTTTCATGCACATGTTTAGAGTTCTTTGATCCCAGCTTTCAATGCTTGCAAATGGTTGGACCTTATTGTGAGGGTGCATGCACCTCAAAAATTATTCTTTTTAGCACTTACCAACTCGAGGACGAGCAGGAGTTAAGCTTGGGGATGTTGATACGTCGGAAACGTATCTATAATTTTTTATGCTCCATGCTTGTTTAGTATCTACTTTGCTTTACTTGTATACACTTTGAGGTGTTTTTTACATGTTTTCTGGTACTAACCTATTAACAAGTTGCAACAGTGTCAGATGCCTGTTTTCTGATGTTTTTGGTTTCAGAAAAGTTAGTAAAGAAATATTCTCGGAATTGGACGGGACAAACGTCAAAGTCAATTACTTTCCGTGGGGAACAAGAAGTCTAGAGGGGAGCCGGATGGGCTAGCCAGGGCGGCCAGACCAACCCCAGGCATGGGTGGGACTCACCCCGCGCCTGGCTAGGGTTTGCCCCCCCTGGTCGGCGCCTCGGCCTCCCCCTTCGCCTATAAGAAGCCCTCGATGCAGAAACCCTAAGCACCGGATCAAATCTCCACGAAACCGTCTGTAGCCGCCGCCACCATTGTCCTTAGATTAGGGGGATCTGAAGTTCTTCCCGACACCCTGCCGGAGGGAAGATCATCCCGGAGGCCTTCTCTCCGGTATGATGCGTGAGTAGTTCCACCTTGTACTATGGGTCCATGTAGTAGCTAGATGGTTGTATCTCCTCCTTTGTGCTTTCATGTATAGATCTTGTGAGCACCGTTCATGATCAAGATCTAATCTATTTGTAATCATGCATGTTGTGTTTGCGGGGATCCGATGGATATTGAGATTATTATGTTAGTTTGATTAATGGTTTTGTATTTGTGATTCTATCATGTCTGTGTTGTTTGTGATCTTGCATGCTCTCCGTTGTTAGTAGCTATCTTGGCCAAGTAGTTGCTAGTGAATCCAAGAGGGGGTAATTATGCTCGATAGTGGGTTCATGCCTCTAGTTTCAAGTGACAATAATCTCTTCGGTTGTAGATGTGTTGTTGCTACTAGGGAGAAAACAACGGTCTCTTGTTCATGCAACATGTGGACTGTTTACCTTACACACTTTGCTTAACGCAGTTGTCTGTTGCTTGCAACTTAATACTAGAGGGGGTTCAGATGATAACCTGAAGGTGGACTTCTAGTCATAGATGCAGTTGGATGACGGTCTATGTATCATGTTGTATTTCCCAATCGAATCTCATAGGATCTTTCTGACTAGTAATTGCATTGTTATGCCTTGCTTAGTTCCTATCAATTGCCCTGTTATAATTTGTTTACCCTTCATGCCATGTTGTTTATCTAAGGAGAGCACCTCTAGTGAACTATGGACCCTGGTATAATCTTTACCATTGATACATCTTTCACTGTTACTTTTTTACTTGTTGCAAACCATTACCTTCCACACGATATGTTTATTCCTTTGTTACAATAAACCAGTGAGCTTGACAACCTCACTGATTCGTTGGGGCAAAGTCTTGAGTTTGTGTTGTGCAGGTCTCCGCGTTTCTTGCAACACCTGTGTGACGTTTCCTTCCTCCTACTGGTTCGATAACCTCGGTTTCTTACTGAGGGAAAATTGTTGCTTTGTTGCTTCACACCTTGCTCTTGGTGTTTACAACGAAGCGTTCCACGACAAGTGCTGATCTCTATCGGTGACGCGAATCGCGACGCTTTCGTTCTGTTCTTCTCCGCTTGTTCATCTTTCTCTAGAACTCTGGATCGGTTATTGCCCCAGCTACTTCTTTGCCCATACGGTCTCCAGACCCTCACCGTCCTACGTGTCCTGGCAATAAGAGAAGACCGTCCGAGCGATTCCAGCTTAGTAGGCCAAGGTTAGTCTCCGATTCTCTACAGGTGCCCTAATTTTGTTACGATAATAGATTAGTTTGACTAATGATGAATTATAGGTGGTGTTTAATATTGCATGTTCTAGTTTAAAAAATTGCATTGATAATCTGTCGACTAGATCTTACTTAGGTGCACATATTATTGGGATTTGTGACTTATGAATTTGATCTAATTACTGTGAAATTTTATTCACTGACTTATGAGTTGGACCTAATATTGGTGAGATTCTATTGAGTAGATCTAGTAGACCTAATAATAATGAGACAAGGACTTTACGCTTGCCATGTCACCACACGCAGCCGTCACTGGTCCGTGACGGTTGGGAATCATGAGGAGTTAGGTTTTTGTCAATCGGGACATTTTTTTAGTCAACCAAGTTATGATTTACACTTAAAAGGGATAGAAATTTGATTGCCTTTCGATTTTAAAGTATAGAAACCCTAAACATGAAGCCATTTAGCACAGGGTAGACCGCTATGGTGGCCATAGCGAAAAAATGGGCATAAGCATAGCAACAGTTCATCGCAAAGCCTATAAATACCTACATCAACACTAATTTATAGGTATATATATTACATATATTCGATGTCATCGTGACTTTTATATAAGGGCCCTAGATTTTAGATTCGCCCCGCGCCTCCCAAACCTCAGGACCGGGCCTGCTGATACGTCGTAAACGTATCTATATTTTTTATGTTCCATGCTTGTTTAGTATCCACTTTTCTATGCTTTGCCTACACTTTGAGGTATTTTTATACACTTTCTGGGACTAACCTATTAAAAAGATGCCGTAGTGCCAATTACCCGTTTTCTGCTGTTTTTGGTTCCAGAAAAGGCAGAAAATAAATATTCTCGGAATTGGACGGGACGAAAGCCAAAGTCAATATTTCACCGAGGAGAACACGAAGCCAGAAGACGATACGGAGGAGGGCCACAAGGGGCCCACACTCCCTGGCCGCAGGCCAGGCCAGGCCACGCCTGGGGGGTGCGGCCACCTCGGGGATCCCCTTGGTCTCCCTCTTCGCCTATAAGAACCCACCAATAGCAAAACCCTAAAAACTCGATCAGATCTCCACGAAATAGTCCATAGCCACCGCCACCATCGTCCCTAGATCGGGAGGATCTGAAGCTCTTCCCGGCACCCTACCGGAGGGGAGAGGTCATCCCGGAGGCCTTCTTCATCACCATGCCAGCCTCCGGTATGATGCGTGAGTAGTTCCACCTTGGACTATGGGTCCATATAGTAACTAGATGGTTGTTTCTCCTCCTTTGTGCTACCATGTTTAGATCTTGTGAGCTCCGTTCATGATCAAGATCATCTATTTGTAATATGCATGTTGTGTTTGCGGGGATCCGATGGATATTGAGATTACTATGTCAAATTTATTAATGATTCTATCTCATTGATTCTATCATGTATGTGTTGTTTGAGATCTTGCATGCTCTCCGTTTCTAATAGCTATCTTGGCTAAGTAGATGCTAGTGACTCCAAGAGGGAGTATTTATGCTCGATAGTGGGTTCATGCCTCTATTGAATCTGGGGAAGTGATAAAAATCTCTAAGGTTGTAGATGTGTTGTTGCTACTAGGGAGAAAACAACAAACTCTTGTTCATGGAACAATTGTATTGTTTACTTTACACACATTGCTTAAAGCAGTTATCCGTTGCTTGCAACTTAATACTGGAGGGGGTTCAAATGATAACCTAAAGGTGGATTACTAGTCATAGATGCATTTGGATGGCGGTCTATGTATATTTTTGTAATGCCCAATAAAATCTCATAGGATCATGAATGTCTAGTATTGCATTGTCATGCCTTGCTCTGTCCTGTCAATTGCCCTGCTGTTATTTGTTTACCCAGCATGTTATGTTATTTATCTTAAGGAGAACATCTCTAATGAACTGTGGACACCGGTCCAATCTTTATCATTGATACATCTTCCACTATTACTGTTTACTTTTTTCAATCAACCATTACCTTCGACACCATACGCTTAATCCTTTGTTTTCAGCAAACCGGTGAGATTTACAACCTCACTGTTCGTTGGGGGCAAAGTGAAAGAACATGTGGGCCCCCATGTGTGGTTTTGGTAATTAATGCCAATATTTGTGGACTAATGTGTGTATTAAGTTGTACTTGTAGGAATTTTCCATTGGCATTTCTTGGAGCATGTGTTGACTTCAAGATAGATGAAATGAGAAGAAGATGTGTTGTGAAAGCTCAAAATGCGCCATCTATAGAAGTTCTCATGTTTGATGCTTGCCATCCTCGGTGATCATGGATCGATGATGAGGAATCAAGAAAGGTGTCCATCTTGAGAAGGACAAGATCGTCTACATCGAGATCAAATGGATTTCTCAAGGCAAAGGTATAATATTTATAGGTTTTCCCTTTTGCCGGTCTCATGTTTGTTGGGAGACCGGGTTTAGGATAGATAACCGTACTATCAAGAGGGGCTCTCGAATGAGTAACTCGGTCACATCGTTCGGAGAGAGATCAAACCTTTGCATACTTGCATCATCATATTTGGTTGTTATTTGGTCTTATCCATGTGAGGATATAGAGCTTGTGGTAATCTCCATAACAAGCTCTAGTTCATCAAAAACGGATTTCCCTTTTATATCTTATTGCGTTTTGATCTTGGAGCTTTTACCGGTTTGTATTTTAGAGATAGGTAAAACCTTCCATTATTTGGTTCTTACTCATGTGAGGATTTAGATCTTGTGTTAATCTCCATGACAAGCTCTAGTTCATCGAAAATGGATTCCATATGCATTTTCTATTACGTTTTTGATGTTGGAGGTTTTATCGGTTCGTCTTTTTGATAGAGGTTAAACCTTTCGTCATTTGGATCTATCCTACCTTGCTGGACTATAATGTTTCTTTGCATGATCTTTTAGAGCTTGTTGTCCTCTTCAAAACGAGCCCAAGATCATCAAAATCGGAGTTCAGATGCAAAAGTTATGGCCGTTTTCGTTCAGGGATGACCGGTAATCAGGACCAGGGTCGTAGTACCTTAGTACCAGTCAGTCTGAGAATAAGGTGTGTTTGGCGACCTGGGATCCCCAGGGAATGTCCGGTAGTACGGGGAATGTCCGGTAGTGTCACATCCCAAGATTTTCCAAATCTTGTAATGTGAAAAATAAATAAACAAAATAAATAATGTTGAAAATTAGGTTGAAAAGAAACTTTTGTTTCTAATGGAAACTTAAAAAATCCCATCTTGAACAAACTTTGGATAACATTTGAATCCAACTAATTTCAAATCAAGTGGAATGCATTTCTCTTAAAATGCATCTGGAAATTTAAACACTTGGAGATTAAACCAAAACCCTAAAACTCAAATGGAAGAAAAACATTTCCAAGTTATCCCCAAGCCTATGGATTGGATCCATATAAAAATTTGTCAACAAACATTTCAAAATGATCAAGAATGACAAATAGAAATATTATAGGATCATATAAATTGGTTTCACTTAATTTGGAGCCATAGATAAAATCCTATGAATTTAATAAGATAAGGAAAAGTAATTTCCAAAGCTAATAAATCACTTATCTAAAATCCATACCAAATGGTGAGCAAATAATCCTAAATAGATTTAAAAGGATAAACAAATATTATATAAGATTTTACAAATTGGAATCACCAAGTATGGATCTATAAATAAAAAAATATGGATTTTATAAGATAAAGATAGAAATATTAAATGAGGAATATTTAAAGACCAAATTAAATCTTGTCCTAATCCATAAGCAAATGGAATAAATATAATCCAAATAAAATAAAAGGATAAAGATTTTTTCCAAATAAAATAAAATGGCATTAACCAAATTATATTTGAATAAAGAAAAATCTCTAATAAGAATGATTATTTAAATCATGAGAAAATAATATTTGGAATTTACCCAAGTGGTTTAAAAATCATTTAATTAACTTAAATGGGATCAAAGAAATCAAATAAAAATTATGGAATTAAAACCATATTTGATTTCATTGGAATAAACACAAATACCCAATTCAAATGATTAATAAATCATATTAAAAATATTCCAAATAATTCAAAGAGAATTATTTGACACCCTAATAATTGAATAAAACTTACTGAAAAGGTTTCGTGGAAAAATGAAATTTAAATAAGGATTAAAAATATATTGATCTTATTTGAATTTAAAGCAAGGACTTCCTTTAAATAATTAAAAGACCCCCAAAAGAATAAAGATTTATTCTAAATATGACTTCAGAATATATTATTAATCACTATAAAAATCTACACAAAGTTTGAGAGAAGTTTGAATTCAAATGGATGTTTGAATTAATTGAACAAAAGCAAAACAGAAAAAGAAAAATGAATCAGCACAAAAAAATGGAAAGGGTCCAACCCAGCCCACTGGCCCAGCAACCCACTTCCTCTCACCCCCGAGCGAACCATTTTATCACCGTAGAACTCACCCGCTCCGCCACTGACGGTTGGACCCCACCGCCTCCTCTCTCGCACTCGCTGTCAAACAGGCCCCACGACCACGTCATCGTCTTCCTCACTGCGCTAACCACCCCTGGCAGTTTCTTCTGTTGATTTTCTCGAGTAAATTCGTGTAAATGGCTCAGTAAATCTCCCCTGCGACCACGCCTTCTTAATCGTCTGCGCCCCCTCTCTCTTTCCCCTCTCTCGCCCGGCCCTCTCTACCCCCAGGCTGTCTCCAATTCCACCAGGACCGCCACTGTCTCCGACGAGCTCCGACGAAGATTCCGGCCACTCCTCGCCGCGCCTCGCTCCTTAGACCACGCCGGCATGTTCCCCATCAACCACTACATCCTCCAGTAACCTCGGCTTGCTCGCACTTGACCCACAGCCTCGACAACGACCAAGACCGTCACCGCCACCGTCTGTTTCCACTCTGACGACACCCCCTGGTAACTACTGACCACCCCATCCCCTCTGATCGATACTCTCGTGCTCGCTTTTCTTGCGCGAACCTGACAGCATCATTTGTTTGTTGTGGTGTGGACTGAATACTCGCCTTCGACGACGACAGAGAACAACCGACGCCGTCTTGAACTCCGGCGAGGAATCACCAGTGACCCCGTGCACCCCTGTCCCTGCCGAGACCAGGTTGAGCTTCAGTGTCACTCTACGAACCCGGTGAGTATCCTCTCCCTCTTCCTAGCATCCTGAACCGCCGGCAAGCTTGCAGCCCGAGCGTGCCGCCGCTAGTGCCGCTCGCTTTGGGTCAAATGCGTAGCGACCGTTGGATCTCGATCCTGTGACATAGATAGATTCACTTAAAACAAAGGGGTATGCGATCTGTGCCGTGCGATCAAGTTAAATACTACGGTCTGAATCGCTCGATCCAAACGAAACGGTACCAGCGAGTAAGATTCAGCCACGTGTCCAGTGATTTGTTTTAAAACAGAAACTTGTCTATTAGATGTTCAATTTTGAAAATTACATAACTTTCAAACCACATGTCCAAATTTTGCAAACTTTATATCAATGGAATCAGCAAGACAAATCCTATCCAACACTGCCCTTTGTTTAGTAAATTGCTTCTGTTAAATTGATTGTTTTTTCAGAAACTTGTGTAGGCATATTTTGTGTATAAAATTCTTTCTAAAATTATTTTGGTGATAAAATCTTTGGAAAATGGTTTGTTTTGAACCTACTGACCATAGAAATCAATTTGTGGGTTCAAAAACATATTTGGTGAAGCATAAGAATAAAACCTTGAATTAAAGCATTTCTAGTCAAATAAAAATATTGTTTAATTGTTAAAAATGATTTTGGAGGAAACCTTTGGGAAATGTTTTTATTTAAACTCTCTGACCCTAAACACCAAGTTTTAGTATTTAAAAATGTATTTTGTGAACCCTATAAAGATTGTTACTTTGATAAAAGCATTTTCAACCACATAAAATATTGATTTGGTTTAAAAATGGTTTAAAGATAAAATCTTTTGAAAATGGATTTGCCACTTTATAAAATGACCAATAGGTGTTTTCAAATGTTTATAACCTATTATAAACCACTTTTCCAAATAAAACAATCTTTTGAATGCTTGCATGCATTGCTTTGTTTCTATCATTTTATGTGATGTTGCTTGAATGGTAGATTGAAATTGTACCTTACTTGATTGAATTGTAGTGATTTGAAGAGTGTGAGTATTGCAAAGACAAGGAGTGAAATTATATTCTCTACCAAAAAGGCAAGTGATGCTTCATACTTTTGTCCTATTATTTTCACTATGCATTAGTGATATTTCTAAGTAGGACTTGCATGGAGTTTTGCTAAGTGTAAACTATGCCATGGGAAATCCTAGTAGATGAAACCTTAGTAGAAATTTCCTAAGTTAAGCTTCCTACTACTATCATGCTTAGCTTAGCTAGTAGAAAACAAGGGTGGATTATATTTCATGCTATGGAATATTTCTAAGTCTTTGGACTTGTGTTTTGTTTAATAAAACAACTAAGTGAATGAATTACCTGGGTGGAATGGAAGGAATGGTTTGTGTTGAGTGGTTCACAAGGCCCATTTCTATGGTTTACCTTGTGTATCTCACTTGTGGATGGCCACCCAGGAACAAAGATATTTGAGATGTCAAATGTTGAGAAGCTTCAAGTGCAGCCACTTGGCATTATGGGCTCTGCCTGGATCATATAGGTTGCAATAACTTAGCCAAATGGACAGTTGGTGGTAGGGGATTGATAGGTTGGAGCGCGTCCATTCTGGTCTAAGGGAAGGCTTCTGAAAGATCTTGTCTTGGTGAAACCAAGTCTTGTGGGGAAAGTGCACCACCTCTACGGAGTGTAAAATCTAAGTACTTAGCCATGTCCCTGGTAAAGGACAATTTGAGCATCAAGGCATGGAATCTATCAAGAATCTCCTCATCCCAATTTCTAAGTTAAAAACTTGTGGTTGAACAAGGGTTGAAGGATCACCAATTTCTATTGGGAGATGCCTTGGGTGATTTTGTCAAGCAAAAAACTTAGTGTTTTCAAATGATAAGGAAAATCTATTTTGAGCAAAGCAAGCCTAAGCTCCACTTATCCAAATGCATATAGATGATAGACTCCACTATGTTACCATAGTATCACTTGCCAATACAATTCAAATGTATTGACCCTTGTGGCTGTAACTTGTTATGTTGCAGGTTTATTTGATATTAGTGAAGTATGTTGAATTAGGATTACAAGTCTACAACCAACATGTTTTCCTATGGCACATTGAAGATGAAGAACCCCATGCTATTGTTATATTTTGATGCATTGTAATGAGATAGCCAAATGAGCTATGGAAGATGTAATAAATTATTTTATTCTTGGTTATAAAGTTGTATTATGACCTTTGTTTCTTGATATTACATCTTAACTGTGGATGCCAGCTATTGATCCAGGGACTAGCATTGTAAACACAGGGATCTCTACCTTATTAAAGGTTGGGACCTCTACAGATGGTATCAGAGCATTGTGTTGCATGTCGGATTGTAACCCTAGGATTGGATAAAAACCCTTAGAAAAATAGGAGTTATATTTGTTCCAAAACTTATTTACAAACAATCTTGTAAACTCTTTCCTCAACCTTTTGGTTTTTAACTCTACATCTCTTCTATTTCAACTTGATGGATAAAGCCTACCCCATGGCCAAAGACTTCACCATGTGCAAAGGACTTCATCAACTCAAATGACTTCAACAGCAAACATCATCAAAGACATCAACTTTATTTTCACCAAGGACTTCAACTTGGATATCACTAAGGATTACAAGTGAGACAAGAATATTATTCAAGACTTGAAGACTAAGGAAACACAACTTAGAAGGAACCATCACCACCTTTGAAGTTTTGTGACCAAGGATTTTTCCAAGGAAACCATGATCTCATTCAAGAAGAATCCACTAAGAAGAATGGAATGATCTCAAGTGAACCATATAGTTGGACCACCATATTTAGTTTAAATCAAACACACCAACTTGTGTGGTGTAGCAAAAAAATATTTTATTGACTAAAAATGTGCTTGAAACTTGTTGCTTGAGTGGAATGTTGTTTGTGATTGTTTGCACATTGTTTGTGTGACCTGTGCTATGAGTGATTAGAATTATTTCCTTAGAAATCTTTTGCCTATTCTAATCCCAATCCAACCCAAACAGATGACTACTCCAAGAAACTCCAACATCAAGGATGGCAACAACAACAACCAAGAGGACAACATGAGACAACTCATAGTAACCCAAACCAAGCTGAACCAAGTGATAGCTCAATTTTTAGCCAACACCAGTGAGTTAGATCCAACCATGCAAAGGTTTTTGGAAACCCAAAGCCAATTGTTGCATAAGGTGACAGATCAAATGATCAACATGGGAGACAACTCTTGCCAAGGAGTTTGTGACAACAAGGATGTCAAGGATGATATTCTAGAAGGAACCCAAGCTTGCAATATTTGTGGAAACAAGGATCACACTTCCAAAGAGCATGAAGATCAATGCCCCAATTGTGAAGAGAAACATCCAAATAATCAATGCCTCACATCTCAAGCTACTTGTTTCCTATGTGAAGGAAATAATCATGTACCTATACAATGACCCATCTATTCCATAGTTCAACAAAGGAAACAAGGTGGAGTGCAACAACTGACTGCAGACTACCATAAGGGAACAACTTCTACCAAGAAGGATGAAGACAAAGGAAAATCTTAGCTTGCACCTCCATGCAATATGACTCAATTTGAAGGACCAAAGAGGAGACACATGTATTATCCAAGGAAAAGGTCAAGGAAACCAGGAAACTTTCCTACCTTTGAGATAAGATATGAAGAACATGAACTAGAAGCACTCTTAGCTTTGGAGAAACCCAAGAAGAAGAAAGACAAAAGTCAAGTGCAATGTTGCCATTGCAAAGAGATGGGACACTATGCCAATGAATGTCCAGAGAAGAAGAAAAAGTATAAGGAGATTATCCAAGTATGGTGCAACAACTGCAAAGAGTTAGGCCATTATGTGTCAACTTGTCCACAGAAGATACGTGAAGAACTCAATCTTATCACATGTTACAATTGTGGTGATCAAGGACATTATGCAAGCAATTGCCCAGAAAAGATGAATCACAAAATAAAGCCTATGAAGGATCTCAGCCTTGTCACATGTTTCAAGTGTGGAAACAAAGGACACTATGCAGATGTCTATCTAGAGAAGTTTCATCAAGACCCCAAGCAAGCCAAGAAGTAATCTAGTTGGAAAAATTTTAAGGGTGGTAGTACCCTAGTTGCTTTGAGCCAACTTGTAACCACTATCCTTCCCAAATCTCGGGACGAGATTTATTTTAAGGGTGGTAGCCTGTCACATCCCAAGATTTTCCAAATCTTGTAATGTGAAAAATAAATAAACAAAATAAATAATTGTTGAAAATTAGGGTGAAAAGAAACTTTTGTTTCTAATGGAAACTTAAAAAATCCCATCTTGAACAAACTTTGGATAACATTTGAATCCAACTAATTTCAAATCAAGTGGAATGCATTCCTCTTAAAATGCATCTGGAAATTTAAACACTTGGAGATTAAACCAAAACCCTAAAACTCTAATGGAAGAAAAACATTTCCAAGTTATCCCCAAGCCTATGGATTGGATCCATATAAAAATTTGTCAACAAACATTTCAAAATGATCAAGAATTACAAATAGAAATATTATAAGATCATATAAATTGGTTTCACTTAATTTGGAGCCATAGATAAAATCCTATGAATTTAATAAGATAAGGAAAAGTAATTTCCAAATCTAATAAAGCACTTATCTAAACTCCATACCAAATGGTGAGCAAATAATCCTAAAGAGATTTAAAAGGATAAACAAATATTATATAAGATTTTACAAATTGGAATCACCAAGTATGGATCTATAAATAAAAAAAATATGGATTTTATAAGATAAAGATAGAAATATTAAATGAGGAATATTTAAAGACCAAATTAAATCTTGGCCTAATCCATAAGCAAATGGAATAAATATAATCCAAATAAAATAAAAGGATAAAGAATTTTTCCAAATAAAATAAAATGGCATTAACCAAATTATATTTGAATAAAGAAAAATCTCTAATATGAATGATTATTTAAATCATGAGAAAATAGTATTTGGAATTTACCCAAGTGGTTTAAAAATCATTTAATTAACTTAAATGGGATCAAAGAAATCAAATAAAAATTATGGAATTAAAACCATATTTGATTTCATTGGAATAAACACAAATACCCAATTCAAATGATTAATAAATCATATTAAAAATATTCCAAATAATTCAAAGAGAATTATTTGACACCCTAATAATTGAATAAAACTTACTGAAAAGGTTTTGTGGAAAAATGAAATTTAAATAAGGATTAAAAATATATTGATCTTATTTGAATTTAAAGCAAGGACTTGCTTTAAATAATTAAAAGACCCCAAAAAGAATAAAGATTTATTCTAAATATGACTTCAGAATATATTATTATCAAAATCTGCACAAAGTTTGAGAGAAGTTTGAATTCAAATGGATGTTTGAATTAATTGAAAAAAATCAAAATAGAAAAATGAAAACAGAAAAAGAAAAAGAATCAGCACAATTTTTTTTGAAAGGGTCCAGCCCAGCCCACTGGCCCAGCAACCCACTTCCTCTCACCCCCGAGCGAACCGTTTTATCACCGCAGAACTCACCCGCTCCGCCACTAACGGTTGGACCCCACCTCCTCCTCTCTCTCACTCGCTGTTAAACACGCCCCACGACCATGTCATCGTCTTCCTCACCGCGCTAAGCACGCCTGGCAGTTTCTGCCGTTGATTTGCTCGAGTAAATTCATGTAAATGGCTCAGTAAATCTCCCATGCGACCACGCCTTCTTAATCGCCTGCGCCCCGTCTCTCTTTCCCCTCTCTCGCCCGGCCCTCTCTGCCCCCAGGTTGTCTCCAATTCCACCAGGACCGCCATTGTCTCCGACGAGCTCCGACGAAGATTCCGGCCACTCCTCGCCGCGCCTCGCTCCCTAGACCACGTTGGCATGTTCCCCATCAACCACCGGATCCTCCAGTAACCTCGGCTTGCTCGCGCTTGACCCATAGCCTCGACAACGACCAAGACCGTCACCGCCGCCGTCTGTTTCCACTCCGACGACACCCCCTGGTAACTACTCACCACCCCATCCCCTCTGATCGATACTCTCGTGCTCGCTTTTCTCGCGCGAACCTGACAGCATCATTTGTTTGTTGTGGTGTGGACTGAATACTCGCCTTCGACGACGATAGAGAACAACCGACGCCGTCTTGAACTCCGACGAGGAATCACCAGTGACCCCGTGCACCCCTGTCCCTGCCGAGACCACGTTGAGCTTCAGCGTCACTCCGTGAACTCGGCGAGTATCCTATCCCTCTTCCTAGCATCCTGCATCGCCAGCAAGCTTGCATCCCGAGCGCGCCGCCGCCAGTCGCCGCCGCCAGCGCCGCTCGCTTAGGGTCAAACGCGTAGCGACCGTTGGATCTCGATCCTGTGACATAGATAGATTCACTTAAAACGAAGGGGTATGCGATCTGTGTCGTGCGATCAAGTTAAATCCTACGATCTAAATCACTCGATCCAGACGAAACGGTACCAGCGAGTAAGATTCAGCCACGTGTCCAGTGATTTGTTTTAAAAACAGAAACTTGTCTATTAGATGTTCAATTTTGAAAATTGCATAACTTTCAAACCACACGTCCAAATTTTGCAAATTTTATATCAATGGAATCAGCAAGACAAATCCTATCCAACCATGCCCTTTGTTTAGTAAATTGCTTCTGTTAAATTGATTGTTTTTTCAGAAACTTGTGTAGGCATATTTTGTGTATAAAATTCTTGAATAAAACCTTGAATATTTTAGTGGAACAACCGACGCCGTCTTGATAAAATATTTGTAAAATAGTTTGTTTTGAACCTACTGACCATAGAAATCAATTTGTGCGTTCAAAAACATATTTGGTGAAGCATAAGAATAAAACCTTGAATTAAAGCATTTCTAGTCAAATAAAAATATTGTTTAATTGTTAAAAATGATTTTGGAGGAAAACCTTTGGGAAATGTTTTGATTTAAACTCTCTGACCCTAAGCACCAAGTTTTAGTATTTAAAAATGTATTTGGTGAACCCTATAAAGATTGTTACTTTGATAAAAGCATTTTCAACCACATAAAATATTGATTTGGTTTAAAAATGGTTTAAAGATAAAATCTTTTGCAAATGGTTTTGCCACTTTATAAAATGACCAATAGGTGTTTTCAAATGTTTATAGCCTATTATAAACCACTTTTCAAAATAAAACAATCTTTTGCATGCTTGCATGCATTGCTTTGTTTCTATCATTTTATGTGATGTTGCTTGAATGGTAGATTGAAATTGTACCTTGCTTGATTGAATTGTAGTGATTTGAAGAGTGTGAGTATTGCAAAGACAAGGATTGAACTTATATTCTCTACCAAAAAGGCAAGTGATGCTTCATACTTTTGTCCTATTATTTTCACTATGCATTAGTGATATTTCTAAGTAGGACTTGCATGGAGTTTTGCTAAGTGTAAACTATGCCATGGGAAATCCTAGTAGATGAAACCTTAGTAGAAATTTCCTAATTTAAGATTCCTACTACTATCATGCTTAGCTTAGCTAGTAGAAAACAAGGGTGGATTATATTTCATGCTATGGAATATTCCTACTACTATCTTTGGACTTGTGTCTTGTTTAATAAAACAACTAAGTGAATGAATCACCTGGGTGGAATGGAAGGAATGGTTTGTGTTGAGTGGTTCACAAGGCCCATTTCTATGGTTTACCTTGTGTATCTCACTTGTGGATGGTCACCCAGGAACAAAGAGATTTGAGATGTCAAATGTTGAGAAGCTTCAAGTGCAGCCACTTGGCATTATGGGCTCTGCCTGGATCATATAGGTTGCAATAACTTAGCCAAATGGATAGTTGGTGGTAGGGGATTGATAGGTTGGAGCGCGTCCATTCTGGTCTAAGGGAAGGCTTCTGAAAGATCTTGTCTTGGTGAAACCAAGTCTTGTGGGGAAAGTGCACCACCTCTGCAGAGTGTAAAATCTAAGTACTTAGCCATGTCCCTGGTAAAGGACAATTTGAGCATCAAGACATGGAAGCTATCAAGAATCTCCTCATCCCAATTTCTAAGTTAAAAACTTGTGGTTGAACAAGGGTTGAAGGATCACCAATTTCTATTGGGAGATGCCTTGGGTGATTTTGTCAAGCAAAAAACTTAGTGTTTTCAATTGATAAGGAAAATCTATTTTGAGCAAAGCAAGCCTAAGATCCACTTAGCCAAATGCATATAGATGATAGACTCCACTATGCTACCATAGTATCACTTGCCAATACAATTCAAATGTATTGACCCTTGTGGCTGTAACTTGTTATGTTGCAGGTTTGTTTGATATTAGTGAATTATGTTGAATTAGGATTACAAGTCTACAACCAACATGTTTACTTGTGGCACATTGAAGATGAAGGACCCCATGCTATTGTTATATTATGCTGCATTGTAATGAGATAGCCAAATGAGCTATGTAAGATGTAATAAATTATTTTATTCTTGGTTATTAAGTTGTATTATGACCTTTGTTTCTTGATATTACATCTTAACTTTGGATGCTAGCTATTGATCTAGGGACTAGCATTGTAAACACAGGGATCTCTACCTTATTAAAGGTTGGGACCTTTATAGTTAGTACCGGGAAAAAGTCCGGTAGTACCGGGATTCACGTTTTTGGGCTTCAACGGTTGGATTTTGGGTGGACCTATTTAAGAGGCCTTCTTCCCCAATAGTTCCTCAACCATTCTTGCAAGTTTTCCCCTCCATTGTTGACCTTCTTGAGCTTGCTTTCTCTCAATCCCTCCGATGATTCTTGCATATTCTTGAGGGATTTGAAAGAAGAGATCTAGATCTACAATCCCACCAATCAATCTCTCCTCTAAGTGAGGGGAACATATTGGGATCTAGATCTTGGAGTCTTTTGTGGATTTCCTCAATTGTTCTTCCTCTCTTATTCCCTCGTAAGATTTTGTAGCTTTGGTGGAATTTGGGAGAGAAGGATTTGAACACCTTTGTGGTGTTCTTGACATTTGCATTTGGTGCATCGGTTTGTGTTCTCCTCGGAGGATTTGGTTTGAGTGACTCATTGGAGCTTGTCCCTCTTGGGTTCTTGGAACCCTAGACGGTTTTGTGGCCTTGGTGGCATTGTGGACTTTTGTGGCATTTTTTGGGAGCCTCCAATTAAGTTGTGGAGAAGTACCCCAACCTTGTGAGAGGTTCCGGTTGCCACCGTCAAGTGCACCGGTAGTGGAAGCGTGGATCGATCCCGTTGGGGTGAGATTCACCGGAGAATAAGGGAGGCCTTTTCTGGCGTTGGTGGTTTGATACTGTCACATCCCAAATTTTAGATTTGGTCTTGCATATCATTCATTGCATCACATCATATCTTACCATGCATTACCGTCGAGTAGAGAGGATCGACGAAACGCTATTTGCGAAAACCTATTTTACTTCGCTTCGAGTTTCCTGCGGGAGGCTTCAGAGGGGCTTGCAACAACCACCCCTGTAGGTTCGAGCTTTCGCTCAAACTTCGACTGAAGGTTGTGCCCCTCGACGATACGAACCCGTAGGCGCGAAAATCGCTCCAATCGGAGTTCGTATGCAAAAGACTCGGACGTTTTAGTAAACCAAGAGACTTGCAACAACCACCCCTGTAGGTTCGAGTTTTCGCACAAACTTCGACTGAAGGTTGTTCCCCTCGACGATACGAACCCGTAGGCGCGAAAATCGCTCCAATCGGAGTTCGTATGTAAAAGACTCGGACGTTTTAGTAAACCGCCGGAAAACGGTCCGAAAATCCGGACCGATTTCCGAATCGAAGTCCAACCGTGGACCGATTCTGTTTCAGTTTTTTTCTCCGCGCGTGAGAGACCAATTAAAAGAGGGCCCCACCGCCTCGGGCCCGTGCCCACACCCCGCCGCCACAAGCCCCGCGCGACCTCCCTGGCGCCGCCTCCTGGCGCACGTACGCCGCCTGCCACCTTCGCCTCGCCGCTGCCACCCTCTCGCCGTTAAATGCGTCGTCATTGTCGGGTTCGTCGCCCTCTTTACGTTCCGTGCTCGCGTCTTCATCTGCCGCCGCCAATGCGCCCGCAGATCGCCAGCGTATCGCGTTTATTATTCCGGAGCCGTAGTTGACTGTGCGTGCGCAGTAGAACCACGACGCCGAACCGGCCGTCGCCGTCCGAGCTCGCCGGAGTTCGTTTTTGATCCGTTTCGGTAAGACAGCAGCCAGATCAGATCTCAGATCAGCGGCTTAGATCGTTCGTTGACTGGTCAGCACTCCAGACGTTGACTAGTCGACGCTTCAGACGTTGACTGGTCGTCCAGTCAGCGCCCATCGTATTACGCGATTGGTGGGTCAATCTCGTTAATCTTATTAGTTGGCAGATTTCGGTAGAATCTTGTAAATTGCGTAGAAATTAAACCGCTTGGCCAAAAATTGCAAATAAAATATGCACGCGTTCAGTGAGTCGTGTAGAATCTCGCTGTAGCTTTGGTTCAGACTTTTACCGTCAGGTTTAGTACAGTTTAATCAAATGAGTTAATGGCCTTTTCGGAGTAATAAATTCGTAGTAAAAGTTTCGCAGCTCCAAAAATCGCGTATGATATGTCCCTGAACTCGTATGAACGAGGGGAATCTCATCGTGAAATAAAAAGGTAGGCTTACAGTAAAAACTTCTGCAGTATTTGTCTAATGGCTTTCTGCAGTGTTTTAATTACTCGGGATGTTTTATAACTCCTTTTTGAGTAATTCCAATTGGTACTGTTTCTTATCAGCGATGCCTATGCGGTAGAATTTTTCCAAGATTTTACAACCTGTCTACTACCGGTAGTGAATTATTTAAGTTCTAGCTCTAGTAGTGATCACTACTTTTGGTTAATAGTTTCCCTTGCGCCAAATCTATTTTCCATGCATGTATTCGGTAGTAATATGTATTAGTATTATGTGGTGCATATGTAGCACCAATTCACTTGCCGTTCTTGCATTCATGCATCATCTTTGTTGCATATGTTTGTGCATTGTTTGTTTATGAATGCAATTGTGTCGTGTAGATTGTGTGGAGTGCAACCCTTGCTCGTGTGTGGATTGTTCCTCCGACCGCTACAACCAAGGCAAGTAGATGCTACTTTTTTCATGATATCGTCCTACTATTTTCAATGCATTGTCGTGTATTTTGTAGATGCATGTGTAGGATGATACTATCGCTATGCTATGTCCTATTATGTGGTAGGGCTTTTCTTGTAGATGAACCACCGTTGTAGATGTGCTTAGCCATGCTATGTTGAACGAGGGCTGGGTTACATCATTGATACTTGTTTTCTCAAAGTATTGGTTTGTGAAAACTAAAACAACTTAATCAATGAACCCCCTGGGTGTGATGGTATTGATAAATTTTGGTGGTTTCATTGCGGAAAGGCACCCAGGTATCAAGAGAAATTGATTGGCTTCTTTATTGTGTAGCTTACGTGTACAACCATGTGCCAATAATGGAATGGGCGGTTGGTTGGACTTAGTAGGTTGTGGTAACTCGAACCCGCGTATCCAGAGATGTAGAATTTTGGTAGGTTGGACCGGTGCGCGTCGGGATTGAGGAGCTACTTCCCGAACAGTCTCTTCTTGGTCTTCTCCCTATCACACCCAAAATGAGAGTGATGGTACGAGCTGGGCTGGCCAAGTCACATGGGTAAAGTGTACTAACCTCTGCAGAGTGTATAATCTAATCGATTAGCCGTGTCCCCGGTTATGGACATCTGAGTTACTAGATATTGATTCCATGACATGTTTCTCGCTCATTCTAATTTCATAATTGTTTTAATATTGTTGGGTTAACTTAATTGAGATCTTTTCAAAAAAAATCAAAACTGTTTATGAAAGTAGGACAAATATATTTGCAAATGCAAGCCAGACACAGCTCCACTTGCCAAATATGCATGTAGATGTTAGTACTATTGTCTCCATTACTAGCTCTACTTGCCATACATTCCATGTATTGACCCTTCGGGGCTGTTGCGTTTTATGCTGCAGGTTATTCCGATTCTGATTGATCGTTATAGGCCACGGTACTCCACTCGGCACTTGTTCACTTGTGGGCAATTTGAAGATTGGAGGATTTACTCGCTTTTGTTGCTACCTGAACAATTTGAGCTAGCTTTATGCTAAGCCTTTACATTGTAATAATGGTACTCTGGATCTTGTAGATCATGATACAGGTTATTTGCTATGATTATCTATCTTACTCTATTATGGGCCAATGAACCGATCCAGGGATTGGCATGTCACATAGAGGCCACGGTCTTATCAGAACCGGGGTGTCACCAGGATGGTATCAGAGCCCGTGTGTCGACTGTAGGATCGTGACCTAGGATTGGATTAGGAAGCCATAGAATTATTAAGCCTATATTAACACTGTCTTTCCTCTTATGCCTTTCACTCTCGTAAATTCTTACCATATGCTATTCTCACACTTTCCTCTTTTACTTGATAGATGGGAGACGTCAGGACTGAGTATGTCACCATGGAGTCACCAAGGCCCTTTGCAAGGCAGTTAGCTCAGCTCTCTCAGTCATTGGGATTGTCACTGCCTATGTTCAAGGGAAGAAGGCTGTACACCTATGGATATGGAGAGGATGCATGGGCGATCACTACCTTCATATTCAGAGATGCCGCCTTGCCAAACCCCGGGCACTTGGTCTACACCAAGATATCCGCAATCTGGGACTTGGAATCAACTTGGTGTACATGTAGCCTGTCTCGCAAGGTGCCACTATGTTCGACACCTCACTGCAGATTCACCCTACCGTGATTATGGAAGGCGTGATGAAGAAGGAACATTGTGATTACCCAGGCGACAGGAACAACATGCCGCCCGTCGAGGCACATAGAGGACATGGAGAGGAGAATGGAGCTCTAGCAGAGAAGGTGAGGATGTTGAAGAAGATAGCAGACTTTACTAGCAATGGAATGGTGGTCCAAGGACAGGAGATTGACACTTTGCATGAAGCTGTGGGAGTTCGGACTGCCCGATAGCCGAGATGAAACCATAGCACATCTTCATGGCACTGTGCAAGAGAATACCCAGAGCATACAACAGTTGCAAGGGACCGTCCAGGAAAGGGACCAAACCATTGAAGCTATGACAGCCCAGATTGCCGCTCTCCAAGCACAGCTGAATCCACCCTCTGATGATGACAATGGAGATGATGGCAACAATGGGGATGATGATGACAGTGGAGACGATGATGATGATGATGAGGACGAGGATGACGATGATGGAGACGATGATGGTGGAGGAGATGAAGCTGTTGCTGTTGCAGCTGAGGATGAAGAAGAAGAGGAGGATCAAGAAGAGGTGGAGTTTTAAGTCTCAAGTGATGGTTCAGGAGAGGTGTACACTCCGCCGCCATGATTGCACCGCGAGCCGAAGCGCCAACGCATGACCGCAAGGACCTACCTCAATCTCTTCAAGAAGTAGATAGAAGTCCACCAGTTAGTCCACGTTAGGCGAATTCGTTAGGATTAGTCTCGATCGTTGTGAAACTTAGTTCGTGGTAGTTTAAAAGTGTTTAGTTGCTTATTTGTGTACTCCAATATCCCAGGATTTATTTGTGCAAATTTTATGAAAGAGTTATGGCAATTTGGTTATCATCTGTGTGTTTTTCGCTGCAGTTTTTCTGCTGATACAGCAGTACTGCGCGATTTTTCATATTTTTCTCGTAACTCGGAAAAATCTGAAAAAAATTGGGCTGATGCGAAACTCTCTGTTCCATATGCACAAAACTTGGCTAATTTTTCTGACGAGTTTAAGTCAGGCGGAAAAATTCGTGATTGCTGCTGGACTGTTCTGGCAGAATTGCTATTTTGTTGATTAGTTGATCTATTGTTTAGTTAACCAGTGCCAACTCTTGCAAAACTATTTCAGTAGTTATATACTGCTAGGATAACACCTGGGATGTTGCTGGATCGCTTGTTTGTTGATGTGTTGCTTGCTTGTGATTGTCTGCTATTGTTTGTTGTTGTTTGATCATATGCATGGGTAGAATCCTATTATCGTAGTTGATTCTTTCTAAACTTACCTATGCTGAACCCCAGATGCCTCCCCGCCGCCAACCCACTGAGATGGAGTAGCTCATGACAGCTCAGGCACAGCTGACCCAAGTGATGACTCAGTTCATGGCGAATCAGAACAACAACAACAACAATGGAAACAATCAGCCTCAGGGAGATGCTCTCACCAGATTTCTGAGGTTAAGGCCAGCTAAGTTCTCTACTGCAACGGAACCAATGGTTGCTCTCGACTGATTGCGTTCAGTCAACAAGGATCTTGTGGCTTCGGATGCACGATCTGAGAAGGTGAGGTTCGCTCACCTCTTGGAGGGACCAGCCGCTTCTTGGTGGGACACTTTTCAGATCACCCACCCGCTGGATACCGTGACTTGGGCTATGTTTGAGGAAGGTTTTAGGACCAACCACGTGTCTTGTGAGTTCGAGCCTGAAGAGGAAGGAGTTCCAACTGCGCCAAACCAATCGCAAGTGGCGAGTACATTGAGGAGTTCAACAACCTGTCCCGTTATGCACCTGAGGATGTTGACACTGATGCCAAAAGGAGGGAGAGATTCCTGGATGGCCTCAGTGATGAGCTTTCAGTACAGCTACTTGTGGTTTACTGCCCCACTTTCCAGGAGCTCATGGACAAGGCCAGAATCTTGGAAGGGAAGCACAAGCAAGTGGAGAACCGCAAGAGAAAGAGCAATACTCATCACTCTGGTTCACACCACAAGTCTCGCACTTCATATGATGGATACCCCAAGCATGGAGGAAGTGACCATGGGAGCCATGACCGCCGCGATGGACATCGTCATGACAACCATAGGAGCAGCCACCACAACCACAAGGGAGGACACTCTCATCACTCTGGAGGACACGGTGGACATGACCGCAACCGTGATCGCAACTTCGTGAAGAAGGATCTGAGTGAGGTGACGTGCTTCAAGTGCAAGCAGAAGGGACACTATCGACAACTGTCCAGGAGGAAAGGATGAAGCCAACCAACGGTGAGAAGGCCACATGAACCACATGAATGTGGAGGAGATTCCAGATGAGCTCGACCTTGTGATTGGTAAGTTCCCAATCAACACTTACCTGCACTTATACTTTTCGATCTGGTGCATCGCATTCATTCATATCAAGGGCATTTGTGGATAAGTATAAGTTACCCTCGAGTCTATGAAAAGGTCTATTAGAGTGAGTTCACCGGAGGAGATATGTGCGGGATGCATGACTTGACTGTGAGGATTGGAACACACAACTTCATCGCACATCTAGTAGTGTTGGATTCACAGGATTAGATGTCATTCGGGTATGGATTGGATGTCTATGCATGGGGACACATAGATTGTGCACAGAAATGTTTCACTCAAAACCCGGATGGTAAGAGGATTAGATTCAAGTCACCGTGAAGGTGTAAGCTGAATTATCTTAAGGGTTAGCATGGATCTGCGGTGATTAGGGATTACCAGCGTGTTTCGGAAGAGCTGCCGGGGATGCCACCGACAGAGATGTAGAGTTTCTTATCGACCTGCCGAACAGGACCTATAGCAAAGAAACCATATAAGATGGATGTCGATGAGTGAAGGAATTGAAGAAACAGTTGAAGGAACAACGGAAAAGGATTCATTCAGCCTAGTGCGTCGTCATGGGGGGCACCTGTTCTATTTGTGGAGAAGAAAGATAGCACCAAGAGATTAGTAGTGGACTATCGTTCGCTGAATGAAGTAACCATCAAGAACAAGTACCCTCTGCCGAACATAAATGACTTGTTTGATCAACTGGAAGGAGCAAAGGTGTTCAGCAAGATTGATTTGCGATCTGGCTATTTCCAATTGAAGATCCGAGAGGAGGATGTACCAAAAACCGCCTTCACCACTAGGTATGGTTTATATGAGTATACAGTTATGTCTTTTGGACTAACGAATGCCCATGCGTATTTCATGACCATGATGAACAAGGTATTTATGGAGTATTTGGACAAGTTCGTGGTGGTGTTTATTGATGATATACTGATATATTCCAAGGATGATGCCGAGCATGAGAAACATCTGAGAATGATTATGGAAAAGCTGAGGGAACACAAGCTGTATGCCAAATCCAGTAAGTGTGAATTCTGGCTTAACACTGTTGGGTTTCTTGGACACGTAGTGTCAGGAGAAGGAATTGCTGTTGATCCAAACAAAGTGACTGCAGTAACAGAGTGGGAAGCACCCAAGAATGCGGGAGAGATTTGAAGCTTTTTGGGACTTGCTGGATATTACCGGAGGTTCATAGAAAACTTTTCCAAGATTGCTAAGCCGATGACTGAACTTCTGAAGAAGGAGAGGAAGTTCGAATGGTCAGACGTATGTGAAGCCAGCTTCGAGGCGAAGCGTCGACTAGTGACCGCTTTGTTCTATGTTTACGGATCTTGAAGGATTTCCAAGTGTCTTGATGCTTCACGACGGGGACTTGGGAGTGTCTTGATGCAAGATGGGAGAGTAGTGTCATATGCCTCATGACAACTCAAGCACCATGAGCGGAATTACCCCACACGACTTGGAGTTAGCGTCGGTGGTTCATGCGCTCAAGGTATGGAGGCATTACTTAATGGGAAAACACTGATGTGTACACCGACCACAAGAGCACAAGTACATATTTACACGTAAGGAACTGAACATGAGACAAAGGAGATGGTTGGAACTTATCAAGGATTATGATATGAATCTACAATACCACCCAGGAAAGGCCAATGTAGTAGCGGATGCTCGAGCGGTAGGTTTATGCCAATGGATTGACAATTGGTGAATTGCACGAGGATTTGTGCAAGCAATTCAAGGACCTTAGGCGGAGGTAGTATCTGAAGGATACTTGGCTACAATGGAAGTCCAACCAACGCTTCAAGACAGAATCAAGAAGGCTCAAGTGGGAGACAAAGAGATAGATGAAGTTAAGGAAAAGATGAAGGAAGGTCGAGCAAGGGAATTCCGCGAGGATGAGCAAGGTACCTTGTGGTATGGAGATTGTTTGTGTGTGCCCAACGATCCGGAGTTAAGGAAGTTGATTATGCAGGAAGCTCATGACTCGCCGTATTCCATACATCCGGGCAATACGAAGATGTATATGGACCTAAAGGACAGATTCTGGTGGAACAATATGAAGGGAGACATCGCAGAGCATATCTCCCTATGTGATGTATGTAGCCGAGTGAAGGCGGAACACCAGAAACCAGCAGGACTGCTACAGCCTTTGCCCGTGCTGGATTGGAAATGGGATAGAGTGGGAATGGACTTTATCACAGGACTACCCAGGACCAGGTCAGGATATGACTCTATTTGGGTAGTGGTCGACCATTTGACCAAGGTGGCCCACTTTATACCGGTGAAGACGACCTATACGAGTGCAAAGTTGGCCAAGATTTACATGGACAAGATTGTGTGCCTACATGGAGTTCCCAAGAGTATCGTATCTGATAGAGGCACCCAATTTACCTCACACTTCTGGCGCCAGCTGCACGAGTCACTTGGTACTATATTGGAGTTTAGCACAGCGTTTCACCCACAGACTGATGGACAGACCGAGAGGGTGAATCAGATTTTGGAGGACATGCTAAGAGCTTGCACCTTGGCTCATGGTTCTAGTTGGGATGAGAATTTGCCGTATGCCGAGTTTTCCTACAACAACAGCTATCAAACCAGCATCAAGATGTCACCGTTCGACGTACTGTATGGGAAACGGTGCCGAACACCATTGCTATAGGATGGAGTAGGAGAACGTCAGTTGTTTGGACCTGATTTGATCAAGGACGCTGAAGAGAAGGTCGCCTTGGTTAGAGATAGGCTGAAGGTAGCACAATCAAGACAGAAGAGCTACGCTGACGCCAAGCGCAAGGAAGTGGTGTATGAGATAGGTGATAGAGCATACCTTAGAGTATCGCCGCTTCGTGGAATTAAGAGATTTGGTATTAAGGGTAAGCTGGCACCTCGATTTATTGGACCGTATCGAGTCTTAGCACGCAAAGGAGAGGTTGCTTATCAGTTGGAGTTGCCAGAGGCTCTGTCTGCTGTTCACAATGTGTTCCACGTGTCCCAGCTGAAGAAGTGCCATTCGGAGATGGTGGATACACCATTGAGAGACACTGTACCGCTAGAGGAGGTTCAGCTTGAGAATGATTTGACCTATGAGGAGAAACCGGTCAAGATTCTGGAGACAGCAGAAAGGACTACCCGTACCAAGACAATCAAGTTTTGCAAAGTACAGTGGAGCCATCACACTGAAGAGGAAGCCACTTGGGAGCGTGAAGATGACATCCGAGAGGACTACCCACACCTATTTGCTAGCCGCGCCGAATCTCGAGGACGAGATTCATCTTAAGGGGGTTAGTCTTGTCACATCCCAAATTTTAGATTTGGTCTTGCATATCATTCATTGCATCACATCATATCTTACCATGCATTACCGTCGAGTAGAGAGGATCGACGAAACGCTATTTGCGAAAACCTATTTTACTTAAGCGAGTTTCTCGGAGGCTTCAGAGGGGCTTGCAACAACCACCCCTGTAGGTTCGAGCTTTCGCTCAAACTTCGACTGAAGGTTGTGCCCCTCGACGATACGAACCCGTAGGCGCGAAAATCGCCCCAATCGGAGTTCGTATGCAAAAGACTCGGACGTTTTAGTAAACCAAGAGACTTGCAACAACCACCCCTGTAGGTTCGAGTTTTCACACAAACTTCGACTGAAGGTTGTTCCCCTCGACGATACGAACCCGTAGGCGCGAAAATCGCTCCAATCGGAGTTCGTATGTAAAAGACTCGGACGTTTTAGTAAACCGCCGGAAAACGGTCCGAAAATCCGGACGATTTCGAATCAAGTCCAACCGTGGACCGATTCTGTTCAGTTTTTCTCCGCGTGAGAGACCAATTAAAGAGGGCCCCACCGCCTCGGGCCCGTGCCCACACCCGCCGCCACAAGCCCTTGACCTCCCTGGCGCCGCCTCTGGCGCCGTCGCGCCGCCGCCGCGCCACCGCTGCCGGCCCTCCGCCGCCGTTAAATGCGTCGCGTCATTGTCGGGTTCGTCTCGCCGCCCTCTTTACGTTCCCGTGCTCCGCGTCTCCATCTGCCGCCGCCAACTGCGCCCTGCAGATCGCCGCGTACGCGCATGTTGCCTGTCAAAACTCACCGGCGGGTAGCGACGAGCAACACGAAGAGCCGGGAGGCTCCCAGAGCGGCTGGTGGGCCCTAGTCCCTCGGTCAACGGCCCGCAAATCTTCCAGCACGCACGCGTCCTGTCTTGGTTTGAGGGCGTGCCACCTGACCTATACCTGGTCAGGAAGGTGATGGATTGTTCCGATTGGTTTCCTGCACGGTAAACAAGTATACGTAAAATTCGAGCCGTGATCGGCTCCCAGGTTTCCCTGTAAATCGGCTTTCAGAGCCGATTATCCCCGTGGTTTTGCATTGGATCTATGATAACATGGGGTTTTGCTTAATTACTACAAGTTAAATCGATCTACGATAGTTTAGTGTTTTCACCACGCAACCGGAACGTCCCGCGCGTAGTTGAGCCTAATAGATACGAAAAATAGTAGAAAACTGATCCTAAAGAAGGCCTAAAAACCAACATAATGTCAATTCCCGGAACGTCCCCTCTAAGACCAATAAACCATACTTTACGTATTACCGGATCGTTCAACCCGTTTGTGAGGCCTAATCACGTGGATATTAAACTAAACCTTGATGAACAAGGCACAACTATAACAGATCAAATCGACTAAGCAGAAATCAAGCAAGATGCCACCTTCACACCCGGGAGAAGGTGCAAAGACGGCGAGATTAGCTAGAGGTAGCATAAGTAAGCAATCATAGTAAAAGTATCGATGCTAGCTCTAACAAATCTGTGGTAAAGGTGTTACTCGCCATCAACAAGGCTTGATGCGAGTAACACCGGATAACGATAAGTAAATCGCCTAGATCGCAAGTGCGATCTAGGCAGACATACTGCCGAGAAAACCCTAGAAACAAGGGGTGGCGATTGCCTTGAGATTGTTGTTGGTTGTGAACGTGATTGTCCTTCTCTTTCAATAACCCTAGGTACATATTTATAGTCCGGAGACTCTCTACTTTTGGAATAACTCTACAACTCTATCTTTACCTAAACATAAACGGAACCTAAACCAACACGAATCTTACTACGATACAGGATAAACGGGCAATTCAGCCCAAATCTACGCACTAGGCCGATCCAACAACACGTTGAATATATGTATCTTCCAAGCCCATCTTGATCACGGCCCATCTCCGTCTTTGGCCAAAATACGGTGATAACACATGCCCCCCTGGTTTTGGCAATGATAATTCCAAAACCACTCATCGTTTTTTCCCTTCTTCCCCTTTTTTTATCGGGCAAGCGTCGTGAACGCATGGCGTAACAAATCACGCTACCCCTTCATCATGATGCCCTGTCTTCTCAACTCCTGCACAGCGCGTGATTTGACGATTTTGGCAGTGCAATCTGGGAAATCGCCATGGCATTGAACCGTCTGTCCACTATTCCCCTTATTTAAATCAGCCTGAACAGTTCGCAGTCCTCATCTTCCTCCCGTAGCCAGAAAACCCTCTTTCTCCATCGGAAAAAACCCTCTTTCTCGCCATGGCCTCCCCTGCTTCCTCTGATGCGTCCTCCCATGCCTCCAACTCGATTAGCGAGCGAGAACCAACTCCAGAGCACCCGCCCACGGCAACATACAGTACTTTCGCCCCACGATGGTGGGACGAAAGGGACTGGGATTTCGCCGTTTGGTCGAAGACGATCGTCCACGATCGACGGCGAAGAGCCTCTGATTCCTCGTCGACGAGGCTGAGGCGAAGAGCAGCAACGACAATCGGTCGTGGGACGGCGTCGACTCTTCCGCTGAGGAGGAGGAATCGGAGGAGGACACCTCCTCCGAAGGGTACCCGCCGACGAAGCGCTTCCGCTACGGGTCCGGCGAGGATACTGAAGATGATGACGAGGACGAAGAGGTCCCTGCTGGCTTCTTCAAAGCGGCGGAAAGGGCGACGGGAAGCGGCGCCGAAGACAGTGAAGAGGACGGCGGCGACGACAGCGGCGACGACGACCTCGGCTTAGATTAGGAATTAGTAGTAATGGCCGTAGCAATAGCAGGCCCCTTTTGTAGTCGATCATTCTGTAAGCAATGATCCTTTGAATGAATGAAACTTTTGTTCCCCAAATATTGCTCCTTTTTTGCTTCAATTTCGCCGATAATCCGAAACAGGTCGATGTTCCAGAAGCCGATGACACTGTATCGGCTTTCATCATGCTGCATGCATACAGTCAAACAAGTTAAATTGCACAAAGCCGATGACCACCCATCGGCTCCTCCTGCGACCTTCCTCAACACGGTGGATTCAAACACAAACGACCCAAATCTCCAATTGCCCACCGAAAATGTGCCCCGCACAAACTACTAGTGACAAGCAAAGATGAAGATGACAAGGCTAAGACCGTCGAGGTGGCCCTTTTTGTAACATGTGTGAACCCCTAGCATTGATGACCATGCATCGGCTAAGACATCTTTTTTTTTTGTCGGCCGATTTCCAGCATCGGCCCCCATATTTTACCTGTTCATCACTTCTCGTAATTTTACCTAGCCGATTTCATGTAACGGCTCCTCCAGTTTTACTGTCCAACATCCCACATGCTTGGGAAATATTTCTTGAGATGTTGTCCATTGACTGCTACTGGGAACTTTACTCCATCCAACTGTTCGAGCATGTAGGCGTTCCCTTTTAAAACTTGGTCGACCTTGTACGGCCCGTGCCAATTTGGAGACCATTTACCATATGCTGCGTCCTTAGTACCCAAGGGCAACACAGCTTCCCATACCAAATTTCCAACGTGGAACTCCTTTGGCTTCACCTTCTTGTTGTAGGCACGAGCTACCTTAGCCTTGTTCTCTTTTATTTTCTCCAGCGACCACAGCCTAAGCTCAGTCACATCTTCAATGCTGTCACTCATCAAAGCTGCATATTCTTCAGTCGTTGGATCGTTCTGAAAAGTGACGCGTCTCGATCCAGCCGTAATTTCCCAAGGCAAGACTTCTTGTCCATAGACCATGGTACGGAGAGGTTTTTATCGCTCCATGACACGACATGCGATAAGCCCATAAAGCCTCTGATAAAACCTCATGCCAACGCCTAGGATGCTCATCGATTTTCCTCTTGATCAGTTTGATAAGACTCTGGTTGGACGCCTCAGCTTGTCCATTTGCTTGAGCATAGTACGGAGATGATCGAATCGCTTAATCCTCGTGTCCTCGCGTAACTCTCTGAACTCGTGAGAAGTGAAAACCGAACCTCCATCGGTTGTGATAGTCTGAGGAATCCCAAACCTATGAATGACATGCTCTTTCACAAAATTGACAACATCTTTTGAACTTACTGACTTCATAGGGACGGCTTCCACCCACTTGGTAAAATAATCTGTGATGGCCAAGATCCACATGTGGCCCTTGCTTGACGGAGGATTAATCTTGCCGATCATGTCCATGCCCCAACCTCGGAATGGCCAAGGCTTGATGATGGGATTCATTGTCGATCTGGTACCATCCGGATTTTTCCAAATATCGACATGCTTGACACCCTTTGTAGTACTTAAAACAATCCTCGAGCATGGTAGGCCAATAAAACCCGATCGCCGATCAACCACTTCATCTTATGAGCCGATGGTGAGTCCCACAGCGCCTTCATGTACCTCGTAGGAGCCGATTGGCCTCATTTGTTCCCAAACATTTGAGCAATAATCCTTCCAGGTCCTCAGAAACATTTCGTCCCCAATTAGCACATACTTCATGGCTCAGACCTTATCCTTTTAGGTGCCCCCAGTAATCCTTCAAGTAATTGAAGATATCGACTCTCCAGTCGTCGGCTTCCAAGAGTCAGACCTGAATATCGGCTCCTCCACGCCTCTTTATAGCTGAAGCCATCCGTGCAAGATCATTGGCCTCTATGTTCTGCGACCATGGATCCAAATGAAGTTCACGATCGGAATCGTGCCATCAACTCACGCAAGTGCAACCATAATGGGAAGAGGGACTCGCCTCGCACTTGTACTCCTCCGTGAGTTGGGAAAGCACCAACTTTGAGTCACCAAAATTTCCACCGCCTCGGCTCGGCCGAGGAGTAACTCCATCCTTGCGTATTGCCTCGCACGGCTACATTGTTGGTGCAAAGGGTAGACAACTGATGGAGAAGGAAAATGTTGCCCGAGGCGACACGAGCAAAATGCCGATGCCATCGTCACAAACCGATCCGTCGAAAAACATAGCCCATGCTTTTATGGATAATGTTGCTATGTTAGTGTTGATCCTCTCGGCAATAAGATCAGCCAATACCGTCCCTTAACAGCTTTTTATGGGTTGATACCGGATGTCAAACTCGATAATGCAAACATCCATTTGCCCAATCGGCCTTTTAACATAGGAGCCGATAGCATGTGCTTTATGACGTCCGACTTGCATATAATGATGACCTCTCACGATAGCAAAATGTGGCGACTTGGTACATGTAAAGAACAAACAGAGGCACAACTTGTCGATATCTGGATACCTTGTCTCTGCCTAGCATCCTCCCGCTTATGTAGAATACGACTCGCTCTAGCCCATCATGCACTGGTACCACCACTGAGGCGATGGACGTGTCGGCCACTGACAAGTAAATGTAGAATGGTGTGTCTGGCTGGGGGGGAACTAACACTGGCGGCTTTGTCAGATATTCTTTGATCTCGTCAAGGCCCTGTTGTTCTCGCCTCCGCCGAATTCCTCGTCGCTTTAATTTTCACGAGCCCCATGAACGGCTCTATCCTTCCCGACAGGTTAGAGATGAATCGTCCGACAAAGTTGATCTTGCCGAGAGATCGCAGCTCTTTCTTTGTAGTGGGTGGCTTCATTGTTCGTGACCTCCTTACTCTTGAGCCGATCTCAATCCCGCTCATGGACCAAGAAACCTGTGAACCGACCGTCACTCCGAAAGCACACTTCTTGATTCATCCTCGGGCGAACTTTCTTGTTCGGTCCAGACGCTTGTAGATCGCCCAAGTGCCCTTGCGCGAAGCAGATTTGACCACCACGTCGTCAATGTAGATTTCTACCACCGGCCGATCAGGTCGTGGAAAATATAATTCATGGCCCTACGGTATGTGGCGCCAGATTCTTTAGTCCAAACGTCATGACCACATACTCAAGAGCCCCACGAACCGGTACTCGAATGCGGTTTTGTGTATGTCTTCGGAGCCATAAAAATTGGTTGTAACCAGCATTGCCATCCATGAAACTCAAGATCTTGTGACCAGCTGCGTTGATTAACGTCTCGCTACCGGCATCGGATACTGTCCTTTGGAGTAGCCTGTGAGATCCCGAAAATCTATGGCGACCGCCATCGCCATCCTTCTTCTACAGCACTATACTAGAAATCCATTCAAGATACCGCATGGCCTGATTAACTTGGTCCAACATTTTCTTGACCTCCTTCTTGACTTCTACAGAATTTCGCCTTCATTTGCCGTGCTCGCTGCTGAAATGGCGGAATCCTTTTTCGATGGAGCCGATGCTCAATGATACTCTGTCTAACCTGCATTTACATGTAGTCCCAGCGAAGCGATCTGGTATTGTTTCAACAGGGCGATCATTGGGCCTCGCAGACCCGGATCTAATTTCTTGCTGATAAATGTTGGTCGTGGCTTATCCCCAGGACCAATGTCAATCTCTTCTAGCTCATCAGCGGATGTAAACCCATACCCTAGCTTTCCGTCACCTGTCAGGTCGATGCTAAACACAGGGCAAGCAGTAGGTGAGGACAACAAAAATAATTTGGGCCGATTGCCTGAATCGGCCCCCTTTTTGATTGCGTTAGTCGAAGGTGGCGTACACCTCATGGTTTTACAATGGAGGGGCATCTCCCTGCTACGACTACATGATCTGCTTGTCGTATGATCGTTGCTTTTTATTTTTTGTGGCCGATCGTGATGATCGGCCGTACCACGTATGATCGTGGACCTTTCTACTCTGCCGATGGATAAGACCAGCCTCACCCGCTTTTTGAAGCTTCAATGCGCCACAGCCGCCGTCAAACTGATTCCGAGATCGGCTCTTGGTCTTCGCTTCCCGGATGTTCGTGCGGAATGGAAACCTCGATAGAATCGCTCGCATGGACGACCTCCACTTCATCTCCGTCCCATCAGACGTAATCGGTGCATCGTGGATGGAATGCAGATTAGCGTGGATCCAATCCTTCCTAGCAAGACGCGAGGTACTTTTGCTATTCACGACGAAAATGACGTGGGTATGGTTTTCCTGCCCACCGCCGATCCACGTTAAGAACGCCTTTGCTTCAAGATCGCCATTGAAGTCGCTAACGTGACGTTGGTTTTGATTAGGTCCGCGTGGGCGCCCCAAACGTCGTAGCATGGAGTATGGCATGATGTTAATCGCTCGGTGTCCACCAACATCTTGCCGACGGTTGTCCATTGATGTAGCCCCGCAGTACGCTTTCGGATGTTTGTAACCCTTCTCTCGTGGCTTCTCAAAGATAATCGCCGTGGCCGCAGCTGTGCCATTGGTAGCATATTGGTTCGTGGCGGCGAGAACTCGCCGAGTACGAACACCATGTTTATGCCGGCCGATGCATCGGCTTTTGGTTTGGGGCGCCACTCTTTCCTTGTCACGCCCTCCGTCTCCGTAGTTCGCTTACTTTGACGGCCAGATCCGCCGTGCCTTCTTTAGTGCGTGGAGATCTGCGCTCAGCTTCTTCTGTTACGCAGCGTTGCACTCTACGCTCGGGTGTGTCCGAGTCCATCGGGCACCACCTTGGACGGTGAAACCTGTCTACTTCTTCGTCATCCCCGGCCTCTCAAGGCCCTTCGCCTAGTGGACTCCTTAGGACGGCTCGAGGTGGGAGAGGTCCCAGACGTTCGAACACCGACATCGGCCTCGTGCCCTTCTTTTGTTGTCCACATTACGGCGGTTGTCGGCTGTAGGCAATCGGCTCATTCCCACGTCCCAGCAATGCTTGAAGAAGGGGCAGTCCCAATGTTTGTCTGCACCTTCCTTCTCTTTGGGTGGTCTCTTGGCGAGGTGCCCATGTCTTTCATCGTCTCTGTCGTGCTGGCGACGTTGGTCAGACTGGCGCTCATATTTGTTAAGGAGGTGCGTGGAATGTGGCTTCTGATATCGCACTCTCCTCACTTGTTCCTCTGTTAAGTACCGCCCGTTATCGTGGCTGGGCCGGTCGCGTGGACCAGCCTTCTCTCTGTCTTTGCTCCGAGAGTGATCACCTCCTTCCTTGTACGTGTCATGGTGGTACCCAGACCCAGCCATGTTGACACCAAACGAAAAGTCCAGTTGACGTCTCACGGAGCGACTGAGCTCTATCATGTTGACACCGGGGAACGGGTTCGTGTCCACCTTCATGGCGAGCTGGCCGAGGATCAGGCGGCCTTGTTCTATTGCCATCTGGATTTGGCGACGTAGCTCTTTGCAATCATTGGTGGTGTGGGTGAACGAATGATGCCACTTGCAGTATGGTCTCCCGTTCATCTCCTGAGCGGTAGGGATTTTGTGGCCTTCAGGTAACCTCAGCTGTTTCTCTTTCAGCAGTAAATCGAATATCTGCTCGGCTTTGCTCACGTCGAAGTCAAACCCTTTCGAAGGCCCCTGCTGCTTCACCCATTTGCAGGACACAGGGTCTGCCCCCCGAGCCCACTCGGCCACGGCCACCTCCTGGTCTTGTGTAGGATCATCTTCTTCTGTAACTACCAGGCTTACGGGCCGCTTGAACCTGTCTTGGTATAACTCAGGGTGGCGCTGTTCATACATCGCCGTTCAGGCCATGTGTGCGATGAGTTGTACTCACCGAAAGCGATCCTTGACGGTGCTAAGAGCCCCAACACAGCCAGGTCGATTGCTTCCTTCTCGATAAACGAGCCGAATAACATCATTCTTGATGGTTACAAGCTGGATGTATTCGCTCTGATTTCCTCGTCATCGTACTTGCGCCAGGTCGCAATGCCAGCCTCGCCGCCTCGAATGGTACCGGATGTGGAACTGTTCTTCTAGTTGCTTCCAGTGCGAATTGAATCGTGGTGGCGCGAGGTACCACCCAAAAGCTGGTCTGTTAGAGATTGTGCAAAAAATCTCACGCGATTTGATCCGATGTCGAAATCATACCTAGTGTGTGTATCGGCTCACGTGCTCGATCGAGCTTGACCCCTCGACCATGAACTGGAGAACCTGGGAGCTTATATTTGGGCGGTAGTGGAATCAGGTCAAACTTCGTTGGGGTACGGCTTTGAGTAGCCGACAGGCCTTTTCGCACGAACTGATCTCTCAAGATGGTGGTGATTTGGTCTACTGTTTGAGCTGCAGGGGCTGGATTTTCATGGCTTGTTCCAGTGGCATACTTGGCTAGCCACGCCTGTTTGTCAGCGTCCATACCGGACATCGTTGCTCCAGGAACGCCTGTACCTGAAGATCCTGGAGCAGGAACCCCTGCCGCGGTGACTCCTGCGGTTGCGATCTGGCTGGTGCGCGCCAAGTTGTTGCAGTCCGGCACGTAGGCACATATGTATCCATGCGGAATCTCCTTGGGTGGCTCGAACAGGAATTGGCAATCACCTGGATCGCCTCCAGCCTTGTAGACAATGTATGCCGCTGATCCTGGCGGCTCTGAGCCATGGCGTGAACGGCGATGCGGCTGGTGGAGCGGTCTTTCTCCTTGGTGGGTTCCTAAAGTGGGCCCCGACGGAGAGTACTGATGTTTCATGATCTCCTGGACCACGCGAACTGCGACCCGCTCGAAAGCGTTCACCAGGCTCTCAGAGTGGCGGTGTAGAGAATGAGCCACCATGTAGTTGACTTCCTGTCGTAGAGCCCTGGAGCGTTCCTCCGAAGGAACAGACAGATCTACTTCATCGAGAGCACCCTCGGGGGAGAATCCCTTCCACTTGATGCCCCGCGTACGAGTCCTCTCGAAAGAGCCGATGAGGTCGGCTTCGAAGAGCCCTTTGATCTCGTCATACTTCGCTTTGTGCTCAGCAGGAAGCTCGTCGTACGTGACCGGCCTGTTCTCCATCGCAGCGTCGGACATTGATGTAGACGTCGTTGAGTGTCCCACCGGGCGTGCCAGAATGTGTTGCCTGTCAAAACTCACCGGCGGGTAGCGACGAGCAACACGAAGAGCCGGGAGGCTCCCAGAGCGGCTGGTGGGCCCTAGTCCCTCGGTCAACGGCCCGCAAATCTTCCAGCACGCACGCGTCCTGTCTTGGTTCGAGATGCCACCGACCTATACCTGGTCGGAAGGTGATGGATTGTTCGATTGGTTTCCTGCACGGTAAACAAGTATCGTAAAATTCGAGCCGTGATCGGCTCCTGAGTTTCTCAGTAAATCGGCTTGAGCCGATTATCCCGTGGTTTTGCATTGGATCTATGATAACATGGGGTTTTGCTTACTACAAGTTAAATCGATCTACGATAGTTTAGTGTTTTCACCACGCAACGAACGTCCCGCGTAGTTGAGCCTAATAGATACGAAAAATAGTAGAAAACTGATCCTAAAGAAGGCCTAAAACCAACATAATGTCAATTCTAACGCCCCTCTAAGACCAATAAACCATACTTTACGACACGGATCGTTCAACCCGTTTGTGAGGCCTAATCACGTGGATATTAAACTAAACCTTGATGAACAAGGCACAACTATAACAGATCAAATCGACTAAGCAGAAATCAAGCAAGATGCCACCTTCACACCCGGGAGAAGGTGCAAAGACGGCGAGATTAGCTAGAGGTAGCATAAGTAAGCAATCATAGTAAAAGTATCGATGCTAGCTCTAACAAATCTGTGGTAAAGGTGTTACTCGCCATCAACAAGGCTTCAGTACGAGTAACACCGGATAACGCATAAGTAAATACTGCCTAGATCGCAAGGTACGATCTAGGCAGCATGGCACTTACCCGAGAAAAACCCTAGAAACAAGGGGTGGCGATGCGCCGAGATTGTTGTTGGTTGTGAACGTGATTGTCCTTCTCTTTCAATAACCCTAGGTACATATTTATAGTCCGGAGACTCTCTACTTTTGGAATAACTCTACAACTCTATCTTTACCTAAACATAAACGGAACCTAAACCAACACGAATCTTACTACGATACAGGATAAACGGGCAATTCAGCCCAAATCTACGCACTAGGCCGATCCAACAACACGTTGAATATATGTATCTTCCAAGCCCATCTTGATCACGGCCCATCTCCGTCTTTGGCCAAAATACGGTGATAACAGCGCACGCGTTTATTATTCCGGGAGCCGTAGTTGACTGTGTACGTACGTGCAGGTAGAACCACGACGCCGGAACCGACCGTCGCCGTCCGAGCTCATGGAGTTCGTTTATGATCCGTTTGGTAAGACAGCAGCCACCGTCAGATCTCAGATCAGCGGCTTAGATCGTTCGTTGACTGGTCAGCACTCCAGACGTTGACTAGTCAGACGCCCCAGACGTTGACTGGTCAGACGTCCAGTCAGCGCCCAGTCATCAGACACAGTTGACTGGGTCAATCTCGTTAATCCTATTAGTTGGCAGATTTCGGTAGAATTTTGTAAATTGCGTAGAAATTAAACCGCTTGGCCAAAAATTGCAAATAAAATATGCACGCGTTCAGTGAGTCGTGTAGAATCTCGCTGTAGCTTTGGTTCAGACTTTTACCGTTAGGTTTAGTACAGTTTAATCAAATGAGTTAATGGCCTTTTCGGAGTAATAAATTCGTAGTAAAAGTTTCGTAGCTCCAAAAATCGCGTATGATATGTCCCTGAACTTGTATGAACGAGGGGAATCTCATCGTGAAATAAAAAGGTAGGCTTACAGTAAAAACTTCTGCAGTATTTGTCTAATGGCTTTCTGCAGTGTTTTAATTACTCGGGATGTTTTATAACTCCTTTTTGAGTAATTCCAATTGGTACTGTTTCTTATCAGCGATGCCTATGCGGTAGAATTTTTCCAAGATTTTACAACCTGTCTACTACCGGTAGTGAATTATTTAAGTTCTAGCTCTAGTAGTGATCACTACTTTTGGTTAATAGTTTCCCTTGCGCCAAATCTATTTTCCATGCATGTATTCGGTAGTAATATGTATTAGTATTATGTGGTGCAGCTGTAGCACCAATTCACTTGCCGTTCTTGCATTCATGCATCATCTTTGTTGCATATGTTTGTGCATTGTTTGTTTATGAATGCAATTGTATCGTGTAGATTGTGTGGAGTGCAACCCTTGCTCGTGTGTGGATTGTTCCTCCGACCGCTACAACCAAGGCAAGTAGATGCTACTTTGTTCATGATATCGTCCTACTATTTTCAATGCATTGTCGTGTATTTTGTAGATGCATGTGTAGGATGATACTATCGCTATGCTATGTCCTATTATGTGGTAGGGCTTTTCTTGTAGATGAACCACCGTTGTAGATGTGCTTAGCCATGCTATGTTGAACGAGGGCTGGGTTACATCATTGATACTTGTTTTCTCAAAGTATTGGTTTGTGAAAACTAAAACAACAATCAATGAACCCCCGGTGTGATGGTATTGATAAATTTTGGTGGTTTCATTGCGGAAAGGCACCCAGGTATCAAGAGAAATTGATTGGCTTCTTTATTGTGTAGCTTACGTGTACAACCATGTGCCAATAATGGAATGGGCGGTTGGTTGGACTTAGTAGGTTGTGGTAACTCGAACAGCGTATCCAGAGATGTAGAATTTTGGTAGGTTGGACGGTGCGTCGGGATTGAGGAGCTACTTCCCGAACAGTCTCTTCTTGGTCTTCTCCCTATCATCACCCAAAATGAGAGTGATGGTACGAGCTGGGCTGGCCAAGTCACATGGGTAAAGTGTACTAACCTCTGCAGAGTGTATAATCTAATCGATTAGCCGTGTCCCCGGTTATGGACATCTGAGTTACTAGATATTGATTCCATGACATGTTTCTCGCTCATTCTAATTTCATAATTGTGTTAATATTGTTGGGTTAACTTAATTGGGATCTTTTCAAAGAAAATCAAAACTGTTTATGAAAGTAGGACAAAGATATTTGCAAATGCAAGCCAGACACAGCTCCACTTGCCAAATATGCATGTAGATGTTAGTATTATTGTCTCCATTACTAGCTCTACTTGCCATACATTCCATGTATTGACCCTTCAGGGCTGTTGTGTTTTATGCTGCAGGTTATTCCGATTCTGATTGATCGTTATAGGCCACGGTACTCCACTCGGCACTTGTTCACTTGTGGGCAATTTGAAGATTGGAGGATTTACTCGCTTTTGTTGCTACCTGAACAATTTGAGCTAGCTTTATGCTAAGCCTTTACATTGTAATAATGGTACTCTGGATCTTGTAGATCATGATACACGGTTATTTGCTATGATTATCTATCTTACTCTATTATGGGCCAATGAACCGATCCAGGGATTGGCATGTCACATAGAGGCCACGGTCTTATCAGAACCGGGGTGTCACAGATACCACCCCCTCTCCAAACGAGACGTACTCCATGTTGGGAGGAACTCGATAAAATATCGGTGTCCCCGCGTGCCTCGGTTATCTCTATACCCGAGCTCTTTACTTATGCACTTTACATTGTGATATCCTTCGTGCTTGAAGTAATATATATCTTGCTATCACTTTGTTGCTTGTATTGCTTAGCATAAGTTGTTGGTGCACATACGTGAACCTTAGTTGTTTTAGGTTGTGCTTAACAAAGTAAACACTAGTTTTATTCCGCCTTTGTTGATCCACTCTAGGAAAAGTTTTAATCGCCTATTCACCCCCCTCTAGGCGACATCCGTATCCTTTCAATTGGTATCAGAGCCCGGTCTCTCATTTTAGGCTTCACCGCCTTGAGAGTAAAGATGTCGGCTAGAGGATTAGTGCACAATGACATGTTCACATTCGATGGCACAAATTATTATATATGGAAAAATCACATGCTCATTCATTTTCGGGACATGGACCCAAATTTGGAGCGTATTGTAGATATAGGTTTTTCTCCTCCAATGGATTTCAAAAATCTATCTAGTGAGGATGAGAAAAACTTATATCTCGATGCTCAAGCTTCTAATGTGCTTGTTAATGCTTTGAGCTATGTAGTTACATCTTCAATCATTCCTTTTTGGAGCGCTCATGAGTTATGGACAAAACTTCAAGATAAATATGTTATGTCCAACATTATTGAGGATGATTGTGTTGCTTCCACTTACGGTCGAGATGAGTTCTCATCCTCTACCGCTTCACCAACATGTGACTTTTAACAAGGTAATGATATGGTGAGTGGTGATAGAAATTGCAATTTGGATAGTGTGCTTACTATTTGTAATCCCTCATCTCTATCTAGTTGCAATGATCTATCCTTGGACTTTAACACTTCTAGCACTACAAACTCCTTACATGCTTGTGTTAATAGTCCTTGCATATCATGTAGAAATGACTTAAATAAATCTCATGATGATATGCTTGTGTTGTCTTGTTGCCATGATAAAAAATGCTTCCATTATCTCTAGTGCTTGTGTTGCTAACCATGTAGAGGAAACCGAAGATTCTATGGGCCAAGACATGGTTTTGAATGATGCCACATATGCAATCTCATCTTCACCTTCTTCCGGTACCCACCTATGACTTATGGATAGGGATTCTAAGGTAACTCCTACTTTGGAACCCATTACCTCTTGTGATGAGGAGGATGTGGATAATGGGGAAAAAGAGCTAGATATTGATGATTTATATGAAAAGGGTGAGATTGTTTATCGTGCCCTTGTTAACAAGGATATTGCTTGCTCTAAATTTGTTGAAATCTTGGACTTTTCTATTAAGAGCAAAGAACTTATTGATAAGTTAGAAATACAAATTGAGGTGGCAAGTGATCTCAAACATAAAAATGATGAGACTCAAGTTGCTTATTCTAAACTCCTTGAGGATTTTGAGCACCTCAAAAATGGCTCTAGGGTCATAAAGGGTGAGCTCATCAAACTCACCGAGTCACATGAGCAACTTAAAGCCTCATATTCAAAAGAGCTAACCAAGTTGCCCTCACCTCTTGCAAATAGTGATGATGCTTGTGCTACTAACTCTATTTCTTGTGAAGCATCTACTTTAAAGGAGAATGTTGAGCTAAAGGCTCAACTTGCGTTGCTAACTAGCAACTATGGGAAATTAGAAGAAAGTCATGTTAATCTCTCGAGCTCGCATGAGGATCTTCTAGTCTCCCATGGTAGGCTAAAGGTAGCTCATGAGGCCATCATGTCAAAGGTAACATCTAGTGGGCCTCATGTGGACATTAGCACTATATATACTTCAAATGTTATATTGCCATGTGCTAGTCCTTGTAGTTCATACTCTCACAACCATGATATATCTCGTGATGAATTACATTCCGTGCCTTGTTGCTCTAACAATGTAGCACCTACTTCCTCTAGTACTTTTGTTGAAACTAACCATGTAGATGAAATCAAAGAGCTCAAGGCTCAAGTCACTTCTTTGAAGAATGACTTGAAAAAGGGTCATCAAAGGAAGGCCGCACTCAACAAAATCTTGAGTGTGCAAAAATCCCCCAATGACAAGAGTGGGCTTGGATTCAAATCCAATGTCAAGAACAAGTCCACTATCAAGTTAAAGCACAAGGACAACAAGAAGAATGGCCAAGATCAAGTCAAGAATCCGGCCAACATTGTTTGCTTCAAGTGCAAGGAAGAAGGGTACCATGTTAGATCTTGCCCATTGAAGAAAAAGCCTCTTAGTGTGAAGCAACAAGGGAAGTGGCCTCAAGCTCCACCTCAAGTCATTAATGGGCCACTTCCTAAGAGGACTACTCGAGCTCTTCCTCGAGTTGTGGCTTCACCTAAGAAGAAAGATGGCAAGAGTAGAACTTGCTACATATGCCGTGAGAAGGGGAATATTTCTTCCTCACGCACTATCGGTATCTCCTCATCCAACCCTATCATTATTGATGATGCTTATTCTCTTTGTAAGGATGAGGTTGGCAATGTGTTTGCCAAATTTGTTGGTTCTCAATGTGGGTTCAAGAAAAGAACCATTTGGGTTGCCAAGCCTATTGTGACTAACCTCTTAGGACCCAACTTGGTTGGGGACCAACAAGCCAAAAGTTGATCAATAGGTGTTGTTGGAAGGCATTGGAGACTTGGTTACATTATGAAGAATTGAGGGATCTTCATCAATTATTATTGTCAAGCCAATCCATTTGGATTATCATGATTATATTATATTTCCAATGTTCCTCCTTGCAGGAACATATGCTAAACTCTTTACATTAAAAGTTACACGTCCCCTTGTGCACATGTTGGTTTTGTATCTTCCATGCTTTTGTACATATTGTGCTTTCCACTTAACTATCTTGAGGTATCAAGCTTATTTGTGTATGATTAGGTGGCACACCATGTATGTGTGTTTCTTGTGTTTGAGCCTTACTTGGTTATATTTTGTATCTTATTTGGCTCTTTTGAGATATTAATGGATTATCCCACTTTGGGGGAGTGTTATGCTTGGGCATTCCACAATCCTAAAAATTGTGTGTACATGAGGAATACCACCTAGTATTTATATTGGATTATTGTCTAGTCTCTATGTGGTATAATTCTCATGAAAAATTTAATTTTATAATGTCCATTAATTATCTCTATTTGTACCATTTTGCCTCGTGTTGGTGTTATGGTAGTATCACATTATGGGGGAGTCATATTCTTAATGCATATTACAATCCTAGAAAATGTGAATATTCGAGGTTGTGTCACTTAGAATTGATATTGATAATTATCTAGCACCTATGTGACACATTTGCTCATACAAGTTCCAATTTGCTTGAATATTGTTGTTGATCATATTTTGGATCTTGTATATGAGAGTGTTTCTTGGTATGTGTTTCCTCATATTTAGATCTCTATATCATCATGGAAACCATTTGCTTCAAGTTACTCTAATCACTAGTGATTGTGCGACTATTGGAAGCTTCCAAGAATCTTGTTCGAAGTATCATGCTTAATTATTATATTTTGTTATATGCTTCTTGTTGTGACTATGATCTTGGATATCCATGCAAGCTACCTTGGGAAAATTATTCCCAATATTTCTTGTCCTTGGACAATGAGTACCCAATTTATGGTAGAATTTATTGATCATATTCACTTTGGCCCTTGCTTAATATTGTCCTATCTTTGGCCAAGTAAATGTTTTGTGTGCTCCCATGTATTCCTTGCTACTTTTGGATCTTCTTATTTTATTGGTATCCTCTTGTGTTTTATTTAATGTAGGTAGTAGTGATGATCTCATTTGTGTGCATTTTGCATTCAAAAGCAAAATTCTATATAATTTACTACTTATGGGTGAGATCTCCTATATTATTTAGAACACTCGTATTTATGCTTCTTTGTTTGATCCATATCGGGTTTTTTGTGCTTGGAACCTCAATCTTTTTGTTTTGTTACTTTGTGCCACCATGAGAAGTTTGGGGAGTTTGGTTTCTTATTGGAACCTTGCTCTTTTTGGGAGTTGGTTTTGTCTCATTCCTTGTTTCATGATTTTACCATTTTAGAATGAGATAAATCCTTGAGAATTTTTATTTCTATCTATCTTTTGCTCTTTTGGTTTTAGCCTAGTTCATTTGTTGAACATGTGATCTTTCATGTGTTGAATTGGTTCTTTGATACAATTTGGACATCATTTGTCATGTCACACTCTTGTGTGTGCAATATTGATTTACTTGGTGTTTTTGTTCAAATTGTATCTCCTTTTTGGTTCTTGAAAGCTTTATGCATGCATATTTACTATATGTTTATATTATGGCATGCTTGCTTTCTTTAATCCAATATATAGGGGAAACTCCACCAATTCCCATCGGCTAAGTTGTGCATGAAATTCAATTTCATATCAATATTCACATAATTATGTGGAGTCTCACCTATGTATTGTAGTTGCACTAACTTCTTTGGACCCAATAAGTTTGGGGACCATTTTTGTACTTAAATATGTTTTAGGTACATTGTAGATATATTGGATGCTTGTCTCTCAATCTTGAAGAAGTGGTGCATTAATGAAAATTGGAGGCAAGCTATAGGATGATCAATGAATTCATATCCTCTACATCCTACCAATTATATCTCGGTAACAAGTATCTCTTTCTCATGCTCATATATCTTGATTCCAACCGTTTTTCGGTTGCCTTCTGGCATGAATTCATGTATTTGTAATTGTTGTATCTCTAGCCATGGTATTAAGAGAACTCTCTATTGTATATGTGTATAAGTTGAGATGAGTATATATAATTGGGACTATACAAAATCATGCATATGATCCTCCAATCCCAAATATGTCAATCTAGCAATTTTATTGCCTATCTTTTCCTCAACTTCTCTCATGTGCAATAGTGAGATTTTCCTAGTTAAAATTTTCTTGTGATACTTGTTGCCTTTCTCCATATATTCCAACTTTCTCATCTTCCCTTGGTGAAAGTTGTAATATATGTAGTGTGTTGGTGTTTGAAGTCCATTAGTGTACAATAAGACATATGTGAGCCTTTGGCCATGCTTTGAAGCAAAAAATCTTATTGATATATGTTATGACTTCATTTTTTCCTTTCATGTGCTTTCTTGTATAATCTTCTTTATGTGTGCATATTTCTTTTTTGGCATATGTCTTTGTGATGTTTTCCATTTAGAGATATATACACATATGAGGAGATAATTTTAGTTGTTTTTTAATCCTTGGAGACCACCTTTCTATTTCTTTTGATTCTTCGGTGGCTTCCAAATTTAATTGCCTATGAGTGCTTGTTCCTCTTGTTTGCATCTTTGGGCACTCATATTTGTTCTCTCATGCCTTGTATTGTTAAATGAACTTGGATGAGTGAGGATTCCATGATTATGCACCTTGTTCCCAAATGCAATTATCATAATTGGTGCATTATCTTTAGGGAGCTCATCTAATTCATTTAATAATGATCATTTATCTTTTTTATCATTTATTGCGTCTTAAATGTTTATGGGGAAGTGAGGATTCCATATTTGTGCATTTTTGTATTGAAATACAATGATTCTAAAGTGCACACAAATCTTGGGGAGCTTCTATATTTTATTTAAGCATTTATTTGATCTCTCATTTGTTGTGCTTGAAATGCTTATGGGGGAGAAAGGATTACATATTTGTGCAATATGTATTCTAATGCATTTATGTTGAATAGTGCACAAATCTTGGGGAGCTTCTCTATTTGTTATTTAAAGCACTCTCTTGCTCATATCATAATATCTTGTAGGTTCCATTTGAACTCATTTGTTGTTTTCAGGTGGTTTGTGGGACCTTGTAATTGCTTGCATCATTTGACTTTTTTTACTTTGGAAATCTTCGGGTCCTCGATATAGTTCTACTCCCTCCCAAGTATTCATCATTGGATATGTGCGAAGGCACACCTTTGGAGGAATTATTATTATATTTGCCTTCTACAACTTGTCACCCATTTCGGCAATCGATGCCAATGGGGGAGAAGTTTTAGAGGGTTTAAGGGAAGTTGGTTTATGCATTGAGTTTGTTCTTGTGCATTTGCCTCTCATGCTCTTGCATCTTTGTCGTTGCTTAGCATGTGGTATATATAGTGGAAACTCCACCAATGATAATGATTGGCAATATAAGCAATGAAATTCAAGTTCATCACACATGCATAGATTGTGGGGGAGTTTGCTCTATATATGGTGGTACCAATATCACATACTTATGTAGTATTTGATATTGGTGTTACCAGTTTGTTCATTAAAATTCCTTATATAAACCCTCTTAAAGGGATTGTCATCAATTACCAAAATGGGGGAGATTGAAAGAACATGTGGCCCCCATGTGTGGTTTTGGTAATTAATGACAATCTTTATGGACTAATGTGTGTATTAAGTTGTACTTGTAGGAATTGTCCATTGGCATTGCTTGGAGCATGTGTTGACTTCAAGATAGATGAAATGAGAAGAAGATGTGTTGTGCAAGCTTAAAATGCGCCATCTATAGAAGATCTCATGTTTGATGCTTGCCATCCTCGGAGATCATGGATCGATGATGAGGAATCAAGAAAGGTGTCCATCTTGAGAAGGACAAGATCGTCTACATCGAGCTCAAATGGATTGCTCAAGGCAAAGTTATAATATTGATAGGTTTTCCCTTTTGTCGGTCTCATGTTTGTTGGGAGACCGGGTTTAGGATAGATAACCGTACTATCAAGAGGGGCTCTCGAATGAGTAACTCGGTCACATCGTTCGGAGAGATATCAAACCTTTGCATACTTGCATCATCATATTTGGTTGTTATTTGGTCTTATCCATGTGAGGATATAGAGCTTGTGTTAATCTCCATAACAAGCTCTAGTTCATCAAAAACGGATTTCCCTTTTATATCTTATTGCGTTTTGATCTTGAAGGTTTTACCGGTTTGTATTTTAGAGATAGGTAAAAACTTCCATTATTTGGTTCTTACTCATTTGAGGATTTATAGCTTGTGTTAATCTCCATGACAAGCTCTAGTTCATCGAAAACGGATTTCATATGCATTTTCTATTACGTTTTTTGATGTTGGAGGTTTTATCGGTTCGTCTTTTTGATAGAGGTTAAACCTTTCGTCATTTGTATCTATCCTCCCTTGCTGGACTATAATGTTTCTTTGCATGATCTTTTAGAGCTTGTTGTCCTCTTCTAAACGAGCCCAAGATCATCAAAATCGGAGTCCGGATGCAAAAGTTATGGCCGTTTTCGTTCAGGGATGATCGGTAGTACCGGACCAGGGTCCGGTAGTACCGCCCCTTAGTACCGGTCAGTACAGAATAAGGTGCGTTTAGCGACCTGGGATCCCTAGGGAATGTCCGGTAGTACCGGTAAAAAGTCCGGTAGTACCGGGATTCGCGTTTTTGGGCTTCAACGGTTGGATTTTGGGGGGACCTATTTAAGAGGCCTTCTTCCCCAATAGTTACTCAACCATTCTTGCAAGTTTTCCCCTCCATTTTTGACCTTCTTGAGCTTGATTTCTCTCAATCCCTCCGATGATTCTTGCATATTCTTGAGGGATTTGAAAGAAGATATCTAGATCTACAATCCCACCAATCAATCTCTCCTCTAAGTGAGAGGAACATATTGGGATCTAGATCTTGGAGTCTTTTGTGGATTTCCTCCATTGTTCTTCCTCTATTATTCCCTCATAAGCTTTTGTAGCTTTGGTGGAATTTGGGGGAGAAGGATTTGAACACCTTTGTGGTATTCTTGCCATTTGCATTTGGTGCATCGGTTTGTGTTCTCCTCGGAGGATTTGGTTTGAGTGACTCATTGGAGCTTGTCCCTCTTGGGTTCTTGGAACCCTAGACGGTTTTGTGGCCTTGGTGGCATTGTGGACTTTTGTGGCATTTGTTGGGAGCCTCCAATTAAGTTGTGGAGAAGTGCCCCAACCTTGTGAGAGGTTCCGGTTGCCACCGTCAAGTGCACCGATAGTGGAAGCGTGGATCGATCCCGTTGGGGTGAGATTCACCGGAGAATAAGGGAGGCCTTTTGTGGCGGTTGTGGTTTGATACCACCCCCTATCCAAACGAGACGTACTCCATGTTGGGAGGAACTCGGTAAAATATCGGTGTCCCCGCGTGCCTCGGTTATCTCTATACCCGAGCTCTGTACTTATGCACTTTACATTGTGATAGCCTTCATGCTTGAAGTAATATATATCTTGCTATCACTTTGTTGCTTGTATTGCTTAGCATAAGTTGTTGGTGCACATAGGTGAACCTTAGTTGTTCTAGGTTGTGCTTAACAAAGTAAACACTAGTTTTATTCCGCCTTTGTTGAGCCACTCTAGGAAAAGTTTTAATCGCCTATTCCCCCCCCCCTCTAGGCGACATTCGTATCCTTTCACAAAGTCTTGAGTTTGTGTTGTGCAAGATTACAAGTTGCTAGCAACATCTTTGAGTCGTTTCCTTCCTCCTACTGGTTCGATAACCTTGGTTTCATACTGAGGGAAGACTTACTGTTGTGCTCATCATACCTTCCTCTTGGGGTTTCCCAATGAAGCTCTAAAGTGATTTGAGCCGCATCAGGTGCTAGGTGGGCCCCATGGCGCGACAACCAGGTTTGGCCGCCCCATGGGCCTCAGGTGACCCTGTTCATGTCCAAGTGCTCCAGGCCACCATATTAATGAAAAACTTCTAGAGAAAAAATCTAGGTTCAAAGTGCATGTGTGCCCCACGTGTGGTTTTGGTAATTAATGAAAATATTTATGGACTAATATTTGCATTGAGTTATACTTGTAAGAATTGTCCATTGGCATCGCTTGAATAATTTCTTGGCTTCAAGGTTGAAGGTTGAAGTGAAGAAGAATAAGCAATGACCAAGAAGATATTCATGGTGTGATACAAAGAATGATCTTGCGAGAGTTGAACTTATTGGAAGCATTTCTTGAAGGAGAAGATAGTGTGAGCATTCTTGTATTTTTTCAACACATCATGTTGAAGAAAGAAGAAGATACAAGGTTTATTGATGGCGCCGCGTCAACGTGGAGCGCTTCGTCAGGAAACCCCAAGAGCAAGGTATGATGCAGCACAACAACAAGTCTTCCCTCAGTAAGAAACCGAGGTTATCGAACCAGTAGGAGGAATGAAATGCCTCAAAGGTGTTACAAGCAACATGGAAACTTGCACAACACGAACTCAAGACTTTGCCCCAACTAACAGTGAGGTTGTCAATCTCATCGGTTGCTGTAACAAAGGATTAACTGTATGGTGTGGAAGGTGATGATGGTTTGCAATAAGTAAACAATAACAGTGGAATGTGTATCAATGGTAAAGATTGGACCGGGGTCCATAGTTCACTAGAAGTGTTCTCCTTAGATAAACAAACATGGCATGTTGGGTAAACAAATTACAGCAGGGCAATTTACAGGACTGAGCAAGGCATACAATGCAATACTAGACATAAATATCCTATGAGATTCGATTGGGCAATACAACAAGATACATAGACCACCATCCAACTGCATCTATGACTATAAGTCCACCTTTGGGTTATCATCCGAACCCTCTCCAGTATTAAGTTGCAAGCAACAGACAACTGCTTTAAGCAAAGCGTGTAAGGTAAACAATCTACTTGTTACATGAACAAGAGACCGTTGTTTTCTCCCTAGTGGCAACAACACATCTACAACCTTAGAGATTTTTGTCACTTCCCTTGATTAAATAAAGGCATGAACCCACTATCGAGCATAAATACCCCCTCTTGGAGTCACTAGCAACTACTTGGCCAAGATAGCTACTAACAACGGAGAGCATGCAATATCACAAACAACACAAACATGATAGAATCAAATAGACAAAACCATTAATCAATCTGACATAGTAATATCAATATCCATCGGATCCCCGCAAACACAACATGCATGATTACAAATAGATGAGATCTTGATCATGAACGGAGCTCACAAGATCTAGACATGAAAGCACAAGGAGGAGAAACAACCATCTAGCTACTACATGGACCCGTAGTCCAAGGTGGAACTACTCACGCTTCATACCGGAGGCTGGCATGATGAAGAAGACCTCCGGGACGATCTCTCCTCTAGCAGGGTGCCGGGAAGAGCTTCTGATCCCCCCGATCTAGGGGCGATGGTGGTGGCGGCTACAGACGGTTTCGTGGAATATTGATCGGGTGCTTAGGGTTTAGCCATCGGGGGCTTCTTATAGGCGAAGAGGCGAGACTGGGAGGCGGCCAGGGGGCCCACACCCTGCCCAGGCGCGGCCTAGGGTGGGCCCGCACCTGGGGGACTGCGGCCGCCCTGTGGCCCCACTCCGTCTCTCCTCTGGACCCCGTGTTCTCCTTGATGAAATATTGACTTTGGCTTTTGTCCCGTCCAATTCCAAGAATATTTCCTTACTAGCTTTTCTGGAACCCAAAAACAGTAGAAAACAGGCAACTGGCACTGTGGCAACTTGTTAATAGGTTAGTATCAGAAAACATATGAAAAACACCTCAAAGTATGGACAAAGTAAAGCAAAGTAGATACTAAACAAGCATGGAACATCAAAAATTATATATACGTTTCCGACGTATCATTGATCAATATAAGTGCAAAGAGCGGTTTCAAGTGGATCAACACTCAAGAAGATATGAAGAAGTGCAAGTTTAAGATGCACCGTCTTTAGAAGATGTAAGGGTATTTTACCCTTAAACATTATTTTGTCTAAACAATGACACCGGAGCTAAAGTGTGGACTAATGTTACCTACTAGTGTTTACATAGATTTTAGTTCAAGGTGGTGTGAGACCCCCTATTCTCTATTCTAAAGAAGAGTCGGTGTTTTGGTTTCATTTCTCTCTATTTATGTTTAAGTCTAATAGAAAATACCACAGTATTAAGAGGGATGATTTCGATGAGCTTAATATAGATGTTTACCTAATCCAAAACACATCCTTCTACCATATATTGTCATCACACATAGAGAGAAGAGTTTAGCTTGTGAAAGAAAATGCATTTTGAGACATCACTGCAAAATCGGTCCTAGAATCGGTCCCATATATTGCCATCACATATAGACAAGAGTTTAGCTTGTGGCATGACGGACTCGTCATCAATCATCGTTTGTCATGTCAAGTGAATTCTGAACATCGGCGCATATTCTAATCTTAGTGTTTTTATTATGCTCTGGAATTAATTCGAAAAACTCTATGTACTCCCTCCATTTTAAAATATAAAATGTTTTATCTTTTGTGTAACTCGAATGTATCTAGATGTTTTATATTTTAGAAGTGAGGGAGTATTAATGAAGCGCGGATGTTCCTAAAAAATAGAAAAGTTCCTGCTGGAAAACGGCCTACCTGTCCGTTATCGCTTGGTTCCAGCTGCTACGAATTGGTTTTTTTTAGCGGAACAACGCATCTTTATTAACTCAAGATAGTAATGTTTACAGGAATATTTAGACCACTAGGAGGAACAGATAGCCACAAATGTCTACCAACATCAAGATAAGCCGATGATCGAGCAAGACAGTGTGCCTCCATATTTGATGTGCGCCGTTCATGATTAAAAATTGGCTTTGAAAAGTTGACCTTTTTCAAACCAATCTCCCTGATAATCATGCAATTCTGACCAGAAGCTAATTATCCATTAATCTGCTTCACCACGTTGCTGCAGTCAGAGGTCACCATCGGACGACTCATGTGTAAATCTTCAGCCAAAGCTAAAGCTTCAGAGCAGGCAAGTGACTCCAACACCTCTGGTTCCGTAATACCTTCAAAAACCACCGTTGATGCACCCATGAAAACTCCTTGAGAATTGCGCAAATTGCACTCACCGCACCTCGTCTCTCTGATTTGGCCACTGCTCCGTCCACAATAATCTTGCACATATCATCTGGAGGAGCTTTCCACATAGGAGAGTCCCGGGGTGTTTGCTGCTTAGCACTTACCTGAGTCGGTAAGACAGCCATTTCAGACAAGAATCTCTGAATAAAGGCATGAGTGGATAGCGGGGATTGGTACTCCTGCTCGTGTATTATCTTCCTTCGTGCCCACCAGATTGCCCACATGGTCGTCAAAGCTTCTATGAATTGTTGTTGGCTCAAAGATTGGCTCAAAGAGAACAGCCACAGCTTAGCATCGTCCGTTTCGTCGCCCAGCAGAGGCACAGCCAGATCATCATCCCGTATAGCCCACACACTCGCCGCCATGTTGCAAGTAAGCAGGGAGTGATGCCATGTATCTTCCGCCGCTTTGCAGATTGAGCAAACTAGGGTGGTGGTCATCTGCCTATGTGCACGAAGCTCACCTGTCGGCAGTGACGATCTAGCCAGTCGCCAAGCAAAAACCCGCAGTTTCGAGGTACCTTCCATAGTTTCTGTTAGATTTATATATCTGTATATTGTATTTCCCCCATATGTTAGGAGGCTTTCTGCATATTTGTCATGTATCTGTAATATATATTGTGGTCTTTGGCCCCCAGAGGAATATAACTAGTCTATTTCTAACATGGTATGAGAGCATAAGGTCTCGAGTTCGAGTCCTGGCTTTCGCAATTTATCCTAAAATTGCTGTTGACCCCTCTGTTCCACGTATAGGCCTCTTGAGTCATACGTGAGTTTCGCGCGCCGTCGCTCTCTTTCGGTTGCACGTGCTGACTTCTCCCCGTCACACGTGAGAGGGGGTGTTGAAGTGTATAAGTGGATTGCACTAGCCCTTTTCATCAGTTCGGACTTTTGGTTGCGTTGGCTAGTGCATGAAGCTTGACATGTTGAAGTGTATAAGTGGATTGCACTAGCCCTTTTCATCAGTTTGGACTTTTGGTTGCGTTGGCTAGTGCATGAAGCTTGACATGGTATTAGAGCGGTTTTAGGGTACCTCTGCTCGTAATCGCGCCGCCGCCGTCAGCTCGCCCGTGCCACCGCCGGTTCCCGTTCTGGCCGCCGTGGTCCTCCTCCTGTCCTTCTTCCAGCAGATCTACACACATACACATCTACACTGCCCGCCCGTCCACACGCGGTCGTGTTACCTCTGGCGTCCGCCCGTCCCTGATTGGTCGGGCCCTCCAGCCATCGTCGTACCGTCCGCACGCGCACGGATGCGCGTCTGCAAGTCGCCCCGCAAGGTGCTCCTTCGTATAAAAGGTGCTCCTTGGTACAGAACATCTACACACATACACACGCTTCCTCCTGCTGTTTTACACCCATTGGTTCACCCACACCCCCACTTCCGATCGGGCCCCACCTTCTTTGATTGGGGCATCTCCACTTCCTGGTGTACCCGCCGATCCGCTGCTGCGCGCGTGGGCCTGTCCTCTGCCTCCAACGCGCGGGCCCCGTCGAGAGAGCAAAAAAAAAGAGTGAGATATGTCTTCTACATCGGGCTATGTTGCGATTCCTCGCTGCCCGGTGATCTTCGATGGCACGAATTATCATGATTTCGCTGCCTTCATACGCGTTCACATGCGCGGTCTCCATATTTGGGGTGTGCTCTCCGGCGAGGTCTCCTGTCCGCCGTGTCCTCCTGCTCCTGTGGCTCCTCTTCCGCCGACGCCGATTGTTCTCGGTGCTGATGCTTCTTAGGAGGCCAAGGATGCCGCTCAGAGTGCCGATGATAGTGCTATTGCTGCTTATGACCTGAAGTTCAAACAGTACTCTGCTGATCTCGAGACCTATCGCCATGATCTGACGGCCTATACTCAGTGGGTCGATGAGGATGCTCGTGCTGCTACTATTCTCACTTCCAGTGTTCTGCCCCAGTATGCTGCCGAGTTCATGAGTCTCACTACCGTTGCCGCTCAGTGGGCACATCTTCGTCAGCGATATCAGCCGTCTGGGGATGCTCTTTACCTGTCTGTGGTTCGCCAGGAGCATGCTCTTCAGCAGGGTGATTCCACTATTGATGAGTTCTATACTCAGAGTGCTGCTATTTGGCGTCAGCTTGATTCTCTTCGTACTGCTATTTGTGGCACATGCTCGTGCTGCCAGATTGTGCGCTCGGATTTGGAGTTTCACCGCATCTATGAGTTTCTGTCTCGGCTTCGCCAGGAGTTTGAGCCCCGGCATGCTCAGCTGAATGCTCGTGGTCATGTTCCGCTCTCTGAGGTGTTGTCTAAGCTTCGGGCTGAGGAGACCCGTCTCCGTAGTGCTGGTCTTCTTGCGGTTCCGTCTGTGCTTGCTACTCGTGGTGCTCCTCTGCCGTCTGCTCCCTCGACTCAGTCGCGGTCCCCTGTGCCACCGCTGCCGATTCTCCCTACTCCTCCAGGTCAGGTCGTGGTCGTCAAGACCAACAGCCTCGTGGTCGCTCAAGACCAGCAGCCTCGGGTCGAGTCGGCACCAACGGCTCGTGGTCGTGGTCGCCGTGGTTCTCTTCACATCGCTTCATCGCAATGAGGATGGCCACACTTGGGCCACTGTTATACACGGACCCGTTCGTCGCCAAAGACCAGGCTCGTGGGCAGTCGGCTCCTTCCGGATCTTCAGCAGTTGCTCTCTCTGATCAGGACATTACCAGGATTCTTCGCGGTCTGCTTGATGCTACAGGCTCTTCTTTGACGGGCACTGCTGGTTCTGTGACTGACTCTTCAGGAACTATGCGACCACCACCTTCTACACAGTCAGGTACGTCTCCGTGGTATCTGGATTCTGTAGCTTCTTTTCATATGACCTCTGAGTCTTCTTTTCTGTCTGCTCTTCGTTCTCTCCCTTCTCCTGTCTGTTTTTTTACGGTTGATGGTACCTCTCTTCCTGTTTCTAGTCAGGGCACCCTTTCTACTTCTTCTTTTTTTGTTCCTGATATTTGTCATGTCCCTCTTCTTAAGATGAATCTGTTCTCTGCTAGCCAGCTTATTGACTCTGGTTGTCGCGTCATTCTTGATGCTGATTCTTGTGTTATCCAGGACCGTCGCACAGTGCCACAGTTGGAGCCGGCCCGCAGCCGTGACTCTTCAGGACTTTAGGAGTTAGACTGGCTTCGTGTTCCTTCCGCTGCCACTTCATCTGTCAGTTCTTCTCCGGTTGTCTCCTCTACTACCAGCTCCTTTCAGCAGTGGCATCATCGTCTTGGTCACCTCTGTGACTCTCACCTGTCGTCATTAGTTCATCATGGTCTTCAGGGGTCTGTCTCAGGAGATGGGTCTTTGCATTGCCAGGGATTTAGGTTGGGTAAATAGATTCAGCTTCCCTATCCTACTAGCGCGTCTGTATCTCAGCGACCTTTTGATTTAGTTCATTCTGATGTTTGGGGTCTGGCTCCTTTCGCTTCGAAAGGGGGCCATCGCTACTATATTTTATTCATCGATGATTTTTCTCGGTACACTTGGTTGTATTTTATACGCTCTCGCAGTGAAGTGCTTTCCATATATCAGCGTTTTGCGCCATGGTCCGTACTCAGTATTCTACCCCCATCCGTGTTTTTCGTGTTGATTCTGCTGGTGAGTATATCTCCCAGATGTTGCGAGGTGTTCTTGCTGAGTAGGGCACCCTTGCTCAGTTCTCCTGCCCTGGTGCACATGCCCAGAATGGCGTTGCTGAGCGTAAGCATCGCCATCTTCTTGAGACCACTCGTGCTATGATGATTGCTTCTTCTCTCCCGCCGCATTTCTGGGCTGAGGCTATCGCTACGTCGGCTTACCTCATCAATATTCAGCCTTCTGCCGTCTTGCAGGGTGGTATCCCTCTAGAGCGCCTATCTCGACAGTCTCCAGACTACTCCATGCTTCGCTTGTTTAGTTGTGTTTGCTATGTTCTCCTTGCTCCTCGCGAACGCACCAAACTGGCCGCTCAGTCTGTTGAGTGTGTCTTCCTCGGATACAGTGATGAGCATAAGGGCTATCGCTGTTGGGACCCCGTTGGTCGTCGGATGCGTATCTCTCGTGATGTTACTTTTGATGAGACGCGTCCTTTCTATCCTCGTCCCACCGCTGGTACTTACCCGGTGGAAGATATCTCTTTTCTTCTCTTTCCTGACACACCTCCTTCTCCCCCTCTTGTGTCTTCTTCAGGATCTCCTCCCCTGATGTATCTTCTTCGACACCGTCCTCCTCTGCTCCGTCTAGTTCTCCTAGTTCTCCTCGTTCTCCGGAATCCTCCTCTCCTATTCCCTCTTCTCCTGCGTTGTCTTCCTCTGAAGATCTTCCCTCTACTCGTCCTATTCGTCAGCGTCGTGCCCCCAACTGACGAGGTTGGATCTCATCAATGCCCATTGTTATGGACATGGGTTTTGGAGAAGATGGGGATGCTGGAGATCATGGAACGGTTAGCAAACAAGCAACACGGGGACACAAGGTTTACCCAGGTTCAGGCCTCCGGAGGGAAAACCCTACTCCTGCTTGTCTGCTCTTGATTGCGGCGGAACCGAAGGTTACAGGGGTGCGCAGATGCAATCTGGCGTGGAGGTGTGTATGCAAAAGTGTGTGAGAGAGATCTAGGTCGTGCCCTCCTGGCCTTTATATAGACTCAGGCAGGTCCCAGGCACAAATCTAGTCGGTTACAGGTTCTAGGGTTTACCCCTTTAAATTTCCTATCTACTCTAGTCTTGCTCTCCAAGGATCCGAAGGCGTCATGGGCCTTGGCCACCCGAAAATCTTCATGGGCCGATGTATATTTGCCGTGGGCCTTCCTTGGGCTGGACCAGGTATGTTGAGATCGTGTACCAGCGGTGTATAACCATGTTAGTAGCCCCCGAGTGTTCAGTCAAATCGTAGATTCGGCTGAGGACTCTTCAATCCTTGGGTGCAACTCTGTCTTTCAAGAGAATGTGTAGGGATTGTTGATGTGTGTGCCTGACTCTCCCGACGGATCAGGGTAAGTTAACTGTCTTAGGACAAAACAACACGATCTTCTTCAGGTTCGAGTCCCTCAACTCGAACCCGGAACATATGCTGGCATAATTCGACTCAGGCCACGGAGGACTTACAGGAGTGGAATTCCAGTGAATTTAATTGATGCACCCAACGCGTCCGTCAGGATTTTTCATCATGCCTGTTAGCACGGATTTTTACTAGCAGAGCGAAGTCATGTACGTTGCCAGGCCATCAGATGATATCTGTAGGTCTTATCTTTATGTCGCAGACACAGCATCCGAATGTTTATCACTGCGGAGGTGTTTCGGGTGGTCAAGGAGGATGTTACTCCCTTAGCGTTTAATTGGGGCATAATTGCCGAAAAGTTTTGCATGTTGATCCAAAGGATCGCAGTCGAAGAATTTATAGGGTGGGCGATCAGCGCTCCCTATGGGAGTAGCCCCCGAGTGTCTGTTCGAGTCGTAGACTCAAGCTGAGACTTTTATTCAGTCGCTGTTCTGTTTCAGGTCCGTAGGAAACAAAAAATTTCGGATGATTAAATCCATCCTCCCTATGGGAGTAGCCCCCGAGTCCATAGTAGAGTCGTAAAATCAACTAGGGACTCGAAGCAAAAATTCGCTTCTATTCATCTTTAGGGTGCGCGGCCAGCGCTCCTGATAGGAGTAGCCCCCGAGTAATTGGTCGAATCGTAGATTCGAGTGAGTACTCTTAGCTTTGAAGCCGAAGAAGTTGTAGTTGTTGCTAGTGTAGCTTTTGATGACGGCAGTGCTGACGGTCGATGACCTCAAGTGTCTGCTGCGCCAGAGATGACTTGAATGGGCGAACATGGGTCCCACTGTCTGACCTTGAATTGACCGGTCACGCGCGTCGTGGAGATAATTACAGCGTCGCCTCGATTTCCACGTGTAGTGGACGGCGTGTTAGCGACGGCTCGTTGTGATGCTGACACGTGTATGGCCAGATCCTACCGTTGGTGTTAGGTATTCTCGATGAACGGCTGTCGTGCATCGTCTTCGTCTTTATAATCATTGGGGAAAACTTCAATTTGTTTTCAGCGCATATGCTCTTGCTTTCACTGCTTCCTTGCGTTCTGAGAGCTCTTGCTGTGTGCTGGAGTATTCCTTCACGTTTCCCTCGTCCTTTCTGCGCTCTCGCTGCCAGCGCCGCCGTACCGTGATGGGGAAGCCAAAGAAGTCGTCGTCTGCGGTTGGCACCAGCACCGCCGGAGGGAAGAAAGGTGCCGCCACTACCCGTGTCACCAACGGTGGCTGGCGGCGATCGGAGACGCGGGAGAGTGTTCTCCGCAGGCTTCGCGAGCGGGGCCTGATCCCATAGGATAGGGAGGCCGTTAAACTCCCAGGCAATGAGGTAATCCCCCGTCCCCCCATTGGGTATCGGGTTATGTTCCTTGCCTTTGTCTTGCGCGGATTTTCCTTCCCAGTCCACGACTTCCTTCGTGGACTTCTTTTTCTATACGGTGTCCAATTGCACCATCTTTCCCCCAATTCTCTTCTTCACATTGCTTGTTTTTATCACTTTATGCGAGTGTTGGCTCGGTATTGAGCCGCATTTTGGTCTCTTCCGGAAACTTTATTCCGTGAAGAGGCAATCTGGTTCGGATGGTGTTTATCCCATTGGGGGTTGCATCATCTCCCTCAGGCCCAATATGCTTTTCTTTTCTTTTTCCATGTCCGAATCTGTCCAGTACTGGCGGAGGCGATGGTTTTATATCCGCGACTTCGTAGTTCCTGGGCAAGATTTTGGTCTTGTTCCCTTCGACCTCTCCCAGGAGATTGAGCCGAAAAGGTCTTGGAAAAACAAGATCTTGGATGGAGAGGTGGCAGAGATAGAGGCTCTATATCGTCGGGTGGAGGATCTCCAATTGATTCCAGAGAAAGAAGTGAACAGTGTGGATATCATCCGCACCTTTCTCGAGCGTCGGGTGCAGCCACTCCAGGCTAGGGTGCACCCAATGTTCCTTTATGCTAGCCGGCGTGATCAGACGAGGGTTTCGGCTGAGAAAATCTCCCAAGGAGATCTTGACAGGGCCCTTCGCTTGCTGCTGAAGTTCAAGGCCGGAGAGGAAATCCCGGGGAAGTCGCTGACTCCTCCGTTTTCTTCTTCGCTTCATGTTCCACAGGTGTAGATCCGTGCGCGTAGCGCTATTTTTCGACTGCATTGTTTTGTATTTGTTTGCTGACAAATTGTTCTTCTCTTGTGCAGAGTTTCAAAGTGCCGCGTATGTCTCCTCCATTACCCGAAGTATATCTGGATGCTCCGGACAATGATTTGGTGGATTCAATGTCCGAGCTACCATCGGCGTGATCTCCGGCTGAAGATGCCAACGAGTCAAGCGAGGACCACACTCGCAAACGATCGCGGAGCTCCAGCGAGTCTTCAGATGCTTCGACTCCTCCGACACCTAGGAATCCTCTGTGTCTTGAGCGCCATAGTGATGGGCATGGAGGCTCTTCCTCCCCTATTCCTGCTATTCCTGTGCGGGCTGTAGCGCCGCACCCGCCAGCGAAGCGGAAGAAGGAAGAAAAGAAGGAAGAGAAGAAAGAGGAGGAGAGAGAGGAGAAGAGGGTCCGAAGGACCCCTCCTGTCTTCAACCTGAGCTCGCTGGACTCGTAAGTTTCCTCTGTACTGCTTTTCCTATGTTATTGACTTTGTGCTTGTGCTAATTTGTCCTTGTGCAGGCACTCTTCCAACGATTCCTCCAGTGATGGTGCTCGAGAGATGATGGGGGAGTCGAAAGTTGTGTCTCCTCCTCCTCAGACGGTAGCAACTTCTGAGGGCGCTGCTCCGAACCCTCCTCCGCCGGAGGTGCAGGTGGTTGCGCCTCAGAATTTCGTCAGCGGACCTTCGACGTCGCCATTGGATCATGTAAGTCTCCTGCCATGGGGGGAGCCCCCGAGCGTTTGTAAAAGAGTTTTCTTGTTTTGTTCTCCGAGTCTCGGGGGGAGCCCCCGAGCGTTTTCGTGTGTGTATATTGCTTCTGTTCTTTTCTGGTGGGCGTAGCCCCCGAGTCCTTTTTCTCGACTGTAGGTCTTCTTCCTCCACCTTTTGTGGATGCCAAGCGATGGTGGAGCACTGCTGGGAGGCTAGCCTCAAACAGCTTCAAGGTACTATTATGCCTTTGATGTTTGCTTCTTCGTATATTCTTGTCCTGTTATCTGGCACCTGTACCTTTTGGATGCAGAGGAGCATAATGCCTCCCTTCGTGAGATCGATGCTCTCAAAAAGAGCCTTGGTCAAGCGGAGAAGAAGGCCGAGGTCGCCGTTGGTGTGAAGGAGCGCCTTGAGCTAGAGCTGGCTACTGCGGCCGAGGCTAAGGAGCGCCTGCAGCAGGAGGCCACGAGCCGCGAGGAGCAGCTTGCCACTGTTGTGGCTGCGTGTGAAAGAGAAGTGGCTGATAAGCTCATGGCTGCTGCCAAGGCTGTTTCGGGTGAGTATCTTCTTTTGCCCCTTTTATTTTTCTTGTCTTTCTTCTTGGTGCTTTCTTCATTCCTTTTCTTTATTGTCTCAGATGCCGCAGGCATCGAGTTTGACCGCAGCGCTCTGGAGCACGGGAGTGCTCTAGATGATGCTACTGCAGCGGTCGAAGATCGTTGTAGCACCGTCATCGGCTCACTTGCCAAGGCCAAGGAGGTCCTTGGACGCTTCTACAAGGAGCTTGTCCCCAAAGGCGCGGCTCTTGATGATGTTGACGCTTTGGCGGAGGCGTTGTCATTCGAAGCGCCTGCGGCGTACAAGCGCAAACAGAAGGGCATCGACGCGTCCGTCCGGCTGGCGATGGCCTTGGCGGCTGGAGCGGAGCTGGACCTTCCCCAGATCACCTCCCGGATGCCGATGACCGTGGATGGATCCGAGGTAGCCTCCGCTACCTATTCTGCTCGCTGCAAGCGATATGGGCCCAAGCTGATTGATCTGCTGGCCGAGTACGCGCTACGGCAGCAGGGGGAAGCCAAAGCGAGGCAATCCGGCTCCGAGGCGACTCAGGGCGCCGCGTCTTAGACGCTGTAGCTGTAGGATAGTTTGTAATTTTCTTTTGCTATAATTATGTCGAAGAAACAAAATCCCGGTGCCACGTAGTGGCGTTTATCCACTTAATGAATTTTGCTGAGTTGTGTTCTTCGCTGTCTGAGTGTTTATGTCCTTTTCTTTTCTACTGCTCTAGGTTCCTTCGGGTGCTGATCCCGTTGACACCCCGCCTGCAGCACGGCAGCGGCCATCTTTGGATGATTCATCACAACTTGCTTTTCTTCGAGACCGTGTTTGTAGTCTTGAGAAGGAGTTGCTTGGGGTGTGTGGTCACGCCGATGTTTGGAAGTCCAAGGCAGATCGCGGTGCAGCCAGGGAGGAGTATTTGATGGCGGAGCTGCTTATTGTCTCGATTTGCAATGTAAGTTGTTATTTATTTCGAGCTGCAGCTCGGTTCTTCGGATGCGTATGCTTGGCTTGCTTCTTACTTTTGTGCGAGTATCGCAGGTGCTAACCTTGCTCCAAGGGAGGAGAAAGAGCGTGTTGTTGTTCGGGTCAATTGTTTGACTCAGCAGGAAATGGAAACTGGCGGGTTCTTCTGGATGGATCGCGACCGTGCCATGGCTCTGGCAACGGTGCAGGATCGCGTTCACCAAGTATCGCGGGTGCTTCGCCAAGTGCAGACTTCGCTCTCGTCAGTTATGCATGTTATGTTTCCCCTAGATGTTGTGCCAACAACCCTGTCCGGTCTTCTGTCTAGATTTCGGAGCGTGACCCGTGTCCAGGAATTGGTGAGGCAACAGCTCGTCGCAGGTGTGAAGGCTGCGTTGTCCCTTGTTAGGCTGCATCGTCCTGATGTAGATCTGTCATAGCAGTGGGCCACCTCTTCGCCGGATGGTGGCGAGTGGGATATGCGTCCGCATTATGCGGTCAGAAGGCGATGTCGGAACAGGTCGTAGATTTGTTTGAGCAGTGTGCTCAAGTTATTCTCCAGAATAGGTAGTACCTGTAAAAGAGATAGATGTAAAATTTGTATATTTCGACTGGGCGTGTTGTGCCCTTTGTTATAAAGGTTTGTTTGTGGTTTGAGCACGCAGTGCTTTGTTTGAGTACGTTTCCTTTTTGTTTGCCTGACGTTTTCAGCTACTCAGGTGTACACGTGTGATCCTCAGTCGATGAAATCGTGAGGTGGGGGAGCCCCCGAGTGCGTTTGTAGCATAAAGTAAAGTTGCATATAGTGAACGAAATTTTGGGGCGAGACACTTAGCTTTATTTATATCGAAATGGAGGAAGTACATTGTTCGGCTGAATAGCCTTGGCTGAAAAGCCTTATTGAAAGTAAAAGGGTAGGTAGCTAGGGGTAGAATCGTCGCAAGTGTGCGATGTTCCACGGGTTGGAGTATGCGACTCCAGACTCCACGTGCTTGAGGCGATAGGCGCCACCTGGGATGACTTCGGTGATGATGTAGGTCCCTTCCCATGGTGACTCGAATTTCTTCGGTCGCTCTTGCTTGAGTCGCAAGACGAGGTCTCCTTCGACGAAGGACCTTGGGCGCAGCCGGCGGCTGTGGTAGTTGCGGAGACTCTGCTGGTACACCACAGATTGAGCTGCTGCCACGTCTCTTGCCTCGTCGAGTGTGTCGACAGCGTCTTCAAGTGCAGCCGTGGATTCGGCTTCGCTGTAAGCGACGACCCGAGGAGCCTGGTGGCGTATTTCGGCTGGTAGTACAGCTTCGGCTCCATGCACCATGAAGAACGGTGTGTAGCCGGTGGAGCTGTTTGGTGTGGTATACAAACTCCATAGGACGGATGTCAGCTCCTTCGTCCAGGCTCTGGCCTTTCGTTCGAGTGGGCTAATGAGGCGCTTCTTGATACCAACGCCGATTAGGCCGTTGGCCTTTTCGACCTGCCCATTCGTTTGCGGGTGAGCCACTAAGGCGTATGTGATGTTGATCCCGAGGCCTTCGCAGAAGTCTTGGAATTCTTTGGAGATGAAGTTCGATCCATTGTCGGTAATGATGTTGTGCGGTACGCCGAACCTGTAGACAATGGATTCGAAGAACTTGACGGCGGTCTTGCCCTTTTGGTTGGTAACCGGCATGGCTTTGACCCACTTGGTGAATTTATCGACTGCGACCAGAAGGTAAACGTGCCCCCCTTTCGAGGACTTTGGCAGTTTGTCGATCATGTTGAGGCCCCATTGAGCAAAGGGCCAGGCTATAGGTATGGGTCTGAGCTCTGACCCGGGTGCGTGCGGTTTTTTGGCGAATCGTTGGCACCCGTTGCATCTTCGTACGATGTCCTTTGCATCGCTCATGGCCGTTGGCCAGTAGAATCCAGCTCGTAGAGCTTTGGCGACAAGGGAGCGGCTACCTGCGTGATGGCCGCAGATGCCCTCGTGGATGTCTTGGAGGATGGCTTTCCCGTCACCGATGGTGACGCACCTTTGTAGTACACCCGTAATACTGCGCTTGTACAGCTCGCCATTGATGATGGTGAAGGCTTTTGACCGACGAGAAATGCGTCGGGCATCCGTCGGGCTGTCAGGTAGTTCTCCGTTTATCAAGAACTGGAGGTATGGTCGTGTCCAAGTTTCTTTGACTGCCATGACCTGCATCAGGTTGACCATAGCGACCTCTGTGTCCAGTTTCTCGGGTCCGTCGTGTCCTTCGGGAAGCGTAGCCCCTGAGTGTTCTGCTTCTTTGGGTGATCCCTTGGGGAATTTCCGCTTGATGGATGGCACGCAGATCTGTTCGAGGAACATACCCGGTGGCACCTTTGCGCAGGTGGAGCCGATGTTGGCGAGTCTGTCAGCTTCCTCGTTGCTTTCTCTTCCGACGTGCCGAAGCTTGCAGCCGTCGAATTCTCCTTCGAGTGCGTTGTAGAGTGCGCGGTACGCGATCATGTTTTCGGCGTGTGCGTCGCACTCATTCATCGTCTGCTGGACGATGAGGTTGGAGTCACCGTAGATGACCAGGCGCGTTGCGCCGCAGATCTTTTCCATCCTCATGCCGTGGATGAGGGCTTCGTATTCGGCCTCGTTGTTGGAAGCTCGGAATTTCATCGGAGGACGATTCATCCGTCGCCTGCTGGGAGGTCAAGATGACCCGACTCCTCCCGCTTCACGCTTGGAGCCGCCGGCGCATCGTCCATGATCGCGACATGTCCGGGTGTCGGCATTGCAGCTCCATCCAATGTACAAGGAAGTCCGGAGTACTTGAGATTTGATTGCGTCGCTTCAGAGACGATGTCCAGGGTGATATTTCGATGCCCCAGGGACACGCGTCTGTGGCCTCGGGTTATTCAGATGCCGTTCAGGGGTGCCTCGTTGACAACCATCACCGGTGCTCCCGAAATAATGGCTCACCTGCCGAGTGCCATGAACACGCCGTAGGCGAGTTTCTGGTAGTGTGGGTACCTCTGCTTTGTTGGCGTCAGTACCTCACTGAGGTAGTAGATTGGGCGTTGGACCCCGTGGGTCTTGCCTTCTTCGGGTCGTTCGACCACTAGCACGGTGCTGACCACCTGGTGTGTGGCTGCTATGTACAGCAGCAGAGGCTCGCGCTCCTTTGGCGTGACCAGGACGGACAAGGTGGAGAGTAGATGTTTGAGGCTTTCGAACGCGTCGTCGGCTTCGGGCATCCACTCGAATTTATCTGCCTTGCGTAGCAGCTGGTAGAATGGCAGGGCCTTCTCGCCCATGCGGCTGATGAATCTGCTCAACACCGCTATTCGTCCTGCGAGCTGCTGGACGCCCTTGAGGTTTTTCGGCTTCTCCATTTGTCACATCCCAAAATTTTCCTAATTTTGGAATGTGAAACAAATGAATAAGATTGATTGATTGTTTGACTTTGTTGAAAATTCTCAAAGAGAAGAAACTTTTTGAATAGAAAATCCTCTCAACCTTGAATTCAAAATCTTATATTCTTTTGTTAAGACCTAAGTAGCCATATAGGCAAAAGGGCATGGATTGATTATGGATTGTAGAATTGGTGTGCAAGATTCAAAATGAAAATCATGAAGCATTCATAAGCATTTCATCCATGCAAAGTTCTCACAAGCTAAATCCAAACCCTGGTATCTAAATCCTATAGTTGATTCGCCCAAATGTTTCTAAGGGGAAATTAAATTGACTTTTTAAAACCCACTATTGCTAAGACAGTGATTATTGCTAAATTATAGCCTAAAAGGATCCAATTAATATTACAAAATTTTAGAAACAAAATTGAGCTTATTTGGAGCTAGTATGAAAAAGTTATGGAACAAATACAAACACATAAAGATATAAATAAAATGAAATATACAAGGATTTATAAACCCACTACTTTAAAACTAGTAAAAATATTACAAATATGATCCTACAATGATCTATTTGATTTTAGAAAAATTTAGAAACAAGAATCATGTCATTTGGAGTTCGTATGCAAAAGATATAAGGAAAACAAGTAAATAGAAAAAGAAAAAGAAAAAAAACAAAAAAAAAAACTAATGGGCCGGCCCACCCAGACCGAGGGAGCACCGGGCAGAGCACGTACATGAGGGATCGATCCGAGTGCTTTAAAAACCGTGCAAATCAGTTTTCTCAAACCTATCTCCATTCAAACTCTCCTAACTTTTTATCTACAACTCCGAATCGACTTACGTTTGTTTCTACTTGTTCCCTACTCCAAGGCCTATCTCTAAACCATCCTAAATCTCCATATAAACTCGTGGAGCCACAGCTGTACAAGTTTCTATTCTCGAAATCCCGAATCTACCTATTCCCGAATCTTGTTTCGCTTTTTAACCCATCTAGACTTCGTCGTTTGCTTTCGGTCAAAAAACGAAAGTTGAAGATCGCGTCGAAATCTTTCAATCCCGACAAACCTCACCTCTTTTCATCCACCACAGCCGGAGAATTTCGTATCGCAATATTTCAGATCTTACGGTGTAAATCCAAGATGTACTCGCGCTCGTTTCTTAAAATCCAAATTCCGAAGGTAGGAATAATGATTCCCCACAACTTTCATGTTCTGAGTTTTTCGATTTGACCTACGGATTTGTCTCTCTAACACAGATCTATTTTTTGTCTATTCGAGCCAAAATCGGTCAATCTCTTCTTCTAGCCAACGGATCCTATCCGCACGGCCGAGATTCAATCAAACCGATGCGCTATGTCGTCATCCGGTCATCTTCCTCATCAACGCCACGTCAACGTAAGGTCAACATCTAGTCCCAACAGCATGCAAAGTCAACTGTTCAGCAAATGAATATTCCCTAGAATATTCCGTTCGAATTTAAATTTGCATATTATAGATCTAACTTGTAAAATTCATTAGAAATTCATACCATGTCCAAAAATTACGTATAATATATCAAATTGAAGATAATTTTACGTAGAATCATCTTATCAGAATAGATCTAACTTTTACTGTACGTAGTTACTGCAGTAATTTAATTAGTTTTAATAGTCTTTTACGTTAATGAATTCATAAGATATTATCTGTAACTCCGAAAAATATGAATAATATATCAATTTGAAGCTACTGTAATGTACTTTAATAATATCTGGTTGGATCTAGTCTTTGCAGATTATTTAACCCGTAGAAATTTAATTATTTTTAATGCCTTTATAAATCATTAAATTCATAGTAAATTAATTGCTTGTACCAAAAATATAAATAATATACCGATAGAAAGCTGGTTCCATATAGATCAATAATCTGCAAATGGTTCAGTAAAATACTATAAGGTTTCACAGCAATTAAATAAATGGTTTAATGGCTTATTTAGAGTAATAAATTCATAAGAAAATAAATACTATTCAGAAAATTACAAATAATATGTCCCTGAAATCACAATTCCGTGGAGATTACAGATATAATTTTAGTTTTATTTTTAGGCAACAGAAACTATATGAATCATTTAAAACCCATTAAACACTATTTAAATCATATAAAAAGATCTATAACTCCGATTAGGGTGAATCCAACGCCTACTGGTTCGTATTAACGTCCTCTATCCAGTAAACCCAAGAAACAAATTTAATTCTACAGTTAGAACAGGCGTTACACAAGAACTATCAAAACCCTTATATTGGCAAGTAATCATTAATCACAAGTACCCTATTGCATTAAATGAATTCATACATGCATCATATGATATATTAATGTTCATAAAACTAATTATAACCATTGTGTTATGTTAAATCATCATGCATGTTTTCGATCATCCTTGTCGTGTTTGTTATGTTTGCAATTGTTTCGATTGGAACTACCTTGTCCTCGTATTAGATTGTTCGGAGAGTGCAATTGCTGCGGAGAAATACAATCAACATCCATATTATCCAAATAAGGCAAGTTACACCACTTGTTCATAATTTTGTCCCAGTTTTGATTCTACGCATGTGATCTTTAAAATTCTGTAGTATGCATGTGTAGGATGTTCTAGTAGAATTTTTCCTTAGTATTATTTTGCAAGTGCGATGATTTTGTAGAATGCCATGAGTAGCTCTATACTTAGGATTTCCCATCCTAATAGGTTACCCCTGTTTTTGCTAAGTATTGCTTGCTATGCTATATATATACAAAGTACCGTTGGGGGGTTCGAAAGACAAAGAATTTTCTAAGTATAAAGGCTCTCTAGAGCAAACTTTTCCTCTCAAATCCACTTCAAAATAAAACTAAGTTTTCTTAGGCGGAATGGTTGTCGGGTCAACGAGTGTGATTTTGGAGGACGGCCGCCCAGAATCAAAGAAGTCCGCCATGTTTGAATTCAAGCTTCCAAAGGCAACCACAATACATTATGGGCCTCTTGGCCTAGTACTTAGTGGGAAACCTCACCGGTACCAACATTTGGAGGATTCTTGGCACGGTTGGATCCGGAAGGTAGAGGGCTACTAAGGAAAGCCTCGCCATGGTCTTGTCTGTAAAAGGGCTTGATCGTGGATTGTGGGTAAAGTGCACAAACTCTCGAGAGTATTGCAATCGATCGATCACCGTGTTCACGGTAATGTAACAACAATGAGCGTCAAGGACTGAGCCTCTGAAGGATCTTCCTCTCTTTTCTAAAACAAAGTTTTGAAACCCCATGGCGGCGTAATATCGCTAATGGGTGGGAATTTGGGAACTTGGTGTGTAATATCCAAGTGACGCTTGCGTAATATCCAAGTGTTTGGTTGTTTGGACACTTGGTGCGTAATATCCTTGTGTGCCACTCGACCTTATTTTATCTAAGCAAATGTTTACAAAGTAGGACAATCCTCTATTCTTCTCTACTTAAGAAAACTAGCTTTGAGCAAATGAACTCTACAGCCTATACCAGCCTTGCATGTAGAGATAGTCTTTTCTCTCCTTGGTGTAATTTGCCAATACATTCAAAGTATTGACCCAACTTGTTGGCTGCACGCTTCATGTGCGTAATTTGAGATCGTTGAAAGGTGCGCTAGGATCGCGGGTCTTCACTCAACCTGCCTGTGGCATTGATGGGACTCAAGTTGTATTTATATCGCTCGTTGTAATAATCTAAACTCGATTACTCGATTCATGTAATAAAGACTTGTGTTTTACATGATATTTCATCGACTGTGAGTGCTAGCTATTGATCCAGGGACTAGCATGTTATTCACAGGGACTTAGGATCTTACTTGATCCGAGGTCACTACACCATTGCCATGATGGCCCTGATTTTCTTCGGGTTCGCCTCATCCCTCGCTGAGAGATGAAGTACCCAAGCGGTGACCTGGGGGACGAAGGCGCACTTTTCGGGTTGAGCTTGATCTGTAGCAATCGAGGTTGTCGAACGTCTCGGAGATCGCCGATGAGTGTTCTTGCCTCCTGGTTTTAATGACTATGTCGTCGACATAGACTTGAACGCTACACGATCCGTCCTTGAGGCATACCTGCATGCATCGCTGGTATGTGGCACATGCGTTCTTTAGCCCGAAGGGCATTGTGTTGTAGCAGAACACTCCGAACGGTGTGATAAACGCTGTTTTCTCTTGATCTTCGACCTTAAGCCGAATCTGGTTGTAGCCTGAGTAGGCATCGAGGAAGGAGAGTTTCTCACATCCTGCGGTCGAATCGATGATCTGGTCGATCCGAGGAAGGGGAAGTGGTCCTTTGGGCAGTGCTTGTTCAGTGACATGAAGTCCACGCACATCCACAGGATTTCCGTGTCCTTCTTGGGGACCATCACTGTATTTGCGAGCCACTCGCTTTCTTTGATCTCCCTGATGAAGTCTGTGGCGAGTAACCTGTTTATTTCCTTCCCGATGGCTTCGGCCCGTGGCTCGGACAGTCTCCGGATGGACTGCTTGACGGGCTTGGTGTCTGGAAAGACGTTGAGTGCGTTCTCGGCGAATTCCCTGGGAACTCCTGGAATGTCCGCAGGACACCAGGCCAAGATTTCCCAGTGCTCACGGAGGAATTCGACGAGCGCGCTTTCCTATGCGGGGCTGAGGTCGTTGGCGATCAGTGCCGTCTTGGAGGCATCCGTCGGATGGACCTGCACCTTCTTTGTGTTAACGGTGGAGTCGAAGGACATGTCGGGTGCGTTTTGTCGCGCGACTGGAGGTGCCCCATTGTCCGTCGCCTCGCGGAGCCTTACGAGTTCCTCCTGCATGCCGAATGATTGGGAGATTATGTTGAAATCCCTATCGCATTGGTCCGATCGGGTGAAGCTCCCGTGGATTGTGATGACGCCCTTCGGCCCTGGCATCTTGAGTAGCAGGTATGCGTAGTGTGGGACAGCCAAGAATCTTGCGAATGCTACACGCCCGAGGATGGCGTGGTACTATGATGACCAGTACACCACTTCGAATTCGAGCCGCTCTAGTCGGAAATTGTCCGGCTTGCCGAAGATGACGTCGAGCCATATTTTGCCTAGGGGGAATATGCCCTTTCCTGGGACAATGCCGTGGAACGTTGTATCGATCGCTGCACCGCTGATCCGCATTGCTGCCAGAGTACTTGCGAACATCAGATTGATGCCGCTTCCGCCGTCCATGAAGATACGACTCATCTCGAACCCTCCAATCTGCGCCCGGCACTGGGCAGCATGACCGGGCGAGGATCCGCAAGGTGATCTGAACGACTGAACGTGATGTAGGACTCTGATCCGCTGAGGTACTCAGGGATGGCGGGTGGAGTTGCCACGACCAGGTTGATCTGTCGGGTGATTTTCTTCTGCACCCTATTCGTGGGGCGTCCCTTCTGGATCATCAGGGATCCTTTAGGCGGGGGATACCCATTCCCCGCGTTATTCTATGCTAGTGTGACTGGTTGGTTTGGGCCTCCTACAGGTGGCGGTGGAGCAGCTCCATGCGCTATCTCACCCAGCGCTGGTGTGTTCTCGAATCCAGGAAGTGGAGCTTGCTGCCTCATCTGGACCATGCTTTCGCTGAGTTTCTCGAACTCGCTGCAGTCCTTTAGCATGTGGCTTGCCTTCTTCTTGCCATCCTGCTTGTCGATGTAGAAGTGGATGGTGCATGGACCCGAAAGTTTTTCATATGCTGAGGGTCCGTTATCGTGGTCGCGGCGCTGCCACGACTGTGCTGGGCGTCCTCCATCGCGGAAGTTCCCTCCGCGGTATCCTCCGCTGTTGTGGTTGGCGTCATTGCGGCGATCGGCGTAGCCGGCCGCGACCATGTTGGGTCCGTCGCAATCGTCGTAGACGCGCGATCTTCTCTTGCTACGGCGCTCTCGCCGTTGGTTGTAGTCATCCTCTTCCTCCGATTGTGCTCGGTGGATGGAATCTTCGCCGTCAGCCCACCTGTTGGCAATGTCCATGAGGTGGTCGAGTGTCTTGGGCTTGACGTGCCCGAGTTCCTCCTTGAAGTCTTGGCGCTTGACGCCGTCCCTGAAGGCGTCGATGGCGCTCTCTTCGGAGATGTGCGCTGCGGAGTTTTTTGTGTTGGACCAGCGTAGTATGTACAAGCGAATGGATTCGCCCGTTCATTGGGTGCAGGCTCGCAATTCTTTGATTGAGGCGGGACTCTTGCTGGTGCCCTTGAAGTTTCGGATGAAGCTATAAGCTAGCTCATCCCAACTTCGGATGGACCCTGAAGATAGGCTGCTGAGCCAGATCCGGGCCGCTCCTGTCAGCTGCAGCTGAAGGCATTGCATGGCGGTTTCCTTGTTTCCGCCGTGAAGTTTGACGGATGATAGGTGGTCGTTGAGCCATGCCTTTGGGTCTTGTGTTCCGTCAAACTTCGGAGTATCCGAAGGAAGCTTGAAATTGCGCGGCATCTTTGTTCGCCGAACAGATCTGCTGAAACATCGGGCTCCGCAGAGTTCCCCTTCGTCTTCGTCCATCTCGGATTCAGACGAGCATGCGCGCTTGGCTCGTGCTTTGTCGATTTTGCGTTGTGTGAGCGCGTCTCTGGCGTCGTAGTCGCGGTTGCGGTGGCGCGAACTCTTCTTCCTTCGAGGAAGGTCATGTTCCTCTTCTTCGGATGAAGGGGTAGGGCTGCGGTCGAACCCGACCGGAGCTTTCTTCTTCGGCTCCGTGGGAGATTCCTGGTGGAGCGCAACTCCGACGAGTCCGAGTCCGGTAAGTGCGGACTTGTGCATAGCCCTCTTCGGGTCCCCCTCTGGAGGTGGGTGGGCTGCGAGGTACGCAGTGCCTGCCATGATCGCAGCCTGCGGTGTTTTCGGGATGACGTTGCCGTCGGCGTCCATCTCCATGAAGGATGTGTGGAGGGTTCGGGTCACCTCACGGCGCTCCTTGGGATCCATGTTCTCCATCCGAGAGCGGTGCTTGTTGCCTTGGTTGGCGTTCGAGCTGGAGCCGATGCCCATGGCAGAGAGCGCAGCCACGTCCGGACTCGAGGTCGCTTGCTTGCGTTTGTCAAGCACCTCCTGCATCTTGACCTGCTTTTTGTGCTCCTCGATCAGGAGCAGATGGTAGGCCATCAGCAGATCCCGGGAGGAGTCTGCAGGCAGGACTATGTTGCCCGCCACGGCGTTGCGGGCCTGGGCCCATCCTTCTTTGCTAAGGCGGATGACATGGCCATTGTTTTCCCCTTCGGGTGGGGGGGACTGGCTTCTTCTATTCCCGCCGTTTCGATCTGGCGGTAGGTGGCGGGTTGGGTCTTTGCTGATCCCCGTCAGCCTGTATGACTATGGCGTATTGGTAGCGCTCGTAGATTGGTCCGCCGCTACCGCAGCTTTCAGATCCGGAACCGTAGGTCCCTTCATATGACGGCGGATCGCACAGATCGGAGTTGCAGCTGCTGCTGTCGTAGGAATCATCTGTTGATGATGTTGTGCGTAGCACGGGGTGTGGGGTCCATGAAGCGGGCCTGATTGATGATAGGGGCACCCGCTCAGGGAGGCGGAGGGTGCCAGTTTGCCCCACCAAGAAGCAGAAGCTCCCGAACAGGATTTCGAGTCCGTCGCCTATGGGCTCGAAGTCCTTTATGGTGGCCGGTGAGTGGGCGGTGAAGTCAAAAGCGCCGAAGAGGAGGTGACTCTCCGTCGCCGCGGAGTTGTAGATCGATCGGGTTGGGACCATCACGATCGCACAATCGCCTGCTTCCCACATTTCCGCCAATTGACGAGGTTGGATCTCATCAATGCCCATTGTTATGGACTTGGGTTTTGGAGAAGATGGGGATGCTAGAGATCGTGGAACGGTTAGCAAACAAGCAACACGGGACACAAGGTTTACCTGTGTTCGTGCCCCGGAGGGAAAACCCTACTCCTGCTTGTCTGCTCTTGATTACGGCGGAACCAAAGGTTACAGGGGTGCGCAGATGCAATCTGGCGTGGAGGTGTGTATGCAAAAGTGTGAGAGATAGATCTAGGGCGTGCCCTCCTGGCCTTTATATAGACTCAGGCAGGTCCCAGGCACAGATCTAGTCGGTTACAGGTTCTAGGATTTACCCCTTTAAATTTCCTATCTACTCTAGTCTTGCTCTCCAAGGATCCGAAGGCGTCATGGGCCTTGGCCACCCGAAAATCTTCATGGGCCGACGTATATTTGTCGTGGGCCTTCCTTGGGCTGTACTAGGTATGCTGAGATCGTGTACCCACGGGGTATAACCATGTCACCAACTGTTACTCTCCTAGCCAGTATGGTCTTTCTGTTGCCTCCGAGCCGACTTCTTATCGGGATGCTGAGCATCATCCTGAATGGCAGCTGGCCATGGCTGAGGAGATTGCTGCGCTTGAGCACACTAGCACCTGGGATCTTGTTTCTCCCCCTCCCGGTGTTCATCCTATCACGTGTAAGTGGGTCTATAAGATCAAGACTCGCTCTGATGGATCTCTTGAGCGCTATAAAGCGCGTCTTGTGGCTCGTGGTTTTCAGCAGGAGCATGGTCGTGACTATGATGAGACCTTTGCTCCTGTGGCTCATATGACCATTGTGCGTACTCTTCTTGTTGTTGCGTCTGTTCGTCACTGGTATGTGTCCCAGCTTGATGTTCAGAACGCCTTTCTCAATGGTGAGTTGAGTGAGTAGGTCTATATGCAGCCTCCTCCTAGGTATTCTGTTCCTGAGGGGATGGTTTGTCGGCTTCGGCGTTCTCTTTATGGCTTCAAACAGGCTCCTCGTGCCTGGTTTGAGCGCATTGCTTCTGTCGTGACTGCTGCTGGTTTCTCCCCTAGTGCTCATGACCCAGCGTTGTTTGTTCACACTTCTCCTCGTGGACGCACTCTTCTTCTTCTCTATGTTGATGATATGATCATTACCGGTGATGATCCTGAGTATATCGCCTTTGTTAAGGCTCGTCTTCGTGATCAGTTTCTTATGACTGATCTTGGTCCTCTTCGATACTTTCTTGGGATTGAGGTTTTCTCCACTTCTGATGGCTTTTACATCTCTCAGGAAAAGTATATTCAGGATCTTCTTGCTCGTGCTGCTCTTGGGGATGAGCGCACTGTTAGGACACCTATGGAGCTTAATTTAAGCTTCAACTTACTGATGGTGATCCTCTTTCTGATCCGACGCGTTATCGTCATCTTGTTGGGAGTCTTGTTTATCTTGCTGTCACTCGTCCTGACATCTCTTATCCTGTTCATATTCTGAGTCAGTTTGTTTCTGCTTCTACCACTGTTCACTATAGTCATCTTCTCCGTGTTCTTCGTTATCTTCGTGGTACGATCACTCGTCGCCTTTTCTTTCCTCGTTCCAGCTCCCTCCAGCTCCAGTGCTATTCGGACGCTACGTGGGCGAGTGATCCTTCAGATCGTCGTTCACTTTCTGCTTACTGTGTGTTTCTTGGTGGTTCGCTCATTGCTTGGAAGACGAAGAAACAGACAACGGTTTCCCGTTCGAGTGTTGAGGCTGAGTTGCGTGCTATGGCCTTGTTGACTGCTGAGGTGACCTGGTTACGGTGGTTACTTGCGGATTTTGGGGTCTCTATTACCAAACCCAGTCTGGTTTTGTCTGACAGTACATGTGCTATTAGTGTTGCACGTGATCCGGTCAAGCATGAGCTTACCAAGCATATTGGTGTTGATGCTTTCTATACACGTGCTCAGGTGTAGGCCCAGGTTGTTGCGCTTCAGTATGTGCCTTCAGATTTACAGTTGGCGGATTTCTTCACGAAGGCATAGACCAGAGCGCAGAATGATTTCTTACTCTCCAAACTCAGTGTTGTGGATCCACCATGAGTTTGAAGGGAGGGTGTTAGATGTATATATCTGTATATTGTATTTCCCCCATATATTAGGGGGCTTCCTGCATATTTGCCCTATACCTGTAATATATATTGTGGCCTTTGGCCCCCAGAGAAATATAACCAGTCTATTCCTAACAGTTTCTTCCAACCATCATGTTGGCGAACAGTCTCTGAAGGTTCAGATCTCCCGTCAAGGTAATTCTCATGACAACGTTTGGTCTCCATAATCATCCTATAAGCCGATCTGTCAGTGAAAACCCCTTGGCGATCATAATGCCATGACCAAAAATCAGACTGCCGTATAAAGCTTATCGGGATCTGTTTAATTGCCTCAATGTCCATTGGTACGAAAAATTCCTCTAGAAGTCGTTCCGTTCTTGTAGCTGAACAAATCAGTGAGGAAACAAATTCAGAAGGGTCATCTTTAATTGGACACAGCGGACGCAAGCAATAATCTCTCGGAATCCAGTTGTCTGACCATACTTTCGTGGAGGCACCATCCCCAATACGCTTGATGATTCCCAATTTCAGCATATCTCTCCCTTCACATAAGGATCGCCATATCAGGGACGAATTGGAGCCTCGAGAGGCACTTAGGATATCTGTGTCCGGAAAATAAATTGCCTTCAAAGTTCGAGCACTTAAAGTCTCTGGTTTATTCAGAATCCTCCACGCCGGCCTTGCCAACAAAGCGAGGTTAAAAACCTCCATATCCCTAAAACCCAATCCTCCTCTGTACTTGGGCATCGTCATCGAGTCCCATGAGACCCAAGCTACTTTGCGCTCACCATTTTTACTTTCCCACCAAAACTTACGAATCATGGCAGTAATATGATCACATAGTCCTCTCGGCAATTTGAAGACATCCATAGAATAAGTAGGGATAGCTTGGATAACAGACTTGATTAGAATTTCTTTACCACCTCCTGATAAGGCTTTCTCCATCCATCCTTGCAGCCGCTTCCATATCCGATCCTTTAGAGAAGCAAAGGAACCATTTTTTGATCGACCAACTTCAGAGGGAAGACCCAAGTATCTGTCATTTAGTGATTCATTTGGCACATCCAGTAGTAACTTGACAGCATTTTTAATACTATCTGAGCACTTCTTCCCAAATAAGAGAGAAGATTTATCATTATTGATTCTCTGACCTGAAGCATTACAGTACTTAAGCAGAACTTCCTGAAACTTTGCTGCTTCTGCTAGAGAGGCTTTCCCAAACAATATGCAGTCATCAGCAAATAAAAGGTGGTTTACCTTTGGTGCTGTTTGAGCCACCTTAATCCCACATAACTCATCTCTAGCCAACTCATATTTCAGCAAGCATGACAAACCTTCTGCCACCAAAAGGAAAAGATATGGGGAAATGGGATCCCCCTGTCTAATGCCACGGCTAGGCTTGAACTCAGCTGTTTGGGTGCCGTTGAATAAGACTGAGAACGAAACTGATCGAACTACATTCATCACAGTCTGGGTAAATCTGGGGGACAGGCCCAGCTTCATCATAATTGCCTCCAGGTAATCCCACTCTAGGCGATCGTATGCTTTCCGCATGTCCAGCTTCAGCGCCATATGAACCTTCCTCTTACTCCTATTAACCTTCATAAAATGCAAGCACTCATAGGCAGTGATTACATTGTCAGTTATTAAACGACCGGGAACAAAGGCCGATTGCTCTTCAGAAATTATCTCGGGAAGGATCTTCTTCAAGCGATTAGCTAGTACCTTGGATGCCAATTTGAACACCACGTTGCACAGACTTATCGGCCTGAATTGAGAAAGAGAGGCGGGGTTTTGTATCTTGGGAATAAGAACAATGAACGTCTTGTTAATCTCCTCCGACGACTCCTCTCCCTCGAGTATCCGAATCACAATCTTGGTTATTTCCTCACCACATAACTGCCAATTTTTCTGGAAAAAATGCGCCGGAAAACCGTCAGGCCCCGGTGCCTTGGTAGGAAACATCTGAAAAAGGGCTGTTTTCACTTCGGCCACTGTATATGCTGCATTAAGGTCAGCATTCATCTCTGGTGTCACTCTAGATGGTACATGCGAGAGTACTTCCTCAATACCAATCGTCCCTTCAGATTTATAGAGATCTTCGTAGAACTCTACAGTCATCTTTTCTAGTTCTTCATTATTGACACAAACTGGTCCATCAGCCTTCACTAGACGATCAATCCTATTCTTCTTGCGCCTGTTACTCGCCTTTTGGTGGAAGAAGCGTGTGTTTTTATCACCCTCAGCCAACCACTGTATCCTCGCCCGTTGGCGCCACATAATCTCCTCGTGATAACAGCGTTCGACGATGCGTTCTTCAACCTTCAACTCCTCATATGAAGGCCCCACACGGCGCGTGTCACTTCTCAGTTCAGCTGGCTTCTTCCGTAGTTGTCTCAGTTCACATCTTATCGCCCCAAAGGACGTACTGCCCCACCTCAGGAGGGAGCCCGCCATAGTTTTAAGCTTATTGTGCAAATCTGAAAATGTCCGAGAGCCTCCGAACCCTTCCATACCGACTCCAGTAATTGCTTGTACTCATCATGCCTCTCCCACATCAGTTCATAGCGAAACGGTTTCCCAATCGCTATCCGCTGGTTTCCAGCTTCCATCTCGTTAAGTAATAAAATCGGGGAGTGGTCCGATTTGGCAGCAACTAAATGTCTCACCGTGGCAAGAGGGAACAAAGTACACCAGTCACCAGAAGCTAGAGCCCGATCAAGACGCACTCTACAAAACTCATTGTTTTGCACTCTTCGTTCAAACGTCCGGTCTACACCAATGTATCTTAAATCACAGAGATGACATGCATCCACAAATCTCTCTGAATAAATTGATCTGAACCATATCACGTTCGTTCGGACCCATTTACTCCTCCCTTCTCAAAACTTCGTTGAAATCCCCTATGCATAACCAGGGCAGGTCACAATCTTCTTTTAAGAACCGCATTATATCCCATGTTCTATGTCAAAGGGTTCTGTTGGCCTCTCCATACCACGCCGCGGGAAAAATTCCTTAACGATAGTTGGACAGAATTCTTCCAGGAGGAGCCGCTACGAATTGGTGTGGTACTACCGAGCAGTAGTTACACGGGCCTTATCCGGAAACTATATTTGCGCGAAATGGATCATCCTTCAGGAGCCCGTCAAGAGCCCAGCGCTTTCCAGTCCGTCTCGAGAGGCCCTCCTCGTCTTCCTCGGCTTCATCGGCGTCTGCGAATCCGTCCGCTAAAAAAACAAAAGACCAAATCCGCTCCGCCTCTCGCCTCTGCGACTCTGGCCCGGGGAACCCGATCTTCTCCCGCTTCCACTGCTCTACCCACGTTCCCACCCCAACCCCACGAGCTCACACCTTTCTCCGGCTCAATTATCGCAGCCCAGCACTTCTCGTGACTATTTCCTGCAGGCTGCAGCGTAGCCGGATTTGCTCGATCCCACAAGGCCACAGCCGAAGTCTGAAGGTGCAAATCTTCTATCCTCTCTCATGCTTGGTTTGGAATTTTGGTCAATAATCTGGTCAATCTTAAGCATAGACTGCTCTTCGCCTCCGGTGTTAGGGTTTATATATGTGTTGTGGACATTTGGGTACAGTAGGTACAGTGTGTCTACTGGCCAGGTGATGCTGTTTGTCGCTGGCAACCACCGTAGCAATGCGCCTAGAGGGATTCGTGGTAGCATGGAGCTCGGCTTTCTGTTGACTCTCTGGTCGTGCTTGAAACGTTTATGATTTGGGAGGGGAATTCCGTTGTACTAGCATATTATGGAAAGTCCATATGGATAGCTTGGATTGTGTAGAAAGTGTGAGCAAGGAAAAGGGGGGTACAGTTTGCGTTTGTTCTAGCAATTACGTGCTCATTATATCCGAACTGGTAATTTGCTATATTCAGATGCATACATTTCTTTCTGTTGTTTTGTCAAATCCCGAGAACGTGTGGTAATTTGCTAAAGGTCGATGTCGTCATCTGTTTTTCCCCTTCTAACATACACATTTCCTGGTTGTATCAAATGTAGAAGTTTTGCAACACAATTTAATCTTCTTAAAATGATGCTACTGTTTGAATGAAGCATGCCACAATTTTCAGGCCCAGGATCATCTACCTCAGTGCGCTATCCTTTTTTTTTGGGAGAAGAAACAATGGTCTCATGTTCCACTAATTCTTAGTTCTATTTCTCCAAACATCGTTTTTCAGTTTATACTCGGTGCTACTTGAAGCAGATGCTACCTTGCGCGCCTGCTGTATGTTTGCAACGCTCTACTTATAGCATGTATTCCCATCCTAGTCAGTTACAAGGAGGGTTGTCACAGAGCATGACCTTATGGAAGTATTCTCGTGCACATGCAGTCAGTTATCATGCAAGTACGGCATCAGTTAGGTTTTCTCCTAAGAAGAACATAGCATCATCTCGATTGCAGAATACGACGTGCTTTGTGTGTTTGGGTCAACGACCTGGACGTGGATTATCAGTGAGAGATCATATCCTAAATGTAAAGCTTGATACAACCTCACATCACAAGTTTTCTAGTGTTAGCTGGAATTCGAGAAGTTTAGCACAAAAAATAGGAGGTACATGCACTACACTGAATTTTGCAATTTCTGGGATGGCAAATGCTGATGGTCCTGTGGATTCACACACTTCAGAATCATCCGCTAGTTATGCTCATGGGAAGAAAGTTTATACAGAGTACTCTGTCACTGGTGAGGGCATGGAACATTTTGTTTCTCTGTACTTATATGCATGTGGTCGATGCATAACATTGTCTGGACACTTATGACTGTTTCATTGTGATCCACAGGCATTCCTGGAGATGGGAGATGCTTGTTCCGTTCTGTCGCTCATGGTGCATGCATTAGGTTAGGCAAACCCATACCTAATGAGGATCTTCAGAGAAAACTGGCTGATGATTTAAGAATATTGGTGTGTTTATAATGCTCATACTTTTGATGAACAGTGTTCTAAAGACTAAGATATGCTCATCCAGTGGCTAATCCTGATTTTGTGTATAAACTTTTTCATCGTTAGGTTGCTGATGAATTCATCAAGAGACGGGCAGAGACTGAATGGTTAGTTCCTCATCATGCTGTTGTTCTTCATGTAAAATAGTGCTGAGATCATGGTTATCTCTTGTTGTAACATCAATTTGCAGGTTTATTGAAGGGCACTTTGATACATATGTCTCGCAGATTAGGAAGCCACATGTGTGGGGAGGTGAACCAGAATTGCTCATGGCTTCGCACGTTCTTCAGTGAGTAATTGGATTATTTTCTCCTGAGATAAGCATTTCATAATAGTAGCCATGATTCTATGAAGATTTTAACTGTTTGCTTTGTTTTTATGTTATTTTGTGAAGGAATGAAAACAATTCTATATGGAATGGGGAAAAATATAGTTAGTTAAAATTTACACTAACGCAGAACTGTCTGGCCATATACATGCGCAACTTATAACTTATGGAATATGGAATAAATTGATTATTATTTAGCTTTTTAGCATTAATGCATCATCTGGTATCAGTTTTTTGCCCTAACCTGAACTTTCCTGGTTGTGCCCCTCTTGACTTTGCTTCTTCTTCAGTTTCGTTGCATCTGTACTCTAGGGTGTTGTGTCTGTGCTTATATATTTTCACCTGAAAACAGAGGCCGTAGATATATCACTCTCTTGTAGAAAAAGAAATAATGGAAAATTGTTCAGCAGTCATGACAGCTAGAATCCATGAATGTAGTTCTGAATAGATCATAGACATTGCCGTCTGTAGTTTGGATCATCAAGTTTCGCCCTTCTTTGCAACATTGAGGCGCCAAAGCAGTAAGAATACATGTACTGTTATTGTGTTGCCAGGATGCCGATCACTGAGTAATTGGACCATGTACTCCCAAGATAAGCATTTACATTATTACCTGACAGCTATTAGCCATTATCTATCAATATTTCCCAACTGTTTGCTAGTTAGTTGAAATTTACATCAGTGAAGTATGAGCACTTGCACTGTCTGGCCATATACGCATATAGAACTTAAATTTTTTATGGAATTAAATGTTTCCATGTTTAGCTTTCTAGCATTAATACATCATCTGTAATATTAATTTGGTGCCCTAACATGAACTCTCTGGGCTGTGTCTCTCTTGACCTTGCTTCTTCTTCAGTTTTGTTTTATCTGTACACTAGGGCGTTCTATCTGTTGTTTCATGTTTTCACCTGAAACAGAGGCCAGAGATGTGTCACTTCATTGTAGAAAAAGAAATTATGGAGAATTATTTAGCATTCATTTCAGCTAGAATCTGTTAATGTAGCTGCGAACAGATCGTGGACATTGCCGCTTGTAGTTTGGATTTATTTTTTTCAAGCCAACGCACTAAGAGTAGCGTCACTTTGTTGTCAGGATGCCGATCACTGTTTACATGCGGGAAGAAGCAGCAGGTGGTCTGATAGCGATCGCGGAGTATGGCCAAGAGTATGGGAAAGAGGACCCTATCCAAGTTCTGTATCATGGCTATGGCCATTATGAAGCGCTGCAGATACCAGGAAACACTGATCCCAGGTCCAGATTGTAAAGCATCTGGAGCTCAGAGATCATGTTGTAAGTTTTTAGGGCTATTTAATTTGTTCTCTTCATCTCAACTACATTTACTGACAAAGTATTGTAAGAATCGCTGGCCTTATTCCGTTCAGCTAACTGAACAATTTGTTTGTGCCATCAGTGGTCTTCTTTGCAGACAACGCTACAGCGGCGGCGTTGGACAGCCACGGATGTGTACTGCAAAAAGTCTGGATTCACGCCCAACATACGGCTCATGTCGCACGCTCCTGAGATCCAGCGGATCAATCCCAGGTTCTCAACAAACTACAGCCTCCTTCGCTATGCCAATGTTGAGATGTACTTAGTCAAATCTTGGCACACCTCTCAAGCTCCTGCATAAATATGTTGTACGCATCGTGATCAATGAATCTGGGTGGAGATTTGGTAGTATCACCGCATCTTTCCTACCGGTTCGTCCGCCGCTGGCCTGGGTGCTCCTCCGGACTCTCCATCTGAACTCCGCACCATTGTGTTTCAAACTTTGTTAATCATAGTTAAGAAATACAGTTGGAAATACAGTTGGTATCGAATATGTCTTATTGTGAATCATGACGCTTCAGTGTGTTTGAGAATTCAGTTTTTAATTGTTAACTTTGAGCTTGTTCAGAAGATATCATCAGAGCGAAAACATATGTTCAAACGGATTGTTATTTTGGTATTTATTCCGACAGATACAAACGTTTCAAATCTGAGATTGAAAATAGATAAGAGAGTGACAGAGAGCATCGATTGAAAATATTATATAGTCAGAATCATCATTTTGTTCCATTTGCCTGTCTAGACGATTTATCTTGTACAGTATACTCCAGCAGGCCATCTTCTTGGCAGACAGCAGCGTTCGACCGCGGCGGACGCGTACCTGGACGCTGCGGAAAGTGCGGATCGATCTCAACAACCTTGAACCGCCTCCTCCGGCCGCTAGCTGCATTGCTAACGGTCAGGTGTACTTGGTCAAATCGTGTAGCACCTCACGAACCTCCTCTATAAATACACGCGCAGTCGTGTGCGCATCGCGATAAACGGATCAACCAGTAGGTTTTGCACAGCTCAACTCAAGATCAGAGTAAATCTTTCCTCACCACGTTCGCCATGGACGACGACGACGACCACGAGCTGGTCGACGACGACGAGCAGGTCGACGAGGAGGAGGAGCAGGACGAGGACTTGGACGTGGGCGAGGAGCTCCGCGACGCCGAGCAGGGGGACATGCCCGTCGACGACTACTGCTGGCGCCTCAAGGCGCTGGCCGACGCCCTCGCCGAGCAGGGCGACCCCGTCGACGACCGTCTCCTGACGCTGCACATGCTCCGCGGGCTGAGCCCCAGGTTCCGGGTCATGGGCAGGCTGCTGCTCGTGCAAGCCCGCCTCCCCAGCTTCATGGAGGCCTTCGCACGGCTGCGCATGGAGGAGTACGACCTGGACCATGGCCAGGACCCTCTGTGAGGATTATTCCGCCCGCGGCCCGCCGCCGCGACGACAACACCGATCGGCGGCGGCGGTGTTCGACACTGATGATCAGGTCGCACTGTCGTCTCTTCTGTCTCTTCCCCCCTCTCATGTAATACACGTACGTGTCGTGATCGGTGAGATTCAGCGAGCGGTATAGCCAGGCTGATCGATCATGCGTGCGCATGAATGATTATGATTGCGCTTTCATGTTAAGAACAGACATAACAGCAGTGTTAACTGAACCAGTTCATGTCTCTCTGCAGCTGTCGACGTGCTACCTCAGGGCCTCCAGATTTATTTAATTTTTTGCACAGGAAGGGCCTCTAGATTTGATGCGTTTGATTTAAGCCACCAAACTAGTTCCTACGAGGCCGAGGGAGTCAGGTCAGGTGGAACAGATAGCATGCACAGCTATCGTAGATTTATCCTCTAAAGAAAAGCTACCGTAGATTTGATCCGTTCGTTTAGTCACTTACCGCCTATTTTCCGTTTTTTTTCAAGCCTGGCTTGTTTGCTCTTTTTCTGTTTGATTTCAGCTATTCCCTTCGATCCAAATTACTTGACTTACATTTGTCTAGATACATCAATATCTAAAAGAACTTAAGTCAATTAAAGACCGAGTCAATGAGATTTTTTTTTTTGAAAAGCTATATTCGAAGCAAAAGTGAGTAGTGAAAAAATTGGCAAAAAAACCACCTTGTTTTTGCTACACCCTAAAATTATGTTTGCTAGCCTGTACTTTTTGTTTTGGTAAATTATCCTAGGGTTAAAATAAAACTTTTTCTTCCTCTTGATTGTTTTCAAATAAAACCTAATAGTAAAGTTTTGGGTTTTGTTGCAAAGTTTGTATTGAAGTCAGAAAAAAGTTTCCAAAATTTTTAAAATGTGATTTGAACCTTTTTCAAATTCCCCAAAGCTCCAATCCATTCTCTTCTAGTTTTCTGAATATGTTAAAAGAAACAAATAAGAAAATAAAACATCCCTGCTAGAGTCTGGACCAGCCCCAAGGCCGAGCAGCGAGCCCAGTCGGCTGACTCCCCTACCCAACCCTAGACACCCCAACGCACGCGCAACACCTTCCCTGTCTTGCGCTCGACGTCTCCCCCGTCCCCGCCGCCACACGCATCCCGCACGCGCACGACGCGCATCGTGCTTCACCTGATCAAGCGGGATCTGCATAATCATTCAGCTCGGATCAAGAGTAAATCTTTCCTCCCTGTCGTCGACCCTGTTCACCATGGACGACGAGGAGCAGGACGACTTCGACGTGGGCGAGGAGCTCCGCTACGCCGAGCAGGGGGACATGTGCGTCGACGACTACTGCTGGCGCCTGAAAGCGCTGGCGGACGCCCTCGCCGAGCAGGGCGAGCCCGTCGACGACCGTCTCCTGACGATGCACATGCTCAGCGGGCTGAGCCCCAGGTTCCGGGTGAGGGGCAAATTGATGCTTGCCCAAGCCCGCCTCCCCAGCTTCATGGAGGCCTTCGCGCGGCTGCGCTTGGAGGAGTACAACCTGGACCATGGCCAGGACCCGCTGTGAGGGCTCTGGCACGCCGCGCCCTCGTCGCTGACAACGACAGCGGCGGTGATCGACCTTGCACTGGCATCGGTGATCTGTCTGTCTCTCCCCCGCTCGAGTAATCTGACGCATTATGATCGATGTAACCTGTAATCCCACCGTTTATTAATGCAGTGTCTTTCGGGACAGATCTTTGTTCAAAAAAATTATAACGAAGTAGAAGCTGCACGATTCAGGGAGCGGGATAGATAGGCTCATCGATCCAACCGTGCTCCTGAATGACGATCATCGTGCTTTCAATTTAAGAACAAAACCTATTTGCCGCCTGCACAACCCAGAGCTATCCGAACCTATTTTCATCGGTTCTCTTTCAGTCAGTTCTTAAGAGCATCTCCACTCGTTGAGCGTATCCAGGCCGAAAACCGGACTGATTTTAGGCCGGACGAATCGTGTTTTCGGCTAAATTCACTTAAACTCGGCAAAATATGGGTGAATATGGGCGGAATTTCATTAAAGCAGGCGAGGGGTACATTGTACATCGGTTTTAACTAGGAAATGACGTCGCCGTGGTCGACGCCGGACGCCGCAACTACGGGCCGAGGCGGGGGTTGTTGCCGGCCTCGATGTGCGCCATGACTCCGACGAGAGTCCGCCCTGGAACGCTCCACCAGCGGCGGTGAGCTCGGCGGTCCGTCGTGTCGGGCGAGTTCTCGGCGCTGGGCGAAGAATCGCCTCGAAGACCAGTTGTCCCGATCCTCGGTGCTAGGCCTTGCATGGCGGCGATAAGCGATCTCACCGGCGAGGTCTCGCGTCGCACCGGCGAACGCGGATCCGCCGGCCGAGTTTCAAACTAGGGAGACGCGTGTCCGTGAGGTCAGAGCGCCGCGGAGCAGCCGGGCTTCCCACGGCGACAGCGTGCGTCGGCCGGCCATGGCTTCTCGGCGGAGTTGTGGGGGTGTAGCGACGAGCGCGAGACATACGTCTTTTATAGGCCGGAAGAATGGCGGGAGGGGTGTAGCGGCGAGGGCGGGAAAAGTGGAAACGACAGGAATTAGTGACCGCCGGTCCGTCGCGGGAGCCGAGGCGGCGACGGTGGCGCCGTAAGTCGGCGACGTGTGGCCGACGCGACAGGCAGTTATTGGCCTACGGTCGTCGCGTGGTTTCGAGGATGACAACAACTCGGCTTCGGTCACTGACTCGGCGGGTCCATGCGCCGCTTTGATTTTCTTTCGCCGATTTCGCTGCGTCCAGCGTCCCCAGGGCTAACCCGGAAACCTGGGTTCGGCCTGGGTAGTCCGGACCAAAAATGGCCCAAATCCGGACAAAAACAGGTCCTTAGGTACGCAACTGGACCAGTTTTCGCCGTCCGGATCAACCTCCTGAGTAGGCGAGTGAAGATGCTCTAACAGTCAGGGCCTCCAGGTTAGATGCGTTCTTTCGGGTAGTATGTCGTTTGACTGATCCCTTTGGTTTCCTCTCTGCAAAATTGCGACGTTTAGCTAGATGTTTGCTTGTCGAAGCGGTATTCGAAGCAAAAGTGAGTACTCTACTAAAAAGAATTATCCAAAGAAATGCCACAATTGTACACACGCCGAGGTGGACATAGGTTCCATCGGAGTTCCTCGAGGTTTTTTGAGGGTTGCGGGAGGGGATGAGTTCCTCAAGGTTTTTTAGGGTTGCGTGATGCCACACGAAGGAAGGCATCCGACGGCCACGGTGGTGAGGACAGGGTGACGTCGTGTGCTCTCCTCAATCCTCGGCCATTATCGTCATGCCACGTCAACCTGACGACATGCTCCGCTAGTCAGAAATGGTATCAAACTACACTTAGTGATGGAGCATTGCAATTTGGAAAAAAAAATGTTGCACTGTCTCAGTGGTGGTCTTCTGATATAAAAATATAGTGAAAATATGTGGTGTTCTCAAACCCTATACTTAATTATGGTGTTTTTTAATGTTTTCATGAGTAGTCTTTGTAGCACCTGGCGGCATAGAACACAAGTCGGAATAATGGATAGACTATGTAAGTACAATGCTTGAATAACAAAGCAAAATGAATAAATATCATAGTTAATATTATTTTTGCCAATTGTGCATGTGCTCGCATCTGTGCACACGAATAAGTGTACTTCTAAATTTTTGTCCTAAATCCAACTTTATAAAATTTGATCGACTTTACAGGAAAAGTAAGAATATTTATAGCACTAAATTAGTATCACTATAGCCGCCTTAAAATGTACTTTCATATATCAATTTAATATCATATATGTTACTACTCTTTTCTATAGAATTGTTAAAAACTTAAAGAAACAATTGGAAGTTTCATAGACGGTGGGAGTAAGTCTTTTGTCTCGCTCGGCCTGGACATGCGGTGGAGCATTGGCACTATGGCTAGGAACTTAGGATTGCTCGTTCACAACGTCTATTCAACGCACACGTAATGCCTCCTAACCTGTGGAAATTTCAAGCTTATCCCCAAGAAAGAACCATATGACGTGATCTAGGTAGCGAGAGGAATAGATGTCTTGCTAGAATCACGTTCTTAATTGGTTGCACATAGTACCTTCCAGTACGACTTTAAGAGACACAACAAAAGTTGCATCTGCTATCATGATTTAATAGATTATTCTGACTCGAATATATCATAGAACATTAGTGTTAGGCCTTTCACAATGAGCTGTATCTTAGCACGTTTTCACATGAACAACTAAAACTTAAGAAACAACTACTCCCTCCAACTCATATTAGTTGACTCCAATTTTGATGTATCTATCACAAAAACTTGTCTAGATACATCCAAATTAGAGTCAAGTAATATGGGTCGGAGGGAGTAGTACAATGCATTGTTTTTTAAGTGGAGTCTCCACATTTAATGATTTAGAGGGCATGTATGCATATGATTGGTCTAGCAATGTTTTTTGCCTAAGGTTCCGTGCAAGTGGTGTTTTTTAGAGGGCATGCATGCATATGATTGGTTCCGTGCAAGTGGAGTAGCTAAGATACTACCTCACTCTCTTTCCTCATTAACAATAGTGCCACATAAGCAAAGTGCCTAGGATATGGAGCTAAGAAACCCCATTGTGAAAGGCCTTAAACGCTTATGTGTACACATACAACTTCATGTAATTAATAATTGCAGAGATATTCTTGCGTTTCATACTAAGCCAAAATATCATCACATTCCTGGGGTATAGGCATTATTGCAGGTATTTCCGTCGGTGGGAATACCGGGAACACATCGGATTCGGAACAATGGTCGAAGTTCTTGTGACATGCATGGCTACACGCATTCCACAATTATTATTTGTAGCAATCTGCTGACGGAATGATGGTATTACTATTCTTTTATTTTGAAACGAGGGTATTATACTATTCTCGCAGATAACTACGGAGAAATTCTTGTTTACGCATGATCCACGCAGCTTAGCACCTGTTCCAACATTTCTTTTCTTTTTTGTTCCATCCATGCAAGATGGCGACGTCATTCTCGTCGATCCAAGATACCTTATGCCCTCCAACAGATCCTTATCACGATCGGCAATTATGCTATCTTATTATGCAGATACACACATAGTACACACTATGGGGGACCTTGTTACGTCCTTGGGCTCTTGAAGAATATAGCATCCTTGGATATGGTTCATCACTTTAATCAACAGCACACGGTTCCTGATGTGCCAATTCTCGAGAACTGATTCACCGGAAATAAACTTTGGAGACATGAGTTTTCGTACGTTATGTAAGGATGGTCAGTTTATGGATACATATGTCGCTTCTTTCGGTCATAGTGCGATGGCACATTTTTTACTTGGATTATGACTATCTATGTATAACTGTTTGTAGAAGTGAAGAGATTACTACAAGGAAGGTAGAAATGGAGAAAGTGCAAAAGAATAGTGAAAAATAAACATATTATGCACTCAAATGCAAAGAGAACATAAAGTGAATCCATTGGGTATGTGCCTTGTTTGGAGCATGAGATGATTCGACGTCCATTTTTTTGAATGTTGATTAGCGCAAATCTCACTTAATTGGTGTGTTTTCCTTATCCTTTAGAATGACTTCCTTTTGGAGTGTGTTGTATATTTTTGGTTTATGGCTAGGTGGTGTGGATAAATCTCTTTGCTCTTCAACCCTCATAAGCGCGGCGATGATCTTTTGTTGTATCTTCTTATCTCATAGTATTAATATTGTCTTTTATATATATAAAAAGTATGTATTAACCGGTTGTGGTTGTGGGATATGCTGCATCGGGAACACATGTGGCAGGAGAGAGGAATCTAACCTTCTCATGAAACTTCAGTCCAAAATAAACCCCTACCAAATTTAAACCCATGACGATGCCATGGTGATACCTCCTAAGTCATTGGCAGTAGCCATTCAAACGTACCACCGTAGGGTGTTACTTAAAAGGGTCAAATCTTGTTAAATTTTCTGAAACAGTATATTTTGCGATGAAGTTTCTGAGAAATATCATATTTGTCAAAATGTCCTATAAATGAACAATACAGGGACCAAATGGAGCTTGGTGCCAAGAGTTGGAGTGAATTATCTCGGAATTTACATATCAGTTTGGATGATTTGAATGCAGGAATTTATTGACGGAAAACACCCATGAAGAAGACGAATTTACTGATCACACTATACTCCGTGTCTCCAAATTACAAGGTCAACCTCCTGACAAGACACCCCTGGATGCGCTAGTGGCCACAACTTGCATATGCCTACCCTACCCCCCGTGCCAATCAAACAAACCCAGCCGCATATCACACTTTTTGCCCATCAATGTATGCCGTTAACCACAAAAGTTCGGTGCAGTTTTTTTTGTCTCTGTGTTGGATGGAGCAAACAAGAATCGACTTTTCATGCACGGATAATGCGAACAGTGAAGCACAAGCTTCGCACAAAGGAGGAGGAGCATGGGGCTCACGTGGAGCCACATAGCACATTAAACTAATCTTTTTAATGATAAACATATTGTACGTAAGTTTGCATTGAGATTCTAGAAATAATATACTTTCTCCTACCCAAATTAGTTGACTTAAATTTTTAAGATACGGATGAATCTAATACTAAATCATGTCTAAATATAATTAAATTTAAACAAATATAAATCGACTAATTTAGGTTGGAGGGAGTACTATAAAATTATAATATTACTAGATGATACCATGCGCTATAGAGAAAGTATTTCCTTCTCACGGCAACCATGAGAAAAAAATCCAAGATCGATCTGGTGAATCAAGATCGGAAAAACCATACCTATAAAACTGTAATCTTATAACACAACCATTGACTCCGAAAAGATTTCGTCGTCGAACGAAGGCTTTTTATATATTTTTGGTTATAGTTATGATTATGTATTTTCCAAAACCAATCAAGGGAGTAGACGATTTTACGTTGCTAAATAAATGTAAAATGTTTTTGAGAGAAAGATGACCCCAAACCAATAGTTTTTTGGTAAATAAACATGGGGTTTAAAAAGGTAAGATAATGTAAGAAAATCTATGGGGCCCTTCGAAAGTAAAACACAGATTTACGGTTACATCTTTTGCAAAAACAAAATTGGCATGTCTAGTCCGAATAAATTTGAATTACCTGAGAGAGAAATGACTAGTAGTAATTATGCATGCTATGGAGAAATATTTAGGCCGATTCAAAGAAAAAAAAACTTAGGCAGAGGCTATGATATCGATTAACTCGGGCAAGTGAAACACCCGTAAAAATGAGGAATTTATTGCTCACGCTATATTCCCGCGTCTCCAAATTGCAAGGTCAGCCTCCTGACGAACACTCCCCGGACGAGCTAGTGGCCACAGTTTACCCACCTGGCCGTGCCAAACAAACAAACCCAGGAGCATCACCTCATATTCCACACTTTTTCACATCGCTTTGTGCCCTTAACCACAAAAGATCAGTGCTGTTTTTTTTTTTTTTGTCTCTGTGTTTGGATGGAGCAAACAAGAATCGACTTTTCCCCCATGGTGACGCGCAAGCTTGGCACAACACAAAGGAGGAGCATGGGCCTCATGTGGAGCCGCGTGGTTCACAAGATCATCTTGGTGCGCCCGCTGATAAGCATGGGGTGTAGGGTTCTCTAGCGGACCGACCCATTCGATCGCCGCTTGTCCAAAATGGTTCAGACGGTGGACTGAAAAAATCCCTACGACCATGGTCGAGTCGTCATCAGGTGCAGGGGGGCAGGGATCTCGGCTGCCCCGACGCCAACCACCACCCCGGGCGACCCCGACGTATATGGTACCCTCCTAGACTGAGCATGGACATACGTCTGATTAGCATGAGGCCCAACCACCACCCCGGGCGACCCCGACGTATATGGTACCCTCCTAGACTGAGCATGTACATACGTCTGATTAGCATGAGGCCTAGGTAATCTTCACGAGAAGTTGGGAATGAGCTCCGCTTGCTCCTGGTTGCATCGAGGGGGAGTTGGGAATGCGTGCATCGCGACGTGAGAGCGGCGCGACAACTTCGGTCGGCGACGTGGGTAGAGAGTGTGAGAGGGAGTAGAGCCAGCTCCAGTTGACAACGGCTGGTAGACGGGAACCCTAGCCGATGGCCTTTCTCGTCTTGTGTGGATTACGGAAAATGAGAAAACCGACTGACATGGGAGGAGTTCTTCTCGTCCCCTTTCCCAAAAAAATAAGTGCACCTTAAATTACTTGATCGCGACACTTTTTCTTTTACGAATAGGACTCTGCCATTAAAAGAAACATCGAACAGTATAAAGCAGCTCAACAAAAACAACACTTGCTATTGCATCGAAATTATTGGGCAAGAGCATGATATCAATTAACACGACTTAACACGTGCGTTAACAGGATAATAATCTACCTGCAATTAAGCGCAACACACGAATACTGTCGGGAAACACGCATGAAGGGGAGAGGAATTTATCGATCGCACTGTACTCCGTAGACCGTATTACAGTGCCTCCAAATTGCAAGGTCAACCTCCTGACGGACTCCCCTGGATGCACGAGTGGCCACCGTTTGCATATGCCTAAACCCACGTGCCAATCAAACAAAACCCAGCCGCATCCTATTTTTTCCCATCACTTTATTCCCTTAACCACAAAAGCTCGGTGCTGTCTTTTTGTCTCTGTGTTGGATGGAGCAAACAAGAACCAACTTTTCCTCCACGGATAATGGGAACAGTGAAGCGCAAGCTTGGCACAAAGGAGGAGCAAAGCATGGGGCTCATGTGGAGCCACATGGTTCACGAGATCGTCTCGTGGTGCGCCCGCGCCCGCCGAAAAGGATATGGGGTTTACATTTCCCTCCTCCGATTCCTTTTAAGACGGAATCGGAATATGTGCTCGAAACTGCCGGCCGGACCGAGGTAGATGCGGCAGTTGATCGTGTCATCGCGTGGTGATTAATTAAGCTAGTAGATGCAGCCTCAATTACAGTCAGATTGAGGATTTTAAGATGCGAGCTGGCCTTGGTAAGCTCCTACTAGAAATTCTAGTAGTACTAGTAGTAGTTAGAGCTCTCTAGCAGATCTCTTATAACCTACAAAACTTTAAATCAGATAAAAATGTAGACCGACCACTCACGGCAAATGAGGTCGTCCTTTAAATTTTTTGAGAGGGCAGAAAACACGCACCCCCAACCCGCAGAAAACACGGGTTTGGAGGCCGAACCGAGGGTGCTCTCTATTGTGCAAAAACCCTTTAGCGGGAGAGAAGTTCCAGGCCACGCTTGTTCTCCCTCTCTTCGCCCGCCCCGCACCGCCATTGATTCTCCGCGCCCTGCCGATTCTTGCCGCATAGAAGGCGCTCGTCCGCCGCCGCCACCATTCCCCACCGGCGGTAGGTCGTAGGTGGTCGCACCGGTTGGATCCCGATCGCGGCGGAGTTGCGATCGGTCGTGGCCGTCTTGGATGACACGCACATATAAATTCAAACTTCTCCATCGATTAATACATAATATGGTATAGATACAAAGATAACCCCAAGTCGAATATGCTGCTACTGTTGTCTTCGTCATCACCACCGTCTTCGTCGTCGCTGCCTTCCTCCTCCTCCGATTTGATGTGCACGACCCTGGCGGCGTTTGCCTCCCTATTGTGTTCTTCACAGTGTGCAACATTGATGATGTGGTAGATTCCACGGCCTGGCACAGCCCAGAAGGACTACGTCCCATCGGCGTTGGGCAGATCCAAAAGAATCTCCCGCCAGTGAACACCACATATTCCAAGGGCCGCCTTTCGCTCCTTGGTGAACCGCTTTGGCAGTACTCGCTATTGGGAGAGTACCGATCCATATCCCTCTACCACTCAGGCAGGTGGCGGTGATGCTCCTCGATCTTGAGGGCTAACTCATTACCAAGAAAGAGCGGCGGCATGGGCACCCCGATGAAGCTGATTTTGAAGCCGGGATAGCGTCCTGCACGGCGGCGCAAGAATAGTGTACCATGTGAAGTGGATGGCCACGTACCAGTTGAGAGAAGGCCTCTCCATGGCCGACCGGCGGCGGGGAGGGGAGAATGAATGAACCGGCCATCCGCATGCACTTAAAAGGGCGGAGACGGGCAAGCGGTGTCATGGGTTAATCCACCGACCATTTTTTTTGCCTCGTATTTAAGTTTAAGTTGCAAATTATGTGTAAATTGTGTGGAATTTTAAAAAATCCAATGGTTTTACGATCTCGGGCCGTATTCTCTTTCGCCATCCGCATATGCAATGTCTGCTTGGCTGCAGCCCGCGCGAGCCCGCAAAACGCGTTTTCCGCAAACTTATCCACGTTCAAAGCATGTGAGATAAGAGGTGTGCTAGAGATGCTTTTAGATCAGCGTGCCCAAAAACCTCAAATTGAAGAACTTGAAGAGAAATTTACATGGACAAAACAAATAACAGGGAATTCTAACCGAGAAAAGAACCGTACTATATACACGATCATTTCCATCAGATGTAGGACACACAGGATCTTAAACCTTCGTGTGTGCCACCAAGGTGCAGTGCTCCGCAGGAAATAGTCCCCACTACCCACCGCTAGAGAAACCAGTTTTCGTCAATTTGTTTGCTCAAATTTAGTACTCCTTACGTCCAGAAATAACTGTTTTTTTTTCAGACAAAAGAGGATTTTATTACTCAATAGGGATTACAATCTGGTTATGGTCGAGGAAATGTAGAAGACACTCAGACCCGAACCACACCAAGTCATAGTTCTGCTTTTTACTCGCGAAATTCGCGAGGCAGTGACTAGCCTTATTTTGTGTATGATCCACCTTTACAAAAGAAATCACTCAGGTTACCACTAACTAAGGCTTTAATCTCTAAAATAAGATGGGTAATTGACGACCGATCTTGCATATTCTCCATGATTGAAGCTACTAGACCGGCACAGTCCAGTTCTATTATAATTGGCTTATCTATCCACCGTAAGGCTAAAGAAAGTCCTTCATAACAAGCCAATGTTTCAGTTTCTAGAGGGTCTGCACAAACGATCAGTTGTCGACAAGCAGAGAAAATAACATGACCATATTCATCCCTCATGAGCATACCAGCACCAGCAATACCATCTTCTGATTTAAAGGAACCATCGCAATTTAATTTAACCCACCCCAATGGTGGCTTCAGCCAATTCTTGTCGGGGGTTCCTTCCTCTTTTGAGTAACTAGATCAGCCTTAACACCAATTTTCAATGTTTGCTTCCCTTTAATCAGTTCTTTAGTTGATAACTCACGTATTTGACTGAAATGATATCCAACAAGAAACTGCTTGGACCCTTCAATCAAGGGCAAAGGTTTAGCATGTATGATTTTATTGTGAGCGTACCATGCTCGCCAAGATGTTAGCAATATTGCTTCAATCATATTTGGCTGTGCTGAAACAATCACAAACTATAACTGTCTTTGGTTTGGTAAAATTTGAATATATCTATATATTAAAATATATCTAGATAAATTTAAATCTAGATAAACTCAAACCAATCATTTCTATACGGAGGAAGTACATGATACTTCACTTCCGATAAGCGCGACATGCTCGTAAATCGGGATCCTTTGCTGGGTGTCCATGGACAGCGAAGTAGCAGTAGCAGCTTTCAGTACTAAAATATCACTGTGATCTTTTTTGGGCATTACATTATTCTCAAGTGTCAGCGCAGCCGGAGGACGATTGGCTGCCTAGATCCTACAGATCGCGCTGCAGTCTCAGCCCTGCTCGCATCGCACGAACGCACGTGCTCCCCCTTCCCCGTGAACGAACTCACGTTTTTTTAGGGCTTTCCGTTTGTTGAACCTGTTTGTTTATGCGTTCCGTTCGTGAGTTTGTGTCAGCTCGTGAGGCCACGTAGTCGACTGGTCGGTTGACGGGCCGGGCTAGATGCAAAGCGGGCTGAACAGAGAGCGTCTGTCAACGGGCCGAAAATGGATCCTCAAGAACTTCGTACAAGATTAAAAAAACCTCGTGCATCTTTTCTACTCTTACTGTCTTAAAATAGGTATCGAAAATTTGTCTAAATTTTAATGTATCTGTAGAGTATGATATCTTTTCTTCTACAACATTCATAATTTCACGACAAGTCCTATTGCTCTTCTCCTATCGCTTTCTTTTTTCAAAACCCTAGCCGCTAGTGTCGCTCTCCTCCATCTTTGTTGACCACTCATTTGTAATATTTCTTCAGTATGTAATATTTATTTTTTTCACGACAAGTCATATTGCTCTTCTTCAGTTTCTAATGTGGCTGACGAGAAGGAAATCTTGTCTCCGTTTGTAATATTTCTTCAGTTTGTTTGTGTGTCCCGGCTACATCGCTTAGATGGTGACGTTGGTATTGCCTTAAGTAAAAGTTCCTCGTCTCGCGCTTGGTTTTACGTTGGTGAGGGGATTGTAAGTTTTTTGTTGTCGTTTTCATGGATGATGGGTTGTTTTTGTTGTTGTGCTCGGCATGGCTTAGTTGGAACCGTCCATGACAACGATGTCTTCTTCAAGTTTCTCTTCTTTTGAGCACCTTTTGTGAGCAAGCTCGCTGCTCTGGTCTGGCGATCTTGACGTGGTTGCGCGTCTTGGCTGGGATGGTGTTCATGTTAGTATGTTTGGCACGATTGTGAAACTCTATCATATGCGCCAATCAATGGTTAATTCAGATAGATTTTGTCATCTGAAGTATCTTGTGCATATATAGTTCGGTTGTATTCATTATTTTTTCTTATCTAATATACTCCATGTGTTTGATTTAATTTCAAAAAATACATAATTTTTATTGCTTGAAAATTAGGACAAGTAAAATTGCCAAACCAGAACGGCTTTTGCCTCCTGTGTCGATCTCATGGAGTCACGGGCGACTCCAGGGGCTCCCAACCCTAGCCAAAAAAAAGCTTCCCGCACCTTCTTCCCAAGGCCGCTGGTTGTGGTCGTGCATCTTGACCGTCAAAGACGGGGATAGAGGAGGCGCACCCGACGGCTCATTTTTTGCACGAAGAGGCGGTTTTTTTTAATGGCACGGGGAAGGATTGTCATAGACCGTATGACCGGCGATTGAGCGGTGATGCCAGGCCGACTCGGAGGTGGTAGAAGCCAGGTCGACATTGGTTGGTCATGGCAAAGTCTTGCTTGCATGTTATCCTTTGGTTAGTGGTTTTATTGCGCATTATTCGGTTGTATCCTTTGTCTTTTTAATCTAATTTACTCTATGTGCTCGATATAATTCCAAAGATTTTTATTGCTAGAAAACTAGGATAAATAGGATGGATGGATAGAGACACGGGCAATGTATTTTCAGCTCAAAAGATCAATTAACCGATGATGAAAGTGAAATAAAGAGGGGAGCGGTGGCCATGGCCGGCGGCATAGATACCCAAAAGCTCCATCAAAGCTTTACCCTGTCCACGAGGGCACTTCCTTCCTTCTTGGTTCCAGTAACTTCTTCCCTTTATAAATACCCGCCGAGCTCCGCTACCGAATGCTAAACCGCTAGGAGGCCCCAAACAGAAGCCGCTCTTCTTTTTGCGCCATTAAAATACTCTAGCCAGAAGAAACTCTCCGAAGCGCACCGGTGCCCATACCTTTCTTCCACCTCGGCCTCGGTACGCTTCACTCCTCCATCCCCCGACCACGACCACTGGGTTTCAGTAGCGCACTGCAGCTCCGAGCGGAGTACGTACTCGCACGAGACGACACACTGTGCCGCTTGCTTGTGCACCCGTGTTTGATTTCGTTCCGCGAGCTGCTGTGGAAATTAGCTAGGGAGTCGAGGCGGGTGATGTACGGCGCGCCGCCGTCCAAGGACCTGAACCTGTCAATCCAGCAGCAGCAGCCGGTTGCCGGTGTGCGCACGCCGCCGCAGATGAGCTCGCCCGGGCTGCTGCGGTACAGGTCGGCGCCGAGCACTCTGCTTGGCGACGTGTGCGGGGACTTCCTCCCGGCCACTGGCGCCGGCGATGCGCACGGCCGTGCGGGTGGGAGCCCGGACCATGCCTCCGACGCCGTCTTCTCCCGGTTCCTTGCTGGCCCGCCCCGCCCTGCCGCTAGCCACTTTCCGACTGACACGGCCGCCTCCATGGCCTCACAGCAGCAGCTGATGTATCAGTCGCAGCAGCAGATGGCGGCCATGGAGGGCCTGTTCCGCACCGCCAGCTCCGGCGGCACTGACCCGGCCGACGCCGCCACCGGCGGAGGCAACAACGGCCTGGTCCGGCAGAGCAGCTCCCCGGCCGGGTTCATCAATCATCTGAACATGGACAACGGTTGGTACTACTTAAATTTCTCCTCTACTGTTCGAGCTTTTCTTGGTTCTCGCGCCTTACGCAGCATCAGCAATCATGAGCTAGGCTAGATAGAGTAGCAGCAGCTTTCCACTTCTGGAACCGTCGCGTGGCGCAATTAATGGACACACTGCTGCTGCTGCCACTGCTCGTAGGATACGGGAACATGCTCAGGACTGGCATGGGCGGCGGCGGCGGATACAGGAACGGCGACGCGCGGCTCAAGGGGCAGCTGAGCTTCTCGTCGCGGCAGGGGTCGGTGATGTCGCAGATCTCGGAGATGGTCAGCGAGGAGCTGGGCGGCGGCGGCAGCGACGTCGACGAGGCCGGCAGCAACGGCCCCGCGCGCGGCGGCCCCTACGGCGGCATCATCCCCGGGTACCCGATGGGCGCCTCCCCGGGTGGCTGGGACGAGCCCTCGCCGTCCCCGTCGCCGTCCCTGCCGCTCTCCGACGGCCTGTCCGCTGGAACCGTGAAACGCCCCCGCGACGCCGCCGCCGCCAAGAACGGCGCGTCGCGGCAGCTGAAGCAGCAGTTCAGCCTGCCTGCTGCGAGCGGCAAGCCGTCGCCGGAGATGGCGGCCATCGAGAAGTTCCTCCAGTTCCAGGACTCCGTGCCGTGCAAGATCCGCGCCAAGCGCGGCTGCGCCACCCACCCCCGCAGCATCGCCGAACGGGTACGTACGTAGCAAGTTAAACTGCCAGTCGTGCCATGACGCCGATTGATCGGTCGAACTGACGCCCTGGTATCGATGCAGGTGAGGAGGACGAAGATCAGCGACCGCATCCGGAAGCTGCAGGAGCTCGTCCCCAACATGGAAAAGGTAAAAAAATTCCGACGATCACCCGTACTACGAGCAAACGCCAAGTCCGTACCCTGGACCGCTGCACGATCGATTTAACCCCAATAGTAGCAAAATCGTTGGGCAGTGCATGATTCGTTCTTTGCCGCATTTGGTTCGCGCGCCATGGATGGACCACGCCGCGCGCGCGCGCTGCTTCAAGCTAGCTATGCCGTCGTACTCACTCACTGGGTTCGCTTGTCATGACTGCAGCAAACAAACACGTCGGACATGTTGGATCTGGCTGTCGACTACATCAAGGAACTCCAGATGCAGGTCAAGGTATGTATGTGTCATGTGTGTATGGCCACACCATCGATCGACCCCCATGCTCTGGTGCTAGTACTGCATTTTTACCTAGCTAGCTAGTGATAGTGAGACCGAGTACAGTAGGTAATCTCGTTGCGTTGCGTTGCGTGCTCGCAAGAGATGTTGAAATCGGATAGATCTGCCCTGTGGACGAGGGCAGGGGGCAGCTTTAATTAATTATTAGGCCTATATCCAAATCCCTTCACGTGCATTCTCCTAGTTCGCTGATCGAGTGTGACCTTTTTTTCCCTGCCGACCGTATTCTGGAATTTCTCAAACTTGACCACAAATTATTAGTTACTCTCAAAGCGGAAACCTCAAACAAAGCCCATGTTATCTCGGGTTATCTCAAAGCGGAAACCTCAAACAGAGTCCATGTTATCTCGGGTTTTCATAAGTTGAAAATTTCGATTTTTATTTCAAAAAGAAATCAAGCTAAATCCTAGCTCCGTTTCAAATTAACCGGCGCAGATTTAGACGAAAATGTTACCTAAATCTGTCTAGGTTGAATGAACCTATGTCAATTAGTTTGGAACTAGGCAAGCAATAGAATATCAGAATCTAGCTCACCCTCTTCTTGGATCCATCTTCCATATCAAAAGGGAAGTCAATGGAGTAGCTCACAACTGTGCTCAACAGGCAAGAAGATCAATAGGATCTGAGCCTACTTGTTCTTGCAGGAACCCAGCTCATAACAGCCAGTTATGCCCAATCTTGGCTGCTATCGACACGATACGGCAAATTGGGTTTGTAATCCTTGATGTACAATGTTTTTGAGCTGCAATATATTTGGGTGCGTCAGCACCCATTCTCTGTTCGAAAAAAAAAAAAAGTAGATGTCTACCTTGTATGTTCAAATTTATGCAGATTTAGAATTTCTGTCCTTGTATTTTTTTTGAATGCCTACTTAGATCGAGCGACATTTTTGTGATCTTTATTGTAACCCAAAATGCAACTTATTTTCAGGAATAATTTAGATATATGTTGGTAGAATGTATCTTTTCTCTGCAAGAAGTTCAGAACGTTTTGAAAACTTTATAATATGGTTTTTCATTTCATTTTATTTTGACAACTCCTGGCTCCCAAGAGCCCCCCGGGAAGCCATGTGTTCTATACCTCTTCTCAAAGTTGCTAATAATAATAAATGGTAAACTTGTTGATTCGCTGAAGGTGATGAACGAGGGGCGGACGAGCTGCACCTGCTCGGCGAGCAGGCAGAAGCGCTTCGCCAGCTGATCAAGCTCAGCCGCCGCCGGTGCAATGCGCCACGGCCGCATGCCAACGACGCCGGAAGAGCGGAAGAAGCATCTGCCGTATATGCCCGTGCACCGCCGAAATACTTCATAGCATCCTTCCTTTTTCGGGTCTAGGCTCCTTAGCTATTAGTAGAAAGTTCGTCGTTTAACCGTGTAGTAGCACTGTCCGTCCGGCCCTGCGGAACAGAGGGCGTGACAGTGGTGCAGTCAGCAATCAATCGATCATCAAGGCGGGATCGGGTTTGTGTATGCTACGTACGACAGGTCATTAGCGGGCGTCTGGGCCCTGCAGAAACATGGGCCGGGCCCACATGTCGGTGACGTTTCTCAAGCTTGGTTTTAATTTTGTTATCCCCTTTATGGCATGGCTAGGTTTGGATTGTGATGAAGTGTACATATACCTTGCAATAATATAATTGTAGTTTTACGCCACTGAAATTTTGCTTTTTTTATTTACTGGTACCGTAAACAGTCCTATGTGTTCGATGTGAAGTACAGTAATTTTATTTGCAAAAGAGCTGTGGTTTGGCTTGGCATCCAACCTGGTGTCCGTGAGTGAGGTACTCTCACTCCTTGAAGTCGATTCGTTTGGCTTTCCGTGCCAACATGCGCAGGCGGGGTCGGCTTGCGCGCGAAGCTGAACGAAGAAATGTCTTTCTTTTTTCCTTCTTTCTTTCATGTTGTCAGCCGTCACTCACTCCCTCTGGAAAAAAAAAGGAGAACTGTTGTCGGCCGGCCGTCGCTGTCTCCTGATCCTCTGCTCTGCTGCTGGCGCTGCGATCGGTCCGCCTCTCGAAAACCACGGCCGCCTGCCTGCGTGGCGGCTTACCTGTCCCGCCGCTGGTCGCGTGGCGCGGCTGTCTCTGCGGTGACCGTTACACGTGGGCTGGTTAGAGTGTACACGTGGCCCGTTATCCGTTTTTCTCGGCCGGGCCGGCCGGCTGGTCCGCGCGTCTCTGCCGTGCGTGCCGGCTATAGCCGCCGATCGGCGTCGCGGAAACGGTGGCTGGAGCTGTCAGCGATGTCTATGCTAGCTGCTGTGTCGGTGCTTCTGTTTAGGTACTCTGTAACGAGGAAAGACGACAAGAACTGTGACGGGCTGAGAGAGTGACTGCTGTGAGGTGTGAATCGTGAGACCGGCCGCATCCAACTCGGGATGTCGGCATGTCGCATATCTCCCTGTGAAAAACGACCGGTAAATCTGGGCAAATTTGTTTACATAGTTATCATTACGATGATTTGCTTGATCTTAGGCTGACCAAGATTTAGGTTAGCTCAATCTTGAGATAAAATAATTCACTTTTGCTTCGGTGTCTCTTCTTTTTTTTCTTTCAAATTTTGATAACAAGGAGGGGGAGGGGTGACACCGAAGCACATCTCTAAATAATTTGGTTAGCACTCGGTCATTCTAGAGACTGGTTCGTGATTGGTGTGCATCTATGAGTTACAAATGGATAGCGAGAGAGTTTTTGTCAGACATATTTCGTTGCAACTCAGAAAAAATTGCTGACACGGTAAAAATAGTTCATGCAGTACACTGAAATATTCATGTAGGCCCTATTTGGAACAACGGAAAAGCATAAGATTTTTGGAGGATAGGATTTCTATAGGAAAAATCCCTATGGTGTCGTTTGGAACAAAGGAATAGGAATCTAAGATTTCTTTGAAATTCCTATGATATATTCTATTTCATAGGAATTTTGTAGGAAAACTAACGTGAGGTTAGCATGTTTTCATCTCCTTGTGCCTATAATTCTTGCGGTTTTCATGTGTGACATCCAAACGACACCCTCAAACTTTTCCTATTGTTTTGTTTCCGGTAGGAATTTGAGCATACATGACATCTCAATTCCTACATTTTTCTTATTACTACGTTTTGCATTCCTGCGTTCCAAGCGGGGTTGTAGTGTTGCAACTAAGGAAATGTTATTCATACAATGGCATGGTTCACGTGGTATTCTTTTCACATGGTGCAGCTTGCGATGATGTCACTCGTCCGAGAGTTAGAAAAACCTATACTTAAGTTCTTATATTTTTTAGAAACCGAATACAATGCAGACAGAGACAAGTACGAGATCAGAGTCGGGAGAAGAGAAAAAACTACTCCCTCCGTTTTAATATATAAGATGTTTTAGCTTTGTGAAGTAAATATATAAAAACTTATTTTAGTAGGTAGGTTCACTCAGATTTGGAGTCAATCTAGACACTAAAAGAAGTCTAGATCCATTTTCTTCATAAACCTAAAACATTTTATATTTTAAAACAGAGGGAGTACATTTCTAGTAGTGTCGTTACCTAAACCTTTAGTATTCCGTCCAATTCATATAATTATCGTTAAATCGGCAATACTATATCTAGCACTGAAAGCTTGTTTTGATAATATATAGACTGGGGGGAGTAAAACATTCCGTGTGTTGTCCATATAAAGTGTGTTGTCATAATCATTTAAAAATATGTTTTTATGTTGAAACTGAAAAGGAAAGGAAGGTGTGGTCAACACGTTGAAAACAATACACAATTAATGAAGAAACCGTGTCCGTACGTCGTGTGGTAGAATGGACGAAAATAACCTCAAAAAATAACAATTTCACGAAATGAACTCCGGCCAGAAGAAATTCACGGAACTAACCCTTTTTGCAACGCCATACGGCTGGCGCAGACCTCAAGAGCGGGCGCCATTAGGCTGGCGCCAAGACTGCCAGCGTGGAGCCTCGGGCCCGGTCCCGATAGCGGCGCTTGAGGCGTGGCCAGACTGTAGTCTGGCGCCTGGCGCCGCACTTTAGGTCTTGTACCAGCGCGGCGCCAGCCACCCAGTCCACTTCCTCTCAGACGCACAGGAGTTCTAGCGGCGGCGGCGGCGGCTCTTCTCCCCCCTCCACCTTCTCCCTCCTAGTGTCCAAATCGGAAGCCTCTCTCCGTGGAGTTCGATCCCCCCAAGTGCCTTGAGGTATTCTTCCCCTTCATCTTTGATTTGACCCATTAATTTCTTGTTTTTGGTCCATATCTTGTAAACCCTAGTTTGTTTTGTAAGATGCATGGTAGAATGTTCTTGTATTGGCATATGGGTTGGTATTGTGTTCATGTTGTTAGCATGGGTATCTATTAAGTGTGTTGACCATGGTATTGTTGTTGTGATTATGTTAGGCATGGCAAGAATTGTTCATGTTCACCATGTAGACAAGGATGCTTTTTTGAGAGGTAACATAGAACCGGACCCGGACGAGCTCGATTTGGTGTTTGAGCGTACTCCAACATATGCCGAGGTCTTGGAGCAATTGAGGATTGAATTGAAATGGATGGATGTGGCATCCGCAAAACCACTACTAGAAAATCGCGTTGAATTTGTGCATTGCATCGTCATCATCATGCATTGTTTGCTAAAACTATGTTTGCAAAGCCCGTGTTGTTTTCTAAACGCCCCTCTTTATTTTCAAACATCAAAACCGGGTCCCCGGAATATTTTGTTTTGGCCGCTATCGGTTTGCCAACGGCCCGTTTAAAACAAATAAAATTTATATTTAATTTTGTAGGGGCAGTCGAACGGGCCAACCCGACCCGAACGACCGCCCCAGGTTTTTACAAACGGTCCACCCCAACCTGCCCCATCTAAATCCTAAGACTACCCAGAAAACTACCCCAACCCAACCTCCACATCACTCCCTCCAATCCCTGCTTGCCACCTCACCCAACCGGCCCCTCCCTCACAGTACACGCACACCAACCACCTCCCATCCCTCAACCCGGGCCCGCCCCGACCCCACAGCCCCACCGACAACCTCTGTCCCAGCGCCTCCCCTCTCCCCCACGCTTTCTTCTCCACCCCGCACGCGACCCCCACGTTCGCTCAGACCACCGCCGCCATCCCTCGCCGCCCGGCCACGCCGCCTCACCTCCGCCCGCCCAAGACGCTCTGCTCTCTGGCCGCCAACCTCAAGACGCCACTCCCACATGAAGCTTCGCCACCGCCCTCGGCCTCTCCTTCCCGGTGCCGACGCCGCTCCTTCCTCTGGCTTTGGCCCGCCACGGCCATTGCTTTCGACCGCAACCGCGCCCAGTCCTTCATCCTCGGCCGCCACGGGCCTTCCCGTCCGCCCCAGCGGCCGACTACCGCGCCGCTGCCGCCGCCTGCCTCGCCCCCGCCTCAGGCGCCTGCCCCGCCTCCCGCTGGCCAGCCCTAGCCTCGCCCGAGCTCACCAACGCCGCGAGTGTTAAGACGTGGCGATGCTCTTGCCGCAAGAGAAGCGATGGTGTTGGCACTATTGTTGGAGACTCTCGAGTGACAAGCTTGATGGGAACCGACAAGATCTTCTTATAGGAACAAGACGAACCCGAAAAGCAAAACTCGTCTCATCGACAAGATCGCCGGGCACCGAGAAGGGACCGTGACCTCGGCCCAAGAACGTCGTCGCGAACACCAAGACCTTCCTCGAGCACCAAGTAATCCGTTTGAACCGCGAAGACCGAACCTCGCCAAGATCCCTTGCGAGACCTGCGAAGACCGAACCCGGAGGTGGGTACCAAGACCACAATGCGACAAGTACTTCTTCCGGATCCGAGCACCGAGAACTTCCATGACGCCGAGCCGGACGATGACCGCCAAGATCGCCACGAGACTGACAAGCACTTCATCCCGAACGCCATGACCGTCAACGTGATCCGAAGACCCCGGATGCGCCAAGACCTACCCCCTCGATGTCCGAGAACGGTCCCGTCAAGTTCGTCGAACCCTGAACCCGAGATCTGACCCCCGTCGAACCCTAGACCCTGACCCCGAACCCGGAACCCCAAGATCGTCGAGCCCCCTCCGATGTGTGAACCCTTTTCCTCGATACCCTATTTTATAACATAATACAACTTGTCGCATATTAAATGCTCATGCATGCATCCTTGCCTGTGGTTGGGGGCCTTATGCCGATTCACCTAATAATTAAATATGGGGCCCATATGTGGGCAATTCTAGTCTCAGATCGGCCTCATTTAAACTTGTGTAGCGAACCGGTATCTTATCTTGCCTTGTTAAAACAACATTTAAATTGCGGGGGTTCTAAACAACTTGCACCATTTAATTAATTGGCGGGACCCCGGTTCCGCTTAATCTTGACCTAATTGCGTCGCATCTTGCCATGTCATACATCATACATGCATCATGCCGATCTTCTGCCGTTGTATTAAATATTGCATCCGGTGTTTCTTCTAGTGTTTTGCTTCTTTGCGGATAAGGCCGTTGAGTTGATGTGAGCTTCGCCCCGATCTTCGGGGAAAACCTTCGACAATGTTTTCAGGCGAGCATCTCCCCCTTTCTACCTATCTTACTTTTATAGTGTTTTATTCCCTCCTGTTGATCTATTGCTATCTGTGTTGCGATGCTTTAGTTTCTGCATTCGTGATATCCCTGGCCTTATATTGCCTTGGACACATCCTATTACTTATTGTTTGGTAGATAGTTGGACTTGCGCGTCGTAGTCGCTTGCTTAAATCTTGTGTGTGTTGTCAAGTGCCTCGATTCTTGATGTATTGCCGCATGTTGATGTTGGAGATGATTCTAGTTTTACTTATTGTTCACTTTAATTCCGTTTAACAACTAAAATTGAATAAGCGAGGCATCGGGTGATAGAAAATATTTGGTTTCAACGCCCACTTGTGTCCCGTAAGACCCCGAGTACTTGATACTGTTCCTTGATTTATCGCGCTATCCACATCCGGGAGGTATATGGGACCCCCCTGAGCCAGAGCTTGATTCATTCTTATTTCTTGGGGCCACAAACTAGTTTGAGGTTTTATTTACGATCCTGTACTTATGCCATGCTACCGCTTTATTTACGATTGTGCGAGGAGCACACTGTCTTTAGGATCAATGGCACGATTCTGTGTCGACAAGCCCAGCCACACTTTCGGGTTCCCGATGCTCACACCGTCCCATAACCTTGAGGCCGTCTCGAGCTTGCTTACTGCTATGGATTCTACTCTAAGGGTGGCCCCAAATATTTCGAATCCTGTGATTGTTCAGTCGTGAAAGCCTCGTTGGGTTTTGTTTTGGTTTTTCCGAGGTTGATCGAGCGTGTGTTGCTATTGGTGCACCCCGCCGGTAAAACTTTCAAAGCCGTGTCCGCGGATATGGACGACTTGGAGCATGATCTCGATCATAGACAAGCATAACTAAAGTTTACTGCTATAAATTTGACTTATAATGACTAGTAATCAGCTTCACTATAATGGAATGGCTAACTAATACTGCCCACAATTGCTTGTTTGGTTGTCGCTTGCGACAATTGTACCTGAATAGTAAGTATTGCAACTACAATGAAATGGCTGAATAAAAGTACCAACAACTGCTGGGTTTTGGGTTTATCTCCTACTATTCATACCTGATTAGTAAGTGATACAACTCTAACGGAATGGTTAATTAAAAGTGCCCACTGCTTACTTTATCAGGATGATTATCTAAACCTGACTATTAATTGCTGCAACGATAACTGAATAAGTAAAACTGCCAACTGTGTGGGTTCCTCGGTTGACTTCCTCGTTTGGTCTCGAGGGGGAAACACCAGGATGGGTTTGTTTGGTGCTAGCTTCAGGTTGGATCCGGATAGGTCATTCTTACCCCTCTCTGATAACCGCCAGTTGTATCGAGTCTCTATAGGTTGTTCGGTATGTCACGCCGCCGATCCACCATACCTATGTAGGCGAGGACCGCCGAACTCTAGCCTCGCCGTGTACTGGCCTCAGTACTGACGCTCCTTCTTTTTTTTTTTGCCCTTTGTCGGCACCCCTTTTGTTTAAGCAGGTTTTGAGATCGACGCCGTTGGCAGGGTTACCCTTCCGGCTTGGCCTGGGCAGGGTTATGGACGCCATTGGTTATTCTTCAGGGCTCTTAGCCCCATTTGCTTCTTGTCCGTAGTCGGACGTTCTATCATTTTCAAGGTGATTTGGATCTTGTATATTATATCTCTTCTTGACTCTTTGAGTCATGTTATATATATCTGCTCATGGGTCCCATCGAGGACTGTTGTGTAATGTTATTACTGCTTTCCACCGCACGAAAGTGCTGGTGGCACCTTTGAATCGCTTTCTATGCGGGTTTGGTGAATTTTGCCCAAATTTGCATAGGTCCGATTCGAGGGTGTTACAGAGTGGTATCGAGCTCGCAGCTACGATTCGATACAAGTCCAAACTGAGGATAACCTAGCTAACTAGTAGTAGAGTGTCAAAACTATTTTTGAAAATCGGTTGGATAGTTCGATTAGGTCGATTTTACTCCTTACCCTCCGCTCCTCCTCTTACCTCTACGTGTTTTGAATCTGCTCTCTTCTCTTTCTTCGAGTCCAGGAATTCTCGTGGTTGGGTTTCCGTCGTACCTTCAGGGTTTCTCTTTCTCCCTTTTTCAACGGAGGTGCTACGATCATCAGTCTGCAACTTGTCTGTTGTACCCTTCCTCCAATCTATTGTTCTTGAGCTCTTTATCTATGTGTGTTCCTTGCTGGACATCAGTGTCGTTGAAAAACACAGGAGAAGGACGAGCATTGGTGAAATTGGAGTATACCTTGAGCATGTGTTGTTCATGCCAATGGAATCATCGCGAAGCCTAATCATTGTGTCTTTCATACGATTTCTGCTGGCATCATCCCTTTGTTCCGGATACGCTTTGTGAAGATCTTGACCGATTCCGAGAGTTGGTTGCTTAGTCCGTCTATTCGTGCGAGTAATGGTTTGAGTGGATGGAGTAGCTACCTACCACGCTCTTATCATTCGCTCTTGTACGTTGAATCGGATCCAGTAGTTTACTCTATCCATGGAAGTTAGAGGTGGCCTTACCTTCAACTTCGTCCTTTGTTTCCCCGGAGTGTTCTCTCGCCGATCAGGAGCAACGACCCTTTGTTGGTGGTGCCGCCGATTTCAAGATGACGGATGAACCCTTGTTAGTGGTGTCGCGAGGATCTACATGAAGCGAGGAGATGCCGTTCGCCGACCTTCCTTCCGGTACCATGAGGCGGATCTCGAGGGCGAGATCCATTGTTAGTGGTGTCGAATTGTGGCATCCCGCAAAACCACTACTAGAAAATCGCGTTGAATTTGTGCATTGCATCGTCATCATCATGCATTGTTTGCTAAAACTATGTTTGCAAAGCCCGTGTTGTTTTCTAAACGCCCCTCTTTATTTTCAAACATCAAAACCGGGTCCCTGGAATATTTTGTTTTGGCCGCTATCGGTTTGCCAACGGCCCGTTTAAAACAAATAAAATTTATATTTAATTTTGTAGGGGCAGTCGAACGGGCCAACCCGACCCGAACGACCGCCCCAGGTTTTTACAAACGGTCCACCCCAACCTGCCCCATCTAAATCCTAAGACTACCCAGAAAACTACCCCAACCCAACCTCCACATCACTCCTCCAATCCTCGCCACACCTCACCCAACCGGCCCCTCCCTCACAAAGACACGACACCAACCACCTCCCATCCTCAACCCGCCCGACCACAGCCCCCACCGACAACCTCTCCCTCCCACGCTTTCTTCTCCACTCGCGACCCCACGTTCGCTGCACCACCGCCGCCCATCCTCGCCGCCCCACCTTCGCTTCCGCCCGCTGCTCGCTACAGCCGCCGCCGCCGCCGCTCTCTGCAGCTGCCGCCAACCTCAGACGCCACTCCCGGCCATGAAGCCGCCACCGCTGCCCCGCCTCTCTCCTTCCGGTGCCGACGCCGCTTCCTCTCAGGCTCGGTCCGCCGGCCGCCTCAGCTTTCGACCGCAACCGCCGGCCAGTCCTTCATCTCGCCGCCACCGGGCCTTCCCGTCCGCCTCACGGCCAGCGACCTCGCCGCCCGGCATGCCGTGCTCGCCTGCCTCCGCCTCGGTCCCCCGTCCGCGAGGCGCCCTCTGCCCCGCCTCCGGCTGGCCAGCTCCTAGCCCCTGCCTGAGCTCACCAACGCTGCGAGTGTTAAGACGTGGCGATGCTCTTGCTGCAAGAGAAGCAGTGGTGTTGGCACTATTGTTGGAGACTCTCGCGAGTGACAAGCTTGATGGGAACCGACAAGATCTTCTTATAGGAACCGAAGACGGAACCCGAGTGCCAAAACTCGTCTCATCGACAAGATCGCTTTTCGGGCACCGAGAAGGGACCGGTGACCTCGGCCCAAGAACGTCGTCGCGGAACACCAAGACCTTCGCCTCAGAGCACCAAGTAATCCGTTTGAACCGCGAAGACCCGAACCCTCGCCAAGATCCTCGGTGCCGAGACCTGCGAAGACCGAACCCGGAGGTGGGTACCCCGAAGACCACAATGCGACAAGTACTTCTTCCCGGATCCGGAGCACCGAGAACTTCCCGCGGACGCCGAGCCCGGACCCGATGACCGCCAAGATCGCCACGAGACCGACAAGCACTTCATCCCGAACGCCATGACCGTCAACGTGATCCGAAGACCCCGGATGCGCCAAGACCTACCCCCTCGATGTCCGAGAACGGTCCCGTCAAGTTCGTCGAACCCTGAACCCGAGATCTGACCCCCGTCGAACCCTGGACCCTGACCCCGAACCCGGAACCCCAAGATCGTCGAGCCCCCTCCGATGTGTGAACCCTTTTCCTCGATACCCTATTTTATAACATAATACAACTTGTCGCATATTAAATGCTCATGCATGCATCCTTGCCTGTGGTTGGGGGCCTTATGCCGATTCACCTAATAATTAAATATGGGGCCCATATGCGGGCAATTCTAGTCTCAGATCGGCCTCATTTAAACTTGTGTAGCGAACCGGTATCTTATCTTGCCTTGTTAAAACAACATTTAAATTATGGGGTTCTAAACAACTTGCACCATTTAATTAATTGGGACCCCGCTTAATCTTGACCTAATTGCGTCGCATCTTGCCATGTCATACATCATACATGCATCATGCCGATCTTCTGCCGTTGTATTAAATATTGCATCCGGTGTTTCTTCTAGTGTTTTGCTTCTTCGCGGATAAGGCCGTTGAGTTGATGTGAGCTTCGCCCCGATCTTCGGGGAAAACCTTCGACAATGTTTTCAGGCGAGCATCTCCCCCTTTCTACCTATCTTACTTTTATAGTGTTTTATTCCCTCCTGTTGATCTATTGCTATCTGTGTTGCGATGCTTTAGTTTCCGTACCCGTGATATCCCCTGCAGCCTTATATTGCCTTGGACACATCCTATTACTTATTGTTTGGTAGATAGTTGGACTTGCGCGTCGTAGTCGCTTGCTTAAGTGCTGTTGTGTGTTGTCAAGTGCCTCAGTTGCTGATGTATTGCCGCATGTTGATGTTGGAGATGATTCTAGTTTTACTTATTGTTCACTTTAATTCCGTTTAACAACTAAAATTGAATAAGCAGAGGCATCGGTGGGTGATAGAAAATATTTGGTTTCCGAACGCCCACTTGTGTCCCGTAAGACCCCGAGTACTTGATACCTGTTCCTTGATTTATCGCGCTATCCACATCCGGGAGGTATATGGGACCCCGAGCGAGCTTGATTCAGACTTATTTCTTGGGGCCACAAACTAGTTTGAGGTTTTATTTACGATCTGTACTTATGCCATGCTACTTTATTTACGATTGTGCGAGGAGCATCGCTGTTTAGGATCAATGGCACGATTCCGGTGTCGACAAGCCCAGCCACACTTTCGGGTTCCCGATGCTCACAGTCCCCATAACCTTGAGGCCGTCTCGAGCTTGCTTACCCGCTATGGATTCTACTCTAAGGGGTGGCCCCCTGAAATATTTCTGAATCCTGTGATTGTTCAGTCGTGAAAGCCTCGTTGGGTTTTGTTTTGGTTTTTCCGAGGTTGATCGAGCGTGTGTTGCTATTGGTGCACCCCGGCCGGGTAAAACTTTCTGAAAGCCGTGTCCGCGGATATGGACGACTTGGAGCACAGTATCTCGATCATAGACAAGCATAACTAAAGTTTACTGCTATAAATTTGACTTATAATGACTAGTAATCAGCTTCACTATAATGGAATGGCTAACTAATACTGCCCACAATTGCTTGTTTGGTTGTCGCTTGCGACAATTGTACCTGAATAGTAAGTATTGCAACTACAACGAAATGGCTGAATAAAAGTACCAACAACTGCTGGGTTTTGGGTTTATCTCCTACTATTCATACCTGATTAGTAAGTGATACAACTCTAACGGAATGGTTAATTAAAAGTGCCCACTGCTTACTTTATCAGGATGATTATCTAAACCTGACTAGTAATTGCTGCAACGATAACTGAATAAATAAAACTGCCAACGGTGTGAGTTCCTCGGTTGACTTCCTCGTTTGGTCTCGAGGGGGAAACACCAGGATGGGTTTGCCTGATGGTAGAATCAGGTTGGTTCCGAATAGGTCTTTCTTACCCCTCTCTGATAGCCGCCAGTTTTCTCGAGTCTCTATAGGTTGTTTAGTGCATGCTGCCGCTGCCGCTTCAGTCCACCATATCTATGTAGGCGAGGACCGCCGAATTCTAGCCTCGCTGCAGTCGCCTCAGATCGACGCTCCTTCTTTGTTTTTCTTTGCCTTGGTCGGCACCCTTTTGTTTAAGGTGTTTTGAGATCGACGCGTTAGTGGTTACCCTTCCGGCTTGGCCTGGGCAGGGTTATGGACGCCATTGGTTATTCTTCAGGGCTCTTAGCCCCATTTGCTTCTTGTCCGTAGTCGGACGTTCTATCATTTTCAAGGTGATTTGGATCTTGTATATTATATCTGTCTTCTTGACTCTTTGAGTCGCTGTTATATATATATCTGTTCTGTGGGTCCCATCGAGGACTGTTGTGTAATGTTATTACTTCGTTTTCCACCCGCACGAAAGTGCCTGGTGGGCACCTTTGAATCGTTTCTATGCGGGTTTGGTGAATTTTGCCCAAATTTGCATAGGTCCGATTCTGAGGGTGTTACAATGGACCCACAGGATGATATTGAGTTGGAGGGAAGACATAATGTTGGCTTGGAAATGCATGTCCGTTGGAAGACCATGCATATCTTCTCCGAGGCCCGTTGGCTTGCATACAAGGAGGTGGTGGCCGAATCACTAGACAAGGCTTTTGAGCTATTTGCCACCAAGAAAGTTGGTAATTCATTGTCTTTGGACTTAAACCGTATGGCATCCCCATTGCGTACTATGAGTCCTGCACCCGTAGACCAAGAGCTAAGGCGTGAACCTCCCTTGACCCAAACATTGAGCCCGATTTCAAGACAATGATGATGTTGAACTCCACGACAACAATATTGGAGATTTAGAGAAATATATCACACAAGATGACATGGACCATGACCTCCCGTATTCTCGAGGCTATGCATCGGACTCGGATGATGATGGTCCCGAAGAAGAAGTTGACGAGGAGGGGTTCACGGCTAGAGAGGCCGAAATCCACCATACCGTATTGGGGCGGGACCATCGGGTGCCTTTGTTTCGTGATCTCAGTCTCGCGGATGAAGCCACGGTTGATGGTGGCAAAGGCATTGTGCTCGGACCAAGGACAAGTTCTTACCGGGATGGCAATGAAGTGAATAGTGGCTTTTGCAAAGGATCAAGGTTCAGGACCTTGTTGGAATTTAAGCAATGGATAAAGGACTTCTCGGTGAAGCATCATCGTCCTTACACGGCCGCACTTTCGGACATCAAGAAGCGTTACGGTGAAGTGCGAGGAGGAAGGATGTCCTTGGATAGTGCGTGCAAGACCATTCAAGGAGGTCTGAATGGCACATATCTAGTTGCGTATCAACTCACATGTGCCGAGGCTTGTTGGATGGGAAGGATGCGAAGAACGAGCACCGCAACTCACCTTCGAGTTCCTCGCTTATAGGCTTTCCAATGACATCGCGTCGTTTCCAATAATGACCATCAAGCAGGTTATAGAGTTTGTGAAAGCCCTCTTTCACTACGAGGTGAACGGAAGGCATGGAAGGCTAAGCAAGCCGCATTCAAGATGTTGTACGGTGATTGGGAGGAATCTTATAACCGAATCCCAAGGTTGTTGTTAGCGATGGCCAATGCTAACCCCGGCATGGTTCATGTGGTTGAACCTTATGGGAACAAGACAAGGGTTGTAAACGGGAAAACCGTGCGAGTATTTGGTCGTGCATTTTGGGGTTTTGAGCAATGTGTCCGAGCTTTTGAACATTGTAGACCGGTCATCTCTGTTGATGGCACCTTTATGACCGGACAATTCAAAGGCACTATCTTGATTGCAATAGCCAATGACGCGAACAACCGGTTGATTCCTTTGGCGTTTGCTTTGGTGGAGGCAGAAAGCAATGATAATTGGGAGTGGTTCTTCTATCTTTTGAGAACCAAGATATTAACCCCTCAAAGGGAGATATGTGTCATCTCTGACCGTCATCAAGGAATTCTCAATGCTGTGATGATTGATATTCCCATGCTCCATTGCACCATCGTTGGTGCATGAGACACTTTTGTTCAAACTTCTATAGGGCATGCAAGAGCAAGGATTTGTCCGATGATCTACAGGATTGTTGCCTCGCTTTCACGGAACGTCGTTTCTCTAACTTGTACAACAAATTGCTAGTCAACAAAGAACTCAATGCCGGTGGTCGCGAGTGGCTCAATAGAAATATTGAACATATGGGAAAGTGGGCACGAGCTTTTGATGATGGTGGCCGGAGGTATGGCCAAATGACAAGCAACATGGCAGAGGCATTTAACAAGTTGCTAAAATGTGTATGTGCATTGCCCGTCACGGCAATAATCCGATATACATTCGACATGATGAATGAGTATTTTCTGAAATACTCACATGAAACGGACCGACATATTGCGGGGGACAACAAGAACAACTACAAATACAAGTTCCCTCCGAAGGTTGACGATTGGATGCAATTTCAGACAAGGAAAGCGGATTCCCAAGTTGTCACGGAATATGACAATGACGAGCTAATTTACCAAGTTACGGAGCCCGGAGGTACAACGGCTGATGGTGTCCAACACGGAGGCCGAGCTTTCAAGGTCTCGCTCAAGACCTGTGAGTGCACATGTGGAAGGCCATCATTGCTTCATCTTGCGTGCTCGCACTTGCTCGTGGCGTCTCGCAAACGACATTTGGATTACAATAATCCGCTCACGGTGCGAGAGGTTGAGTTCTCTATTGAGACTACTAAGAAGACATGGGCTCCTAGATTTCATCCATACCTGGACCAATCACAATGGCCAGAGTACCATGGAATTCAACAATGGCCCGATCCGAAATGGAAGGTTGTTGGACGTGGAACACGCAAGACAAAGCGTTTTAGGAGCGACATGGACGGATGGGGACGTGGTGGTGGTCGGGAAATGGGCAACGACCAATTCCAAGAGCCTCGTGAGAGAGCCCGGTGTGGAACATGCAATGGTGAAGGGCACAATGCAAGAAAGTGTTCTCAAAGGAAAAGAGCAAAAGGAAATCAAGGAAGTAGTAGCCAACCAAGTAGTAGCCAACAAGCTCCAACTCATCCAAGTAGTAGCCAACAAGCTCCAAGTCATCCAAGTGGTAGCCAACCAAGGACTATCCAACCAAGTGGTAGCCAACCAAGGACTAGCCAACATGCTCCAAGCCAACCAAGGACTAGCCAACATGCTCCTAGACAACAAAGAGGTCGACAACTTGGGCTACGAAGAGGAAGAGGTGTGTAAGGCTTCTTGGGCTGCCTTGGCTTGAACATTTAGTCGGACCGCTCGTGTACCTTGTAGCGAGTGTAGTTGCCCAATGTCATCTCGTTGGGGACGCTTTCCTCATCTTGCGGCTGTCAACAAAAGAAGATTGGTAAGGACAAATTCAGGAGAAATGCAAGGGAGGGTGGGGGATGCAATGGTTGTACTACCTCGGGTGTGTTCGCCTCGTCCTCGTCCTCGTCCTCGGATGTGGAGTGATGATCGCCAGAATTGTCACCTTCGGGCGTGTTGGACCGTGACGCGGACGGTGTTGCCACCTCAGGGTCACAGCAACCTAGCAAGTTCGACAACCTCCTTAACCGTTGGCCTCGCTTAACGAACTCACGAAACAGACCCTCTCCCTTCTCTCCGCGAGGGTATGTGTCCAAAGCGTCCTCGCATGCATCGGCGGACTTACTTACATGATCGCGCTGTCATAGACAAGAAACTAGTAAGTTATCCATGCAAGGTGTGAGAAGGACGGAAAAAATATTATTCGGCACACTTTACCACAAAGTTGACCAAGGGAGCAAACTCGGTTTGTCGCCCTTCTCTGACCATGATGTTGTATTGTTCGGTTGAAAGCTCATCAAACACCAATGGCTCCTCCAAGATCGAATCCCGAAATGCCCGTGGGTATATCTCCACCCGCGCGTTCTCAACGAACCATGCGATGTAGTTGTTGAAAGCATCCCGATTGAAGGGCCTATCCTGTGCTCCTTTTGCTTTCCTAGCCTCGGTCACACACCTCCTGAATTTCTCAAGGTGCTTCCTATGAAGCTTGGGCCAATCCTTCTCCTTCCTCTGCTTCTTCCTGTCCAAGCTGCACACAACAACAACAAGTCAAAAAGCGTTATTTGGCGAATGATACGCACATCACATGGTAAGGCAGTTAGTAGCTTACCTATGGAGCCCTATGTCCGTGTCCTTCCACTCAGGCGGTACAATCTGAAATAACCCAAACTGGGTCATGACACGGTGAGGCTGGTGATACTCAACAGCCCACATGCACACCATGGGGCAACGCATTAGCCACAGACGAGATTCTCTGAGGCAAATAGGGTTAAGGCGATAGTCCTCCGGGACACCAAAGCGGTCCCCTCGACCGTATGGCTCCCACGTCACCTGCATCATACCACAATCATGTCAGGGTCAAAGATTACAAGTTCAAGACATATAATTGACCGCCGTCGCTGAAATTACCTGATCCATGGTGATCGTGTCAAACTGCTCGTGTACCTCTTGTACGCCTCAAAGGTCCGTTGGCGGTTCGGAGACCACATCCCACTTGTAAGCCCACGTGGGGAGAAGGTAGTTGTTGCCGTTATCAATGTAAGGATTGAATGACAACAATCTCGGCCGTCCAATGGAGAAGCGTTCCCAGCTCCACACCGAAAGAAGGAGCAAACAACCACCAATCCTCGAATCGTGAGCTCCTAAGGCAAGCGTCATCCAGCTGCAGATGAAGTGAACAACCATTTGGTAAGAACAATTTTTTTTGAGATAGTGCAAAAATATACAACAACATTTGTAAATAACTCATTACCTGACGGTACAACCAGGCCAACGCCGCAGAACCCCAACTGAAGGTAGAGTCGAAAAAAAACAGCAACTTGAGCCAATGCCAGAGCACGATCCCCACTGCTGTCAGGAAACAGAGTCCTCGTGATAATGTACCACACATACACACGAGTGTATGTCTTGATCGTCTCCTCATCGGCATCCTCGGGGCAAATCTTGAAATTCTGGATGATCCAAGTAAAAGTATCCCCGGCAGCGACCCTCAGTTTTTCCCCCTTCTTGTTTATAGCCTCGGGTGGATCCTTCCCTATAAGGGCGACCATCTCCTCACGCCACCCGTCTGAATCCGAGGACATGCACACAGGGTTTCCCTAGATTGGGAGTGCCAGGATCATGCTCATGTCCTGCAAGGTGATCGTAGTCTCACCGGTCCTAAGGTGAAATGTGTCTCCAACGGTCCACAAGCGCGGTGATCGCGGCAGGTTGAAGGCCGGTGTGGACCGAGTGACCATGTGGATAAGGGAGGAGTCCTAGCTGGATGTACGAGTGTACCGCGCATCATAACGCATCTTGCCGGACGAGACCTCGTGGTACCTAAGTCGAAGGGGTTGAAGCTCCTGCAAACATATAATGGCAAAATGTTAGATTTCCATCTAAACAAACATGGCATCTTGTTCGACTTGCATTGAAGTTTTTAGTACATGTCTCTTCTCCGACATCTTGTAGGCACGGTGTTGAACATCATAGTGAGCATTGTTTAGAAGGGGGTTTAGAGCCATCCTACATATTCAAAACAATAGAGAGAATAACAACAATTATAAAATGTCCATCTTATAGTTCTAGCATCTAGAATTGCAAGCTAAATCAACCATCTTATAGTTCTAGCATATAGTTCTAGCTTTTGTCCATCTTATAGAGACATCCTACATATTCATCCTACTCTACCTATAGTTCTAGCACCTAGAATTGCAAGCTAAATCAACCAACTAGACTTCTACCATATAATTGTAAGATAAATCAAAACACCAACTAGAGTTCTACCATATCTCCATCTTACTCTAGCCATATGAAATTGCTAATATGAAAAAGCACCTAACATGTACTTTAAAGATAAATAACCCAACTAGAGTTGTACCAAAGAGTACTATGCCATATCTAAACCTAAATATCAAATAAGCATTGCAATGGTTCATCTCAATCTCTACATCTAATTGAACCTAGGGTTTCACCGAAATTTGAAGAAAAGGGGAAATTAGCAAGAATTTTTTGGACAAATAGCAAGGGATTTGAGAGGAGATACCTGGGGGAGGGATTGGGAGCAAGATCCTTGGACAAATCTACCAGATCTTGCGGTTTTAGAGAGGGGATTCACCGAGGCCGACGAACCCTAGCCGCCATGCGCTCCTGTGCGGGTGAGAAGAATGAGGATGGGTCTGGGGAGGGCTGGCGCCGCGCTGGTACAAGACCTAAAGAGCGGCGTCAGGCGCCAGATTACTACAAGGCGGCGCCACGCCTGGCGCCGCACTATCGGGCCCGACCCGCTGCTCACGTTGGCAGTGCGGCGCCAGGCCTAATGGCGCCGCTCTTCAAGGTGCGGCGCCAGGCCGTATGGCGTTGCAAAAAGGGTTAGTTCCGTGAATTTCTTCTGGCCGGAGTTCATTTCGTGAAATTGTTATTTTTTAGGGTTATTTTCGTCCATTCTACCACGTCGTGTAGTCAAGTTAGTCAACTCTTGTAAGTAAACCGTTACTATCGACAAGGAGTATGTTTCTATTGAAGTGCTAGCTTTGAATATTTTATACTCTCTCCATTCTAAAATAGATGTATTAGATTTATTAAAATTTAAATAAATCTAATCATTATTTAGTATATAAATTTATTCAAATTTTAATAAACCTGTGATATTTATTTTAGGATGGAAGAAGTACATGTACTTCGATATCACCGAGTTTCACAAGCTTCTTGTCTCTAACCATTCATCTTCGAGAAATGCTACACATGCTGACTGGCTATAACATTGAAATGTTACTATATACGGGCGTGCAACTTACTCGGTTGGTCGAACTTGCTTAAAGAAAGGGGGATTTTTTAAAACGAAAATCACCTTTACACTAGGTCGTGCTTTGCCACGACATGGGTCTGTAAAACAATTTCGTAGTGAAAATTGCACGTAATATCTGTATTTGGTGCTAAAGTTGTACAAAACATAGAAATAAAACATTTGTTACAGCTGATCTAATTTGTTGTCTAATCAGTTACAACTAGCCCAAATCGAGTATTTAATGCCTTACCAATATATCTAACATGCGCGCACATATTTCTATACTGTATACCACAAATTTATGTAAATTAAAAAAGACATCATAGTGGTAGAAAATACGAGAGCGTCAATTTAATAGATAACCTCCTAGAGAGCTCGTTTTTTATAAATAAATAAAAAAAATAGTTTTTTAAATTCTAAAAATTCAAACAGAATATCATAACGTAGCTCACGATTTATTCTACCTTCTCATGCAGATCTAGGAGCATGACAATATAACTTTTAAATCTTCTATAATTTATCTAATTGTCTTTTTTGTTGAGCCTAAAATACAACGTACTTCATATTAAAAATGTGCATGCTTGTAACGCGTATAGCTGACCACATCAAGGTTATTTTTATGATTTTTTTCTCTTTTTTCTGTAGTGTATGCGTTACGCGTAGATGTATGCGCTGCACTAATGGTATCAAGCCAAGTTCAATTGCAACGTCAGATATGTTGGACCAAGATTTGTTCGCTAGAGGATATAAATATAAAAATACCGGCCCACACGAGTGATATACGAGATAGAAATACGGGCATACATGTCAGATACATTTTTAAGGCACTATAATCTCTATTTGAACTATATTTGGGTTCGGTGCAACACATTAGACCAAAAGCTCGGATCAGCTGCAACAAGCTTTTTATTTCTGTGTTCTATGCAACTTTGACACTAAAGCCTGGTGTTATGTGCAATTTTCTCAATTCTGTAAAAATATGTTCGTACATGTACCCTGGAGCGCCTGGCGGAGTCTCTGGCTACGTTGCTCCACGTCCACCTGGTGCTTGTTTCACGTGTGGAGACTCTGGGCATCAAAACTGGAACTGTCCGATTAAAAACAAAGCTCTTCCGCCACCACCTCCAAGATCTGCGGCAAGCTCTCCTTTGGTTCGTGCACCACCACCTCGGGCTCTCAACATCAACACCAAGCCCGGGTCTACTGTTGCTCGTGCCAACTGTGTCAACGCCGCTCAAGCTGAGCATGCACCTGGAGTTGTGATGGGTATGCTATCCGTTAACTCAGTCCCTGCACGAGTTTTGTTTGATTCTGGTGCATCGCATTCTTTTGTTTCTCACAAGTTTGCAAATGAGAATGAGTTAGTTTTGGTTCCTCTCCTTAAGCTGTTGGTGGTACAATCTCCTGGTTCAAACATGAGGGTTGTTCATATCAGCCATGGCAATCAAATTGAGATTGGTGGCTCTTTGTTCTCGGCGTCCTTAATTGTTCTGGGCAATTCTGACATTGATGTCATCTTGGGCATGGATTGGTTGACAGCAAATGCAGCTGTGATTGATTGTGTTGAACGCTCGGTTTCTCTGAAGATTCCTGAAGGCCATATAGTCTTTTCTCCAAGTCTGACTCCTGCTATCCAGCTTTTCTCTTTGGCGGCTCTGAATGATGATGCTATGGAAGCTATTCAGAGTGTTCCGGTGGCCTGTGAGTTCCCAGATGTCTTTCCCGAAGAGTTGCCGGGTATGCCTCCGGATCGTGAGGTTGAGTGTGTAATTGAGCTTGAACCTGGAACGGCTCCTATCTCCAAGCGACCTTATAAAATGGGTCCTGCTGAGTTGGCTGAACTCAAACGACAGCTTGATGAACAAGATAAGTTGGGTTTCATTCAACACAGTACCTCTTCTTGAGGTAGCCCAACAATCTTTGTGAAGAAGCGAGACATGACTGATAGACTTTGTGTTGACTATCGGGCTCTCAATGCTAAAACCATCAAGAACAAATATCCCCTTCCGCGGATTAATGATCTCTTCGATCAGCTAGCTGGAGCTGTGGTATTCTCTAAGCTGGACTTGAGAAGTGGTTATCACCAAATCAAGATTCGCAAGGAAGATGTTCCTAAAACAGCTTTCACCACCCGCTATGGCCTGTATGAGTACACGGTCATGTATTTCGGTCTCACCAACGCACCTGCCACCTTCTCGAGGCTCATGAACTCGGTTTTCATGGAGTATCTTGATAAGTTCGTTGTGGTCTATCTGGATGACATCTTAGTCTATTCTAAGTCAAAGGAAGAACATGAAGAACACCTTCGATGTGTCCTAAACAAGCTTCGTGAGAACCGCCTGTATGCAAAGTTCTCCAAGTGTGAGTTTTGGCTGCCTCAAGTAACCTATCTTGGTCACGTCATCTCTGCCAAGGGCATTGCAGTCAACCCGGAAACTGTAAAGACAATTGTTGAATGGCTTCCTCCTGTTAATGTCAAAGAAGTGCGGAGCTTCCTTGGTTTGGCTAGTTATTGCCGTCGCTTCGTTCAGAACTTTTCGAAGATAGCAAAGCCTCTTACCGATCTCCTCAAGAAAGGCAAGAAATACCTTTGGACCCCTGCATGTCAAGCAAGCTTTGAGACACTCAAAGAGAAGCTCACTTCCACACCAGTCTCGGTTCCTCCGGACACATCTAAGCCTTTCCAGATATTCTGTGACACCTCTTTGCAAGGATTGGGTGCAGTCCTTATGCAAGAAAAACAAGTTGTTGCTTATGCCTCTCGACAGTTGAAGACGCATGGGATCAACTATCCTACACATGACCTCGAGCTCTCAGCAGTTGTCTTTGCTTTGAAACTATGGAGGCACTACTTGTTGGGCAACCGTTGTGAAATCTTTTCTGATCACAAGAGTCTGAAGTATATCTTCACTCAGCCTGATCTCAACCTTCGGCAGAGGAGATGGATTGAAGCAATCAATGATTTTGATTTGACCATCAACTACACTCCGGGCAAAGCTAATGTCATGGCCGATGCTCTCAGCCGTAAAGCTTATGTCAACAACCTCATGATGGAAGAACAACAGCCTCTCTTGTGCGAGGAATTCCGTCAGCTCAACCTTGAAATTGTGGAACAAGGGTATCTCCTGAACCTTCTAGCAACCCCTCTCTTGGAAGAAAAGGTTCGCTCGTCGCCTTGGTGATCCGCACCAAAAGATCATCTCCAAACTTCAGCTTCAGTATGAGTCCTTCCACGTCGATGATCAAGGCACGCTTTTCTTCGAACACCGGATGTTTGTTCCGAACTACCCGGGTTTGAGAGAGCAAGTTCTCAAGGAGGCGCATGATTCTGTTCTTTCTATCCACCCTGGCAGCACAAAGATGTACATGGACTTGAAAACACAATATTGGTGGCCGGGATTGAAACGATATTGTGCCAAGTATGTCTCGGAGTGTGATGTCTGCCGCAGAGTGAAAGCTGTCCATCAAAAACCTTTCGGTCTTCTACAGCCATTGAAACCCCCAGAATGGAAATGGGAGAAAGTAGAGATGGACTTCATCACTGGTTTTCCAAGGTCGCAGAAGGGCAACAATGCAATCTTTGTTGTCATTGACAAACTTTCTAAAGTGGCTCACTTCTTCCCCGTCAAGGAAACAATTTCTGGAATTCAGTTGGCTGAGCTCTATATCAACAGAATTGTCTCTCTGTATGGGGTTCCGCTTGAGATCAGTTCAGACCGTGGGAGCATCTTCACTTACAAGTTTTGGGAAAGTTTCCAAAATGCTTTGGGAACAAAGTTGAACTTGTTGGAATTATGCCCTAGAGGCAATAATAAAGATGTTATTATTATAATTCTTGTTCATGATAAAGTTTATGTTCCATGCTAGAATTGTATTAAGCGGAAACTTTAATACTTGTGTGGTTTGTGAACAACACCGTGTCCCTGGTACGCCTCTATGGACTAGCTCATTGATCAATGATGGTTAAGGTTTCCTAACCATAGACATGAGTTGTCAATTGATAATGAGATCATATCATTGGGAGAATGATATGATGGACATACCCAAAATAAGCGAAGCAATTAGATCGTTTCATCGTGTTCATCTTTGTGAAGCTTTTCCTATGTCAAATATTGTATTCCTTAGACCATGAGATAATGCAACTCCCTGGTACCGGAAGAAAGCTTTGAGGTCATCAAACGTCATCCTATGAGAGGGTGATCATAAAGGTGTCTCTCAGGTGATCGGAAAGTATCATGGGTTGTATGTATCGAGATGGAATTTGTCCCTCCCAAGTCGGAGAGATATACTGGGCCCACTCGGTAATCGATATCAACACCGCTTGCAAGCATGTGGTTAAGGAGTTAATCAAAAAGTGATATAGGATTACGGAAGGAGCAAAGTACTTGCTGTGAACGAGATTGAACTATGTATGACTTGACCGACGATCGAATCTCGGGCAAGTAAAATATCGCGAGACGAAGGGAATATATATATGGGATTGATTGAATCTCGGCATCGTGGTTCATCCGATATGATCATCGATGAATGTGTGGAGTCAATATGGGTGCCTGCACCCACTGTTGATTATTGATAGAAGATCATTTCGCATATTCTCGAACCCGCAGGTCACACACTTAACGATCTCGACGCTAGGATAGATTGGATAATTGGTTTATGAATTTTTGTTCGAGTCTCGGATGGGATCCGGATATCACGAGGTTCCGGAATGGTCCGAGAATAAGATTCATATAAGGCGGTGCAGTTTTTGGAGTTCGAATTGTTCGGGTTAATCGGTATTGTACGAAGCTTCTAGAACCTTCGGAAGGGACCAACGTGGCCCCACCTTCCGGGAGGGGCATGGGCCTATGAGGGAGTGTCCTGGCGCATTGGGCCAGGGGCACAAGGCCCCATAGGGCCCAGATCCTAGATAAGTTTAAACTCGTTTAAACTAGAGATAGGATTTCTAGATAAGGGAGAGTTTAAATCGTTTAAACTAGAGATAGGATTTCTAGATAAGGAGAGTTTAAATTGTTTAAACTAGAGATAGGCTTGGAGGAGGGCAGGGCTGGCCGCCCCTCTATATATAGAGGTGGTGCGCCTCCCCTACTACTACACACCTTCCTCCAAGCCCTAGCAGCCTTGCTACCTTCCTCTCTCCTCCCAACTGTTTGTAGGCGAAGCCTGCAGAGAAATTCTCCACCATATACACCACGCGTCGTGTTGTAGATCCAATCTATCTCTCCACCATACTTGCTGGTCCGAGGAAGGAGGAGACGTCGAGGTGCTGCACGTGTGCATCTCACGGAGGCACCGCCACTTGTGGTGCTAGATAGGATCGGATCGCGAGGACGACTACATCACCCACGTTCCGACGAACGTTCCGCTGTGCGAATCTTCAAGGGTATGAAGATCTAATCCAATCTCTCTCGTTGATTGCATCTCCTAGATTAGATCTTGGCTTTCCTCTTTCGCTCCGTAGAAAATTTTGATTTACTATGCCACGAAACCCTTCATTGGTATCGAGCTAGATCTATGCGTAGATGTGTTTCACGAGTAAAACGCAACATGGTTGTTAAGGCGTTGATGTTTTCTTTTGCAAGCCTCTTGTTTGTGTTCTTCTTATGACGGGATAGTGAGATTGAAGCGGTCCAGCCAACCTTACGCGACGTCGTCATGAGACCGGCTCGCACTTGACGTGTGGCTTGTACCACACATGCGGTGGTGGATGCCTTTCTCTCACTATAGTTGTCATGGGATTAACACCGGAGTTTGGCAACCATAATATCACCGTTGTGGCTTTTCGTAGGTAAGAATCGTTCTTAGCATCTACTCCCATAAGCCACGTAAAACATGCAACAACAAAGTAGAGGCGTCTAACTTGTTCTTGCAGGGAGTGTTTTCTGTGATGTGGTATACCATGTCACATAAAGTTATATGCATGTGATGTTTATCCCTTATGTATCTTATTATGCTTAGATCGCGACGGTAGCATTATAAGATGATTCCTCACTTAAAGATCAAGATAAAAACTGTGTTCTCCCCAAGTATGCACCGCTATGAAAGTTCGTGTCCAAGCATCACGTGATGATCGGGTGCTATAGAATCTACGCCACATACAACGGGTGCAAGCCGCTTTTGCACACGCTGAAATACTTGGTCTAACTTGACGAGCCTAGCATGTATGGACATGGCCTCGAACACAAGAACCGAAAGGTTAAGCATGAGTCATATGAATGATATGATCGACACTTTGTTGTCCACCATTGAAACCACATCTCTTCTCGTGATGATCGGATTAGGTGTGGTGAATTTGGATCGTGTTCACTAAACAACTTGAGGGATGTTGAATTTAGTGGAGTTCATCTAGTAATTTGATTAAGTTGAACTATTTATCATGAACATAGTCTAAATTGTACTTGCAAATCCGTAGATCACATGGCCAAATCCAACTTCAACTTCAACGTTTTTTTTGAGAAGGAAAAGCTTAGAAACAATGGGTCTAACTTCACCAATTGGTTACGCAATCTAAGAATCATTCGTCATGCGGACAAAAGGACTATGTCCTTGGTAAAGTGTTAGGTGACCCTCACTGAATCGCTACTGGCCGATGAGAAAGTCTGTCTATCAACAAAGATGATTATGGTGTGATTAAGAGCACCATGTTGTTTGCTATGGAACCGAGCTTCAAAATCGCTTTTGAAACCTATCCCGGCCCTTTGAGATTCTCGAGGAGCCGAAAACCATGTTTCAGACTCAAGCCCGCTCGAGAGATATGAGATCTCCGAGAAGTTCTTTAATCGCAAGATGGAGGAAGGAGTTCCGTTAGTGAGCACGCCATAAAGATGTTGGGCTACACTCAACGCCTTGAGCAAGCTGGAATGCACGATTCGGGAGGAGCTCAAGATTGACAGGTTCTGCAATCACTCCTCCCAGCTACAAAAGTTTTGTAGTGACTCATAATCGATTGGTTCCACTGACGATCATCGAGCTCTTCGCAAAGTCAAGGCTGAAGTGGACATCAAGAAGGATAATCATGTGTTGATGGTCAACAAGCCCTCCTTTAAGAAAGTTAAGGAGCAAAGAAGCCCTTCAAGAAGGGCGGCAAGCTTAATGCCCTGGCCGAGAAGAAGCTCGGTATGGTCCTAAGCCGGACCTCGAGTGCTTCTATTGCAAGGACAGGGTCCTCGAAGCGCAATCGTCCAAGTACTTAGCGACAAGAAGGATGGCACCATCAAAGGTATATTTGATATACATGTTATTGATGTTTTCTTTACTAGCCCTCGTTGTAGTGCACGGTATTTGATACCGGTTCGTTGCTAATATTTGTAACTTTCAAACAGAGCTACGGAATAGACGGCCATAGGGATGAGGTGACGATGCTGTTGGCAACGGATCAAGAGTTGATGTGATGGCCGGCACGCTCTCCTTAGTTTTACCTTCGGATTAGTTTTAAACCTTAATAAATGTTATTATGTGCTGCGTTGAGCATGAACATTATTTCGGATCATGTTTATTGCAAGACGGTTATTCATTTAAATCGGAGAATAATGGTTGTTCTATTTATATGAGTAACATCTTTTATGGTCATGCACCTCTTGTGAATGGTTTATTTCTTCTAAATCTCGAAAGGGATGAAACACACATCCATAACATTGAGGCTAAGAGATGCAAAGTAGATAGTGATAATACTACTTATTTGTGGCAATCGTCTAGGTCATATTGGTGTAAAGCGATAAAGAAACTCCATTCTAATGGACTTTTGGAGTCTCTTGATTTTGAATCATTTGACACATGCGAACCATGCCTCATGGGCAAGATGATCAAAACCCCGTTCTCCCATGATGGAGCGAGCAACGGACTTGTTGGAAATCATACATACCGATGTATGCGACCGATGAGTGTTTCGACGCGGTGGATATCGCTATTTTCTCACTTTTACCGATGACTTAAGTAGATATGGGTATATCTATTTAATGAAACATAAATCAAACGCTTTGAAAAGTTCAAAGAATTTCAGAATGAAGTGGAGAACCATCGTAATGTAAAGATTAAGTTTCTACGATCCGATCGTGGAGGTGAATATTTGAGTTATGATTTTCTCACGCATTAAAGCAAGTGGAATCGTTTCACAACTCACGCCACCGGAACACCACAACAGCAATGGTGTGTCGAGCGTCGAATCGAACCCTATTAGATATGGTCCGATCAATGATGTCTCTTACTGATTTGCCGTTATCATTTTGGGGTTATGCATTAGAAACCGCTACATTCACTTTAAATAGGGATCCATCTAAATCCGTTGAGACGACACCGTATGAACTGTGGTTTGGTGCTAAACCTAAGTTGTCGTTTCTTAAAGTTTGGGGATGCGAAGCTTACGTCAAGAAGTTGATGCCGGACAAGCTCGAACCCAAAGCGAGAAATGCGTCTTCATAGGATACCCTAAGGAAACCATTGGGTATACCTTCTATCACGTAACCGAAGGCAAAGTGTTTGTCATAAAGAACGGTTCCTTTCTTGAGAAGGAGTTTCTCGAAAAGAAGTGAGTGGGAGGAAAGTAGAGCTAGACGAAGTTATTGAACCTTCTCTTGAATTGGAGAGTAGCGCAAGACCTGAAATTGTTCAAAGGTCTTTGCACCAACAATAGAGGAAGCTAATGACAAGGATCATGAAGCTTGGATGATGTCTATCGAACGTCGCAGGTCGACAAGGTCGCGTGCCCCTCCTGAGTGGTATGGCAACCCTGTCTTAACTGTCTTGTTGGTAGAAGACAGTGAACCTACGAACTATGAGGAAGCGATGATGAGCCCAGACTTTGAGAAATGGCTGGAAGCCATGAAATCCGAATTGGGATCCATGAGCGAAAACCAAGTATGGACTTTGGTGGACCCTCCTAGCGACCGAAAGGCCGTTGAGTGCAAATGGATATTCAAGAAGAAAACGGACGCAGATGGTAATGTTACCGTCTATAAAGCACGGCTTGTCGCAAAAGGTTTTCGACAAGTTCAAGGTCTTGACTACGATGAGACTTTCTCTCCCGTAGCGATGTTTAAGTCCATTCGGATTTTATTAGCAATTGCTGCGTTTCATGATTATGAAATATGGCAGATGGATGTCAAGACTGCTTTCCTCAATGGGAACATTGATGAAGAGTTGTATATGATGCAACCCGAAGGTTTTGTCGATCCTAAGGATGCTAGTAAAGTATGCAAACTTCAGCGTTCCATTTATGGACTGAAGCAAGCATCTCGGAGTTGGAACCTTCGTTTTGATCAAGTGATCAAGAGCTTTGGATTTGTTCCAAATTGCTACGAAGCTTGTATCTACAAGAAAGTGAGTGGGAGCTCGGTGACATTTCTGGTACTATATGTGGATGACATATTGATTATTGGAAATGACATCAACATGCTTAACGATGTGAAGAGTTATTTGAACAAGTGTTTTTCAATGAAAGACCTAGGTGAAGCTGCTTATATATTGGGCATCAAGATCTATAGAGATAAACAAAGACGCCTGATAGCTTTAAGCCAGAGTACATACCTAGACAAAGTTCTGAAAAGGTTCAGAATGGATAAGGCAAAGAAAGGTTCAGTGAATATGTTGTCAGGTAAGATATTGAGCAAGGCTCAGTGTCCAGCTACGGTAAATGATAGGGAAGCTATGAGCAAAGTGCCTTATGCCTCGACCATAGGTTCCATCATGTATGCCATGCTGTGTACTAGACCGGATGTGTCCAATGCTCTTAGTTTGACGAGCAGATATCAAAGTGATCCAGGAGTGGAACCTCGGATGCCGTGAAGAACATCCTAAAGTACCTAAATAGAACTAAAGAAATGTTCTTAGTCTATGGGGTGATGAATAGCTTGTCGAAAAGGTTACGTCGATGCTAGTTTTGACACCGACAAGGATGATTCCAAATCTCGGACAAGATACGTTTATATTTTGAATGGAGGAGCTGAAGTGGAGAAGTCGCAAGCAAAGCGTGATCGCGGATCTACAAAGGGAAGCGAATACATGGCTGCTGCGGGCGTCAAGTGAAGGAGTTTGGATCGAAACTTCATCATCGAGCTTGGCGTGGTTCCAAGTGCATTGGACCCATGGAGATATTATGTGACAACACGGCGCCATAGCACTCGCTAAGGAACCAAGATATCATCCAAAGACCAAGCATATCAACTGCAAGTTTCATATAATCCGAGATTATATAGCGATGGAGATCTGAAGATTAGCAAAGTACATACGGATCTGAATGTCGCAGATCCATTGAGTAAACCTCTTCCACGTGTAAAACATGATCAACACCTCAGTGCCATGGGTGTGAGATTGTTGCCAGATGTAAACTAGATTATTGACTCTAGTGCAAGTGGGAGACTGTTGGAATTATGCCCTAGAGGCAATAATAAAGATGTTATTATTATAATTCTTGTTCATGATAAAGTTTATGTTCCATGCTAGAATTGTATTAAGCGGAAACTTTAATACTTGTGTGGTTTGTGAACAACACCGTGTCCCTGGTATGCCTCTATGGACTAGCTCATTGATCAATGATAGTTAAGGTTTCCTAACCATAGACATGAGTTGTCAATTGATAATGAGATCATATCATTGGGAGAATGATATGATGGACAGACCCAAAATAAGCGAAGCAATTAGATCGTTTCATCGTGTTCATCTTTGCGAAGCTTTTCCTATGTCAAATATTGTATTCCTTAGACCATGAGATAATGCAACTCCCTGGTACCGGAAGAAAGCTTTGAGGTCATCAAACGTCATCCTATGAGAGGGTGATCATAAAGGTGTCTCTCAGGTGATCGGAAAGTATCTGTTGGGTTGTATGTATCGAGATGGAATTTGTCCCTCCCAAGTCGGAGAGATATACTTCGGCCCACTCGTAATCGATATCAACACCGCTTGCAAGCATGTGGTTAAGGAGTTAATCACAAAGTGATATCGGATTACGAACGAGTAAAGTACTTGCCGTGAACGAGATTGAACTAGGTATGACGTGCCGACGATCGAATCTCGGGCAAGTAAAATATCGCGAGACGAAGGAAATATATATGGGATTGATTGAATCGGCATTGTGGTTCATACGATATGATCATCGATGAATGTGTGGGAGTCAATATGGGTGCCTGACCCCTGTTGATTATTGATAGAAGATCATGTCGCATATTCTCGAACCCAGGTCACACACTTAACGTATCTCGACGCTAGGATAGATTGGATAATTGGTTTATGAATTTTTGTTCGAGTCTCGGATGGGATCCGGATATCACGAGAGGTTAGGAATGGTCCGGAGAATAAGATTCATATAAAGTTGCAGTTTTGGAGTTGAATTGTTCCGGTTAATCGATTATTGTAAGCTTCTAGAACCTTCGGAAGGGGACCAACGTGGCCCCACCTTCCGGAGGGGCATGGGCCTATGAGGGAGTGTCCTGACGCATTGGGGCACAATGCCCCATAGGCCGATCCTAGATAAGTTTAAACTCGTTTAAACTAGAGATAGGATTTCTAGATAAGGAGAGTTTAAATCGTTTAAACTAGAGATAGGATTTCTAGATAAGGGAGAGTTTAAATTGTTTAAACTAGAGATAGGCTTGGAGGAGGGGCAGGCCACCCCTCTATATAGAGGGTGGTGCGCCCCTACTACACACCTTCCTCCAAGCCCTAGCAGCCTTGCTACCTTCCTCTCCCTCCCGACCGCTTGTAGGCGAAGCCTGCAGTAAATTCTCCACCATATACACCACGCCGTGTTGTAGATCCAATCTATCTCCACCATACTTGCTGGTCCGAGGAAGGAGGAGACGCCGAGGTGCTGCGTGTGCATCTCACGAGGCACCGCCACTTGTGGTGCTAGATCGATCGGATCGCGAGGAGGAGAAGCGAGTGCGACTACATCACCCACGTTCCGACAAACGTTCCTCATGCGAATCTTCAAGGGTATGAAGATCTAATCCAATCTCTCGTTGTTTGCATCTCCTAGATTAGATCTTGGCTTTCCCTCTCGCTCCGTAGAAAATTTTGATTTACTATGCCACGAAACCCTTGAACTTCAAAGACTTACCACCCTCAACAAGGACAAGTTGAAAGGATCAATCGATTTGGAGGATATGCTTCATGCTTGCGTCATCTCTTTTGGCATGAAGTGGGAGGAATGTCTTCCTTATGCTGAATTCTCTTACAACAATGACTTCGAAAAGTCGAAGATGGCACCATTTGAGGCTCTCTATGGTCAAGAAATGAACTCCGATTGGTTGGTCAGGTGCAGGAGAAAGAATTTGGTTTGGCCCTGACATTGTAACTCAAGCGGAGGATAAGGTGCATATCATTCTTGAGAATCTGAAGATTGCTCAAAGTCACCAGAAGAGCAATTATGACAGGAAGCACACGGACATGGTATTTGTCCCTGGTGATCTCATTTACCTCCGTGTCACTCCCATGAAAGGTACACACTGTTTTGGTATCAAAGGAAAGCTGGCTCCTAGATACATCAGTCCATTCAAAATTCTTGGAAGAAGAGGAGAAGTTGCTTATGCTCTTGAGCTCCCGGAAAAACTCAAGGTCCATGATGTTTTCCACATCTCTCAACTCAAGAAGTGCTTCAAGGATCCCGGCAGGACCGTGGATCATGAGCTAATCAATCTCCAAGAAGATCTGTCTTATCAAGAACACCCCACAAAAATCCTTGAGACCGCAGAAAGAAGGACTCGCAACAAGTCCATCAAGTTCTGCAAGGTGCAGTGGTCGCACCATTCCGTTGATGAAGCCACTTGGGAGCGTGAAGATGAGCTCCGTGCCAACTATCCTACCCTCTTTGAGTCTTCTTCTTCTTCCTAGAATCTCGGGACGAGATTCCTGTTTAGTGGGGGAGAGTTGTAGCATCCCATTTGTCTAACAATTGTAATGCTACTTGGTCCAGTAAAATAATGGCTACTTCATATATATAATTGTTGCATCATCATTATATCATGCTCATGTCATCATGCCACATTGCATTTGAGCATCATATAAAACCCCTTTTTGATTTGGTTCTTCTCTCATATGCATTGTAAATTGTATTTGCCTCTTGATATTGTATTTGGTTCTTGATATATTGTTTAAATGCCCAAGTTGAGTTGGGGGCATATCTTTTATTGACTCCACCACCTTTCTTGTCATCACCCCATCATTCCACCATTCCACCATATATGAGCATTGCAACTTATTTGGTTTTACCTCTAGCTCATGTGGGTTGGGATGGATCCAATTCTATCTCCACATGCTCTCATCTTAGCATCGTGTGGTTTTCACATTATTGATATGTGGAGAGCCACATGGCCACCTTTGCATGCTCTGTTGTAGATTTGCCTTTACTAGCTTCTATGTGGGAATTATTCTATATGTGTACATGCATGAAGCTATAATTTAGCCATGTGATGATCTAGTGGAGAAACACACACTAGTATGGTCATATAGCTCCATATATGTGCATAGGTTCAATATTTTCCATATTGCATGGTAGTATTCAAATTTGAGTGCATGCATGATATAAATGCCCATGTGTAGTTATAATTGTTTTCACAATTATCAAGAGGGCATTTAAAGCTCATGCATGGCCCATGCAAGCTATCATCACTCTTCATATGAACCCTTTTGTTTGAGTGAGCTTGCTTGTGGTTATTCAAACAAGTTGGTTGCTTTGATCTTGTTGCCTCTTGGAGATTCTTTCTTTGAGTTAGCTTAAATCAAACCAAAGCAATTCAAATAAAACCATTCCTATGCTTTTATCTCTCTCCCTCCAAACCCTAAGGCCTCATCTCTCTCTCATCTCCCCTCTCTCCTAAACCCTAAGCCGAGCCTCCCTAGCTCCCTTCCTCCCTCTCGGCCTCTCCCCCCTCCCTATTTCTGTCTATCACCGTATTTTGGTTTTTCCAAGAAGGATCCATTTGCAAGGGTCTAATATTCTCCAAATGCTTTTGTTGCTTCTTTTATAAAATTGCTATCCCAAATCTCGTAGTAATGCCCAATTTGAGTATATGGGGGCATCATTTTTACTCTATTCTATATCCCTCGTGTCTCACCTTCTGTGCCATTTAACTTTATTCAAATGTTCCTGCAAATTTTCAAAAGAGTTTGAAATCAGATGCTTGTCTGAATTTAAACAACCAAACAAATAGTAAAGTAAAACCAAAACAAATAAGAGAGAGGTTCTTACCTGGCAGTCCAACCAGCCCAGCAGCCACCTGGCCCGATCCCTCTCCCTCCCTCTTGGGTCGGGCCGTATCATGCCACCAGTGGCCCGTACCCCTTCAACGTCGTCTCCTGTTTCTCTTCATCCGTCGCCACCTCTCTCGCTAACGGAGGAGCAGGTTGCCGGCCAACGCGCCGCGTCACCTCCTGCCCCTCTTCTTATCCCCCCGAGCGGTCTCCGAACCCTAGCTTCCTTTCTCCTCGCCAACTTCCTCTTCGCTCGCTTTTCTTCAAGCCCGGGACAATCCTCCACGGTAGCCTTCACCGCCATCGGGCCATAGCCAGAGCCAAGGGCACAGAAGCTAGGCCTCTTCGCTAGGGTCCTCTACCGCTACGATCACCCCAGGCTCGAACCGGCCATGTCTACTTCCTCGTACATGGCCACCGGCGTTCTTTGGTGATTCCGACGCCTGTTCATCATCGGCCTTGATTCGCTGCTCCAACACCCTCTCAGAAGATCCTCTCTCCATCGCTCTCTCCTCCGTCACCATCCCGTCCTATAGCTGTCCCCGTCGACGATCCGCTACTTCTGCCGCCAAGACGCCTTCGCTGCGACGTCGATTTCAGAAGCGCTGCGGCCAGAGCATATCTGTTCCCGTCCCAACCACGACCGCCTCGCTTCACCTGAAGCACCGAACTTCACTACGTTTCAAAGAGGGCACTACCCTCTTTCCATAGCCCCTGACCTTGCTTAAAATGGAGAACAAAATCTCTCGCAACCTTTGATCAAAGTCGAGCTCATCTCGCAGTCGCGTCAAACACAAAGTTCAGTTTTTCTACTTGCTTTCATGTCTCTGTTCTTAGCATTCTACCGGGAGCTATGCTCTTTTTCAAGCGTCGGTTCCTGAACGAAAGATTAAGATCTTTCCACCCTCTCCGACTTTGGTTTTTATGGAGTCGCGAGATTACCAACTGTTTGCTCGCCATCGTCATCCAAAGATCCGTTCAACTAGCAGTTTTTGCAAATCGTTTTCAGTTTTGACAGATTACCTCCAGGAAGCTTTTGTATTTAGACCCCTGACCTTTTGTAACATCAACCCGCCGTCCTCCCCCTTCACCACTTGCCACCACCACGTAGCCCAGCGCTTCCGTGGCCCCCTTTTGTCCTCTGCCCCACATGTCATTGATGGTGGGTAGTATGTCCTTGAGTGAGAAAAATCGCCAGAGTTTTCTGAAATCAAATAAATTTAGGGAATGTTTATAACTTAAATGATTCATATCTTTTGAAATGTTTTGAATTTGGAAAAAGTTATAAAACGAAATATGAATGTTTTTCAATTATAAATTCAACCATATTTTCATATTTTACCAGATTTGACTCTATCTAGTCAAACCTTTGACTTTGACCCCTTTTTAATGATTTGACTTTAAAATAAATTTAAATTCATAATTCCAAATAATACAAATAATATATGTTTTCAAATCAGAAAAATGTGAGGATTTCAAATAAGGTACCCAAAATATATTTTGAACACTTTAATTTTCAAGTTGATCAAAATTACAATAAAATGCCCTTTTCTTAATAAATTAATAACTTTTATTTTATAACTCCAAATTTAACAAATAATATGTCTAAAATGATCAGCTCGACGAGACCTTTCTGTTTATGCATTCCATGTTCTGTTTTGCAGCATGCATCATATAAATATAATGTAACCAGCAACTTATATGGGGATAAAACATGATTAAAACTCAACAAAATGACTTATTCTTGTTTTCTCACCTCACCCATGCCATGCTACTTTATTGCCATGCAAATTGTGCATCATTCATCATGGCATGATTGTTTGCTTGTCGCATCGTATTCATATGCTTGTGCACTTTATTTATGTTGGCCCTTGTCTGTTTGGTTCTTCTTCGAATAGACGCTGAGCAGGGGATATATCAAGAGACCCAGGAGCACTACCCAATCCTTCTCTCGCTTCAACTGAGCTGCCAGGCAAGCACTACCACATGCTTGCATACATATAGTACCTATTGCCTCTATCTTATTCTTGCACCATTGAGCCGCAATTGCATTAAACTGAATCCCAAGTATTGCATAGCCTTTACTTTCAAACCCCACCAAAGCTTGTTCCTCCATCCCATGAGCCATTACTACAGGAGTTGTTTGAGCCATGCGAGTCGTAGAACATCATGTGTAGGGTATGTGAGTGTCTGATGGATAACGAGGTACCTAAACAACTTAACCTGAGTAGTAATGGGATAACTAATGAAAGTGGCACCGGTGAGCAATATCTGCTATTTGGTTTTTCATGCTCACTTGTGTCCGTGGGACCCGAGTACTTGATTAATGTTCCTTGATTATTCGCTATATCCATATCCGGAGGCTTATGGGACCGCCGAGCCGAGCTTGATTCATCTTATTTCTTGGGGCCACAAACTAGTTTGAGGTTTTATTTACTATCCACTTATGCCATGCTTCTTGCTTTATTTACGATTGTGCGAGAAGCACTGCATCGTTAGGATCGGGACACGTTTTCGGTATCGACAAGACCAGTCACACTTTCGGGTTCCCGATCGTACTGCCCACCCAAACCTTGAGTCCGTCTCGAGTCGGCTAACTTCGTTGGTATACTTAATGGGGTGGCCTCAAATATTTCTGAATCTGTGATTGCTTTGTCGTGAAAGCCTCGTTGGGTTTTGATTTGGTTTTTCCGAGGTTGATCGAGTGTGTGTTGCTATTTGTGCACCCTGCAGGTAAAACTTTCAAAGCCGTGTCCGCGTTATGGGCGACTTGGAGCACGTTTCGATCATAGACAAGCATAACTAAAGTACCGCTTTAATTTGACTAAGTAACTGACTAGTAAATAGTGCAACACTCATGGAATGGTTAATAAAATTGCCAACGGATGGGGGGTTGTTCGTCCGCTTCCTCGTTGGTAAGCGAGGAGGAGGATGGATCTGATGATATTACTGTTATAACTGTTGTCATTATGTCCCGGACATCCGTCTATCTTTGGTTAGGCGGATGGTTAGCGAGTATCTATAGAATTGTTAGGGTTTATCTTTTGCTGCAATTGGGTCACCCCAGGTTGTGTCCCCTTTAGATGTAGGGTTCGCAGCATAGAAAACAAAAAATTTCCTACGATGGGAACAACTATGTACCAAGATCTATCTACTAGATACAAACAACGGGCGGATGTATATCCGTAGAGAACATACCCTTGAAGACCGACAAAGCTTAACGAGTCCAAACTCGTGGTTGATGTAGACGATCTCTTGCCGATCTCAAGATCGAGAGGAAGTCCTAGCGCCGCAAAACAGCAGCGCATCCGTGCTCGCACACACGTTCGAGGCACCGAGCAACCTCCGCCTCCTCGCTCGGCGATGCATGAAGCACAACTCTTTCTTCCAGAAAAGCCACCGGGAACATGTATCTCGCTAGTCCGAGACCATGGGAATAAATTCTAGAGGGAGAGAGATCCTTCACGAGGAGGTGTGTTGTGAGAGGAGGAGAGGGGGCTTTTATAGGGAGAGGGGGCACCCAAGGGGCATGGCGCCCAGCCATGGGGCTGCCCCACCTCTTCCACATTCATGTGGGTGGAGCTCCCACTCAAAATGAAAAGCCTCCACTCCCATTAAAAGCCTCCACTCAAAATCCACTCACATGCATTAAATTTCCACCAAATTTAATGCAAGCTCTCATTTAAATAAAACTCTTTTATTTATTTATTCAGAATTTTGTTAATTACTTTAATTAACAAACATTCACATAAAACCCTTGCTAGTATTCCATTTCACATGCGAACCAGTTTCAATTTCAACCGAAACAATTTCGGTGTCTAGTGAAATAAATTCCTGCGCTTTCCTTTTCTTTTCGGCATGAAACTTTTGCTCCAAATGGATGTCGGTGTCTCTTAAGTGTGTCACCCTATGGTTCGCGAATAATGTGGACATGATCGAGACCCCTCTCGATCAATAATCGAGCGGGATCTGGAGACCCATCACGACTCCACACATTCAACGATGACTTTCTTGTGATCGTCGGAACCTTTACGCTAGTATCTTAATCCCTTTGTTTCACGATATATTACATGTCCGAGATTCGATCATGGTATCTCCATACCTAGTTTGATCTCGTATCGACATGCACTCTTTTCTCGTTCGTGATATAACATTCTAGTGATCAAATCACTTGCTTGCAAGCTAACCAATGTGATATCACCGAGGGCCCAGAGTATATCTATCCGTCATCGGGATGAACAAATTCCACTCGATCCATGGGCCTCAACATAACACTTTAGTAGTTCGAATCCATCTTTATAATCACCACATTACGGTGTGACGTTTGATGTTATCAAGAAACTCTTCCGGTGTTAGTGATTGACATGATCTCATGGTCTAAGGATTAGGATCACTTCGTAAGATGTTATAGCAATATAAACTCAATGACTTTGATCGTAATGCTATACTTCGGATGAATGTTCATCACACCATTACACTAATGTTGTGACCCCGTTATTAACAACATCCAATGTCCATGATCAGGAAACCTTGATCATCTTGTTAATCAACGAGCTAGTTTATGAGAGAGGCATAACTAGGAACTTTCTGTTTGTTTATTAAACACACATGTATTAACGTTCCCGTATTAATACAATTATAGCATGCAAAATAAACATTTATCATAAACAAGGAATATGATAATAACCACTTTATTATTGCCTCTCGGGCATATTCCCTTCATTAGAGGCATAAAGACTTGCTGAGTACCCCTAGGGTCTCACACGATAAATTATTTGATTCAGATGAACAGGTACACCCTCAAGATGGATACTGGGTGGAGGAGGCGGACGATGTGGGCAACGATCGTTCGGTGTAGAGATTCCGGGAACGGGGATCCGTGAGATCTGTGGGCGGGATGTGCTTATTTATGGGGCATCTTATGCCGATTTGCTTCTTATCCGTACTCGGATCTTGTTTGCCGCTTCCGCCTAATACTCTGATGTTTGATGTATGAGGAGATATCCTAAACTATTATATCTATCTAGGACATTTGAATCTTGCCGTATGGCGCTATATATTTCCTTTCTTTTAGATGGAATGGCTCGATGTCTTGTTGTATGGTGGCTTGCATACATACTCATTTGTGTATGTAGTTGATCCCTTCGCCTGCCGATTATGCCGCCCGTTCTTGTCCCGATGTTTGGAAATGGTTGGGACGGCCGAAAGGTCTACCTGTGAGTGGCATTTGGGCCCCACCGTACTATTTCAACCATTTCCGCTCATCCAGGCTTGTAACTAGGAGCGTAATTCACCGAGGTAGTTACAGAGAACTACTCCCTCCTCATCATGGGAATTAGCAACGGTGATGGAGATGGTGGTGGAGATCGATGGAGATGGCTCCGGGGGCACTTCCCCATCCCGGTAGGGTGCCAGAACAGAGAATTTCTGTCCCCCGAATCTCCCCTTCGGTGGCGGCGGTGCTACCGAGGTTTTTGTGGATTTTTCTGGATGGCTTAAGGTTTTCTCATCGGGGGATCTTATAGGCACATGAATCAAGGTCGGTGAGGGTCCAGGGGACCATACCCCCTCCAGGCGCCTCCAGGGCTTGCCCGCGCCTAGGGGGTGCGGCCACCCTGTGGCCCCCCTTCGACTCTGCTTCGTGGTTCCGTGTTGCTCCGGGAAAAATAATAACTTTGGATTTTGTCCCGTCCAATTATGAGAATATTGATTTTCTGCCTTTCTGGAACCAAAAAAGAAGAAAACAGGCAACTGGCACTGTGGCAACTTGTTAATAGGTTAGTATGGCTATAAAAACACCTCAAAGTATAGACAAAGCAAAGCAAAGTAGATACAAAACAAGTATGGAGCATCAAAAATTATAGATACATTTCCGACGTATCAAGCATCCCCAAGCTTAACTCCTGCTCGTCCTCGAGTAGGTAAGTGATAAAAGAATAATTTTTGAGGTGACATGCTCCTTCACAATAAAGATCAAACCATTTGCAAGCATAGAAAGCCGTGATCAAAGAACTCTAAACATGTGCATGAAAGATGGGGTTCTAACAATAGAACATTGTAACGATGCATGCAACATGAAAGGCTACAAACAAAGATCACGAATAACATGCATTGAAAAATGTTTGTTTGTTTCACATACAGAAAACATAGCATAGTGGCAATCAGATTGTCCCTCATAGAGTAGCAATATAGATGCAGAGGACACCTTCAAAGTTCACAAGGGTGACTAGAAACAAGTATCACAAGAACAAGTAATATCATAATATGCATCAATCAATAAGCTCTGGAATAGTGCACACAAAATGAAAACTGTGCTCTCTTAATGGTGCCTAAAGGTAGAAGGTGGAGACTCAACATAATAGTGAAAGAAAGGCCCTTCGCAAAGGGAAGCAGGGATTTCAAGTTTCAAAAAGACCTTCCAAAAATTATGGTACTTGTTAGCTTTCAGCCCTCATTGCCCCTATCATAAGCATCTTGAAGTGATTAAGGTTAAAGTGAACAAATATGGAGTATATGCTTGACGAAGTATAAGTTGGCAATCTCAAGTCCCTTAAATACGAGGGCCACACCTCCTGCTACTCAACTTTGGGCCCAGGTAAGTTCTTGTCATTGTAAGTATTTGCATATCACCGAGAACCGTCAATGGGGTACCCCTTGCACATGGTACATGAGTTTTCCTATAACCAAAATGACAAGGCAAGCAGACAATGAGCATCTCAACAATCTTCTTATTTACCATGGGATTATGGTGCTTTTTCTCTCTTTCCTCTTTTCTCAATGTGTCCCTTTTGTATAAGAAGATTGCTTCATAGATGTCACTATGGTGATGCTGCAAGTTTCCACCATGATTAGGCATGGCTTAGGCTAGCGGTCCAGGCGTTTCTCTAACATAGGATACAAACTCCATGGACTTACAAGTTTCCTCTTTATTTCACACCGGTGACATCCATAGACAAAAGAGCATGATATCAACTAAGTACAAAGTACAATTGCAATGTTGAAAACGTTCCCTATGACAGCATGGTTCTGCTAATTCCAACGTATAAGTGCAAGCATATATAACATAGATGATATAATGGTTCTAGTTTATTAGGGGCAAAGAATAAAATGTGCCATCAAGTTCGTGAGGGCTTTAATCACTAAGTTTTCACACAACAAAGAGACTTTTTAACTAGAAGATAGCTGAAAACAAGAATATACTTGGAATGGTGTAACACACCATGCATAGGAGTTTATAGTGGACACTTTGGAATAATTTGGTTTCTTGGGAGTTGGAAGCATGAGTAGAACTTACTCATACAAGTGGAGGATAGCAAAAGACTCGGAGCAACTAGGGTTAGGGTTTAGAGGGCGTGGTGTTGTGTCCTTGGAGGGGCAACCCTGCCCCTCCTTATATAGGTGGAGGGGGCGCGTCAAGGGGAGGGGAGTCCCTCCCCAACTAGGTCTCCAAGTGGGCCGGCGGTGGAGGGAGGGAACTCCTCCCCAAGTAGGTTTCCTACTCTCCCTCCACCTCACAAAATAGTCGTTTGACTTTTCAAATTGGCGTTTGACTTTTCAAACTAGGATTTGATTAAACCCTTTATTTTGTTCAGCTATGACACCTAGTACATGATGCAATCATTCCAACTTGTTATGACACATTCATGTACCCTTTCCCTCCGGAGTGCCGGACATTCCAGAACCTTCTAGAACATTCCCGATGAAAACACCGGAACCATTCTCCAACCCCAAAACAGGACTTTCTTTATATGAATCTTATTCTCCGGACCATTCCGGATCTCCTCGTGATATCCCGGATCCCATCCGAGACTCCGAACAACATTCGGTCTCTTACTCATCATTCCATAACTACTCAAACAACGTCGAATCCTTAAGTGTGTCTCCCTACGGTTCGTGAATTATGCGGACATGATCGAGACACTTCTCCGAACAATAACCAATAGAGGAATCTGGAAATTCATATGGCTCCCACATATTTCTACGATTACTTTGCGATCGAATGAACCACTTACATACGATACCAATTTCCCTTTGTCTCACGATAGTTTACTTATCCGAGGTTATGATCGTTGGTATCTCTGCATACCTAGTTCAACCTCGTTACTTATAAGTACTCTTTTTTTCGTTCCCGTGATATGTGATCCCTTGTGAGCCAGTCACATGCTTGCAATCTAATTGGATGACATTCCACCGAGAGGGCCCAGAGTATATCTATCTGTCATATGGATGGACAAATCCCACTCTTGATCCATGTGTCTCAACCAATACTTTCCGAACACCCAATGCCACCTTTATAGCCACCCACTTACGGTGTGGTGTTTTATGTCATCAAAGCATCCTTCCGGTGAAGGTGATATGCATGATCTCATGGTCGAAGGAATTAGGTTACTATGTATCAGAAAGCATATAGCAATTGAACTATTTAAAATGACTTAATCTTTATGCTACGCTTATCTATAGGAGTATGTCCACCATATCATTCTCCTAACGATATGATCTTGTTGTTAATAACATCTCAATGTTCATGATAGGGAAACCACATTCATTTATTAACCAACAATCTAGTATTATAAAGAGGCTTTACTAGGGACTCTATTTTAGTTCAAATCACACAAGTATTAATGTTTCCTTGTTAATACTATTATATCATGAATGTAAACATTTATCATAAACCGAAAGATATAATAATAACTATATTTATTATTGCCTCTAGGGCATATCTCCAACACACACCCCCTCCAGGCGCCTCTAGGGCTTGCCCACGCCTAGGGGGGTGCGGCCACCCTATGGCCCCCCTCTGGCTCTGCTTAGTGGTTCCGTGTTGCTCCGGGAAAAATAATAACTTTGGATTTTGTCCCGTCCAATTCCGAGAATATTAATTTTCTGCCTTTCTGGAACCAAAAACAGAAGAAAACAGGCAACTGGCACTGTGGCAACTTGTTAATAGGTTAGCTCCAGAAAAGATATAAAAACACCTCAACGTATAGACAAAGCAAAGCAAAGTAGATACAAAACAAGCATGGAGCATCAAAAATTATAGATACGTTTCTGACGTATTAGCGCTCATCTCCTCTACTGATTCACCATCACGATACAATAAGTAGAGTAGGAGAAAAATATCTTGGTGACAAAAGTTGGATTACAAGGAAAAAAATAGATCAACGGGGATTTTCTCCCTGGTTCTATTCCAAGAAATGAAACCAAAACAATGTCTCAAGGTTTTTTGTTACAATGTTTCTGATTAGCTAACCATCTCAGAGCAATGGATTCAAAATTAATGACTAAGATGCCAAAAATGTCCTGGACATCAGCCCAGATCATCTTGGAAACCACAAATTCAAAAAATAAGCGGTGAACAGTTTCTATCTCCTTACATAGTTTACACTCAAGAGGTTTAGGTACCCCTCTAGCTCTAAGGTTATCCCTAGTAAGAATTTTATTATGGGAGAAAGGCCAAAGGAAAACCTGAATTCTAGGGGAAATTTTTAATTTCCAAAAGCTGGTAAGTAGATCTGAGTTATTCCTCTATAATTCACTAGAGAGTACATAGAACTAGAAGAATACACTCCTTTAGTTTCATTATGCCAAGTTAATTGATCGTCATCATTAGTCAGAGAAACAGACTGGGTAATTCCTAGAATTTCCCGCCATTGGGTCATCATCTGGTCAGTAAAGGTTCTTCTAAAATCACATCTAAGATGTGTCTCATCCCAAAGATCAGCCATGGTTTTGGTTTGTTGGTTGAAAACAAAAAAAACTTCCCAAAAATGTGTAGCTAAAGTAGAGTTTCCAAACCAAACATCTTCCCAAAATTTAATAGATTTGCCATTGCCTACATGCCACCTATAACCTACTTCTACTGCTCTAGATGCCCACATGTCACCTTTCCAGAAAGTTGAAGGGTTCACATCATGGCAACACAAAATGTTGGGGTTCTTAGTTCTATAGTTAGCATCTATGACTTTTCTCCGGAGAGTCCCTTATCTCTGGATGTACCTCTTCACCCAACAACCCAACAAACACAAGTTTAGGTCTTGCAGGTTTGGAATTCCCAAAACTCCAAAATCTTTTTTCATACACATAGAGGGCCAATTGGCTAAGTGAATTTTATGATTATCCTCCTCATCATTCCAGAAGAAGTTAGCCATATGGGAATCCAAAAGCTTTAAAGCCCACTTGGGGAATTTAAAAAAAAAGATAAAATATATATGGGTATACTTGATAAGCAAGCTTGGATAAGCACTTTCTTAGGAGCATAAGAGAGAAGTTTCCCCCTCCAGCTAGTGATCCTTCTCAGAAGGTTCTCTATCAAAGGTTGAAGGTCTTCTCTCCTTAACTTATCAAAATGCAAAGAAATCCCCAAATATTTAATAGGGAAACTACCTTTCACACATTCAAAAATATTGAAAAAAGGTTTAACTTCTTCTTCAACTAGGTTAATGGGGATGGGCTCACTTTTATGGTAGTTTAACCTCATCCCAGAAATTTGTTCAAAGCAAGTAAGAACCCATTTAAGATTAATAGCACCTAGTTTGTCAATTTCCAGGAAGAGCAGAGTATCATATACATATTGCAGACAGTTTACTTCATTACTCCTCCTAGAACAAAATTAGGATAGAGCCCTCTAATGGCCCCACATGCAGAGCCTTTGATCAGCATTCTAGAGAAAACATCAATCATGATATTAAACAACATGGGTGCAATGGGGTCACCTTGTCTAAGACCCTTACCAGTTAAGAAAAAATCACTTTCAAAATCATTAACTTTAACTCCAATAGAACCTCCTAGTGAGATTTGCCTAATAAATCAAATGAAAGTAGGGCAGAAACCTCTAAGCTCTAAAACCTCAAAAATGAAGTCTAGACTAACCCTATCATAGGCCTTTTCATAATCTATCTTAAGGACTAGGGCTTTGTTTTTTTAGCTGGTATGCACCTCATGAATGATCTCATGAGCAGTGACCACACTCTTTAGAATGAATCTACCTCTGATGAAAACAGACTGATTGGGTGAAGTGATTATCCTACCTATAACTCTAGCCAATCTATTAGTCAAAATTTTAGTAAAGATTTTTTCATAGTTTTAGCATCACTCTCTCTCTTTTGGTGTAATTACAAGCAAATTGGAACTAACAACCGAGTGTTTGTTAGCATGTGCCGCCTTTTTTTCACATGGAAATAGAACAGCATTGTTGTTTGTGGAAGAACACAAGAACGTACGTGGACGTGGAGTGACTCAATTGTTGGACACGCCGAAGCTCCTCTGGTCTGTCTTATTGTCCAAAGTAATGCAAGTGTTTGCTATAGTATGTAAAACTCACGCCATGCGCACGTATGTATATATATATATATGGCCCAACTGTCCAACGTACCTGCTGCATTCGGCATGCACGCGCGCGGTGCCGGTCGTTCTTGGTCATGCATGATTCACGACCTGGAGCAGGACAAGGAGAGATGTGGACAGGAGTCGAGAGCAAAATGCACGCATCGACCGCGAATCGTGCCGGTCCCGGTCACGTTTGCGGTCCGCCCGTCACCGGTGCCGGCCGTATTGCAGGAGAGCCGGCCGAGCGCGCCGCCGATCCATGCAGGGGCCATTGGCCAGCTGACCATAACACACGCAACTAGTAGCCATAACGCAGCGTGACGAGAGAGAGCTGGCGGGTTCATTCGGCCGGCAGGGAGCCGTGGCATCCGGTTGCCCGGTCGGTACGTAGGTAGGTAGAGAGGCAGGCGCGAGTGATCGGCACTCTCCGCTCTCTGCGCCACCACTAGCTACGCCCACTAGAGGACGCGCGGATAGATGTGATGTCAAATGTCGTCAGAGGTGACGTCACGTATGAAAGATCCGGCCACAGATTTTCGAAGGGGTAACATCGTCACGTCGCTTTTAATCGCGCCGTCACACCGCCTCTCTCGCTCACCGGCCGTGCTAGCCGCGTCGTTTTTTTACTTTCCCTAGCCTGCCCGGAACGGGAAGCTCTGGCTAGCCGCGCCGCGCTCGTGCGCGTCCAATCCCAGCCACGGACAGGTCCGATCTCGCACTGAGCATGTGTGCGGCTAGCTGTGGCTCCACCATCTCTCGCAATACCTTGTCAACGTCAACGTCGTCGTCCATCGATCGAGCTGGGAGATACTACGTAGTTCGTTAGGAAAGTAAACCGTGTTTACCATACAGTAATCAGCTGGGTCGACTTTTGTCGTGAACTTGTTATCTTTTCTTGTCCGTCCGATCCACCTAGCTCGTAGTACTACTTTGGTCCAGCTTGATTAATCTAGGTCCCGACACCGAACGTAGGGTCACTGTGTACGTACGCGACTGTAACGAGGCTTAATTGGCCACTTAACTATGGGTCGTACGCACCTTCCGTACGTACAACGCCCGATCGACTAGTCAAGAAAGAACTCGGAGAGGGCCTACAGTGCCGCCGACCTGCCCCACCTACGTACTGCCCGAGAGCGTAATATATGTGGCGAGTTGGTACCGGGGGATTTTGGAATTTGGATGGATCCCGTCACCGATCTCCGGCCTCCTTGGCCATCTCCAGCAGCATGATTTATTTGAACAATTCGATGTTTGAATGTATCCGCGCAGACAGGAGGATCGGCTCAGCGGCTTAGCGGAGCGATCTATTAGACCAACGTGACGTGGACCGGTTCATGACAACCAATTCTCAGCTAAATTTGTGCTGGTTTTGCGTCTGGCCCAGACACCGTTCCTCTGTGCACGTCGTCTCGATGTCCTCCTCTCGTGCCAGCCAGTGGGTGAAACCTCTATTTCCCCCAAAATCGACGTCCACCCCTCCCACTTCCCACCAAAATCAAAACCGGCACGTGCCGAAACCTTCTAGCCTGCGATGGAGGATACCCACGCCGCTGTCGTTCTCGTCCCTGCCCTAGCCGCAACCACCAAACGTCTGGCAAAGGCGGAGAGGGTGGCCAAGCCTAAGGTTGTGACGATCGACAAGAAAGAGCAGACGACCGAGAAGCGAACGGAGCAGAGTAGGAAGCGCGTCGTCCGCCATCGTTCGGTGAAGGAAAGGAAGGAGGAAGCACTAGCCGCCCTCGCAAAAGCCAAGCACGCCGAGGTCGTCACCGGCATGCAGGCCATGCCAAGGAAAACGCCGAAGTCGCCACCAAGCTCGTTGCCTCTGGTATGGCCTCCTAGGCCCTTCTTCTCCTCCACGACCATTTGGCGCTAGAAGTCTTGGCAATGGATGGGGCGAGGGTCAGGGAAGAAGGTGATGCATCGTCCATGAGCTCGATGACCTCGGCCGTCGCGCGGCCACCACTACGTCCACGCTTGCCTACCACTGTTGCCATCACGTTTCCGGTTGGGCGGGTCAAGATTGACTGTGATGAGCCTACACAACCGACGGCCACGTCCATCGACCTGAACCGTACCCCAGTCTATGACGACTCCGTGCAACAACACAACAAGGGTTCCGCCAGGATCCTTGCGGCGAACATGCATGTGCCCCGCCAACAATTTGATGATTTGGTCATATCGGTTTTTGTCTCTGGAGGAGCACAGCGAGACCGTGCTACACGAAATGATCTGCGAGACCACAACCGCGCATGACGACCCCGGCAATGAGGGAGTCCGCATGTCCGCTTTCGACATCGGGACAGAGCCATTGTGGAGTAACAGCCAGGCCACGTGTGCATGCTCACGATCTCCGGCGGCGTCCAGATCTAGCAGACTACAACTAGTAGTAGCTAGCACGGAGCCACGGTACACCGCACGGGCACGGGCGATCATGGCCTCACCCTGTGAAGAACCACACGATTTACCCTAAAAAGGAAATGAACCAACTAGTGGTATCTATGCATGCCCTGGATCCACACACTACGCGTGCTGACATGCATGCATGCATGCAGATGCAGGTACTCTGCACGGAACGCCACGAATCATTACCCGGCGGGCAATTGCCATTAGTGGCGAGTGCCAAGAGACGTGATATTTCCGTTCAGAAGCCGGCCGGGTGCTGTGGTTCTGGTCCCGCCGTGCGGCTAGGCTAGCCGTGGGAGGACCAGCGCAGGCAGGGATGGGTTCTGCGTCCGGCCGCGCGCGGTCCAGTCTCCACTGTGAGAGGCGCCACGTACGGCATCAATGCCGCCTTGCGTGATGATGATTCCGTAGCTAGCTTCAACGGCGCGCTCTGCTGCTGCTGAAGGTACGTGCGTACGGCGGGGGCTACGGACGGTAGGTGTCAGTCCATCGGAGCTAGCTCACACACACACCGCACCACCAAAACTGAGACCGAGAGTGGGGTTTGGTACCGTAAGAGCATCTCCACCGATAGCCCTAAAAGGCAGATCAGTTTTTAGGCAACGTCTGATCACACCCAGTGCCTGGCCGACCTTGAATGAAATCTAAGGAGGAACGAAACTGCATAGTAGAAAGGCTATAATTTTCGGTAATAGATAGTCAAATTCCCGAGAAAGAAAATCGTCCATGTAAAATGGAACTGCACCTCTCTTGAGATAAATAGTTGGACGAACAAATTGCAATTTGCTACAAGATTGATAGAGTAGACTCCGATTGTAGTAGCAAATCTGTTGCTTTGAGAGGGAATGAAGCGTCATTAAGCTTTATTTAGAGGGATACATGAGTATTGAACTTCTACCATCTTTTTTTGCTAATTCCATGCACACCTACACTGTAGATTTTTCTTAGGAAACCTCACACTGTAGATTTTTCTTAGAACCTTTTTTGAGGGGGCCGATGGGGTAAATGATAGAAAACAGGGGCGGACATGGGTCCAAACCCGTGCTCCCCCCCCTGCCAACACTAGCTCGGCAGCGCCGTCGCCTTTTGTTCCGAGCTCCGACGAGCAATAGCGGGGCCGACAAGCACAGATCAGAGTCGCCGACATCCCCATGGCATCGCTTTGCGGAGGATCTGGCCAGGGGTAACCGTGGCGGCCGCGGCGGAAGGTGCCTGTGCGCCAACGAGCTCCACAAGAAGTGGGTTCGCTTCGTCGGCGCGAAAAAGCGAGCGGCACGACGGTGGACCAACTGGGGTCTAAGGCCACCGCCAGTACGTGGAGCATCTCCTCGACGAAGCTCCGAGGACCTCCGGAGTAGTCTTAGTGTTTTTCTTTCTACCTTTGATGTAAAATCATGAAGTATGTATGCACTTGGTATGCGAATGGTCATTGCAGACATCTTTTAATTTTCTAGGAATTGCATTTTTTTTTCAAAAGTAAGGATCGAAAATCCGGGCTCTGATCTGTGCGGAGGAACTCTGAACCGCAAATCGCCGTTTTACAGTGTCTGATAGTGATACTGTGAGGTTTAAGGATGCAAAACGATGAGTTTATTTAGAGAACCGCCGCCCTAATTAAGTGCCCGAAATTTGCATATCATCTACTCCCTCCGTTCTAAAATAGATGTCTCAAATTTATCAAAATTTAAATGAATCTAGACACTATTTAGTATATAGATTCATCTTAAATTGAAAAACCCAAGACATCTATTCTTGAACGGAGGGAGTACTATTAAGGTTCCAACAATGAACATCTCGGTTAAGATCTGTACGTAATTGGCCCGTTAGCTAGCTTTTGCGTCATTGTACGTGCGCCCGTACCACGTACTACCTCGACTAGTCAAGAAGAAGTTCGTTCACCCATGGTTTGGGTCCCGTCTTGGATCTCCTCGTATAGGCGGTGTGAGACTAGCTAGCCAAGAAGTAGAAGTTCTCCCAGCATGGTTTGCCATAACTAGTAGTGAGTGTTGCGCTAGCTCTCTCGCCTGGTCCCTCCTGCATGAGAGGCTTCTGGCCGGCCGGGGATAGGATAGGACCACGACGCGCGCGGTGCAGGGATCACGGCGCCCGCCATTGCTTTTAGCTTGGATGCACGCACGTAAGCACGTTAGCTCTGCCCGCCCGGTTTTTTTAACGGTTTTTCACTCTGATGCTGGTGTACGGAGGTGCCGGGCTAATTAAGGGAGTACGGACTGAGGCGCGCGCACACACCGACCAGTACCACTGACGACACTCGCACGCGCCGGCGGCTGGCAACATGCACCACTGACTCCACCGGAGTGGGGCGGCGTGGGTGGATGTTGGTAGGCTGTTCAGTCCCGTGAAATAAAGCACAGTTCAGCCAGAGGCCTAATAATCGCCTGTTTCCGGGTGTATGTATGAGCACTGCTGTAATGCTGTTCTAGTTAAGCCACAACACGAAGGATTGCACTTTTTTAGAGGGAATGTACTTCCATGTACCTACTCTCCGCTGCTGTTAGTCACGGGTTCGCCGCCAGCCCCAATTCCACGCCAATGGTCTTTTGTCCTAAGCTAAGCAGGTTCTGTATCTCAGCACAGGGATCCCGTTGCGCCTGCTAGTCTTGCCAAAGGATGGCGATCGGATAGGGATAGGTTCAGCCACAGTCCGAAATAGACACATGGTACCACACCGGTAATATAACGAACGGCAGGGTCGCCACTGTTTCAGGTGGGGCATGCAGGGTGAATCATGGATGGATGGATGGGGATGATCGAGCAAACCACTACGTACACCTCTACAGCAGTGGGATCCAGTTAAAAGTCGGCACCCTCTACCGCCTCTGGGCATGAAAAAGTTGTCGCCGCCACCACCGTATCATTCCGGGATACAATGTACTGCACTCGCCGTGGAACTTTGGGAGCGCAAAGAGGCGAGCTGGCCACATGAGGGACGCCTCGGGGTTGCCAGGCTTGATCGGGGAAACTGTCACGCAGATCTGGATGGAATAGCTCGCCCGCCGGACAGTACAGTACAGTGAGTGGATGATGGTGATTTAGCCAGACGGAGCACGCAGGGGCCGCAGCAGTGCCTCTGCGTAATCCTCAATAATGCCTCCACCATGGGCACGGGGATCCTCCATGTGAGAAAGGTCCCCAGATTCTGCGCAGGAACAATCTTCTCTGATGCGCTCCATGGTATATGTGGGCTACTCGACTACTGGCTGATGACAGAACCATAGAAGCCATCTCTTTTCTGAATAGCACGGGCAGAAAAGACTCTGTCAAAAAAAAAGCACAGGCAGAAAAGACTGTAAAAAAAAAAGCACAGGCAGAAAAGACTGTCAAAAAAAAAGCACAGGCAGAAAAGACTGCATTCAAAGAAATGCCATGTAAAACTGTAACAGGGCCAGCCAGTAGACAAAGCTTGGCTCTAGAATAACACCGACCTCTGAACATCCCAAGAAGCCTTAATGTCAACCGGGCTCATGGGTTTCAAGTCACACGGCGTAGCTTATTCACAAAAAAGATTCAGATCAGAGTTTTATGGCCAACAGCCAGACCAATGCAGTTCCAGAAATCAGACAGATAGGAGCAAGCGAACTTTAAAGAGGTATACTGTATAATCCAGCACGAGCTGATTCAGGGATCCACTACCATCCCACGTCCGAGATACCAGGGCACTACTCAGACGTAGCTCCCACCTTACCCTTCCTAGGACCGCCATCAACTTGCCCTTCCCACTGCTCACAGAGATACTGCGAGTCAAAGGTCCAGATCCTCTGCAGAACGATCTTCTTTGATGTGCTCCGTTCTAGGTAGGAGCTACTCCGCACTCGGCGCCGATTATGAACAAAAGCGGTCATCTCCCTGAGAAGCATAAACAGAATACAGCGATTCAGTATGAAATGAAAGATATACTAGGCAAAGCTTTGCTCTACGAGATTTTCAGGCCTCAACTTTCATGGTAATACTCTTCCTGTCAACTGGGCTCTCTGAAATCTCAAAAGTCACTGTTTCCTATTCACGAAAAAGATCATCAGCTGGTTGAATCAATCCATTTTCGGAATGCAGGGTAATAAGAGTAAAATATTGCGGAAGAAGCGATCCAGCACAAGCTGATTCAGGGATCCACTCGCATCCAGCGTTAGAGTTGCTGTGAGATTTTTGCCACTACACACATACATAGCTCCAGTGTTCCACCTTCCCTTCCTAGGACTGTTGCCAGCTTTCCCTTCCCACTACTAACAGGTATAATGCGAGTCAACTGTAGAATATCCATCTATCACTAGGACTTCCTTTCGGCTCGCTCGCCCATTCAGAGTTATGACTACTCACCGGTGACTAGTATAACACGAGACAACATAGCAATCATCATCCTTGTTCTTTACTGATCTAACAAGACGTGGCTGCATTTTTTTAAAGAAGACAAAATCAAAGCTAAGTTACTGTAGTTGCGATCTAGTTCCATGCCATGGGTCAACATGAATGATAGATTATGGGACGGCTAAAAACATGCAATGAGTTATTTTCTGCACCAGAAGTAAAAGTACCTGTTTGCTGTAACTGAACATTGCACTGTCTGAAGGTTCTGAAGCTTCCAGTACAAACAAGGTTTAGAAAGGTTAACTGAATAATCTTCTTTGATGTGCTCCATAGTATAGGAGGGCTACTACTGACAGATGACAGAACCAAAGAAGCCATTTTTTTTCCTGAATAGCACTGACAGAAAAGATGCATTCAGCATAACGTGAAAAAGAAATAAGGTACTATGTAGAACTGTAACAGGGACAACCAGTAGACAAAGCAGGTTGTATTATGAGTTTATGACCAACAGCCAGACCAATCCAATTTCAGAAATCAGACAAATAAGAGTAAACGAACCTTAATGAGGCAATCCAGCACAAGCTGATTCAGGGATCCACCACCATCCGACGTCCAAGATACCCTTCCTAGGACTGTCGTCAACTTGCCATTCCCACTGCTCACAGAAATAATGCAGAGTCAAAGGTCCAGATTCTGTGCAAAAACGATATTCTCGGATGTACTCCATGGTAGGAGCTACTCCGCACTCACCCCGACTTATGAACCAAAGGGAAAGGGTTCATCTTTCTGAATAGCATAAACAGAAGAAAGGATTCAGCTTGAAATGAAAAAGATTTTTTTCTTTTTTCGATGAGACCTCGTCAGAGGGCGGGGAGCTCCTGCATTGCATTAAGAAGAAGAGTTGGTCCAGTTAATAGGGGAACCGGACCCAAAAACCATACAAGACACGGTTAATTAAGGAAAACCGGCGAAAAATCACACCTGATTATCATGAAATGAAAGAGATACTATGCAAGCTTTGCTCTACGAGATTTTCACGTCTGAACTTTCCATAATAATACTCTTCCTGTCAACTGGGTTCTCTGAAATCTCAAAAGTCACTGTTTCCTATTTACGAGAAGATCATCAGCTGGTCGAACTAATCCATTTCCAGAATGCAGGGAAATAAGAGTAAAATATTGTGGAAGAAGCAAGCCAGCACAAGCTGATTCAGGGATCCACTAACATCCAGCGTTAGAGTTGCTATGAGATTTTTGGCACTACACAGACATAGCTCCAATGTTCCACCTTACCCTTTCCTAGGACTGTTGCCAACTTTCCTTTCCCACTACTAACAGGTATAATGCGAGTCAACTGTAGAATATCCATCTATCTCTAGGACTTCCTTTCGGCTCGGCCCTTCTGAGTTATGACCACTCACCAGTGACTAGTATAACACAAGGCAACGTAGCAATCATCATCCTTGTTCTTTACTGATCTAACAAGACGTGGCCACATTTTTTAAAAACACAGTAAGCATAGCTGAGGACAAAATCAAAGCCAAGCTACTGTAGATGTAATCTAGTTCCGTGTCATGGGTTAACATGAATGACAGATTATGTGACGGCTAAAATGAAATAAGTAAACGTTTAACCTCAAGGAATGGGCTGAATATTTTCTTCATCTGAAGTAAAAGTACCTAGTCGCTGTAACTGAACATTGGATTGTCTGAAGGTTCAGAAGTTTCCAATACAAGCAAGGTTACAAAGGTTAGCTGATGCCCTTAGCAGCCTCATAATTAATTCGCATCTAGTACACCCCTCTGTTTCGTGTACACTACAAATCCTGCCAAGGAAGCGGTATGTATCCACTACTTGCCTAAAAAGCAATGTTAACCCGCAGAAAGAGAGAAGAGTTACAGTGAAACTGTCACTTCCACCAAAGAGAGGTAAAATAAATACTTGTTCTGAAAGCATCATCCTTAAATTGTCTAACATCAAGCTTAACTATTTGTGATCAAATGTCATTCATACCACATTCTCGATTGAGAGGCCCATGCAAATGAAGGACTTTGTAGCCCATAAATGACTAGTGTTCATAGCAACAAATTTCATCTTTTGTGCACTAACAACCCTACTCAGAAACACCATCAACCAACTAAAAGTGTGCCAGAGTTGTCCTCTGTTTTGTGGCATGCCAGAGAATGGAAAAAACCATTTCGAATTTACAAACTGTAGAATATTTCGGAATAAAAAGTGAATTAAAAAAATTAACATGATCATATTTTTATTATAATCCCATCACGATCCCAGAAGAAAAAAATAAAACAAATGCAGTGTGACAAAGAATGATTATCCCTGCAATATTTTGTAGGTAGTATAGAATAATTAGCACACAATAACCCTGATTAGAGCTCGGGCTGCATGTACTAGCCCCGTAAGTACACAGTTTCCACGAAATACTTAAGTACATCTAGAAGAACATACTAATGTCACATTTTGCAGACACCTCCAAAATTATTTATCTGTAACCCATCCTCATGTTACAACCACAGAAATACAAAAATCTTAAACAGCCAGACCATACTTTCTGTTTCTGAGCAGTACCAAAGATAAGATGGGCAACTACAGTCAGTCCTACCTGTGCTACTTTTTTTTGCCGCAATGAACATTCATCCCACCATCCATGAGTTTCTGGTAAAAATAATCTTAATCCACCAAATGATTTCTTGTACAGTTACACATTCACAGATGCTACAATTATCTGTCTTCTCATCAAATACGGAGCCCTTTCCTTTTTTTACAAGCTTCAATGTCCAAAGACAGTTAGACCTAATTTGCTTTCTTATTTTGTATTCTTGATTTTACAATTGCAAATGTGTAGCGAAAATGTTGTTACAACAGAGCATATTCTTTGGCGAAGTTACAAGATTATCTTTAGTACTTCAAGTAAAAATCATGTGCAAAGCCTGAGACTGAATATTTGGATCTCAACATAACTGCAACAAGGTGTACTCATCAGAATGGAAACAATTGCGCCACATTTTGACATGATTAGTTATAACGGCGATGTCAGTACAAACCACGGAGACAAGATCACTAGTTCATGCAAGCAGCAAGGATTGATAGGTAACAAATCCTTAACTAGAAAACTGATGGTAGCAAACCGTAAAAGCACAAATATATCCCACATTTCATGGATACAGGCAACAACTAGAAAATATTGTCAGGGAGAGATCTGAATAGGCAGAACCTAGATCAGAAGTAGAGCCCCATCTGGACGTTCTTCTCCACGAATCCGCACTTGGCGTAGAACCCCGTCAGCTCCTGGGTGCAGTTCAGTATGACCTTGTAGCACCCCCTCCCCTTCGCGTGCTCCACGAGTCGGCGCACGACGCGCCCCCCGAGCCCCCGGCCGCGCGCGGCAGCGTCCACCACCACGTCCTCGACGTGCCCGACGGTGCCGCAGCGCCGGATGAACTTGCGCTCCACGAGCACCGCCCCCGCTGCATCGAGGCGTCCTGTGGTGGTGTCCTCTGCGACGAGGACGAGGTGGTCGGCGCCGAGGCGCGCGAGCTCCGCGAAGCGGTTGCGGAAGGCGTCCTCCGTGAGCGGTGCGGAGGGGGATAGCTGCGCGAGGAGTTCGCAGAATCCCTTGGAGATGTCGCCGAGATCGAGCGGCCGGATGCGGTACGCGTCGGTGTCGTCGCCGGCGCCAGCCTCCGACGCCACCATGGCTGCTTGCGGTTGCTCCATCGGCCTGTCGTGTTCGAATGCGGCCGGAGAGGAACGTAGAATAAGGCCCAATTGGTGTTCGGGCTTAAGCTCGATGGCCCATGAGCAAAGCCATATGGGCCAGACCAGATCATGACAGCTAAGTGAATCTTCCAAGACCAAGATACGCCCGTTTCCACGCGTCCCTGCCCGTCTCTTATATGCATTTCGAAAACCAATTTCCTGAACCCACGCGCCCAAACACAGCCAAAAAACAATTCCCCCAAATCGAAACGTCTCTCGTCGCCATGGTCGCCGCCCCCGCCGCCGGCGAGGCCACCCCGCCCCCAGAACCGCCTCCCTCCCGCGTATCCGTGAGGTCGTCGTCGTCTTCCTCCCGACGCCGCTGCGCCCTCTCGAGCCGGTTTCGCGAGCCCGCGAGCCCTCGGCGGCACGCGTGGGTCTCCCTGCAGGGCCGTCTCGTCGGCGCCGAGGAGGCGGCGTCCGCCGAAGTGGCCGCGCCCGGCCTCCCTAAGGATGAGGCGATGGCGTGGGAACTCTTCAGCCCGCTCCACCGCGTCCTCCTGGTCGCCACCGTGGCTGCTGCCTCATCCCGCTCCCACGCCGCCCGCCGCATCGAGCAGCTCCAGCGATCGATTCATCTTAGGGTTTGTTTCTACCTATCCCCTCCGTTTTATCTTATCTTTATACTGATTCTCAATGATCAACCTGCCGCCTGCGGATTTGGAGGTGCCTGTATGACTTCATCCCATTCAGACCATTTATTATGTACTCCGGTGATTGGGTTCCACTAGAATGTTACACATTGTTATTTTTGCAGTATTTTTTTTATTTTTTTAGCATGTTGAGTTAGCAATACAAGTGAACTGGCAAAGTTATGCTTTTGATGTGCAGGATGACGTGCTGCAAAGTATGCAGCAGAAGCTGGACGATCTGTTCGGCGAGATGAACTCCCTGCAACAGCAATATGTCAAGTGTGACAGTTTCATTTCAGCCGAAAAGGAAAACATTGAGTGGATAAGCAGCAACAAGCCAGGACACGAGGAGGGAGCTATATGCTGTGTGTGCACTCGAGCAGAAACTGCTGCTACTCCTCAGAAGACAAAGGTATAATGTGTTTACAGGAAGTCGTTGCCTGAGGTACTTTTGTCTCACTTATATTCTCCTATGGTGGACAAACGTGCAGGAATTTTGTGGAACAGATGATGCAAAGAGCGATGTAGTTGATAGGTCTAGTGTAAGTCTTGTGGATCACGAGGAGCGTCGGATGTCAGACCTCTCAGACTTCTGTTGGAGTGTCGTGTCTTCAGTAGATACTCATGTGAACGGGGACAATCAGGTAAATAGAACTGTACCTTTCTCTGGTGATGACATCTTATTTACGTGTACTGTAATTTAAGAGCATCATTTTGCTGTGCAGTGCACATACACTGATACACCTGTAATTTCTATGACATATTCATTTTTGTCTGTTAATGTCGTCTGTGCTCTCATCAACATTTCTCAATGTATACAAACATAAGTTTCTTACTGATGACATCGGTAAGTTTCATCCAGCTAAGTTCCCTGGCGGCAGAACAAGAGTTGTATAACATTCAGAAGGAATGTGAAGAGAAGGATGCAATTATAAAGGAACTAAATGCAGCTGCACATACATCTAACTCTGCTGATGCCAAGGTGCATATAGTCTTGAAGCTTGCATGGTACTTTGCTGATCTCATATCCTTACAGCATTGTTTTCTCTTTTTGCATGTAGAGAATTGCAGAGTTGCAGGATATTCTTAAAAGAAAAAATATGGTGATATCTAAATTGAAGAAAGACATGTCAGCTCTGAAACAGATGGTAAGCAGTTCTTCCAAGACATTGTTAGCTATAAATTAGCTGCTTAAGCTGAAGTGTTGAGCTCATGTTTTTTTGTTTGATAACAATAGGTCATTGAATTGACAAGGGCTAAAAGGGCATCTTCTAGCAACTTAAATACAGTCTACTCTGAACTGCCAGTGATGTCAAACAATGTTTTATACGATATGAGCAGCAGTAGCCCATCATCATCAGATTCTGACTCTCCTGTTACACCAAGAGAATTTCTTAATGTACATCTTACGGATGACACTCCAGGAGACTGTGAATCCAAAGGAAGCTCTAGAATATCAGTGCGAAGAACATCTCTTCCTGCAACGAAATCATCAGCTCGCAACCTGCGTCCGACCATCCCATTCAAAGAGAATTGTTTAAACCCAAAGGTAGAAACAAGTTCTGTTGGTAGGCAGAAGCAGCCTATATCCTCTAATGGTGATTTCAAAAAGACTAGACGACAAAGTCACCAAGACTCAAGGAATAAGGCTACAAAGAGATGGATGTAGAATCTGGACTGCAAGTACTTCTAGAGAGGTACACTACTTGTGCTTTAATTTATTTTATCTCCTTGAATGATGAAGTTCATCGAATACTCTGTCAAAAAGAAGAAGAAATCTGTCATGTACGTCATTTGGTTCACTTCATCTTTGTAGGATTGATAATCCTCCATGAATTCAATATTGTTATTAATCGTTTTGACATCAATTAGAGTTCTCGCGTGGTTGTGTCTTCCTGTCAATTGTCCTTGTCAGTTGCCACCCATCATCGTTACTAGTGGTAGTCGTCACTTAATCCTCCTGGCAAGAAAGGAAAACTGTAGTTAACCTTACCTAGTACGCTAGTACAAAAACATTGACTAAGTCACACACCTTTTCAAGGCTATGACAATCTAGCACTTAGATATTCTATCAAATGGATATCTTGAACTAATTGGTTGAGCGAAGTGCCTAGATTGTATCTCCTGATATTCTTTAGATATTGGTTTCTTCCCTGCTGGAATGTTTCATGCCATTAGCTGTTACCAACGCATTTTAGTATGATATGTCTAAGAACTCAGACTACTGCACATTTACCTTTCTCGTTTGCCCACTTTAATGGTAAGCACACTCTACTTGTTTGATAGTGATACCATTGATTACACATTGTTGCTAATTATATAACAGACAGTTAACTTCATTCCCTTGCTGCAATAGAAGGCAACAATTTCTTCTCGGGACTTCTTAATTGACCTCCATTTTCTTACCATTTCAGGTGAGGAAGAAAGGAAGTTGGTTGGTTATGTTGATTTTGTTGGATAGTCTGTCAGACTGATGCTTCCTAGCTGGTCTCCTGGTGTCGTTTGGTAGAATTATGGATGCCTGCAAGTTGCTACATATTTTAGTTATGTCGGTCATGGAAGCAACCATTCCATGACATATAGGTTCGCCCTCGGTATCTGCTCCGTTGTAAAATATGTCTATTGGATCTAAACAGTCTGCATCTCTCTGGTCCCGATTCTTGAATCTATCGTTTATATTTAATTGTTGGATTAGTTAATTGGATGGATATAACCTTGGAGCTCATTTTAAATTAAATGGTAGATGTGCCTATTGTGATTTTTTCTGACTCCATATGGGAAGTTTGTCGTGGTGAAGAATTTGTATGTCGGGGTAGCAGGCACCAAGAATTGCTTATCTATTTTGTCCACCTGACATACTTTTTCTTGGTAGCACACTGCCATTTTTTAGCAATGGAGTGGTCTACCACACATTTAAAAACATAACCTATCTTGTTAAACTATCATCATTCGCTCAGTCCTATCCATGGTGGCTAGATCTTGCGTGTCCGATTGCCTGGCTGCCTCTTCGTAGTTTTACCGGGTTGTCAGGATGAAGGGGAACAACGCTCTCTCGTTGCTTTTCAGCATCCCTCTTGAATCATAAGTTAAACAGGCCTGTTTATCATCCGTGCTCGAGCAATACTGAATTAATGTTTGAGGTTGCTACAAGACTCAAACGAAGATTTTTTTTCTTAAAGATGGACTCAAACAAAGCCTTTGGTTGAGCTCTGTTAGCAAATCATAAGCTTAACAAAGGCCCTATTTTTGTTTAAAGCCTTTGATTAAAGAGAAACAATATTCTGTAGAAAGGGCCCTATTTTTGTTTGGCGGACAAAGCTCTAGTAGGAATGTACATCGTGCTCGACTTGATCAAACGAATTTGTGCTACAAAACCCTCCAGGAGAACTTTAGTAAGGCTCGACCTGAACTTACAAAGTAGTCAAAGTTTCACGGACGTGCATCCAGAAGGGCAAAGCCAACTATTTAGCTCAATCTCGCGAGACTCACGAAGTCCATCCTGGCTCAAGCCAGTTGAATCGAGCCGAATTTCAGTAGCTCCTCGGCCTTGAACTTTTTTTTAGATCTGTAGTAATCAAGAAACTAGTGTAATGGCCCTCCATTTACGTGTCTGAATTTTGTAGATACTTTTTACATTGCCGATGTATTAGCTTTGAGATCTTGGTGTGTGTTATTAGATATAGATATACTACGCAGTAAAGAAAACGTTGTAATCGAAATACATCGTGAAACATTATTTAGCATTGTTTTCTCTTCCGTTTATTTTCCCCCACATCAATGATATTCAATTCAGTTGACCCCCTTTTATAAGGACTTTGTGTGTCACAAATGAAGATCGATGACCTCGAGGGTAGTGGCCTTTCGTGCAAAATCATCCTTCCGAACTAAGAGCATCTCTAGCAGATTACAAGCTCTAGCAAATTCCTTAAAAGGCCGGCCCGTAAAACGCGTATAAGGGCCGAGAATAACGCATTTTTTTCGTCTGCATGGGTTGGGGCGGAACAGACCCCGTATTTCGCAAACCGTAAAATTGAATATTCGGCACCGTGACTTCGTCGTCTCCATCTATATATCCCCTTCGACGGCTAGTTCATGCCCACCCTCTGCACTCTCTCCTCCTGCCGCCATGGCTAGACCCACTCTGAACTTCTACGAGGCAGCGATGTTCGCCCACTATGACATCTGAGCACCGCCGCGCGCCACGTTGCCGGCCGGCTGAGAACTCAGCTATGCCGGGGTGCCAGTTGGGACGCTTTCAAGGGGTGTCGAGTTGGCTAGCGAAATCGAGGAGTGCCTCTGCAAAATGCCAGAGTGGAAGAGGGTTGTGTGGCCCGGTACTCGCCGACGAGCTCCTACTAGCAGATGCGATTCAAGAAGGAGCGCAGGGTGGCACTTGCCCTCTGTGTGTTCACGGGCTGGAGGTCCACCCCGATCTCCGCAACCCCGAAGGAAGGACGTGATTCTGGGCCGAGCCTAGGCGCACGATCTACAACAGTATCGACGATGTGTGGCGCGAAGAGTTCCTAAGGGAGGCAAGCAATGTCGGGATTGTCGAGATCAATTCCGACGAGGAGGAGGTAGCCGACAACGAGGAGGAGGCGGCCGGTGAAGACAACAAAAGCAAAATATTCATCGTTCTATTATATACCTTGTTCATGAAATCAATGGAGTGGAGAAGCTTCTTAGTTTCATCCATGGCCATTGTCTCTGCTGTGAGTGGGGTCGGGAACGAGGTCGGCGGGCGGTGGCGTCCTTCTACGCTGGAGGAATCGACATGGCGCGACCTCAATCGGTGGCGGCGCGCGGTGGCGTCCTTCTACGCTGGAGGAATCGACATGGCGCGACCTCAATCGGTGGCGGCGCGCGGCAACGGCCGCTCACAGCGAAAGGTGGGAACAAGATGAAATATCCCTCCTGCCAAGGGTTTCTGGCGATAAGGGACGGTGTCGGGTCGGGGGAAAAACCTAGGTATCTACGGGCCGGGGAGATGATTTTCTCGTCCCCCTTAAAAAAAATATGTGCTGGGATGTTTTGTGGGATCTACTCGGGCCACTTTTTTCGACCCAAACCATAAAGTGGCGGTTACTATATGGTTTCAGGACGGATAAGTGGTCTTCTAGAGATGCTCTAATCACAGTTTTGTCTCTTTAAGCTCCTCGCCTTTGAGTGTCTATCTTTTCATTAACTTATGTTTGGGATTTTTTTAGCAGTAACTAAATATAATCATAGCTGCTTTGAACTAGAAAAATTGCACTATTATCTTTCTCCATCACATCTATCTTTAGTCATAGTGCAATTATATTTGGTAACTATACATGCTTCCCTCGTATAAGACAATGCAAAATGGCCAAATCAACTAATTTCAAATTTTAGATATTGTAGTGGTCGTTGTACTATTGAATACAACCTCTAGTATTCACATAAATTAATTTCGAAATTTAGCTATTTATGGACTTTGTATGTTATGTACATAAGAGAGATGCCCCCCATGTTTCCAAGTCGAACTCATACTCTTTATCCACCTACTAAAAGGCTTACATGCTATGCATTTTTGTAAGTAATTTGATTCATTTATCCACACAATAACCATGTGCATATTTGGGGGGGGGGGGGGGACCAAACTAAACTAAAAGATATAGGTCTGCCTCCATGAGATATAGGATGTCAAACCAGGGCTTTGATGCCTTATTGTCTACTAGGATACAACCACTCTTTTATCCATATAATCGCTAGAACTCGTTGATTAAAACCCCATACACTAGACAGTAGTGCACAATGGGTTATTTAAGGAAAAATGGCTAGTATCAACACACATAACCATCACATCTAACTTTTATAAAGATAGTCTATTGTTTCTTTTAGAGAGGAGTCATAAATAGGTGCAGCCGGGTAACCATGCAATTATACCCCTATGATTGATTCCAAGGTCGTTTCCGTGGAAGCAAGGGAGTTAAGACATAAAGTCCAACCACCATTATAAGTTTAAAGTTCCACATAATTTATTCCCCCGTTAGTTAACTATGAATTAATATAGCATGCATATTTAAGACTTGGGACACGTTTTTCTGTCAAATGCCTCTAACCATCCTCCTCCTAGCAACATGCAACGGTGACAATCTTATGCATTTCCCAACATATGTGTGCACTCATACATCGGTACATGAGACCATCATACAAGATAACATACTTGTATGCAACGAACAACAAATTATTTCACAATTGCATTAATAGATCACTACTCAGACGACGTAGACATAGATACACAATAGATAATGAGAAAACAATAGATTACATCACACATCATGTTTGCCAAGAAATTACAGTATGAAGATAAAGATGGAGTTGATGTAGATGTTGATGATGACTACACCAAAGGGGGTGGAGACAACTAGAGGCGAACTGCAGACTCTTTTTATGTGTTTTAGATCCCTGCCTCTGTACGTGTCGAGGACGACCGCCAGGGGGGGTATATATATAGACGTTTTTAGATCAAAACACATTTGTGGACGAAAGATTGAGATGAATCGGACGGCCGAGGTAGGAAAGAGCTATGGTGGCATGGCCTACAAGTATGAACATGCCATGGTCCCTATTTCCCATCTCATTAACCTCCTTGTTGGGGAACACGCTATGCAAAATAAAAAAAATTCTAGCGTATATAACCAAGGTCCAATGCGACGGAGAAGGTAACAGATCGTACCCTTGAAGATTGAACTAGAGGAAATTTGTTGATGACTAGGTTAGTCGTGCGTCGATCCTCACAACGATCCTTAGAGAGACGCGGGGCGATGTATTATCCCACGGAAGGCTCCAACGATAAAGTGCTCCAAGCATCGCACCTCCACCGGTATATACACGTGCAACAAGAATAGCATCACGTCGAAGTGAGATCAAGCTCATGTATGAAGCGGAAACGTGTCGATGAAGATCCGGCAGCACTTCGTCGTCTAGCTAGATTGGATCTAGACGAAGGTAGAAGATGAGTACTCTGTTGTGTAGATGAAGACGAGATCCACGCGATGACGACGACAACGCGAGTAAGACGAGCTCCGGGACGCAGAGGCGATGGCAGCATGGCGTGGGCAGGGCTAGGGCTTTGGGTCTCCAAAAACTTGTCCTTGTGCCCTTGGCCCTTCCCCCGTATATATGTGCGGTGAGCCCTCTCTCCAAGAGAGGGAGTAGGAGTAGGAATACGAGTCCCAAAAGGAATCCCCTTTCCTTCATCCATACACATTGAGAGAGAGAGAGGAGTTGGGTTCCGACACGGAACCCTTCTCTTCCTCCTCCGCCAACTCGCCTAGGGAGGGAGTACGAGTCCAAGGAACAATTACTTTTAATTATGAATATTTATTTATTTTGAAACCTTCAGCAAAAATCCCAAACTCATTCGAATTAATTCTGGAACCTTCCTAAAATATTCCCGATGTCTTCCATAACATGTCCGGAACAATTCCATCCATTCTCGATGATATCCTAGACACCTCCGAAATATTCCGAGACACTCCGAAACTTCCTCCGGGATCACTTCATTCAAATATCTTAATTACACTTATGATCTAAAATACCAAAAATGTCTTAAGTGTGTGACACTGTGGGTTTGGATATTTACGAATATGTCCAGGACTCATTCCGCGACAATAATTATTATTAGCGCCTTGATGCATATTATAATCCCCGCAAATAAAACGAATATCTTTATGATGTGAACCGTAGTATTATGTCCCATACATGCCGCATTGCTTTGTCGATACTTTACATTGCCCGATATTAAACACTAGTTTATTATCGTTCCCTACATGTACTTTTTATCATACTATACTATCGATGTCCATGCGATCAACAACTTAATCACGTGTCTGGCCAGACAATGACAAACATCATAGCACATGAGTGGGCCCAGAGTGTATATTAGAGTAAAAATTCTCGCAAACACCATGTGAATAATTAGCATACCATCTGGTAAGATCAAAGACTGACTTTATGATTACTCTTATTTAAATCAACGTTTGAAGAATATTGTCACATCTATATTGTACCCAAGTTTATATGTGTCTCATGGTCAAACAAACTTCAGCAAAGGCCATACATTGTTTATGAGAAGCTACCGATAACAAATATTGATGATGTGATTTCCAGTATATCAAATTGGGTCTATCCATCGTCATTGTTCTTCTAACAACTTCGATCTCATACATTATTGGCAACTCCACAACACATTGTTGTTTTGCCTATTGTTAGGAAACCGAAACTATCGTTGACACATGAACTAGCCTTAGAATAAATCTAGGGATATCTCATTGGTGTTTATTATTCCACATATGTATTAGGGTTTTTATCCAAATATACATTATCCGGAACTAATATAATTATACCATAGAACAATAAACTTAATTATGAAACAACTATGAATAATAATATATTTATTATTGCCTCTAGGGAATATTTCCATCACTCTTGATGGCTCACTTTATCTCATTTAGTTCATCTCAAAAATTCCTAAGCGTGCTTTCTAAACTTGCCCTGTTTGGAGTCCTGAAACTCCTGAAAACTCAAAAAAGTAACAAAAGTTTTTTCTACCAGATAGAGTTAGAACCAAAAAGAGGGGAGATTTTTTTAGAAAATCCCTAAAATTATTAAGAACATTGATAATAACTACAAATATGATGCAAATGTGATGAAATATGTGAAAATAAACTATAAAGTTCATGTATGCATTTACATACATTAGTAACCGACTAGTTCACTTTCTTTTTGGCCAGCTGCTAGCCCCGTTGTGTTTAACAGTATTGTAACTTTGCCTCTTAGCACTTCTTTCTCTATGATATGTGATACACCTTTAAGGTTATGATCTAGAACGTTTTTTAACAGACACCCTGAACGGTGTATTAATAATATAGAGAAGATGGTGATATAACACCAAGAATGTGTAAAACACAAACTCAACACTGCATGAATTACAATGACAACCCACACCACCAGATACTGAAGGCTCTCCTTGCACCTTCGCCCCCCTATAATGGTGAGGAGGTGGGATACAAGCCCCGAGGCCGCGTTAGGCTCGAAGAAGAAGACCTTGGTAGAACGAACCCGACTCCATGAAGGCACATACCAACATATAACACGCTAATAAGCGCCTAGATAGTCGGAAAGTGGGGTGCATGATTCGACCAGACCAGAGGAAGGTGCCGCCAAAGAAACTCCATCCATAGTATACTGCGCTCTAAGAAGAAGCCAACTTCAACTCCATTGGCCGTTTTCGGGACGCCACGAGCAATCTAGGCATCACCTTCAAGAAGGGAACTATACCATGGTGCCGCCCTCGCTTGATCCTAAGCGAGATATAGGGTTTCCCCTGGTGCTGGAGGTGGTAAAGTACAATCAAGACCATGGCTATGCCTCTAAGTAAGGAGATGGAGCCTGCGGGCATCACCATCGTTAGTAAAAGTAGGGATTTCTCCCTGGACTGATGTTGACCCACAAGGTCCTCCAGAATTGAGCGTACCAGAACTTGCAAAAGGCCACACCGTTGCCGAGAAACAAGCCACGTCATGGCACCGGAGCAGGGGAAAGCGCTGCCCACCGCTACCACCAAATGTAGCTGGATGGTGGGGATCCAACCCGTCGCTGCCTGGACGGCCATCGACACCACCATGGTGCCCTGCAAGCGGCGCCGCTAGGCACTGTAGTGCTTGCCCGCTGACACAAACCGAACCACACAAGCCCGTCGAGGCCTAGAAGGCCATGAATGGGCTTGGAGCTGTAGTCGCAACAGTAGCGGCGCTTCCACTGACATCGTCGTGTCGCACTCTGATACGTCCAAAACGTATCTACTTTCCCAAACACTTTTGCTATTGTTTCTCCTCTTAACTTATGTGATTTGGATATAACTAACACGGACTGATGCTGTTTTCAGCAGAATTAACTTGGTGTCTAGTTTTTGTGCAGAAAATCAACTATCAGGAAAAATCCCGGAAAATACGACAAAATCCTATTTCACCAGAAGATCCACGAAGCCAGAATACGAGACGGAGTGGAGCCCTAGGGGGCCCACACCCCCTGCTGCACGGGTGGGCCCATCCCGCGCCTAGGGGGGTGCGGCCGCCTCAGGCACCCCCTCAGCCTCCCTCTTCGCCTATAAGATGCCTCTTGACCTAAAAACCGAGGGAGGTTCATCATTTTTCTAGAAAGAGTTCCGCTGCGCCGCCACCACCAGAAACCGCGATTTGGAACCTGAAACTTCGTTCTGGCACCCTGCCGAGACGGGGAATTTGGGGAGGATCATCGCCATTGTCATCACCAATGCCTCTCCATCAACCATCAATGTTTCCCTCATCCATGAGTGAGTAATCCCCCATTGTAGGCTATGAGGATGGTAGGGATTGGATGAGTTCTATCATGTAATCGGATAATATTGTTAGGGCATGGTGCCTAGTATCTCTATTAGTGCTATTTGACTTTGTTGCAACTTGTTGTGCTTAATGATTTTCACTAGGGCCTGAGTGCCATGATCTCAGATCTGAACTTATTATTAAATCATTATGATAGTATTGTTTGTGATCTTATCTGCAAGTTGTGTACACATATCATTGTCCGGATCCAAAGGCCCCAAAGTGACAGAAATTGGGACAACCGGGTGGGATGGCTGTGATGTGAGGATCACATGTGTTCATGGAGTGTTAATGCTTTGCTCCGGTGCTCTATTAAAAGGAGCACCTTAATTTCCAGTAGTTCCCTTGAGGCCCCGCTGCAACGGGCTGGCAGGACAAAATATGTTGTGCAAGTTCTCATTGCAAGCACGCATGACTATATATGGAGCACATGCCTATGATTGTTTATCTGTAATTGCTCTAGATCTTGAAGTTACATGTTTAGACTTGTCCATGCAACGCCCGTCCATTCATCCCTATGCCTATCACGCTCATATCCTACTATTTGCTACTACTGTTACTATTGCTCCTATTTTACTGTTGCTGTTGCTTTGTTGTTGCTACTACAAACTGTTGCTACTGATAAACTTCTGTGAGCAAGAACTATTTCCAGATGCAGCTGAATTGACAACTCAGTTGTTAAGGCTTGCAAGTATTGTTTGGCTCCCCTTGTGTTGAATCAATAAATTGGGTAATACTACCCTCAAAGACTGTTGCGGTCCCCTATACTTGTGGGTCATCAAGACTATTTTCTGGCGCCATTGCCGGGGAACATAGCTTTATTTGTAAGTTCACTTGGATCTATTATTGTTCACTGCTACTCCTTTCATATGGGGAAGTCTCGTGATGGAAAGTTTCCTATTTTACCATCCACTACAAGAAGAGGTACAGTCCTAAACACCTCTATATCTCTTGATTCACCATCTGTTATAAGTAAGCTTGTTACACCACCACCACATACTCATGCTACACAGACTGCTACTACTGCTGAATCTGAAACTGCTTCTGATACTCATGATGTTACTTCTACTGTGTTTGATGCGAGTGGTTCATTAGGTCCTTTCCTATATGCTACTATGGCTAGTCTAGGAAATACTGAAACTCCTAGTGAAGACACTGTTACACCTGTTAGCTCACCTGAGTCTAGAGAGAGATATGATATTAATGATGGTTACATTGAGTTTACTGATGCATTTATTGAAGAGTGCCGAAACACACATGGTGCTAGTGCTATTAAGAGTCTTCTTGAGAGACGTACCATTATTCCTAAATTGTTCTCTGATCCTAAGTTTGCCACCTCTCCCATAGATATTAAAGATAAAGATTATAATTTCTCTCTTGATTTATCCTATTAGACATTGTGGAGAAAGAACCTTTTTGTGGGACTGAAAATGAGAGTGTTGTAGCTCATATGAATGAGCTTTCCACTATGAGTGCTTTATTCTCTAATGATTTTAAGATGCACAAGTACTTTGTTACAAAGATCTTCCCTTTTTCACTGAAAGGAGAAGCTAAAGCTTGGTTTAATAGATTACCTCATGGTTTCATTAGTAGCCCTGATTGCTTGATTGCTTATTTCTTCCAGAAATATTTTCCTCCCAGTGCTAGACATGCTGCTTTGCAGAGACTTTTTTGATTTTAAACAGGGAGAAGAATAGAAATTGCCTGAGTCATGAACAAGGTTCTGTGCCTTGATTCATGCACATCATGGATGTCCATTACCTAAAAATGAGCTTCTTGATATTTATTATAACGGACTAACTGATGATTCTAGGACATACCTAGATAGCTTTGCTGATTGTGTTTTTAGGAAAAGAACTCCTACAGATGCTAAAGAATTAATGGCTAAAATAAGCAAGAATTATGATGATTGGACTTCAACTAAGCTAAATACACCTGAGCCTATTACTCCTGAACCAGTTCCAACACCAACACCAAAGAATAGGGGAGTAATTGCATTAAATGATGAAGTGATGAAGGAAGCTAAGAAATGTCTAAATGAGAAAGGTATTAAAGCTGAAGATGTGAAGAATCTACCTCCTATAGAAGAATTTTGTAAGCCAATTCCCCACTCATATACTATTGAGGTACACTCTCTCCACTTTGATGAAGGTGATATTCCTTATGATAAGACTCCTGATCAATGCTTAGAGGAACTTGACACATTTATTGTTAAACAAGGTAATTTTAATAAACAAGTTAAGAATCATTTATTGGAAAACTCTAGAGCTATAAATGAGTTGAACGATATTGTGGAGAGAACTGCTAATGATATTAAAATTCTTTGTAAACACTTTCAAATGGTTCAAACCCAAATTTATCAACTTGCTAAGGTACAAAAAGATATGCTAGTTAATGCCTCAGGAGATAAACATGCTTATGAAATTAGAACTAGGAGTGGTATAGCTACTCAAGATCATTTATATCCTGAAGGACACCCTAAAAGAATTGAGAAGGATTCTCAAAAAGGTGAAAGTAGTGGTAGTCCTCGTAAGAGAAAGAAAAAGAAACATAAAATAGTTGAGGAACCACTTGAACCTGCTGTAGATCCTAATAGTATATCTGTCTCTGATGCCGAAACTGAGAGTGGTAATGATAAATATGATGCTCTTGATAAGGAGGAAGTTGATGAAGAACCTGAGAAGCACACTAGGTACACTAAGGAAGATTTTATTGCTAAAAAATATGTTAATGATAGAGAACCTTGGGTGCATAAACCCATGCCTTTTCCAAATAAGAAACACAAGTCAAAGGAGGAAGAACACTATAACAAGTTCTATGAGTGGATGAAACCTTTATTTTTGCAAATTCCTTTGACTGATTCTATTAAGTTGCCTCCTTATTCAAAGTATAGGAAGGATATTATCTCTAATAAAAGGAAGATTCCTAACAAGGATATTTCTACTTTGCTTGCTATTATTACTTCAATGGTCAGGTTCCAAAGAAACTTGGTGATTCAGGTATACCAACTATTCCTTGCTCTATTAAAAATAATTATGTTAGTGAAGGGAATATGCCCTGAGAGGCAATAATAAAGTGTTTATTATGTGTATTCCAAGTATATGATAGATGTTTATTTTGCATGCTATAATTGTATTAATACGGAAACATTAATACATGTGTTTTTAATAAACAAACAAAAAGTTCCTAGTTATGCCTCTCTCATAAACTAGCTCGTTGATTAACGAGATGATCAAAGTTTCCTGATCATAGACATTGGATGTTGTTAATAACGATATCACAACATTAGTGTAATGGTGTGATGAACATTCATCTGAAGTATAGCATTACGATAAAAGTCATTGAGTTTATATTGCTATAACAACTTACGGAATGATCCTAATCCTTAAAACATGAGATCATGCCAATCACTAACACCGGAAGAGTTTCTTGATAACATCAAACGTCACACCGTAACTAGGTGATTATAAAGATGGATTCAGAACTACTAAAGTGTTATGTTGAGTCCCATGGATCGAGAGTGGAATTTTTTCATCCCGATGACTAATAGATATACTCTGGGCCCTCTCGGTGATATCACATTGGTTAGCTTGCAAGCAAGTGATTTGATCACTAGAATGTTATATCACGGGAATGAGAAAAGAGTGCATGTTAGTAACGAGATCAAACTAGGTATGGAGATACCGATGATCGAATCTCGGACATGTAATATACCGCGAAACAAGGGATTAAGATACTAGCGTAAAAGGTTCTGACGATCACAAGAAATTCATCGTTGAATGTGTGGGAGTCAGTATGGGTATCCAGATCCCGCTTCTGATTATTGATCGGAGAGGGGTCTCGATCATGTTCGCATTATTCATGAACCGTAGGGTGTCACACTTAAGAGAGACCGACATCCAAATGGAGCAAAAGTTTCATGACGGAAAGAATAACAAGTGTAGGAATTTATTTCACTAGATACCGAAACAGGTTTTCGGGTGAAATTGCAGAAAGTGTTTTTGCATGTGAAATGAAATACTAGCAAGGGGTTATATGTGAATGTTTGTCATTAAAGTAATTGACAAAAAATTTAATAAATAAAAGGAGTTTCATTTAATGAGAGTTTGCATTAAATTTGGTGGAAATTTAATGGGAATTTGAGTGGGTTTTTTGAGTGGAGGGAATTGAAAGGCATTTGAGTGAGTGGAGTGTCCACCCACATGAATGAAGGAGGGGAGGGGTCAGCCCCCATGTCCAGCGGCCACCCCCTTGGGTGCCCCCTCCTCCTCCTATAAAAGGAGCCCCCTCTCCTCTCTCTCACTCACACCTCCTCGTGAAGGATCTCTCTCCCCCTCTAGAATTTATCCCCCATGGTCTCGAACTATACATGTTCCTGGTGGCTATTCGGCAAGAAAGAGCTGTGCTTCCACTGCATCGCTGGAGCAAGGAGGCAGAGGTTGCTCGGTGTCTTGTACGTGTGTGCGAGCATGGATGCGCTGCTGATTTGCCGCGTTAGGACTTCCTCTCGATCTTGAGATCGGCAAGAGATCGTCTACATCAACCACGAGTTTAACTCATTAAGCTTTGTCGATCTTCAAGGGTATGTTATCTACAGATATACATCTACCCGTTGTTTGTTTCTAGTAGATAGATCTCGGTACATAGTTGTTCCCATCGTAGGATTTTTTTGTTTTTTATGCTGCGAACCCTACAGTGGTATCAGAGCCGGATCTATGCGTAGATGCTTTACACGGGTAGTACACATATGAGTATGTGGGCGATGATGATCATGTTATTGCTTCTCAGTTGTATTTTGGATATTGGTGGCATAGTGGGATGAAGCGGCCCGGACAAACTTTACATGTCCTCGCACATGAGACATGTTCCATGCTTGACATGCAACTAGTTTTGCATAAGTGGCTAGCGGGTGTCTGTCTCTCCTACTATAGTCAATATCTAATTTGCAACTAGTTGTCAACAATTTGTTTATCCTCGTTGTGGTTCATGTTCGTAGGTATGAACGGTTCTATCTTCGAAAGCCCTAAGACACGTAAAACTTGCAATGGATAAATTAGAGGCATCTAGTTTAGATTGTTGCTAGGCTAGTGTTATGATATGGTGATGTTGTAAGTAGAAGTATGAGATGATACTCTTACAATACACATAACGTGTAAGTTCCATAGACCTTGGCCTTACACATAGAGGTATGATAGTGATCATACCAAGGAGCACATGATGGAGATCATATGCTGGAACCATATCATTTCACTTACAAACATGTGATTTTTGATTGCATCTTATATTGCTTGTTTGGCATTTTATTAGCATAATAAGATGATCCCTCATTTAAATATCAAGATAAGAATGTGTTCTTCCTTAAGTATGAACCAATTATGTTTCGTCGCTCCAAGACATCACGTGATGATCGGGTGTTCTTGGATCCATGACCATATTATGGGTGTAAGACAGTTACACACGCGAATACTAAGGTTCTCACTTGGCGAGCCTAGCATGTACAGACATGGCCTCGGAACACGGACCGAAAGGTTAAGCATGAGTCATATGGTAGATATGATGCCCATTTGATGCTTACCTTTGAAGCTACATCGATTCACGTGATGATCGGGCTTGGTGTAGTGGATTTGGTTCATGTAGTCACCAAAAAGGCATGAGGGATGTCATTTTGAGTGGGAGTTCATTCGTAATGTGGATTAGTCGAACTCAATCTATCATAAACTTAGTCTAAACTTTACAAATGCTGTTGTAGATGGCACCACCTGCTTTTAATTTCAATATGTTCATGGAGAAAGAGAAACTTGCAACAAACGGTAGCAAGTTTACCGAATGGGCCATGAATTTGAGGATTCTCCTCTCTGCTGCACAAAAGCAATATGTGCTAGAAGCGCTGCTAGGCCCCCCACCTTTCGATGATGCCCTTGACGAGGAGAAGAATGTCTATCAGACTCGTCAGGAGGACCACAACTTAGTTCATTGCGGCATATTGTATGGGCTAGAGCCAGAACTTCAAAAGCGTTTTGAAAACAGAAATGCGTTTGATACAATGGGCGAGTTGAAAATGATTTTTGACACACATGCTGCTGTAGAGAGCTACAATGCTTCAGAAAAGTTCTTTAGCTGCATGATGGAAGAGCACAACTCCATAAGTGAGCATGTACTCAAGATGTCGGGTTACGCCGATAAGCTTATGTCCTTGGGAATATCGATTCCCATTGACTTAGGCATCCATCATGTTCTGCAGTCTCTGCCACCTAGCTATAAGAGCTTCATGATGAACTATAATATGCAAGGCATGAAGAAGTCTCTCTCCGAGCTTCTGTTAATGCTTAAAACTGCAGAAGTGGAGATCAAGAAGGAACATAAAGTGTTGATGATTAATAAGAACACTAGTTTCAAGAAAGACAAGAAGGGAAAATGGAAGGGAAGTAAGGGCGGCAAGACGGTTGTTGTGCCTGAAAAGAAACCCTGAGTTGGACCTAAGTCTGATACCGACTGCTATTATTGTAAGGGGACTGGCCACTGGAAGTGCAACTGCCCCAAGTATTTGGCAGACAAGAAAGCCGGCAAGGCAAACAAAGGTATATATGATATACATGTTATTTTTGTGTACTTGACTAGTACTCGCAGTAGCACCTGGGTATTTGATACCGGTTCAGTTGCTAATATTTGTAACTTGAATCAGGGGCTGCGGAACAAGCGACGGCTAGCAAGGGATGAGGTCAAGATGCGTGTCGTCAATGGATCAAGTGTTGATGTGATCGCCGTCGAAACGCTCCCACTTACCGTCGGGATTAGTAATAAACTTGAATAATTGTTATCTGGTGCCTACACTGAGCAGGAACATTGTATCTAGATCGTGTTTGATGCAAAGTGGATATTCATTTAAATCCGAGAACAATGGTTTTTCTATTTATATGAATGAAATCTTTTATGGTCATGCACCGATGATGAATGGTTTATTTTTGTCGGATCTCGATAATAGTGATACACATATTAATAATGTTGATGCTAAAAGAATTAAACTTAATGATGATATATCCGCATATATGTGGCACTGCCGTCTAGGTCATATTAGCGTTAAACGCATGAAGAAGCTCCATTCGGATGGACTTTTGGAATCACTTGATTTTGAATCATTTGATACATGTGAGCCATGCCTTATGGGCAAGATGACTAGAATGCCATTTTCCGGTTCAATGGAACGGGCGACAGATTTATTGGAAATCATACATTCCGATGTATGTGGTCCAATGAGTGTGTCGGCGCGAGGTGGATATCGTTATTTTGTTACTTTCACGGATGATTTGAGTAGATACGGTTATATCTACTTGATGAAACACAAGTCTGAAACCTTTGAAAAGTTCAAAGAATTTCAGAGTGAAGTGGAAAATCATTGTAATAGAAAGATCAAATTTGTACGATCCGAACGTGGAGGTGAGTATCTGTAACACCCTCAGAATCGGCCCTATGCAAGTTTTAGCGAAACCCGCCAAACCCGCATAGAAACGATTCAAAGGTGCCCACCAGGCACTTTCGTGCGGGTGGAAAACAAAGTAATAACATTACACAACAGTCCTCGATGGGACCCACAGAACAGATATATACAACACGACTCCATGAGTCAAGAATACAGAGATAATATACAAAGATACAAATCACCTTGAAAACGATACAGCGTCCGACTACGGACAAGATGCAAATGGGGCTAAGAGCCCTGAAGAATAACCAATGCCCATAACCCCGCCAGCCAAGCCGGAAGGGTAACCACGCTAACGACGTCGATCTCAAAACCTGCTTAAACAAAGGGTGCAAAGGGCAAAGGAAAAGAGGAGCGTTAATCGAGGCGACACTACGGCGAGGCTAGAATTCGCGGTCCTCGCCACAGGTATGGTGGATCGAAAGGCGGCAAAGATACATCGAACAACCTATAGAGACTCGATACAAGGCGGCTATCGAGAGGGATAAGAAAGACCTATTCGAACCAACTCGATACTACCATCAAACAAACCCATCTGGCGCTTTCTCGAGACCAAACGAGGAAGTCAACCGAGGAACTCACACCGTTGGCAGTTTTATTTATTCAGTTATCGTTGCAGCAATTACTAGTCAGGTTTAGATAATCATCCTGGTAAAGTAAGCAGTGGGCACTTTTAGTTAACCATTCCGTGATAGTTACAACACTTACTAGCCAGATACAATAGCATGAGATAACCCAAAACCCAGTAGTTGTTGGTACTTTTATTTAGCCATTCCGTTGTAGTTGCAATACTTACTAGTCAGGTACAATTGTCGCGAGCGACAAACCAAACAAGCATTTGTGGGCAGTATTATTTAGCCATTCCATTATAGTGAAGCTGATTACTAGTCATTATATAGTCAAATTTATAGCACTACTTTAGTTATGCTTGTCTATGGTCGAGATACTGTGCTCCAAGTCGTCCATAACATGACACGGCTTTCGTAAAGTTTTAACCCGTCGGGTGCACAAATAGCAACACACACTCGATCAACCTCTAAAAACCGAATCAAAACCCAACGAGGCCTTCACGACAAAGCAATCACAGGATTCAGAAATATTTCAGGGGCCACCCTTGAGTACACCCGCAACGGTTAGCTGACTTGAGACGGACCCGAGGTTTGTGGGGGTCAGAAGCGGGAACCCAAACTGGGCTTGTCGATACCGCGTCGGGTCACAATTCCTAACAAAGACAAAGTGCTCCTCGCACAATTTAAATAAAGCAGTAGCATGGCATAAGTACAGATAGTAAATAAAACCTCAAACTAGTTTTTGGCCCCAAGAAATAAGATGAATCAAGCTTTGGCTGGGGGTCCCATAATCCTCCGGATGTGGATAGCGATAAATCAAGGAACAGTATCAAGCACTCGGGGTCCCACGGACACAAGTGGACGGTTAACAACCAAATAACATCTATTTCCCACTGTGCCTCGCTACCTACTTCAATTTTAGTTGTTAAGCAAGAATTAAAGTGAATGATAAGTAAAGCCATGATCATCTCCAACATCAACATGCGGCAATACACCAACAATCGTGGCACTTGACGACACAACAACACTTGAGCAAGCGACTACGACGCCGCAAGTCCAACTATCTATCAAACAATGTAATAGGATGTGTCCAAGGCAATATAAGGGTGCAGGAAAACACGGGAAGTAAAACTAGAGCATCGCAACTCGATAGCAATAGATCAACAGGAGGGAGTAAATACTATAAAAGTAAGATAGGTAGAAAGGGGAGATGCTCGCCGAAAACATTGCCAAGGTTCAATCAAGATCGGGTTGACACTCGCATCAACTCAACGGCCTTATCCGCGAAGAACCAAAACACTAGAATAAACACTGGATGCAATATTTAATACTACGGCAAAAGATCGGCATGATGCATGCATGATGTCTGACATGGCAAAGGTGCGATGCAATTAGGCCATATTAAGCGGAACCGGGGTCTGGACAATTAATTAGATGGTTCAAGTTGTTTAGCTAACCCGCAATTTAAATGTTGTTTAACAAGGCAGAATATATCACTTGTTCGCTACACAAGTTTAAATGAGGCCGATATGAGACTGGATTTGCCCGCATATGGGCCCCATATTTAATTATTAGGTGAATCGGCATAAGGCCCCCAAACCACACAAATATGTATGCGAGATGAACAATTAATATGCGACAAGTTTATTTAGTTGACAATTTATAAAATAGGGTTCTCGGATAAGGGTCACACATTAGGGTTCGGCGATCTTGGGGTTCCAGGGGTTCGGGGTTCGACAGGCCTGTGGTTCGAAGCGGTCTCGCAGAACGCTCGAACAACGGGCAGATCTTGTGGCATCCGGTTCTCGGCGGACTCGGTGTCCGGAAGGAGTACTTGGTTCGGTGTCGGGGCGCGATTCTTCCGGTCGAGGTCGTTCTTGTCGCTGAAGCTCTTGTCGTCCGCGCTTATCGAGTCGGTCTTGGCGTCTCGATGAAGAACTTGGCGTCTGCGTTGGTGTCCTTACCGTCCGTGTTCTCGAGCATCGATCCGTAAGGTGTACTTGTCGACGTGTGGTCTTGGTCCGGGGTCTCGGCCCGTGACAAAGATCATGGCATCTGTCGAAGCATCGGGTTACCGGGTTCGGTCCGTGAGGCGATCTTGGGGTTCGGTCTCCAAAACCGGGTCTTGGGTTTTGAGTTGGGGCCTTCGGATCCTTGAGGGCGATCTTGGAGATCCGGGCATCTTCGGTCCTCGGATCCGAGAGGGGGGTACTTGTCGTCTGCGTCCTTCGAGGACATGTTGTGGTACTTGTCATCCATGATGAAGGTCTTGTCTATGATTCGTCAGTGCTTCCGGTCTTGGTCCTTTGCGAAGAACTTGTCGACGAGATAAGGGCCCGAGACGAACTTAGTGGTCCCGACGGTGCGGTTCGAGAAGGGGAACTTGACATCCATGTAGACGGTCTTGTCGGATCCTTGTCGAAGACCAAGGCGATGCGGCCACCGGGTGCAGGACACAGGAGAGCGACGCCACGGCTGTTGAAGAGCTCGAGGACGGGGTCCCGCACGGCTGCAAGGACAACAGGAGGCGTCCGAGAGGGGGCCACGCTGCAGCGCCCTAGGAGGCAGAGCACCACAGACGCTGCAAGGCCAGGACGAGCCGCGGAGGAGGCGGGATCCGCGAGGCGGCGGTTGGCAGAGGCCGAGGTGGCCGAGCGGGCGCCGGACCGAGAACGACGAGGCGGCCGGCGAGGCTCGCCGGGCGAGCCTGGAGAAGGCCGGGCGGTGGAGGGGAGATGCGGCCAGGCGAGGAAACCGCGGCCGGCCGGCGGGCTCACGGCCGGGACGGAACGGAGGATGCGGCGGGCGCTGCCTGGGCAGCGGGCGGCCAGGGGTCGCCACGAGACGACCAGCAGCGGGAAAGGCCGGCGACCAACGCGAGGAGGGGAGGCGGGCATGGGCGGGAAGCCGCAGACGGAGTCGACGACGGGAGGGCGGTGGTCGGAGAGGGCTGGCGTGGCGGGCTCAGGAGGAGAGGAGAGAGGCGGCGGGCCAAGGCTAGAGGGGCGAGGCGGTGTGGCGCAGAGGGTGGAGGAGGGGGCCGGGCGGGAGGAGCGCGTGGGCTGGGAGAGCGGCGGGGAGAGAGGGAGGTGGGGCGGCGGGTGCAAGGGGCCGGGTGGGGCCGGGATGTGAGAGAGAGGAAGAGGAAGGGGCAGGGGCTTGGGGTGGGACCTGTGGGAAGGAAGAGGGGGGTGTGGTGTGGAGTGTGGCCAGTGGCGCGTGGGAGGGGGAAGGAGAGTGAGGTGTCGTGGGGATTGGGTGGGATGAGGTGGTGAGGAGGGTAGATTAGGTTGGGTAGCTTAGGTATTTCGCGAACTGCTTTATTCTCGGGTGGTTGTTCGAATCGCCCGCTCGATCGCCCACTAAAATAATTAACTATTTTTATTTGTTCCAAACAGTCTTTTTGCAAACCGATAGCAACAAAACAAAATAATCCGGTGACCCGGGTTTTTCGTTTGAACAAAGACGGGGCGTTTTAGAAAACAAAAATAGGTTATTCTGCAAATAGTTTTATGCAAGCAAATGCAAGATGATGACGATGCTCAAATGCAATGTGGCATGATGACATGAGCATGCGGTCAAGATGATGCAGTGCACAAAATCAACGCGATTTTCTAGTAGTGGTTTTTGCGGGATGCCACAATTCGACACCACTAACAAGGGATCTCGCCCTCGAGATTCGCCTCATGGTACCGGAAGGAAGGTCGGCGATCTGCGTCTTCTCGCTTCGGTTAGATCATCGCGACACCACTAACAAGAGGTCGTTGTCCGTGATCGTCGAGAGAACACTCCGGGAACAACAGGTCGAAGGTAGAGGTATCAACCAATAAAGCCACCCCTAACTTCCGTGGACGGAGTAAAATCGCTGGATCCCCTGATTCGATGTACAAGAGCGAATGATAAGAGTAGTGGTATGGTAGCTACTCCATCCCGCACTCAAACCATTACTCGGCACACTAATAGGCGGATTATGCAACCAACTCTCGAAATTAGACTGAAGATCTCGACAAGCGAGGTTCGGAACAACGGAGTGATGCAGACTCTGCTTCGGAGTTGGCGTAGGGGATGTCGTCGCGTCGGAAAAACACCGGAAAGCACAAACAAGGAACAAATAATGGTACAAAAGATAAAGGACCACTCAGATAGCCGGAGGACCGGATGTAGAAACACCGTTATCAGAGGAGGAAGCGAAACCCTGAAGGTACGACGGAACCCAACCACGAGAAATCCTGGACTCGAAGAGATAGAAGAGAGCGGATTCAAAACACGCAGAGGTAAGAGGAGAATAGCAGAGGGGTAAGGAGTAAAATCAGACCTAATCAGAACTATCCAACCGATTTTTCAAAAATAGTTTTGACACTCTACTTCGGCCGTTAGCTAGGTTATCCTACAGGCTGGACTTGTGGGGTATCGCAACCGCCGAGCTCGATACCACTCAGAACACCCTCAGAATCGCCCTATGCAAGTTTTAGCGAAACCCGCCAAACCCGCATAGAAACGATTCAAAGGTGCCCACCAGCACTTTCGTGCGGTGGAAAACGGTAATAACATTACACAACGCCCCTCGATGGGACCCACATAACATATATACAACACGACTCCATGAGTCAAGAATACAGATAATATACAAAGATCCAAATCACCTTGAAAGCGATACAGTCCGACTACGGACGGACAAGATGCAAATGGGGCTAAGAGCCTCAAGAATAACCAATGGCGCCCATAACCCTGCCGTGCCAAGCCGGAAGGGTAACCTCGCTAACGACGCCGATCTCAAAACCGCTTAAACAAAAGGGTGCCGAAAGGGCAAAGGAAAAGAGGAGTCAAGATCGAGGCCAAGACAGCGAGGCTAGATTGGCGGTCCTCGCCTACATAGGTATGGTGGATCGGCAATGCAAAGATGCACTGAACAACCTATAGAGACTCGATACAACTGGCGGCTATCAGAGAGGGATAAGAAAGACCTATTCGGAACCAACCTGATACTACCATCAAACAAACCCATCCTGGCGTTTCCCCCTCGAGACCAAACAAGGAAGTCAACCGAGGAACTCACATAGTTGGCAGTTTTATTTATTCAGTTATCGTTGCAGCAATTACTAGTCAGGTTTAGATAATCATCCTGATAAAGTAAGCAGTGGGCACTTTTAGTTAACCATTCCGTGATAGTTGCAACACTTACTAGTCAGATACAATAGCATGAGATAACCCAAAACCCAGCATTTGTTGGTACTTTTATTTAGCCATTCTGTTGTAGTTGCAATACTTACTAGTCAGGTACAATTGTCGCAAGCGACAATCCAAACAAGCATTTGTGGGCAGTATTATTTAGCCATTCCATTATAGTGAAGCTGATTACTAGTCATTATATAGTCAAATTTATAGCACTACTTTAGTTATAGTTGTCTATGATCGAGATACTGTGCTCCAAGTCGTTCATAACCGCGGACACGGCTTTCAGAAAGTTTTAACCCGGCCAGGGTGCACAAATAGCAACACACACTCGATCAACCTCGGAAAAACCGAATCAAAACCCAACGAGGCCTTCACGACAAAGCAATCACAGGATTTAGAAATATTTCAGGGGACCACCCCTTGGAGTACACCCGCAACGAAGTTAGCTGACTTCGAGACGGACCCGAGGTTTGTGGGGCGGTCAGTAATCGGGAACCCAAAACTGGCTTGTCGATACAGTAAACGGGTCACAATTCCTAACAAGACAGGTGCTCTCGCACAATTTAAATAAAGCAGTAGCATGGCATAAGTACAGGATAGTAAATAAAACCTCAAACTAGTTTGTGTCCCCAAGAAATAAGATGAATCAAGCTCGCCTGGGGTCCCATAATCCTCCCGGATGTGGATAGCGCGATAAATCAAGGAACAGGTATCAAGCACTCGGGGTCCTACGGGACACAAGTGGACGGTTAACAACCAAAAAACATCTATTTCCCACCTGTGCCTCTGCTTACCTACTTCAATTTTAGTTGTTAAGCAGTAATTAAAGTGAATGATAAGTAAAGCCATGATCATCTCCAACATCAACATGCGGCAATACACCAACAACTGTGGCACTTGACGACACACAACAACACTTGAGCAAGCGACTACGACGCGCAAGTCCAACTATCTATCAAACAACAGGTAATAGGATGTGTCCAAGGCAATATAAGGGTGCAGGGGAAAACACGGGTGCGAAAACTAGAGCATCGCAACTCAGATAGCAATAGATCAACAGGAGGGAGTAAATACTATAAAAGTAAGATAGGTAGAAAGGGGGAGATGCTCGCCTGAAAACATTGCCGAAGGTTCAACCGAAGATCGGGTTGACACTCGCATCAACTCAACGGCCTTATCCGCGAAGAACCAAAACACTAGAATAAACACCGGATGCAATATTTAATACTACGGCAAAATATCGGCATGATGCATGCATGATGTCTGACATGGCAAAGGTGCGATGCAATTAGGCCATATTAAGCGGAACCGGGGTCTCGACAATTAATTAGATGGTTCAAGTTGTTTAGCTAACCCGCAATTTAAATGTTGTTTAACAAGGCAGAATATATCACTGGTTCGCTACACAAGTTTAAATGAGGCCGATATGAGACTGGATTTGCCCGCATATGGGCCCCATATTTAATTATTAGGTGAATCGGCATAAGGCCCCCAAACCACACAAATATGTATGCGAGATGAACAATTAATATGCGACAAGTTTATTTAGTTGACAATTTATAAAATAGGGTTCTCGGATAAGGGTCACACATTAGGGTTCGGCGATCTTGGGGTTCCAGGGGTTCGGGGTTCGACAGGGGCTCAGGGTTCGACGGAAGCGGTCTCGGCAGGAACGTTCTCGAACAACGGGGCAGATCTTGTGGCATCCGGGTTCTCGGCGGACTCGGTGTCCGGAAAGGAGTACTTGGTTCGGTGTCGGGGGCGCATCGGATTCTTCCGGGTCGAGGTCGTTCTTGTCGTTGCGAAGCTCTTGTCGGGTCCGCGCTATCGAGTCGGTCTTGGCGTCTGGGATGAAGAACTTGGCGTTCTGCGTTGGTGTCCTTACCGTCCGTGTTCTCGAGCATCGCATCCGGTAAGGTGTACTTGTCGCACGTGTGGTCTTCGGGTCCGGGGTCTCGGCGTCCGTGACAAAGATCATGGCATCTGTGTCGAAAGCATCGGGGTTACCGGGTTCGGTCCCGTGAGGCAGATCTTGGGGTTCGGTCTCCAAAAACCGGGGTCGGTCTTCGGGGTTTCGGAGTTGGGGCCTTCGGATCCTCGAGGGCGATCTTGGCGTTCCGGGCATCTTCGGTCCTCGGATCCGAGAGTGGGGGTACTTGTCGTCTGCGTCCTTCGAGGCCATGTTGTGGTACTTGTCATCCATGATGAAGGTCTTGTCTATGGTTCGTCAGTGCTTCCGGTCTTGGTCCTTTGCGAAGAACTTGTCGACGAGATAAGGGCCCGAGACGAACTTCGTGGTCCCGAGGGTGCGGTTCGAGAAGGGGAACTTGACATCCATGTAGACGATCTTGTCGGATCCTTGTCGAAGACCAAGGCGATGCGGCCACCGGGTGCAGGACACAGGAGAGCGACGCCACGGCTGTTGATGAGCTCGAGGACGGGGTCCCGCACGGCTGCAAGGACAACAGGAGGCGGCCGAGAGGGGGCCACGCTGCAGCGCCCTAGGAGGCAGAGCACCACAGACGCGCGCGGGGCCGCTCAGGGACGAGCCGCGGGAGGAGGCGGGGGACCCGGCGAGGCAGAAGGGTGGCTCGGTCAGAGGCCGAGGCAGGGCCGAGCGGGGCGGCCGGACCGGAGAACGACGAGGGCGGCTCCGGCGAGGCTCTGCTCGGGGCGAGCTCGGAGAAGGCCGGCGGTGGAGGGGGAGATGCGGGCGGCAGAGCGAGGAGACCGCGGCACGGCCGGGCTTCGGCGGACGGAACGGAGGATCTGGCGCGGCGCTCGGGCCCAGCGGCGCCGTGGTCGCCAGCGGAGACGACCAGGCAGCGGAGGGGGAAAGGCCGGCGACCCGACGCGGGGAGGAGGCGGGGCGCCGCGGCCGGGCGAGGAAGCCGGCAGACGGAGGCGAAGACGGGGAGGGCGGTGGTCGGAGAGGGGCCTAGCGGCGCGGCGGGCTCTGCAGAGGGGAGGAGGGAGGAGAGAGGCGGCCGGGCGAGCGTGCTAGAGGGGTGAGGCGGTGCGTGGCGCAGAAGGTGGAGGAGGGTGGCCGGCGCCGGCGGGGAGGAGCGGCGTCGGGGCTGGGAGAGAGCGGGCGGGGGAGAGAGGGAGGTGGGGGCGAGCGGGTGCGGGTGGGGCCGGGGCAGACGTGGGGGGCTGACGCGGTGAGAGAGAGGGGAAGAGGAACAGGGGGCGGCAGGTGGGGCTTGGGGTGGGACCCAGGGGAAGGAAGAGGGGGGCTGTGTGGTGTGGAGTGTGGCTGGGCCAGGTGGCGGCGTGGGAGTGGGTGGGGGAAGGGAGAGGGTGAGGTGTCAGGTGGGGATTGGGTGGGATGAGGTGGCCGGAGGGGTGGGTAGATTAGGTTGGGTAGCTTAGGTATTTCGGCGAACCGTTTTATTCTGGGGGTGGTCGTTCGGGTCGAATCGGCCCGTTCGACTGCCCCACTAAAATAATTAACTATTTTTATTTGTTCCAAACAGTCTTTTTGCAAACCGATAGCAACAAAACAAAATAATCCGGTGACCCGGGTTTTGCGTTTGAACAAAGACGGGGCGTTTTAGAAAACAAAAATAGGTTTTTCTGCAAATAGTTTTATGCAAGCAAATGCAAGATGATGACGATGCTCAAATGCAATGTGGCATGATGACATGAGCATGCGGTCAAGATGATGCAGTGCACAAAATCAACGCGATTTTCTAGTAGTGGTTTTTGCGGGATGCCACATTATCTAAGTTACGTGTTTAGCACTCACATGAAATAGTGTGGAATTGTTTCACAACTCACACCTGTCGGAACACCACAGCAAAATGTTGTGTCGGAACGTCGTAATCGTACTTTATTGGATATGGTTCGATCTATGATGTCTCTAACGGACTTGCCGTTGTCATTTTGGGGTTATGCACTAGAAACTGCCGCATTCACTTTAAATCGGGCACCATCTAAATCCGTTGAAAAGACACCGTATGAATTTTGGTTTGGAAACAAACCTAAGTTGTCATTTCTTAAAGTTTGGGGATGCAATGTTTATGTGAAGAAACTTCAACCGGATAAACTCAAACCCAAAGCGAAAAAATGCGTCTTCATAGGATACCCTAAGGAAACAATTGGGTATTCCTTCTATCACAGATCCGAGGGCAAGGTTTTTGTTGCCAAGAATGGATCCTTTCTAGAGAAAGAGTTTCTCGCGAAAGGCGTGAGTAGTCGGAAGGTAGAACTCGAAGAGGTTATTGAACCTTCTCTTCAAAGTATGGCGAGTAGCGCAGTGTCAGAAGTTGTTCTGGAGTTGGCTTCACCAGTTGAAGAATGAACTAATGATAATGATCATGAAACTCCGAAAGAGAGTACTACCAAACCTCGCAGGTCTAGCAGGACGCGTGCAACTCCCGAGCTGTATGGAAACCCTGCCATGAATTTCATGGTTGATGAAAATGATGACCCTGCGACATATGAAGAAGCGATGATGAGCCCGTATTCCGACAAATGGTTAGAAGCCATGAAATCCGAGATGGAATCCATGTATTAAAATCAAGTTTGGAACTTGGTGGACTTACCTCACGACCGAAAGGCCGTGGAGAATAAATGGATTTTCAAAAGAAAAACTGGTGTTGATGGTAATGTGACCGTCTATAAAGCTCGACTTGTCGCAAAGGGGTTTCGACAAATTCAAGGAGTTGACTACGATGGGACATTCTCTCCCGTAGCGATGCTAAAATCAGGTAGGATTATGTTAGAAATTGCTGCATATTTCGATTATGAGATATGACAGATGGATGTCAAAATCGTGTCCCTCAATGGCAATATTGAAGAAGAGTTTATATGATACAACCAAAGGGTTTTGTCGATCCTAAGGATGCTAACAAGGTGTGCAAGCTTCAGCGATCCATCTGTGGATTGAAGCAAGCATCACGAAGTTGGAATTTCTGCTTTTATGAGGTGATCAAAGAGTTGGGATTTGTCCAAACTTATGGAGAAACTTGTATTTACAAGAAAGTGAGTGGGAGCAATGTGGCATTTCTGATATTATATGTGGATGGCATATTATTGATCGGAAATGATATAGATCTTTAAACAGTGTTAAAAGTTATCTAAACAGCAAATTTTCAATAAAGGACCTAGGTGAAGCGTCATACATATTAGGCATAAAGATCTATAGAGATAGATCTAGGCGCCTAATAGGGATATCACAAAGTACATACCTTGATAAGATTTTAAAGAAGTTTAAAATGGACGAAAGTAAGAAGGGGTTCTTACCTATGTTGCATGGCAAGACATTGAGTAAGACTAAAAGTCCGGCTACAGTAGAAGAAAGAGAGATAATGGACAAATTCCCCTATACTTCAGCCATAGGCTCTATAATGTACGCCATGCTATGTACAAGACCGAATGTGGCACATGCTATTAGTTTGACTAGTAGGTACCAATCGGATCCAGGTTCGGAACACTGGATAGTAGTCAAGAATATCCTTAAGTACTTGCGAAGAACTAAGGATATGTTTCTTGTATACGAAGGTGAAGAAGAGCTCGTCGCTAAGTGTTATGTCGATGCTAGCTATGCCTCTCTCATAAACTAGCTCGTTGATTAACAAGATGATCAAAGTTTCCTGATCATAGACATTGGATGTTGTTAATAACGAGATCACAAAATTAGTGTAATGGTGTGATGAACATTCATCTGAAGTATAGCATTACGATAAAAGTCATTGAGTTTATATTGCTATAACAACTTACGGAGTGATCCTAATCCTTAGACCATGAGATCATGCCAATCACTAACACCGGAAGAGTTTCTTGATAACATCAAACGTCACACCATAACTGGGTGATTATAAAGATGGATTCAAAACTACTAAAGTGGTATGTTGAGGCCCATGTATCGAGAGTGGAATTTGTTCATCCTGATGATGGATAGATATACTCTGGGCCCTCTCGGTGATTTCACATTAGTTAGTTTGCAAGCAAGTGATTTGATCATTAGAATGTTATATCACAGGAACGAGAAAAGAGTGCATGTCAGTAATGAGATCAAACTAGGTATGGAGATACCGATGATCGAATCTCGGACATGTAATATATCGCGAAACAAAGGGATTAAGATACTAGCGTAAAAGGTTCCGACGATCACAAGAAAGTCATCGCTGAATGTGTGGGAGTCAGTATGGGTCTCCAGATCCCGCTTCTGATTATTGATCGGAGAGGGGTCTAGATCATGTCCGCATTATTCATGAACCATAGGGTTGCACACTTAAGAGACACCGACATCCAAATGGAGCAAAAGTTTCATGCCAGAAAGAATAACAAGCGCAGAAATTTATTTCACTAGATACTCAAACAGGTTTTCGGGTGAAATTGCAGAAAGTGTTTTTACATGTGAAATGAAATACTAGCAAGGGGTTATATGTGAATGTTTGTAATTAAAGTAATTGACAAAATTCTGAATAAATAAAAGGAGTTTTATTTAATGAGAGTTTGCATTAAATTTGGTGGAAACTTAATGGGAATTTGAGTTGGTTTTTTGAGTGGAGGGAATTGAAAGGCATTTGAGTGAGTGGAGTGTCCACCCACATGAATGAAGGAGGGGAGGGGTCAGCCCCCATGGCCGGCGTCCACCCCCTTGGGTGCCCCCCTCCTCCACCTCCTCATGAAGGATCTCTCTCCCCCTCTAGAATTTACCCCCATGGTCTCGGACTAGCGAGATACATGTTCCCGGTGGCTATTCGGCAAGAAAGAATTGTGCTTCTGCTGCATCGCTGGAGCGAGGATGTGGTGGTTTCTCGGTGTCTTGTTCGTGTGTGCGAGCACGGATGCGCTGCTAATTTGCGGCTCTAGGATTTCCTCTCGATCTTGAGATCGGCAAGAGATCATCTATATCAACCACGAGTTTAACTCGTTAAGCTTTGTCTGTCTTCAAGGATATGTTCTCTATGGATATACATTCGCCTGTTGTTTATATCTAGTAGATAGATCTTGGTACATAGTTGTTCCCATCGTAGGATTTTTTTTTTGTTTTCTATGCTACGAACCCTACAGTTAGAACTGCTTTGTGTGATTTGGGAGCTGGAGTTAGTGTTATGCCTTTTTCTCTCTACAAGAGACTCCAGCTAGAAAAGTTGATACCAACTAATATATCTTTGCAAATGGCTAATAAGTCAACTACTATTCCTGTTGGTATATGTGAGGATGTTCTTGTTCAAGTGGCTCATAATTGCTTGGTTTTGACTGATTTTGTTTGTTCTTAATACTGCAGGTGCTGTCATCAATTGCAATCAAGGAAAATTAACTTTTCATATTAATGACAAAGAGCATACTATCTATTTCCCCAAGAAGGTTGCTAAGAGCTATTGCATGAATTCCATTGAAAATATTGAGAGAAATATATTGTCCCATTCCACAAGAAAGTTTTGAAACTATTATGATTGGGACCATTTCTATCAAGTTTGAGGTAACATAATTACCTTGTGGAATGCAAAGTTTTGTTTCATATAAGATTTTTTGGTAACAAGACTTGATCAAACTTGTTAACAAAAGGATTTTAATGAACAAAACAATGCTTTCACTGTGATTTTTCTTGCTCACTTTTATTTTCTCCCTCCTAGTTTTTGCTCTTTCTCTTGTTAGATTTGGTTTTGCTAGTTGTTTGCTTGTTAGTGTCTTAGAACTTTTGTAGTTTTGGTTTTGGTTTGCTTTTACTTCTTCTAAAAATATCTTTTCTAGGAGAAAATCAATTTTCACACCCTGAAAATTGGCCAAAAATAAAGTTTTACGAAAAATCCCAGAAAATTCATAATAAAATTTTCCTCGAAGAAAGGGGAGAGGGACACCTGGAGTGGCCTAGGGGGACCCACTAGGCCAGCATACCCCCAGGTGGTGCCACCAGCCCCAGGTGGCGCCTGGCCTGGGTGTGGCCCACCTGTGGCCATCCAAGATGCCTCCTCCCATCCACCTTCTTTCTCTCGAAAAAAAACCCAGAAAACTTTCTCAAGCTCGAGTTCTTGCTGTTCTTTCTCCCGATTTTCGATCTCCTTGCTCAGCCCATCTTTGCTGCTGATTTTTGGAGGAATTGCTCCTTGGTATGTGCCTCCTCCGCTTGTCCAATTAGATTTGTGATTGGTAGATTATATATTGAGTATTTTGCTCCTATAGGTGTCAGGTTGTGTGAGCTTGCATGCTTATTCTGTGCTTAGAGATTTCATTTTGATGCATGTTTAGCCCTCTAGTAAGTTCCTATAGTAGTTTCTCATCATTTATCAACTTTGAAATCACTTGGTTTGATGTTTGTCTAAAAATTTCAGAAAAAAGAGGTCATGGACAACCACACCTATGGTGAAATATTTGAGAGTGATGCACCTAGGAGGGCAAGGCCTTCAAGATCATCCTCCCGAGCTAGGCCCTCATACAATGAGGATCTCATTACACCGCGAATTGGCGACGAGGGAGATGAGGGGGATGCGCACCCTTCCACCTTTCCTTATCCAACCTTTTTGCGGGCTGCTGGGATTCTCAATGATTTCCTAATCTTGGTTCAGAGGGTTGGATTAACAAGTTATATGCATGATGAGAGCGTGCAGTATGCTACGCTCACTAAAACCTTTGTGGAGAGCTTCTCTTTTTCTAATAGCCTGTTCAAACTAGATGTGTATTTCAAAATTTATAACAGGCCTTACTCCATGACATTGAATTTTTTTTGTGAGATACTGGATATTGGTACAGCTGGGATGGTAAAGAATATTCCAGCTCAACCCACTGATTTTTTGGAGCTCTACCACGGGATAACTAATGATGATGACCGTAGAGCCCAGCGGGGAAAGATAAGAAATATTCAACTCCCAGCTATCAGATATTTTGCTTATTATCTTGCCACTAGTATTCTTGGTAGGGAGAACACTAGCAATATTTCCAACTATCATTTGGCCTTTCTAACTGCTCCACTCAACAATGAAACCAGGTACAATCTTGGTTCTCTCATTGCTCGTCGCTTAGCTGCTAAGAGACCCATTTATGGGGGTATTATTGCTGCACATGTTGTTGCTGCCTTAGACCTTGCTGTTGATCCAGATGATATAGTTTTGTCTCCTAAGAGGCTTGATATTGCTTCCATGAAAGCGTATCAGTTTGTCACTGCTGTCTCTACCCTTGAGATCCTAGTTTATAGAATGTTGTTTACTGATGGGGAAGAGAGAGAGAGATCCCTCTCCCCCAAACCACTTTGTTCAGTTTTTCCCAGGGACCTTTGTCACGCTCCAAGGAGGAGATGGACGAGAAGCTGCGCATTATTGGCTCCCATGGACACTATCAGGGGGACGCGCCCTCATACGAACCCTATATGCACTACACAGGGGAGTCCTCGAGCTCGTACCAGGACGAAGGGGCCTCCTCGTCGTACTATAGAGGTGCACCTTCTTGGTCGCCATGGAGTTGAGCCCCACTTAGGCCAAAAGCCTAAGCTTGGGGGGAGGTATACCGACATCACACTCATCTATATATCATGTTTCGTCGGTTCTTTGTATATACATTGTTTCGCTTTTTGTTTGGTTTTTGTTCCTGCTTTCCCAAAACACAAAAATACCAAAAATACTTTTGTTGTTTCTCTTGGTTTGTTTCTTTGTTTTCTAGCTTTGGTTTGCCTTAAAGAAAAATCTAAAAAGATTTTTCTTTGTTTGTTTGTTTTTTGCTTTGTTTGCTTGTTTTAAAAACGGAAACACCAAAAATATTTGTTGTTATTCTTTGGTTTTGTGAGTTATTTGCAGGGTTTGGCCGTCCTCAGTGGAGTTTTGGTTTCATGTTATTATTCAAGTCACACAAGCGAAGGGCAATAATGAAGATTAAGACAACTTGAGGCGTGGTAAGAGGCTAATAACAAACTCTATTTGTTTTAATTTTTGTACATATACTCATCATGGTGAGCATGCTTAGGTTGTTCATGTAAGGTGTATGTTATTTATGGATGCTTAGTAGTTCTTGCTTTCTTGTGATTAGATCCAGCTTGCTAATAGTTTGTAGCATGTCATATGAATGTGTGCTTGCATTGTTCTATTCATATTTTGGTATGATATTGTGTTATCCTCCTCTGAATGTTTCATATGAATTGACTTGGCACATGCTTACACATGCATATGACTAAACAATAGTCAGTAAGCCTCGATGATTTATTTTGCCTTAGAGTTCTTGTATCACTTTCATGCCATAATTAGTCCTGTTTTGTTGCAAGTATGATTATGACAGTTATTGCTCTCTCGTTTGTCGCCCCCTCTCTATTGCTAGCCTTCACTTGCACTGAGTATGAGCTCTACTTGTGCGTCCAACTCCCCAAAACCAATATTTCCAACAATGTCCACCATCCCTACCTACTGGCATCATTTGCTACTTAGTGCATATTCACTATGCCTTGTTTTCTTCCAAATAAAATATTTGACTATTTTGAGAAAGTTAGTTAGTAAAGCTCTCATGAACTTGATGACACACTTTATTTCTTACACTTAATAAACCTGAACCATTGTGACTGTCCATGAAAGTTATATGCTTGCAAATTATAGGCTGAGAGTTAGCAGAACCGTGCTATCACGGAGAACGCTTTCAACACTTATGGATATATATCCAGTTGATATCATGATCTTTTGTTTGCGGATGTCGTTAGTGTGAAATAAAAGGGGAGCTTGTAAGTTAATGGAGTTATATATATATATATGTGTTATAGAAACGCCTGGTGCCTAATCATGGTGGAAACTTGCAACATAACCATAATGAGCAATCTGTGAAGCATCCTCAATAAAAACCTATACAAATAGCAAATAAAAAGATTGATGAGATGCTCATTGTCTGCTTGCCTTGTCATTTTGATTATGGGATAGCTCCTGTATCATGTGCGAGGGGTATCCCGTTGGCGGTTCTCTATGATATGCATGTATTTACAATGACAAAAACTTACAGGTAACTAAAGTTGAGCGGAATGAGGAGCAGCCCTCGTACTCAAGGGACATGTGATTTCCAGTTTATGGCATGTCAAGCATATAACTCATATTAGACCTCACTTTCACATTAACCATGTAAAGATGCCTATGATAGGGTCAATGAGATCTCAAAGCTAATAAGTACCTTACTTTCAGCATTTGGAAGCCTTTCAAACCTTTCAAAACCCTTTTCACTTCCTTATTGAGTCACCACTTATTCTATGAGCACCTTCTTGAGAGCATAGTTGCCATTCTTGTGTTTGTCTCAAAACCTGGTTAATTATGTCATGACTTTGATGCTTGTACCTCTGATATCTTTACTTCTAGTCTTAACTTGAACTTCAGAGGTGCCTTGGCATTTATTTTGTGCTCTACAAACAAAGGCAAGAGAGATACCACTCTATCATACCTTATTATGAGCATTGCAATGTTGCTTATGTTTATATTTCATGCTACTTATTATTATTGAGTTGGAATCTCTTCATAGCTTGCATTCATAATTGAGTAGACTTAGTTGCATACTTCTTATTATGAATGGTTTAAGTATCTACTCCTGTGCTGAGAATATATACATCATATGAAGCAAATGTGTTCGTGAAAGTTCTTTTATTGCACTCAGTTTTCAACTGAATTGCTTGAGGACAAGCAATAAGCTAAGCTTGGGGGAGTTGATACGTCCAAAATGTATCTATTTTCCCGAACAATTTTGCTATTGTTTCTCCTCTAAACTTGTGTGATTTCGATACAACTAACACAGACTGACGCTGTTTTCAGCAGAATTACCTTGGTGTCTAGTTTTTTTTGCAGAAAATCAACTATCAGGAAAAATCCTAGAAAATATGCCAAAAATCCTATTTCACCAAAAGATCCACAGAGCCAGAATACGAGACGGAGTGGAGCCCTGGGGGCAACACCCCCTGCCACGCGGGTGGGCCCAGCCCGCGCCTAGGAGGGGTGCGGCTGCCTCAAGCACCCCCTTGGCCTCCCTCTTCGCCTATAAGATGCCTCTTGACCTAAAAACCAAGGGAGGTTCCTCGTTTTTTTAGAAGGAGTTTCGCTGTGCCGCCACCACCAGAAACCATGATTCGGAACCAGAAACTCCGTTCCGGCATACTGCCGGGTCGGGGAATTTAGGGAGGATCATCGCCATCGTCATCACCAACGCCTCTCCATCAACCATAAATGTTTCCCTCATCCATGAGTGAGTAATCCCCCGCTGTAGGCTATGGGGATGGTAGGGATTGGATGAGTTCTATCATGTAATCGAATAAAAATTTTAGGGCATGGTGCCTAGTATCTCTATTAGTGCTATTTGACTTTGTTGCAACTTGTTGTGCTTAATGTTTGTCACTAGGGTCCGAGTGCTATTATCTCAGATCTGAACTTATTATTGAATCATTTGTTGGAGATATGCCCTAGAGGCAATAATAAAAGTGGTTATTATTATATCTTTGTGTTTATGATAAATGTTTACATTCATTCTATAACAGTATTAAACTGGAAACATTAATACTTGTGTGATTTGTAAACTAAATTAGAGTCCCTAGTAAAGCCTCTTTGTAATACTAGCTTGTTGGTTAATAGATGATCGTGGTTTCCCGATCATGAGCATTGAGATGTTGTTAACAACAAGATCATATCATTAGGAGAATGGTATGATGGACATACTCCTATAGATAAGCGTAGCATTAAGATCAAGTCATTTCAATAGTTTGTTTTCTATAAGCTTTTTGATACATAGTAACCTAATTCCTTCGACCATGAGATCATGTTAATCACCATCACCGGAAGGATGCTTTGATGACATCAAACACCACACCTTAAATGGGTGGCTATAAAGGTGGCATTGAGTGTTCGGAAAGTATGGGTTGAGGCACATGGATCAAGAGTGGTATTTGTCCATCCATATGACTGATAGATATACTCTGGGACCTCTCGGTGGAATGCCATCCAATTAGCTTGCAAGCATGTGACTGGCTCACAAGGTATCACATATCACGGGAACGAGAAAAGAGTACTTATCAGTAACGAGGTTAAACTAGGTATGCAGAGATACCGACGATAAAAAACTTCGGATAAGTAAACTATCGTGAGACAAAGGGAAATTGGTATCGTATGTAAGTGGTTCATTTGATTGCAAAGTAATCGTATAAATATGTGGGAGCCATATGAATTTCCATATTCCTCTATTGGTTATTGATCGGAGAAGTGTCTCGGTCATGTCCGCATAATTCACGAACCATAGGGAGACACACTTAAGGATTCAATGTTGTTTAGTAGATATGGAATATTAATAGGGATACCGAATGTTGTTCGGAGTCTTGGATGGGATCCGGGATATCACGAGGAGATCCGGAATGGTCCAGAGAATAAGATTCATATAAGGAAAGTCCGATTCTGGAGTTCGGGAAAGTTTCCGATGTTTTCATCGGAGAGGTTCTAGAAGGTTCACCGGTCCGGAAGGAGAATGGTCCATGAATATGTCATGGGTGAGTGGAATGATTAGATCATATCATAGGTCACTTGGTGTGTGCATTTGCAAGAGAGAATTAAAGCTCTAAATTGAAAGTCATACTGGAACAATGGTTTCCTAGTGGAAAATGGAACAAGTCCTTTTCTCAATCCAACTTGGGTTTGGGTTTGGATTCAAACCCACCCCTCCCAAGGCTTCCCCCTCTCATAAATAGAGGGGGAGGGCTGCCCCCAAATCACACAAGCCCTAGCCCCTCTCCCCGCACACGAGCCGCCGCCGTTGTAGCCCCGCCGCCCGCGCGCCATCGCTGCGCCGCCTCCCTGCGCCGACGCGCCGACGCCCTAGCCGCCACCGACACCTCCTCCTCCCGGTCATCTAAACCCTAGATCTCCGGGAAACCCTAAATCCACCATAACTCGCACCGGCTTAGGCGAAGCTCTGCGGGATATTCCCTCTACTTCTGACACCACATCGTCGTGCTGCCGAAATCACGAAGGGAGAACTACAACCTCCGTTGCCTGCTGGAACAAGGGAGAGGAAGGTCTTCATCGAGTACCGAATGTGTGACCGACTGCGGAAGCGCTGCCGAAACGCAGCGCCGGAAGGATCGTCTACACGATCTTGAGATCGGCAAGTGTACGACTACATCACCCACGAGAATCTGCTCTCGTTAACCGCTTTGGAATCTTCGAGGGTGAGTGCTTATATCGACTCGTTGCTACAATCTAGTAGATATATATTGGCTTGTTTGTGTGCATGCGGTAGAAATATTTTGTTTTCCATGCTACGAACCCCATCAGTGGTATCAGAGCCGTGTCTATATGTAGATCTGTTGCACGAGTAGAACACAATGGTCATTATGGGCGGTGGTGCTTTTATTATCAATTGCTTTTTGTGTACTTTGCATCTTGCGGTATGATGGGATGAAGCGGCCCAGGCTAACCTCACATGACATCGTTCATGAGACTTGCTCCATGCTCAACATGCAACTTGTATTGCATAAGTGGCTTTGTGTGTGTCTGTCTCTCCCATCATAGTATGGATTCAATTTACAACGGACACTTGATAGTTCAAGCATCAACGTTGTGGTTCTTGTTCGTAAGTTAGAACGACACTTATTGAAAGCCCCAAACCACGTAAAATATGCAAAGAAAATTAGAGGCGTCTAACTTTGTTTTGCAGGGGTGTGCTGTGATGTGATATGGCCATGATTGTGATTATATATGATGTATGCAATGTTCCTTATTGTAAGTTGGCAACCGGCAGGAGCCATATGGTTGTCCTTTAAATTCCGTTAAGACCTGCGTGTCTATTAAAAGTAGTTGTAATAGTTGAAGCTGGTGGAAGACAATCATGAAACAGCGCCATTGACCTTGACGCCATACCGGTGATGATGGAGATCATGTTCGTGCTTGAAGATGGAGACCGAAAGCACAAGAAGAAAGGTCATATCATATCGCATATTATGAATTGCATGTGATGTTAATCCTTTTATGCATCTTGTATTGCTTAGTTCACGACGGTAGCATTATAATATGATCCCTCAAGCACACAATTTCAAGTTTTAAAGTGTTCATCCTTAGTAAGCACCGTTGCTTGTAACATCCTAGGATTAGCACCTAGAAATAAAGAGGACACAGGGTTGTGCATTGCATTCATGCATAAGAAAATCCGGGGAATTTTCGCGCAAAACTACAAGAGGTTATAGAGGGATCGAGGTCTCCCTTGTTCTGATGGAAACACCAGGACAGGTCCGATGGAATTCGACATGACCTCTATTGTACTTTTGTATTTTAGGGGAAGACAATTCAAATCTGAATATTTACTTGATAGATTTGAATATTAAAAGAATTTGAAATAGAATTAGAATTGGAAATTAAATTACAATAAAAGATAAGAGGTGAATTCTTATTTATGAATAAGATTCAGTATTCACAATTATTTGAATTAAAATTTAAAACACAAAGAGATAAGTGTTTCTCTTGCCATTGGAGAAATGGGGTTTAGTTCATCTTAGATGGGGGTTAGGAATTTGGACATGACCTTTGTTGAATTTATAATTTTGGGGAAAAGAATTTGCATTCAAGACTTCAAATATGAGATCATACAATTCAAATATAACTTGAATTTAAATTTAAATCTTAAAGTATTATAGAATATTTCATAATCATAATACAAAACGGTATAAATAACTATAATCTTTATTACATAAATGGAGTAACTCAAATAATTTTTATTACAAGAAGAAATATATATTACATTGTCTTTACAAATGAATGGAATAAGAAAAATAAAACAAGTAAACTTTATTGAAGGTAATACAATAATACAATGTCTTTACATTATTCAAACAGAAAAGAAATTACAATAAGATGAAAAAGAAAACCTAAACTAAATCTGGTATCTTCTTTCTTCTTTGTTTTATTTCCTGCAAAACAAAAGATCAATAAAACATGCTAGAGATGAGGGGTTAGTATAATAAATTGCTCTCAGATATCAACAGTGTAGTGCACTGTTTTGTCTCCTCATTGAGCTGAGTTTTTTTAGAAGGGGCAAGTTTCACCAAAGGAATAGTATTTGTTCTTATCCAGAATATTTGCCTCAGGGTTATGCATCATAGGCAGGGGCAAGTTTCACCAAATTAGTAAAAAGATAAAAGTCAAAACAGTAATACCAACAAAAAGATCTATCTTCACTTGATCTCATCCATGATTCACAACAAGCAAGCAAGCTGCTCACACAACCATGCATATGGTTGTGTTGTCAACACAGCAGCAGCCCAGGAAGGAGACAAGAAAGCCAACTTATGTACACAAAGGGGTGAACCAGTCGTAGCAACAAGCTACCATTTCACCTCCAAACTTCAGAGCACATTCCCCATCTCATCATCTTATCATCAAACCAATAATACTTGGATCATCCCACCAAATCCACCACCTAATCAATATCTGGTTGCTCCCTGGAGCCATCCAAGAGCTAGAACAAGGGGAAGGTAAAGGTCAGGCAGCAGCCCAGGAAAAGAAGGCCAGACCAGCAATGGCAAGGAGTAGCTGATCATACACAAGTATCAAGTGGAAGAAGTAGATCAAGATCTAGAAACATATGACCATGAAGGACAAGCATCCGGTTGTTGGAGATATGCCCAAGAGGCAATAATAAAGTGGTTATTATCATATCTTCATGCTTATGATAAATGTTTACATACCATGCTATAATTGTATTAACCGGAAACATTAATACTTGTGTGATTTGCAAACATAAAAGAGTCCCTAGTAAAGCCTCTTGTTAAACTAGCTTGTTGGTTAATATATGATCATGGTTTCCTGATCATGAACATAGAGATGTTATTAACAACAGGGTCATATCATTAGGAGAATGATATGATGGACATACTCCTATAGTTAAGCGTAGCATAAAGATCAAGTCATTTAATATAGTTCATTTGCTATATGCTTTCTGATACATAGTAACCTAACTCCTTCGACCATGAGATCATGTTAATCACCATCACCGGAAGGATGCTTTGATGACATCAAACACCACACCATAACTTGGTGGCTATAAAGGTGGCGTTGAGTGTTTGGAAAGTATGGGTTGAGGCACATGGATCAAGAGTGGGATTTGTCCATCCATATGATAGATAGATATACTCTGGGCCCTCTCGGTGGAATGTCATCCAATTGGCTTGCAAGCATGTGACTGGCTCACAAGGTATCACATATCACGGCAACGAGAAAAGAGTACTTATCAGTAACGAGGTTGAACTAGGTATGCAGAGATACCGACGATCAAAACCTCGGATAAGTAAACTATCGTGAGACAAAGGGAAATTGGTATCGTATGTAAGTGGTTCATTCGATCACAAAGTAATCATAGAAATATATGGGAGCCATATGAATTTCCAGATTCCTCTATTGGTTATTGATCGGAGAAGTGTTTCGGTCATGTCTGCATAATCCACGAACCGTAGGGAGACACACTTAAGGATTCGATGTTGTTGTGTAGTTATGGAATGATGAGTAAGAGGCCGAATGTTGTTCGGAGTGTCGGATGGGATCCGGGATATCAAGAGGAGATCCGAAATAGTCCGGAGAATAAGATTCATATAAGGAAAGTCCTGTTTCGGACTTCGGAAATGATTCCGGTGTTTTCACCAGGAATGTTCTAGAAGGGTGCGAAGGTCCCAAGCACTCCGGAGGAAGGGTACATGGATGTGTCATGACAATGTGGAATGGTTGCATCATGTACTAGGTCACTTGGCTGAGCAATATGAAGAGAGAAATCAAATCCAAGTTTGAAAGTCAAACGCCAACTTGAAAAGTCAAATCCAAAGTTTGCTTGGTGGAGGGAGAGTAGGAAACCTACGTAGGGTAGAAGTACCACTCCCTCCACACGCCGGCCAAGGAGGAGGAGTTGGAGGAGGAATCCCTCCTCCCAACTACATCCCTCCCACCTATATAAGGAAGGGTAGGGCTGATGTAGGGTTCGCAGCATAGAAAACAAAAAATTTCCTACGATGTGAACTATATACCAAGATCTATCTACTAGATACAAACAACGGGCGGATGTATATCCGTAGAGAACATACCCTTGAAGACCGACAAAGCTTAACGAGTTCAACTCGTGGTTGATGTAGACGATCTCTTGCCGATCTCAAGATCGAGAGGAAGTCCTAGCGCCGCAAATCAGCAGCGCATCCGTGCTCGCACACACGTTCGAGGCACCGAGCAACCTCCGCCTCCTCGCTCCAGCGATGCAGCGGAAGCACAACTCTTTCTTGCCGAATAGCCACCGGGAACATGTATCTCGCTAGTCTGAGACCATGGTGGATAAATTCTAGAGGGAGAGAGATCCTTCACGAGGAGGTGTGAGACAAGTGAGGAGGGCTCCTTTATAGGAGGAGGGGGAACCCCAAGGGGGTGGCCAGCGCATCGGGGCTGCCCCCTTTCCCTCCCCTCTTCATGTGGGTGGACACTCCACTCACAAATCTCCTTTAAATTCCCTCCACTCAAAAGTCCACTCAAATTCCCATTAAATTTCCACCAAATTTAATGCAAACTCTCATTAAATAAAACTCTTTTATTTTATTCAGAATTTTGTCAATTACTTTAATGACAAACATTCACAAATAACCCCTTGCTAGAATTCTATTTCACATGCATAACCACTTTATGCAATTTCACCCGAAAACCTGTTTCGGTATCTAGTGAAATAAATTCATGCGCTTGTTCATTCTTTCGGCATGAAACATTTGCTCCAATTGGATGTCGGTGTCTATTAAGTGTGTCACCCTACGGTTCGTGAATAATGCGGACATGATCGAGACCCTCTCGGATCAATAATCGAAGCGGATCCGGAGACCCATCGACTCCCACACATTCAACGATGACTTTCTTGTGATCCGGAACCTTTTACGCTAGTATCTTAATCTCTTTGTTTCACGATATATTACATGTCCGAGATTCGATCATCGGTATCTCCATACCTAGTTTGATCTCGCATCGACATGCACTCTTTTCTCGTTCTGTGATATAACATTCTAGTGATCAAATCACTTGCTTGCAAGCTAATCAATGTGATATCACCGAGAGGGCCCAGAGTATATCTATCCGTCATCGGATGAACAAATTCCACTCGATCCATGATCCTCAACATAACACTTTATTAGTTCGAATCCATCTTTATAATCACCGTTACGGTGACGTTTGATGTTATCAAGAAACTCTTCGGTGTTAGTGATTGACATGATCTCATGGTCTAAGGATTAGGATCACGTAAGTTGTTATAGCAATATAAACTCAATGACTTTGATCGTAATGTTATACTGGATGAATGTTCATCACACCATTACACTAATGTTGTGATCCCGTTATTAACAACATCCAATGTCCATGATCAGGAAACCTTGATCATCTTGTTAATCAACGAGCTAGTTTATGAGAGAGGCATAACTAGGAACTTTCTGTTTGTTTATTAAACACACATGTATTAATGTTTCTGTATTAATACAATTATAGCATGCAAAATAAACATCTATCATATACTTGGAATACACATAATAAACACTTTATTATTGCCTCTCAGGGCATATTCCCTTCAGTCTCCCACTTGCACTAGAGACAATAATCTAGTTACATAGTGATAAATCTAACACCCATTGAGTTCTGGTGTTGATCATGTTTTGCTCTAGGGAGATTTTTAGTCAACGGATCTGCTACATTGAGATCCGTATGTACTTTACAAATCTTTATATCTCCATACTTGACATGCTCGCGGATGGAGTGAAACCGGTGCTTAATATGCTTGGAATGCTTGTGAGACCTTGGCTCTTTGGCATTGGCAATGGCACCATTGTTGTCACAATAGATCACCATTGGGTCTAACGCGTTTGCCACCACTCCTAGTTCGGATATGAACTCCTTCATCCAAATTGCTTCCTGAGCCTCTTCTGAAGCAGCAACATATTCGGCCTCCGTTGTTGATCCCGCTACCACAGGTTGTTTGGAGCTCCTCCAACTAACCGCTCCGCCATTCATGAGAAATACGTATCCGGATTGAGACTTAGAGTCATCCGGATCGGTGTCAAAGCTAGCGTCGACATAACACTTAGCGACGAGCTCTTCTTCACCTCCGTATACAAGAAACATATCCTTAGTTCTTCGTAAGTACTTAAGGATATTCTTGACCGCTATCCAAAGGTTCAACACGGATCCGATTGGTACCTACTAGTCAAACTAATAGCATGTGCCACATCCGGTCTTGTACATAGCATGGCGTACATTATAGAGCCTATGACTGAAGCATAGGGGACTTTGTCCATTATCTCTCTTTCTTCCGCCGAAGCCGGACTTTGAGTCTTACTCAATGTCTTGCCTTGCAACATAGGTAAGAACCCCTTCTTACTTCCGTCCATTTTAAACTTCTTTAAAATCTTATCAAGGTATGTACTTTGTGATAGCCCTATTAGGCGCCTAGATCTATCTCTATAGATCTTTATGCCTAATATGTATGACGCTTCACCTAGGTCCTTCATTGAAAATTTACTGTTTAGATAACTTTTAACACTGTTTAAAAGATCTATATCATTTACGATCACTAATATGTCATCCACGTATAATATCATAAATGCCACATTGCTCCCACTCACTTTCTTGTAAATACAAGCTTCTCCATAAGTTTGGACAAATCCAAACTCTTTGATCACCTCATCAAAGCGGAGATTCCAACTTCGTGATGCTTGCTTCAATCCATAGATGGATCGCTGAAGCTTGCACACCTTGTTAGCATCCTTAGGATCGACAAAACCCTTTGGTTGTATCATATGCAACTCTTCTTCAATATTACCATTGAGAAACGCGGTTTTGACATCCATCTTCCATATCTCATAATCGAAATATGCAGCAATTGCTAACATAATCCTAACTGACTTTAGCATCGCTACGGGAGAGAAAGTCTCATCGTAGTCAACTCCCTGAATTTGTAGAAACCCCTTTGCGACAAGTCGAGCTTTATAGACGGTCACATTACCATCAGCATCAGTTTTCCTTTTGAAAATCCATTTGTTCTCCACGGCCTTTCGGTCGTGAGGTAATTCCACCAAGTTCCAAACTTGATTTTCATACATGGATTCCATATCGGATTTCATGGCTTCTAACCATTTGTTGGAATCCGGGCTCATCATCGCTTCTTCATACGCCAGTCATCATCATTTCATCAACCATGAAATTCATGACATGATTTCCGATTTCGGAGCTGCAGCGTCTGTTTGACCTGCGAGGTTCGGAGTACTCTTTTGGAGTTTCATGATCATTATCATTAGTTCCTCTTCAACAAGTGGAGCCAACTCGAACAACTTCCGCCGCGCCACTCGCCATACTTTGAAGAGAAGGTTCCACAACCTCTTCGAGTTCTACCTTCCGACTACTCACACCTTTCGCGAGAAACTCTTTCTCTAGAAAGGATCCATTCTTGGCAACAAAATCCTTGCCCTCGGATCTGTGATAGAAGGAATACCCAATAGTTTCTTTAGGGTATCCTACCAAGACGCATTTTTCCGCTTTGGGTTCGAGTTTATCCGGTTGAAGTTTCTTCACATAAACATCGCATCCCCAAACTTTAAGAAATGACAGCTTAGGTTTGTTTCCAAAACACAATTCATACGGTGTCTTTTCAACGGATTTAGATGGTGCCCGATTTAAAGTGAATGCAGCAATTTCTAGTGCATAACCCCAAAATGACAACGGCAAGTCCGTCAGAGACATCATAGATCGAACCATATCTAATAAAGTACGATTACGACGCTCCGACACACCATTTCGCTGTGGTGTTCCGGCAGGTGTGAGTTGTGAAACAATTCCACACTCTTTCATGTGAGTGCTAAACTCGTAACTTAGATACTCACCTCCACGGTCGGACCGTAGAAATTTGATCTTTCTATTACGATGATTTTCCACTTCATTCTGAAATTCCTTGAACTTTTCAAATATTTCAGACTTGTGTTTCATCAAGTAGATATAATCGTATCTACTCAAATCATCCGTGAAAGTAACAAAATAACGATATCCACCTCACCGACACTCATTGGACCACATACATCGTAATGTATGATTTCCAATAAATCCGCCTGCTCCATTGAACCGAAAAGGCGTTCTAGTCATCTTGCCCATAAGGCATGGCTCACATGTATCAAATGATTCATAATCAAGTGATTCCAAAAGTCCATCCGAATGGAGCTTCTTCATGCGTTTAACGCCAATATGACCTAGACGGCAGTGCCACATATATGCGGATATATCATCATTAAGTTTAATCCTTTTAGCATCAATATTATGAATATGTGTAACATTATAATCGAGATCTAATAGAAATAAACCATTCATCATCGGTGCATGACCATAAAATATTTCATTCATATAAATGGAACAACCATTGTTCTCGGATTTAAATGAATAACCACTTCGCATCAAACACGATCCAAATACAATGTTCATGCTCAGTGCAGGCACCAGATAACATTTATTCAAGTTTATAACTAATCCCGACGGCAAGTGGAGAGGCAGTGTTCCGACGGCGATCACATCAACGCTTGATCCATTGCCGACACGCATCTTGACCTCACCCCTTGCTAGTGGTCGCTTGTTCCGACCACGATTCGAGTTACAAATATTAGCAATGAACCGTATCAAATACCTGGTGCTCTGCGAGCACTAGTCAAGTACACATCAATAACATGTATATCATATATACCTTTGTTTGCCTTGCCGGCCTTCTTGTCTGCCAGATACTTGGGGCAGTTGCGCTTCCAGTGGTCAGTCCCCTTACAATAGTAGCACTCGGAATCAGACTTAGGTCCAACTCGGGGTTTCTTTTCAGCGCTGCAACAGCTTGCCGCCTTACTTCCTTCTGCTTTTCCTTCTTGTCTTTCTTGAAACCAGTGTTCCTATTGATCATCAACACTTGATGTTCCTTTTGATCTCCACTGCAGTTTTTAAGCATTGGTAAGCTGGGAGAGACTTCTTCATGCCTTGCATACTATAGTTCATCACGAAGCTCTTATAGCTAGGTGGCAGAGACTGCAGAACACGATGGATGCCTAAGTCAATGGGAATCGATATTCCCAAGGACACAAGCTTATCGGCGTAACCCAACATCTTGAGTACATGCTCACTAACGGAGTTGTGCTCTTCCATCATGCAGCTAAAGAACTTTTCTGAAGCATTGTAGCTCTCTACAGCAGCATGTGTGTCGAAAATCATTTTCAACTCACCCATTGTATCAAATGCATTGCCGTTTTCGAAACGCTTTGAAGTTCGCTCTAGCCCATACAATATGCCGCAATGAACTAAGTTGTGGTCCTCCCGAGTCGATAGACATTCTTCTCCTTGTCAGGCATCATCTAAAGGTGGGGGCCTAACGCGCTTCTAGCACATATTTCTTTTGCAGCAGAGGAGAATCCTCAAAGTCAGGCCCCATTCGGTAAAGTTGCTACCGTTCATTGCAAGTTTCTCTTTCTCCATGAACACATTGAAATTAAAAGCAGGTGGTGCCATCTACAACAGAATTTGTAAAGTTTAGACTAAGTGTATGATAGATTGAGTTCAACTAATCTATATTACGAATGAACTCCCACTCAAAAATGACATCCCTCGTGCCTTTTTGGTGATTACATGAACCAAATCCACTACACCAAGTCCGATCATCACGTGAGTCGGTATAGCTTCAAAGGCGAGCATCAAATGGGCATCATATCAACTATATGACTCATGCTTAACCTTTCGGTTCGTGTTCCGAGGCCATGTCTGTACATGCTAGGCTCAAGTTAGAACCTTAGTATTCGTGTAACCGCTTTTACACCGAAATATGGTCGTGGATCCAAGAACACCCGATCATCACGTGATGTCTTGGAGCGACGAAAACATAATCGGTGCATACTAAAGGAAGAACACATTCTTATCTTGATATTTAAATGAGGGATCATCTTATTATGCTAACAAAGCGCTAAACAAGCAATATAAGATGCAATCAAACATCATATGTTTATTAGTGAAATGATATGGTTCCCGCAGATGATCTCTATCATGTGCATCGTGGTATGATCACTATCATACCTATATGTGTAAATCCAAGGTCTATGGATTTTACACGCTATGTGTGTTGTAAGAGTATCACCTCATACTTCTACTTACAACACTACCATATCATAACACTAGCCCAGCAACAATCTAAACTAGATGTCTCTAATTTATCCATTGCAAGTTTTACGTGGCTTAGGGCTTTCGAGATAGAACCGTTCTTACCTACGAACATGAACCACGACGAGGATAATCAAATTGTTGACAACTCGCTTGCAAAATAGATATTGACTATAGTAGGAGAGACAGACACCCGCTAGCCACTTATGCAAACTAGTTGCATGTCAAGCGTGGAACAGGTCTCATGTGCGAGGAGATGTAAAGTTTGTCCGGGCCGCTTCATCCCACTATGCCACCAATATCCAAAATTACAACAAAGGAGCAACAACATGATCATCATCGCCCACATACTCATATGTGTACTACCCGTGTAAAGTATCTACGCATAGATCCGGCTCGATACCCTTTGTAGGGTTCACAGATAGAAAACAAAAATTTTCCTACGATGTGAACTATATACCAAGATCTATATACTAGATACAAACAACGGCGGATGTATATCCGTAGAGAACATACCCTTGAAGACCGACAAAGCTTAACGAGTTCAACTCGTGGTTGATGTAAGCGATCTCTTGTCGATCTCAAGATCGAGAGGAAGTCCTAGCGCCGCAAATCAGAGCCGATCCGTGCTTTCGCACACACGCTCGAGGCACCGAGCAACCTCCGCATCCTCGCTCAGCGATGCAGCGAAGCACAACTCTTTCTTGCCGAATAGCCACTGGAACATGTATCTCGCTAGTCCGAGACCATGGGGATAAATTCTAGAGGGGAGAGAGAACCTTCACGAGGAGGTGTGAGAGACAAGTGAGGAGGGGCTCCTTTATAGGAGGAGGGGAACCCCAAGGGGTGGCTGCGCATGGGGCTGCCCTGCCCTCCCTCTTCATGTGGGTGGACACTCCACTCACAAATCTCCTTTAAATTCCCTCCACTCAAAAGTCCACTCAAATTCCCATTAAATTTCCACCAAATTTAATGCAAACTCTCATTAAATAAAACTCTTTTATTTTATTCAGAATTTTGTCAATTACTTTAATGACAAAATTCACAATAACCCTTGCTAGAATTCTATTTCACATGCATAACCACTTTATGCAATTTCACCAAAACCTGCTTTGGGTATCTAGTGAAATAAATTCCTGCGCTTGTTCATTCTTTTCGCATGAAACATTTTCTCCAATTGGATGTCGGTGTCTCTTAAGTGTGTCACCCTACGGTTCGTGAATAATGCTGAAATGATCGAGACCCTCTCGGATCAATAATCGAAGCGGATCCGAGACCCATCTTGACTCCCACATTCAACGATGACTTTCTTGTGATCGTTTAACCTTTTACGCTAGTATCTTAATCCCTTTGTTTCACGATATATTACATGTCCGAGATTCGATCATCGGTATCTCCATACCTAGTTTGATCTCGTTACGATGCACTCTTTTCTCGTTCTGATATAACATTCTAGTGATCAAATCACTTGCTTGCAAGCTAATCAATGTGATATCACCGAGAGGGCCCAGTATATCTATCCGTCATCGGATGAACAAATTCCACTCTCGATCCATGAGCCTCAACATAACACTTTATTAGTTCTGAATCCATCTTTATAATCACCTGTTACGGTGTGACGTTTGATGTTATCAAGAAACTCTTCGGTGTTAGTGATTGACATGATCTCATGGTCTAAGGATTAGGATCACTTCGTAAGTTGTTATAGCAATATAAACTCAATGACTTTGATCGTAATGCTATACTTCGGATGAATGTTCATCACACCATTACACTAATGTTGTGATCCCGTTATTAACAACATCCAATGTCCATGATCAGGAAACCTTGATCATCTTGTTAATCAACGAGCTAGTTTATGAGAGAGGCATAACTAGGAACTTTCTGTTTGTTTATTAAACACACATGTGTTAACGTTTCCGTATTAATACAATTATAGCATGCAAAATAAACATCTATCATATACTTGGAATACACATAATAAACACTTTATTATTGCCTCTCAGGGCATATTCCATTCAGCTGACCCCTACCCTCACCTCAAAAACCCTAGCTCCAAGCGCCGACACCACCTCCAAGTGCTGTCGCCGCCTAGGGCTCCTCCCAAGTCGGCGACTTGGGGCTTCCCCAAGCCCTAGCCACCGGACACACCATCCCCTTGGTGCCCTCTAAGCCGTAGATCTCCAAGGCCCTCTCTCATTCTCCACCATACTCGCTCCGGCTTAAGGCGAAGCCCTGCGAGATCTTCCCTCTACTTCCGACACCACGTCGTCGTGCTGCCGGAATCACGAGGAGAGTGCTACAACCTCTGCTGCCTGCTGGAACAAGGGAGAGGAAGGTATTCATCGAGTACCGAACGTGTGACCGACTGCGGAAGTGCTGCCGGAACACAACGCCGGAAGGATCGTCTACGCGATCTTGAGATCGGCAAGAGTACGACTACATCACCCACGAGAATCTGCTCTCGTTAACCGCTTTGGAATCTTCGAGGGTGAGTTCTTCTATTGACTCGTTGCTACAATCTAGTAGATAGATCTTGGCTTGTTTGTGTGCATGCGGTAGAATTTTTTTGTTTTCCATGATACGAACCCCAACAGTGGTATCAGAGCCGTGTCTATATGTAGATCTGTTGCACGAGTAGAACACAATGCAATGGTCATTGTGGGCGTTGATGTTTTTGTTATCGATTGCTTCTTGTGTACTTTGCATCTTGCGGGATGGTGGGATGAAGCGGCCTGGGCTAACCTTACATGACATCATTCATGAGACTGGCTCCACGCTTGACATGCAACTTTTATTGCATAAGTGGCTTTGCGGGTGCCTGTTTCTCCCAACATAGTTAAGATTCAATTTACAACGGGTGATTGACAATACTAGTATCAATGTTGTGGTTCTTGTTTATAAGTTAGAACGACACTTATTGAAAGCCCCAAACCACGTAAAACATGCAAAGAAAATTAGAGGCGTCTAACTTTGTTTTGCAGGGGTGTGTTGTGATGTGATATGGCCATGATTGTGATTACATATGATGTATGCAATGTTCCTTATTGTAAGTCGGCAACCGGCAGGAGCCATATGGTTGTCTTTTAATTCCGTTAAGTCATGCGTGTCTATTATTCAAAGTAGTTGTAATAGTTGATGCTGGTGGAAGACAACCATGAAGCGGCGCTATTGACCTTGATGCCATACCGGTGATGATGGAGATCATGTTAGTGCTGGAAGATGGAGATCGGAAGCACAAGAAGAAAGGCCATATCATATCACATATTATGAATTGCATGTGATGTTAATCCTTTTATGCATCTTGTATTGCTTAGTTCACGATGGTAGCATTATAAGATGATCCCTCAAGCACACAATTTCAAGTTTTAAAGTGTTCATCCTTAGTAAGCACCATTGCTAAAGCTCGTTGTTTCGAAGCATCACGTGATGATCGGGTGTGTTAAATTCTGCGAGTGTATACAACGTGAGCAAGCCAGATTTGCTCATGCGGAAGCTAAGGTTTGATCTTGACGAGCCTAGCATGTAGAGACATGGTCTCGGAACACGGATCACCGAAAGGTAAAGATGAGTCATATAGTAGATATGATGAACATGTTGATTGTTCTCCATTGAAGCCACATCAACTCTCGTGATGATCGGTTTTGATGTGGTGGATTTGGTTTGTGTGATCACTAAAACAATGTGAGGGATATTGTTTTGAGTGGGAGTTCAACAGCAATATGATTAAAAGTTGAACACTATTTATCATATATTAAATCGAAGTGAATTTGCATAGTTGTTGTAGTCATTGGCATCCGTTTACCACCTTGCGCTTAGTTATAATTGAGATGATAGAACTATAGAATTCTGGTTAGTTACTTTACGAACTGGTATCGTATTGTTTTGAAGTGTTAATCTAAAGTTTGAAAGTCCCTTTGCAAATTTTCAGTAAGTTTCGATTACTCCGTGAAGTTTAATAGTTGGTATTAAATCAAGAGTAACAATTCCAGTGTTACTATATAAGTATCATGTTTATCTCCATGATTCTTGATATTCGAAAGATAGTTTCAATATCAAGGTAATCTAGGATTTGAAAGAGTTCTTTCAGAAACCATCATGTATGGAAGATATTGCGATATCTGAAATGATGTTTTGGTTACAACATGATAGAGTATAATATGGCAAAGTTTATGTTCTCATATTTGATGATAATTTACAAAAAGGTTGGAGACACTAGTTGTCCTAATCCTCCAAAAGGTTTTGGAGAGCAACATTATACTCGCGATTCATCGTTATAAGCTAAAGTAGCATGATCATGAATAATTCCATGATAAGGGTGAATATTTGATGTATGTAAAATGTTTACTACACTAAGAGATTACTAAAGAAAGGAATTTGAAAGAACACCAAACATTTGATGATGGTGATCTACTTCAAAAGTGCAAGTCCAAAGACATTGGTATTTAACTATACACGCTTTGGACTATGTAGCATGTGTATGACTCCACTATTGATGTTGACAGATTCTTTCAAACAGAAAAAGGAAATACTGAAAGAGAATCTCATAAATATATGGCAGAAAAGAAAAAACTAGAATTGTTCAGCTTAGGTATATAGAGGATATACATGTTATGGTTGTATTCTTTGCTTGTTAAAAAATGTAGTTCTTGAGTATTGGATACATAATTTGTTGGTATGAATCGTCATATGAAACAAAAGAATTCATGAACTACAATGGCTTAAGTAACTAGCAAAAGAATATATGATGATGTTCATCGAGAACAAATAAAGTGTTATTGTCTTGCTCGTTAAACATCAAAGCTTGCCTTCAAGATTTATTTTATCAGGTATTATGAGAACAAAAGGGTTGTTCAAATAATTTCCGTAATCCGTAAAACATGGATGATTTACAAATCTCGTTGGAGAAATCACATCCATAAAACTGGTGCTAAAAAAATGTCGAAAGACAAATTGATTGAAAGATCACTTAGGAAGTGACATCGCCATTTAAATTATATTGGAAATAAAACATGAAGAAACTCCATGTGGATGGAATTTTGGAGTCTTTTTTATTTTTGATCAAATGACGCTTGTGAAACTTTCCTAGAGATAATTAAAACTCCGTTCATAGGACAAAAGGGAACGAATGACTAGCTTATTAGAACTTGTACATATTGTTGTATGAAGTCCATTATGTGTAGTCAAGAGCGATGGATTTCAACTTCATATGCTTTCTCCGAAAATTTGAGTGAATATATGAATATTTACTTAATAAGGATGAAGTATGAAACATTTGAAAAGTTCAAAGATTTTCAAGATGAAGTGCAAAATCATTGTAACAAGAATATAAATAGTTTATGATAAGATCATAAAGGAAGATATTTGAGTTACAAGTTTAGCATAATACCTAAGATTTAAGGAATCGTTCCGTGGATTTGCATTTCCCGAAACACCATAAGAGTATGGAGCGTTCGAGATATGTAATTAAACCTTGTTTGGCATGGTAAGATCAAAGGTGTAATTCATAAAACTATCATTATATTTTAAAGATTAAAAGCTTTAGAGACTGCCGTTTTTCCACTGAAAAGAGCTCCATCATAATCCGTTGAAATGACACCATATAAAGTTATGGTTTGGGATAAAACCCAAGTTGTCCTTTCTTAAACATTGGTATGCTATGCATAAGAAAGATGTTTGCAACCAAAGTCTGGTGAACCTGTCTTTGTATGTTATTTCGAATAACTGTTAAGTATTCCTCCATAACACCGGAGACAAAAATGTTTGTCGCTTAGAACGTCAAGTTTCTTTGAGAAGAAATTTTCCGTGAAAAGATAAGTGGGAGGACAATAGAACTTTGATAAGGTTAAAAGAACCTTAGCTATATGTGCAAAGTTGCAAGACCGAAAAGTGTTAGGAGGCGACAACAATGCTCATGACTCACGTGCCTCAAAGGTTGTGGTTACGGAGGTCAAAGTTTCTATTGAACCAAGTAGGTCGGGTAAACAATCAAATACCAAGATTTGAGGGTTGAATCATTATTTGAGAATAATGAACGGACTACATGCAAAGAAGCGATGATGGGCCCTGACTCCATAAAATGGCTTGAAACCATAAAATCCGTGACAGTTCCATACACGAGAAATCAAGCATTAAACTTGAAGGACCCTCGATAAAGGTGTAAGACCTTACAGTCGTGTTTGGATCTATAAAGAAATAGACATGGATGTTTCACATCTATGAACTAGTCGATATGTTCGGAAAGAGTTCACAACAATGTTCAAGGGTTGATTATGACAAGATTTGATCTTTCATAGCGATATTTAGTCTAGACGGATTAATGTAGCAACCACTACATATAATTTTGTTATGTGGTAGTTGAATAAACAAAACAAGTTCTTCTAATAGAATTATTACCTAGGACATGTGCATAACACGGTCCAAAGGGTTTTGTTAATTCAAAGGATGCTAAAAAGAATATGCAAACTTCAATGGTTGAAGTGAGCATCGTGGAGTTGGAATCTTCACCATGATGAAATTGTTAAAAGAGTTTAAATTTATCAGAGACGATGAAGATGCTTGCATTTGCAAGAAATTAAGTGGGAGTGCTAAGACATATTTCTGATACATTATGTGGAAGACACATTGTTGATTGGAAATGATGTATCTTTTATTAACACATATTAAGAATTTCATCCCGATGAAATACTTAGGAAAAACCCAAATATTTGGCATCAATAGACGCTAATATGGTTGTGCCGAAAGTACATAGATGATGTATTGAATGAGTTCAATATAGAAACTACAAGAAAGGTTCTTGTCGCACAGAAAGGATTGAATGAGTTCAATATTGATGATATATTCAAGTGTATTGACACTTGGTAAGTGAAACAAAGATTCAAGTATAGATTGATACTTGATGTATGAAATCACAAAGAGTATTTATATCAATCATACTATGATATGTACAAATCCAGATATGTCCTATGCTCTAAATGTTATGAGCATATACCAGAATGATTCATAAGATGATCATTGGACGATAGTAAGGATATTCTTATGATCTTTTGGAAGAACTAAGAGTATATTATTTTTGTAGAGGTGGCAAATAGATGGTTAGTTCATTGTAAAAGTACTACATTGATACTAGTTTTGTCACAAAGTACAAATAAGTTTATCTCAATCTAAACTAAGGGTGGCACAATATAATGGAAAGTAAGTTCCATAATGGATTTGGATGAGTTCCAAAGTTAAGACATTGTGACAGATACTACAACAAAAGGCTAAGTATATGACTGCTATAATAGCAGCAAAAGAGGGCATTTGTGTCAAGTAGTTTGTTATCAAACTAGGTGTGGTTCACAGCGGGAAAGTACTATGAAGATATATTGTATGGCAATATTATCAACATGTTTTAACCCCAAAGAACTAAAGGTCTCACCAAAGGACCAAATTTATACGAAGCCATCTCATTAGAGAACGAGTGATGCGTAGAGACGCAAAGACATGCAATTACACACGGACCTGGAAGTGTCAGATCCGGAGTTCAGTTGACCACTAGCAATCGTGTAAATACAACACCGGAAAGCCATATGTGTTGAATGAACAAAGGTTTGAAACTAGATTATTGACTCTAGTGCAAGTGGGAGACTATTGGCGATATGCCCAAGAGGCAATAATAAAGTGGTTATTATCATATCTTCATGCTTATGATAAATGTTTACATACCATGCTATAATTGTATTAACTGGAAACATTAATACTTGTGTGATATGTAAACATAAAAGAGTCCCTAGTAAAGCCTCTTGTTAAACTAGCTTGTTGGTTAATATATGATCATGGTTTCCTGATCACGAACATAGAGATGTTATTAACAACAGGGTCATATCATTAGGAGAATGATATGATGTACATACTCCTATAGTTAAGCGTAGCATAAAGATCAAGTCATTTAATATAGTTCATTTGCTATGTGCTTTCTGATACATAGTAACCTAATTCCTTCGACCATGAGATCATGTTAATCACCATCACCGGAAGGATGCTTTGATGACATCAAACACCACACCATAACTGGGTGGCTATAAAGGTGGCGTTGAGTGTTTGGAAAGTATGGATTGAGGCACATGGATCAAGAGTGGGATTTGTCCATCCATATGATAGATACATATACTCTGGGACCTCTTGGTGGAATGTCATCCAATTGGCTTGCAAGCATGTGACTGGCTCACAAGGTATCACATATCACGGGAACGAGAAAAGAGTACTTATCAGTAACGAGGTTGAACTAGGTATGCAGAGATACCGACGATCAAAACCTCGGATAAGTAAACTATCGTGAGACAAAGGGAAATTGGTATCGTATGTAAGTGGTTCATTCGATCGCAAAGTAATCGTAGAAATATATGGGAGCCATATGAATTTCCAGATTCCTCTATTGGTTATTGATCAGAGAAGTGTCTCGGTCATGTCCGCATAATTCACGAACCGTAGGGAGACACACTTAAGGATTCGATGTTGTTGTGTAGTTATGGAATGATGAGTAAGAGACTGAATGTTGTTTGGAGTATCGGATGGGATCCGGGATATCACGAGGAGATCCGTAATGGTCCGGAGAATAATATTCATATAAGGAAAGTCCTGTTTCGGAGTTCGGAAATGATTCCGGTGTTTTCACCAGGAATGTTCTAGAATGGTCTGGAAGGTCTGGCACTCCGGGAGGGGAAGGGTACATGGATGTTTCATGACAATGTGGAATGGTTGCATCATGTACTAGGTCACTTGGCTGGGCAATATGAAGAGAGAAATCAAATCCAAGTTTGAAAGTCAAACGCCAATTTGAAAAGTCAAATCCGAAGTTTGCTTGGTGGAGGGAGAGTAGGAAACCTACCTAGGGTAGGAGTCCCACTCCCTCCACCTGCCGGCCAAGGAGGAGGAGTTGGAGGAGGACTCCATCCTCCCAACCGCCTCCCTCCCACCTATATAAGGAAGGGTAGGGCTTCCCCCTACCCTCACCCCAAAAACCCTAGCTCCAAGCGCCGACACCACCTCCAAGTGCTGCCGCCGCCTAGGGCTCCTCCCAAGTCAGCGACTTGGGGCTTCCCCAAGCCCTAGCCGCCGGCCACACCCTCCCTTTGGTTCCCTCTAAACCGTAGATCACCAAGGCCTCTCTCATACTCCACCATACTCGCTCTGGCTTAAGGCGAAGCCCTGCGAGATCTTCCCTCTACTTCCGACACCACGCCGTCGTGCTGCCGGAATCACGAGGAGAGTGCTACAACCTCTGCTGCCTGCTGGAACAAGGGAGAGGAAGGTCTTCATCAGTCGAGCGATGTGTGACCGATTGGAAGTCTTGCGGAGCATAGCAGGAAGGATCGTCTACGTGATCTTGAGATCGGCAAGAGTACGACTACATCACCCACGAGAATCTGCTCTCGTTAACCGCTTTGGAATCTTCGAGGGTGAGTTCTTCTATCGACTCGTTGCTACAATCTAGTAGATAGATCTTGGCTTGTTTGTGTGCATGCGGTAGAATTTTTTTGTTTTCCATGCTACGAACCCCAACACAGGTTGACCACCCATACCATCAATAATATCTGTTCTTACCAATTCCATTAAAAGAGAGTTTGGGAGTGTTGAGGTTGTTCTCAGATAGGCATAGAGATGCTATGCTTGTCTCATCATTGAACTTCTAGGCATCAGTAGTAATTGTCTATCTTATTTCCAAATATGTGCCTCAGCCTTTGCATCCTTGGCAGTCATATCTTGATTCTTAGCCAAACTATTTAAAACAGCAGATTGAGCTATCCAAGTATGCCATTATAGCTTCAGACTTTTGCATCACTAGCTATAAGCCATATCTCCCTATTATACCACTAAGATTACATCATAGTCATATTTTCAGCAACAGTTTTATGCTAATTAAGATTCACCACTATGCACACTCAAAATTGAGGCACCACAGTGACATCTACACTAACACAAGCCACTACTTTATCTTGCCACATCATTTTCCTAACAGATGTTCTAGGAATCAGGTATGTAGATTGTTTCATTGTAGAAAATTTCTATGAAACACATCCTTTCTTGAAATCTCAAGAAAGAACCCATTCATGATTTGCCTCTACAAAGCTTAAGCCTCAAATTATGATATCATTGGCTAGGGAAAGTCCAAACTTCTAACCAGTAATATTATAGCATGGATATATATATATGTGTTCTAGTTCATGTGCATCCTCCAAGGAGGTACCACATTAGCCAGAACAGTTGCTTAAAGCCAAGTATTGCATAAATGCAGCATCTAGGAGACCAAAGAGGCACCACTAGTCTAGATGACAGCAACCCTTACACATGATAGATTGTTGTGTACTATCTAGAGAGAGGCATCACAACAACAAGTTACAATCAACATCAAGCTAGGATGCTTAAAAGATATATATATATACCTTTGGTAACATATCTAGTTCAGAAAATGATCACCAACACAGATAAATTATAAATAGGACAAGTAGAGTATATCTATCTACCTTTACAATACACACTTCTGGTAGTCAGCATTTAGTTTATTAGCACAAATAAAACTGATACAAGAAACTACTATCAAGTATGAAGGACAGAATAAGGATTTGATAATACAAATCACATAGTAATCACTAGATCATCAGGAAACCACTTACCACTAGTTGTATTTATCAACATGGTTAAGAAGAACTCCAACCCAAGAACAAAACTAATAGGATCATCTAGAACTAAAGCAACTGGTACCATAACCTGGTCAAGTGCATCTTGGCTATCCTATGAATACCAAATTTACACATCACCACAACAATACTTTATAATTTATAGTCTGACTATCTGAGATAGATTAATTATCTTAATCATAGGAATAACACATGTCTAGTAACACTATTTAATCACAAATGATTTCCAGAACCAACAGGTATGCTGCCAGACTCTAAGTTAATCAGTAGCACATGATCAACCACACAACCAACAGACTACTAAAATCAAGCCACCAATGAATATGCCATAACCATAACAAGTAGCTCCAATCCTAGATTACCAAGAATCAAATCCTAAAATAATACAAGAACATTTCATCGGCTCGAAGGACGGTCACATCATAGTTACCTGAATCAGAATATAAGATATTGTAGAGGGACCATAGTAACCAAAGCATACTAGGAAACAAACGCCGGGGTTGCAGAGAATACCATCCCGCCAGAGTTAGAGAAATAAATAATCCTAGTACCATTACCATTATCCACAATCCTCTTAGCCAAATTTAGGGGAAGAAATTCATGGTTGTCGGGGTTGCAGGCACCTCTGCCATCCCGCCGGAACCAATGCCCAAGTAGACAAAAGGAAGATCCCAAACCAAAGCACCAGAGGCCAAGAACACCGAAGAAGCTCCCATGGTTATTCCTCAGCAGCAAAGGAGATGCGGGATCCAAAGAGAAGCATCCAGGGTGTAGGGGCACCAGCGCATTTGATCTAGGCGAGGCAGAGAGTTAGGGTTTGCCTTGGGTGCACTAAGAGGATGCAGGCGTAGGATACGGCGGCGAGGAAAATAGGAAGGAGGTCGAGGCGGAGCTTGGCCGGCGAGTGGATACGAAGGAGGCGGTCAGCGGCGACCGAAGTGGCTGGCGGCGGCAACATCGCACGGGAGCAAGGGGATGAGGAAGAGAGGTGTGCGGGTGTGTCCGTGTGGTAAGGGGTGGGCCGGGTGATGTTTCTGGCATGGTCCAGCTGGGCCAGGCCAGCCCACATACCCAACCAAACGGCCCAAGTTAATTAGGTTTAGAAGTAAAAAAATGAATTACTAAAATAACCTCCAAACATTTTTAGCTATAAAAAATTATAGAAAAATCCTAAAAATACATATGATATATCAAAATGACCACAAAAATAATATCTACCTAATAAAAATATAATTCTAAGTGTTTAAAATAAATTTAAAGTAAAATAATTATTAACACCATTAAATCTTAAATGAAATTTTATAAAAGAAAACAAAAACCCTAAAAATAAATAAACAATCATTTTTGTGTATCAAAATAACTCTATTATTTTATAAAAATACTAACTTAGAGTTTTACAAATAAAACATAAAGCAAATATTCAAAGACACTTAATTCTTTGATGAATTTTATAAAAATAAAGATAATACTTAAAAATAAATAAAATTCATTTTTAAGGACTTGAATAAATATAGTACACTAGAAAAATATTAAATATATCATTATAAAAGTCTTTAATATTTAAATAATAAATCCTTATCTATTACTTATTTTATAAATTCTTTAAAAACAATTCTTAAGTAAGAAATAATCACAATTGTTATAAAACCTTGAGTAATTAAAGTCTAAATATTAAATTCCAAATTCACAACTTAAATTCATACTCAAACTTAAGTATAACTTTTAAATTTAATGTATTCTTTAAAAAATCTTATTGAGTATTACTCATATATATAATGAACAATCATTATATCTTAACCATTATTAACATAACTTTAAATTCTAACAAATTACTAAGATCATCTAATTATGCTCCCATTAATAAATACAAATTATTTTCTTAATAAGAAAAAAAATTTAATCTAAATCATTCACTTAAAATATAAAGTGAATAATTCCGTACCTTAGTTATACCTATCATAAATCTAAAACTTGGGAATAATTAAAATATATTATATCTTAAGTTTACTTAACCTTTTAAAGTTAACTTTAGTCTCAAACCTTATAAACATCAGGTCCAATAAATCACTTATGTTTTTATAGTTAACTTTGGTCTATTTAACTTAAGACATAAAGCATCTCAAGTCCAAATTAATAAATCAAACACCAAAAGACATTAATCATGTTCTATTAACAATGATGATTGTTTAAACCTTAGAAAGGAGATCTTTTCTTCAAATATTATTCTTTTTGCCACTTCAAAGAACAATCTCATAATAAATTCTTCAACTCTTAACAACTAAAACCAAGGACTTTTATCATAGTCACCACATGATAATTCACCATAATCACATCATCTTGTACTTTACTTACATATTTTGGATTGTTAACACTTAGGTTCCTTGTAAAGGTCATTACTTGTAAAGTAAAATTTGAAGATAAACCAACTCTGAAAAGAATCACTTGAATTCACTTCACTCAAAGTATTGGGGGTTCAATTTGGGAGTTTTACAAAAATGCATAGCATTACTTATGCATAACTGCATATTGCTTCTTTAAACATTAGTCCTTACCAGACTAATGATGCAGATTTCAGATATTGGATCTTATGTCGTCTCAAAGACCGTTAGTGCATAATCTTGCAATCACAAAAGGCAAGTTCACACTTGCTCATGTCATTTGATTATTTTCTATAAAGTATTTTACAAATCCAGTCTTGTCATCACCTGCATTTGAAAAAGGTCTGAAAACACTATTTTCATAATAATATGATTATAGGTTATTTACCATGAGGTAATAACCTACTATGAAAGTTCCGGTGGTAAATGAACATATTATCTAGGACTTACCAACCAATGTCTCCAGTGATTCTTGCGCCTTATATCACGCGTTAACCATGAGATTTGGAATGGGACAGAGAAGTCAGCTGTATCTTCTTCCTCTCACGTGAAGCCGGATGTGCAGGTCGTGGCTATTATCACTCGTAGCGTGCATATTAATTGGTAATTCGTAGAGGATATGCAGCATATGGGTGGGAACCCTCAACGTCCCACGATAGTTCTGGCATCTAACGGTTTGTACAAACCATTGCCATAATTCAATATGTGGGCATGGTGTACACCAAGGAGGCATGCGGGGTCGCGAAGGGGGCAGTGATTGGCTTGGATCTTAGACTGGGCCCCATACTAAGGAAGTATGGACAAGGTCATGACTTGGTTGTGCAACAAGGCTAAGGTCTCTCATGGGTAAAGTAACGCACCTCTGCAGAGTGTAAGAACTGTAACTTGTTACTCCTTGTTCCGGGAAGGAGGCTATGACGGCGGAAAGGAACTCCATGAAAGTTTTGGTAAACCCGTGAAGGCTGACGGACATAGATTTTCAGAATAAAAGCAACCTATGAAGAAATGTTTACAAAAACTTGCATTGCCTACGACCTACGGTCTGTGGCTGCAGATATAGTGCATCAAACACTCCTTTTCTAGTGAACTTGCTGAGTACGCTCGTACTCAACGTATCTTCTTAACCCTTGCTAGGTTTTAAAGCCAGTACAGACGATGTCTACATCAAGTTATGCTCTAGGAATCATCACCAGAAGCTTAAGTTCTTCAATGAAGTCAGGAAAGTCAACATATACATCAACTCAAGTGAAGACGAAGTTACTGGTTAGATAAGAATATAATCTCTAGCCATAGAACCTATTTCTGTAGAGTGCTGCAATAGCAACAATATAAGCCAAATAGTTAGATGCTAATGTTATTAGCATAATAGTTATGAGTTGTTTATTTCTGATTCTTCTTTGTAAAGAGTTTCTTTCTCCCTCTTTAACCTAGAGTGATCTCTGGATCTTGTGTAAAGAATTGAGTTGTAACCTATAGTCATGTCTTGGACCTGTTGTGTTTCTGTTGTACCACTCTGAGGGATGTAATACTAGTGAACGGTGTTCCATTGGTGTTATGTCTACGACTATAGTGTACTACATCATGCAGTGGTATGCTGGGTCACCGCATTGCTAAAGCTCGTTGTTTCGAAGCACCAGTGATGATCGGGTGTGTTAGATTCTGCGAGTGTATACAACGTGAGCAAGCCAGATTTACCCATGCGGAAACTAAGGTTTGATCTTGACGAGTCTAGCATGTACATACATGGTCTCGGAACACGGATCACCGAAAGGTAAAGCATGAGTCATATAGAAGATATGATGAACATGTTGATTGTTCGCCATTGAAGCTACATCAACTCTCGTGATGATCGGTTTTGATGTGGTGGATTTGGTTCATGTGATCACTAAAACAATTTGAGGGATATTGTTTTGAGTGGGAGTTCACCTAGATTAATTTAACTATTAATTAGAACTCAATTTGTCATAAACTTAGTCTAAACTATTGCAAATATGTTGTAGATCAATGGTGGTCCCTACCATCAATTTTAATGCGTTTCTAGAGAAAGAAAAATTGAAAAACAATGGAAGCAACTTTGCGGATTGGTTCCGCAATTTGAGAATTATCCTCAATGCTGGTAATTTGACCTATGTGCTGGATGCACCGCTGGTTGACCCGCCTGCAGCTAATGCAACCGATGAGGTAAATAATGTTTTCCTCGCTCGAAAGAATCAGTACTCCATAGTTTAGTGTGCTATCTTGTATGGTTTGGAATCGGAGCTTCAGAAAAGGTTTGAGAACCATGACCCACATGATATTGTCCGTGAACTCAAAATGATATTTGAGGCACACGCGACAGTTGAGAGTTATGAGGCTTCTGAAAAGCTCTTTAACTGCAAGATGGAAGAGGTCAGCTCCGTCAGTGAGCACGTGCTTAAGATGTCTGGGCACGCAAGTAAACTCCAAAGCTTGGGTATAGTGATTCTTAATGCTTTGGGGATTCACCGTGTCCTCCAATCACTACCACCAAGTTACAAGAACTTTGTGATGAACTACAATATGCAAAAAATGGACAAGTCGTTGCCAGAACTCTTCTCCATGTTAAAGTCTGCAGAAGTGGAGATTAAGAAAGAGCACCAAGTGTTGTTGGTCAATAAGACCACCAAATTCAAGAAGCAAGGCAAGTCTAAGAAAAAGGGAAACTTCAAGAAGGGCGGTAAGAAAGTTACCGCGCCGGCGAAGAAGACCAAGGCTGGGCCTAAGCACGATCTTGAGTGCTTTTCTTGCAAGGGAGAGGGTCATTTGGGCGGAATTGCCCAAAGTACTTGGCGGATTTGAAGAACGGCAACATAAAAAAAGAAGGTATATCCGATATACATGTTATTGATGTGTATCTCACTAGTACTTAGTAGTGCAGGTATTTGATCTGAGTTCGGTTGCTCATATTTGTAACTCGAAACAGGTACTGCAGAATAAACAGAAGCTAGCGAAGAACAAGGTGACGATGCACGTTGGAAATGGATCAAAGGTTGATGTGATCGCGGTCGGCACGCTACCTCTTCATCTACCACCGACATTAGTTTTATACTTAAATAGTTGTTATTTGGTGCCTGCATTGAGCATGAACATTATATCTGGATCATGTTTATTGCGAGACGGTTAGTTGTTTAAGTCCGAGAATAATGGTTGTTCGATTTATATGAGTAATATGTTTTATGCACATGCACCTTTGATAGATAGTCTATTCTTATTGAATCTCGATTGTGGAAATACACACATTAATAACATTGAAGCTAAACGTTTGAAATTGAGCGATAACTCGACCTATAGGTGGCACTGTCGTCTTGGTCATATTGGAGTGAAGCGTATGAAGAAACTCCATTCCGATGGACTTCTTGAATCACTTGAAAGATGCGAAGCATGTCTGATGGGTAAAATGACTAAGACTCCATTTTCTGGTAAGATGGAGCGAGCTACGGACTTATTGGAAATCATACATACCGATGTGTGTGGCCCAATGAGTGCAGCATCGCACGGTGGTTATCGTTATGTTCTTACCTTCACGGATGACTTGAGTAGATATGGGTATATCTATTTCATGAAACATAAGTCCGAAACTTTCGAGAAGTTTAAGGAATTTCAAAGTGAGGTAGAGAATCAACGTAACAAGAAGATTAAATTTCTACGATCTGATCGTGGAGGTGAATATATAAGTTACGAGTTTGGCGAGCATTTGAAGAAATGCGGAATACTTTCACAATTGAAACCGTCGGGAACACCACAACGTAATGGTGTGTCCGAACGTCGTAATCGAACTCTCTTAGATATGGTTCGTTCTATGATGTCACTTACAGATTTACCGCTATCGTTTTGGGGTTATGCATTATAAACAACCACATTCACTTTAAATAGGACACCATCTAAATCCGTTGAAATGACACCGTATGAATTATGGTTTGGGAAGAAACCTAAATTGTCGTTCCTTAAAGTTTGGGGTTGCGAAGCTTATGTAAAGAAGTTACAGCCCGACAAGCTTGAACCCAAAGCGGAAAAATGCGTCTTCATAGGATACCCGAAGGAAAATATTGGGTATACCTTCTATGATAGATCCGAGAGCAAGATCTTTGTTGCCAAGAATGGATCCTTTCTAGAGAAGGAGTTTCTCTCAAAAGAAGTGACTGGAAGGAAAGTAGAACTCGACGAGGTTGTTGAACCATCTCTCGAACTTGCGAGTAGCGCAGCACCGGAAGTAGTTCATGTGGCGCATGCACCAATAAGAGAGGAAGCTAATAATGTTGATCATGAAACTTCGGTTGAAGTTACTATGGAACTTCGCAGGTCAACGAGAACTCGTACCACTCCTGATTGGTATGATCCCGTTATGAGTGTCATGTTGGTGGACAACACCGATGACCCTGCGACATATGAGGAAGCGATGATGAGCCCAGATTCCAATAAATGGCAAGAAGCCATGAAATCCGAGATTGGATCCATGTACGAAAACCAAGTATGGACTTTAGTGGACTTACCGGATGGCCGGAAGGCTGTCAAGAACAAATGGATTTTCAAGAAGAAAACAGATGCTGATGGTAATGTTAATGTCTATAAAGTTCGACTTGTCGCAAAAGGTTTTCGACAAATTCAAGGAGTTGACTACGATGAGACTTTCTCACCAGTAGCGAAGCTAAAGTCTGCGAGGATTATGTTAGCAATCGCTGCATATTATGATTATGATATATGGCAGATGGATGTCAAAACGGCGGTCCTCAATGGAGACATTGATGAAGAGTTTTATATGATGCAACCCAAAGGTTTTGTCGATCCTAAAGATGCTAACAAGGTATGCAAACTTCAGCGGTCCATTTATGGATTGAAGCAAGCATCCCGGAGTTGGAATCAACGTTTTGATAAGGTGATCAAAAGCTTTGGTTTTGTACAAACTTATGGAGAAGCTTGTATTTACGAGAAAGTGAGTGGGAGCTCTGTAGAATTCTTAATACTATATGTAGATGACATATTGTTGATTGGGAATGATGTAGACCTTCTTTATAGTGTCAAGGATTATTTGAATAATAGTTTTTCAATGAAAGATCTTGGCGAAGCAGCTTACATATTAGGAATAAATATTTATAGAGATAGATTGAGACGCCTAATTATCATTGTCACAGAGTACATATTTGGACAAAGTTCTAAAGAGGTTTGGAATGGAAGATACCAAGAAAGGGTTCTTTCCCATGTTGCCCAATACGACCTTGAGTAAAACTCAAAGTCCTGCAACGGCAGAAGATAGAGAAAGGATGAGTAAGACTCCCTATGCCTCAGTCATAGGATCTCTTATGTATGCCATGCTATATACTAGACCCGACATTGCATATGCTGTTAGTTTGACTAGCAGATATCAAAGTGATCCAAGAGTGGATCATTGGATAACGGTCAAAAACATCCTTAAGTACCTGAGAAGAACTAAGGATGTGGTTCTTACTTATGGAGGTGATGAACAACTCGTTGTTAATGGTTACACCGATGCTAGTTGGAACACCGATCCAGATGATTCTAAATCTCAAACTGGATACGTATTTACTTTGAATGGTGCAGCAGTTAGTTGGAGGAGTGCAAAGCAAAGCATTGTGGCGAGATCTTCAACTGAATCGGAATACATAGCTGCTTTGGAGGCTTCACAAGAGACAATATGGATGAAGGAGTTCATTACAGAGCTCGGTGTGGTTCCAAGTGCGCTGGACCCAATGTCTATCTATTGTGATAACATGGGCGCCATAGCCAATGCGCAAGAACTAAGGTCACACAAGAAGCTGAAGCATATCAAGCTATGTTTTCACGCTATTCGATAGCATGTGCAAGATGGTGACATAAAGATTTGCAAAGTACACATATCTGAATGTGGCGGATCCGTTGACTAAACCTCTCCCGAGGGCAAAACATGACTAGCAACAAACCGCCATGGGTGTTCGGTATATTACCATGTAATCCAGATTAGTTGACTCTAGTGCAAGTGGGAGACTATTGGAGATATGCCCTAGAGGCAATAATAAAAGTGGTTATTATTATATATTTGTGTTTATGATAAATGTTTACATTCATGCTATAACAGTATTAAACTGGAAACATTAATACTTGTGTGATTTGTAAACTAAATTAGAGTCCCTAGTAAAGCCTCTTTGTAATACTAGCTTGTTGGTTAATAGATGATCGTGGTTTCCCGATCATGAGCATTGAGATGTTGTTAACAACAAGATCATATCATTAGGAGAATGGTATGATGGACATACTCCTATAGATAAGCGTAGCATTAAGATCAAGTCATTTCAATAGTTATTTGCTATAAGCTTTCTGATACATAGTAACCTAATTCCTTCGACCATGAGATCATGCTAATCACCATCACCGGAAGGATGCTTTGATGACATCAAACACCACGCCGTAACTGGGTGGCTATAAAGGTGGCATTGAGTGTTCGGAAAGTATGGGTTGAGGCACATGGATCAAGAGTGGGATTTGTCTATCCATATGACAGATAGATATACTCTGGTCCCTCTCGGTGGAATGCCATCCAATTAGCTTGCAATCATGTGACTGACTCACAAGGTATCACATATCACGGGAACGAGAAAAGAGTACTTATCAGTAACGAGGTTGAACTAGGTATGCAGAGATACCGACGATCAAAAACTTTGGATAAGTAAACTATCGTGAGACAAAGGGAAATTGGTATCGTATGTAAGTGGTTCATTCGATCGCAAAGTAATCGTAGAAATATGTGGGATCCATATGAATTTCCAGATTCCTCTATTGGTTATTGATCGGAGAAGTGTCTTGGTCATGTCCGATGTTGTTTAGTAGATATGGAATGTTAATAGGGATACCTAATGTTGTTCGGAGTCTCGGATGGTATCCGGGATATCACGAGGAGATCCGGAAAATTAGATTCATATAAGGAAAGTCCGATTCCGGAGTTCGGGAAAGTTTCCGATGTTTTCATCGAAGAGGTTCTAGAAGGGTCTAGAAGGTTCACCGGTCCAGAAGGAGAATGGTCCATGAATATGTCATGTGTGAGTGGAATGATTAGATCATATCCTAGGTACTTGGTGTGTGCATTTGCAAGAGAGAATTAAATCTCTAAACTGAAAGTCAAACGAGAGTTTGAAAAGTCAAACTGGAACAATGATTTCCTAGTGGAAAAATGAACAAGTCCTTTTCTCAATCCAACTTGGGTTTGGGTTTGGATTCAAACCCATCCCTCCTAAGGCTGCCCCCTCTTATAAATAGAGGGGGAGGGCTGCCCCAAAGCACACAAGCCCTAAACCCTCTCACTTGCCGCTTGTGACCCCCGCTCGCCTCAGCCGCCCGCCCGCCTCCGCATCGCCCTGGCCGCCCGCCTCATGCCGCCTCGCCTCCCGCCTCAGCCTCCTCCTCCTCCTCCCGGTCATCTAAACCCTAGATCTCCGGGAAACCCTAAATCCACCATAACTCGCACCGGCTTAGGAGAAGCTCTGCGGGGTCTTCCCTCTACTTCCGACACCACGCCGTCGTGCTGCCGGAATCACGAAGGGAGAACTACAACCTCCGCTGCCTGCTGGAACAAGGGAGAGGAAGGTCTTCATCGAGTATCGAACGTGTGTGGCCATTGAAGCGCTTAGGAGCTTGGCCAGAAAGGATTGTCTACGCGATCTTGAGATCGGCAAGTGTACGACTACATCACCCACGAGAATCTGCTCTCGTTAACCGCTTTGGAATCTCCGAGGGTGAGTGCTTCTATCGACTCGTTGCTACAATCTAGTAGATAGATCTTGGCTTGTTTGTGTGCATGCGGTAGAATTTTTTTGTTTTATATGCTACGAACCCCATCATCATTATGATAGTATTGTTTGTGATCTTATCTGCAAGTTGTATACACATATCATTGTCCGGATCCAAAGGCCCCAAAGTGACAGAAATTGGGACAACCGGGGGGATGGCTGTGATGTGAGGATCACATGTGTTCACGGAGTGTTAATGCTTTGTTCTGGTACTCTATTAAAATGAGCACCTTAATTGCGATGGTTCCCTGAGGCCCGCTTCTAGCGGTGGGACAAAAGATGTTGTGCAAGTTCTCATTGCGAGCACGCATGACTATATATGGAGCACATGCCTATGATTATTTAGTATTTGGATGCTTATTCTTATTTATCTGCAATTGCCCTAGATCTTAAAGTTATATATTTAGACTCGTCCATGCAACACCCGTCCATCCATCCCTATGCCTACTGCGCTTATATTCTACTGTTTGCTACTATCGTTACTATTGCTCCTGTTTTACTGCTGATGTTGCTTTGTTGTTGCTACTACAAACTGTTGTTACTGATAAACTTCTGTGAGCAAGAACTATTTTCAGGTGTAGCTGAATTAATAACTCAGTTGTTAGGGCTTGCAAGTATTTTTTTACTCCCCTTGTATCGAATCAATAATAAATTAGGTAATACTACCCTCGAAGACTGTTGCGATCCCTATACTTGTGGGTCATCACACTCACCACCAGGTCTCCGCATCACCTCGCCGCCGAACCACACGCCACCTCAACCAAGGAGATCATCACCACTGAGCAAGGGAGAGGACCGCACCGCCATCGTCGTCCAAGCGGGTCTTTTGGTGGTGACGAGGAGGGGAATGAGGGGGGAAGGGGCTAGAGAGTTGCGGCGGAAGCGCCCCCACATTGAAAAAAAGTTGATGTAATCGATGACGTCATAGCTTGTATTTCAGCATCACACCTCCGTATTGCAATGTCCGTTACGACATTTTTAACCCATTTTTCTTGAACTCCATTCTACTCTGTATTGCATTTCTATACGACGACATCGCTGGTAGGTCGAAGCAACTCGACGCGGACCCATCCCGTCGAATCATCGCAGTCGGGTCCGGGGAAAGTGGACACGACTCCCATATCCAAACCCGGCGGCTGACCCAACGAGGAAGGTGATGGGCACCTCTTCGTGGAGCCCACACGGCAGTGGCGTGGTCGTGCTGGGGTGCCCCTGACGCGATGCGATCGGTCGGCTTCGTCCACCGCACCGCCATGACGGCGACCTGACCTGTCCGCCTCTCCCGTTAAAATCCCCCTCGCCGCGCACGCACTGGCAGTTTGGCACGCGCACACGTGCACAGGGGGAGAGAAAGTAGTGTTGGGGAGCACGCCGGCCGTTCGCCGGCGTCGTCGTGGGCCGGGGAATACGAGGAGAGGAGGTCGAGGAATCTTGGAACGTGCGCGCCGAACCGAGCCGAGCTTCTATTCGTCTGCGCCTATCTCCTCCTGGTCCCCCCCTCCCAGCAGCCTCCCTCCGAGCGAGCCGCTGATCGCCGCGCGCCTCACGGGCGGCACGTGAATGCTCCCCTGACGCCAGCCAGCGCCGGAACATAAAGGTCAGCGCGCGCGGATCGGGGGCGGACTGAGCGGAGGGAATCACGGGACATGGAGCAGGAGAGGAAGCGAGAATCGACGGCGGCGGCGGCAGCGGGGGCGGCTGTTGTGGTGGTGCTGGAGTGCGTGGCGGGGAGCTCCAAGGCGGAGGAGTGGGGCGGCGGCGGGGGCGTGGTGCAGGAGGGGGACGTCGTGGAGGCCGTCCGGGTCGGGGTGGGCTCCGCGGCCGCCTCTCTCGACGCGCCCTTCAAGGGCGGCCGCGCCGGGCTGCACAAGGCTCTGCACTCCGCGTTCAAGCGCGGGGACACCTCCGTCGAGGTGCGCGTCCGCGGCGGCAAGGACCTGCAGGCCTGCATCCTTCCCCACCCCGGCGGCGGCAGGAAGCAGTACGTGCTTCGCTCCCTCCACGACCCCAACTACGTGCTCGGCTTCAGCGATCGCCTCGAGAGCGAGTGCCTCGTACTGCAAGGTAATCCCAGCTGTTCGTGTCTCCCAAGAGCCACCACTCAAAATATATTTTTTGGCTGTTCAAACTGATTTGAGCCTATGAGCTGATTCATGAACTGAATTGCGTATTCTGACAGTGCTATCTGGTGAATTATGAACTGCGTAATTTCGCCTGTCAATTCGATGTCAGGATTCAGAAACGTATGCTTGAATATGGGACATTTCAGTATGAACTCCTACAAAATGGGAAAAATTAGAGGAGTATCAGCCAGATAGATTCGATATTAAAGGAGTATTATCTTAAGAAAGGTAGCTCGTTTTCAGTATATATGCATGCCTACGTGTTATAAGTCAGTTGTGAAACGACAAGCTTGCTGTCAAGTCCGAGTTTCAAAGTATGCAGAATATTCTGATGCGCTGATCTTTCGCTGCATTGTTGCAAGGCAAATTCCCATCATTTCATAGGCGCGTTTGTTATTCTCAATGCTAGAAAAAACTAAGCTGCATGTAGTTATCACTAACTAGAATGATAGCTACATATAACAATAAACAAAGGAAGCAAAATGGAGTGATAATACTAGTAATGATTAAAGTAGGGAGACTAGGAAGACATTGCTGAAGAATGTCAAGGAAGATGGCCATCTTGTCTAGGTGGTGGTCAATTCCTCTGTACCTTGTACATTTCACTCGTTTTCTTCTCCCCGCTGAGGAATATGGCATGTTATGGTAGACTGTTGACATGATGGTCATTGTGAACATTAATGATTAGTGGCTTCCTGGCAGCTAGTTTGGTCCTTGATGTTGTTGAAATAATAGTCCATTATTGTCTAATTTGGCTGGTCTAGCCATTTATGAGTTCAAGTATATACCTTAAAGAATCACAAGTTGAGTAGTAATTAGTAGGGTTCCTTGAAATATCTAGCTGTTCATCTTACAGTGAAATCATGCGTGTTCTCTTCTTCTCACATATCTTGACAGTGACCGTGCTTCCATTCTCATAAACAATAATTTGCATACTGTATTAGCATGTCTTGCTGTGAATTGGTGATGACCTTTCTATGTAAAATATGTGGCTCCTGCCTTGATGAAGGCAACAGGGGCACAAGAGTTGCATCAGCGCTGAGCAAGGCAACACTTCAGGATGGGTACGTCACATACCCATGGGAGCAGAAGATGCGCGATTCGTTGTGCTCGCCTGTTTCCAGCAGTTGCCTCTCAATGCTCATCCTCCCCAAGTCACTGGATCAGAACGCAAGTCGATACGAGTCGTTTGAAGACACATTGGCTCGTGCCAACACATGGCTCTACTCCTCGCAGGCTTCAGGAATCCCCATTAAGTTCATGAATCTGCAGAGTGAAGCTCTTCTCACCAAGGTGCAGATGCAAGCTCCCTGGCTTCGCAAGTTATGCGCTGAAATGAACTTTCAGCCTGAAGATGGTTAGCCTAGTCATGATTCAGTTTGTTCCGATATTAATTTTATCTTCACACCCTTAAATGTTCAGATATCTGGAGAAACGGCGTCTCCAACTGTCAATTCTGGATCATTGTCTGATATGTCGAACCTCGTGAACGCGACCCTATATGGTTTCGAGGACTACCATGGGGTGGACATCGGAGTGGTGAAGGCAGCCCGGATTTGGTACAGATCCACAGCAGGAGAAATGCCGCTGGAGATCCAACTTCAGGAAGGTGACACAAGGCTAGGATTTTCCGTCAGCCGTACTGAAGAGGTCATTTTTTTGTTGCAACTGTAAACAATACCTACAACAGCAACAACATGTAGGCCTATCTATGTAACTTACCGAGACACTTCTGTTTTGTTCAGGGTTTTATCTACATATCTTCGGTGGTCGATGATGACAAGGGCAACGAGGCACCATCAACACGGTCAGGGCTCCGCGATCTATTCAACCGGGCGAAAGAGGCCTCGAAACTGCTGATCATATCAAGGGTGTCCAATGAGAAGGTCCTCCCTTGGATGATTTCCAGTTCAGGTTCAGTCCGTTGCTTCGACACCATCTCCCTCAGCCAAAAGCTCTCCTTGCACCGCCTTGCGCTGCACCCTATCCAGCTACATCTGCTCATGTGGGAGAAACCTGTTGGCAGTGTCATTCTTTCTCCAAGACTGCCCCCTGAGGCGATGCTAACTCAGGTGCCCTTTAACATAACTGAACCTATAGTGGATGCTGAAGATTACAGTGTGGGGGACACGTCGTTTCGGCTTTTGGATTCTCCAACCAGCAGCTGGGTATAATTTTAAATTTCAGTTCCTGGAGAACAGGCTTCCTGGTAGGGGTGCAAATTGGTGTTTCTTAGGGTACCATCTAACCCCCTTTAGTTCAATCAGATGAACTAAGTTTCTGAAATCACAAAGAGGGTTAGAGGGTACCATAAGGGTCACCAATTTGCACCGTTACTTCCTGATGGGCCTATGTGATGTCTGCATCTTCTCTTGATCTCTGGGCAGCATGCTCTGTTTGTTCTACAAAAGTGATTAGTCCTGTCTTGGAAATGTTCAGAACCTCTGTAGGTTTCTGGCGTAATCAGGGAAGATGCATTCATATAATATCTGAATAACATGTTGTGATGCATTGTTTTTTTGTTGATCATGGCATAACAATGGAGGAATATATTACCCATTTCCATAGTAGTGCAAGCAGTCCTTTACTTGGGTTTATAATTGCTCACTCTGAATTTACTGAGAAACACAAGGATCAGTATTTTGATATTAATCTCTGTACCTCCGGATCCAATAAGAATAATGTTACCCTCAGACTAACAAGTCACGCCACACTACACTAGCTAGCCATCAGTCAAAGAAAGCTTACATGACACATTGCTACTGATCTAGTTGCGACTTGTGAGGACCCTGCACTTGAGCACTCGATCCTGAACATAGAACCCCGGCATCACCATGATCTTCACTCTCATCGGATCCTCCACCTGACGCTTGTCCGGCAAAATGTCCTCCATGTACATCTGGTCGAAGTCCCGCCCCTCTTCGACCCGCAAGATCGGCAGCGGCGTGCCGAAGGAGAATGCCAGCAGGTGGAGCAGCCAGACGCACTTGGTGGCGACGAAGAAGCACTGCAGCAGCTGCTCGGGCCACGGCCATGACCAGCCCAGCGCCGCCACGACGCAGCTCATCTTCTGGTCGCAGAACCGGCTCAGGTCCTCGCTGTAGTACCTGGTGCCCTTCCTCAGCACCTCGTTCCAGCTGAGGTTGCGCAGCGCCACGAAGGACGCGAAGCTCTCCCGCCGGTCCTGCTTCGGGTCCAGGTGCCTCGGCGCGCCGTTCTTCTGGAAGCTGCAGTTCTCGAAGTCCTGGTATAGAGATTGGTTCATGATCGCCTCCAGGTGGTACAGGATGGCCTTGGAGCAGTGCCGGCCGGCGGTGATCGCGAGCTGGTACGGCTGCAGCAGCAGGTTCAGCTTGTCTGAGAGGCCGTTGTCGGGATCTTCGGCCTGCTGGATCAGGGACTTGCAGAGCTGTTTCACCGAGAGGCGAGCCTCGGAGGCGATCTGCAGGAACCCTTCCACCATGGCCTCGTGGCTCACGGGCATGCTGCCGGGGAGCTCTCGGCTCGCCCCGATCGACCTCGAGGACGACGATCGCCGCGAGTGAGGCTGCGGGATACCGGTGCTGTCCGTCGCTTGCCTCAGGGCGTTCTTGAGCTCCGAGCAGTAAGCTTCCAGGCTCATCATCTTGGTGGTCAGCTCGCCGAGGGATGACCTCATCTCGGCGGCGTCCTCCAGCGCGGCGTCCCGGTGCGCGTTGGCCTCGGCGAGCTCCTTCTTGGCGGAGTCCAGCGAGAGCAGCCCCCACTCCTTGAGCAGCTGCGACATGTTCTCGCGCTCGATGACGGCCGTCGGCGTCGGCGGCAGCTTCGTCTTCTTCTTCGCCTTGGTGAAGAGCCACGAGAGGATCTGTGACCCCCTCTGCTTCGCCCGGGAGTGCGTGGACGCCGAGGGGTATTGGCTGGAAGAAGACGGCGGCACTCTGTTGCTGCTGCTGCTAAGGAACCTGAGAGCTCCCATGTCGTCCGCGCCATGGTCCCTGCCGATCGTCCCTGGCCGGAACGCGCTGCTGCAAGACGGTGGCCCCTTGAACTCTGCCGTGCCGATGGCCCGCCCGGCCGACGCGGCGAAACGGCCGGTGAGCGGCGCGGATTGCAGGAAGGCCGGGTGGATCCTGTGCGCGCCTCTGCCCCGGAGGTGGTTCTCGCTGGATGAAGGGGCGTAGTGGAAGTCACTGTTGGAGGAGGAGAAGCCGTTGATGCAGTTTTCGTAGTCCGAGTAGGCCGCCTCGTCGCCGCCATCACGGCCGCCGCGGTCCAGGGTGATGCCGCTCCAGTTCTCCGACCGGCTCCGGGTGTCCTGGCAGATGTCGTTCAGCCCAGCTCCAGCAGCCATCGCCATGGGCTCCTCCTCGTAAGTCTGCACCATGTTTCACAGTCAAAAATGTAATCCTCGGAGGATGAATTGCAACCTCATGGAATGATGTAGACAATGATTCCAACAAATGATTCAGTCACCACGATCTTGCAAAGCTCGTGGACAGTGTTCACCAAGTAGGCAAGTACCAGTGGTCATTCACTCATACGCAATGAGAGATTCTGAAAGAACATTACTGCAGGAACTGTTGCCAGTACTACTGCCTACCGCCGCTACGCCATAGCAATAAACGCACCAACTGCCGGAGCTCCGGCGGCAAGAACAGAGTGGCAATTTAATTTCAGAACTAAATGCGCCGCCTTGAACCGAGAAGAGAAACCAAGAACTTGCGGGTGCTCACCGGAGTAAACACGGGGTATTCCTCCTCTGGGGGCGTCGCCTCCGCCCCTGTCCTGGAGCGCGCTGGCGACGCGGCAGGCGGGAGGCGGATGGTGGCCGGGCTACGGCCGGCGCTGGCGTAGGCGGTTGCGCTGGCATTGGGCGCGCCACGCTGGCGGAGGGCGGCGTGGAGCGCGCGCAGCTCGACGGCCTTGGCGACAGCGTCTTGGACCTCCTGCCGCGTGGCCGGGAGCGGTGGCCGCCGGGACGTCGCCGGTTGGTCGAAGGCCTCCGCGGCGGACATGGCCACTGCCATGGCTGCGACGACGGGAGGAGCAGTGGTGGGTCAAAGGCTGCGTTCTTGGCCGCTCCAAAGCTGCGATGATGCAGTGATGCCGCTGGACGGGCGCTGGCGGGTTGGAAGTGGTTTTCTTGGGAGAAGGAATAGAGGCAGGCAGGCAGGCACGGGTGAGAAGGAATGGAGGGGAAAGGAACAGTGGAATTCGGGAGGGGGAGAGAGATTGTCTGGTGCGGAGGCCAGGGAGTGAGTGAGTGAGTGAGGTGGTGGTGGAGGGAGGGAACTGCACATTTTGAAGAGGGTTGGCAGAGCGTTTGCAGCGTCTTTTGGGCTTTTCTTTTGTCGCTTTTGTTGGTGTTGCTGCTCTCTAAACGTTGCTTGTTCCCTTAAGAAAATGTATCTACTACCCTTAAGTATACTTTGCTTGCTGCCTGGTGCTACCGATTCGTCCCTTCCAATCCAAACCAAGAATTAAGGCCACTTTGCAGAAATTTTATATAGGAGTAAAAGTGTTAGTTGGTTCGGTGCTAGAGCCAGAGTACTTAAACTAGCATTGTTATTCTACCGTCAACTTATTTTCAATTGGGCAACATAGATTTTTTCTTGCAAAATCTCTCCTCGCACTCTCTGTTCTTCGATTCTGGCGAGAGAAGAAGGAAGACGGAATTTGAGCTAGAGCAAGCCATGATAGTGCAGTCACCACCGGAGTCGGGAGATGAGAGGAGTTGAGAGATCCCGTAAAACCCAACCCTTGAACTCAAGCATTCTTTTCTCTAAAAGCAAACTATCTGAACTCATATTGACATACCAACCATTTTGAGTTCACCACCACATGCAATTCAACAACAATTACAATTCATAAATTTGAAATTTGAATTCGAGTATAATATAGGCTCCAAGTATATCACATCATGTAAATAAACATGAAGTTTTATAGTGAAAATTATTGCCCACTCAGCTGCCAGATATGCTAACTAGGTCATCTCAAGGTTCTTGCACTCCAAGGAATGCTCGCATCCAGTCAAGATTCTTGAAAGCATCGTTGTGGAACACCGCGTGTCACACACCGCGATTATCATGGTATCTCCGGGTAGAAACTTTAAGTACATCTAGACCCTAAGTGTGGTCTTGGTAATTAATGACAATCCCTATGTACTAATGATTTCATTGAGTTGTTTGTGAAGGAATGTTCCATAGGAGATTGTCATCAAGTTTGAAGAAGTGCAAGTTCAAGGTGAACATCTTAAAGATATCAAATGCTTGAAACTTGCCATCTATTAATGATAATAGAGTTGTGAAATATAACTATGTGAGGCTTCCCAATAGAGGAGTATGAGAGAGCAATTTTAGAGACTTCACCAAGCAAGCACAATCAAGAAAGATATTCCATCTTGAGGCGAGCATGCAAATCATCATCTAGTTCAAGTGGAATGCATAAGAAAATGTATGTCATGGTAGGTTTTCCATTTACCGATATCAATGTGATTTTTGGGAGACCGGGTTATAGGTTCGATAGCCGTTCTATCAAGGGGCCTCTCCGCTGAGTAGCTTGATCATATCGTTCGTAGAGCACTCAAAACTTTGCATCCTTTCCATCATATTTATTGGGTGTTATTTGGATCTTCTCTATGTAAGGTTTTAGTTCTTGTGGTTATCTTCAATTCAAGCTCAAGTTCATCAAGGAGGATTTTGTATGAAAAACTTATCACGGTATTTATGTTGGAGGTTTTGTCGGTTCATCGTGTTGAGAGGTAAAACCTTTCATATTTTGGATTTATATCCCTCTAATTTTATTTGGTGTTTCTCGGTATGATTTAAAGCTTCTTGTCAGCTTCAAATCGGAGTCTGGTTGCTCAAGATATCGTGTTTTCTGTGAATTATGTTGTTGTTGTTTCTATGGCCGCAATGCTCCTGTTCTAGCGCGGGCATACCATGGACAAAATCAAAGTCTATCCCCAGAGTCATAAATATATCTTCTTCACAAATCTATATACCAGTTCTATTGACCCTTTCCCCACCATTATTGCATCTCAAAAGCTTGATTCCCCCACTCAAATCCATGTAACTTTGAGGGATTTTAAAAAGGAAATCTAGATCTATATTTCCACCTACCAAAATCCCCTTATATTTGTTCTTTGTTAAGAGAGATTTTGGATCTATATCTTGGATATAATTGTTTTGTCTTCCTCCATCGTTACTCCCCTCTTTCAAATCCCAACAATGTGAGATTTGTGAGGGAGAAGGATCTGAGCATTCGTGTGCTTGATTTGCATGTGTTGCATTGGTTTGAGTTCTATACAATGATTCAATCAAGTGAAAGTACACTAGCTTTTTACTCCTGGAAGTCATCATTTCTTATACAATTTGGTGGGTGTTGTCTTGGTGACCCCTTCATGTGGTAAGAGAATCAACTGAGTTGTGAAGTGGTTTTGGAGCTCGCCATCTCCGGGAAGGAGGAAAACGGTAACCATAAAGGAATGGCTCTCAGTAGGTGTGGAGAGCTCAAAGGTTCTCGCTCAATTTCGAGAGCTTAAGGAAGAATAAGGCTAGATCCGGTAAGGGGTCATGTGGATTTTTTTTGCCACGGCCTCTCCAACCAAGAGTATTATATCGGTGGATATCCAAAATCCGGTAAATAGATCGTTTGTAGCTTGTCCCCTTTACATTGCGCAATTCATATTGTATCTATTTTATACCTTGTGTAAGATTTGAACTGTTGGTACTTGTAGTTTCTATATCTTGTGGAGATATATGTTGTTGATGCACATATGTGAGCTAAGTATATTTAAGATTTTTTGCTTGAAAAACATTTTCCTAGATAGTTTAATTCCACATTAGGATAGAGCCAAATCCTTAAGAATTTTTAAGTTGCATATTCAACACCCCCCCCCCCCACACACACACACATTCTAGGCATCACCTTTGTTCCTTCAAAAAACCCGAACCCCGCCCGAGTGGGGGGTGGCAGCGCCTGCATCGTTGCTTCTTGAAGACACTGCCTTGGATTCCATGACCATTGATGAATGCAACTGCACAAATTATTTGTAGCTAGTTTCGAAATAAGAGTATTGAACCATGGAGAGTTATTGGTAAAGGTCTTAATGCCCCTCTCTACTATTTATCAAAGAGTGCTTGAAAGTTGTCTCTGATTTTAAGTTAGTGGTGTTTAAGTGTGTGTGAATAAAGCAATAATAAGTAATGCAAGTAAACATAGAAGAGTTCGCGATGTAAGGTAATTGGAACTAAAATAAGACTGAAATGTTCTTAGATAGTGTTGGATCTACCACTAGCAATTATGTTTAGTCATGATTATGATATATCTATGTTGTAATTCATGTATATGTATGAGATAAGCTCCAAAGTATGATAAAAGACTAATCGTCTTATATTTCACCTCTCATAACCACAACAATAATCTTAGGCAAGCCAGCTATAATCCCCTCCTATTAAGTGTTGACCCCATGGTTATGGACTAGGATTTGTGAGTCTTCCCTTATCCCCCTTGAAGACATGAGTAATGATCCGACGCAATATGTCACTTAACACCTTTACACTACCACATGCCTAAGGGTAGTTTCCTCAATTGTCCCAAAGACAAATGTTATGTGGTTGACTTCACACAACATAAAGAAAAAACTAATACATATTCAAAAAAATTATAATCATCTTTATTTATGCCCATAGTTGACTTCTACAATTAATTTATTCGTCTACACTTTCAATTTCTAGATCCTGGTGAAATGAGCATAAAAGGGGCACACGAACACGGTAAATTACCCAAATCCTATCACTATTCGTGCAAAAACACAAGGTAAACATGCTACAAAAATGCACCCATCAACCATCCACAAGAGTTTTGGCGGTTGTGCAGTTTTGCTTCACCGCCGAGGTGAGAGGAAGCTGGGGGCGTCCCTAGAAAGCGTCGCGCGATAGTCCTTCGTGGTAGGGGTGTCTCCCAACATTGCATGGTTGTCAAACCAGCACTAGAAGTTTGGTGGGTTCGTCATTGTGGTTCTGTTTATATTTTCTCTTTATTTTATATTCGTTTCTAGGTGAAAGGGCATGTATGCCCCCATGTGTGGTTTTGGTAATTAATGACAATCTCTATGGACTAATGTGTAAGTTGAGTTTCACTTGTAGGTTTGTCCATTGGCATAGCTTGGGCCATGTGTTGGTCTCCAAGTTGAAAGAGTGGCATCAAGATGGATCAACCTCAAGAAGGTATGAAGAAGTGCAAGCTCAAGATGCGCCAACTCTAGAAGATCTCATGCTTGAAGCTTCCCATCCTCGGTGTTCATGGAGTGATGAATACAAGTTCATTGCGTATGGGGAGAAATTTGCAAGTCTTCATCAAGCAAGAGCAAGCAAAAGCAATCAAGAAAGGCGTTCTATCTTGAGAAGGACAAGACGGTCGACATCAAGCTCAAGTGGATTTCTCAAGGAAAAGGTATGGTCTTGATAGGGTTTCTCTTTTTCCGGTCTCGTGTTGTTAGTTGGAAGACTGGGTTTAGGATAGATAGTCGTACTATCAAGAGGGGTTCTCAAGCGGGTGACTCGATCGCATCTTTCAGAGAGAACTCAAACCTTTGAATACATAGAATCATATTTCTTGGTTGTTATTTGGATCTTGTCCATGATAGTATATAGAGCTTGTGGTCATCATCATAACAAGCTCTAGTTTATCAAATAAGGATTTCCCTTACATATCTTATTGCATTCTTGATCGTGCGGTTTTTTTGGCTCCACCCCTTGAGAGAGATATCACATATATACTTGGTATTTTCTCCCTTGGTGGTATCCAATATTTCACCTTTTGTTGGATTCTACTTGGTTTTATCTTTCCAACAAAATTGGTTTCATCACAATCGAAGTTTCCAAGTTCAACTTCTTGTGTTTTGGGTTTTGGAGGTTCGCTTCTAGAGAGGTCTTACCTTTCTCCATTTGGTTTTATACTTTCATGTTGGACTATGATTTTTATTTCCATAATCTTGTAGAGCTTTTTTTCTCTTCAAAACGAGCCCAATATCATCAAAAACGGAGTCCAGAATCAAAAGTTATTGAAGTATTCGTGCAATGTTGTCCAGCGTTATTGCTTGAGCGGAAGTTCCGACCCAAATTCCGACCAAAGTTTCGATCAGGTTCAGTAACTTGTGTTTATATTTACCGGTAGTTCTGGTGGGGCACCGTAAGTTTCGGTGCTGCGCGAATTTGGACCAAACGAGCAGATTTCTCTTGCCCTTTTTAAGGGCCTCCTCTTACCTAATGTTTGCCAAACTTTTGAGGCCATTTTTGCTAGCTCTTCCACTCTCTCTCCTTCATTGTTTACCTTCAAAAGCTTGCCCTTTCCCCTTCTCCCTCCCATGATTCTTGCATCTCTTTAAGGTATTTGAGAGAGGAGATCTATATCTACAACCCCACCTAACCAAATCCCTTCTTTGTGAAGGAATCCTTGGGATCTAGATCTTGGAGAGTTTTGTGTTATCTTGTGTTCTTTCTCCCTTATTCCCCCAATGGCTTTTGTAGCTTTGGTGGAATTTTAGAGTGAAGGACTTGCCTCTTGAATTTGGTGCATAGGTTTGAGTTCTCCTCGGAGATTCGGCGAGTACAAGCTTGTGGGCTTGTTACTCTTGGGTTCTTGGAACCCTAGACGATTGTGTGGTTGGTGTGTTGACTTTTTGAGGCCTTCAATTGAGTTATGGAGTGACCTCAAGCTTGTGGCCTTTTGTGGCTTTGTAGCCTTTTGTGACTTTGTTGTTGGGAGCCTCCTATTGAGTTGTGGATATTGCCCCAATCTTGTACGGGTTCGGTGACCGCCCTCAAGTGTCCCATAGTGGATCATGAGTAGGCCTTTGTGGCGAGCTCACGGGAGAACAGGGTGAGCCTTTTGTGGTGTCGTTGAGTAGCGTGCCTTCGCATCTGAGGTGAGGCCTTGTGTGGCGTTGGGTGAGCAGTTCGGGGAGCATTGTACCATCGCACCTCTCCAACAAAGACGCAACTTATTTGCAAGTGAACTTTGGGATAAAAATCTTTGTCTCCGCATCCATCGGTTATCTCTCAGTCGAGCCCTTTACTTATGCATTTTACATTGTGATAGCCATCGCGCTTGAAGTATTTCATCTTGCTATCACCTTGTTGCTTGTATTGCTTAGCATAGGTTGTTGGTGCACTTAGGTGAACCTAGTGGTTAGGTTTTGTGCTCTATAAATTAAACGCTAGTTTTTATTCCGCATTTATTAGAGCCTCAACCATAATTATTTTAAAAGCCTATTCACCCTCCCCCCCTCTAGGCAACGTCTAGTGCACTTTAAATTGGTATCACAGCAAAGTCTCTCGCTTCTTAGGCTTCATCGCCTCAATAGTAAAGATGTCTCCTAGGGGTTTAGTGCACTCTCACACATTTACTTTTGGTGGAACAAATTATGATGTTCGGCGTATTTGCATGCTTAGTCATTTCCGAGTCATTGACCCAAATATTGAGCATATTTTAGATATGGGCTTGTCTCCTCCTAAGGATCCCCAAAATCTATCTTTGGAGGGGGAGACAAACTCTTATCTCGAAGCTTAAGCATCTAATTTGCTTGTTAATGTTATGATCTTTGTAGTTCTTTCCTCAATCATGCCTTTTCGTAATGCTCATGATATTTGGATCAAGCTTCAAGAAAAATATGTGAAGGGTTTCGCGGCATAGTAAATCAAAATTTTCTACGGATGCGAACAGAGGGAAAGCCAAGATCTAATCTAGGAGATGCAATCAACGAGAGAGATAGGATTAGATCTTCATACCCTTGAAGATTACAGATTGGAGCGTTAAATCGGGCGTGGGTGATGTAGTCGCTTCGCTCCTCCTCGCGATCCGATCCGATCTAGCACCACAAGTGGCGGTGCCTCCGTGAGATGCACACGTGCAACACCTCGACGTCTCCTCCTTCCTCGGACCATCAAGTATGGTGGAGAGATAGATTGGATCTACAGCACGACGGCGTGGTGTATATGGTGGAGAATTTCTGCTGCAGGGCTTCGCCTACAAACAGTCGGGAGGGAGAGAGGAAAGCTAGCAAGGCGGCTAGGGTTTGGAGGAGAGGTGTAGGGGGTTGGTGCGCCCCCACCCCTCTTTATATAGAGGGCAGCCTAGCCCTCCCCAAGCCCAAAGGATAAGGAGTGGGGGCATGGACTCTCCCTTCTAGAAACCTTATCTCTAGTTTAAGCGATTTAAACTCTCTAGGATCATTTGGGCCCTATGGGGCCTTGTTCCCAGCCCAAAGCGGACAGGACACTCCCTCATAGGCCCATGCCCCCTCCCGGAAGGTGGGGCCACGTTGGTCCCCTTCGGAAGGTTATAGAAGCTTCCAGGTAATACCGATTAACGGAACAATTCGAACTCCAAAAACTGCCTTGCCTTATATGAATCTTATTCTGGACTATTCGAACCTCTCGTGATGTACCGGATCCCATCCGATACTCGAACAAAAATTCATAAACCAATTATCCAATCTATCCTAGCGAGATCGTTAAGTGTGTGACCTGCGGGTTCGAGAATATGCGGACATGATCTTCTATCAATAATCAACAATGGGTGCAGGCACCCATATTGACTCCACACATTGATCGATGATCATATCGTATGAACCACGATGCGGATTCAATCAATCCCATATATATATTCCCTTCGTCTCGCGATATTTTACTTGCCGAGATTCGATCGTCGGTTCCGTCATACCTAGTTCAATCTCGTTCACGGCAAGTACTTTACTCGTTCCGTAATCCGATATCACTTTGTGATTAACTCCTTAACCACATGCTTGCAGCGGTGTTGATATCGATTACGAGTGGGCAAGTATATCTCTCCGACTTGGGAGGGACAAATTCCATCTCGATACATACAACCCAACAGATACTTTCCGATCACCGAGAGACACCTTTATGATCACCCTCTCATAGGATGACGTTTGATGACCTCAAAGCTTTCTTAGGTACAGGGAGTTGCATTATCTCATGGTCTAGGGAATACAATATTTGACATAGGAAAAGCTTCAAAGATGAACACGATGAAGCGATCTAATTGCTTCGCTTAGTTTGGGTCATCCATATCATTCTCCCAATGATATGATCTCATTATCAATTGACAACTCATGTCTATGGTTAGGAAACCTTAACCATCATTGATCAATGAGCTAGTCCATAGAGGCGTACTAGGGACACGGTGTTGTTCACAAACCACACAAGTATTAAAGTTTCCGCTTAATACAATTCTAGCATGGAATATAAACTTTATCATGAACAAGAATTATAATAATAACATCTTTATTATTGCCTCTAGGGCATAATTCCAACAGTCTCCCACTTGCACTAGAGTCAATAATCTAGTTTACATTTGGCAACAATCTCACACCCATGGCGAGGTCTTGATCATGTTTTACGTGGAAGAGGTTTAGTCAATGGATCTGCGACATTCGGATCTGTATGTACTTTGCTAATCTTGGATCTCCATCGCTATATAATCTCGGATTATATGAAACTTCAGTTGATATGCTTGGTCTTTGGATGATATCTTGGTTCCTTAGCGAGTGCTATGGCGCGGTGTTGTCACACAATATCTCCGGTGGGTCCAATGCACTTGGAACCACGCCAAGCTTCGATGATGAAGTTTTTATCCAAACTCCTTCACTTGGCTTCTGCAACCATGTATTCCGCTTCCTTTGTAGATCCATAATCACGCTTTGCTTGCGGCTTCTCCACTCACAGCTCCTCCATTCAAAATATAAGCGTATCATATCGAGATTTGGAATCATCCTTGTCGGTGTCGAAACTAGCATCGACGTAACCTTTTACGACAAAATGTTCATCACCCCATAGACTAAGAACATTTCTTTAGTTCTATTTAGGTACTTTAGGATGTTCTTCACGGCTGTCGATGTTCCACTCTGGATCACTTTGATATCTGCTTCAAACTAAGAGCATTGGACACATCCGGTCTAGTACACATGGCATACATGATGGAACCTATGGCGAGCATAAGGCACTTTGCTCATAGCTTCCCTATCATTTACCGTGGCTGGACACCGAGCCTTGCTCAATATCTTACGACAACATAGGCCTTTGAACCTTTCTTTGCCTTATCCATTACGAACCTTTTCGAACTTTGTCTAGGTATGTACCGGCTTAAAGCTATCAGCGTCTTTGTCTATCTCTATAGATTTTGATGCCCAATATATAAGCGACTTCACCTAGGTCTTTCATTGAAAACACTTGTTCAAATAACTCTTCACATCGTTAAGCATGTTGATGTCATTTCCGATAATCAATATGTCATCCACATATAGTACCGTAAGCGTCACCGAGCTCCCACTCACTTTCTTGTAGATACAAGCTTAGAAATTTGGAACAAATCCAAAGCTCTTGATCACTTGATCAAAACGAAGGTTCCAACTCGAGATGCTTACTTCATCCATAAATGGAACGCTGAAGTTTGCATACTTTACTAGCATCCTTAGGATCGACAAAACCTTGGGTTGCATCATATACAACTCTTCGTCAATGTTGCCATTGAGGAAGCGATCTTGACATCCATCTGCCATATTTCATAATCATGAAACGCAGCAATTGCTAATAAAATCCGAATGGACTTAAACATCGCTACGGGAGAGAAAGTCTCATCGTAGTCAACACCTTGAACTTGTCGAAAACCTTTCGCGACAAGTCTTGCTTTATAGACGATAACATTACCATCTGCGTCCGTTTTCTTCTTGAAGATCCATTTGCACTCAACGGCCTTTCGGTCGCTAGGAGGGTCCACCAAAGTCCATACTTGGTTTTCGCTCATGGATCCCAATTCAGATTTCATGGCTTCCAGCCATTTCTCAGAGTCTGGGCTCATCATCGCTTCCTCATAGTTCATAGGTTCACTGTCTTCTACTAACAAGACAGTCAAGACAGGGTTTCCGTACCACTCAGGAGGGGCACGCGACCTTGTCGACCTGCGACGTTCAAGATGCGACATCGTCCAAGCTTCATGATCCTTATCATTAGCTTCCTCTATTGTTGGTGCTGACTTTGGAACAATTTCAGTCTTGCGCCACTCTCCAATTCAAGAGAAGGTTCAATAACCTCTAGCTCTACTTTCCTCCCACTCACTTCTTTCGAGAGAAACTCCTTCTCAAGAAAGGAACCGTTCTTCGACAAACACTTTGCCTTCGGTTACGTGATAGAAGGTATACCCAATAGTTTCCTTAGGGTATCCTATGAAGACGCATTTCTCGCTTTGGGTTCGAGCTTGTCGGCATCAACTTCTTGACGTAAGCCGCATCCCCAAACTTTAAGAAACGACAACTTAGGTTTAGCACCAAACCAGTTCATACGGTGTCGTCTCAGCAGTTTAGATGGAGCCCTATTTAAAGTGAATGCAGCGGTTTCTAATGCATAACCCCAAAATGATAACGGCAAATCGAAGAGACATCATTGATTGGACCATATCTAATAGGGTTCGATTAAGGCGTTCGGACACACCATTCTTGTTTGTGGTGTTCGGGTGGCGTGAGTTGTGAAACGATTCCACTTGCTTTAAGATGCGTGAAAATCATAACTCAAATATTCACCTCCACGATCGGATCGTAGAAACTTAATCTTTCATTACGATGGTTCTCCACTTCATTCGAAATTCCTTGAACTTTTCAAATGTTTGATTTATGTTTCATTAAATAGATATACCCATATCTACTTAAGTCATCGGTAAAAGTGAGGAAATAGCGATATCCACCGCGTCGAAACACTCATCGGTCGCATACATCGGTATGTATGATTTCCAACAAGTCCGTTTCTCGCTCCATCATACCGGAGAACGGGGTTTTGATCATCTTGCCCATGAGGCATGGTTCGCATGTGTCAAATGATTCAAAATCAAGAGACTCCAAAAGTCCATCAGAATGGAGTTCTTCATGCGCTTTACACCAATATGACCTAGACGACAGTGCCACAAATAAGTAGTATTATCACTATCTACTTTGCATCTCTTAGCCTCAATGTTATGGATGTGTGTTTCATCCCTTTCGAGATTTAGAAGAAATAAACCATTCACAAGAGGTGCATGACCATAAAAGATGTTACTCATATAAATAGAACAACCATTATTCTCCGATTTAAATGAATAACCGTCTTGCAATAAACACGATCCAGAAATAATGTTCATGCTCAACGCGGCACATAATAACACTTATTAAGGTTTAAAACTAACTTGAAGGTAAAACTAAGGAGGCGTCGGCGGCCATCACATCAACTCTTGATCCGTTGCCAACGCAGCATCGTCACCTCATCCCTCGCAAGTCTATTCCGTAGCTCTGTTTGAGTTACAAATATTAGCTGAACGGTATCAAATACCCGTGCACTAGCGAGGGCTAGTAAGGAAAACATCAATAACATGTGTATCAAATATACCTTTGATGGTGCCAGATTCTTGTCCGCTAAGTACTTGGACGATTCGCTTCGATGACCCTTGTCCTTGCAATAGAAGCACTCAAAGGTCCGGCTTAGGACCGGACTTGAGCTTCTTCTCGGGGAGCATTGCGCTTGCCGCCCTTCTTGAAGGGCTTCTTTGCTCCTTACCTTTCTTAAAGGAGGGTTTGTTGACCATCAACACATGATTATCCTTCTTGATGTCCACCTCCAGCCTTGACTTTGCGAAGAGCTCGGTGATCGTGTCGATGAGCCAATCTGATTATGAGTCACTACAAAACCTTTGTAGCTGGGAGGGAGTGATTGCAGAACCCTGTCAATCTTGAGCTCCTCTGGAATCGTGCATTCCAGTTGCTCAAGGCGTTGAGTGTAGCCCGACATCTTTATGGCGTGCTCACTAACGGAACTCCCTTCCTCCATCTTGGAGTTAAAGAACAATTCTCAGAGATCTCATATCTCTCAGAATGGGATTGAGTCTGAAACATGGTTTTCAGCTCCTCGAGAATCTCAAAGGGCCCGGGATAGGTTTCAAAATGATTTTGAAGCTCCAGTTCCATAGCAAACAACATGATGCTCTTAATCACACCATAATCATCTTTGCGCGACTGATAGACAGCTTTCTCATCAGCCGGCGCAGTTGCAGCAGGGGGGTCACCTAACGCTTTACCAAGGACATAGTCCTTTTGTCCGCCAGACAGAATGATTCTTAGATTGCGGAACCAATTGGTGAAGTTAGACCCATTGTTTCTAAGATTTTCCTTCTCAGCAAAAACGTTGAAGTTGAAGTTGGATTTGGCCATGTGATCTACAGTATTAGCAAGTACGATTTAGACTATGTTCATGATAAACAGTTCAACTTAATCAAATTACTAGATGAACTCCCACTAAATTCAACATCCCTCAAGTTGTTTAGTGAACACGATCCAAATTCACCACACCTAATCCGATCATCACGAGAAGAGATGTGGTTTCAATGGTGGACAACAAAGTGTCGATCATATCATTCATATGACTCATGCTTAACCTTTCGGTTCTTGTGTTCGAGGCCATGTACGTACATGTTAGGCTCGTCAAGCTAGACCAAGTATTTCAGCGTGTGCAAACTGGCTTGCACCGTTGTATGTGGCGTAGAGTCTATAGCACCCGATCATCACGTGATGCTTGGACACGACGAACTTTCATAGCGGTGCATACTTGGGAGAACACGGTTTTATCTTGATCTTTAAGTGAGGAATCATCTTATAATGCTACCGTCGATCTAAGCATAATAAGATACATAAAAGGATAAACATCACATGCATATAACTTTATGTGACATGGTATGGCCAATCTTCGCAATGATCTCCATCTTGTGCATTCGCATGATCTCCATCACTCCACCATGATTGCCTCCACCACGAATAGCAAGTACAACTATTGCTAACTACTTAGCGATAAAGTAAAGCTATTACATGGCGTATAAGAAGTTGACTCAGGTCATACACAATTATAAAGACAACCATATGGCTCCTACGGTTGTGTACTCATCGACATGCAAGTCGTGAAACATTACAAAACATGATCATCGCATACAATATACACATCACATCTTGGGCCATACCATATCACGAGAAAACACTCCTGCAAGAACAAGTTAGGCGCCTCTACTTTGTTGTTGCATGTTTTACGTGGCTTATGGGAGTAGATGCTAAACGATTCTTACCTACGGAAAGCCAGCGGTGATATTATGGTTGCCAAACTCGGTGTTAATCCCATGACAACTATAGTGAGAGAAACGACATCCACCGCATGTGTGGAACAAGCCACACGTCAAGTGCGGAGCCGGTCATGACGGCGTCGCGTAAGGTTGGCCTGGACGCTTCAATCTCACTATCGCGTCATAAGAAGAACACAAACAAGAGGCTTGCAACATAAAACATCAACGCCAGAACAACCATGTTGTGTTCTACTCGTGAAACACATCTACGCATAGATCTAGCTCGATACCCTGAAGGGTTTGGCGGCATAGTAAATCAAAATTTTCTACGGATGCGAGCAGAGGAAAGCCAAGATCTAATCTAGGAGATGCAATCAACGAGAGAGATTGGATTAGATCACACCCTTGAATATTACACGGTGAGCGTTCGTCGGGCGTGGGTAATGTAGTCGTGCTCGCTTCTCCTCCTCGCGATCCGATCCGATCTAGCACCACAAGTGGAAGTGCCTCCGTGAGATGCACCGCGTGCACCTCGGCGTCTCCTCCTTACTCGGACCAGCAAGTATGGTGGAGAGATAGATTGGATCTACTGACGGCGTGGTATATATGGTGGAGAATTTACTGCGAGCCGCCTACAAGCGATCGGGAGGGAGAGGAAAGCTAGCAGGCGGCTAGGGTTTGGAGGAGAGGTGTAGGGGTTGGTGCGTCACCCTCTTTATATAGAGGCGAGACCTAGCCCTCCCAAGCCCAAAGGATAAGGAGTGGGGGCATGGACTCTCCTCTTCTAGAAACCCTATCTCTAGTTTAAACGATTTAAACTCTCTAGGATCGGCTGGGCCCTATGGGGCCTTGTGCCCCAAAGCGGCCAGGACACTCCCTCATAGGCCCATGCCCCTCCCGGAAGGTGGGTCCACGTTGGTCCCCTTCCGGAAGGTTCTAAAGCTTCGGTACAATACCGATTAACCGGAACAATTCGAACTCCAAAACTGCCTTTGCCTTATATGAATCTTATTCTCAGGACTATTGGAACCTCTCGTGATGTCCCGGATCCCATCCGAGACTCGAACAAAAATTCATAAACCAATTATCCAATCTATCCTAGCGTCGAGATCGTTAAGTGTGTGACCTGCGGGTTCGAGAATATCTGACATGATCTTCTATCAATAATCAACCGGGTGCAGGCACCCATATTGACTCCCACACATTGATCGATGATCATATCGGATGAAACACGATGCCAGGATTCAATCAATCCCATATATATATTCCCTTCGTCTCGCGATATTTTACTTGCCCGAGATTCGATCGTCGGTTCCGTCATACCTAGTTCAATCTCGTTCACAGCAAGTACTTTACTCGTTCCGTAATCCGATATCACTTTGTGATTAACTCCTTAACCACATGCTTGCAAGCGGTGTTGATATCGATTACCGAGTGGGCCCGAAGTATATCTCTCCGACTTGGGAGGGACAAATTTGTGGCATCCCGCAAAACCACTACTAGAAAATCGCGTTGAATTTGTGCATTGCATCGTCATCATCATGCATTGTTTGCCAAAACTATGTTTGCAAAGCCCGTGTTGTTTTCTAAAACGCCCCCTCTGGACTCAACATCGAAAACCGGGTCGCCGGAATATTTTGTTTTGTTAAAATTGTTTTGCAAACGGTCCGTTTAATTCAATAAAACTTTTAATTAATTTTTAGAAGCGGTCGAGCGGGCGTTTAGCCCGACCGCCCAGAAAACATAAACGGTCCATCTACGCCTCTAATTCCTAAGTCTACCCAGTTTCCTACCCACCCCTGCAGCCACATCACCCTAGCCTATCACTGCCACCTCATCCCTTCCTCTCCCCTCCTCTCACATGCCACGTGGCCCGACCCCTCACCCTTCTCTCTCCTTCCATTACGGCCCACAAGCCACTGCACGCACTAAACACCACGCCAGCCACCACTCGACCACCCCGTGGACCACCCCAGCCCCTGGTCCCACCTGACACCCCCGCGCCCGCCTCCTGTTCATCTCCCTCGCGGCTCACTTGCCCCGTTTCTCGCCTCGCCACCGGTCGGCCCTCCTCCACTTGGCGACACCGCCATGGCCGCTCGCGCCACTACCTCCCACCTCCGCTCGCCTCCGCATCCTCAACCTCGCCTGAGCCGCCCAACCCAGCCAGCGCCGCTTGCCTCGCCTCGCGGCCCGTCGCCTCTGCACCACGCCCGCCAAGCCTCCGCCCAGCGCCCTGCATCCACCCGCCGCACCGCACTCGCCGCCACCGCAGCCCTCGCCCGTGAGCAGCCATGCTGCCGCCCCTGCGCCTCCGCCTCACGGCCCTCCTCCGCTTCCTCGCCCTCTGCCTCTCGCCCGAGCCCGCGCCCAGCGTCCGCCGCCCTCGCGCTCCGGCACGCGCCAGCCCCGCCCGCCCAGCCCGCGCCAGCGCGGCGCCCCGACAACCGCCGTCTCGCCTCCGTCCGCGTGCAGCCCTCCACCCGCCGCCGCACCACAACCAGCGTCCTCCTCCGCGCCTCAGGCGCCGCCCCGCTCGGTTCCGTCGCCCCGTCCCGCAGCTGACCGTCCTCTGCCTCGCCCTGGGCCCTCCTCCGTCGCCCCTTCGCCGAGGCCAGGACCGCGTCGACCCCATCCTCGACGCCCTCTGTGTGCCTCATCGCCGTGGTCGCGTATCGACCTCGTCGTTTGAGCCCGCACGTCGGTGTCCTGTCGTCGATATGCGGTGGCTGCCCAGCTGAAGACAAAGACCAAGTATCCTAGTGTTGGTTTCATGCTTGCGCTGTTAGAAATCTCAGAGCGACTCGTGTTGTTGGCATGTGTGTGTGTTGCTGAAGAATCTCGAACCTGGTGTTCGACGACACGGAACGCTGAGGCCTCCACCTCGGGTCCACAAGATCTGCCCCACGGAGCCGAAGACCGCGAGCCAAGCTCTCCGCGGACCCGAAGAATCTCGCGGGGCCCGGATCCCAAGACCGAACCCGCGCCAAGGTCTCCTTCTCGGGACGCCCCAGGACTCGGAGGAACCCTCGGACGCCAAGATCGAACCACAGGTGTCAAGTTCTTGACCCGGCCACCGATGCGACAAGTACTCGCCCAGACACCAAGTTACGCACCGGATGCAGTTCGACCGACTTCGCGTCCGGCAAGATCCCGCAACAACAGAACGACACCAGGCGGGTCGCTGCGCCCGATGGCGAACCAAGGCCTTCTCCCCGGAACTCAAGATCTGCCCCGTTATTCGAGAATGTTTCCGCCGAGACCGACCCGTCGAACCCTGGACCCCGAGGCCGACCCCGAACCCCGGAACCCCAAGTTCGTCGAGACCCCTAATGTGTGACCCCTTCTCGCCAACCCTATTTTATAAATGAAATAGAACCTTGTCGCATATTAAATTGTCATTCTCGCATGCATCTCATTGGTTTGGGGGCCTTATGCCGATTCACCTAATAATTAAATATGGGGCCCATATGCGGTCAGATCTAGCCTTATATTGGCCTCATTTAAACTTGTGTAGCGAACCAGTGCTATCATCTTGCCCTGTTAAAACAACATTTAATTTGCGGGGGGTTCTAAACAACTTGAACCACCTAACTAATTGTCGGGACCCCGGTTCCGCTTAATATGACCTAATTGCATCGCACCTTTGCCATGCCATCCATCATGCATGCATCATGCCGATCTTCTGCCGTTGTATTAAATATTGCATCCGGTGTTTCTCCTAGTGTTTTGCTTCTTCGCGGATAAGGCCGCTGAGTTGATGTGAGCTTCGCCCCGATCTTGGTTGAACCCTCGACAATGTTTTCAAAGCAGCATCTCCCCTTTCTACCTATCTTACTTTTATAGTATTTATTCCTCCTGTTGATCTATTGCTATACGTGTTGCGATGCTCTAGATTCCGTACCCTTGATATCCCTTGCAGCCATATATTGCCTTGGACACCCCTATTACACGTTGTTTGGTAGATAGTTGGACTTAGCGTCGTAGTTGCTTGCTCAAGTCTTGATGTGTGTCGTCATATGCCACGATTCTTGATGTATTGCCGCATGTTGATGTTGGAGATGAATTCTAGTTTTACTTATTGTCACTTTACTTTACATTTAACAACTAAAATTGAATAAGCGAGAGGCATCGGTGGGTGATAGATAATATTTGGTTTCGAGCCCACTTGTGTCCGTAAGACCCCGAGTACTTGATACTGTTCCTTGATTTTGGCGCTATCCACATCCGGAGGTATATGGGACCCCTGAGCGAGCTTGATTCGGACTTATTTCTTGGGGCCACAAACTAGTTTGAGGTTTTATTTACGATCCTGTACTTATGCCATGTTTCTTTGCTTTATTTACGATTGTGCGAGGTGCACACTTTATCTTTTAGGAAATAATGGCCCGTTTCGCGTTGTCGACAAGCCCAGCCACTTTCGGGTTCCCGATCGTTCACCCGTCCCCATAACCTTGAGGCCGTCTCGAGCTTGCTTACTCCGTTGCGGATTCTACTCTAAGGGTGGCCCCTGAAATATTTCTGAATCCTGTGATTGTTCGATCGTGAAAGCCTCGTTGGGTTTTGATTTGGTTTTTCGAGGTTGATCGGCGTGTGTTGCTATTGGTGCACCGGCGGGTAAAACTTTACGAAAGCCGTGTCCGCGGATATGGACGACTTGGAGCACAGTATCTCGATCATAGACAAGCATAACTAAAGTTTACTGTTATAAATTTGACTTATAATGACTAGTAATCAGCTTCACTATAACGGAATGGCTAATAATACTGCCCACAATTGCTTGTTTGGTTGTCGCTTGCGACAAATGTATCTGACTAGTAAGTATTGCAACTACAACGAAATGGCTGAATAAAAGTACCAACAACTGCTGGGTTTTCGGGTTTATCTCATGCTATCTGTATCTGATTAGTAATTGTTGCAACTATCACGGTTTGGTTAACTAAAAGTGCCCACTGTTTACTTTATCAGGACGATTACCTAAACCTGACTAGTAAGTGCTGCAACGATAACTGAATAAATAAAACTGCCAACTGTGTGAGTTCCTCGGTTGACTTCCTCGATTGGCTTCGAGGGGGAAACACCAGGATGGGTTTGTTTGGTGATAGCTTCAGGTTGGACCCGGTTAGGTCATTCTCACCCCTCTCTGATAATCGCCATGATGTCGAGTCTCTATAGTTTGTTTAGTGCATCTTGCTGCGCTTGATCCACCATACCTATGTGGCGAGGACCGAATTCTAGCCTCGCCGTGTCTTGGCCTCGATCTTGGCGCTCCTTCTTTGTTTTCTGCATTGCCCTTTAGGCACCTTTTTGTTAAGCAGGTTTTGAGATCGGCGCCGTTAGCGTGGTTACCCTTCCGGCTTGGCAGGGCAGGGTTATGGGCGCCATTGGTTATTCTTGAGGCTCTTAGCCCCATTTGCTTCTTGTCGTAGAGGGACGCTCTATCTTTCAAGGTGATTTGGATCTTTGTATATTATATCGTATTCTTGACTCTTTGAGTCATTGTAATATATATCTGTTCTGTGGGTCCCATCGAGGACTGTTGTGTAATGTTATTACTTCGTTTTCCACCCGCACGAAAGTGCTTGGTGGGCACCTTTGAATCGTTTCTATGCGGGTTTGGTGAATTTTGCCCAAACTTGCATAGGTCCGATTCCGAGGTGTTCTGAGTGGTATCGAGCTCGGGTTGCGATACCCACAAGTCCGACTGTAGGATAACCTAGCTAACGCAGATGAGAGTCAAAACTATTTTGAAAATCGGTTGGATAGTTACGATTAGGTCGATTTTACTCCTTACCCTCTGCGATCCCTCTTATCTCGGCGTGTTTTGAATCTGCTCTCTTATCTTTTCTTGAGTCCGAGATTTCGTGGTTGGGTATCCGTCGTACCTTTAGGTTTTCGCTTTCTCCCTTTTGTTACGGAGGTGCTACGATCATCAATCTGCAACTTGTCTGTTGTACCCTTCCTCCAATCTTTTGACCTTGAGCTCTTTATCCCAGATGTGTTCCTTGCCGGATATCGGTGTCGTTGAAAAACATATGAGAAGGACGAGCTTTGGAGAAGTTGGAGTCGACCTTGAGCATGTGTTGTTCAGGCCAATGGAACCATCGCGAAACCTAATCAGTGTGTCTTTCATACGATTTCCGCTGGCAACATTCCTTTGTTCCGGATACCACCTATGAAGATCTTCAGTCTAAATCTCGAGAGTTGAGTTGCCTGATTCTCCTACCCATGTATAGAGTTGGTAGTTGGGTCCGGGATGGACTGATCACCCTACCCGGCTCTTACTGTTCGCTCTGTACATCGAACTGGTGGATCAATGTAACTTTTCCCTCTTCTAACGGAAGTTAGAGGTGGCTTTATTTGTTGATGCCTCTATCTTCGTCCTCTGTTTCCCCGGAGTGTCTCTCGACGACCAGGAGCAACGACCCTTTGTTGGTGGTGTCGCCGTTTTCAAGATGGAGGAGGAACCCTCGTTAGTGGTGTCGCTAGGATCTACACAAAGCGTGAAGACGGAGAACGCCGACCTTCCTTCCGGTACCATGAGGCGGATCTCGAGGGCGAGATCCCTTGTTAGTGGTGTCGAATTGTGGCATCCCGCAAAACCACTACTAGAAAATCGCGTTGAATTTGTGCATTGCATCGTCATCATCATGCATTGTTTGCCAAAACTATGTTTGCAAAGCCCGTGTTGTTTTCTAAAACGCCCCCTCTGGACTCAACATCGAAAACCGGGTCGCCGGAATATTTTGTTTTGTTAAAATTGTTTTGCAAACGGTCCGTTTAATTCAATAAAACTTTTAATTAATTTTTAGCGGGGCAGTCGAACGGGCCGTTTTAGCCCGAACGACCGCCCCAGGAAAACATAAAACGGTCCATCTACCTGCCCCTCTAATTCCTAACTCTACCCAGTTTCCTACCCACCCCTTGCAGCCACATCACCCTAGCCTATCACTGCTTGCCACCTCATCCCTTCCTCTCCCCTCCTCTCACATCTGCGCGTGGCCACCCTCACCCAACCCTTCTCTCTCTCCTTCCAGCCCACCTGCAAGCCACACACGCCGCACTAAACACCACGCCACCACCCACTGACCACGACCCGTGGACCACCCACAGCCCACGCTGGTCCCACCCTTGACACCCAGCGCCCGCCTCCCTGTTCATCTCCTCGACGGCTCCCACCCGTTTCTCCGCCTCGCTCCCGCCCCGGTCGGCGCTCCCTCCGCCATGGCGACACCGCCATGGCCTCGCGCCCTGCTACCTCCACTCCGCGCTCGCATCCTCCAACCTCGCTGAGCCGCCCCAGCCGCCAACGCCGCGCTGCTCGCCACCTCACTGCCCGGCCGTCGCCTCTGCACCACGCGCCCGCCAAGCCTCCGCCACGCTGCATCCACCCCGCTTGCCGCACCTCGCCGCCACCCTGCCAGCCTCGCCCGAGCAGCGGCCCCCCTGCACGCCGCCCTGCGCCTCCACGCTGCTGCCCTCCTCCGCTCTTCGCCCCTCTGCAGCTCTCGCGCCCGCGCCGCCCTCGCTCCGGCCCTTGGCCCGCCGCCGCCAGCAGCAGCCCCGACAACGCGCCGTCTCGCCTCCGTCGCCCGTGCAGCCCTCCACCCCCGCCACAGCGCCTCCCCAACCCGTCCTCCTCCCGTCCGTAGCCTCAGCGCCCGCTCGGTTCCGTCGCCCGTCCGCGGTGACCGTCCTCTCGCCTGCAGGCCCTCCTCCGTCGCCTCGCCGAGGCGGGACGCGTCGACCCATCCTCGGCGCCCTCTGTGCCTCATCGCCGTGGTCGCGTGTCGACCTCGTCGTTTGAGCCCGCGTCGGTGTCTGTCGTCGATATCACGGTGGCTGCCCGGTGAAGACAAAGACCAAGTATCCTAATGTTGGTTTCATGCTTGCGGCTGTTAGAAATCTCAGGCGACTCGTGTTGTTGGCATGTGTGTGTGTTCTTTGAAGAATCTCGAACACGGTGTTCGACGCGACACGGAAACGCTGAGGCCTCCACCTCGGTCCACAAGATCTGCCCCACGGGCCAAGACGCGAGCAAGCTCTCCCGGGACCCGAAGCCGAATCTCGCCGGGCCGGATCCAAGACCGAACCCGACGCCAAGGTCTCCTTCTCGGACGCCCCAAGGACTCGGAGGAACCCTCGGACGCCAAGATCGAACCACAGTGTCAAGTTCTTGACCCGGCCACCGATGCGACAAGTACTCCGCCGGACACCAAGTTACGCACCGGATGCAGTTCGACCGACTTCGCGTCTGCAAGATCCCGCAACAACGAGAACGACCAGGCGGGTCCGCTGCGCCCCGATGGCGAACCAAGGCCTTCTCCCCGGAACTCAAGATCTGCCCCGTTATTTGAGAATGTTTCCGCCGAGACCGACCCGTCGAACCCTGGACCCCGAGGCCGACCCCGAACCCCGGAACCCCAAGTTCGTCGAGACCCCTAATGTGTGACCCCTTCTCGCCAACCCTATTTTATAAATGAAATAGAACCTTGTCGCATATTAAATTGTCATTCTCGCATGCATCTCATTGGTTTGGGGGCCTTATGCCGATTCACCTAATAATTAAATATGGGGCCCATATGCGGCCAGATCTAGCCTTATATTGGCCTCATTTAAACTTGTGTAGCGAACCAGTGCTATCATCTTGCCCTGTTAAAACAACATTTAATTTGCGGGGGGTTCTAAACAACTTGAACCACCTAACTAATTGTCGGGACCCCGGTTCCGCTTAATATGACCTAATTGCATCGCACCTTTGCCATGCCATCCATCATGCATGCATCATGCCGATCTTCTGCCGTTGTATTAAATATTGCATCCGGTGTTTCTCCTAGTGTTTTGCTTCTTCGCGGATAAGGCCGCTGAGTTGATGTGAGCTTCGCCCCGATCTTCGGTTGAACCCTTCGACAATGTTTTCAGGCGAGCATCTCCCCCTTTCTACCTATCTTACTTTTATAGTATTTATTCCCTCCTGTTGATCTATTGCTATCTGTGTTGCGATGCTCTAGATTCCGTACCCTTGATATCCCTTGCAGCCATATATTGCCTTGGACACCCCCTATTACCTGTTGTTTGGTAGATAGTTGGACTTGCGCGTCGTAGTTGCTTGCTCAAGTGTCTTGATGTCGTCATATGCCACGATTCTTGATGTATTGCCGCATGTTGATGTTGGAGATGAATTCTAGTTTTACTTATTGTCACTTTACTTTACATTTAACAACTAAAATTGAATAAGCGAGAGGCATCGGTGGGTGATAGATAATATTTGGTTTCGAGCATACTTGTGTCCGTAAGACCCAGTACTTGATACATTCCTTGATTTTGCGCTATCCACATCCGGGAGGTATATGGGACCCCCTAAGCGAGCTTGATTCAGACTTATTTCTTGGGGCCACAAACTAGTTTGAGGTTTTATTTACGATCTGTACTTATGCCATGTTTCTTGCTTTATTTACGATTGTGCGAGGTGCACCTGTCTTGTTAGGAAATAATGGCCCGTTTCATGGTGTCGACAAGCCCAGCCACACTTTCGGGTTCCCGTCGTTCCACTAGTCCCCATAACCTTGAGGCCGTCTCGAGCTTGCTTACTCCGTTGCGGATTCTACTCTAAGGGTGGCCCCGAAATATTTGAATCTGTGATTGTTCATCGTGAAAGCCTCGTTGGGTTTTGATTTGGTTTTTCGAGGTTGATCGAGCGTGTGTTGCTATTGGTGCACCCGGCCGGGTAAAACTTTCTCAAAGCCGTGTCCATGGATATGGACGACTTGGAGCCGATATCTCGATCATAGACAAGCATAACTAAAGTTCTTGTTATAAATTTGACTTATAATGACTAGTAATCAGCTTCACTATAACGGAATGGCTAATAATACGCCCAATTGCTTGTTTGGTTGTAAACTGCGACAAATGTATCGACTAGTAAGTATTACCTTCTAGCGAAATGGCTGAATAAAAGTACCAACAAGCTGCTGGGTTTCGGGTTTATCTCATGCTATCATGTCGATTAGTAATTGTTGCAACTATCACGGTTTGGTTAACTAAAAGTGCCACTTTTACTTTATCGGGCGATTACCTAAACGACTAGTAAGTCTTCAGCGATAATCGAATAAATAAAGCGCCAGTGTGAGTTCCTCGGTTGACTTCCTCGATTGGCTTGAGAAACACCGGATGGGTTTGTTTGGTGATAGCTTCAGTTGGACCGGTTAGGTCATTCTCACCCTCTCGATAATCGCCGGTGTCGAGTCTCTATAGTTTGTTTAGTGCATCTTTGCTGCCGCTTGATCCACCATACCTATGTAGGCGAGGACCATTGAATTCTAGCCTCATGTCTTGGCCTCGATCTTGACGCTCCTTCTTTGTTTTCTGCTTTGCCCTTTGTCGGCACCTTTTGTTAAGCGGTTTTGAGATCGGCGCCGTTAGCGGTTACCCTTCCGCTTTGGGCAGTTATGGACGCCATTGGTTATTCTTTAGGGCTCTTAGCCCCATTTGCTTCTTGTCCGTAGAGGGACGCTCTATCTTTTCAAGGTGATTTGGATCTTTGTATATTATATCTGTATTCTTGACTCTTTGAGTCGCTGTAATATATATCTGTTCTGTGGGTCCCATCGAGGACTGTTGTGTAATGTTATTACTTCGTTTTCCACCCGCACGAAAGTGCTTGGTGGGCACCTTTGAATCGTTTCTATGCGGGTTTGGTGAATTTTGCCCAAACTTGCATAGGTCCGATTCCGAGGGTGTTACAAAATTCCATCTCGATACATACAACCCAACAGATACTTTCCGATCACCTGAGAGACACCTTTATGATCACCCTCTCATAGGATGACGTTTGATGACCTCAAAGCTTTCTTCCGGTACCAGGGAGTTGCATTATCTCATGGTCTAGGGAATACAATATTTGACATAGGAAAAGCTTCGCAAAGATGAACACGATGAAACGATCTAATTGCTTCGCTTAGTTTAGTGCATCCATCATATCATTCTCCCAATGATATGATCTCATTATCAATTGACAACTCATGTCTATGGTTAGGAAACCTTAACCATCATTGATCAATGAGCTAGTCCATAGAGGCGTACTAGGGACACGGTGTTGTTCACAAACCACACAAGTATTAAAGTTTCCGCTTAATACAATTCTAGCATGGAATATAAACTTTATCATGAACAAGAATTATAATAATAACATCTTTATTATTGCCTCTAGGGCATAATTCCAACAATATGATGTGTCCAATCTTACTAAGAATGATTGTGTTCCGTCCACCTCCGGCCGTGATGAGTTCTCATCTTCTTCCACTACACCAACATGTGAGTCGTCACAAGGTAATGGTTTGGTGAGTGGTGATATAACTTGCAATGTGGATAGTGAGCTTTCCATTCATGATCCTTTGAATCTATATCATTGCAATGTTGTATCTTTGGGAATGAACACTTGTAGGACTATATGTGATTTACATCCTAGTGTTGATTGCCCCTGCATATCATATAGAAATTCTTTGAATATATCTCATGATGATATGCTTCCTTTGCCTTGTTGCCATGATACATATGCTTCTATTTCCTCTAGTACTTGTGTTACTAACCATGTAGAGGAAATCAAAGAATGCGTGGGACAAGGCAAGGTTGCGATGGGAGCTTTATGTGTTCCCCCATCATGACCTTCTCCCAATGTTCACTTATGCCTCATGGCTAAGGGTTCAAAGGTAACCTCTCCTTTGGATCCCAATATATCTCATGATGATGTGAATGTTGATCATGATGAAGTATATGATGATGTTGCTTATTTAAAAGAGAAGGGGGGCTAGTCCTTCGTTCTCTTCATCCTAATAAAAATTCTTGCTCTACTTTCATTGAAATCTTGACATTTGCTATTGAAATTAATCAACTAATTTATGAGCATGAAGACACTATTAAAAAATAAGTAGCCTTCAGCGTGAGTATGCTAATGACATTGCAAATATAAATGAAGCTCTTAAAGAGGAACAAACCACTAAGGAATTTCTTGAGGACACCTTTTCTCTAGAGCTATCTAGATTGAAGAAATCTCATGATAGAGATCTTGAGGTGGCAAGTTTCCTTCGAATTAAAAATGATGAACTTGGAGTTGCTTATGCTAAATCCTTGAGGATTTTGAGCACCTCAACAATGGCTCTAGGGTCATCAAGGGTGATCTCATCAAACTCACCGAGTCTCATGAGCAACTTAAAGCTTCATATTCTAAAGACCTTTCCAAGTTGCCCTCACCTCTTGCTAATAATGATGATGCTTGTGCTACTAACTCTATTTCTTGTGAAGCATCTATCTTGAAGGAGAATGTTGAGCTAAAGGCTCAACTTATGTTGCTAACTAGCAACTATGGGAGATTAGAAGAAAGTCATGTTAATCTCTCGAGCTTGCATGAGGATCTTCTAGTCTCCCATGGTAGGCTAAAGTTAGATCATGAGGCCATTGTGTCAAAGGTAACATCTAGTGGGCCTCATGTGGAAATTAGCACTATATATGCTCCAAATGTTATATTGCCATGTGCTAGTCCTTGTAATTCATCCTCTCACAACCATGATATATCTTTTGATGAATTGCATTCCTTTCCTTGTTTCTCTAACAATGAAGCATCTACTTCCTCTAGTATTGTTGTTGATACTAAACATGTAGAGGAAATCAAAGAGCTCAAGGCTCAAGTCACTTATTTGAAGAATGACTTGAAAAGGTGTCATGAAGGGAATACCACACTCAAGATGTTGAGTATGCGAAGACCCCCAAGTGACAAGAGTGGGCTTGGATTCAACTCCAACATCAAGAACATGTTGGGGTTCGTAACATGGAAAACAGAAAAATTCTATCGCATGAATACACACAAGCCAAGATCTAATCTACGAGATCGGTGCAACAAGTTGATAGAGTACTAACCCTCGAATATCCAAAGCGTTTAACGAGATACGGATCTCTCATGGGTGATGTAGTCGTTCACTTGCCAATCTCAAGATCGCATAGACGATCCTTCTTGTGCCGCGTTCCGGTAGTGCTCCCACGGTCGGTCGTACATACGGTACTCGACGAAGACCTTCCTCTTACTTGTTCCACCAGGTAGTGGAGGTTGTAGATCTCCTCACGATTCCAACAGCACGACGGCGTGGTGGTGAAAGTAGAGGTGAGATCCCGCAAGGCTTCGCCTAAGCCGGAGCGGGTATGGTGGAGTAGAGAGAAAGCCTCGGCAATGAGGGTTTAGAGGCCGAGGGGTGGAGGTGGCCAGCGACTAGGGTTTAGCTAGGCGGCGACGATTTAGAGGAGCTCTAGGGCGGCGGCGACTTGAGAGAGGGGCGGCGGCCAGCCTAGGGTTTAGGGGTGAGGTCCAAGGGGGCGCCCCACCCCTTCTTTTATAGGTGGGAGGGGCAGATAGGGGAGGGGAGTCATCCCCCAACTCCTCTTGGTAGCTGGCAGAAAGGGAGGGAGGGGAAACCTTCCTCCTCTAGGTTTCCTCCTCTCCCTCCACTTGGTTTGACTTTCAATGTTGGGATTTGACTTTTCAAATTGGAGTTTGACTATTCAAACTAGATTTCGATTTATCTCTTCCCATTGCCCAGCCAAGTGACCTAGGACATGATGCAACCATTCCATATTGGTATGACACATACATGTACCCTTTCCTCTCCGGAGTGGTGGACCTTCTATACCCTTCTAGAAGCTTCCGGTGAAAACACTGAAAACATTTATAAACCCCGGAATTGGACTTTCCTTATATGAATCTTATTCTCCGAATCATTTTGGATCTCCTCGTGATATCCCGGATCCAATCCGAGACTTCGAACAACATTCAATATCTTACTCACATTCCATATATACTAAACAACATCGAATCCTTAAGCGTGTCTCCCTATGGTTTGTGAATTATGCATACATGACCGAGACTCTTCTCCGATCAATAACCAATAGAGGAATCTGGAAATTCATATGGCTCCCACATTTCTACGATGACTTCGTGATCGAATGAACCATTTACATACGATACCAATTTCCCTTTGTCTCGTGATACTTTAATTATCTGAGGTTTGACCGTCGATATCTCTACATACCTAGTTCAACCTCGTTACCAATAAGTACTCTTTACTCGTTCTTGTGATATGTTATCCCTTGTGAGCTAGTCACATGCTTGCAAGCCAATTGGATGACATTCCACCGAGAGGGCTCAGAGTATATCTATCCGTCATATGAATGGACAAATCCCACTCTTGATCCATGTGCCTCAACACATACTTTTAGAATACTCAATGCCACCTTTATAACCACCTAGATATGAAGTGATGTTTGATGTCATCAAAGCATCCATCCGGTGATGGTGATTAACATGATCTCATGGTTGAAGGATTTAGGTTACTATGTATCTGAAAGCTTATATCAAGTGAACTTTTTAAATGACTTGATCTTATGTTACGCTAAACTATAGGAGTACGTCCATCACATCATTCTCCTAATGATATGACCTTGTTATTAATAACATCAAATGTTCATGATCGAGAAACCATGATCATCAATTAATCAACAAGCTAGTTTAACAAGAGGCTTTACTAGGGACTCTTTTATGTTTACAAATCACACAAGTATTAAAGTTTCCGATTAATACAATTATAGCATGGGATGTAAAAATTCATCATAAACACAAAGATATAATAATTACTACTTCTATTATTGCATCTTGGGCATATCTCCAACAGAACAAGCCCACTAGCTCGTTGAAGCACAAGGGCAACAAGAAGAAGGGCCAAGGACAAGTGAAGAATCCGGCCAACATTGTGTGCTTCAAGTGCAAGGAAGAAGGGCATCATGTGAGAGTTTTCCCATTGAAGAAGAAGCCTCCTAGTGAGAAGCAACGAGGGAAGCGGCCTCAAGCTCCACCTCAAGCTCTTATTCATGGTGCGGCTCCTCCCAAGAAGAAAGATGGTAAGAGAAAAACTTGCTACATATGTCATGAGAAGGGGCACCTTTCTTCCTCATGCACCATGAGTAACTCCTCATACCATCCTATCTTGATTGATGATGCTTATTCACTTCGTAAGGATGAGGGTGGCAATGTGTTTGCCAAATTTTTTGGTGCACAAAGTGGTGTCAAGAAAAGAACCATTTGGGTAGCCAAGCCTATTGTGAATACTTCTTAGGACCCAATTCGGTTGGGTACCAACAAGCTAAAACATGATCAACATGTATCTTTGGAGGACATTGGAGACTTGGTTATATTATGAAGAATTGAGGGATATTCATCAATTGTTTTTGTCAACACAAGCCATTTGGAATATCAAGCTTATATTATATATCCAATATTTATGAAATAAATAAAAAGGAAAAAAAAGAATAAAACAAAAGGAGAAAAACTAGCTAACCTAACCTAAACAGGCTGCCCGAACAAACCCGACTTTCGTGACCGCCCGCATGCGCTAGCGAGCGGACCACAACTAGCCTAGCAACTAGTCCACAACCCGCTTCCCTCTTTCCAGCCATGGATAGTGGGGTTCCACCCCCACCCCCATGTTTTCAACCTCCCGATGTAGACCGCATCAACAAATCGATACCGAGCCCAAAGCCACGATTTCCACGTCAATTTCGTTGGGATTTACTCCCCTTTGTCCATAACGCAAACCCTATAAATTCTTCCTCACCTCGCCTCATGCAATTTTTTCACTTTTCCAAAACCATAGCCGCCTCCACAAAACTCATCCCATCTCACCGACGATCCTCCATTTCCACATCTCGGTCAATCTTGAACTCGAGGTTGCGGAGAACCCCCATATCGCCTTTACCCTTCGTTCATTATCCGTCGTAAAACCACATAATCTCACCCTATTTCCCTCGTCCTAGGAGCACCGATGCACCTAGGAGGATATGTCAGAGCTTCACCGTGCACACCTTGTTGGAGATATGCCCAAGAGGCAATAATAAAGTGGTTATTATCATATCTTCACACTTATGATAAATGTTTACATACCATGCTATAATTGTATTAACCGGAAACATTAATACTTGTGTGATTTGTAAACTAAAATAAGAGTCCCTAGTAAAGCCTCTTGTTAAACTAGCTTGTTGGTTAATATATGATCATGGTTTCCTGATCATGAACATAGAGATGTTATTAACAACAGGATCATATCATTAGGAGAATGATGTGATGGACATACTCCTATAGATAAGCGTAGCATAAAGATCAAGTCATTTCAATAGTTCAATTGCTATATGCTTTACGATACATAGTAACCTAATTCCTTCGACCATGAGATCATGCATATCACCTTTGGGATGGATGCTTTGATGACATCAAACACCACACCGTAATCGGGTGGCTATAAAGGTGGCATTGAGTGTTCGGAAAGTATTGGTTGAAACACATGGATCAAGAATGGGATTTGTCCATCCATATGACGGATAGATATACTCGGGCCCTCTCGGTGGAATGTCATCCAATTAGCTTGCAAGCATGTGACTGGCTCACAAGGGATCACATATCACGGGAGCGAGAAAAGAGTACTTATCGGTAACGAGGTTGAACTAGGTATGCGAGATACCGCGATCATAACCTCGGATAAGTAAACTATCGTGAGACAAAGGGAAATTGGTATCGTATGTAAGTGGTTCATTCGATCATAAGTAATCGTAGAAATATGTGGGAGCCATATGAATTTCCAGATTCTCTATTGGTTATTGTTCAAGAAGTGTCTCGATCATGTCTGCATAATTCACGAACCGTAGGGAGACACACTTAAGGATTCGACGTTGTTTGAGTAGTTATGGTATTATGAGAAAGAGACCGAATGTTGTTTGGAGTCTCGGATGGGATCCGGGATATCACGAGGTGATCCGGAATGGTCCGGAGAATAAGATTCATATAAGTAAAGTCCCGTTTCGGAGTTCGGGAATGATTCCGGTGTTTTCATCGGGAATGTTCTAGAAGGTTCCGGAATGTCCGGCACTCCGGGGGGAAGGGGTACATGAATGTGTCATTAAATATTGGAATGATTGCATCATGTACTAAGTGTTCTTGCTGTTCCAAATAAAGGATTAAATTGAATCCTAAAACTGAAAAGTCAAATGGCCAGTTTGAAAGTCAAACAGCTAAAACAGGAAACTGTGGGAAACAAGCAAGAGGAGGTTGAAACCAACTTGGAGGAGGAGTCCCTCCTCTCCAAGCCGGCGTGCCAACCAAGGCCGACTTGGGGAGGGACTCCCTCCCCTTGGCCGCCCCTCCCACCTATAAAAGGAGGGGCAGGGCCTCCTCCTCTAGACACACAAGTTCCTATCCTCTAATCTCCGGTTTAGAGCCGTTTTGGTTTAGAGCTTCTAATTGCTCTAGCCTTCGGTTTAGAGCCTTCTAATTGGTGTGTCTAAGCCCTAGACCACTAATAGCTCTCTCATACTCCACCATACTTGCTCCAAGGCGAAGCCTGCGGGATCTCCCCTCTACTTAGGTACCACGCCGTTGTCTCGGAATCGCGAGAGTGCTACAACCTCCGCTCTTTGGAACAAGGGAGAGGAAGGTCTTCGTCGAGTCCGAGCGTGTGACCGATCATGCGGAGCTTAGGAGCCTTGGCCGGAAGGATCGTCTACGCGATCTTGAGATCGGAAGAGTACGACTACATCACCCACGAATCTGCTCTCGTTAACCGCTTTGGAATCTTCGAGGGTAAGTTATTCCATCGACTCGTTGCTACAATCTAGTAGATAGATCTTGGCTTGTTTGTTTGTATGCGATAGAAATTTTTGTTTTCCATGCTACGAACCCCTACAAAGGGTATCGAGCCGTGTCTATATGTAGATCTGTTGCCGAGTAGAACACAATGGTCATTGTGGGCGTTGATGCTTTTATTGTCGATTGCTTCTTGTTTACTTTGCATCTTGCGGTATGTTGGGATGAAGCCGGGCTAACCTTACATGACATCGTTCATGAGACTTGCTCCACGCTTGACATGCAACTTGTATTGCATAAGTGGCTTTGCGGGTGCCTGTTTCTCCTAGCATAGTTAAGATTCAATTTACAACGGGTGATTGACAATACTAGTATCAATGTTGTGGTTCTTGTTCGTAAGTTAGAGCGACACTTATTGAAAGCCCCAAACCACGTAAAACATGCAAAGAAAATTAGAGGCGTCTAACTTTGTTTTGCAGGGGTGTGCTGTGATGTGATATGGCCATGATTGTGATTATATATGATGTATGCAATGTTCCTTATTGTAAGTTGGCAACCGGTAGGAGCCATATGGTTGTCTTTAAATTCTGTTAAGACCCGCATGTCTATTCAAAGTAGTTGTAATAGTTGAAGCTGGTGGACGACAACCATGGAGAAGCATCATTGACCTTGATGCAATGCCGGTGATGATGGAGATCATGTTCGTGCTTGAAGATGGAGATCGGAAGCACAAAGAAGAAAGGCCATATCATATCACATATTATGAATTGCATGTGATGTTAATCCTTTATGCATCTTGTATTTCTTAGTAGACGACGGTAGCATTATAAGATGATCCCTCATGCACATGAATTTCAAGTCATAAAGTGTTCACCCTTAGTTAGCACCGTTGCTAAAGCTTGTTGTTTCGAAGCACTACGTGATGATCGGGTGTGTTAGATTCTACAAGGGTATACAACGTGAGCAAGCCAGATTTGCTCATGCGGAAACTAAGGTTTGATCTTGACGAGCCTAGCATGTACATACATGGCCTCAGGAACACGGATTACCGAAAGGTAGAGCATGAGTCATATAGTAGATATGATGAACATGTTGATTGTTCGCCATTGAAGCTATATCAACTCTCGTGATGATCGGTTTTGATGTGGTGGATTTGGTTCGTGTGATCACTAAAACAATGTGAGGGATATTGTTTTGAGTGGGAGTTCACCTAGATTAATTTAATTATTAATTAGAACTCAATTTATCATAAACTAAATCAAAGTGAATTTGCATAGTTGTTGTAGTCATTGGCATCCGTTTACCACCTTGCGCTTAGTTATAATTGAGATGATAGAACTATAGAATTCTGGTTAGTTACTTTACGAATTGGTATCGTATTGTTTTGAAGTGTTAATCTAAAGTTTAAAAGTCCTATTGCAAACTTTCAGTAAGTTCCGGTTACTCCATGAAGTTTAATAATTAGTATTAAATCAAGAGTAACAATTCCAAGTGTTAGTATATAAGTATCATGTTTGTCTCCATGATTCTTGATATTCAAAGGATTCTCTTAATATCAAGGTTATCTAGGATCTGAAAGAGTTGTTTCAGAAACCATGATGTGTGGAAGATATTGTGATATCTGAAACGAAGTTTTGGTTACAACATGATAGAGTATAATATGGCAAAGTTCATGTTCTCATATTTTGATGAGAATTTTCAAAAAGGTTGGAGACACTTGTTGTCCTAATCCTCCATTTTTTTTGATAGCAACATTATACTCATAATTCATCGTTATAAGCTAAAAGTAGCTTGATCATGGACGATTCCATGATAAGGGTGAATATTTGATGTAGGTAAAATGTTTACTACACCAAGAGATTACTAAAGAAAGGAATTTGAAAGAACACCAAACATTTGATGATGGTGATCTACTTCAAAGTGCAAGTCCAAAGACATTGGTATTTAACTATACACGCTTTGGACTATATGTCATATGTATGACTCCACTATTGATGTTGATAGATTCTTTCAAACAGAAAGAAATCTTGAAGAGAATCTCATAAATATATGGCAGAAAAGAAAAGACTAGAATTGTTCAGTTTAAATATATAGATGATATACATGTTATGGCTATATTCTTTGCTTATTAAACAATGTGGTTATTAAGTATTTGATACTGAATTTGTTGGTGTGAATCGTCATACGAAACAACACAATTCATGAACTACAATGGCCTAAGTAACTAGCAAAAGAATATGTGATGATGTTCATCGAGAACAAATAAAGGGTTATTGTGTTGCTCGTTAAACATCAAAGCTTGCCTTCAAGATTTGTTTTATTAGGTATTATGAAAACAAAAGGGTTGTTCAAATAATTGCTGTAATCCATAAAAGATGGATGATTCACAAATCTCGTTGGAGAAATCACATCCATAAAACTAGTGCTAAAAATGTCGAAAGACAAATTGATTAAAAGATCACTTAGGAACTGACATCGCCTTTTAAATTATATTGGAAAGAAAACATGAAGAAACTCCATGTGGATGGAATTTTGGAGTCTTTTGATTTTTGATCACATGACGCTTGTGAAACTTTCCTAGAGATAATTGAAACTTCGTTCATAGGCCAAAAGGGAACGAATGACTAGCTTATTGGAACTTGTACATATTGTTATACGAAGTCCATTATGTGTAGTCAAGAGCGATGGATTTCAACTTCATATGCTTTCTCCGAAAATTTGAGTGAATATATGAATATTTACTTAATAAGGATGAAGTGTGAAATATTTGAAAAGTTCAAAGACTTTCAAGATGAAGTGCAAAATCATTGTAACAAGAATATAAACAGTTTATGATAAAGATCATAAAGGAAGATATTTGAGTTACAAAGTTTAGCATAATACCTAAGATTTATGGAATCGTTCCGTGGATTTGCATTTCCCGAAACACCATAAGAGTATGGAGCATTCGAGATATGTAATTAAACCTTGTTTGACATGGTAAGATCAAAGGTATAATTCATAAAGCGCCATTATATTTTAAAGATTAAAAGCTTTAGAGATTACCGTTTTTCCACTGAAAAGAGCTCCATCATAATCCGTTGAAATGACACCATATGTTATGGTTTGGGATAAAACCCAAGTTGTCCTTTCTTAAACATTGGTATGCTATGCATAAGAAAGATGTTTGCAACCAAAGTCGGATGAACCTGTCTTTGTTAAGTATTCCTCCATAACACCGGAGACAAAAGTGTTTGTCACTTAGAACGTCAAGTTTCTTTTAGAAGGAATTTTTCGTGAAAAGTTAAGTGGGAGGACAATAGAACTTTGATAAGGTTAAAAGAACCTTAGCTATATGTGCAGAGTTGTGCAGCACCGAAAAGTGTTCCGGAGACAGCAACAATGCTCATGGCTCACGTACCTCAAGAGTTATGGTCACAGAGATCTAATTTTCTATTGAACCAAGTAGGTCGAGTAAACAATCAAATACCAAGATTTGAGGGTTGAATCATTATTTGAGAATAATGACCGTACTACATGCAAAGAAGTGATGATGAGCCCTGACTCCGTTAAATGGCTTGAAGCCATAAAATCCGTGATAGTTCCATACACGAGAAATCAAGTTTTGAACTTGAAGGACCCTCGAGAAAGGTGTAAGACCTTACAGTTGTGTTTGGATCTATAAAGAAATAGACATGGATGTTTCACATCTATGAAATAGTCGACATGTTGGGAAAGAGTTCACAACAATGTTCAAAGGTTGTATATGCCAAGATTTGATCTTTCATAGCGATATTTAGTCTAGACGGTTTTAAGTAGCAACCACTACATATAATTTTGTTATATGGTAGTTGAATAAACAAAACAAGTTCTTCTAATAGAATTGTTACCTAGGACGTGTGCATGACACGGTCCATAGGGTTTTGTTAATTCAAAGGATGCTAAAAGCATATGCAAACTTCAATGGTTGAAGTGAGCATCATGAGTTGGAATCTTCACAATGATGAAATTGTTAAAAGAGTTTAAATTCATCAGAGACGATGAAGATGCTTGCATTTGCAAGAAATTAAGTGGGAGCGCTAAGACATGTTTCTAATACATTATGTGGAAGACATATTTTTGATTGGAAATAATGTATCTTTTATTAACACATATTAAGAATTTCATCCCGATGAAAGACTTAGGCAAAACCCAAATAATTGGCATAAATAGACGCCAATATGGTTGTGCCTGAAGTACATAGATGAGATATTAAATGAGTTCAATATAGAAACTACAAGAAAGGTTCTTGTCGCACAGAAAGGATTGAATGAGTTCAATATTGATGATATATTCAAGTGTATTGACACAGGGTAAGTGAAACAAAGATTCAAGTATAGATTGATACTTGATGTATGAAATCACAAAGAGTATTTATATCAATCATACTGTGATATGTACAAATCCAGATATGTCCTATGCTCTAAATGTTGTGAGAATATACCAGAATGATTCGTAAGATGATCATTGGACAATAGTAAGGATATTCTTATGATCTTTTGGAAGAACTAAAGAGTATAATATTTGTAGAAGTGACAAATAGATGGTTAGTTCATTGTAAAAGTACTACATTGATACTAGTTTTGTCACAAAGTTCAAATTAAGTTTATCTCAATCTAAACTAAGGGTGGCACAATATAATGGAAAGTGAGTTCCATAATGGATTTGGATGAGTTCCAAAGTTAAGACATTGTGACAGATACTACAACAAAAGGCTAAGTATATGACTGCTACTATAGCAGTTAAAGAGGGCATTTGTGTCAAGTAGTTTGTTATCAAACTAGGTGTAGTTCACAGCGAGATAATACTATGAAGATATATTGTACGACAATATTATCAACATATTTTAACTCCAAAGAACTAAAGGTCACACCAAAGGACCAAATTTGTACGAAGCCATCTCATTAGAGAATGAGTGATGCGTAGAGACGCAAAGACATGCAATTACACACGGACCTGGAAGTGTCAGATCCGGAGATCAGTTGACCACTAGCAATCGTGTACATACAACACCGGAAAGCCATAGGTGTTGAATACACAAAGGTTTGAAACTAGATTATTGACTCTAGTGCAAGTGGGAGACTGTTGGAGATATGCCCAAGAGGCAATAATAAAGTGGTTATTATCATATCTTCACATTTATGATAAATGTTTACATACCATGCTATAATTGTATTAACCGGAAACGTTAATACTTGTTTGATTTGTAAACTAAAATAAGAGTCCCTAGTAAAGCCTCTTGTTAAACTAGCTTGTTGGTTAATATATGATCATGGTTTCCTGATCATGAACACAGAGATGTTATTAACAACAGGATCATATCATTAGGAGAATGATGTGATGGACATACTCCTATAGATAAGCGTAGCATAAAGATCAAGTCATTTCAATAGTTCAATTGCTATATGCTTTCTGATACATAGTAACCTAATTCCTTCGACCATGATATCATGCATATCACCTTTACCGGATGGATGCTTTGATGACATCAAACACCACACCGTAACTGGGTGGCTATAAAGGTGGCATTGAGTGTTCGGAAAGTATTGGTTGAAACACATGGATCAAGAATGGGATTTGTCCATCCATATGACGGATAGATATACTCTGGGCCCTCTCGGTGGAATGTCATCCAATTAGCTTGCAAGCATGTGACTGGCTCACAAGGGATCACATATCACGGGAACAAGAAAAGAGTACTTATCGGTAACGAGGTTGAACTAGGTATGCGAGATACCAGCGATCATAACCTCGGATAAGTAAACTATCGTGAGACAAAGGGAAATTGGTATCGTATGTAAGTGGTTCATTCGATCGCAAAGTAATCGTAGAAATATGTGGGAGCCATATGAATTTCCAGATTCCTCTATTGGTTATTGTTCGGAGAAGTGTCTCGATCATGTCCGCATAATTCACGAACCGTAGGGAGACACACTTAAGGATTCGACGTTGTTTGAGTAGTTATGGTATTATGAGAAAGAGACCGAATGTTGTTCGGAGTCTCGGATGGGATCCGGGATATCACGAGGTGATCCGGAATGGTCCGGAGAATAAAATTCATATAAGGAAAGTCCCGTTTTGGAGTTTGGGAATGATTCCGGTGTTTTCATCGGGAATGTTCTAGAAGGTTCCGGAATGTCCGGCACTCCGGGGGGAAGGGGTACATGAATGTGTCATTACATATTGGAATGATTGCATCATGTACTAAGTGTTCTTGTTGTTCCAAATAAAGGATTAAATTGAATCCTAAAACTGAAAAGTCAAATGGCCAGTTTGAAAGTCAAACGGCTAAAACAGGAAACTGTGGGAAACAAGCAAGAGGAGGTTGAAACCAACTTGGAGGAGGAGTCCCTCCTCTCCAAGCCGGCGCGCCAACCAAGGCCGACTTGGGGAGGGACTCCCTTGGCCGCCCTCCCACCTATAAAAGGAGGGCAGGCCTCCTCCTCTAGACACACAAGTTCCTATCCTCTAATCTCGGTTTAGAGCCGTTTTGGTTTAGAGCTTCTAATTGCTCTAGACTTGGTTTAGAGCCTTCTAATTGGTGTGTCTAAACCCTAGACCACTAATAGCTCTCTCTCATACTCCACCATACTCGCTCCGGCTTAAGCCTGCGGGATCTCCCTCTACTTAGGTACCACGTCGTTGTCCGCCGTAATCACGAGGAGAGTGCTACAACCTCCATTTTCTTTGGAACAAGGGAGAGGAAGGTCTTCGTCAGTACCGAGCGTGTGACCGATCATGAAGCGCTGCCGAACGCAGCCTTGGAAGGATCGTCTCACGCGATCTTGAGATCGGAAGAAATCGACTACATCACCCACGAGAATCTGCTCTCGTTAACCGCTTTGGAATCTTCGAGGGTAAGTTATTCCATCGACTCGTTGCTACAATCTAGTAGATAGATCTTGGCTTGTTTGTTTGTATGGGATAGAAATTTTTTGTTTTCCATGCTACAAACCCCTACACACCTCTAGTCAGACACCGTTGTTGCTTTGAGAGGAGTCAGCAGTCGCCAAGGTCACCACCAAGACCGTCCTCGAGCGCCACGTTGACCCCTCCACCACCGTCGGAGACCACTGGAGCCACCGCCACCATCATCAGCGAGCTGTCTACCGCTGCCATGTTGTCTCGCTAGTGAGGAATCACCACTGCCGACGTCGACAGTCAGACCTTCATAAGATTTAGTGACTCATGTTCATTCCAACACTGAAGCAGTACCGACATACACATAAACCATACAATCCCACCACACCGTGCAAAAACGAGTTAGGCATCTATTAACATGCCACATAATTTATGATGAGTCCCGGACAGATGATATACCTAGGTTTATGTGGAAGAAAATAACTTTCTGTCTGTCCCATATGCTGAGGAGGTCAAGGAAGCAGTTTCTCAAATGGAACACAACAAAGCACTACGTCCGAATGGATTACCAGAAGAATTTTACCAAAATTTTGGGATATCATCAAGGTTGATCTTCTAGATTTGTCGGGCTTTCTTCATGCTAGACAACTAGACTTGTTTAGACTTAATTTTGGTGACACTATTTTATTATCTAAGGTCAATGAGCCAGACTTAACGTAATATTCATTAAAGTTGCCATGACCGGGCTAAATTTGGTTGCTGACCATGTAGTTCGTCTGTCTCAGACTGTCTTTATGCATGGAAGAAACATCTTAGATGATATAGTAATCATGCATGAAACACTTCACGGACTTGATACTAAAAAGTAGAATGGGATATTATTTAAAATTGATTTTGAGAAGGATTATGATATGGCCAAGTGGTTTTTTATTTAGCAAACACTCCGTATGAAAGATTTTCAGAGGAGTGGCGTTTTCTAACCTATTCTTTTATGTCTGGAGATAGTGTGGATATCAAAGTTAATGACAGTGTTGGCAAATACTTTCAAACAAAGAAATGATTGAGACAAGGTGGTCCACTATCACCTATACTATTTAATATAGTAGTTAATATGTTGGCAATCTTAATCGAGAGAGCAAAGCCAAATGGCTAGATTGGAGGGCTAGTTTCTCATCTTGTCGGCAGGGGAATTTCTATTCTTCGATACACCGAAGATATAATTCTTTTTGTGAAATATGATTTAAAAAACAAAGAATCTGAAATAATCCTTTCGGATTGAAGATAAATTTTCATAAAAGTGAGTTGTATTGTTTTGGCGAGGTCTGGGACAAGGCTCACTTATATGCTGATTTTTTTTGGTTGTGGGCATGGTCAATTTCTAATCAACTATTTGGTAAGCCCTATCCACTATCGGAGACTCAACAATGCTGAATGAAAACTCGCCGAGAAAACATTAAAAAAAATACTTAGCAGATAGAAAGGTAAATTTCTATCTTTAAGTGGAAGACTTGTACTCTTAAAATCGGTACTTACCGATATGGTACTGTATATGATATTGTTTTTTCCAATTATCAAAAACAGTCTTGAACAAAGTGGATCATTTCCGATCAAATTTCTTTTGGCAACGAGATAGTAACAAAAGGAAATCTCAGCTTCCAGAAAAGCGTCTATTTCCAGAAAAAACTATGACTTACATACATTGTATTAGTGTTTCGGCGGTATGCCATGAAACTTTTATTTCAAATTCACGTGTCCAATCCCGATCCAACGCTTCTCACGCAGCACAGGCCAAATTTGCTTTGACGACACTCAAAGTTTGGCGAGAGAAACTACTCCACTCTATTGGAATTTTGCTTTGCTACACTCAAATTTTGGCAAAGGGACACTGCTCCACTCTATCGGAGACGTTCGGCGGCCCCTGCCAAAGAGGAATGTCAGGCTCAAGTGGGCTCTGCCTCTGCCTCTGCCTCTGCCCCCCGGTTAGTTAACACAACTCGTCTTTCCACGGGAATAGCTGGCCATATTTGGGCAAGAAATGGTCGAAATTAATGAAGAGCGATACTCCTCGCAGGCTTTCCTTGCTTCCGCTGTGGCCTGGCCGCCTGCCCTGTCGACTGAGTTGCCAAAGCTTTGACTCTGACTCTGTTCTAGCCTGGATCAACTGTCCAATGCTTTCGCTGCCTATATTGCCTGCTTCCTGCCTAGCACAGTTTGGCGATCCGTGACCCCGGCGCGGCCTCGTTAAGCCCCCACGCCGCGCGCAGCTGCTGGCCTCGCTTCTGCCGGAGAAGAAGCATGGGTAGGGTTAAGGGTGTGCAAAACTGACACCCTTGTAAACCGTTTTAACCGGCTAGTGGGTGTAGTCCATTTTCTTTCACAAATCTGATTCTTACTTCCAGTTTAATACAAAAAAATGAACTAAGCTGAAACCGGCTAAACCGGCAAACCGGGTTTGCCCACCCCTAGGTAGGGTTTTCACTTAGATCCGAATCGGAATAAAGCGGTAAAGCGGGAGCTTTCGTCTAGCTTTAGGGCATTTTCGCCCATCTTGGTTTACAGATGAAATCTAGTGTATATACCAGCTTGGTAAAAAGATACAAATCTTGTGTATATACATTTTCGTCATTAGTGGCATAAAAGGAACGGACATTGGGTCCATCTTAACCATACCACTGTTATCCGATCTCTGGTGATGAAACCAGCTGAATGATTACAAAATAATTAATCTCCATCAGCTGGAAAGTTTTCCATTGCTTATAGACAAAGGGACAGATATAAAACGCCCATGGTCGTCTCGCCACTGTATTGAGCCCAGCGATTAAGTCAAAAGTTGGTCAGGAAAAGTTAGCAAGATCCAAGTTAGTGGTTAAGTTAGATTAGAACATCGGAACAATCATATTGGTGTAAGCCCCGAGGCCCCAACCATGGCCAATCCAAAAAGCTCGAGGATCACATGCCATGCTAAGGCCTTGTTTACTTTTTCGGTATTTTTATCCACAAAAAACGCGGGATATGCGGGGATTTGGTGTTCGCCCAATACTCTCAAATCCCCTCAAATTCCTTCCCAAAAAATACTCTACCATGATGAAGAGTTTTTAATCTAGTCAAAAATACACTAGTGTGGAGGGGATTTGTGGGGATATTCCGGGATTATCCCCTCAAAACCCGGTCTAGTAAACGACCTATCGGGAAAATTTCGGGATACAAAATAATCTCCTTCCCTCCCCTGAAATATCCTAGAAGTAAACAAGGCCTAAGGGGGTCGATTAATCATTGTTAGCCTTTTATCCCCAGGAAACCACACTATCAGAGATCAGATACCCCTATCAAGATTTGCCCAAAGGTTGACAGCACAACCAACAAAAAGTTGATCTACTGATCTACCCCTGCCTTGTGCCTTCCGCTTTAGCACTACTAGTTTACATTTTCCTTTGCGAGCTTTTCCCATGGCGCCTAGCTAGCTAGCTGCGTCTGCGTGCGTTGGCCGGACCCTAGCGCCGAGCACACTAGCGGCATGCATCGGAGGAGCAAGATGGGACATCGCATTGTCAAACCGCAGGGCGGTGTGTGTGTGCAGGCACTGTACCCTAAACCAAACACTTCGAGCGTATGCGTATCTTGGCTTTTTTAAAACGTTGATGTGGACTTTCTCCCTTGTCTCGATCGTGTCTGATTTTTTTTTTTTATTATCCCCATTTTGTTGTCGTTTGAAGGCCGAAGCTGTAAAGAGGCAGGAAAGGAATGCATGTGGAGGGGCATGCATGCCTGTTATCCTGGCACAAAGCAACTGAGCAAGGTACAAAAGATTATTAACAACTGATGCAGATTGGTAAATGATTGTTGACAGTTTGGGATGCCTAGAAGGATGTCTCTGTTGCATTCCATGGCGGCGTTTGTTTAATGCAGATGGCAACTGCCTACATCACCCACTACACTTGGGATGTGTGTGTTGTGTTCCAAAGTAAAACACCTAAAAAGGCAAAGGATATATAATCTTATTTTGTCTAGCTAGGCTCAATTCTTCGGGACAGAATGGCACGAGAAAGGTGGTTTAGAACTAACCCATAATTAAGTATGAAAAGCGCATGTGAGCTAGTGTTAGCTCCTAATCCTTTCTGTCTACTGATGGTTAGACTATGTACGTTTGACCAGTTCCTCCTTCAATTATTGCCGTCTTCGCAAAAAAGGTAAACAAAAATTAGAGACCGTCAATTTCTTTTTTAGCAGAGAGACCGTCAATTTTTTGGCACGCTCCTTGGCTCGATGGGTAAAGCCGAAAGACGTTGCGCTTTCCATCTTTAGCATTTCCAAGAAGAAAAAACTTCTCGGTGCACAAAGCTTTGGATCAAGATTATTGGGTTTGCAACATAAACTCCTCGAAACAGGCATACACGCATAAAGCTGCATCCATACAATATCCAACACGAACAAACACGGGCCCGACACAAGGTCCAAACGTCACACACAACACCCCATACAACAACACGTCACAGATACAAATGTGCCTCGGAGACCCGCTCACTGGCCGGGGGGAGAAGCGAGTTGGTGCGCCGCCACAATAAGGTGCTCTATCATCCCATCCAGCCGCTCCCTGTCCCGCTGTCTACTCAATGGGTACCACTACTGCAAAAAATCAAGAAATTTGAAGGTCGAGTCAGAGGCACGGCGAAGAAAGACACGCTCGATGACCATCTTGTTCCGAATGTTCCATAAAGTCCAGGTCATCCCTGCAAACACAAACCAGAAGAGGCGTCTCCTCCTGCCAGTCCGGTTTGCATTGGCTTCCAGAAATTCTCCCAGGTATGAGGCCTGCCACACCGGCCCCAGAGCCTCCCGGGTGAAGTTCCAAAGGAAGCGAGCGGCAGGACAGGTGAAGAAAATGTGGTGTCCCGTTTCCGGGACAACACAAAAAGGGCATATGCCATTCCCCGAGCCATGCCTCTTGGCCACCTCCACCCCCGAAGGCAGCCGATTGCGTAACAACTGCCAAAGGAAGATTTTAATCTTCAAGGGGAGTGGGGCCTTCCAAAGAGGGAGGGTCTAGGGAATGGAAGGCCCACCAAACAGGGCCCGATACATGGACCCCACCGAGAACGTGCCCGAGGGCGCAAGATGCCAGGACATAGTATCTTGGGCTGTGGGGTGGGGCCGCGGGAGGCTGTCCCGAAGACCCTCCCAAGACGCCCGCTCGGCAACCCCAAGGTTCCGGTGGAACGCAACTTGCCAGACCCCGTCCTGGAAGCCATCAGCCACCAGGAGGAGAGGGTCTGCGCAAATCGCGAACATCTCGTGAACCTCGTGCCGCAAGGGGCGCCCACCCACCCAAGGGTCGAGCCAGAAGATGGAGCATCTCCCATTTCCGATGGAAATCGAGAGCCCCTTCCGGATCGCCGGCTTGATGTCCTGGATGGATCTCCAAAACTGAGATCCTTCCCGACGCTCGCAAGCCAGGAGTGGGCGCCCATGCAGATATTTAGCTTTGACCAGTTGTAACCACAAGCCGCCATCGTCCGTTAGGATCCGCCAGACCCATCGTAACATGAGGGACACATTCATATGGCGAGAGAAAATGATCCCTATGCCCCCAAGATCCTTGGGGGCGCAGATGTCTGCCCACTTAACCATATGATACTTTTGGTGACCATCATTCGCCATCCAAAAGAACCTAGAGAGCTCCTTGTGAAAGTTGGCGTGCACGCCTTCCTGTAGGATATACAACCCCATGATATACATGGGGAGACTGGAAAGGCAGGCATCAATAAGGATGGTCTTGCTCCCATTGGAGGTAAACCTGCCTTGCCATGGTTCGTATTTCGCCTTAACCCGACCCATAAGGGGCTTCAGGTCCCGAGAGAGAATCCTGGTGTCCCTGACTGGCATTCCTAGGTAGTTTATGGGAAAGGTTGTCAGTCTGCAGTTCAGGTTATCAGCAATCCTATGTTGGGCGTCCAAGGGATACCCACGCACCATCACTTCGCTCTTGTCAAAGTTAATTATGAGGCCTGACATGGCCTCAAAGCAAAGGAGCAGGAATTTTAGGTTAATGATGTCCTACTCTGACCCCTCCACCATAAGCATGGTGTCGTCTGCATATTGGAGGTGGGTAACTCCCCCTCCAGGGATAAGATGGCCCACCACACCAACGATGTGGCCGGAAATCTTGGCTTTCTCCATGATTTCCGCCAGGGCATCCACCGCAGCATTAAACAAGATTGGCGAGATCGGGTCCCCTTGTCTCACCCCACACGAGGGCTTGAAGAAGGGCCCAACCTCCCAATTTATGTTTATTGTTGTGTTCCCGCTCATGACGATCTGCATGATCCATCCTATCATGTGGTCATCAAGGCCCCTACGCTGGAGGACCTGGTGAAGGAAGGCCCAGTCTAGCCTATCATACGCCTTTTGAAAGTCCAGCTTAAAGAAGACGCCCCGCTGGCGTCAAACCTTAACCTCATGAATGATTTCATGAAGTGCCAGGATCCCATCGTGAATATATCTTCCTTTAAGGAAGGCAAACTGGTATGGGTGCGTCAGGCGATCCATGACAGGAGCCAACCTTCGTGCACATACCTTGGACAGAATCCGCTGAATAACATTGATTACCGTGATCGTCCTAAACTGCCGAATGTCCGTGGCTCCCACTACCTTGGGAATCAGGGTAATCACACCAAAATTTAACCGCGACATCACGAGGGTCCCAACAAAGAACTCCTGGAACATGGGCATAACAGCCCCCTGTATAGTCTCCCAGAATTTCTAAAAGAAAACTACAGGGAGGCCATCAGGCCCCGGGGCCGAGTTATCCTTCATTTCCATGATGGCCAGCTCAACCTCAGCTGGCAAGAACGGGAGCGTGAGCTCCAAGTTCTCCGAGTCGGAGACCCTGGCCCTGTCTGGCCAAAAGTCCCCGGCCAACGCGACCCCGGATTGGGGGCCAGCTGAGAAAAGCTCCTTATAGAAGGAGTAAATATGGGATGTGACCTCCTTGGACTCCTCCAAGAGACGCCCAGCATCCCAGAGGCAGGGAATGGAACATTTCCTACGCCTGCCATTAGCAATGGCATGGAAGTAGGCCGTATTCGCATCCCCTTTGAGAAGCCAGTTCTGGCGGCTCCGTTGTCGCCAGAACGTCTCCTCGCCCCAAAAAATCTTCATGAGAGAATCCTCCAGTGCATACCGCGAGAGCCATTCCTCATAAGAGAGGCCTGACGAGTCTGCGGCCCTATCCAAGTCTTGGATGGCCGTGAGGAGGTCCCCTTTTTTGCGCCGCAACTCGGCACCAAGGTTAGCCCCCCACCCACGCATGAACTGGCGAGCCATCTGAGCGCAGAAATGTCAAACATCCACTGCCGTGCGCGCCCTCTGAACTGCCAACGTCGTTGGGCTCCACTTGGCCTGGACCAACTCCACAAACCCCGGCTGCTGGAGCCAGAAGTTCTCGAAGTGGAACCGACTAAGCTTCGGCGGAGACCCTCCACCAGTTGAGAGGAGGAGTGGGCAATGATCCAACCCAACCCTCGTAACCGCCCGAAGGGAGCACAAAGGGTATGCGAGTTCCCACTCCAATGATACCAGGACCCGATCCAGCACACTCCGGATCGGATCCACCCGGTTATTAGACCAGGTGTACCGGCCCCCCACGCGGGGGATCTCATGTAAGGCAAGATCCGCGATGCAGTCATTGAACATACGCATCCTAGAGAGATCCACGTTATCCGAGCTCTTCTCATCTAGGGACCGAATAAGATTAAAGCCCCCTGCCGCCACCACCACTGGGCTAGTACAACTCCCCACCTTGGCTGCGAGCTCAGCCAAGAACTCACGGGAGCGACGATGATCCGCAGGGCCATAGACAATGATCACCTCCCAGCTGAGGGTAAACTTTGAGGGAGACGTCTCGGTTACACATAACAACGAGTTCTACAACGCATGGAGTAAAATTCAATAAGTGCATCTCACCGAGGTTGTCATGGACTCCATCTCTTCCAAGCTCTCCAACTCCAGAAAATACTCGACGATCTCGGCGTAGTTGGCACAATTTGAAGCGGCTCTGACATCCTTCATGAGGCCAATCGTGTGAGAAAATTGGGCACCTCCTAAATGTAAATTATTTGCTTGGCTAATCCTGCAAAACAGGGTGTGGACGGCGGACCACCTCTCTCGTCGTGGGTGGCCCAATTGCGTCCTCTACCAACTTTGTAAACAGGAGCCGGAGACCGCGGCACACTTAATGTTCAAATGCAGGTACATTCCGTCACATTTGGCAAGGCTTGAAGGAGCGGATGGCTTGGGTGATCTTGACATATCCCAATGGAGTAATTTTGGAACGGTCGGGGGCATGGTGGCGCGCCATCACCGGGGGGAAATGGTCAGCGAGGCATCTGGTAGTGTTTAGATTGGATGATCTGACAGTGTTCATGCTGCTATGAGTCTTTGACTCTGTCGGAAGAGCTATTTTTTTTTACGCCGTATGTTTCCCATGATACGTAGATTAGCTCTCGACATTATGTTGTTGCAGAGGTTCGATGTAATTGGTATCAGTTCGATATTAATATATTTCCTCTATCGAAAAATTTTCTTAATAAATGAATAGGCAAAGCTCTCACCTTGTTTCAAAAAAAGAAAATTAGGAGTGGCTCTGGTAGCAAAACACCAAACCGCTAGACTTCAGGCACGTACAGAAATATTTATGGCGCATTGCCAGAACAGGAAGTTGCAACAGAGAGGGGTCAAACTGCGCAGGACGTTTTGCCAAGCGAAAAAAACAAACGCAGCAAACATTTCATCCTGCATGCAATGCAAGAGATCATTGCAAGGAGGACGAGGGAGGGGGTGTGACCACCCAACACGCAGCACAAGAGCACAGTACGTACCAGCAGCAGTGCCCACGGACGGAAAGCTACGGGCGCGAAGCCGAGCAGGAAGCTGCATGCATGAGACGATACGAGACGAGCGGCAGCCAGCGTCCTCCATCCACGGCACGAGCGAACAAAGGCATCGGGCCATCCATGGACCATCCATCCATCCATCCATGGCGGTGCGGTGCGGTGCGGCTTCTTTTCCGCGGCGCCTTTCGACCCTGGTCCAGGGGAAGTTCTCCCCTTTGCTACCCCCCGCCCTCCGGCTCCCCAGCGATTCAATCAGACTCCAGGCTCTCAGGTAGATGGGTATAGGATGCTGCCGAAAGATAGATGCCAAGGGAATTGATGTGCATGTCTCTGGTTGCAACAATAGCGCTAGGCTTCTGTTGCCGGTGGTACCATCCATGCACGGCACAGGGGCCCTCTGCTTTGTTTTTCTTCACCTTTTCTTTCATGTTTGCGTGTGCCGAGAACGAAGCTTCAGTGCTTTTGAGAGAAGGAACTGTGAAGATCGCCTTGCACCTTCTTGGAATAACTGGGCGCACTTGCGTCAATCAATCATCGTATAGTATGTGTCATCTGACCAACGTATGTTCCTCAGCTCCATCATCTAAGCATGCAAAAGAGCTCCCCATAGAACCAACGACAGCCGTGCCGTAAGCCCACAGGCAGACATGTAGCCTTATTTTAGAGGTGACAGGAGAGACAAGTAGTAGTACAAGTCTACCAGTACACCATTGATTTCCAACATGTTTAGATCTGAGGATAACAGTACAGGCAAGCGCTGTGCAAATGAATGAATGCACAGGAGCTGCAACGTGACCTACAGGGAAGTTCTACACATATTTGCTTAAGAAAATGAAACTCACGGGTTACAGGGCTTCGCTAAATGCGTCAGCCCCTTCAACCTTAACCTCAAGATAATTAAATGTTCAAAATAATTATAGTGAAGGTAACAATGTACACTGTCTGCGATGGTAGGTATGAACGGCTACATCCACGAAACACTGGGTCGACGGAATGTTCAAACGTAGTGTCCAGTCAGGCTTACCAAATTCCTGAATCCCGAGGTCTGGTCCAAAGATCACAATGTTGTCACTAAGAGCTCGGGGTTATAACTGCTGTACGCCACCAAAAGCTAACGGAGAAACTAATAGACAGAGATCTGACGTAATGCCACCATTTCGGCGGAATATACAGCAGGTCACCTTCCTCCAGTATGCAGTCCATGAAGTCGAGGTTTTCTACCCTCGGGAACTCCTCCATATCTATGTTGTCCAGATCCACCTGCACAGGCATCCATTAGCACAATATAACACCAAGCATTGTCTTTATTTGCACATTATTGCATTGTCCAAAAAGTAACAACACTGTAGGAACATGTTATGTGGTCATTTAGATAATGGATTTTATATGGAACAATAGGAGAAGGATAATATAACCCTGTAGTGCTAAGAAAACTGAGAAATCCCAACACCGAAACAAGGGTGACAAGCAACACAAGAAAGAAAAAAAGTGAGCTGCTGTTTGTAATGCTGTGCTTAAGAGTAATGGACAAGAGAGTAGTAATAATGCAAATCTGGAAATTCATCAGTATTATAATCTTCAATTGCCAAAACTATATGTATCGCTGTGATGATCTGTAAGGATATTCTTCCATTCCTATGAGTAAATTGTCGGAACAGATTGTCTGTACCTGGCTAGTATTGCTTAACATAGTTTCTGTGTGTGGGTATAAGTCCTCAGATATGGAACCAGGATAGAGTCTAATATACTTCCTGCCCAAGACCTGGTATGGAGAAAATATTATAAACCGACAAAGGCTGATAAAGTTACATAAAGGAAATGTTAACAGGCATCATCCAGAAAAGTAATAGAACTACTGGAAGCTCACCATGGAGGCAGAATAATTTCTAACACTAAAATACTCAAAAGGTCATTTGCGGGGTCTTTACTCGAAGTTCAAAGTTTGTATCAGAAAATCAAATGACACTGAAACAACCCGGCAGATGGAGTTTTTTAGGTAATTTTCCTAGCTCAAAGAGCCATCTGCGATTTATCTCTATGCAATATCTAATGATTTTGAGTTGCTTAACATATTTTAAGAAATTTCATTGATGCAAATTTTAGTAGATAATCCATATGTTCAGAGTTACTTCCATACAAAACGAGAACTGAAGGAGCACGGTTTAACTAGTAACATTTACAAGATAATACAGATAACATGTTATCAAGAAAACATCTACTTGTCAGTTCAAATTTTCAAGTACAGGAACATCAACCTTTTATTATTAACACTACAAACCAACAAATCAGAAGTAAAAAGGAAGGTCCTTATGGCTCCCGAGATCCCTTTATTTTTTTTAAAAAAAATCCAAAATTATATTTATAAGTTTAAAAAAAATCTGAAAAAATCTGGATGTAGTTAATGATGTATCCTACAAGCATGAGAAATCGCAACGCTAATTTATTTGAATTCCGATTTCTACAAAAATGACAAGTTTTGAAGTTCTGAAAATATGCAGTGTTCACCATACTCAGATCCATGCCTTTTCGTTTTTGTGTAGCTCAAAACATAAATATATTAATTTGAGGATTTGCACATTCGTGGATACATCATTGAGTATATTCAGAATATTTTATCAGAGTTTTAAAAACTTACAAAAATATATTTTTCGATTTTTTTAAAAAAAATAAAGGGAGCACTGAAGCTCGGGAGCCATAAATCTCTACTCGAAGTAAAATCAGTATATTCACATTATACCTGAGCTAAAATGTTGTGATGTGGGTCATAGTGCAATGGTGTTACTGTCCCATGTGGACCAAACCAAGCATTAAGTGATTGGAGTTCCCCTCCACCAGCATAACAGTAGTCAGGAACCATTATATCTTCATGAAGCTCTTTTATCTGCCAAATGGCAATAACTAAAATCTGACAGCTGAACTAAGACGTTTTCTTTTCCATAAAAATAAAATTTACTACGGAATCAACAATGATAGCTTCCACCTGTTCAAATAATGGATGCTGAGCTAGATATGTCACATTTGAAGGGCAGACTGTTGACCACATCCTGTCAATGAACTGGGAGAATGTGATTAGCTCCTGCTTCCACTCGCTACAAACATAGCTCTTCCCAACCTGACATGGAGTCAACTATATCAGTGCACTGAAACCACTAGGATATTAATATAAAGGGGAATATTCCTTCTAAAATCTCAATTAAACATGGATGCTAAATTACTAGGTGATTAATATAAGAGGAAATATTCTTTCCAAAACCACAAGTAAGCATGGGTTCTAGAAGCAAGCATGAATTGAACTGGCAAATGGACTGCAGATAAATAGCTAGCAACTGCCAACTGGCATTCTTAGATATTGTCTTACTGGGACAACATTTTACACAACTAGCTATATGGTCATAACATCAGGAAAGTTGGTCCTTTGCAATTTCTTACAAATACCGAGCATGGTTAAGGAAGATGATACATGCAAAAGCATAGCAAAGTGTGAAGCTAGCTATACATGCCAAAAGTCATGGAATCACATTGGCCAACTTTTTCGCGAATAAATCCACACACTTAGTGTTCTGAAAACTACATGGTAAGTTATCATCACACAAACTAAGTGAATAGTGTCAAAGATGCAACGAATAAATGTGATAAAAAAAGCGGTTCAAAAGAAGTTTGATTTACTTACAGTTCTGACAGCCAAGTTAAGAAATGTGTTCCAACTTGCAAACCGAAAGATTAATTGGATCAAATTGCACAACATTCTGCTTACAATATAACCAAGTTGTAGTATAGTGTAAAGGGACGTCTAAGACAGGTGTGCTGAAGATCAAACTTTGATGTACGCATGTCGTTATTATGGATGCTATTGAGCATAAAGTTCAGATGCACTTTTTGTTTCATTCATATCAGCAGAAAAAGGGATCAGCAGTTAGCTTGATAATTTATTTCTATAGTATGCTAAGGCCTTTGAGAACTAATAACAGCACTGATTCACCATGGTGTGATGAACATTTGTAATAAAAAACGGAATCATATATCAGCATAAACAGGCATGATAAATCATAAAAACAGAAACAGCTCGTTTTTGTGTTTCAAGTTCTGCTGCAAGGAGAAGTATTTACTTCAACAGGGACAGTCCGATCCCCAATAATCTTCTTTAGGTACTGAATGTCCTTCCATTTTGTCATCGCAGGCCAATGATCGATAGAGCCACTGATGATAACAGGGGTCTCACGTAAAAAGTAATCACATATAAACTCCTCCAAAGTTATACACGACCGTCTCGCGATTTCCTTACAGGATAAAGACTTTGTCGGAAGAATTTTGAGGGCCTGGGAAAATTAATATGTTAGCAACGATACAACAAAAAATGAGTTCTAAATGCTCACATCCACACAACAGTTCAGAAAACAAGGATTGAAAAAAAAACAAGAAAAATATCTTTATAATCACTGCAGACCAGACAACCGACACCTATTTCTGCATCAAATATCTGGACAACTCAATCACAATTGGACACATCATTTCAGATGTATGAGTTGCTTGACTTGCTGCACCAAATCTAGCAATATGAGACTTCACAAATTAAGCAATATATCATACTCTAATCTAGTTACATGCAGTATAAATTACAGTTTATTAACCATTGAAGAATATGCATTCTACCACAAGCCCCTGCAAATTAAGCTCGGTTAGTGGAGGTATTGAGGGAGTAAGCACGAGCCCACACACGCACGAAATCTTACGAAGGCAGTAGCGGTCTCACATCGGCGATGTCACGGTTCCTCTCGAGACCTTCCTTCCACCTCCTGGCTTCTTCATTGACAGCCTCCGCGCCGTCGCCATCGCTCGATTCGGCGACGATGCAGGCCAAGGCGGCCTCGAGATCGGCGCGGAAGAGGTTTCCCCCCATGATGAGCCCCATGTCGAGCGCCCGGAGCGCGGCGGTGCGGTCGGCGGCGGCCCGGCGGAGCCGCGCAACGTGGAGGCAGGCGAGCGCGTAGGCGTCCCTCCACGCGCTGCCGACCTCGCTCCAGGGCCCCGAGTGGAGCTGCTCCCACGCCATCTCACGCGCCGCCTCTGCTGCCCGGAGGTCCCCAGCCGCCGCCTTCTCCGCCGAGGCCGCGAACGCGAAGCCCCCCTCCTCGGTTATCTTGCGCAGCAGCGCCGACCGACGCTCCGCCTCCGAATCGCCGCCGCAGGCCATCGCCGGAGGAGCAGCGCCGCGCTTCGCTTCCGCTGTGACGTGTCGTCGGGGACCCCTGGAAAAAGTGCAAAAAGCGAAGGAGATATTTCTCTGGCTTCTCTGTGGTCGCTCGGGATGATCGGATATTTTGCTTACCAGCAAAATCTTCCGTGATTGGACTCTGGAAGCTCCACCTGCTTTCCGATTTGGGACGCGCTATGGGCCTGGTCCAGGTTCGTGCACAGTTAGAAGCCCAAGGAGTCAGCTCATGTTGATCTCGGCCCTGGCTGCAAATGTACTGATGGAAAGATAGAGCAAGTACAAGTGTTTTTTTAGAGTCCGCTAGTGTTTTTTTTAGAGGGCATGTATAAGTGCTTAGGCATCTCCTATCTATCAAACTAGTACTAAGAAAATCATATCTAAAACTCAAAAATCAAATTTGGCTCATAAATACAGATGAACTCATTGTTTGAAAACATATTTCAAAATATCTAAAAATTTAGGAAATTTAATCGCATGTACATCCGGACTTTTTATATTCGCAATGTACAAGTTTTCAGAAAAATAAACATTTTTATTTCTCGTGTAAAAAACCAAATCCGGATCCTGCAAGTTATTACTTTTGGATATTTTTTCTATTTTACACAAGTCACATAATATGTTTCTTTTTTATGAAAATCCGTGTGTGAACATAAAATGTCCGGACGTGTGAATTCTCCTTTTAGATATTTTTTACATTTTAAAATTTATTTTTATGTATTTTTTAAATATGTTCATTTGCACCCACGAGCCAAAACACCGCCTCCATATAAACATATCTATTTGTATCCTCATATTCTTCTCATCTTTTTCTTTGAACCTGCAAACAAATAAAGACATAACAAACCATTGTTATGGTTAAAATCTAGGATTCACCATTGCTGAATCTATTTTAATGTTGAATCCAAAGGAATTAATCCTAGGAAGAACTCCTGAAACCAACATATTGTTTGAAGGTTTTAAAAGACAAGTAGAGGGAACATATGAACCAAATAGTTTTGATCCATTGTTAAGAACGACAACAAACAACAAGCAATATGACATTGGATCATAACCAGAGTTCCAATAGCAGGCAACCACATGCAACAGAGATATCAATAGCAAATGACAACATGGATACAAGAATAGATTCCAGAATCTAAACAATAGCACTATAGGAAACTTACCCTCAAACATAAAATTGGATCTGTAAGTATAAAACACAATGAATGATCTTGATGAACACTAAACCATTCATTAAAACATTTAGAATAAGCCAACAGTTAAATAAATTTTGACTAGCACTAGTAAGCTAACAAGATTAAATCTTGTATTAATAAACAATGAGATAACTCATAAGCCATCATGGAAATAATTACCAAATAAAGCCACTTGTCACTATCTAAATTGAGGACCAGGACACAAAGGCAACCAGCCAATCTGACATGCCAAATATGGCATCTTCCAAACCAACATAGGAGCCTTTATGTTATGGGATCCCTTGAGGGGTTAACCCTAGGGTGTCCTGATCTTCACGGATTTGAGGCGAGGAGTGAGGGGAAACCCGATGAACACGATGAACGCAACACAAACATGAGGTAAAGATACAAACGCACACAAACACAACCCGATTCGATTTGCTCCCGTTGGTTCGAACAACCAATCCGATAGAATCCTCGGCGAGAGACCATGAGGTAGAATCACCGTAGGAGAGATCGGCAAGCGAATGATAGAATCCCAACCAAGGAGAGAGTAGCAACCAAGTAGAATCCCAAAGGGAGAGACCTAGCACTACTAGAATCCTTAATGGGAAGAGACCAAACAATTGAGGAGGGCCTTGGCAACTTGGAAACAAACACCAAACTCCAAGGTCTTGTACAACTCATAGATTAACTATAGAGAGGGCTTCCCATCTAGAGTTAGGCACAAGCCTTCATTCATCATCAACTCCAACTATATTTGAGCCACAAGGGGGCTATTTATAGTACTAGGGGCGAAGGGGTAGGTAGGAGGGAATATTCTAGGCATCAAACCCTTCACAATGCACAGATTGGTGGTTCCGATGATAAGTCCAGCATCGCCAGAATTGGCACCGATAATTCCGGCGAGAGCGGGTATTCCGGTCAGCTGCCGGAAGGGTTTATAGAGTGGTTTCAGTGGGAAGGTTGGTTCGCCGGGAGTTCCGGTGGGGCTTCCTGAAGGGAATATGCCCTGAGAGGCAATAATAAATTGTTTATTATGTGTATTCCAAGTATATGATAGATGTTTATTTTGCATGCTATAATTGTATTAATACGGAAACGTTAATACATGTGTGTTTAATAAACAAACAGAAAGTTCCTAGTTAAGCCTCTCTCATAAACTAGCTCGTTGATTAACAAGATGATCAAGGTTTCCTGATCATGGACATTGGATGTTGTTAATAACGGGATCACAACATTAGTGTAATGATGTGATGAACATTCATCCGAAGTATAGCATTACGATCAAAGTCATTGAGTTTATATTGCTATAACAACTTACGAAGTGATCCTAATCCTTAGACCATGAGATCATGTCAATCACTAACAGGAAGAGTTTCTTGATAACATCAAGCGTCACCGTAACAGGTGATTATAAAGATGGGTTCGAACTAATAAAGTGTTATGTTGAGGCTCATGGATCAAGAGTGGAATTTGTTCATCCCGATGACGGATAGATATACTCAGGCCCTCTCGGTGATATCACATTGATTAGCTTGCAAGCAAGTGATTTGATCACTAGAATGTTATATCACGGAGCGAGAAAGAGTGCATGTCGATAACGAGATCAAACTAGGTATGGAGATACCGATGATCGAATCTCGGACATGTAATATATCGTGAGACAAAGGGATTAAGATACTAGCGTAAAAGGTTCCGCGATCACAAGAAAGTCATCGTTGAATGTGTGAGTCGGTATGGGTCTCGGATCCCGCTCGATTATTGATCCGAGAGGGTCTCGATCATGTCCGCATTATTCACGAACCGTAGGGTGACACACTTAAGAGACACCGACATCCAATTGGAGCAAAAGTTTCATGCGAAAGAATAAACAAGCGCAGAATTTATTTCACTAGATACCGAAAGCAGGTTTTCGGGTGAAATTGCATAAAGTGGTTATGCATGTGAAATAGAATTCTAGCAAGGGGTTATTGTGAATGTTTGTCATTAAAGTAATTGACAAAATTCTGAATAAAATAAAAGAGTTTTATTTAATGAGAGTTTGCATTAAATTTGGTGGAAATTTAATGGGATTTTGAGTGGGATTTTGAGTGGACTTTTGAAGGGTCATTTTGTGAGTGGAGTGTCCACCCACATGATGAGGGAGGGCAAGGGGCAGCCCCATGCAGCCACCCCTTGGGGTTCCCCTCCTCCTATAAAAGGAGCCCTCCTCACTTCTCACTCACACCTCCTCGTGAAGGATCTCTCCCCTCTAGAATTTATCCCCATGGTCTCGGACTAGCGAGATACATGTTCAGTGGCTTTCGGCAAGAAAGAGTTGTGCTTCGCTGCATCGCTGGAGGCGAGGCGGAGGTTGCTCGGTGCCTCGAGCGTGTGTGCGAGCACGGATGCGGCTGCTGATTTGGCGCTAGGACTTCCTCTCGATCTTGAGATCGGCAAGAGATCGTCTACATCAACCACGAGTTTGGACTCGTTAAGCTTTGTCGGTCTTCAAGGGTATGTTCTCTACGGATATCCATCCGCCCGTTGTTTGTATCTAGTATAAATAGATCTTGGTATATAGTTCACATCGTAGAAAAATTTTTGTTTTCTATCTTGCGAACCCTTGATGGTATCGAGCCGGATCTATGCGTAGATACTTTACGGGTAGTACACATATGAGTATGTGGGCGATGATGATCATGTTGTTGCTCCTTTCTTGTGATTTTGGATATTGGTGGCATAGTGGGATGAAGCGGCGGACAAACTTTACATGTCCTCGCACATGAGACCTGTTCCACGCTTGACATGCAACTAGTTTGCATAAGTGGCTAGCGGTGTCTGTCTCTCCTACTATAGTCAATATCTATTTTGCAAGCGAGTTGTCAACAATTTGATTATCCTCGTTGTGGTTCATGTTCGTAGGTAAGAACGGTTCTATCTCGAAAGCCCTCGACCACGTAAAACTTGCAATGGATAAATTAGAAGCGTCTAGTTTAGATTGTTCTTTGGGCTAGTGTTATGATATGGTAGTGTTGTAAGTAGAAGTATGAGATGATACTCTTACAACACATAGCGTGTAAAACCCATAGATTGTGGATTTACACATATAGGTATGATAGTGATCATACCACGATGCACATGATAGAGATCATCTGCGGGAACCATATAATTTCACTATTAAACATATGATGTTTGATTGCATCTTATATTGCTTGTTTAGCGCTTTGTTAAGCATAATAAGATGATCCCTCATTTTAAATATCAAGATAAGAATGTGTTCTCCCTTTAGTATGCACCGATTATGTTTTCGCTCCAAGACATCACGTGATGATCGGGTGTACTTGGATCCTCGACCATACTTGGTGTAAGGCGTTACACCGCAAAAATACTAAGGTTCTAACTTGGCGAGCCTAGCATGTATGCAGACATGGCCTCGGAACACGCACCGAAAGGTTAAGCATGAGTCATATAGTTGATATGATGCCCATTTGATGCTCGCCTTTGAAGCTATACCGACTCACGTGATGATCGGACTTGGTGTAGTGGATTTGGTTCATGTAATCACCAAAAGGACACGAGGATGTCGCTTTTGAGTGGGAGTTCATTCGTAATATAGATTAGTTGAACTCAATCTATCATACACTTAGTCTAAACTTTACAAATTCATTGTAGATGGCACCACCGCTTTTAATTTCAATGCGTTCATGGAGAAGAGAAACTAGCAACGAGCGGTAGCAACTTTCTTGAATGGGCCATGAATTTGAGGATTCTCCTCTCTTTGCACAAAAGCAATATGTGCTAGAAGCGCCGTTAGCCCCACCCTTTGACGATGCCTGACGAGGAGAAGAATGTCTATCGACTCGTCGGAGGACCACAACTTAGTTCATTGCGGCATATTGTATGGGCTAGAGCGGAACTTGAAAGCGTTTCAAAACGGCAATGCTTTTGATACAATGGGTGAGTTGAAAATGATTTTCGACACATCTGCTTTGAGAGCTACAATGCTTGAAAAGTTCTTTAGTTGCATGATGGAAGAGAACAGCTCGTTAGTGAGCATGTACTCAAGATGTCGGATTCGCCGATAAGCTTGTGTCCTTGGGAATAACGATTCCCATTGACTTAGGCATCCATCGTGTTCTGGTCTACGCCACCTAGCTATAAGAGCTTCGTGATGAACTATAATATGCAAGGCATGAAGAAGTCTCTCCCGAGCTCACATCGATGCTTAAAAGCTGAAGTGGAGATCAAAAGGAACATCAAGTGTTGATGATCAATAGGAACACTGGTTTCAAGAAAGACAAGAAGGAAAGCGGAAGGAAGTAAGGCGGCAAGCCTGTTGCGCGCTGAAAAACCCGAGTTGGACCTAAGTCGATACCGAGTGCTACTATTGTAAGGGGACCAGCCTTTGGGCCAAGCGCCCCAAGTATCTGGCGGACAAGAAGGCGGCAAGGCAAACAAAGGTATATATGATATACATGTTATTGATGTGTACTTGACTAGTGCTCATGATAGCTTTGGGTATTTGATACGGTTCGGTTGCTAATATTTGTAACTTTCGAATCGTGGGTCGAGCAGGCGACCGCTAGCAAGGGTGAGGTCAAGATGCGTGTCGGCAATGGATCAAACGTTGATGTGATCGCCGTTTAACGCTACCTCTCCACTTACCGTCGGGATTAGTTATAAACTTAAATAAGCATTATTTGGTGCTGCTTGAGCATGAACATTGTATCTGGATCATGTTTGATGCAAAGTGGTTTTTCATTCAAATCTGAGAACAATGGTTGTTCCATTTATATGAATGAAATATTTTATGGTCATGCACCAATGTTGAATGGTTTATTTCTGTTGGATCTCGATGATAATGTTACACATATTCATAATATTGATGCTAAAAGGATTAAACTTAGTGATGATATATCCGCATATATGTGGCAATTGCCGTCTAGGTCATATTGGCATTAAGCATGAAGAAGCTCCATTCGGATGGACTTTTAGAATCACTTGATTATGAATCATTTGATACATGTGAGCCATGCCTTATGGGCAAGATGACTAGAACGCCGTTTTCGGTTCAATGGAGCAGGCGTGATTTATTGGAAATCATACATTCGATGTATGTGGTCCAATGAGTGTGTCGGCGAGGTGGATATCGTTATTTTGTTACTTTCACGGATGATTTGAGTAGATACGGTTATATCTACTTGATGAAACACAAGTCGAAACCTTTGAAAAGTTCAAGGAATTTCGAATGAAGTGGAAAATCATCGTAATAGAAAGATCAAATTTCTGATGCGACCGTGGAGGTGAGTATCTAAGTTACGAGTTTAGCACTCACATGAAAGAGTGTGGAATTGTTTCACAACTCACACCTGCCGGAAAACCACAGCGAAATGGTGTGTCGGAACGTCGTAATCGTACTTTATTAGATATGGTTCGATCTATGATGTCTCAGACGGACTTGCCGTTGTCATTTTGGGGTTATGCACTAGAAACTGCTGCATTCACTTTAAATCGGGCACCATCTAAATCCGTTGAAATGACACCTTATGAATTGTGGTTTGAAACAAACCTAAGTCATCATTCTTAAAGTTTGGGGTTGCGATGTTTATGTGAAGAAACTTCAAGGATAAACTCGAACCCAAAGCGGAAAAATGCGTCTTCATAGGATACCCTAAAGAAACTATTGGGTATTCCTTCTATCACGCATCCGAGGGCAAGGTTTTTGTTGCCAAGAATGGATCCTTTCTAGAAAGAGTTTCTCGCGAAAGGTGTGAGTAGTCGGAAGGTAGAACTCGAAGAGGTTATGGAACCTTCTCTTCAAAGTATGGCGAGTAGCCTTGCGCGGAAGTCGTTCGGAGTTGGCTCCACTGTTGAAGAAGGAACTAATGATAATGATCATGAAACTCCGAAGAGTACTACCGAACCTCGCGGTCAAGCAGACGCGTGCAGCTCCCGAGCTGTACGGAAACCCTGTCATAAATTTCATGGTTGATGAAAATGATGAACCTGCGACGTATGAAGAAGCGATGATGAGCCCGGATTCCAACAAATGGTTAGAAGCCATGAAATCCGAGATGGAATCCATGTATGAAAATCAAGTTTGGAACTTGGTGGAATTACCTCACGACCGAAAGGCCGTGGAGAACAAATGGATTTTCAAAAGGAAAGCGTCTTTGATGGTAATGTGACCATCTATAAAGCTCGACTTGTCGCAAAAGGGGTTTCGACAAATTCAAGGAGTTGACTACGATGAGACTTTCTCTCCGTAGCGATGCTAAAGTCGATTAGGATTATGTTAGCAATTGCTGCATATTTCGATTATGAAATATGGCAGATGGATGTCAAAACCGCGTTTCTCAATGGTAATATTGAAGAAGAGTTGTATATGATACAACCAAAGGGTTTTGTCGATCCTAAGGATGCTAACAAGGTGTGCAAGCTTCAGCGATCCATCTATGGATTGAAGCAAGCATCACGAAGTTGGAATCTCCGCTTTGATGAGGTGATCAAAGAGTTTGGATTTGTCCAAACTTATGGAGAAGCTTGTATTTACAAGAAAGTGAGTGGGAGCAATGTGGCATTTCTGATACTATATGTGGATGACATATTATTGATCGGAAATGATATAGAACTTTTAAACAGTGTTAAAAGTTATCTAAACAGCAAATTTTCAATGAAGGACCTAGGTGAAGCATCTTACATATTAGGCATAAAGATCTATAGAGATAGATCTAGGCGCCTAATAGGGCTATCGCAAAGTACATACCTTGATAAGATTTTAAAGAAGTTTAAAATGGACGGAAGTAAGAAGGGGTTCTTACCTATGTTGCAAGGCAAGACATTGAGTAAGACTCAAAGTCCGGCTTCGGCGGAAGAAAGAGAGATAATGGACAAAGTCCCCTATGCTTCAGCCATAGGCTCTATAATGTACGCCATGCTATGTACAAGACGGGATGTGGCACGCTATTAGTTTGACTAGTAGGTACCAATCGGATCCAGGTTGAACCTTTGGATACCGGTCAAAAATATCCTTAAGTACTTGCGAAGAACTAAGGATATGTTTCTTGTATACAGAGGTGAAGAAGAGCTCGTCGCTAAGTGTTATGTCGACGCTAGCTTTGACACCGATCCGGATGACTCTAAGTCTCAATCCGGATCGTATTTCTCATGAATGGCGGAGCGGTTAGTTGGAGGAGCTCCAAACAACCTGTGGTAGCGGGATCGACAACGGAGGCGAATATGTTCTTTGCTTGAGCGGCTCGAAGCGATTTGGATGAAGGAGTTCATATCCGAACTAGGAGTTGTGGCAAGCGTTGGACCCAATGGTGATCTATTGTGACAACAATGGTGCCATTGCCAATGCCAAAGAGCCAAGGTCTCACAAGCATTCCAAGCATATTAGCGCGGTTTCACTCCATCCATGAGCATGTCAAGGATGGAGATATAAAGATTTGTAAAGTACATACGGATCTCAATGTAGCAGATCCGTTGACTAAAACTCTCCTAGAGCAAAACATGATCAACACGAACTCAATGGGTGTTAGATATATCACTATGTAACTAGATTATTGTCTCTAGTGCAAGTGGGAGGCTGAAGGGAATATGCCCGAGAGGCAATAATAAATTGTTTATTATGTGTATTCCAAGTATATGATAGATGTTTATTTTGCATGCTATAATTGTATTAATACGGAAGCGTTAATACATGTGTGTTTAATAAACAAGCAGAAAGTTCCTAGTTAAGCCTCTCTCATAAACTAGCTCGTTGATTAACAAGATGATCAAGGTTTCACGATCATGGACATTGGATGTTGTTAATAACGGGATCACAACATTAGTGTAATGATGTGATGAACATTCATCAGTATAGCATTACGATCAAAGTCATTGAGTTTATATTGCTATAACAACTTACGAAGTGATCCTAATCCTTAGACCATGAGATCATGTCAATCACTAACACGGAAGAGTTTCTTGATAACATCAAACGTCACACCGTAACGGGGTGATTATAAAGATGGGTTGAGAACTAATAAAGTGTTATGTTGAGGCTCATGGATCAAGAGTGGAATTTGTTCATCCCGATGACGGATAGATATACTGGGCCCTCTCGGTGATATCACATTGATTAGCTTGCAAGCAAGTGATTTGATCACTAGAATGTTATATCACGGAACGAGAAAAGAGTGCATGTCGATGCGAGATCAAACTAGGTATGGAGATACCGATGATCGAATCTCGGACATGTAATATATCGTGAGACAAAGGGATTAAGATACTAGCGTAAAAGGTTCCGACGATCACAAGAAAGTCATCGTTGAATGTGTGGGAGTCGGTATGGGTCTCCGGATCCGCTCGATTATTGATCGAGAGGGTCTCGATCATGTCCGCATTATTCACGAACCGTAGGGTGACACACTTAAGAGACACCGACATCCAATTGGAGCAAAAGTTTCATGCCGAAAGAATAAACAAGCGCAGGAATTTATTTCACTAGATACCAAAGCAGTTTTCGGGTGAAATTGCATAAAGTGGTTATGCATGTGAAATAGAATTCTAGCAAGGGTTATTTGTGAATGTTTGTCATTAAAGTAATTGACAAAATTCTGAATAAAATAAAAGAGTTTTATTTAATGAGAGTTTGCATTAAATTTGGTGGAAATTTAATGGGATTTTTGAGTGGGATTTTGAGTGGACTTTTGAAGGGTCATTTTGTGAGTGGAGTGTCCACCCATGATGAGGGAGGGCAAGGGGCAGCCCCATGCGCTGCCACCCCTTGGGGTTCCCCCTCCTCCTATAAAAGGAGCCCTCCTCTCACTTCTCACTCACACCTCCTCGTGAAGGATCTCTCTCCTCTAGAATTTATCCCCATGGTCTCGGACTAGCGAGATACATGTTCCGGTGGCTTTTCGGCAAGAAAGAGTTGTGCTTCCTGCATCGCTGGAGCGAGGAGGCGGAGGTTGCTCGGTGCCTCGAGCGTGTGTGCGAGCACGGATGCGCTGATTTGGCGCTAGGACTTCCTCTCGATCTTGAGATCGGCAAGAGATCGTCTACATCAACCACGAGTTTGGACTCGTTAAGCTTTGTCGGTCTTCAAGGGTATGTTCTCTACGGATATACATCCGCCCGTTGTTTGTATCTAGTATAAATAGATCTTGGTATATAGTTCACATCGTAGAAAAATTTTTGTTTTCTATGCTGCGAACCCTTCACTTCCGGTTCGCCAGGCTTGGCGCCGAAAGTTTTGGCATGGATTCTAGCGGCGCCTGACCTGGCACCGGAAACCTTTTTCCGTCTTCTCTTCCATGCTTCTTGATTGGGGGTCTTGTTTCCTGGGGTCTTCTTGTCGTCTCCTTTTGGTGTCATGGTCATGGGCCTGGTCATAGAATTGGAACTTGTCTCAAGTAGGATCTCATTCACATGATAACCAAAGGAGGGTGAGATATGGAACGAATTCACCTTTGTGGGTTTGGTTGGTGTAGCATGATGTGGACCAATGGTGAATGCCATGTGTTGGGCTGCATCATCTCCCCCCCCCCCCCGCTTGAGTTGCAGTGCTGTCGGACTTCCACACGATCTTGAGATTGGCAAGATATCGACTACATAACCAACGAGTCCATACTCGTATAGATTTGTCGGTCTTCAAGGGTATGTATTCCGGTTGTATATCCACCCATTGATTGTATCTAGATAGATGGATCGTGGCGTATACAGTTTCCATCGTAGGATTTTTTTGTTTTCTATGCTGCGAACCCAACAGAAGTTGCTATCTCCACTAGGTCTGCTTACCCTAGACATTGTGCACAAACACACGTGATAGAGAGGGTGATATCAGTGGAATGGTAATTGCTACTTGCCTCACCGGAGTCAAAAATTGGAAAGATTATTCTTGCCGAGAGCAAAGCGAATAGCGGGTACACAAGACACACACACACACAAAGGCCTATGGTGGTAGGTTAGAAAGGTGGATAGCAAATGGAGCAACCAAACGAAAAGGTTATTGTCAAAAGTGGTAAAGAACCAAAGATGAAAAGCAAAAAAGGGTACGATCTACAAAAACATGGGGAAAACGCACACGCGGAGATGAATGGGGTTAACACGACTATGAAAATGAGCACACAATTTCCTAACGACGACTAAGCTTGGGGTCGTGCCAACACAAGGAGTGACCATATCTCGTTTGCAATAAGACCGAGAAGCAACGGATTTGCACGCTTGCCTTGCTCTAACTCGATCTCTTGCTTAGAAGCTTTGGACTCTCTTTTATATTGGTATCTTTCTTTTTCTTTTGCTTTTTATATATATTTTATTTCTATGCTATGGAGTCAACTTTTACTATTGCCTATGCACTATCACTTCACAAGAGCAAGCGCACAATGCTTCGGCACAAAATGAGCTACTCTCGATAGGTTAGGTATCACACAAAGGAAGAAAGGGCTATACAAGGGTGGTGCAAGTTATACCTTCGGTATTGTTGAAGACTTACTACCGGTGTTGGGAAAGATGCTCGGTTGTCGCGGTGTTGAGGAGCGTAGTATGTATCGATTTGTGGAAGCTTGTTCTTAGTTTTGGAGACACGCACACGAAACACGAACAAACACAAAAGGAGAACAGTCAAAAATTGGAGCCTGGGAAGTTTTCAACACTGCAGCCGGCGCCGCCGCCGGTTCTGGCACCAGAAATTTCGGTGGAGATTTTGGCGGTGCCGGAATTCTTGCCAGAATTTTCGGTGTCGGAACCGGTTCGCTGGAATGCTAGCCGAAAGTTGTTCGTGACGAACTCCAAAAATTCAAAGCGATAAATTCATCGAAAATTTGCCGAAATTGGGCTGGGATAGGTCAAGGAATATAGATCGACACCCAAAGCAACTGATCTATGGACCAAAACCACGAAAAACTCACCAAATCGAGAGATCGATCCAAAAGCAATTTGGGCAATATTTTTGGTATTTTCGAATTTATGATGGAAATCGATAAACGAAGTTAAATCCGTGGCAACCAAAATCTGCCGATACCAGTTTGTTATGGGATCCCTTTAGGGGTTGACCCTAGGGTAGGCCGATCTTCACGAATTTGAGGCGGAGAGTGAAGGGAAACCCGATGAACACGATGAACGCAACGCAAACGTGAGGTAAAGATACAAACAAACGCAAACACAACCCGATTTGATTTGCTCCTGTTTGTTCGAACAACCAATCCAGTGGAATCTTTGGCGAGAGACCATGAGGTAGAATCACCGTAGGAGAGATCGGCAAACGGATGATAGAATCCCAACCAAGGAGAGAGTAGCAACCAAGTAGAATCCCAAAGGGAGAGACCTAGCACTACTAGAATCCTTGATGGGGAGAGACCAAACACTTGAGGAGGGCCTTGGCAACTTGGAGACAAACACCGAACTCTAAGGTCTTGTACAACTCATAGATTAACTATATAGAGGGGTTACCATCTTGGGTTAGGCATAATCCTTCATTCATCATCAACTCCAACTAAATCTGACCCACAAGGGGGCTATTTATAGTACTAGGGGCGAAGGGGTAGGTATGAGGGAATATTCTAGGCACCAAACCCTTCATAGTGCATAGACTGGTGGTTCCGACGATAAGTCCAGCGTCGCCGGAATTATTGGCGCCGGTTATTCCGGTGAGCTACGAGAAGGGTTTACATAAGGTGGTTTCGGCGAGGAGGTCGGTTCGTTCGTCGGGAGTTCCGGCGGGGCTTCCGGTTCGCCGGTCTTGGCACCGGAAGTCGTGGATTCTGGCGGCATCGGACCTGGCGCCGGAAACCTTCTTTTGTCTTCTCTTCCATGCTTCTTTCTTGGGTGTCTTGGTTTCTGGGGTCTTCTTGTCGTCTCCTCTTGGTGTCATGGTCATGGGCCTGGTCATAGCATTGGCACTTATCTCAAATAGGATCCCATTCACATGATAACCAAAGGAGGGCAAGATATGAAACGAATTCATCTTTGTGGGTTTGGTTGGTGTAGTATGATGTGAACCAATGGTGAATGCCATGTGTTGGGATGCACCACTTTAAGTAACCACTGAATGCACTGCACATTTGTATAACAACAACAAACATATATACCTTCACTGAGAACACAGTTGCTTACACAGCCATGCAATTATTGAGGTGTTAGTGCCACCGAGCTCAGGTGAGGCTATAAATAGTCATAGATTTCAGACTCAAGAGCTCATAACTCACAACTTAACATATACTAGAAACGCGCACACTGGTAGTGAGAGAAAGAGATCTAAGATTTGAGATCATCATTGTAGCATAGACTCTCCCGATTCTCTATAACGGCACTAAACCGGTGCTATAGTAGGCTATTTTTTTCATTGGCACATATACATCATGTCCACATAAAAAGCCTAAAAAATTCCAAGCTAAACATACCTCAAAAAATGCCATCCTTATGAGCTACTTGAGTGCCACAGGAATTCCCATGTGGGTCCAGGCTTCGGGCTTGGTCGTATACCTGCTGACCTACCAATTATATTTCGTGGAAAGACCATATGGCTCTGTACATTGCCTAGAGAAACATCACGCCGGGCCAAACCGTTCGATATTTTGGGGGCCTGTTTATACCCTTAGTTCCCAAAGCTTGGGTCACCATTTTCGCACACCTCATCCACGCAATTTGCATTCCATGTGAGGGAAAACAAGATGAGATCCAGATCCAAGGTTCTAGAAAGCCGATTCATCATCCCCGAGCCTCTTAGTTCTTCATCGATCTTGTTTTTCTTCGAATTGTGTAGACTCCTAGAAGGTTAGAGTCGTCGGGAAGCATCGGTTTGTTAAGGTTCGAAGATGGCCTCAAGATCTACCAATAGTGTAAGATCTCATACTTGGGTTTTTGAGCTCATGTAGAAGAATAGAGATCCAAAAGATCATTTTTAGATAACAGCTCCAAAAGATTGTTGTGTGCTTAATTACTTTGCCACGGGCTTCTCCAATGGAGATTAGAGTCCTGTAATGATTTGAATTTCAGGATACATCTTGTATTTGCCCACTTTAGCTATTTTTTTTATCATCTCCTGTTAATTGCTTTTAGTTTACATCTAGCATGTTTCTCTTATTAATCTCGCTTTGAGGCCTCATCTTGCTTTCTACTCGACATCTTTTTATCCGTCACACCTTATAACAAGAAAACATGTTGTACGTCGAGAGGCAAAATGTGCTAATTAAGGGCATCGATCAGCGAGTACATCGATGGATCGATCATATTCATACCTAGCTAGTAACTAATTAACCAGATCCAAGACAAACGACACGGTACGACGACATTCTTTGATATGCTTCAGTTTCCCTCTCCGCTACTCCCTCCACTAGGCACTGGCGAGCCGCTAATTAAGCTTGCAATCCTTAACAACGGTCATTGTTCCCTTTATCCAAAGCTAGCGACGAACACGCACGCACGCACACACGACAACCTTGACTCTGCATGATCCATGCAGATGGTTAAAATCCACGGATGGATATGGATGGACCGGTTAAATTAATCTAGGTGTGAGGGCCGCCGTGGTGCTGGTCCGGCGGCGTCCTGGCGCGGGAGACCCAGAGGGAGCTGAGCGCGCGGAGGCGGTGGAAGTAGTCGGCCATGGCCAGCAGCGACCGCGCCATCTGCCGCGTCGTCAGCACCTGGTGCAGCCGGTGCAGCGTCTGCTGCCTCAGGTTCTCCGCCTGCATACACACAAATCCACATCCAGGCAACGACCATTAGTTCATTATCCTCCATCATATACACGCACCAGATAAATGGGCCGGTGAAGGGCGGCATAAACAACGCATGCAAATGCACCATCGAGCCACACCTACTATGCATACCCAACATGGAAACTAAAGTTCAGTGAACAGATTAAACCTGCATCTTAATTAAACAAGTCCTAGATCATGTTTGTTAGAGCCTGAATTATAATTCTATATAGTCAGCCACGCGTGTTGAACGATCCTACTACCTCTCATCTGTCCATTTTTGGGATGGCGACAGCCGGGCGCTTTTCAAAGTTCAGAACCTAATCCACACATACATGCATCTAGACTGTCACTATTAGCTAGCCGCCTATATATGCCTTATTCCAACTTGATCGACTTTGCTGATAATTCTGTTTAGCTAATCAAACGCGGCCGGTGTCGATCTCAATTAGGTGAACCAATATCCATTGCACCCTATCAACTAGCGAATAGTTTATCTCTATATATATTAGTCGCAGCTCTAACCGAACCACTACAGTGACAGAAAATACAATCTACTAATTCTCATGAAAGAAGGAAAACTACTAGTAATGTGTTTGGTTACTGCTGCTGACCTGTCTGACGAAGCCTTCGAGCGTGGAGAGCTTGTGGATGGCGAGGCCCATCTGTCCCATGTAGTTGGCGACGTTGGGGGTGCAGCTGAGGGCGTCGGAGATGACGGTGTCGGAGAGGGACTGGTAGAGCGCGTCGAGGCCCTGGCTGAGCGCCTCCTCCGTCTCCAGCGCCGACTGCTGCAGCCCGTACACCCCCACGATCTGCTGCTCCGTCAGCGGCTCCACGTGCCCAAGCAGCATCTGCATTCATATATTCAGTCAGTCAGCAAATCGATCCACCCATTACAGAGCACAGCAGCACAGTTTATTATGAGTAGTGCAAAATTAGTCGATGAAATATATATGGGCGTTGCCACAAGTAGGAGGGGGACAGGAGCGGGGCGCCGCTCGCCTCCCCATTCAATACTGCCCCGTCCAGGACGTGTCGCTTGCATGCACGCGCGCGGCCAGGGCCAGCCATCGATCGCGATCGCGATCATCCGGCGCGTGCGGCACGGAGACGGCGGAGCATGCCTGCACTGGCACTGACACTGCTCGATCGACGGAGATCGAGGGATGGCTGGGCTGGCTATCCGCCCGCAGCTAGCTATTCAATGCGCGCGGCGGGAAGGAATCGCCCGGCCAGCCCGGATTCATGGGAGCTTCCCCCTACCCCTCCCAGCTACCCCGAGAGGGTTTCCTGCGGGCTCGCGTCACCCGGCGCCGAAATGCGCATGATGATATGGGCGAATTTACCAAACTGACTCGGACTTGAATGCCGCGAGAAGTGCATGGGCCGGCGACACTTCCGACCGGATGGGAGTATGTAGTTAGTCCTTTCCCAGTGTAGCAACGTACCACTACCAAATTTGAGATGTGTGGTGCATGTGGAGGATTTGGGTTTGATGATCCATGTCGCAATCTTGTGACAAGGTGCTAATTAATGCATGGTGTGCTAAAAAGATGAAAAAACCTGTCTGACTGTACTTTTCAACTGGGGAGATGAGATTTTCTTTATGAAAAATGAGTCATCTGAGAGAATTAGCACCATAAAGAACATGCACATATCTGTACTACCTCCGCGTGATGTCAAAGTTCTCTATCTTTGACCATTAATCAATAATAAGTTCTTCTAATTTATGAGATGAAGTTATACTACTTCCTCCTATCCATATTACTTGTCACTAAAATACTCCTTCCGTCACGGTTTGGAGTAGATGTATCTAGACATGTTTTAGTGCTAGATACATCCATTTCAATGATAGGTAATATGGATCGGAGGGAGTATTAGATTTTTAATAAAAACAGTTTCAGAAACAAAATGTATCCACTTGCATATTCATAAAAACATTACTAGTCAAAGTGACCGCACCTAAAATGTCAAAATGAACCGCCAAATTTGCTCATTAATTAGGGTATGTTGAAACAGAGGTAGTAGTAATACCTAGGGAAGTTTTTTTTTCTGAGCCATGGTGTACGTACACTCACTTTTATTTTAGACATTCCTAAATTACCAAAAATTATGAAAAATGATCTAAACATTGTAGTACTTAAAGTATGTCCACTCATATGTTTCACTCATATTTTTTCCATATGAGAGAAACTAAAATAAAAAAACTCATCTATTTTTTATATTAATCCATGTTTGCTGCCATTTGTTTTTCTATAGGCCACATACTAAACATTTAGTTTCTTTCTTTTTCATGTGACATTAAATTATTTACTTGCATATTCACAAGAATATTACCATTCAAAGTGACCGCATGATGTCTGTCTCTCTTGTAGCTGATAAAATGCGATTCCCCTCCCCTATCGAGCCCCCTCTCAAAAGTGTATACCGTCATCCCCTTTTAATAGTAGTAATACCTAGGAAAGTTTTTTTCCAAGCCATGGTGTACGTGCACTCACTCTTATTTTAGACATTCCTAAAGTACCAAATGTTCTTAAATATAATCTAACATTCTAAGTACTTAAAGTATGCCCAGTCGTATATTTTTCCATAAGGGAGAAACAAAAATAAGAAATTACTTCAATTTTTATATTAATCCATGCTTGATTCCATTTGTTTTTGTTCTACACATACTAAATATTTTAGTTTCTTTCTTTTTCATATGGCCTTGAATAATGTTGTACTCTACTCATGATTTCCTAAAGTTGTGGGTGTGCACCTACACGGCAACAGTACGCCGAGAACAATCAGAATTTACCCTAACACACGTAAATTGGCCAGCACAATAAAGTTCAAACCTTTGCCTTTTTTCCCCTTAAAACACGAAATATATTTTAGAGGAGCACTATTCCAATTCAGGTACACACGTATATACATTTCTAGTAATTATTTTCTTGTGGCTATACATCGACGGAATAAATCCCTTTGTTACCTGGAATAACCCCTTTACTTAATGAAATCTACATTTCATAGATGGTGTCCAGAATAAAAAAAGAAGTTTTTTTGCACTAGCAAATTTGCGTTAAACATCTTTTTCAAGCTTTCAGAAGAGACATATATATACCCAATTCCTTAATTTCATTGTTTTCTACTGGTTCTTTATTAGTTTTGGAAGTCAAAAATCACGACATAATGTTAGGCAGGAGAACCATAGCTTGTCACGTTTATCTCTACTTGATTGACGACGTGGCAAGTTGATTGAGGCCGATGGAGACTGATGACGTGGTGAGTGCGTCCGGCATCTAGGGCAGCTAGCTAGGGCAAATCTGAAGAACGCGATCTGAATCTAAACGTCCGTACCTTGATGACCTCGGAGGGCCGGAATCCGCCGAGCCAGAGGAAGCATCGCTCGGCGGGGCTCCTCCAGACGCCGGAGATGAGGTGGAAGACGTCGCCCTTGATGACGGCGTCCTTGATGGCGAGCACCTCGTCGTGGTGCGCCAGGCAGCTCTCCACGTACATCTGCAGCTCCCCCTCCGGCAGCTGCTGCTGCAGCGCCGCCCGCAGCTCGTACATCAGCCGCGAGTGCTCCTCCTGCCACCGCCCGTACTCCACGTCGAACATCGCCGCCTCTGGCAATTCAAGGTATACATCACCATCAGCAACATGCACAACTTGCATGTGAATTACCCATGGATTATGGAGATCAGGAGATGGATATGGATGGGTACCTGAGCTAAGGCCGTCGATGCCGCCTAGCCCTTTTCCAGTGAGGCCTTGCTCGGCGAGGAGGTTGCTGCCTGGGTAGAAGACTCCCTACACAGCCATGAATGTGCAAGGAAATTGGAAAGGAAAATGAGAGATCAATAATTATTTGTGAGAAAGCTTTAATAATGTTCTTGCAGTTAAATTGCTTGCTGATGCAGAAATACTACCTGAGCTCTTGCGCTGTGGAGCTCTTGCTCGATCTGAGCTAGCCTGATCCTGCTCGACTCCAGCTGCTGGATATAAGCCTAAAAATACCACATCCAAGAAAAAAAATCATGAATCAACGCTGTGGAGTACGTGAGGGCACTGATCCAACATTCAGATAAGAATTCCTTCTCAGTTGTTGCTTTTCCCCCCCATCCACTTGCTTCTTGCCATTTATGTAAATGTGAACTGTTGCTTCACTCACCTTCTTCCTGAGCCTGCTCTTCCTTGCCGCCTCCCTGTTCTGGGCTAGCCTTCTCAGCGTCTGCGTTTTGTCAACCACCAAAATGTCAGCAGCTAGCTAGCGAGCACAGCATATATTTAGTTTTTGATAAATACTTGGTGAAGATTAATTAACATGAGAATTCAGTTACTTTTGGGTCGCGTTCACCGGTGGATAAAGCCCTCTTGTGTTCCTTCTGCAACCAGGAATCAAGAGAAAACACAGATTCAGTCAACTAAACCAAGAGAATAACCAACAATTAGGTGGATAATTCAGCAGTGCGTGCATTGGGGGCAGCTTAGCTACGCAGGCAGGTTGGTTAATTAGGTGGTGAACTAAACTAACTGCTCTCGCGCACTGACGACTAACCTTGGTCACCGGCTTGACATCCTTGCTGACCCCAGCAGCAGCATGGTCAGCAGCGAAGACGGGTTGTTGTTGGTGCTGCAGGTGGTGTTGGTGGTGGTGATGGTGATCCTGCTGCTGCAGCTGCTGTCTCCTGCTCCCGGCTGCCAGCTCCTCCATGGCCGCGGCAGCCGCCTGGTGCTGGTGGTGGTGGTGATGGTGATCCGGTGACGACCTGGTGGGCATCTTGGATCCCACGGGCGCTGGCGAGAGCACTAGACTGATCTCCCCCTACCAAATCACACATCACAACCATGTTAAATCGAACAACAATCAGACAGCATTAGCAACAGATTAAACCAAGCATGAGCTAGTTGGTGTGTACCTTGGGTGACGGCTCCACATGCATCGGCTGGGAAGGGAAGATGTTGAGGGTCTCTGCATCCATGAACCAAGACAGCAGAAGGGATGAGCGCCTGATTGAGCTGATGGAACCGAGAGGCTCGCGTAGATATACACACACAGGACAGTACAGCTAGCTAGTGGACTGAAGCTCTGTGGGGATGTTGTCTCATGCAGACGGGAACAAAATAGCCATGGCAGGACGCGTACAGGCTAGCAGCAGTAGGAGCTGTGGCCTGGGGCTGGGAAGACACGAGAAAGCTGGGAGGTACGGGAAGATACGCGCGCGGCAGTGGATGCACACACACAGCATAGGCATGCTCCTGCCTGCCTGTGCCCGAACCGGAGTGGATAGGAGGATCGGGTCAAACAAACAGACGCATGCAGCTCGAGCAGGCAAGGCGCCAAGCCAGCCATTGCAGGCGTGGCTGTAGGCTGTACTGTACTAGTGGAGGGCGGAGGAGGGAGAGATCAAAGATCATCCCCTCTGCGTGCATGTACGTCCTCCTGCCGCGGCCACATGCTGGATCGCCAGGGAAATCATTGAGCAGGTTGTTACATGTCACAGTCCGACCGCCAAAAGGTAGCTAGCTAGCTATAGAGAGGCTGGGAGAGAGAGCGTGTGAGAGTGTTTTGTTGGGTTCTCTCCATGGACGGACGGACGACGACTTTGAGCAAGCAGCCGGTGTTGTCGATCGATTCCATGGTCCTCTCCGACGGCAGGGGCAGGGTACTGAAGATTTGCAGCAGGCAGAGATCCTGGTCAAAACGTACGTAGGACCTGCTGCAGCCTGAGAATCTGCTGGCTAGCTAGCTAATAGCTGCAGTCTGCAGAGACGATCGTTTCCTCGCTCCGGAAAAAGATGCGCCTTTCTGCATGCACCGGATCAGTGCTAGGATACATCTCTGTCTCTACTCTCTACTCCTCCTCCTCTTCCTATAGTATGTGCCAAATGACACTCCTGTATCTGACCCTACGCTACACTTCCATTAATTACCACTCCAAGACCAAGCTACTACTAGCAGTCAGTAAACGCATAAAAGACCAAGAAACTTTAACTGACACTTTATGGAGCACAATGGTAACCTGCATTTGACCCCCAAATAACTGGAAAACGACATTGCGCTAGTAATATGCAAGATACACGGAATTATTAATTGCACGAGATTAATTACTTTGACCGGCTCTTTTGTAAGGCACTTACGGCGTTGCTCATGCTGCTGCGTGGAGGCATGCTGGCTGCCGTGGCCGTGGCCATGGTCGAGGTACATGAACAAGGCCTGGTCCAGCTCTCCCAGCTGGTCATACGCCCCCGATGCCTCCTTGCTGCTCCTGCTTGTGCAACCAAATTGATGAGTAAAAATTTGAAGCATGCACGGGGTTCGAGGAACCACACATCATCATGAAATCATGCTGCCCTAGCTACTAAGCCTATGTATGTGTGATGTGCTATTATTGTTTATCGTCTGGTCCAACCTCTCCGGTCCTCTCCTCTGCTCTGCCTGCAGGGAGTGGGAACAGGAGGATATTGTGGAATCTTCTCTAGGAACTAGCAGTAGGGGCAGGCATTTATTTTGGTAACCCAGGAAATATGGCTAGTTCTCGAAATTTCATGTGTGCAAGATATGCTCACTGAAAAGATGTAATCATGCATGGACCGGTATATACTGCTCATGTCCTACTCCATGTAGTACTAGTAGTCTACTAGTATAATATTACTATGCCTAATTAATTATGAGTGTTCTTGGTGTCCTTCATAAAACAATGAGTCTGCCTCTAATATTCAAAGGGGGAGACTAGTGAGTTGTTAATTTCCCCAACAATTCAACTATCTGAACCAAGCGATGAAGACAAAACAATTCAACAACTATCTAGCTCAAAACATCAGAACACAATAATTCAATTATATATCTGCCGAGTGCTATAAAAAAGAAATTGACAATTTTGAGCCCAAACTTTTCTCATCATCTGCAATTTCTCTTCTCGGAGTAAAAGACAAAGAAATAAAGAAGCACAAAATTGTGGAAGTACTTCGATTTGTCAATTCATGACCATACCTAATCTAAGAATCACTTGACTTTCCAAAAGTCTCGACCAGCAAGTAAAGGAGAAATCATCAACGTATATGAAGAATTCAGTAAAGAAGCCTTGTCTTTCTATCAGCTAATATCATGTTGATCAAAAAGAAAGAAGCTAAGAAAGGCAAGATCGATCATGAAAACACACAAATCATGGAAAGAAACAAGAATCAAACAAAACAAGTCTTGTAATCCAATCGAACTCGTCCTGGGACTCAGGGTCAATTCGACGGATCAAGAACATCAGAGCGGACATGCTGCAAACAATTAAGCAGGAAAATCAGAATTGAATAGAATTCAGTTGAGAGCCGCACATGAAGCTCGCAGCAGCCGCGTGCATGGAGGAGGAGGAAGACGAGGAAGGAGGCGCAGCATGGTGATGTTGGTGGTGATGGGGGTTCATCCCAAAGGAGATGTTCATCTCCTGATGCTGATGTTGCTGCTGCCTGATGATCTCCTCCTCCTGCTGCTGCTGATGCTGATGCTGTCCCTGGCTGCCTGCGCTCATCATCTCCAGGGAGACACGCAGACACACCGACCGACGAGACGACACAGGGTCTGTAGCTTCCCCTCCCCCCTCTCTCTCTGTCACCGTCTACGTATGTATATCTAGGGAGACCTAAATACAGTTTGACTCTAGGAGGGCCGGGCTAGCTGCCAAGGCACCACCTCTATCTATCTAGCTATCTTCTCCACACCAGCAAGCTACCCGGGCCGGCTGGCCGCATGAACCTCGATCGGCCGCGCCGATCTATCTCTCTATCCAGGAGACCCTAGCTCGTGATGGCGCCTTGGAACCTAGCTAGTGCTTGCTAACAAACCACTACCAGTTCCCCTCCCCTTCCCCCTTCGCCTCTAGCTAATGATGTTCTTGTCTATATGTATCTCTCTCTCTTGCTGCGTGTAGGTCTATGGGTTCCAGAAGGGCTGAGAGGCCATTAATGGCGAAACAGACTTTCTGTTTGGCTCCATGCCCTCTTGCAACTAATGGCGCGCTTACAAACAGCCGACTTTTTCTCCACCTCTTCCTCCCCGTTTCTTTGCTTGCTTTAACCCCTCTCTCTCTCTAGTCTCTCGGTAAGGGGGCAGGTGAAGCACAACTGCACAATACGTTGCCACTTTTGATTTTTCTTTTTTGTTTCTCCCTGTTTTTGCACCGAAATCCTTTCCTTTCCTCCATTTTGGTACACCTCTCTCCAAATGACATGTTAGCAGAAATTTGATGCTTCTCTGATAACAAATAGAGTGTGTTTAAAACCTCTACTTCGAATGCTGATTCGTCGTTTCCCTATCCGAATTTTAACCTCCATTTTTGAATATCATATAACTTTGGGATGAAAACGGCTTGCAGATATTATGCCAGTGCCTTCTGTCAGCGACATGGTTACCATGGTTACCACCATTATCGACGATATCTCCTTCCGGTTAATCTTTGTTCATGGTACCGCCGAGTACAATCGCAAGGATGATTGCTTGGTGAAGCTAATCACTCAAAAGCTACCGACATGACAATACTGGATTGTACTGGTGGATTTTAACAAAATTTAGATGGCCCGTGCCAACATCAACTTGACTTGGATAGAATTGTAGCTGCCTTGCACGCATGTGAGCTAAAAGAGATGCATTTACAAAATATAAGATCAATTATGTCAACCAAGCATCAAAACCTAGCGATGAGCAAGATTGACAGTGTCTTGTGTGCAAGGAGGAAAATGACCTTCCTGATGTAGCCCGGCATATGGTTATCACCATGACACCCATTGAACCAAGCACTTCAACTCACGCCACTCCAACAAACAAGCCCAAGGTTAATTCTTTTCATCGCTTGTCCCCCGTTAGTCTCCGTTTAAATGGAATGCTACTTGAGAACAATGTCGATGATGTTGCTAAGTATACACCCATGATCATGATGCCAAGAGAAGATGCAAAGGATGCCGAAGGGGCCAAGACAACCAAGCATGAAATATGGAAGAGGAGAAAGAAGAGGAATGCTTAGACTACACCGGAGTCTTTGGCCTAGTGAATTCCACTCGATAACCTGCTGTGTGTTTTCCTCATATCGCAATCTAGAGACTACCCCGAAGTCTCCGGCTCAGAAGCTCCATACCCAAGTCTCTAGACTTCACTGCACTGCACGCATGAAGCTTGTTGGTCCTTGGCCCATGTAACGTCTCAAACTATGTTTTGTGCCTAAACTACCTCTGTTTTAGTGGCCGACCTATATATATGAAGTGACCCGACCTGGTAGGGGTCCAAGTCTTTGTGCTATTTAGTGCTAGTCCCTAGATCGAATCGCTAGCACACGCACAGTTTAAAATGTAATATCCCGAAACAAAGGTCATAATTCTATACATCGAACAATCTAGAATATAACATAGTCTGATACAAGTTGCAGAGCATAAGGGCTAGCTCCTCATAAAAAAAGTTCAACAGCGAACGACTAATAAAATATAAGGACCTCCATTCAAATGCCACAGACATAGAATGCTGAGTGGAGACTCGTGACCCGAACATATTTAGAGTAACCTACAACATGGAACTTTGTAGCTACGAGTGGTCAATATATTGAATGTATTGGCAAGTGTCACTAAAGGGATATGAGAATCCAACAAGGAAAAATCAATCAACACTTCTTATTTACTCATTTGTGGGTTAAGTACAAAGCCACCTACCAAATCACTCCTCAATCCACTACTCCTCAAGGGTCAAGCTCAGCATATCAGTAAGTCAGACTCCACGCCCCTACCATGATACGTGTCCATCCCCTCCTATTATCAACATGTCAGTAAGTCATACCGTAGCCCTTACCATGCATTCCATCCCATGACTCAGTTCAACATGTCAGTAAGTCAAACTCCATGTCCTTACCATGCCACACAATCCACTCACTCAGCTCAGCATATCAGTAAGACAGACTTCACGCCCTTACACTAGTAGAAAAAAGGTCTTCGGTTCGATCTAGAGTCTAACACTAGTCTCGATTTGTTCCGGACCGGGACTAGTATGAGCACTAGTCCCGGTTCGTACCGTTGTTGGTGGCTAGGAGCCCGAGGAAACTCTAGTCCCGGGTCGTTTCAGGCCTTTAGTCCCGAGTCGTGATACGGCCCGGGACTAAAGGGGTTCGGGCACGGGCAACACCCTTTAGTCCCGGGTCGTGATACGGCCCGGGACTAAAGGGGTGCGGGCCCTGGCAGGAAAACTTAAATTGACTATAACTTTTGCGTACGATATCGGAAAAAAATGTACAACCTATCAAAATGTGTGGAAAAAATTGTTAATTCGATTTCAACAGCCTTAGGGCGTAACAAACCGAGACTAGAGATATGGGCCTTTAGTCCCGATTTCACAGTCCCGGGTGTAAAATCGGGACTAAAGGCCCTTACAAACCGGGACTATAGGCCCTTTTTCTACTAGTGTTACCATTCCATGCCATCCTAGAAAATCACCTCCTCCATTCTTCCCAGTCACTTCACTCACTATGTCTAACCAATCTCACTGTCCCACTAAGTCAAGGTCTTACCCCGGGTTTTCGCCCACATCTCTAAGTTGGCATAGCCAAATCAATTCCCATCACAAACATTGGTCACACAACAAAATAAGTTGAATATCCATATGTCTATCCTATCCAAGTTTCATAGTGTACCGATGACTGCAAGTGCATAGATCAGTTATAGTTATTTTTGAAATAAAGATATCGATCCCACAGGGAGCAGGAGTCTGAAGTCTAAGAATTCTTGAAATAAATACTGAAACTAGAAATGCTAAATAAAGTTCTAAGTGACAAGATAAAATGTGAGTATTGCGTATAAAGGTGTTTTGGGGGTTTTGGTATAAGAGAACAATGAGTGAAGTAAATAAAACTGAATACAGAAAATAAATATCGCGTATGTAAAAGAGATTTGAAACTTCAGTGGGAAAAAGCGTTCTTGGGGATTAACGGATTCACCACTAGCATTATAAAGGGTTAAGGTAAATATTATTATCATGAAGATTCTCAACTATGTATGTGTGGAAGGAACTCTGTATTTCGACAAAGAGGCAGCAACCACTGCTCAAATCAACCTCATAATCACAAAAGACAACAATCAACATCAATTGAATTACTGTGCTATTAAGGGACATAATCCTGCATGACGTATCCCATGGCATGGATAGTGTTTTGTAAGTTTTTTCGATTCCCAAGTTGATACATAAGGAGTGCCAACAGATTTATAGTCACTATAAGTGCTAACATCCCTCCGTCTACCAACAAGTAGTTTCCTATATCAAGTCCCCACAAGAGGCAAATATTGAGAGGTCGACTTCTCCCAACATCAAGATGTAGACAATCTAACACATGGTCAGAACGATGAATATCATAATAAACTTTATATTATTTCAATCTTATGCTAGGGTTTCTCCATCTCCCCAAGAACTAATGATCTACTCAGACATGGAGGCAATCAACATCATGGCAAAAGTAATGGAATCTATCATAGATGAATAGTACTTGTATAAATCCACAACGAGTACAGGAATTACAACAAGATCTAGACAAGATGTAGATGCGATGGATGGAGATGATGGTGATGCAGCGGTTGATGATGAAGATCGATACCTTAGACTCCCGGATCTGCGTAGGGCAAATATGGATCCCCGGTGGATGAGTTCCCCCTCCAGATGCCTTATGGAGGTTAGGTTTCGGCGATTTTTGGGTGTTCTGTATGTCGTCTTCCCGATCTAGTTGCACGGGGTGAAACTATTTGAGGAGGCGGTGTAGGCGCCAACTATACGACCGAAAAACTTTTCCTGCTGTATAGTTGGTCGTTAAATCTTCCGTATGCCTCAATTGCTTCAGGTTTTATTCTGGTGTTATTAATATTTCCCAAATAAGCAATTTACATCGTTTTTGGCTCCTTTTCACTCTAATATAACTGGTCCAAGAATTGTGTCCATCGGATCCATCATTTGTCCTGATCCTGGTGAAAATAAACATAAAAAGTGCGTGCGAATGCCGTAAAATACCAAGATCCTACATCTACAATGCAAAATAATAATCTAAAACATGATGCAAATATGCACTCATCAACTTCCCCAAGCTTAGACTCTTGCTCGTCCCGAGCCAGTTTAGCTTAATGGATGTGATCCTCATGTTCATGAAGCTGAGTCGATAAAATAAATGAGGCAATTGCAGCATGTGTTTATCATAAAAGGATATATATAAATAAGTTCATGAATAGTTGCTTACTCGAACCATCTGAATAATATTAGCAGGCTTCCACACCTTAGCAATTAACAGTTCACAGAGGATTATTATCAACATGATGTAAAAGTATTCGGTTCAACCGAATGAGTTAGTGAGGTAGTCCCAAGTGTTTTTAGGATTAACATATTCAATTGGGATTCAAAATCTCAAATGTCTCTTTGTCTTACTACAATATAGTGGTATATGCCTATTTGCTCTTTGCACATTCGCTCTTTTTCTTCATCTTTATTTTTCTTATTTTTCTATATATATTTATGCTCACACTTTTGTTTAAGTGTTGTGCAAAGGATCTAGCCATGTATTTCACTTCATGTAGGAATTTTAAAGTTTAACGATCTCAATTATCAAATTCCAAATATATATGAAGCATCTTTATAACTTGAGTATTCTACCTCAAACTTGTTCTCACTCTATTTGATAGCACTTATAATTTCTCCTTTGTTCAAGGTTTTTATTTTTTATCTTAATTAATTAGATATTTTCTCCTTTTTGTAAATCAAACCATTGACCTACAACATATTTATCAAATTATCCTTGTATGTTCCGTTAATACCAATGGTGTGGATGACTCCTATTGCTATCATCAAGTACAAGTAAAATCATACTCAAGTCATTCATATATCCAATAAGACAAAGTCAAACTCAATAATGCTCCATATATTATAATAAACTCAGAATTTCATAAGAGGGATCAACTATTTGAAGGGAATTCTAATGATGCAAACTTTATTTACGAGCTTGAACTAATGCAAAATTAGAATAGAAATAAAAAACTTGTAAGATAGATTATAAGGTCTTAAAGATCTCCCCAATCTTGGAATCAAGCCAGGCGGGATCAAATAATGCCTCGCGATTATTTGATACCGTGTTTTATTGAAGGTCACTTTGGCGCCATGGCATGTAGAACCGCGGTGGGTAGCTTCTTGTTGGTGTCTTCCAGAGCAGTGATGCAGCTGTAGCACCTGCGTAAATTAGATTACAGAGTGTCCATCCTATCTGCGAGCTTAGTCACCATCGGGAGAAGATCATCCTTCTCCTCTATCTCCTTGAGGCGGTGACGGACTTCAACGTGATGGAGTAGCTCCTGCTTCTGATATATCTCTAGTTCCCGCACGCGATCTTTTGTCATGGGGACAACTTCTTCTTCCTCATACATTATTGATGGATCGGGGAAGTAAAAGCTGATCCTCCACTCCTCCTGAGGCTTCACCCTCATACGAGCGCCAGTGGTGTCGTGGTGGTGGCACGGCAGATGCCATGGGTAGGCTAAAGTATGGGGCCAATGGATGCTAGTGGGATCTGGGGAGGGAAGATGCAACTGTCTTTACACTCAAGCTGCCAAAGTGATGAACTTTATTTCTCTCTCGATGTGTTACAAGTGCTCCTAGAGCTGTTTACAGGGGAACTATGTGAATCTCCCCAGCCTAACGTTGCTCAAAAGACTCTCTCCCTTTCCTCGTGGTCAGACCTCCCTTATAAAGGGGTGCCTTGGGTGTCCTTAGGGTGACGGGCAAGCATATTCGAGAATATGCTTGTCCCAAAGTGGTAATCGCGGCCTCCTTTCCTGTCTCCTTCCAATGACGGCAAAGTTCCAGCCCCCCTGCGTGCCTCGGGATCCAGACTGTCACCTCCGTGACCTCCTTCGCCCCTCGTCCTGCGCCTCCTTGTCTCTTGCGCTTGGCCTGTTCAGATTCCTTTTAGCTGCAGCTATGGTTTGACCCTAAGCTTCTCCTTCTCCTGCAAGCTTCGTATAACTCGGCCTTACCTTATGTTATTATTTCGTTCCTCACCTGCATGAAGATCATTTGTGTAACCCGGTGAGTTTCTCATTAACTCGGCCGGTAACCACCTTATACCTATCGTGAGCTTCTTGCCTCCGTTCATCGGCCGACATATACATGATTCGCCGACCTAGGCCGTAGTTTCGGCAATCGACGGGACAGATCTGCCTCTTTCCCGTCTCGACCTACCCGAGGTTAACCCCGACATTAGTCCCCGGCTGGTGTGGCCACAATTACTTTGGCCGGGTTATATCAGCTTCAACACCTTCTTTTAGTCTTGTTTCCGTGCTTCGGCCTTGTCCGAGGTCCTCTCGCTCCTTCCATCATACGCTAAGTCCCACGTGTCACCCCATCATTGCTTTTCTAGTTTTTAGGTCCTTTTATAATACTTACTGACAAGCTACAAGAACCACAGTACTGCGCCGCCGCCACGACGCCTCGTGAGCCGCTCCGCTTGGGATTGTAACTACTTTTCTGTTTCTGTGGCCTCTGGTGTGGCTCCATTCACCGTCGCGCGTTCGTGCTACTCCACGATCTACGCGGGTAACTGCCACACCCACGATCCCACTCCCTTGTTCATTGCTTTGTCTATAAAGTGGGGAAATGCGCCCTTCAGGGTTCATCTTTCCCATTACCGTTCGCGTCTGCTCTCCTTCTTCCTTTCGCCTGTGTGTTTCCTTGCCGCTCCGCCGCCGCTCACCAGCCAGAGTTTCCGCCGGCGAGGATTCTACCGCGCCGTTCGGCCCTTCCTTGCCCGCGTTCTACGGCTGTGGCCCCGCCGCCGGTGAGTTCTCTCTGGCCATCTCGCCCTAGATCGATCCGCACTGTTTTCGCGCTCCGTCGACGGTTTCTCCTCTTCTCGCCATTGTTTTCGTGCTAAGCTCCGACGGGGCCCTGTAGCTCTAAGCTCTCCTCCGCCGCCAGTTTTTCCTCCGGCGATCTCTCCGGCGGACCTATGTCTAGTTCGTTCAGCGGTGCTCTAGTTGAGGACGATGACGCTGGCTCCGGGCCCGAGCGTGGATCGTGGCAGGGCTCTTCAGTTACACGCCGCGAGATTGAGTGGCTCCTCCGAACTCGTCGGATTCCTGCCGAGGTTTCCTGTCGTCTACCCGGCAGCGAATCCTCTCCAGTTCTCAGAGAAGGCGAATATGTGGTTTTCATGTCCCACTTCGCCCGCGGCTTTGGTCTCCCTCTTAGCGATTTTGCTAGAGAATTTCTTGATTACTTCGGCCTTCAGCCGCATCACCTTCCCGCGAACGCCATAGCTTCTCTTTCCGCTTTCATCTCAGCTTCGGAGGGTTACTTCGGCCTGTGGCCATCAGTACATGTCTGGTCGAAATTCTTCCAGATTCGCTCCAACGTCGTTCCCGATAAATCTCTGCATCCTTCCGAGAAGTTGCTCACCCAATGTGGGGCGGCATCCATCACACCTCGGAGGCAATCCGTGTTCCCCCGTGTTACCGGGTTGGAGTCGTGTAAGAAATGGCACAAGTCGTTCTTCTACGTCAAGAACAGAGGGGCGGAAGACAAGATTCGGCTCCCCCATTCTCAATTGGCCCACCTTCCAAAGTGAACTGGCTCTATAATCCGAAGAAGACTCATGCCCTGGCCGAGGCCTTCGAGATTCGGCTGAAGGAGTTGATTCGGGCCGGGTTATGCGGAGAAGACCTGATGGCAACTTTTATTAGTAGCGGATCTGCCCCTTCCAACAAAGGTCCCACAAGTGCTACATGAGTGGTCCCTGGACCCTAACCGAGTCTCGACCGTGGAGTTGGACAACTACCTTATCCGTAAGCGCTCGAGCTATTTTCAAGACGGAGATGCACGATGATTGGACACGGGGTTGAAACCGTTCACCCGCGACAATCCGCCTCCCGAGGTAAGCCCAATCTTCATCACCCTATTTTTCCTCAGTTTTAGAGTCTGGTTTTCATGATTTTCTCTCCTGTCATGCAGAGGTTATTTGAACAAAAAGACGAGGATGCAAGTTCTGCAGCTCCCGCCCGCAGATAGGAGTACCGGATCTTGGCGAGCGGACTCGAGGAGTTCGTCCTAAGTAAGATCCCGCTCCTTTCGAGCTCGCGGCAAAACCTCGGTAGCGGGAGGAGGAAGGTGATTGACGAGGTCCAAATTCTTGAGGTAGTTGCCGCCATGCCTATTTCTTATGCATTTCCGCCGCTTTCCAGCTAATCCGGCCGGCCAGGTTCATGACGCGAACCTATTGCTTCGGCCTCCGTTACCTCGGGAAACGCGGGCTCCGCTTGATGCCTCGGATGCGGTTCCTAAGAAGCGAGTAAAGAAATCCTCGAATCCTCCCAGCGCAAGACTATGCCCGGGTTCTTGGGTAAGTTCTTTTGCCTATATTTCGTTTCTCTTCTTACATTTCTCATTCGACGAATCTTCTTTCTTATTTTTGCAGCTCCTGTCATTAAACCGGCGGTCCTAGTATGACTAGCCGTCCGATTCGCCGCCATCTCCTCCTCCCGCCGATGACACGAGAGTTCCTAGTCCTATTCGTCCTGCTTCTCCCCCGCTCCGATAATTATTCGCCGTGATGCCCCTGAGATCTCTCCCATTGATCTGGATCCGATCCGGCCCTCCGACGTTTTCGTTGAGCCAGCTGCCCCCTCTATGGGCCCCAGCGTTACAATTGAGCTTCCATCTACTCCGGCAGTTCCTTCGGTCACTCCGACCTCTGCCGAGAAGATCGCTACCCCGGCGCCCTCTGCGAGCTTAACCTCTACTGATCCTAAGGATTCCGTCCCTACCTCGGAGGCGCAACTTCCTGCCGGTGCCTCTTCTAAGGAGAAACGTGTTATTGCCGTCAAGACCTCTTCTCAGAAAAGTCTTGCCGGCACCTCTCAGCCAAGTATTGCAGAGGCACTGCGCAAAGGAGTCAGATTCGCCAAAGGCATTACCTCGCCATCGGGCGACTTGCTCTTCATAAGAGTCCTGCGATCGTGGTTGGACCGGGGTAAAGTTTTAACCCGACGACTAGCGTAATGACCTTGAGCGCTGGTTGAATTGCCAATAATCGGAATGCCTGATCGGTTTGAGGGCAATCCGGTCAATCAACCCTTCCACTTTTCGACATCGGTGGCCGCTTGACCAAGCCGCCGGTTTATCATTGATCTGAACAAGATGAATGCGGTAATTGTTTTATCTCGGGTCTTAAATTATTTTCCACATGTTATCCTACTCTCTAGTCCCGAAACTTGCAAGGAAATAACTTGTTGTCGCTTGGAAGTTTGACGTATTTTATTTCTAAGGTTTCATTAGTTCGCCACCTAGTTCATAGTTTGTTTAGTTTTGGCGTAGCTTTGAATTTCCATTCTCATAGAGCCGAGTTAAGTCCTTCTTGACTCGGATCTGGCGTAGTTTTGAATCTCCGACCACCTAGATCTGAATTAAGTCTTGCTTGATTACGATCTAGTTTAGCTTTAATTTCCGACCACCTAGAGCGAATTAAGCTTTGCTTGATTCGGATCTGTTATAGCTTTGAATATCCGACCACCTAGATCGAATTAAGTCTCACTTGATTCGGATGCGGTATAGCTTTGAATATCCGACCACCTAGAGCGAATTAAGCTTTGCTTGATTCGGATCATCATAACTTTGAATATCCGACCACCTAGATCGAATTAAGTCTCACTTGATTCGGATCCGTATAGCTTTGAATATCCACCACCTAGAGCGAATTAAGCTTTGCTTGATTCGGATCATCATAACTTTGAATATCCGACCACCTAGATCGAATTAAGTCTCACTTGATTCGGATGCGGTATAGCTTTGAATATCCAGCCACCTAGAGCGAATTAAGCTTTGCTTGATTCGGATCTGTCATAACTTTGAATATCCGACCACCTAGATCTGAATTAAGTCTCACTTGATTACGATAGCTTTGAATATCCGACCACCTAGAGCGAATTAAGCTTTGCTTGATTCGGATCATCATAACTTTGAATATCCACCACCTAGATCGAATTAAGTCTCACTTGATTCGGATGCGGTATAGCTTTGAATATCCAGCCACTAGAGCGAATTAAGCTTTGCTTGATTCGGATCTGATATAGCTTTGAATATCCACCACCTAGATCTGAATTAAGTCTCACTTGATTCGGATCTGTATAGCTTTGAATATCCGACCTAGAGCGAATTAAGCTTTGCTTGATTCGGATGTGTTATAGCTTCTAACTTTTGTTTTATCATTTTGCTCCATTTCTCGGGTTGCACATGATCGAATTGCCGAATTCGAGAGTTGCTCTTCTTGCACCGCAAGTTGGAAGAGAAGTATGAGAAAGTTACGCGTCATGAAGAAAGCCAGTAAGTTGATAGTTTCTTTTCCTTATTCCCAACTTTCTTATATACTTGTCATGAGCGCGGCTTACTTGCTGAATAGGTAATATCAATAATCTCAATATCCGCCTTGAAAAGAAGGTCAAGTCCTTGGAAGGTTAGTTTCCTTTTCCCTTGCTCCTTCTTCTTTTAGTATCTATGCTGAGTTTTCTTATTGCGTTGGGTTGTGGTAAAGCCGAGTTGCAAGACTTTGCAGCGTCATAACAAGATTGCCCATGCCCTACTGACGTGATGCTTCATTTTTTTAGAACAAAGCGCGATTCATTGGCGAACTACAAGAGAAGGATGATGAGATAACTACTTTGAGATCGAGGTGAATACACTCAAGCTCTCTCGAAATCCGAGCTAGAAAAGGTTGATCAAGAATTCTCTTTGGAAAAGAGGTGACTGGATCCGGAGAAGAACAAAGAACTCCTCAAAGCTGCCGAACTTAAAACTCGCGGTTTGAGCGAGGAAATTGCTCGTTCGAGAAGAGTAAAGCTATTTGGGCTAAGGATCTTCAAATAATGATGAACTATATCCATCGTAAGTTATTTGGCCCGCCGAACTGTATTTTTCCTTTGTCGTTACTATCCTTTGACATGTCCGTGTTTTGCGTAGATCACTTCCCGAGGCCAAACCCGTGAGTGCTAGAGCTGTTCTTGCAGCTCGCGTCGAGGTGAACCTAATCTGTTGACTTTGAATACTCGATGGAGGATTTCTTGGTTGCCGTTGGTCGCGGTTGGTCCGATGAAAATCATGGGCGGGACTTGGTGCAGCCGCTATCAAAGCTTACCATGCACTCGGCCGAATACCTCGTGGTCTCCCGATATTGACGAGGTCAAGTTATTGGTGACCGTGAAGGCATCCGAGGCGATTGAGTCTTTGGAGAGAATCTGCTGCAGCGTCTTTGGTGCCGACATGGCCCTTACTGTAATCATGTCATGGTATGAAGATATCTCTCTTGACATTCTGATGAATCTGCGCACTGGCTCCCGGTGGGTTGAAGATCCCACCTTTGTTGCTCTTCGGCAAGCTCGGGCTTTTCAGCTCGTCGAGTATGCCGATGTGCACACTTGGAATGAAGGGCGAGTTTTCTCCAGATCCGGATGAGGAGGCCGGTGAAGATGCTTTGGGTGATGACTCTGCTGAGCACGGGGAAGGTGAAGATGATTCGGCCACATCCAATAGCTCTAGATCAAGCTCAGATAGCAATGGTGATGCACGATCCTCCTCCAAAGGCACCGGGCATTCTACCGCGCGTACCGACGCTCCTGAACAACCCCGTGATACCGCCGAAGTCACTCCTGGGTCGGCGGAAGGCGAGGCAACCTCAATCGAAGTTCCTCCTACTTCGGAGTGCCCCGCACCTGATCAAGTGGTTCCTCCTCCAACGAACGATGCCTAGGTTATTCGTGATCCCTGGTATGCCGGGTGTTCAATGTAGACGAAAAAATTTGTCAACTCGTATGATTCGAGGTTCTTTTGCTATGTGCTTTTGAGACTCTTAGTTAAGTGGATGCTCGTCCGAATTCTTGCCTTGTTGGCTCATAATTTCTTCATCTTTCAGGATTTACTTTTTTGCCTTGTTGGCTCATAGTTTCCGAGTCGTTGGTTTAGGTGCTAAAGTTTATGTGTCCATGAATTTGACAATCCTATGATAATTCCTGAGTCAATGCTTTGGGCACCAAGGTGCATATTCGTAACATGAAAGGAAAACAACATGTGGCACTCTCCGAGTTACTGCTCTGATCGCCGATGTGACGCGAAAGAGATAAGTATACGATATGGCAGTCCCCGAGCTATTGCTCTGGATGCCAAGGTCTAAACATATAACACCTAATAATCATTGCATATGGCAGTCCCCGAGTAACTGCTCTAGGTGCCGAGGTCCAAAAATCAAATATGAAATAACATTACATATGGCAGTCCCCGAGTAACTGCTCTGGGTGCCGAGGTTTAAATATCAAACATGAGATAACATCACATGTGGCAGTCCCCGAGCAACTGCTCTGGGTGCCGAGGTTTACATATCAAACATGAGACAACATCACATATGGCAGTCCCCGAGCAACTGCTCTGGGTGCCGAGGTTTAAATATCAAACATGAGATAACAACACATATGGCAGTCCCCGAGCAACTGCTCTGGGTGCCTAGGTTTAAATATCAAACATGAGATAACATCACATATGGCAGTCCCCGAGTAACTGCTCTGGGTGCCGAGGTTTAAATATCAAACATGAGATAACATCACATATGGCAGTCCCCGAGTAACTGCTCAGGGTGCCGAGGTTCAAATACATCATTGGTGACCTTGAGACATAACCCTATGAGTAAAATGGCCGAAGTAAAGCCACATTCCAGGGGCGTGCTTCTTCGCCTTTTGTTTGCCTTGCCTTCTCCGGTGATTGAGCATCAATCGATAGTATGCATCGTTGTGCAATGCTTTGCTCACGATAAATGGTCCTTCCATGGAGGTGACAATTTGTGCATGCGCCGTAGTGCGTTGCACCAGGAGGACCAAATCTCCTTCTTTGAATACTCTTGGATTCACTTTCCTGTGATACCGTCGTAAGTTACATTGATAAATGGCCGATCGTGATAATGTCAATTCCGGGCTTCTTCCAACAGGTCTCACGGCATCTTGCCGAGCTACTTCATTTACCTCTGAAGATGTATATTGAGTAACTCTTGGCGAGTCATGTATTATGTCGGTTGGAAGCTTGACCTCGCTCCATATACCAAAAAGAATGGTGTGTAACCTGTTGATCTGTCGAGTAGTCCCGAGGCTCCATAACTGCCGGTAATTCCTCAATCCAACATCCCGCCGACCTTTGCAATGGTTCGACTAGTCGTGGTTTTATTCTGATAAAACCAGTCCATTAGATCTTTCAACTTGTCCATTGGATCTTTGGGTGAGCCACGAGGCAACATCTAGTCTTATGTGTTTCTCTTGGCAAAATCTAGCGAAGGCTCCTACGCAAAGTTCGTGCCATTATCCGTAATAATGCTATGTGGGTATCCGTATCTCAAGATGATATCCTTGAGGAATTTCACTGTGTGCCCATCACACTTTTTGATTGGTTTTACTTCAATCCATTTTGTGAACTTGTCTACCATGACCAAGATGTGGGTCATTCCTCCTCTTGCCGGCTTGAAAGGTCCTACCATGTCTAAACCCCATACAGAAAACGGCCAAGTAATGGGTATTGTTTTTAACTCGGCCGACGGCATATGTATTCTGGTTGCATATCTCTGACATCCATTGCACTTCTTAACTAATTCTTCTGCCTCTTTTAACGCCGTTGGCCAGTAGAATCCATGCCTGAATGCCTTGGCTACTAAGCGAGATGAGGCATGGTGCCCACATTCTCCTTGATGTATATCTAGAAGGATTTCGACCTTACTGGGACTCACGCATTTACGCAATATGCTCACGCTTCTTTTATATAACTCATTGTTTATGATTGTATAGGCCTTTGCTCTTGACGGTTTATGCGGCTGAGTACTTCATTACTCGGCGATATCGCGTCTTTTAGGTGCGAAAATATGGGTTGCCCATATCGGCGTGCTCTTTTTCCGATGATTTCACCGTCATCTCCATTTCTTACGCCGACGTATTTACCTCGGCCCTTTCCATGATTGTTATTACCTCGGCTGTCCCCTCTTTAGGGGTTCCGAATCTTCTGGATCTACTTCCATTGGCGTATGATTCTCTGCAGAATTTGCGGGATAAAGATTGATTCGATTACGGTGATGGGTTTATTGATGGTTTCTGAGGTGCTCGGGGCTATACCGGCGGAACATTGCCGGGTTGATCCTAACTTTGACAATGTGTCACGGCGTCATTTTCGCTCGTGATGCGTGATGAAATTCACATCCTTCAAAATATCCACCGATCTTTTGCACATGGAATGTATAAAGCCATATTAGCATCTAATGCGTCCCAAGTGCCCGATACTTGCTGACTACTAGATCCGAGTCACCGTAACATATGATTGCGTATTCCCATTTCTTTTGCCACCTTTAATCCATGGACTAGTGCCTCATATTCAGCTACGTTGTTGGACGCAAAATGTATTTGCGTACATATTTCAATTGGTCTTTTTAGGCGAGGTCAAGACTATTCCTGCGCCCAAACCGTTCCTTAGTTTGGAACCATCAAAATGCATTGTCAATAATTTGGATCCGCAATGGCGGCTCATATTGCACCTCGGCCCAATCCACGAGAAAATCGGCTGACCGAGATTTGATTGCATCTCTTCTATCAAATTGTGGAGCATATGGTGATAACTCGATCGCCCATTTTGCTATTCGCCACTTGCATCTTTGTTGTTCAATATGTCGCTATGGGTGCCTCACATATTACTACGATGGGATGCTCTTCAAAGTAATGCTTAAGCTTTTTGCCGACATATATACTCCATAGGCCATCTTCTGATAATGCGGATAATTCTGCTTTGAGGTGGATAATACTTCACTTAGATAATATACTGGCCTCTGAACTGACTTACCCTCTTCAAGTCGTTCCACTACAACCACAGTGCTAACTACTCGATTGGTAGCCGCTATATAAAGTAGCATAGGTTCTTTTGATAATGGGGAAGCTAAAATGGGTGCCGTAACTAGCATCTTTTTCAACTCGTGAAACGCAAGGTCGGCCTGGGGAGTCCAGCCGAATTTGTCCGACTTTCTCATCAGCTGATAAAGTGGCAGTGCCTTCTCTCCTAGCCGACATACAAATCGACTAAGCGAGGCAGCCCGTGAATTTTTGTACATCATTCAAACATCTCGGCAATTCCATTTTTTCTATTGCTCTTATCTTCGTCGGATTAGCCTCGATACCTCGGCTGGACACAAGGAACCCGAGTAGTTTTCCTGCCGGCACGCCGAACGTGCATTTCTCTGGATTAAGTTTCATTCGGAACCTTCTCAGGTTCGCAAAAGTTTGCCGTATATCTTCTAGCAAGGTTCTGCTTTCCTTAGTTTTGATGACTACGTCATCCACATATACTTGAACATTTTTTCCTATCTGATCATGTAAGCATTTTTGCATGCACCTTTGTACGTGTTGCTCCGCATTTCTTAGGCGAATGGCATCGTGCGATAACAATAAGCCCGCACGGGTAATAAATGCAGTCTTTATTTGATCGGCGGATTTAACGGTTCTGGTGGAAACCGAATACGCGTCTACAAATGATAACAACTCACGACCAGCGGTCGAGTCAATGACTTGGTCTATTCTAGGCAATGGGAAAGGATCTTTTGGACACGCCTTGTTCAGGTTAGTGTAGTCGACACATTCGCCACACAATGGCTACATTGGGATCATCTTTTTCTTTTCTACTAGCACCGGATTTGATAACCAATCCGGGTAAAGCACCTCCATGATAAACCCGGCGAAGCCGAGTTATTTCATCCCCTATTACTTTTCTCCTGTCTTCGGAAGCGAGAGGTTGCTTCACCGGCCGTGCTCACGGCACGACGTTTAAAGAGTGCTCACCAACTCCTCAGACACCTTGCAGGTCTTGTGTTGACCATGCAAATATGTCCCGATTCTCACGGAGGAAGTTGGTGAGCTCGCTTCCTATTTAGCGTCAAGACCTGCACCAATAGTGACAAGGGCGCCGGGAATTGCTCATCAATCTGAAATTTCTTCGTCTCTTTGGTTGGTTGGAAAGAAACCGCCATGAGGGTTGGCCAATGCCGGCATGCTTAATTGTGCCGACGCGTAGGGCTGCTACCTCTTGAATCCTTTTCTTTTCTCGCTATGACCAATGATTCGCCAAATTTGACCCGCCGAGGCACACTCCATTGACTTCTTGTAATCCCTCAGAATCGTTATCACCCCTTGTGGTCCGGGTAATTTCATCTTTAGATACCCTATATGACAACTGCTCATGAATTTGGCCAGTGCGGGCCGTCCGAGTAGAGCATGATAACAGCTTTCCAGATCAACCACCTCAAATTCCAAATTTTCTGCTCTGCAGTTATCTCTTGTACCGAATAAGACGTCCACTCGGACTTTACCAATGGGCTCACATGAAAGCCCTGGTACTATCCCATGGAAAATTGTCCTTGTGGACTGCAGCATGTTCTGTGATATACCGAGCTTGTGCATGGTATCTTTGTACATGATGTTAATACTGCTTCCATTATCAATGAGTACTTTTGAGAATTTCACATTGATGCTTGGTCCCACAAATGTCGGGTCCAACACAAGTGCGTATGATCCTGGACTCGGCATTATTCTGGGATGATCTTTTATGCTCCAAGTTATATCTTGATCAGACCATGGCTGGTATCTTGGCACTGCTGGTACAACCGCATTCACTTCCATATGTCGGCAAGACACTCGCTTGTCCTTGTTTGCATCGTGAACACGCAGAAGACCGGTGATGTTCCTGTAATCATTCGTCCGGATTTGCCGGATTTATCCTTCCGTCCTGCCCCTGGTTCATTACTTGATGCACTGCATCCCTCCGATCCGAGTTATCATACCTCGGAGGAGGGGGCGGCAGCATCAGTTGTTGTGCATTTGCTCCAGTTAACTGCGGCTGATGCTGCTGTTGCATCTGATGGGGAGTCTGAACTCCTGCCGGGTTACCCATCGCATTTTTCATCCAAGCACACTGCCGGGTTGTGTGATTGGCTGGTCTAGACGGGTTTGATGTGTGAAATTTACACGGCTGATCCAACATGGATTCAAATGTATACTTCGGCTTCTCTTGCCATTGCTTCTTTTGCTCTGGGGTCCATTGCCTCTTTCCGTCATTTCTTGCGGTCCACTGTTGAGGTCCATTTTTCTGCCGTTGAGTTACTCCGTGACTCGGCTGATCTTGAGCCACAGCTGCCACCTGGGCCGAATTATACCTATAATCCGGCCTCTCTTCTCTTCTTCTTCCTCTGAAATCACGCCTAGATGACCCGGCCAATTCTCTCGTGTATTGGTCTTGCTGCTCACGATGATCTGCCGACATTAACTCCGGTTGGGTTGGGTCACCCAAAGCATAGGAGTCCGCTATTCTGATAGTTTCTGCTAGTGTGGTTGGCATATCTCTGCAGCGGCGTTACACACACCGCCAGAACGGCAGCCTTTGCGAACCAAGCGATCGCTATGATTCAATAACTCCTTCACATGAGTTTCTCAAGTTACACCATCGAGTTAAAAACTCTCTATCTGTTCATTCGCCTCGCTTGCACATGGCCGCTGTCGTGGTCTATTCGGTCTCTTGTATGTCTTTGGTAAAATTGTCGATTTAACATCTCTTGAAGTCTAACCAGCGATTAATCATCTTGCTGGTTGATTATTCAACCATACCTCGGCTGGTCCTTCCAACATCTGCGGGACATACCGCGACCCATCTCAGTTGCCACCGCTATCTTCACCGCGTAGCATAATCAATTAACCGATCTTGTGGCTTGGTACTTCCATTGTACGCTTTTGTGCCTCTCGCCAACCGAAAATTTGGTACGGTGGTTCGCCCATGATCCGTGGTCCAAAACACGGACCTGGTGGACCTTGCTCTTCCAATAGCTCGGACCGGTAACCGATCCAATTTTACTCTTGCATCATTCATTGGCAAATCAGACAGATTCTATCCGCATCCCATAGTGATGGTCCCCACCCGGTTTGCGTATTCTACCTCGGAATATCCATCATTATATCTTTCATTCATCCGATTATAGCGAGCTGGCCTCACTTCTCTTTCGCCGAGGCTCATGTCTTGGCAGCGGGTGGAGCGCACTTCTCTCCTTACCGCCGAGCTTGGTTTTCATGATTGTCTCTCGGGTTCTTTTCTCGCCGTGCTCCCATTACCTCGACCGCCGTCCTTTTCCATACGGCCGTGGTTTCTCTCCCGCTATTACCTCGGCTTGCATTTCCTCTGTTCTCATTTGCCTTTCCAGCTATTGCGGGTCATATGGAACGATCTTTGTTCCTCTTCCCGAGGTTACGCTCTTTCTTTTCTTGCATTGTTTCCGGTGAAGATGCCGCCGCAGATAATGCAGTCTTGCCCCACGAATGAACCATTCGCGAGGCCCCGGCCTTGCCGGGTTAGTTCTGAGCATTTCCTCATTCTCGCTGGTTCGCGCGCACCGGTTCATTCACTCTTTCTTGCCTCGCCGAGCTTCTCGTTAACCCTTCTAGTTCCAATGCTGCATTTGCCGCTCTTAGGTTTTTCGCCGGGTACTATACCTCGCAAACCCAAATTGCCCGATTCGGCTCTGTGAGCTTCATGCTCTTGTTAATATCACTCATGAGGTTCTTTCCTCTTAATCTCAGTTCATCCACCGCTCGGGTGCGATATCAACTTATTAGCTTTTGCATATTCTCTCGTGGTCCTGTTCAAGGATTTCTGAGGTCGATACTTTTTGGGCCTCTACCAGCACTTTTTCCTGGTTTCCTCTAACTCTGCCTGAGCATTTGCCGGATCAAGTATCGGCGCTACAGGTGTAGTTAAGTTATCTATAGTTGCCTGAAGAATGTTCTCTGGTCTCTCCAGAGGTGGTCCTCTCACTCTTGGTGCCTTTGGGGTGGTGTCATGTAGTTCGGCCGGGTTTGCCACCGGCGGAATTACCTCAGCGGTTTGCAGTGTAACCTGCTTGGGCGTACCCTGTGCACCTGCGGCGGGCTCTCTGCTTGACCCGGCCAATGCTGCTCCCGCCTGTGCCCCTGCTGCGACCATCACCTCGACGCCACCGGGCCGACGTTCTCTCGATGGACAGCTCGGCTGCGAGGCGGTTCCTGCAACAACAACCCGGTGAGGATAACGCCGAGACGCCGACGCCGACGATCCCGTGCTCGCCAGCCGATGAAGATCCCGTTGCGCGGGGAGTTTTCCCCGAAGCTCCTGCATTGTCTCGACATAGTCACAGAGACCAAATCTGGACCACACGAAACAACGCTCGCCGGGTGTTGATGAAGTTTCCGTCCGGATCACAACTCCAGCTAGCACGGCCGGCCCCACGGTGGGCGCCAACGTCGTGGTGGTGGCACGCGATGCCATGGGTAGGCTAAAGTATGGGGCCAATGGATGCTAGTGGGATGCGGGAGGAAGATGCAACTGTCTTTACACTCAAGCTGCCAAAGTGATGAACTTTATTTCTCTCTCGATGTGTTACAAGTGCTCCTAGAGCTGTTTACAGGGGAACTATGTGAATCTCCCCAGCCTAACGTTGCTCAAAAGACTCTCTCCCTTTCCTCAGGGTCCAGACCTCCCCTTATAAAGGGGTGCCTTGGGTGTCCTTAGGGCTGACGGGGCAAGCATATTCGAGGAATATGCTTGTCCCAAAGTGGTAATTCGGCGGCCTCCTTTCCCTGTCTCCCTTCCAATGACGGCAAAGTTCCAGCGGCCCCCTTACGCATGCCTGGCTCCAAAGACTGCCACCTCCGTGACCTCCTTCTCGCCTCCGTCCTGCGCCTCCTTGTCTCTTGCGCTTGGCCCTGTTCAGATTCCTTTTAGCCTGCAGCTATGGTTTGACCCTAAGCTTCTCCTTCTCCTGCAAGCTTCGTATAACTCGGCCTTACCTTATGTTATTCGGCTCGTTCCTCACCTGCATGAAGATCATTTGTGTAACCCGGCTGAGTTTCTCATTAACTCGGCCAGGTAACCACCTTATACCTATACGTGAGCTTCTTGCCTCCGTTCATCGGCCGACATATACATGATTCGGCCGACCTAGGCCATAGCTCGGCAATCAGACGGGGACAGTACCTCTGTCTTTCCCCGTCTCTGACCTACCCGAGGTTAACCCCCCGACAAGTGGTAGGCCTCGAGCGAGGCAATGTCGGTCCCTTGCTAGCACCTGCACCTGCACCAATGTTAGGTATTTCCTTACGCTTATGCGGCTTTGGATATTTAGTGATGAACTTGAACGTATTCACACGTCCTTGTCCGTGCGGCTTGCGACCTTCTCTCTCTTCTTGAGTTATTTTCATCGCCGCCCAGTCGACCACCGGGGGACCATAAACGTCACGACAGATGCAAACTTCGCTCCAGCCTTCATCGGGGTCGCTGTTGTAGAAGCTTGGCTCGAAGTACTCTTTGTACCCCGGGCTAAACCTCTCCACCTCCTCATCGTCGTCCTCCATCGACGGTCTGCTAGAAAGGTTCCTATGAGCAATGAGCCCCATAGGTTTTCCACGGCCTGGGACGGATAGCGCATGGCTGGATTTCTTCCTGGTGATTTGTGATTAGAGATATGCACAAGGGAAGTATATAAAAGGGGTCAGAGGTCGGTAAAACTCGCGAGAAACATCAAATTCTCGTCCAAGAAAACAATCCAAACCGACTAGAAAAATAAATCGCGAATTTGAAGGAGTCCTGCTCCATAACGACCAACTATACGGTCACGACCCGTATAGTTCTGTCCGTATAGTTGGTTCTGGGCAGAAATTTCCAAATATATCGAGCCCGGGTCGGTTAGATTACCGACTAGAAACCAACAAAGCGTTTTTTAGATGAATAATAACGAAAATGGTTCAAGGGTACTGAAGCTTTGACGACCAACTATACGGCGGAAGATTTTTCTCCGGCCGTATAGTTGCGTCCGTATAGATACTGCACCTCGAAAATTATTTCGTAAGGGGATACAGAATGTTTAACGACCAACTATACGGCAGGAGATTTTTCTTTGGTCGTATAGTTGCACCCGTATAGTTACAGAAACCCCTCAAAAACTTCAGAAAAACAAGAGGAATTCAAAGGTAGATTTTTTTAAAGTAAAAACTGTGAAAACAAGGCACTTATTTAAGTTATAAAACTTACCTTCCTCTTACCATTTATTTAGTCGGGAGTGACGAGCTCCTGCAACAACAAGGACTTCCTTTACTTGGGAGGATTTGACTTTAGTTCATATAATAATTCTCGAAAATGAAAATCACCAGGACCAAAACTCCTCTCAATAAGATCAGTGTCTTGCTGGACAAATATAGATGTTGCACCCACTACCTTTGCTTCTTGTCTCTGCATAATCTGCAATTAAAATTCTTGAAGTAGAAGGATCCAACGGATCAGTCTTGGCTTATAAATCTTCCTATCAAGGAGTTCTTTTAAACCATCACGATCTGTATGAACTCTAACTTTTGTATCAACAATATAAGAATGAAACTTATCACAAGAGAAAAATACAACAAAGAGTTCTCTTTCTTCCTTGGGATAATTCTTTTGAGCATTATTGATAGTTTTACTAGCATGATGTATAATATTAAATCTGCGACCTATGTGTTGTTCCAAAGTTACTCCTACAACATCATCACTAGCTTCACATATTAAATCAAAAGTCACATCCCATATAGGTGGTTTAATGATGGGAGCACGAGATAAAGCATATTTTAAGTTTAACAAAAGCAATAAGGAATTTATCATCAAAATTGAATCTTACTCCCTTTTGCAACAGATTAGTCAAAGGTTTAGAAATTCCAAAAAAAATCCTAATGAACCTTCTATAAACGTCTACATGACCAAGAAAACTTCTTATACTTTTACGTCTCTTGGTTGTGGCATTCTCTCTATTGCTTCAACTTTAGCCCTATCTACTTTAATATCCTTACCTAATACTTTATGTCCAAGGACTATGCCTTCTTTGACCATTAAATGGCACTTCTCCCAGTTTAAGACAAGATTGGTTTCTTTGCAACGCTACAAGATTCTATTGAGATTATCCAAGCAACTAGTAAACGAAGTTCCATAGACAGAAAAATCATCCATAAATACTTCCATTATCACTTCTATAAAATCTGCAAAAATAGCAGTCATGGATCTTTAAAAAGTAGTTGGAGCATTATATAACCCAAAAGGCATGCGTCGGTAAGCATGTAAACCATAAGGACTAATGAAAGTTGTTTTAAGTTGGTCATCAGGATGAACAGCTATTTGGGGAAAACCAAAATATCCGTCCAAATAGCAAAAATGAGTGTGGTTTGCTAACCTCTCTAAAGTTTGATCTATGAATGATAAAGGATAGTGATCTTTCCTAGTCTCCTTATTCAATTTCCTGAAATCTATACACATCCTATGTCCAACAATAGTTCTAGTAGGTATCAATTCATTGTTTTCATTAGGAACAATAGTAAAGCCGTATTTCTTAGGAACACAATGAACAGGACTTACCCATTCACTTTCTTTTACAGGGTAAATTTACCTGCATCAAGTAGGCGTATTATTTCTTTTCTTACCACTTCCTTCATTTCAGGCTTTAGTCTTCTATTAAATTCTGCAGCTGGTTTAGCACCTTACATGAATATTTGATGGGAGGATATCATGGGACTAATGCTCTTCAAGTCGTCCATTGAGTACACAAAGGCCTTGTGGTGCTCCTTTAGTACCTTCATGAGTTCTTATTCTTCCCCTAAAAATTTAGCACTAATAATAACATGGAATTTATTAGTATCATCTAAGAATATATACTTAAGATTATCTGGTAGAGTTTTTAATTTTGGGGGTGGAAATTCTTCATCCCCTCTCTTTTCTGGCTCTTCAAAAGCTTCATCGGTTGGAGGTTCTTCAATGGGAAATGAATCAAATTCACTTTCTAATTCTTCTAAAGTTCTGTCCTCCATACTTATTTCTTCACAATTTGGGTCTTCATTTATTTCTTCATCTTGATTATTTAAGAAAAGAGTTACCATCTCCTAGATAGTCTTCTATTTCTCTCCTTCTTGTATATGTAGAGGTTTGTCTTTAAATTTGGAAAAGTTGAATTCTTTTTCCGCTTTCCCAAACGTAAGGGATACAACCTCCTTTTTGAATTCGACTATGGCACCTATATCTCTCAAAAAGTTTCTTCCAAATATGATTGGGCAAAGAGTGTCAATTAGCATATCAACAACTACAAAATCAATAGAGAAATTTTATTGTCAATTGTGACAGTTGCATCTTCAACTACTCCCATTGGAATTCTAAGATTTTTATTGGCTAACATGATTGTCATATCAGTATTTTCTATTGTAGACGGTGCTATATCTTCTTTTATTTCTAAATAAAAGTTATAGGATATTACATTAACTTAGGTTCCAAGATCACATAAACCGTAGTGCGAGGTTTCTTTAAATATGCAGGGAAGAATAGGCTTACCCACATCTTTTACCTTAATTTTACCTTTAACCAATATAGAAGTCTCTTCATCAAGTTCAACTATGTTATAATGTGCATACATAGCCATGATTTCTTCCTTGGTTACCTCTTCATCTTTGGTTTCATTCAGATGTTCTTCAATTATTGGCAAACTTTCCTCTTCTTTCTCCTCCTGTACTGTCTTGACCTGTTCATATTAAAAAATATGCTTCTCTGCAATGTTAGGGAAAGGTATCTCATGCAGTGGTTCTAGGGAGGCCAATGTTGCTTTAACTTCTCTTTTCTTCTCAGGTTTGGGTGGTGGATCATACTTGGCCTAATCCTATTTTGGAGCTTTGATGTGTTCTGTAAAAGCTTTAACAACTTGTAACACAAGATCTGAATCTAAATATAGCTCTTTAGATAATTCATTAACATGGACTTTTTTATTATAGTCATGAATACATTCATGATCTATTTTTGTGCCTCCTTCACTTCCTAGACCAAAATTCCATGAAACTCTACGATCACAAATTCTATTAAGTAAAGCCCAAGCTTTAGTTATAGGTAAATCCATAAAAGCTCCTCTCGCGCAAGAGTCTAGTTCAATTTTATTAGGTTCGATTAAACCATCATAAAAGATATGCAATAAATACCATTCAGGCAAATCATGGTGAGGACATTGACTAAGTAATTTTTTAAATCTTATATAAGCTCTTACTAGTCCATCATTAGAATGGTTCCTCCAAGTCATTATAATACGCCTAATTTCAAAGGATTTTGATAATGGGCAATATTTAGATAGGAATTCACAAGCTAAATTATCCAAGGTAGTAGTGGATTCTGGGGGTAGAGATCTATACAATGAGAGAGCTGTACTTGTCAAAGTTTGACTAAAAAGTTTAACCCTTACCTCATCTGTGGTATACCCCGTTAATTCAAACGTGCCACATATATCTTTAAAACATGCAATATGCTCATATGGATCAGGATCTTCTTCATCTCCAGTAAATTGCTTCTTGTGTAAAATACCAAGTAGTAGAGGATTTATTTTAAACCCCCTTGTCTTCTTGTTGGAGTTATCTCTTTAATAAATATCATAGGGCTTCCCAAAGTGATTGAGTGGGTTAGTGATACGTCCATTTTGCATCACTATTTTATATCATACTTTGTTGTTATTCATTGATACATTTCATAGTAAGAGGTGATACTTATGTTATTTCATCTATTTTTGCATGATTGGATGACTTTTGGAGGATGAACTGCTGGAGTCAAGTTTCTAATGGAAAAAGCGGTGTCCAGATGCAATATTCGCGAAGATCAGAAAATTCCAGAAAATATATGGAAAATCCTATTTTTCCAGAAGACGAAGGAAGCTAGAAGGGGAAGCGGAGATGGGCCATAGGGGGCCCACACCACCCCCTAGCGCGGCCCCCTGGGCCGCGCCACCAGATGGTGTGGCCACCCTGGCCCACCTCCTGCGTCGCCCTTTCGCTTATATCTTTCCTCTGAAACCCTAATACTCAGGCAACGACCATAGAAATATTTCGTCGCCTCTGCGGGGCGGAAACTACAGAGAGATAAAGATCTCTCCGGCAGGCAGATTTCTGCCGGGGAAATTCCTTCCCGGAGAGGGGAGATCATGGCCATCAACAGCGTCATCAAGCTAGACTTCATCAGGATCATCATCATCCTCACCATCATATCCACCAGCATCATCACCACCACTCCATCCCGATATAACAATTGGGTTGAATCTTGCATAGTTCTTAGGAGGAACTTTCCTGATGTTGATTACTTTTGTAGTTGATGCTATTGAGTGGAACCATTGAATTATTGTTTATGTTCATATTGTTATTCATCATTATATCATCTTTGATCTTGATCCACATGATGTCTCGTGAGTAGTTCGTTTAGTTCTTGAGGACATGGGAGAAGTCATGCTGTTAGTAGTGGAATTGTGTTGATAAATATTCAATGGTTTGATATTTAAGTTGTGTTTTTATTCTTCTAGTGGTGTCATGTGAACGTCGGCTACATGATACTTCACCATTTATGGGCCTAGGGGAATACATTGTGTATTTGGCTACTAATTGTGGGGTTGCCGGAGTGTCAGAAACTTGAACCCCCGTTAGGAAACCTTTGCATAAGGGAGTGTAGGATCTTAGAGTTTAATGTTGTGGTTAGGTTTTTATCTTAATTACTTTCTTGTATTTGCGGATGCTTGCAAGAGGTATAATCACAAGTATGTATTAGTACAAGTAAGGTCGGTACATTAGCATATGTTCACCCACACAACACTTACCCAACCAAAGAAGATTAATCAACCATATGAAGCGAAAGCACTTGACAATATTCCCATGTGTCCTCGAGAACGTTTGGTCCTCATAAGTAATACAACTGGCTTGTCCTTTGCTGAAGAAAGGAATGAGCCACTTGCTGCAATTATCATTGTTTCCTTTTATTTACTTGCACTTTATTTCTTTGCTTAATCAAAAACCGCTAAAAATCCGTTTGCTAAGTAATTGCAGACAATTCCTGATCCAAACCACAAGTCAACACCTTCTGCTCCTCGTTGGGATCGACACTCCTATTTATCGAAAGTACTATGATACACCCCCTGTACTTGTGGGTCATCAGTTAGCACTAGTCATATGCTCAAACTCCATCATGTTGGTGGAAAACTGTAACTCAAAACAAAACTTAACAAAACTAAAGTAAATAAGCAAAAACTAAAAGACCTACATCGCTTAGCTCCCCGGCAATGGCGCCAGAAAATATCTTGATGACTACAAGTGCACAGATCGGTTGTAGCTAGTTTCGAAAAAAAAATATCGATCCCACAGGGAGTAGGAGTCTGAAGTCTAAGAATTCTTAAAATAAATACTGAAACTAGAAATACTAAATAAAGTTCTAAGTGACAAGATAAAATGCGAGTATTGTGTATAAAGGTGTTTTGGGTTTTTGGTATAAGAGAACAATGAGTAAAGTAAATAAAACTCAATACAGAAAATAAATATCGCATATGCAAAAGAGATTTGAAACTTCAGTGGGAAAAAGCGTTCTCAGGAATTAGCGGATTCACCACTAGCATTATAAAGGGATAAAGTAAAGATTGTTATCATGAGCATTCTTAAATATGTATGTGTGGGAGGAACTCCGTATTTGGACAAAGATGCAACAACCACTTCTCAAATCATGCTCATAACCACAACAAACAGCAATCAACATCAATTGAATTACTGTGATATTAAGGGACATAATCCCGCAGGACGTATCCCATGGCATGGATAGTGTTTTGTGAGTTTCATCGATTCCCAAGTTGATACGTAAGGAGTGCCAACATCTTTATAATCACTGTAAGTGCTAACATCCCTCCGTCTACCAACAAGTAGTTCCCTATATCAAGTCCCTACAAGAGGCAAATATTGAGAGGTCGACTTCTCCCAACATCAAGATGTAGACAATCTAACACATGGTCACAGCGATGAATATCATAATAAACTTTATCTTATTTCAATCTCATGCTAGGGTTGCTCCATCTCCCCAAGAACTAATGATCTACTCAGACATGGAGGCAATCAACATCATGGAATCTATCATAGATGAATAGTACTTGTATAAATCCACAACGGGTACGGGAATTATAACAAGATCTAGACAAGATGTAGATGGTATGGATGGAGATGGTGATGATACAGCGGTTGATGATGAAGATCGATGCCTTAGCCTCCCGGATCTGCGTAGGGCCAAGATGGATTCCCGGTGGATGAGTTCCCCCTCCAGATGCCTTCCGGAGGTTACGTTTCGGCGATTTTTGGGTGTTCTATACATCGTCTCCCCGATCCAGTTGCACGGGGTAAAACTGTTTGATAAGGCGGTGTTGGTGCCAACTATACGGCCGAAAAACAATTTGGAAAATATTAATAATACCAGAAGACCCGAAGCAATTAAGGGATACAAAAGGTTTAACGACCAACTATATGACGGGAAAAGTTTTCCGGTCGTATAGTTGGTCGTTAAACCTTCCGTATGCCTCAATTGCTTCGGGTTTTCTTATGGTGTTATTAATATTTTCCAAATAAGCAATTTATGTATTTTTTGCTCCTTTTCACTCCAATATAACTGGTCCAAGAATTGTGTCCATCGGATCCATCATCTGTCCTAATCCTGGTGAAAATAAACATAAAAAGTGCGTGCGAACACCGTAAAATACCAAGATCCTACATCTAGAATATAAAATAATAATATAAAAAATGATGCAAATATGCACTCATCATGTACCATCATACAAAATTATTTCTACGCTCACATAGTAAGCGTAACATATGCGAAGCGAAAGTTCCACTTGTGAAGTACGCATACATGGACAATGGTAAAGTTCAACTTGCAAAGTAAGCATAACATGGTCATTAGTAAAGTTCGAATTGCCTTATTGATGATGGATGTTTACTCACTTCTTACAATCACAGGGCTTGCACACCTCACAATCTATAAGACAAAGAATTCCAATGAACACCCATTCCTACCACAAACATCATGCACAAGTAAGACAAGCATAATATTCATACAAAACCTTTTATGTGTAATGAAAATCATGAATAAGGTTCATAAAAGTTTAAAACATCCATGATGCAAAATATTTATTTAAAAATAAATTTTATTACTAAAGCTATGTTCAAAACAGTTATTGAAAGGGTATAAATTCATTTTTAAGTAAATATATTATAGAGATAATTTTAGTTTTTATCCTATGATCCTATTGGATAGTGAACTAAAATATAAGCATTTAGCAAAAAAGAAAAACATTAAAATCATTTTTAGAATTAAAGTTATGCCCTTAATTCCTAAATATAAATCCTGCAATATTGATCAATTTGAATTATTCAAATTTGAAAAATAACAGTGGTAAAACATTCCACTTGTCACAAGGATTCCATATATATATTATTTGCACTATTTGGGCTTGTGGGTAAAAACTTATGATGCTTCTAAGATGTAGGGGGTTTTATGCAAAATTGCCATCTATTTAACAGCGGGAGATTATGTTTTAAAACAGCCAGGAGACGTGGTGGAACATGATTGGGCGATACCCCTTTGCTAAGTGGATCATCAGAGTCCATCGTATCTACATAACTCAGACGGTTCAATTCAAGGCGGTGTGCGGCTTGGCTTGTGCCTAGGATCGCGGCTAAGACACTAGCTGATGGGTGCAAAAATAGCCATCTTTATTTGCATTTACATCTTATTTTAAGTCAAGAAATTTACCAAATAAATCTTTAGTCTTGCTAATAATGACTAATTATTGCAAAGATGTGCAAATCCTTCACTTGATTTGTGATGTGCAAAAAATCACACTTTTAAGGCGAAATCGGAAGCAATTAAAAAAGAATATATCTGCCATCAAATCCAAGTCAACCAGGTGCGAAAACGCGACTCTAGGAGCCATAAAGAGTATTGATACAAATGAGGCCCGCACGTACGACCCCTCCTGTACTGCATGCCGGAGCCTTTCTTAGGTCAAACGCAACTGCTTATGTGAAGGCAGTGAGATCATTCAAGGGGAGACTCACCCTCCGACCGTTGCAAAACCCATTCGCCATTCAGATCTCATCCACCATCCACCAAAGGATATCTACACCACCATAGTTCATCACCTCCATCTCCTACCTCCTTCATAGCCATAACCATTATCTTGTAATAGAGATCTCCTTGTGAATTGGTGACCATTATAAGAATATTTGATTTCAATCAAAGTATTTCAGCAATGATTCATATTCTTAATCTTATTATTATGAGTGAGTATTCCTCATGGTCCGTGGGTTGAGGTGAAGCCTCGTAGCGTTTATGTGCATATAATTACATGAGAATATTGTGTAGTGATTGAATAGGAGTTTTTTTATCTTGTATCTTTGTATCTACCTTGATTCGAGGACTTATAGATACCCAAGACCTCGTGGATTGATCAAGGTGTGAGGTGAGATGAGTTGAGAACGGACGTCTGGCACGCAAAACCCTAGTGACAGAAAGGGGGGTACGGTATTTGCTTAGTGATCTGCTTGGGATCAACAATAACATCACTAATCTTAAGGCTTTGGTCTATTTTACTTAATAATCGTTGTAACCCATGGTTTTGTGGTATAATGGTTGGACCAAAATAATATTTTCACCTATGGTTTCAGGGTTGTAGTAGCCGAGGATTTGCTACCCATAACCCTTATCACTATTAGACCATTTTTACATATGAATATGCTTAACCTTATATTTATCCCATTTCGTATGCATAGCTACATGTGGATCTTAAACCCTGGCCTATCTCCATCACTAAAAACAACCCAAGATACAAAGTAAACTGGAAAGGTCTGGTAAATGAAAAACATAATTAATTAGCATGTCTTGTAGATGTTTCTCAATTCCCATTTGCAAGTTCTTCCCAAGGTTCAATGAACCTAGGTCCAATCTAGGGAAAACAACTACTATACTACATCCATAATCTGGATCGAAGGTATCAATCCTTTTTCCGGTACCGTTGGTGGGGAAGCAATTTTGCTATCTAGCCTGGTGAGGTTATTAAAGACCTTTTTATTCCTTTTATTTTAGTTTTATTTATTGTTATTAATTTACTTTTGTTATCTATTTGAAAACCCAAAAAATAGTTACTTATTTAATTGTTTTTCACAATCTAAAAATACCAAAAAATAGAATCACTATGGCACAAAAGAAGCTTGGGGAGTATGCTACTCCCAATGATAATTTTATTCGTGTACTTATAACTCAGCCCATTGTTACAGCGAAAAATTACGAGATTAAGGCAAACCTTTTGAGTTTGGTTAAAAAAAACCAATTTGGAGGATCAGCTGCTGAAGACTCAGGTTTGCACCTAAATACATTCACTAAAATATGAGATATGATGCGCATAAACGATCTTGACCCCGATGTTGTTAAATTGCACTGATTTCCTTTTTCACTTAGAGGAAAAGCAAAAGATTGATTGCTAACTTTGCCTAAATGCACTATCACTTCATGGGAGGAATACTAATATATTTATGACTAAGTTTTTCTCTCTAGCTAAAACTATGAAACTTCAATCTAATATTACAGGTTTTAGATAATAAGATCGCGAGCCACTAGCGCTTGTTTGGGAAAGGATAAAGGAAGGTGTAATGAGTTATACCGTCCATGGGATAGAAGAGTGGTTAATTATCCACTTATTTTATAATTCCCTTAACCCAATGTTTAAATCAATGCTTGATAATGTAGCCGGAGGCACATTCATGGGCAAAAAGGTAAATGTTGCCAAGAAGCTTATAGATGACATGCAAAGCAACCATGTCCAATGGCATGTGGATAGATCCTCCTCAAGAAAGGTGAATGCAATCACCGAGGATACTAATGAAGAGCTTAGTACAAAGGTATATGAGCTCCTAAAAATTCTTAAGGGTAAGGAAACCCAGTAAAATGCCATCACCGACTCTAATATAGAAGAAGTAGATTATAGCTCGTAATCCTTATAACCCTACATGGAAGAGTCAAAAATTTGGCTCAAACTTTCAAAAGGAATACACTATTAAAAGGATCGTATGGGCACCTAGAGGGGGAGTAAATAGGTGCTACTTCAAATTTTACTCCTTTTCAATTTAGGGTTTGACACAAAAGGTAAATTCTCTAGATATGCAACTAAGTGAATTTACCTATATGTCACACTAGAACAAATAACTAAGCAAGAGCAAGACATAAGTAAAGTGCGATAAAGGATAGAAGTAATCAAAGTGGAGCACGCGGGGACACAAGGATGATTTCTCGCAGTTTCTTCCTTTTGAGGGGAAGTACGTCTATGTTTGGAGAGGGGGTGGTTTCAAACCACCAACGCCACGAGAGGCCTCCCTTGTTCTCCGGTGAACCTCACCCCAAAGGGATCGACTCACTCTTCCACTATATCGTCAACCTTCGAGGTGGAAGCTGGCACCTTTACAACAAGTTCGAGGCACACATCCACAACTGAATTGGAGGCTCCTGAATACAAGCAAACCGTCACAACAATCAAAGACAAGCTTGTAAGAACCAAATCAAGAACTAGGGTTTCCAATGAAACACTAGAGCAAGGGGCCCTCAAGTGAATGAGGTGGAAATGAAGATATCTTTTGGTGAAGATGTAGATCAAGGCCACCTCCTTCGATTCTCGAAAGTTTAGGGACTTTGGATCGTTGGAGGTGGAGATCTTGTTGATTTGGTGGCTCTAGGTTGGGGGTTCTTATTTTCTGAAATGAGCAGCAAGAGGTAGGAGATGAGGTCCTCTATTTATAGCCCCCACTACTTCAGACCGTTTTTTGCCTGTTGGAAAATTTCCACACCGGAGATTATGATCTGGAGACCGAAAACTCCGGTCTGCACTTGCCTTAGACCGGAGACTCCGGTCCGTCTCCGGTGCATGTACGGACCCCTATACAGAATGTCATGGGCCTGGTCTGAAAACTCCCTCCGGGGATTTTGCCAAAACTCTGGTCTGGGGTACACCAGAGACTCCAGACTTTTCACTTCAGAGACTCCGGTCTGACCAAGTACACCGGAGATTTTGGTCCGTCTTCGGACCATCTCCGGACCCCCACACAGAATGTCCCCGGGCAACTTCTAGAATCCACTCCGAAGATTTGCGGTGGAACTCCAGCCCACACGGAAACTCTGGTGTCTACAAAACAAAGACTCCGGTCTGGAATCTCTAGGAAACTTTTGTTTCTGCCAAGGATTTTTCCACTATGCCATGGACTTTTATCTTTTCAGTATATTCACCTGGCAACATCAGCAGGCTATCAAATGATCCTCAAGTTGTTAACAAGCACCAAAAATGATTAAGACAATAAATGTCCTTTCAATCTCCCTCTTTTTGGTACTCAATGACAACAAGGGGTTTTCCATGGAAATCTTTATATGAAACATAACTATGCTCCCCCTGACGATGTGCAGCAATATAATTATGTAATACAAGCATGTAGGGTAATATAAACTAAACATGGAGTAGAGTTTTAACCATTACCATAATAGAACGGGCATAGAATGTCCGCACTCACATAGATAGTTTCACAAGAACCAAATAAAGCAAATGTTCAAAAATTTAAGATAACGGGCAATATGAAAGAAACGACCAAATGCCCCAACCCATGCAAATCCCGATGATCTAAGCTTCCCCCCTTTGGTATAGAGATGTCCAAAGGGTAAATTACCAAGCTAACTCCCCAAGGAATCACTCGTAGTCATCTTTGTCATCATCGGCATCCTCATCCCCATCATCTTCCTCCTCATAGTCATCATCTCCACCTAGAGTTGCGGGTCATTTGCCATGAGGGCGATAAGAGAAGTACCCTGAGAGCCAAAATCTGAAATGACCTCTGAGAAGGTCTTACAATCCACTAGGTTGTCGATGTGCATTCCATGCCCCAAATGAGAGAGTGTGTGATCAAATTCCGCTAATGGTTCAGCTCCATGCTCACAGTATTCCTTCTTGGACATGTGGGCCAGAGACCGTAAGTTATCATACTTGGCCCTCTTGGCGGCGCTTTCTTCCTCAATGCGCTCATGTTCCCTTTCCATAAATGCATCATCTCTAGTTTTTTGCCTCTGATTAGACGGGGGAATGACATACTGTCCAGCTGCCACATCATATTGAGGGTTCCCTCTTTTGGACTTGGCCTTGGTGCGAGGTGGACGACGAGAGCCAGGGCCTCCTATGAATATAGATAAAGATGGGATAGCATGGAGGGTTGCACATGGAGGCTGCGGGAGGCATTATTTCTAGCAGATCGGGCAAAGAATTGAGACTAATGTGATAGTAGTGCACACATACATGTGTTTCTAGTGGCCAAAGTCAGTACATTGCTCAAAATAAACGACGGGGGTGAACCCTAGGTTCATGGTGAGAGAGAGGGTACCAGATCTGTCTATTGGAGTGATTCCACCTGTGGGGAATGGCCCAAGGGTGGAGAGGGTGCAGTTGGCTAGCGGCACGACGGATTCCAGCGGCTCCAAAGCCCTGGGGCAGCATCTTTGGAGGAGGAGGATACGGGTGAGAGTTGGAGAGTCGAGGGTGGAAGTGTGTCTCTTTCACCCCAGCCTCCCTTAATTCATAGCCCTAAATCATACCAGACCGGAAACTTTGGTCCGCTGGACCGGAAACTCCGGTCTGACCAGATACTCCGGTCCTCTTTGAACAAAAATTCCAGATTCAAGTACGTGGGGACATATATGATAGAGAGCATGGTTTTAGGAATGGAATGAGTCTTAGGATAAGATGTTGTACTGTGGACAACCAAAAGGCAATGAAATCCAAAATAAATGTCAAATGAAACTCCAATTCAATCGAACCAATAACCAACTCTTCTCAAAGAAGAGGGCGGTGGCTAAGGCCACCATGTTAGAGTGTGAGGCATGACACCACGAAGAATTATCCTTGGGTTCATATCCACTACTCATCAATGTTGGCATTGAGTCTTAGGATAAGAATGATATTAAGAGAATTGATTTTCTTAATGTTGGCATTATGGGGTGAGGGATAGTCCAATGTATTAGGACCGCACTCCCCTATCTCTATGCATACACCTAAACCAAATAATGATCAAGTTATAGGTGTGTATGCAAGATGATTAATTCAAACTCCTTGAATCTACGATATTTAGCTCATTCTTCATATAGCAAAACCTTTGCTTCATCAAGTGGCTTCGTGAATATATCAGCAAGTTGGTCTTTGGTTGAAACATAAGATAGCTCAATATCTCCCCGGGGAAAATGATCTATAATGAAATGATGACGAATATCAATATGCTTTGTCCTTGTATGATCCACTAGGTTGTAGCAATCTTGATAGCACTTTCATTGTGACATAAAAGAGGCACTTTGTCACAATGGACACCATATTCCTTTAAATTTTGCCTCATCCATAACAATTGAATGCATGCACTAGCGATTGCCACATATTTGGCTTCGGTGGTGGAGAGAGATATAAAATTTTGCTTCTTATAATAGCAACACACCAAGGACCTACCAAGGAATTGGCAAGCCCCGGCGATTGATTTCCTATCATCCTTGTCACCAGCCCAATCTAAATCCGTGTACCCACAAAGAGAGAATGTTGAGCCCCTAGGGTACCACACACCATAGTTTGGGGTATGAACCAAATATCGAAAGATTCTTTTGACCGCAATCAAGTGGCTTTCTTTATGAGCCACCTGATATCTTGCACATACTACTACACTTAATACAATATCGGGTCTAGATGCACAAAGGTAAAGCAAAGAACCAATCGTAGACCGGTATACCTTTTGATCCACATCTTTACCATTTGGATTTAGTTCAAGATGAGTCTTGGTTGCCATGGGAGTAGGAGCTCCATTTAGATCTTTCATATTGAACCTCTTGAGTATGTCTTGAGTATAATTGGCTTGATTGAATAAGGTTCCTCCTCTTACTTGCTTGATCTCAAAAACAAGGAATATCCTCAACTATCCCATCATAGACATCCTGAACCTATTAGTCATAAGCTTTGAGAATTTATCATTAAAAGCTTTGTTAGATGAGCCAAACATAATATCATCAACATATATTTGGCATACGAAAATCTCCCCATTAACCTTCTTAGTAAAAAGAGTGGGATCAATTTTCCCAACCTCAAACTCACGGTCTAACAACAACTCTCTAAGGTGCTCATACCACGTGCGTGGAGCTTGTTTAAGCCCATAGAGCGCCTTATCAAGCTTGTAGACATGGTTTGGGAAGTGAGATCCTCAAACCCCGGGGGTTGCTTAACACAGACCAACTCATGCAATGGACCATTTAGAAAAGCACTTTCCACATCGATTTGATGCAATTTAAAGTTATGATGTGCTGCATATGCAAGAAGGATATAGATGGACCCAAGGTGAGCCACGAGAGCATGTGTCTCTCCATAATCAATGCCTTCAATTTGAGAGAACCCTTGAGCTACCAATCTTGCCTTGTTCCTTACAACAATTCCATGTTCATCTTGCTTGTTCTTGAATATCCACTTAGTGCCAATAACATTGCGACGCTCTTTGGGCTTTTCTACTAACTTCCAAACTTTGTTTCTCTCAAATTTGTTGAGCTCTTTATGCATGGCTTCCAACCAATCCGAATCTTCATGAGCTTCCCACACTTTCTTGGGTTCCACCATGGATATATGGGCTTGATGCTCATCAAAATGCTTCAATTGAGCTCGAGTGGACATTCCACTCCTTAGATCACCAAGAACATTTTCAAGAGTGTGTTCTTTTTTTTCCTACATTCTATCCACTCTAGCTTTGCGACGAGTTTCGATCTCCTTGTTCTTCTTCTTCTTGGCCTTGGACATAAAGCCAATGCCTCCTTTCTCATTGCTTGACCTTTGCTTGCTCAAAAGGTCATCAATGGACTTGTTTCCTTCCGGGGAGGTTGCCTTTGAACCTAGCATTTTCTTCAATGATGTTTGTACTACTAGAAGGAATGAAAATATTAGGTGAAGCAACATTAGTCAATTGAGTTTGAAGTTTTTCACGAGACTTTGTGAGAGTCAAAATAACTTATGTGTGGTACTACAATGTAACCTAGGCTTACCATAGTAGTACATAGTAACTTAGATTAACATGCAATATCACATTAATTAGGCTATAGACTTATTTATGTGTGATGTTGTGCTCCCTCTGTTTCGGTTTACAAGTCTTGCACGTAGTTTTATGTCGCCAAATTGAGCAACTTAGTATGATGTATATATTACAAAAAATATATCACCGGAAACTTTAGACTTTGTATTTTCTAGTGATATAATTTTTATATTATATAATTTAAATTATATATATCAAATTGATAACCTAGATATACGCGTAGGACTTGTAAACCGAAACGGAGGGAGTAGTAACATAGCTAGTTACTCTATCTACCTTTTTCTATTAACTCATTTCCACATAATCAAAAGTCTAGAGTTGGACACTTAGTTACTACTAGTAAAGTTATTCTCACTATGACCAGCCTTATCAAGACGAAGTGACGTCAACATTATGTTAGATGTCCACGTAGTCATGTATGCGGTGCATTATCAAATTTCATTTTAATTCTTCAGAGTTAATACCGCAGGTATACGCACCCGATCGTTCGGGCGAGGACGCGGGGCGTGATTGCTGCGAAATGAATCGGACGAAGTTATTTATGGTGCTCGCTAGACCGCTCCTTCTGACTTTGATCCAAACCAAAAAAAAAAGGTCAGCATGACACAAGGAGAACTGAGAAGTAAAAAGGGCGCGACGTCACGGAGACGAGACGAGGAGATCACATGTAAAACGGTGCGGGGTAGTACTTGAGCTTGACCGAGCTCGACGTGCGACGACAAGAACCGCCCCTACCTCCCGCGTGGCTCCCTGGCTGGCCATGCCATGGTCCGAGCTTGAGAACCGCGCCTCAGATTCTCAGGGAGGAGGGGAAGAAATGCTCCTGGCGTTTGCCGCTCTCGAGGCACGTCCGTCCCCGCCTCCCGAAACCATCAGTCTGCTGGTTGAATGGACGCTCCCCCACGCTACGTGGACGCTAACACCAGTCACCTGTGTGCTGACATGGAACGCCCATTACATTCATTTTGTGGGCCTGCGCCCAAATTACCAGCGCTTGGCACGGAGCGACCAGGTTTGATCAGAACCGGGTCAATCCTCTGAAGAAGTTCAGTCGGTCAGTCAGTGTGCGCGCATGGCAGAACATCTTGGCACCGGCGATATCTCGAGATGCTAGCCTTCGCTAGTAAGAGATTTCATAAACAATTCGGCGGGTGATGATGCACAATTGCAGAGAGAGGGAGATGGTCCTCGCCCAGAGACTTTGAACCGATCGCTGGCTGCGCTGCTCATGTCAGCCGGGAGACCCTGGGTCCATGCGGCCACACCCACAGGTGACAGGCCGGCTCCTGAAGGTGCAACATGCATGTGACCCCAGATTACACAAGCTAGCCGTGCCGTCCAAGTGTTGCCTGATTCTGAGGGAACACCGTAACGCACACACCGATCGGGTCGTCAGCCGTCGATGTTACCGTGTTCTGTTCCAAGGAATTTCAGAGTCAAGAACAGTGTTGCCACCGATGTTGAGTCACTTTTGGGAGAACTATGAGAACAGAAGAAACGACCCAATGGGCAATGGATGGTAGACTTGCACAGTTGCACGCACTATTTGTTTACGTGGCGTGGTGCAAGATGAAAAAAGAAAGCGTTCCAAGCCTTGTCCTGGCTGCACGAACAGAACAAAATATCATGAACAGGTGTACTGTACGTGCCAATATAGCATCATCGCCAGCGCCAAGCGACTCACCTCGATACGAGCAAGAGATGCCCTTGTCCCATTGGAGGTGAAAAGGCCCTGAATGAGAGGATTTGACACTAGCTACTACTGTAGCTCCTTCCCCCCATGCTCCACCTTCTGCCTTTGTTCCCCTGGTCTTTCTGTACCCGCACACCTCCTTGGGTCAACCTGTTCTCCAAAACAAAACAAAGCAAAGGGCAAAAAAAAAAACAGAGGAAGAGGTGAATGTATCTATCTACATCTAAAAAAGGTATTCTACGGTAGAGGTCAAACTGTCACATGACATGACATCCGCTGTCACGAGTTGGTGTTCTATACTTACCACAGCTTTTCACTGACCCGGTCGCTCTGAATTCTGACTCTGGCCGCTTGATGCTCCAGAGCGCCGGTAGCAGCTAGCAGGCCTGCCATGTGATACAGCCGCTGCAAGGGGATCAGGATTCTTGGGGCCCCACACCACGATTGTTGGCTCAAGAAGCTCAGACCAACAACTCCAAGGCCAAGTGATATGGATCCTGTATCTTCAACAAAAACATAAGCACGAAACAAAAAAGAACCGGCAACGAGCCCCAAGCTCGTATGAAAAAGAACAGACCAAACTGATAATTGCAGATCTTCAAAACAAATAAATAGCAGCGAAAACACATATATTTGCGATCACAGACCTGCTCCTTGATGGTGAGATGCGTCTGCTATAAACAGGTCCGCTGAAATTAAGAGGCACCACAAAATTTTGCAAATAAAGTACTCCAGTGCTGTTGACCTGACCTGAAAGTATATGCATATAGCAGGTCAAATCCTAATACACTTCATCGGAAGTTTACATAGAGTAAACTATAAGACAGAAGATGCTTGGGCTGATCCCTAACTTCATTGTTGAAAAAAAAGGGTAAGAACTCGGTTATGGAAAAAAAATCTAGTATGAAAGTGAAAACATGGCATCGTCTTCTCAGAAGAGATGTTGACAGTTAACATTATACGTTAAGTTAAGCTTCGGCAGCAAAGAGAACAGCATGCTTCTTTACTTGGCTTTACTTGACCATGTAACACATACCAAGTTATCGACAGTTGACAATTGCAGACCTGCTACTTCATATATCCAAACCATTATTTGCAGAATAATCATTTCTACTTCAGGCACCTACTACGTACTTGTATGTCTTTATTTTAGTCCATGTCACAATCAAAATTGTTAACAAAACGTTTATCTTATTGAAGTAGAACATGCCAGGATTAAAAAGAAGAAACGCATAACTGGTCCAGTTCAGAGGGTTAATAATGAATTGTGTGTATCAATACACCACCAAGAAGTTCAGTGCCACTGATTTGACTAAGACTATAAGGAAACAATGTATCCAGACAATTTCACAAGTTATTTTCAAATGGCAACTTTTAATAAAAACAAAGCACTGGTCAAATTGAGTAATTCATTCTGAAGTGCGATGGTGGATGACTGGAAGCAAAGAGAAGAAGCATATGAAGGGGTCAAATCTTGTACACCATATGAATCTAATAAATATGTAATCTAATCAGGCAATCGAGATGATAGATACAGTAATACATGAGAAATATGCTAGTCAGGCTGTTGTAGTAAACTAGTCTGGATCACAACTGCTACATTGCTTTTACCAGTCTGTTTTATTATATGATGAATAATTGGCATAGCTAGATCTATCACTTCCACTAAGTATACACCTAGAAGGGTGAGATTCATTATCTGTCAAAGATATTGTTAATGAGAGAAAAAATTATGAATCTTAGTTTTGCAACTGCCCAATCAGTTTAGTCACCAATTCAGATATCAACTGCAGTACACCTCAGACACTTCAATGGAAAGAATTGGATGCCTTTTTCCCTTCCATTGCAACAAGGCAGCGCAGAAATGTACATTGTGCTTGGGCTATGCACTAGTGTGAGATCAGATATAGGAAAAAAGATGTTGTAGCACAGAACACTGTATTGTTAAGAGACAACACATACTTCTGGATAATAGTTGTCAGGAACACTTTTGACATGAATATAACTATATGCATCACAGCTCTATCAATGATAATAGTGGTCAGGAACTTGCAAATAATCGATGCACATCATAGTTCTATCAGTTATACCAATGGTCAAGAACTTCACAAATACGTGACACAGCCCACTATATTGAAGAAGAATTGGATGACGCAAGGAAACCAAGGTGCATGGCTCCTCAGAAAGAAAAACTGTATTGGAGCTTATATTTACGTTTCATCCAGGAGTATATATCAATGACAAAATCAAGCTAGGTGATGTGCTAGCAGCTCAAGCAAATTAGCTACCACGCGACATCGAAATAAATAACCACATTGCAACAAGCAAGCTAGAATCCACATGCTTAATGGCACTTGAGCAGAGTTCTTCAGTGTATGCATGCTAACTAAAGAAATATACTGCGATGGTCAACATCAATAAAGTTAAAAGTCAAATAATTGCACTTCAGTAACAGAGCATGAGTTCAGGGCCCATGTGAGCCATAAAATGATGGGTCTCTTGGTCTAATTCAGGTAAGATAACATGTGAAGTTAGCTGAAGATATTAGTAGCAGCATAATATAAGGTACAAATCGTGGTGCAGAAGTGTTTGCTATTAGTTGTTCTTTGTGTATATTTCGGATGTACCACGATCTGCAACCATAAGAAAGGTGAAACTGTTGCCAGAGTCCACTAACGAGTATAAAGGAAAAAATTGCTTATGTGCTGCCGTGTGAGACATGCTTATACAAGACAATGCCTAGGATAAATAGCATGAGCCTTGGTGGATAATCTTATGCTGAAATCACATCTTGATAAAATAAACTACTCAGAATATCTGTGTGATTTGGTGATCTTCATGATCAATAAGTGAAGGAGTCTAGTGTATGCTCGTATACAAACTCCACAAGGAAATACTCCAACTCTCCAAGGCTAGGATACCTTTGGTTAGAGAGAGTAATCACAATGATGAACAAATTTTCAAAATTAGAGAACGCCATAAATCATACCAGAAGTGTACCAACAGTCTACTTAAAGTATAGCCATATCCATATTGCCATATACGCAGATGCCAAATAGCAACAGGACATAATAGACTAGTGATACTGTTATAGTGTCGCTCACAATCTAGTAATAACCCTCACTTTTGCCTGTTGGTGCTAGACTTCTAGTGGTGCTATACTATAAAATATCTCCGAAAATTTATCGGAACCGTGACGTCATTTTTCAAAACTATCTTACTGTATAATAAAGGTTTCACTGGGAAACTACCATCAATAAATGGCACATCAATGAACTTAGTTTTGCTAAATGCAAGGAGAAGAGACATGAGTGGTATTCTCAACTGGTAATTTTTTTTATTTCTTGATTGCAAATACAATGTTGAATTCTCAATGTTTCTGAAGGAAGCAAAATGGAAGAGGATGAGAACATGCACGAGAGCATGGCATTCATATCTCACGGATTCCAAAATTACAAAGAACTATCCCTTTCTTCACTATATATATCTCCAGGAATATTTACTATTCCAAACTTAAACCATGTACAGATGGTATCAGATGACAAGTTTAGCCTTCCATACTCAAGTTAAGCTGGTAATCCTGGTGAGACAAAATGGATGGCTGAAAAGAAAGCATCAGAGCCCTTCCTAACCTGAAAAGGAAAAGGAAAGACAATGTCAAAATGAAAAGGAAAGACAGTGTAAAAAAAAGGTTATGCGATGAAATTACCTATGTTATGTTCCCAGATATTCCATTAAATCCTCGTCATGCAGCAGATCATCAATATCTGGGATCGGACTGCTCATACTGATATAGTCTAAAGGCAACCCCTCAAAGGAACTGCCAACAAACTTATCTTGCTCACCGTAGAAAGGAAAATCTACGAGGTGTTGCATATCTCCAGGGACAGAAGTTGAATTTCCACCACCAGTTACATGATCAACATAAGGACTGTTGTCAGCTGGTGCCCTGACACTCATGGGAACCACGTGATGGTCCATAATAGCTAACGGTAGTGGTTGTTTCTGAGGTATAGTCTGATAACTACTTGGGAAATTATTAAAACTAGAATCAGCATCCAGTGTATAGGGATTTCCCGACTTTGATCTGGCATTATCACTACCTTGATAAGGTAAAGGCTGGCTTCCCATGTATATGCTTACATGAGTAGCATTTGCAGCCTGGGCACTATCAAAGCTATGAACCCCAGCACCCGGAAGATAAACATGCCCTTGAGCATCCCCTCTGTGTTGCAAAGCTTCACTTGTAACACCCACCTGATGGAAGCTTGTAATCTGGTTAGTGATGCCTGGAATTGCTACTTGCTCTAGGCGGTTCATATCAGGAATCAAACTTCTTGAATTTTCTGGTGGATCATCAGTTCTTTGTACCTCCTGCTCAGTAGCAATGAAGCCGCGACGTGCTCTTTTTCTTTTTGGTTGTTCTTTTGTTCTTGCCTTAGGACGAACTGCCCGATTCAGATGTTCAGTGTTAGAGAGAATATTAGCCTGGCCCTGCGCAAGGATGACAGGCACAAAAAGATGTTCAGTGTTAGGCCTTTCTCTGCCTCTCCCTGAGACATTCTCGTCGCTGGATTGTGCAGGTGGAGAGAGAATTTGCCTATCATCTTTAGATGATATAGAAAGAGGAGCATCCTCGAAACCATCAACATCATACTCATTGCTGCTGCTATGTGTGTTCCCATTTTCATTTCTGTCCTCTCGAGTACCGTGCTGAGTAATCTCTGAGACACCATTGTCTATCCTGCAAACAAGCCTTTCCTCTCTCTGTAGGACTGCCAACCAAATCAGACTCTCCTTTGCAGTCATTTTATCCTGCAAACATTTGGATTTGCGTACGTGGTGTCTGATCTTATCAAAGTTGGGTGACATGTGCTTGATGACACATGTAAGCACACCAACCTTCCAAACCTTCTTAAGTTCATGAGGTTTTCTGTAAGGAGCAATCTGTCCGCTTGGAAGGCCCAAGGCAACCCACCATTCCTCATTCCCTGCAGGCCACCATGGGGGTGGGGTGCCCTTCTCCAACGGGAACTTGCGCTGCGGTGGACTACAGTGCTGCATCAAAGACGAAAGCAGTGAACCCAGAGTGGCGTCCTGGAGATCCATCAAGCTGTGCTCGTTCTTGACAGCGCTACTCTGAGCATCAGCGTCCACCAAGTTCTCAGCCTCGTACTTGGCAATTGCCGCTGGGCCATTCTTATCAAACTTCACCTTCTCCTTCCACCAAGCTCTAATATTATCCGACGCGCCACTCACGGGCTTCCCTTTCTCGGGGATGATCCCGTATACGAACCCACGGGCATTGCACACCGCCATCAGCTTGAGCATGTACTTGAGAATCCCGTCGTGCGCCCTCGCTATCTTCTTGCGCATGGCCTGGTCAGATATCTGCTTCGGCTTCGACTTCTCCAATTCAGCCTGCTGCAGAGCTAGCTTCTGCTGCCTCTCCTTGATCCTCCTGAGCCTGACCCTGTCCTTCCACATCCGCCGGGCCAGCTCCTCCGGCTCGATCTCCTCGTCGCTGACATCGTTCTCGGTGATGCCATCGAAATCGAAGTCTGACGAATCGCCAAGCTCCGTGGCAAGGATAGCGAGCTGGTCCATAAGAGCAACCACAGGATTTGGCAATCCCCGGTCACGTCCAATCCGCTGAACTTCTCCTGGTCAACTGCTTAGCGCCACCAGACGAGCGAACCATCACAGCGGCCTGCACGGCGCCATTTTTTGGAAGATAGTATAAGCTGGGCCGCGGATTCAACTCGGATCGACCCTTCCGCGCTGACGAAGACGAACCTAATAATCATAGCACGAACAGATGGATTAGCAAACAGGAAACGAATTCCGCAGCTAAACCGAACGGAAGTACGGAACAATTTCGTTTTCGATTGCGCACTACCGCGTGCGTGGAAGTAAGGAGCCCCATGAATGAGCAACGAAACGAAACGGAACCCCTAGAACGGCCAATTCAATCAAGCTAGGGTTTCCTTACCTAGGAAGCAGGAGAGGGAGAAGGAGAACGTAATCCACGCCCGACAGCGCAGCACCCTGCAGCCCTGGCTTGTCGTGTCCCGTCGCCGTCGGCGCGCCCAATTGCTCCGAGGGCAGAGAATGGGGGCGGATTCGGGGAGGAATCAGCGGAGGAGGAAGGAAAGACGGGGGGAGATTTCTTCCGAGTTCTGTTCCGCTGGTCGATTCGGATTTCTTTTTTTTTTCCTTTGTTCGATCCGAAGATGGCAAGTGGAAAAAAAGGAGGAAAGGAAACGCAGGGGAAGGCCCAGCTCGTAGAGGAACGGAGCAAACACGAGACCTCTGCTCGTGTGTTTTCCCGGATCTTCGGCACCTGATCCGTCTGTAGACAGGCTTGTGAGGGATGGCCAGTTGGCCACAGCTTCTCTTCTCTCCCGCCTAGGATTATTTTTCTTTCCTTTTTTGACTATAACCTAGGATTATTTCCAAGTATAGTACGGACTACATGATAAGATTGAGTACTTACACAATTTTTTAATGCCATCATGGCCCAAAAAATCGAATTCTGATTTGTGCACTACCATATATGAAAAGTTCTGAAATTATCAACAATATCCACTTGTTTTAAATATGGTCCGATAGGCATTTTTCAAAGTGTTTGTTGCTAGCCGTATGCGTGTTTTTAAATCATATGACAGGCTAGTCGGATGAAAAAAAAGAACTATCGATACCATAACACTCTCACAACATGTATAAATATCAATATCGTCTCTATTGTGATCCCATATGCTCGATGTCAAAGCCAGTGGAGAAAATATATTCTCAATGTCAAGGCTTTGTGAATTATGACCCAGCTTGTAGGGCATGGCAACTTGCATACTAAAGTTTGTGTATCATAGTTCGACACTTTGAATCTACTTGAACTGTACAAAACCATGTATAGATAGTTATAAAGAGTACTTTTGTGCATCGTATCTGTTACAATTGCGACAAGAAGATAACGAAGAACGAAAACGAAAAACACAGCAAGGGGGACACAAATTTAACGTGGAAAAACCTCTCCAACAAAGAGAGGAAAAAACCACGGGCGCCAGCCAGCGAAACTTCACTATATCGAGGAGTGTTTACAAACGCCGGGGATTTCACAGATGCAACTCATCCCAACCGGCGGCTTATAAGGGGTAAATATATCGGTGGAAATCTAGGTCTTCGACGATCCACACTCGGCCCAAGCCTCCGGCGACGGGCCTCGCTCCACTCGTCAGAAGTTGGCCTATACTTTGTAGATTTTGGATCAACATATAACAGTATCAACAATGCTCATTGGTTTTAGTTTGTTTGACAGTCATTTTGGAAGTGTTTGTTGATATTCATTTGTGTTACTGAATCATAACAGAGTCCCACATAATAAATGAATAACCGCTAAAAACATAAACACTAGCATCAACATGTAGTATAAGTTCACATGTGCTTGATGCCAACGCCAACGATTAGTCGTATAGAAGAATATATGCTCAATAGGCTTTGTGAAACTGTTTTGTAAGGCACAACTTATGTTATCTCACACTTTCTCCTATGACTTATCCATTTACAGAGCAAATTTTACATCCATTTTTTGAAAAGAGACCATGATTCAACACTTTGAATTTATTTTAAATGCCTAGGCCCATGTTTGGATTGTTTTGAAGTGCATGCTTGGTCTATGGTACCAACAATGTCGACTTGTTGGGTTTCGCAATGGTCCGATAATTATTTTTGACACGATATGTTGTTAGGCATTGATGCTATTCAGCTATAGGCCCACTGTATACAAAGAAAACAATCAACCCCTGAACTGTAGCATCAATATACACTGCTCCTTCGGTCTTAAAATAGATGTAGCAAATTTGTCTTTGGATATATCTAGACACTATAGTACTAGAGACATCCACATTTAGATAAGTTCACAATATCTATTCTCATCTTCTCTACATAATAGATAATGTGATGTCAGCCCAAGCCTCCGGCGACGGGCCTCGCTCCACTCGTCAGAAGTTGGCCTATACTTTGTAGAATTTGGATCAACATATAACAAGCTCCACCTTGAGACAAATTCCTCCTTGTAGCATCAACAACAACCATCTCCCTGAACAAACAAAGCAAATACTTTCGGCGCCAATAGCCACTTGGGCTAATCAGTTAAACCAACTAAGTTCGAGCAAAGCTCAAACTTAGCAACAGGAACAGGTTTAGTCATCATATCAGCAGGATTATCATGAGTGTTGATCTTGCATACCTTTAATTTAACTTGAGCAACAATGTCTCTAACAAAATGGTACTTGACATCAATGTGCTTAGTTCTCTCATGGAACATCTGATCTTTTGTAAGGTGTATGGCACTTTGACTGTCACAAAACAAAGTAATGCAAGAATCATCTCCACAAAGCTCAGCAAACAAACCTTTCAACCAAACAGATTCTTTGCAAGCTTCATCAATAGCCATGTATTCAGCTTCAGTAGTAGATTGTGCAACAACAGACTGCAATGTAGCCTTCCAGCTAACAGCACAACCACCAACATTAAACACATAACCTGTGAGGGATCTTCTCTTATCCAAATCGCCAGCAAAATCTGAATCCACATAGTCAACGAGTCCCTCACCGGTCCTGCCAAACTTCAAACAAGCATTGGAAGTGCCAAGAAGTTACCTGAAAATCCACTGAACAGCCTTCCAATGTTCTTTACCAGGATTAGCCATGTATCTACTTATCAAACTCATAGCATATGATAAATCAGGACGAGAACAAACCATGGCATATATCAAAGAACCAACAGCACTAGAATATGGCACCTTTGACATGTACTCAAACTCTTCATCAGTAGTAGGACATTGAGAAACTGACAATTTAAAATGAGGAGCAATAGGAGTACTAACTGAGTTGGCACCATCCATATTAAAACGATGAAGAACTTTCTTAATGTAACTTTCGACTAAGAAATAACAAACCAGATTTTCTATCTCGGGTAATCTCCATACCTAAGATCTTCTTAGCAAAGACCAAGATCCTTCATCTCAAACTCACTACTTAGGTGTGCCTTCAAAGTAGTGATTACTTTCATGCCCTTGGCAGAATTAACATATCATCAACATATAGCGGCAAGTATATAGGTGACCCATCAACAAACTTGATATAAACACAACTATCATATTTAGACCTCTCAAAACCATGTGAGATCATAAATGAATCAAACCTTTTATACCACTGTCTTGGAGATTGCTTTAAGCCATAAAGAGACTTCTTTAATTTGCACACAAAATCCTCTTTACTGTGCACTATGAACCCTTCCAGTTGGTCCATGTATATTTCCTCATCAAGCTCTCCATGCGAAAAGCAGGTCTTGACATCTAACGCTCAAGCTCAAGATCACGATATCCACAATACTAAAGAAAGTACGAATGGAACTATGCTTCACAACGGAGAGAACACATCATTGTAATCAATACCGAATCTGGTGAACCCTTTTGCTACTAACCTTGCCTTGTACCTTGAAGGCTCTTTGGGAGATAGACCTTCCTTTTTCTTGAAGATCCACTTGCAATGGACCGCCTTCTTTTGTTTAGGCAAGCACACAACATCCCATGTGCCATTTTTCTCAAGCGATTGCATCTCTTCTTGCATAGCGAAACCCACTTCTCGGTCAACGGATGCAATGGCTTCATTATATGTAGCAGTTCTAATCGTTCTCCACTGCTCAAAGACAACTCAAAGCATAATGTACAAGATTACACTCTTCGATTAAACGAGGACGAGGACCACATTACGCCTCTATCAGCAGCAATGGACACATGTGGCTGCTGCAAAACAGTTGGTGAGTGTTGAACAACAATATCATCAATGTTTTCCTCATGTGTATCTTCAACGATAGCATCATTATCAACAGTTTTCTGCAGGTTCTCCACCTGCACATTAACTCTCTCCTCTCCAACAGCAACAGGAGAGGTATCTGATGGCAAGCTATCATGATACATAACAGACTCATTGAAAACAACGTTTCTACTTAGCAAAATCCTTTTAGTTTCAGGATTCCATAGTTTATATGTTTTAACTCCTGAACCATAACCAAGGAATATGCACTTAACAGCCCTAGGCTCTAGCTTTCCATTATCAACATGAACATATGCAGTGCAGCCAAAAACTCTCAACTGTGAATAATCAGCAGGCGAACCTGATCATACCTCAATAGAAGTTTTCTTCTGAGGTGGAATAGAAGGTGACCTGTTGATGAGGTAACACGTTGTGTTGGCTGCTTCAGCCCAGAAACGCCTATGCATATCTGCATTAGACAACATACAACGAGCCCTCGAGATGATGGTTCTGTTCATGCGCTCTGCCACGTCATTCTGCTGAGGAGTATATGGGATGGTGTGATGCCTGATCATGCCATCGTTACTGCAAAACTCCTCAAACTCATTAGAACAGAATTCCATACCATTGTCAGTACGTAGTACCTTTACCTTCTTCTCAGTCTATTTTTTAGCCATAACTTTCCACTTTTTAAAAGCATAAAAAACATCAGATTTATGCTTCAGAAAATAAGGCCACACTTTTCTTGAGTAATCATCAATAATAATAAGCATATAATTAGCATCACCAATAGAAGTCTTACGGGACGGACCCCATACATCAGCATGCACATAATCTAATATGCCTTTGGTGGTGTGAACGGAAGCATTGAATTTAACTCTTTTATGCTTACCAAAGATGCAATGCTCACAGAACTCAGACTTACTCAAGTTGCAACCATCAATCAGCTCTCTCTTGACCAACTCTGCCATGCCTTGTTCGCTCATATGCCCAAGACGCATATGTCATAGATGTGTTTTACCACAATCATCAGAATCATTAGAAGTAACAGCAACAGCAATACCAGACAAAGTGCTAGCTTTAAGAACATATAATTTAGCAGAATTCATATCACCTATCATGTGAATAAGAGAACCTTTACTTTGTAGAATTTGGATCAACTATAATCAGCAGAATTCATATCACCTATTCAGACTCGTTACACTCGGCCCAAGCCTCCGGCGACGGGCCTCGCTCCACTCGTCAGAAGTTGGCCTATACTTTGTAGAATTTGGATCAACATATAACAATATCAACAATGCTCATTGGTTTTAGTTTGTTTGACAGTCATTTTGGAAGTGTTTGTTGATATTCATTTGTGTTACTGAATCATAACAGAGTCCCACATAATAAATGAATAACCGCTAAAAACATAAACACTAGCATCAACATGTAGTATAAGTTCACATGTGCTTGATGCCAACGCCAACGATTTAGTTGTATAGAAGAATATATGCTCAATAGGCTTTGTGAAACTGGTTTGTGGGGCACAACTTACGTTATCTCACACTTTCTCCTATGACTTATCCATTTACAGAGCAGATTTTACATCCACGTTTTGAAAGGAGACCATGATTCAACACTTTGAATTTATTTTAAATGCCTAGGCCCATGTTTGGAATGTTTTTGAAGTGCATGTTTGGTTTATGATACCAACAATGTCGACTTGTTGGGTTTTGCAATGGTCCGATAATCATTTTTGACCCGATTTGTTGTTAGGCATTGATGCTATTCAGCTATAGGCCCACCGTATACAAAGAAAACAATCAACCCCTAAACTCTAACATTAATATGCACAGCTCCTTCGATCTTAAAATAGATGTCGCAAATTTATCTTTGAATATATCTAGACACTATAATATTAAACACATTTAAATTTAGATAAATTTACGACATCTATTCTCATCTTCTCTACATAATGGATAATGTGATGTCAGCATGTTTTCGATGCCAATACTAATTGGTGGTCGTATGAAAGAATTTTTATGCACAATGTCAACGGGTACTCGGGGAACACCGGCTTTAAGATAGTCTGCTTACTGTGTGGCTGTACTAATCTCATTTACTCTATATATGTTTGTTTGTTGAGAATGAGAATGATCTGCTCCGATAAAAGTTATTTGGCATGCATTCTACGGTACCAAAGGTGACATGCGAGGGGTCTGGCCGCGTGCGTGTGTAGCCACAGGAACCGCTGCCCGGTTCTCTCCGCAGACAGGATCCTGTCGTCGCGGTCAGCGATGATGTCGCGTCGCTGTTGAGCCTAAAATAATGCTCTAGCCACCACATGATCCAGCCATCCTTCCTAGCAGTAGCAGTATCGTTTTCCTCGGCCTTTTTGACGACGGCGAGCGCTGAGCCGCTGACAGTACGCAGCGGCGCGACAACGGGAGTGCTCGAGCTCGATCCATCGACTGCTCGCCGTACGCGGCGGACGTGGCATGCCATCGCGCACCTGGTCTGGACGTTGTCAAGCTGCCACCCTGCGGAATTTCCTGGCGTGACTCGTGAGTGTGACGTGGCGAAATAGTAGAACGGAATCAACGGCGTGTGTTTGAGCAATTATTAAGTGAGCGTCGACTTACGGCCCAGGCCCGTGGCGAAAAGGCAGCCTAAGAGAATGATTTCTTTTTCCTTTTTGATTGACAGACCTAGTAAAGAGAATGTTGGGTCAGAAATGTTCGTGCCCTGTTGGTTCGTGCGTGGCACTGATCGGCCAGGTGGTACCGTGAAAGGGCAGAGATTCTGTTTTTGTTCTTGTTTGATTGAAAGGGCAGGTTCGTCGAACCTGGACGTCCGCCCGGGTTCATCGAACGTGGATGCCAGAGAAAACGTCGACGTTCGAGGCACCGCGGCAGCAAAGTTTCGCAGAAGGGGCATCGTTTTTGTTGGGCCCCGCGAAGCTGTGGGTCAGGGCGTGGCGTGGGTATGGGCCACTAAGTCTCGTGGAAATGGATTTTGGATAACGTTCAGCTTAGCTCATGTATGTACTGTATGTACTCCTTCGAACGGGCCAAGATCCTGACAGAAGTAGCAATGGGCTTTAACAGATTCGTGCGAAGGATCAATAGTGCCGCTGTTTACTTTTGCAGCCCAGTCACCACTGCTTCGCTACTCTTTCGGAAGCGACTGGACCCGGCCCAGCACCACATGCCAACTGGCTAGCAAAACCATAAATTAACTACTCCTTCCGATCTATGTTAATTGATTTATATTTGTCTAGATTTAGATAAATCTAGACACTATTCAGATATAGGATCATCCAAATTAACAAATCAAAGTTAATTAATATGGGCCAGAGAGAGTAACATACATTTGTCAATCTTGATTAGAGCATCTTCACAGTCCCTCTCAAAGAATGACCGGCAAGATTACCGAGAGTGACTTTAAGGGTTGGCGGTATTTTGAGAAAGCCGCCCCATACCAGCGATCCCAATGATCATGTCGGCATCAAAACGCTCAAATTCGAAAAAGAACACACAATTGAAGCATGTTTATTACAATGGATGCAAATACAATCAAGTTTAATACAACAAATTGAATGTTTCAAGGGAACTAATTCACATAGTAATTTATATAAATAAAATTTAAAAATATATCAATTAGTAGGGGTCCGTTGGCTTGGGGATTTTGATGTGCATTTCCTCTGAGCGTCCATAAATACTTGACGAGATCTTCTTGTAGCCGACCGTTCACCTGGGTGTCGCGGATTTCTTAAATGCATGGCGAGAAAAGAACCAAAATCAGCCGGCATTTGCACAATCATGAGCTCATCGTCGCTATCCATGACCTAGGCAGAAGGTCGAGCACCTTCTATGCGCGGTGAGCTCGACGCGGTTCGCGGACAAGAGGGACGTGCCTTCTGCGCCAGAGACAGCAGCGACGATGTAGAGACGTGGCCAATTCGAACGGCCTCCCACACGAGAGGGCGACGGGGTGTCCTCGGCCGGTGACAGGCGATCTCCCGGCCACAATGTCGGTGTCGTTGAATCAAAGGCGAGAATCCGATGAGAACCAGGTTGATGACTTCTAGGGGGTATGCCACATCCTAGGGAATGGCCAACGCACTAGGTAGGCGATGGCTAGCAACGGGTCAAAGAATGGTCGACGACGGTGGTGATTCGCAGGGTGGAAGGAAAGGAAGGAGAGTTGGAGAGAAGGGGATGAACTTTGGTTTGTGTAGATGGCAAGGGGGGCTGGCGTTGGCTTTCCAGTGTGGTGCGTTGCCGGCAGCCCCAACATAACCCTTGGTTGCGGGGCGTGGCAAGGGGTGTCAAACAAATTGGAGGACGACTCAATCTGTTAACACTTGTTGGAGGCCTCCAGTGTCGGCCGTTTTTTGGCCTCCGCCACCAACTCAGTTGGAGGTCGGGTTTGGGGCGCTGATGGAGATGCTCTTAGTCGCCACCGAGACAAGAAAGATTAAGAGTAGAAAGAAGAGAGAGGAAAAGGGCTCTCCGTGGCTGCCATATGGGTCAGGATGTGGTCACAACCGGACAGGCCGGTCAAGCGACCTATCCGCGAGTTGTCCGGAATGACCAATTTGGGGCAAGTTTAATAAGTCAAAAATAGATCGTGAGAGGATATATTGGTCGTTTGGATCGTCTCATTGGGATGAACATTTTGTCCGGTCAAACCAAATAGACAATCCAACCAAACGGTTTGATCGAATATGTCGACCCGCTGGACACGCTGCCGGAATCGTATTTAGTATATCCATGAACTAAACCTTTGGATGAAATAGAACGGACTAGATGAAGACTAAGTGTTTTTTTTAAAAAAACCTTGTATTACATAAAAATTAACCCACGGTATATTTTATAATCTGTAATTTGATACTCCTACTTCCTACTTAATGTAAACTAGTTTAGCATGGGTGCATTAGATGCACAGATTCAACTTAAGTTTAACCGGAGTAGTAGTACTATTTCATTCGATATGTCCGTGATGCGCTGATTGGGGGAGTCCATATGTTCTGCTAGGCTTCCACCCGAATACAAGGCCCAGTAAGCTGCCATACACTCATCTTTTTTTTTTTTGCGGGGGACCATATACTCATCTTTATGGGAAGACGGTTTGAAAATTGTATGAAGTTTCTAAATTAGTTTATTCTCAACCATTTTAGAAGTCTCATAATATTTTTAAACCAACTTGCCAGTAAACTGGGGTAGGACAGTTTGTCGGAAAAGCCGCCGAAAAACTGGACCCAAAAAAGGGTTCCACCTGAAGAAAGCAAAAAAATATTCTTTTACGGTAGCAAAAAATATCTCTTGACATAAAACCCGCATGCCATTGATCAGAACTCAAAAGCACTTTGACTCGGAGCAGACTCCGGCTACTCCGTTTCCTCGGAACCCTCTTCTTCCTCGCCGACTGCTTGCTCAGTTGCCCTTGTGCGCGCGATAGCGGGAGCCCCTGCGGAGAGGGCGAAACGCGCGGGCGGAGCATCCCATGCCGCCCGCTCGTGGCATGGCGGAGATGGATTTGGGCGCCATTGCGCTCTCCTGGTCTATCCAGGACATCATGGACGACGACCTCTACAAAGGGCAGGTAATCAATCTATCGATCCTCTTCAGTTTATCCGCGGAGCCGAGCCGCCGCATTATTTGTGTGAATTTGACCGTCTTGTTTGTATTTTTTTCCGATCTTTGTGTGTACGTATGAGCTGCGAACTTGGTGAACTGTATGTGGCTTCCGGTTAGAGCATCTGCTACCCAGCATGCGACGCCGAAATTTCATACATCGAAAATCGGCCGACATACTTAGGGAACTGTTTTCAGTCAAATTTAGGCCAATTTTCATCCGGACTATCCAGGCTGAACCAGGTTTCCGGGTACGCCTTAGGAACGTCGGACGAAGCCAAATCGGCAAAAAAAAAAAAGGCGCGTGACCCGCCGAGTCAGCGACAGAAGACGAGTCGTCCTCGTCCTCGGAACCACCGGACAATAATTGCCCGTATCTTCGGCCACGCGTCGCCGAATTGCGGTGCCGCCGCCTCGGCTCCCGCGACGGACCGGTGGTCACTATGTTTCCACCGTTTCCCCTTTTCCCGCCCTCGTCGCTACACCCCTCCCGCCCTCGCTGCCCTTCTCGGCCTTTATAAGCCGTCCACCTCGTCGGAGTTTTTCACACTCCCTCACCGCTCCCCCAGCCATCCAGCCTGAACTCCGGCAGCCCCCCTTCCTAGCCATGGCCGAGCGATTCCCCGACGACGGTGCGGCGGCGAACGGCTTCGGCCGGCGCACCCTCCAGGCTTGGGAGGCACACCTGCTCTACGACGCCGGCTATATGGCGTCGCCGGACACGCGGATGCCTCCGGGCTGGAAGCTAAGCGCCGGCGACATCCCTATCCCGCCAGCGCTGACGCCGGAGGAGCTGCCGTACAATATCCAAGAGTACATCGGCGTCATGGACGACCCCTTCGACGCCGAGAGCGCCGACAACCTCCTGTACTGGGAGCAGTTCTTCGCGGACCGCCGCGAACAGGAGCTCACCCGCCATGAGGGGGCGCCGAACGAGTCGCCGCTGAAACGCAACAACTCGGCCGGCCGTCGGCGTTGGTGGAGCGCGCCAGGCCGGATGCTCGCGGCGGTGATGGAGCACATCAACCGCGGGAACACGCCGTGGCTCGGCTTTCCGCGCACACCGACGCCGGCGGCCAGGTCCGGGCGGCGATCTCCGGCGAACTTGTTGCCGAGGAGGATGGCGAGCATGAGCTCCTCCTCCTCCGCCTCGGCCTCCCACTCCTCGGGGTCCACGCCGATCCCTACGGCGTCTGGGCCTTCGTCGCGGCTGCGCCCAGTGAAGCGCGAGGCGGTCTCGCCTGTGCTCTCGCCGCCGCGGACACGCGCGCGACCTCGTCATCGGCGAGCCACGCGCGACGGCGTCGCCCACTGGCCACCTGCGCCTTCGTTGCCCGAAGGTTGAAGGCTCGGCGCCGCCCGAGGACAGCGCCTTGAGGATGGCGCTGGAGGAGTCGCTCCGCGACTCGGCCCCGCAGCCGCCGTTGCTGGAGCCCTCCTCGCCGGACATCCTGGAATGGTCCAGGAGGGACTGGGCGGAGTAGGAGCGACAGCGCGTCCATCGCCTGCAGCAGCAGGCCGAGGAGCAGGCGTCCCGGAGACGGGCGATGTCCGGGCGCGAGCTCGCCTACCAAGGCGCCCCCCTCTACGTCCTCGACGACGACGAGGATGAAGGCCCGTCCTACCAGCCGTGGAGGTCCGGCGACCCAGGCCAGGGGAGATCCCGCCAGCACCAGCCACCGAGCGACGACGACGACGGCGGCGAGGATGATGGCCGCGCCGTCCCGGCTACACTGCGTTCTACAACAACTTTGGCATGTAGAATGACGAAGGCCACGACGGTGGCCTTTTTTAGTTTATTATGTACTAGTTTACTCTAAATTCGACGTAATCCGCCTATATTCGCCCATCTTAATGAAATTCGCCCAACTTTAATGGAATTTAGCCGAACTTGGAAACTCGGCCTGGGTACGCGAGTGGGAAACTGGGCGTACCCATGCCGAGAACTTGTTTCGTCCGGCCGAAAATTGGTCCGGTTTTCGGCCTGGGTTCGCCCAACGAATGGAGATGCTCTTATGCCTAGGTTTGCTGATTGCCGCTTTGGTCCAGTCTTTGTATCATGATCTAGCCCGTGGATTATTGCCGTTCGGTTACGCCTAGGTTTGCTGATTGCCGCTCAGTGGCAGACCTAGGATTTTGCCAATGGGTATGCCGCACAAAAAATTGATGGCTATTTAGATGATACCTATTTACCAGTTTAATAAATAATTGTGAACTTGCATAAGCGGCAATATGGTTCATTGCCGTCCGCTGCTGCCCGTGGATTATTTCAGAAAACACATTTTTTAGATAAAGAATGTTTTATTAGATCCAATTGTTGACATTATGGTGATAAAATCTTGAGAGTCACACCCGGCCACGGAGCCAATAGCAACAGAAAAAGAGATAGAAGGAGCAAACTCATAGACGTAACCAGGAATACATGAAACTATAAGAAGCGGATATGGTGAAGTAGGTTCAATACGCAATCTATACTGCCACCCATGATGGGTAAACACATTTTTTGTCACTTGCTCCAACCAAGAACACACCTCCGTATATAAGACGTGATGTTCTGGTTTTTGAATAGTATACCACTCCCGAAGTAAGTGTACAATAGAAGATGACCTACATGGGAAGACATTTTACCATAAAAACCATATTATTTCTCCCACCCGTATAGCACTAAATTAAATTCTAGAAAAAGTTGAGAGATGTTAGGCACGCTGCCAAATGTTTAGGGTTGCAAAATGGCACCCGATCCGCCCCCCAAAAAATTGTTAGTCTAGTTCAAACTTTTTCAACAAAATTAGTCTAGTTTGAACTAAATTTTGATTTCGCGGGCTTATGTAGGTTGCTACTTGCAACCCTACAAATGCTACAACTATGTACTTTGATGTCATTTATTTAGTTGTATTAATTTACTCCGAGTTTTACAAATATAAGTTGATGGTTGCCTAGAGTATTTGCTTGCTTGGTTTTGTTGAAGATGGAATTGACCACATAGTTGATCTGCCGTCGTTAATTTCATGACATATGTGTGTCCATGCTGTTTCATAGTACAAGACTTTGTGGCTATCGTTAACCATAGCTGTTCTTTATGTAGGTTGAGACTATTCCTTGCAACTTCACGTCAATTGATCACTATCTCGAGTCGTATGGTGCACCTTTGATTGAAGAAACAAGGTCAGATCTGTGCTCACGACTTGACCTCAACGTGGAAGCACCCTCTTCGAAAATACTTTCTATGGAGGAAACAGGGAAACCAGGAGTGTACTTTATGGATGTGGATTTTTGGGATAACTGGTCTATTTCTTCTACTGGGACTCCTGCTGTTAGGAACGGCAGCATACTTATTTTGTCTAGCATGAAACCTGAAGCTGCGGAGGACTTCAACCGCTACGGTGTGACGTATCACTTGGCAATCGTTACTGATGTCTGTACAGATGATGATGATGATGATGATGATGATGATGATGATGATGAGTGCCATAAGCGTCTCAAAATTAAGGTTCCAAAGGATATTGGTTCTGAAGAAGACTTACGTAAACTCAGATATGCAATATCTCTCAGTAATATCATAACAAACATGTGGATATGGAAAGCACTTAGCTTTGACAAGCACATGGATAACAATTTCACAGTAATCAAGTCCCTCTTAGCCCCCACAAATTCGGTAATATGGCATTATGACCTGAACAGTTACCTTTTTGTTTTACTTCAAATTTTATTACTGAGTATCTATTTTTTTTGAGCTTCTCTTTGTTGGCTCTGTTGTAGGGTGGTGATGTCTGTGGTATGTGCGTGACACAGGATGGGGAGTATTTGGCTTCTTTTACAGAGCAACTACTATCCATAAATCTTAATAAATCGCAAATGGATGCTATTGGATCTGTCATCGCAACTGTATGATGCAGGCATAGGAACCTCATAAAGCTTATATGGGGTCCACCGGGTACTGGAAAGACCGAAACTGCTAGTGCTTTACTGTGGGCATTGGCTTCTTTGAAATGCAGAACTCTAACATGTGCTCCCACAAATGTTTCTGTCATTCGGGTTTGCACTCGTTTCCTTCAAAACTTGAAGAATTTCAACAAGAACATTGATGAAAATGGTCTACCCTTTTCTCTTGGAGATGTCTTGTTGTTTGGGAACAAGTGTAACATGGACATACCTGGATATCTTCAGAAAGTTTTCTTGGATTTTCGTGTCAAAGAACTTGTTGAGTGCTTTTCAATTAAATCTGGATGGAGGTGCAAGCTCTCTTCAATGATTTATTTTTTTGAAGACTGTTGTTCTCAGTATGATGTGCTACTTCAGGATGATGGTAGCGATCCCGTGTGCTTTATGGACTCCTTAAAGAAGCAATTCAATCTGACAGCAGCAGCTCTTAAAAGATGCATAATGAATTTGTGGATTCACCTCTCTGGAACGTGCTTTTCACATGACAGTATCAGCAATATATCTGCATTGTTTAATATGCTAAAAAAATTGATGCCCTTCTTTGTGATGTTGATATAATCTCCAAGAGCTTAAAAAGGGACCTAAGTGACCTCTCAACAGAAAAATCAGTTTGTCCGCGGCCTATATCTTTTATTGGGAAAGAGCTGGATGGAACCAGGTCCACATGCCTTAAATTGCTGAAGGATCTCCAGCACTCGCTCAATTTACCCGTTGGAGTAGACAAAAACTGGGTCCAGCGCTACTGCATGCGTAATGCTATGCTTTTTTTACTACCTCTAGTTTGTACCGATTGCATCAGATGGAGATTGAAGCCTTCGATGTGCTAATTATTGATGATGCTGCCCAAGTGTGAGAGTGTGAATTGGTGATTCCACTACGTTTGCATTGGTTGAAACATCTTGTTTTGCTAGGAGATGACTGCCAGCTGAGTGCAATGGTTAAAAGCCAAGTAGGTTTCTCTTCTCTCTTTGTACCATGTACTTCCATTTCCTAGTCACTGGTGCATGCATCCACAACATAGGTTTCTGCCCTGAAATGCTACAATTATGTTCTTTTTATGAAAATATGCGAAGGCTACTTCTTACATATTGTTTCGTTTGTATTGTTATGTTTTGATACTCTTAAATAATGCTTATCTTTCCTTTTCTATCTTCAGATGTGCAAAGAAGCTGGATTTGGAATAAGTATTTTCGAGAGATTGGCTATGCTGAGTATTGAAAAGCATTTTCTGAATGTACAGTATCGCATGAATCCTTCTATCAACTCGTTTCCAATTTCTCACTTTTATGAGAGCAAGATTCTAGATGGCCCAAATGTATTGTCTCCTTCATATAATAAGGAATACACAAGCCTCCCTTTTGGCAGCTACGCTTTTGTAAGTGTCACTGATGGAAAGGAGGACAAACACCGAAAGCAGTAGGACAAACATGGCTGAAGTTGTTGTTGTTTTGCATCTGATCCAAACCATCTTCGAATGTATGCGATACGTTAAACCTATTTATCCTTTTAACTTTCTACCTTGATCTCTCTTCTATCCATTAATTTAATTTTATGTATGAAGCTAATTGGCTGACTGGGCCCATTTAGTATTTTTCTATCTTCCCAGTGGAAGTAGGTAGTTTTAAGTCAATTATTGGCTGATACATAATCAATTTAAGTTTTTTTTTTCTCACTAGTCTTATGAAAAGATCCATCCTTAAATATCTGTAACAAACCAGCTTAATCTTTTTTGTAGCCTGGAGAGTGTCAGGCCAAGCACTCAGTATCGGTGTGGTCTCTCCATATAGTTGTCAAGTTGATGTAATTAAAGATAGACTCGGAAACAAATATGATACATGTAATGGCTTTCATGTGGGATTCAAGTCCATTGATGGTTTCCAGGGAGAAGAGGATAACATAATCATAATATCAACTGTCAGGTCCAATGGGAGAGGAGATCTTGGATTTCTTGCTGATAACCGGAGAACAAATGTTGCTCTTACTAGAGCACGGTGCACATCTGTTCTTTGTTTTGTATTTGTTGGAAGTGTCAGACTAGTAGTAATATGAACCATATGGATGCTTTATTTTATGTAGGCACTGCCTTTGGATTGTTGGGAATGCTACTACATTATATAAAAGTGGGACCGTGTGGAAAAACCTTGTTGATGATGCGTTAAAACGCAAATGTATTTTCAATGCCAGTAATGACGCAACCATGTGTAAGTTGATTTTGCACATAAAGCAAGAACTTGGTGAACTTGACGATCTTCTTAATGCTGATTCAGCAGTTTTCAGTAATACTAGATGGAAGGTAAGTACAGAACTGATGCTTAGTCTGTTTAACTTTAATCATGATTTCATCAGTTCCCCCTAGTTATGATAAGGTTGTTTTGGTTGATTATTTGGGCTGCAATGCAAATTACATATATGTATATATGTGTGATGACACTCAAGTTTGTTGTTAGGGACTTCAGCATTGAATTTTTTTCGAGGAAACTTTGTGTGGTCATGAACTAGCCAAATGTGGCTCTTTACTTTCTGTAATCAAGCTTATGGTTTATTTTTATCTGCTAGGCTGTTTACTCTATAATTTAGTGTTATGAATTATTATGGACCGGAGATAGACTAGACGAGGGAGAATAAAATACACTTTTGTCCTGGGCTAAGGATAAGATAGGGTAAACTTAGAGTGGCCCATGATTTGTAATAATTGTCGAATGTTGGATGTTGGATGATGATTTTTAATAAAGGCTGGGTGCATCAATCGATGCAGCGGCCAGGGTTATATCCTCCTTTTCGAAAAAAAAAACTTAGAGTGCACAGTAATTTGAATAGGAGGTAGTACATACTGTCGGGTGAACTTTCTACTTATTGTTAAATATAGTCTTTTGTTTTTTTGGATACATTTATAGTCAAGTCCTATATTATATATTTCCCTAATTCGACAGGTTGTTCTTAGCGACGGATTTAGAAAATCTTTCATCAAACTAAAATCACCGCAGCTCAAGAGAGAAGTACTTCAGAAACTTGTCAAACCTGGTAGTGGTTGGAGGACAACAGTTAAGAACTTTGGTATGTCTGACATTTTCCACCTTGCAAAAGTACACAAAATCAGGGATTGTTATCTCATTTGGAATACTAGCGAAAATGCCCGTGCGTTGCAACGGTTACAAATAAATTTAAGAGTTTGTATGGTATCCAAGAGTTTATCGGTGTTTAGCTGTAACTCTTAGATCGCCTCCTTCTACCTGGCCTAATCTTCTCTTTGGTGTAAAACTTTTAGGCAGCCATCGTAGTATGAAGATGCAACACCAAGCACACAAAAGCAAATTACTTAAGTTATTCACCAAGATACATGATGCAATTTATAAAACATCATAGGTAAGTATGCATAGTATAGAAAAGTTTAATAGCATTATTCCTCTCCCTAGGTGCGTCTCGTTTCTGGTCTCCTCTCCCGATTATACCATGTCTCTCATATCGAAAATTAGGTGTTGGAGTACTGAAACTGCAGGAGCAAACTACCCTTACAATAGTTCTGAACGCATACAACAAAAAAGCTTTATAGCATTAGTTATCTCTCTATATATGCGTATCTGCCATATAATTGTCTTTTCTTGGCATGATTTTAATAGGTGCTCTTCAACTCCTTCCTCATCGTGTTACTCTTGGTGCACCTACATCAAGATGCATTTCCTTAACACCCTTAACGATCTCTTAATTGGGGATATCTTCATGTGCGCTCTGGTCTAGAAAAATTGCTTTTCTTTTGTCGAAAAAGCAAGATGTCTAGAGCTGTCCTACCCGAGCCCATCTCTATCTCCACCGATCCGCCCCTGTTGGCCTGAGCTCCCCAACCCCGACGCCCTCGGCGCCCCGACCTACATCCGCCGCCGCTTGGCAGACCATCGACATGCAGGTGTTTGTGTAGTGCTGCACTGACTTTTATTTATTTGATCGGTGACACTTTGCCTCATGTGTACTCGTACAGTTGTAGCCTGCATATACTAAAGAAAATCATTGCTAATATGAACTGATGGTAAACAAATTTGTAGTTCACACTCTAGAAAACAAAACTATTTAGAGGTCGCATCCAGCACATGGCGAGAAACTGGAATAGCTAGTGCTAACACATCACATGAAGGCTTTTTGCGTGTAACCACTAACCAGTCGAGCCAAGGATCACACCATGCAGCAAGCAGGAGACCATACCGATGAGCTTTCCCGCTCCTTGACCTTCTATCCTTGGCCGCAGGGATGGCGTGTACTACTGCATGCGGCAGCCAGACCAATACCAGGAACCTGTTGCATAAGGCTGTTTACCTCGGTCTTGCATGGAGAGAGCAAGGTGGACCCGTCCATGCCACCATGAACTCGGCCTGGACTTCCATGTTAAGGAACTGTTATTTGAAGTTGCCATGGTCTCAGACAAAATTCTACAAATAAAACTCTACAGGTTGCCTGTGGAGGGGTCGTGGGACTTGCCAATTAATGCTATATATGGATGCATCGACTTAGCGACGGCCTTCATCTTGGCATGGTTGTCGATGTGCGTGATTATGCCGCCGAGGCGCAAGTAGTTCATGTGCTCGATGCGCTTGCAAATGGCGTTCTAGGAATGGCCTTCTTCACCTTGACCTTCTCTCACTTGTCCCTGCTGTTGCAAAGACTTCGAGGTAAACTTGAGAGGTCAATCTGTGGCAGGAGCTTCTCTGGGTTGGCCATGGTCCTTTAATTTCGATCTAGGGATTTGGATGGACTTGTCAGAGACGCATCCCCGCATCTTGCACGCCCGCGGTTGGTGCCAAAAGCGATCAGGCTCAATGGTGCGACGTACATACGTACAATTAGCGCGGCGGTGTGGAAGGCCTCCTTGTCGACTCGACTTGTCGGTGCCAGATTTGATTAGATTTCGAGAAGTTGGCCGTCCGTTCCCTCGCTATATATATTGGGTGGGAGGAAGGAGGCAGCGCTGCGTAGTCTTGGTCACGTATTCCGTTTTGTTCTTCTCGTGTTGCCCAAGCGAATCAACTTGTGGACGTGACCAAGGGAGACTCTTAAGTCTCAACCGCCCTAGGTTTTTTTTTCAGTTGAGAAACTTTTTTCACTTACAGGTGGCATAGTGGGTAGTTGTTAACAATTTTTAGGGACAAAATCGTCTAAAAAAGTGTTGGACCGGGAGAAACACTTCGTGCTTTATTAGTAGAGACTAGCAAAAGTGCCCGTGCGTTGCACTGGGAGAAAAAAACTCACTTAATTTTTCTATTGTGTACCTATGCGTTCCTAGGACAAAACATGTTAATATGGCGTCCTAATAAAATAATTATGATTCTTTACCACCGACAAATTTTCATCCTATCCACAATCATTTGATTAAACTAAAAATTCAATAGGAAAGAAGTCTAAATAACCCCTAAGTATTGGGTTTGGAATGCTGAACCACCCCCAAGTATTCTATACCGGACAGAGAGCCCCCTCTGCCCATGTAGGCTGTTTTAATCGTTGATTTTGGGCGCGTGGAGACTGGGCAGTTTCCCCTTGGTGAAGTTAGGCCGAGCTAGATCCAACTTACCCCATGAAGAAATCAAAAGTATAAGTATTTCACGAAATGATTTGCATGGATAACTGAGTTTTTTTTTAGCAGGACTACAGCGGTCTTATGCCAGCCTGAACTTTTTATAGCAACTTAGGAAATAGTTACAAGGTAATTTACAGACAGAGGCCAGATGAATAAAGGAAAACAGGTTCAAGGAGTATCATAATGGTTACACCAGGATAGAAGTTTAGAAGCAGAGGCAGTAGTACATCGGTTTGCCCACAAACTAATATCTTCGATGATCTGACAAGTAGTAGCACCAATTTGCTCATCCTTCCTGTTGAAAATGAGGATAACTGAGTTTAGAACGCATCTTCGAAATGCGTAGCACACTGAACTAAAATAGGTCGAAAATCAAACACCAGTTAATTTACCGCACAACTTGTATCAGCCACAACAACGTCACAAGGTCAAAAGGACTGCTCAAACAAAACCTAGAATGACACCAGATACACAATAGAAAATCGAAACGCGTCGAGTACCCTCCGCGAAGCATTCACAGTGAACCTTCTGCTAGATCCCAATGGTTTGCCATACTGAAACGCTAAGTTATGCCCTGAAGCCCATATCGTTTGCCATGTTGACAGCAGAAGCCTGAATCTGTAAAGAAAATAGAGCCTCAAATAGAGTCAACGCCCGATCTCAAGATCTGGCCGCACTTCATTACGGATTCCACAAGATGGTCCAATCCAATCAGGGACCAATCAAAGAAACCAAGAAAATGCTGATGACTGCTACTCGCTGGCTTCTCTAGTATCACGTAATTAAAGACTTGCCCAAACTTCTGAAATTAGGGGAAGGCTTGATGCACAAATTGGTGGCGGTAATTTGCGGGATCTGTGGTCTGGATTTTGAATTGAGAGATCTGAACGGTTTGGCGACGAATTTAGTGGCTCTGACCTTGGGGATTTTGGAGACGGTACTCTGTTTGGGGATGGTGGAGCACCTCTCGATCTATTTTCTTTCACGCAGTAGTGGTCGGGGCACGAGTGACGGCGGCGAACGTGCAGCAGGGTTTAATACCTTGGAGGCAGGGAGGTTTGGCACCGTCGCGGACCTATTCCACCTACCGGAGGAGGAGGTCGCCAGAGATCGAGGCGGTGGCGGCCAACCTGAGCTCGAGCTGTGGCAAAAAGTCTAAAACTCTACAGGTTGCCTGTGGAGGGGTCGTGGGACTTGCCAATTAATGCTATATATGGATGCATCGACTTAGCGATGGCCTTCATCTTGGCATGGTTGTCGATGTGCGCGATTATGCCGCCGAGGCGCAAGTAGTTCATGTGCTCGATGCGCTTGCAGATGGCGTTCTAGGAATGGCCTTCTTCACCTTGACCTTCTCTCACTTGTCCCTGCTGTTGCAAAGACTTCGAGGTAAACTTGAGAGGTCAATCTGTGGCAGGAGCTTCTCTGGGTTGGCCATGGTCCTTTAATTTCGATCTAGGGATTTGGATGGACTTGTCAGAGACGCATCCTCGCATCTTGCACGCCCGCGGTTGGTGCCAAAAGCGATCAGACTCAATGGTGCGACGTACATACGTACAATTAGCGCGGCGGTGTGGAAGGCCTCCTTGTCGACTCGACTTGTCGGTGCCAGATTTAATTTGATTTCGAGGAGTTGGCCGTCCGTTCCCTCGCTATATATATTGGGTGGGAGGAAGGAGGCAGCGCTGCGTAGTCTTGGTCACGTATTCCGTTTTGTTCTTCTCGTGTTGCCCAAGCGAATCAACTTGTGGACGTGACCAAGGGAGACTCTTAAGTCTCAACCGCCCTAGGTTTTTTTTTCAGTTGAGAAACTTTTTTAACTTACGGGTGGCATAGTGGGTAGTTGTTAACAATTTTTAGGGACAAAATCGTCTAAAAAAGTGTTGAACCGGGAGAAACACTTCGTGCTTTATTAGTAGAGACTAGCAAAAGTGCCCGTGCGTTGCGCTGGGAGAAAAAAACTCACTTAATTTTTCTATTGTGTACCTATGCGTTCCTAGGACAAAACATGTTAATATGGCGTCCTAATAAAATAATTATGATTCTTTACCACCGACAAATTTTCATCCTATCCACAATCGGTTGATTAAACTAAAAATTCAATAGGAAAGAAGTCTAAATAACCCCTAAGTATTGGGTTTGGAATGCTGAACCACCCCCAAGTATTCTATACCGGACAGAGAGCCCCCTCTGCCCATGTAGGCTGTTTTAATCGTTGATTTTGGGCGCGTGGAGACTGGGCAGTTTCCCCTGTGGTGAAGTTAGGCCGAGCTAGATCCAACTTACCCCATGAAGAAATCAAAAGTATAAGTATTTCACGAAATGATTTGCACGGATAACTGAGTTTTTTTTAGCAGGACTACGGCGGTCTTATGCCAGCCTGAACTTTTTATAGCAACTTAGGAAATAGTTACAAGGTAATTTACAGACAGAGGCCAGATGAATAAAGGAAAACAGGTTCAAGGAGTATCATAATGGTTACACCAGGATAGAAGTTTAGAAGCAGAGGCAGTAGTACATCGGTTTGCCCACAAACTAATATCTTCGATGATCTGACAAGTAGTAGCACCAATTTGCTCATCCTTCCTGTTGAAAATGAGGATAACTGAGTTTAGAACGCATCTTCGAAATGCGTAGCACACTGAACTAAAATAGGTCGAAAATCAAACACCAGTTAATTTACCGCACAACTTGTATCAGCCACAACAACGTCACAAGGTCAAAAGGACTGCTCAAACAAAACCTAGAATGACACCAGATACACAATAGAAAATACTGAAAACGTCGAGTTCCCTCCGCGAAGCATTCACAGTGAACCTTCTGCTAGATCCCAATGGTTTGCTGTAACACCCTCAGAATCGGACCTATGCAAGTTTGAGCAAAATTCGTCGAACCCGCATAGAAACGATTCAAAGGTGTCCACCAGGCACTTTCGTGCGGGTGGAAAACGAAGTAATAACATTACACAACAGTCCTCGATGGGACCCACAGAACAGATATATAACAGCGACTCAAAGAGTCAAGAATACAGATATAATATACAAAGATCCAAATCACCTTGAAAACGATATAGCGTCCAGCTACGGACAAGATGCAAATGGGGCTAAGAGCCCTGAAGAATAACCAATGGCGTCCATAACCTGCCTGTGCCAAGCGGAAGGGTAACCACGCTAACGGCGTCGATCTCAAACCTGCTTAACAAAGGGGTGCCGACAAAGGCGAAGGAAAAGAAGGAGCGTCGATCTTGAGGCGATGCAGCGAGGCTAGAATTCGGGTCCTCGCCTACATAGGTATGGTGGATGGCGGCGTGACGGCATGCACTAAACAACCTATAGAGACTCGACACAACTGGCGGTTATCAGAGGGGGTGAGAATGACCTATCCGGATCCAACCTGAAGCTATCACCAAACAAACCCATCCTGGCGTTTCCCCCTCGAGACCAATCGAGGAAGTCAACCGAGGAACTCACACGGTTGGCAGTTTTATTTATTTGGTTATCGTTGCAGCAATTACTAGTCAGATATAGATAATCATCCTGATAAAATAAGCAGTGAGCACTTTTAGTTAACCATTCCGTTATAGTTGCGGTAATTACTAATCAAATACAGATAGCATGAGATAATCCCAAAACCCAGCAGTTGTTGGTACTTTTATTCAGCCAATTCCGTTGTAGTTGCCATACTTACTAGTCAGGTACCATGGTCGCAAGCGACAACCAAACAAGCAATTGTGGGCAGTATTAATTAGCCATTCCGTTATAGTGAAGCTGATTACTAGTCATTATAAGTCAAATTTATAGCAGTAAACTTTATTTATGCTTGTCTATGATCGAGATACTGTGCTCCAAGTCGTCCATATCCGCGGACACGGCTTTCAGAAAGTTTTACCCGGCCGGGGTGCACCAATAGCAACACACGCTCGATCAACCTCGGAAAAACCAAATCAAAACCCAACGAGGCTTTCACGACTGAACAATCACAGGATTCAGAAATATTTCAGGGGGCCACCCCTTTGAGTAGATCCCGCAACGGAGTAAGCAAGCTCCGAGACGGCCTCAAGGTTGCGACAATGGTACATTTGGGAACCCGAAAGTGTGGCTGGGCTTGTCGATACCGCGTAAACATTCCGATCCTAAATAGTACAGTGTGCTCCTCGCACAATTTAAATACAGAAAGTAGCATGGCATAAGTACAGGATCGTAAATAAAACCTCAAACTAGGTGTGGCCCCAAGAAATAAGACTGAATCAAGCTCGCTCGTGGGGGTCCCATATACCTCCGGATGTGGATAGCGCAAAAATCAAGGAACAGTATCAAGTACTCGGGGTCTTACGGGACACAAGTGGCTCGAAACCAAATATTTTCTATCACCCACCGATGCCTCTGCTTATTTCAATTTTAGTTGTTAAACAGAAATTAAAGTGACAATAAGTAAAACTAGAATCATCTTCAACAGCAACATGCGGCAATACATCAGCAACTGTGGCATAATACGACACACATCAGCACTTGAGCAAGCAACTACGACGCGCAAGTCCAACTATCTACCAAACAACAGGTAATAGGATGTGTCCAAGGCAATATAAGGCTGCAGGGTATATCACAGGTACGGAAACTAAAGCATCGCAACACAGATAGCAATAGATCAACAGGAGGGAATAAAGACTATAAAAGTAAGATAGGTAGAAAGGGGGAGATGCTCGCCTGAAAACATTGCCGAAGGTTCGACAGAAGATCGGGGCGAAGCTCACATCAACTCAACGGCCTTATCCGCGAAGAACCAAAACACTAGAAGAAACACCGGATGCAATATTTTAATACAACGGCAGAAGATCGGCATGATGCATGTATGATGTATGTCATGGCAAAGGTGCGATGCAATTAGGTCAAGATTAAGCGGAACCGGGGTCCCGACAATTGATTATATGGTTCAAGTTATTTAATTACCCCGCCAATTAAATGTTGTTTAACATGGTAGAAGATAACACCGGGTTCGCTACACAAATTTAAATGAGGCCAATATGAGACTAGATTTGCCCGCATATGGGCCCCATATTTAATTATTAGGTGAATCGGCATAAGGCCCCCAAACCACATGATATGCATGCGAGATGACAATTAAATATGCAACAAGTTGATGTCATTTATAAAATAGGGTATCGAGGAAAAGGGTCACACATTGAGGGGTCTCGACGATCTTGTTAGGGTTCCGGTTCGGTCGGCCTCGTGGTCGTGGTTCGACGGAACGGTCTCGGCGGCTCGTTCTCGGACAGCGGGGGTAGGTCTTGTTGCATCCGCGGCCTTCGGGTACGGGATCGGTCTCCGGGTTCGGGGTCTCGGCGTACCATGAAGGAGTACTTGGCCTGGCGTCGGGGCATCGGTACCGTCCTGGTTGTTGTCGTTCTTGTCGTTGCGAAGCTCTTGTCGGTTCTGCGCCATCGTGTTGATCTTGGCGGAATCGTTCTCTCGGACTCTGGGGGTTAGGGTCTCGGCGCATCCGGGGTCTTCGGGCCAGTTGTCGGTCTTGGCGTCCGGGGCAGTTCTTGGAGTCCGTGAGGAAGAACTCGAGGATCCAGCGTCTCGGCGAACTTGGCGTGTCGAGGTGGGGTCTTCGGGTCCGGGGTTCCAGGAAGTACATGTCGTGTCCGTGACGGAGATCTTGAGGGTCCCTGAACTCGACGGCTTGGCGTTCAGGGGAGCTTCCGGTGTCCCGAGGAGAAGACCTAGTCGGTTTCACCTCGAAGGCCTTGTTGTTCTGCAGTGGGGATCGTGGTTCCTCGGGGTTCGGGTCTTCGACGTCACATTCGGGAAGAAGGTCTCGGGGATCCGGCGCCGGTGGCCTTGGATAGTCCTTCGGGTCTCGTATCGTGCCGGTCTTGCCAACGAGGAGGTCTTGTCGAGGTGGGTCCTGCGTGTACACGACTGAGTACCGGAGCATTCCACATCGGTTCCAGCGGCCATCTCACGGACGGGACGCAGACGGCAGACCGGCAGCAGAGCTCGGGGAGGCCGTGGACGGAAGGGCGACCTGCGGAGTCTGGGGCCGGGGGCGGCGAGGATGGAGCTCGAGGAGGGACGGGGTGTGGGCGGGACGGTGGCGGGCGGCGCGAGGTCCGGCGGTCGGGCGATGGCGAGGCGCGCCGGCGAGCACGGCTCGAGGCCGGGGCGGGCGAGGAGCACGGCCGAGGCGGGCTGGCTAGGGCGAGGCACAAGGCCGGCGGCTGATGCGAGGAGGCGGGCAGGCGACGGGCGGGCAGAGGCGAGGTCAGGATGGCATGAGCGCGTGAGGGTTGGCGAGTGGGGAGGAAGGAGCCTGGGGGAGCAGCGAGCTTGAGGAAGGCGGAAGGCGGCGGCATGAAGGCGGGCGGTCGGGGAAAGGTGGTGGTCGGGGGAACAGGGCGAGCGACGGGAGAGCTAGGGAGGAGAGGCGCGGGGCTTGGGGAACGCGGGTGCTGGCGGCCTTGGCTCATGAGCGGCCATGCATGGTCGCGTGACGGAAGGAGCAGGAAGGGCGGGGGATGAGGGCTGGGTCAAGGGCTGAGCAGAGGAGGAGGAAGAACGCGTGGGGGAGAGGCGCGTGTGAGGTGGGCCCCGGGGTGGGGCCAGGGAAGCAGTTGGTGGGGGCGGTTGGTGCAGGGAGGACTACGGGAGGGCGGAGGCTGGGCCACGGGGGCGAGTGGGCCAGGCGGGAGTGGGGGTCGGGCCCAGCGGCCAGGGGCGGTGAGTGTGCTGCGCGTGGTGTGCGTGTAGAGTAGAGTGTGGGTGGTTGGATGGTGAGGGAGTGGGGGTCCTGGGTGGGTCCCGCGGCAGGGAGAGAGGGGGAGAGAGGGTAGAAGAGGGTTGGGTGAGAAAAGAGAGGGGAAAAGGTAAGGATTGCTTAGGTGGCAGGTGGGTATAGTTTGGGTGAGAGGGTGAGGTGGCGGCCTGCGGTTGGTGGGTAGTTTAGATCTGGGTGAGTTTAGGTTTTAGATGGGGCTGCAGGTTGGACAATTTTGTAAAACCTGGGGGTGGTCGTTCGGGTCGAAACGGCCCGTTCGACTGCCCCCGCTAAAATAACTTAAAATTTTATTTAATTTAATCGGACCGTTTGTAACCCGATAGCGACAAAACAAAAATAATCCGGAGACCCGGGGTTTGCATTAGAACAAAGGTGGGGCGTTTAGAAAACAAAACGGCTTTGCGAAAAATATTTTATGCAAACAATGCATGATGATGACGATGCAATGCACAAATTCAACGCGATTTTCTAGTAGTGGTTTTGCGGGATGCCACATTTGCCATACTGAAAACGCTAAGTTATGCCCTGAAGCCCACATCGTTTGCCATGTTGACAGCAGAAGCCTGAATCTGTAAAGAAAATAGAGCCTCAAATAGAGTCAACGCCCGATCTAAAGATCTGGCCGCACTTCATTACGGATTCCACAAGATGGTCCAATCCAATCAGGGACCAATCAAAGAAACCAAGAAAATGCTGATAACTGCTACTCGCTGGCTTCTCTAGTATCACGTAATTAAAGACTTGCCCAAACTTCTGAAATTAGGGGAAGGCTTGATGCACAAATTGGTGGCGGTAATTTGCGGGATCTGTGGTCTGAATTTTGAATTGAGAGATCTGAACGGTTTGGCGACTAATTTAGTGGCTCTGACCTGGGGGATTTTGGAGACGGTACTCTGTTTGGGGATGGTGGAGCACCTCTCGATCTATTTTCTTTCACGCAGTAGTGGTCGGGGCACGAGTGGCGGCGGCGAACGTGCAGCAGGGTTTAATACCTTGGAGGCAGGGAGGTTTGGCACCGTCGCGGACCTATTCCACCTACCGGAGGAGGAGGTCGCCAGAGATCGAGGCGGTGGCGGCCAACCTGAGCTCGAGCTGTGGCAAAAAGTCTAAAACTCTACAGGTTGCCTGTGGAGGGGTCGTGGGACTTGCCAATTAATGCTATATATGGATGCATCGACTTAGCGATGGCCTTCATCTTGGCATGGTTGTCGATGTGCGCGATTATGCCGCCGAGGCGCAAGTAGTTCATGTGCTCGATGCGCTTGCAGATGGCGTTCTAGGAATGGCCTTCTTCACCTTGACCTTCTCTCACTTGTCCCTGCTGTTGCAAAGACTTCGAGGTAAACTTGAGAGGTCAATCTGTGGCAGGAGCTTCTCTGGGTTGGCCATGGTCCTTTAATTTCGATCTAGGGATTTGGATGGACTTGTCAGAGACACATCCCCGCATCTTGCACGCCCGCAGTTGGTGCCAAAAGCGATCAAGCTCAATGGTGCGACGTACATACGTACAATTAGCGCGGCGGTGTGGAAGGCCTCCTTGTCGACTCGACTTGTCGGTGCCAGATTTGATTTGATTTCGAGGAGTTGGCCGTCCGTTCCCTCGCTATATATATTGGGTGGGAGGAAGGAGGCAGCGCTACGTACGTCTTGGTCACGTATTCCGTTTTGTTCTTCTCGTGTTGCCCAAGCGAATCAACTTGTGGACGTGACCAAGGGAGACTCTTAAGTCTCAACCGTCCTAGGTTTTTTTTTCAGTTGAGAAACTTTTTTAACTTACGGGTGGCATAGTGGGTAGTTGTTAACAATTTTTAGGGACAAAATCGTCTAAAAAAGTGTTCAACCGGGAGAAACACTTCGTGCTTTATTAGTAGACACTAGCAAAAGTGCCCGTGCGTGCACTGGGAGAAAAAAACTCACTTAATTTTTCTATTGTGTACCTATGTGTTCCTAGGACAGAACATGTTAATATGGCGTCCTAATAAAATAATTATGATTCTTTACCACCGACAAATTTTCATCCTATCCACAATCGGTTGATTAAACTAAAAATTCAATAGGAAAGAAGTCTAAATAACCCCTAAGTATTGGGTTTGGAATGCTGAACCACCCCCAAGTATTCTATACCGGACAGAGAGCCCCCTCTGTCCATGTAGGCTGTTTTAATCGTTGATTTTGGGCGCGTGGAGACTGGACAGTTTCCCCTGTGGTGAAGTTAGGCCGAGCTAGATACAACTTACCCCATGAAGAAATCAAAAGTATAAGTATTTCACGAAATGATTTGCACGGATAACTGAGTATTTTTTTAGCAGGACTACGGCGGTCTTATGCCAGCCTGAACTTTTTATAGCAACTTAGGAAATAGTTACAAGGTAATTTACAGACAGAGGCCAGATGAATAAAGAAAAACAGGTTCAAGGAGTATCATAATGGTTACACCAGGATAGAAGTTTAGAAGCAGAGGCAGTAGTACATCGGTTTGCCCACAAACTAATATCTTCGATGATCTGACAAGTAGTAGCACCAATTTGCTCATCCTTCCTTTTGAAAATGAGGATAACTGAGTTTAGAACGCATCTTTGAAATGCGTAGCACACTGAACTAAAATAGGTCGAAAATCAAACACCAGTTAATTTACCGCACAACTTGTATCAGCCACAACAACGTCACAAGGTCAAAAGGACTGCTCAAACAAAACCTAGAATGACACCAGATACACAATAGAAAATACTGAAAACGTCGAGTTCCCTCCGCGAAGCATTCACAGTGAACCTTCTGCTAGATCCCAATGGTTTGCCATACTGAAAACGCTAAGTTATGCCCTGAAGCCCACATCGTTTGCCATGTTGATGTTGGAAGCCTGAATCAGAAGAAAATAGAGCCTCAAATAGAGTCAACGCCCGATCTAAAGATCTGGCCGCACTTCATTACGGATTCCACAAGATGGTCCAATCCAATCAGGGACCAATCAAAGAAACCAAGAAAATGCTGATGACTGCTACTCGCTGGCTTCTCTAGTATCACGTAATTAAAGACTTGCCCAAACTTCTGAAATTAGGGGAAGGCTTGATGCACAAATTGGTGGCGGTAATTTGCGGGATCTGTGGTCTGAATTTTGAATTGAGAGATCTGAACGGTTTGGCGACGAATTTAGTGGCTCTGACCTTGGGGATTTTGGAGACGGTACTCTGTTTGGGGATGGTGGAGCACCTCTCGATCTATTTTCTTTCACGCAGTAGTGGTCGGGGCACGAGTGGCGGCGGCGAACGTGCAGCAGGGTTTAATACCTTGGAGGCAGGGAGGTTTGGCACCGTCGCGGACCTATTCCACCTACCGGAGGAGGAGGTCGCCAGAGATCGAGGCGGTGGCGGCCAACCTGAGCTCGAGCTGTGGCAAAAAGTCTAAAACTCTACAGGTTGCCTGTGGAGGGGTCGTGGGACTTGCCAATTAATGCTATATATGGATGCATCGACTTAGCGATGGCCTTCATCTTGGCATGGTTGTCGATGTGCGCGATTATGCCGCCGAGGCGCAAGTATTTCATGTGCTCGATGCGCTTACAGATGGCGTTCTAGGAATGGCCTTCTTCACCTTGACCTTCTCTCACTTGTCCCTGCTGTTGCAAAGACTTCGAGGTAAACTTGAGAGGTCAATCTGTGGCAGGAGCTTCTCTGGGTTGGCTGTGGCATCCCGCAAAACCACTACTAGAAAATCGGTTTGTTTTTGTGCATTGCATCATCGTGACCGCATGTTCATGTCATCATGCCACATGGCATTTGAGCATCGTCATCATCATGCATATTATTTTGCCTAAAAACTATTTGCGAAAGACTATTGATTTCTGGAACTAGCCCTCCTTCTATTTCAAATTAAACCCCGGATGCTTCCGGATATTTTGATTGTCTAAAAACTGTTTACAAAAGTTTATTGCGAATTAAATAAAAGTTATATTAATTTAGGGGGCAGCCGAACGGGCCGATCCGACCCAGTCGACCACCCCCGTACAAAAACCAATCGGTCCAACCTAAACCCTTTGCTACCCAACCTAGTCTACCCACCCCTCAGCCACATCACCTCGACCACTCCCCTCGTGCCACCTCACTCCACCCCTCTCCCTTACCCAACCAGACGCCGCCACCTCACCCCACTCCATCCCTCTTCCCTGCCCACTCACACACAGCTCACCACGCAGCCACCCTCCCCTGGCCCCATCCGACCCACACATCTCCCTCCTCTCCCCCTGCCCAGCGGGCCCCACCGCGTCCCCACGCTCCCCACGCACCCTGACCCGCGCGTCCCCACCCCAACACCAACTCCCCCCCGCTCCCGACAAATCCCACCGGGATTCCCTCCCCGCGGGCCCACCCCCACCGACACGCACGATCCCCACCTCCCGCACGCTCTTCTCCCCTCGCTCCTCCGCCCGCCAGTAACCTCGCCTGACCGCCACACCCACGCGCGCCGACCCGCCTTCCTCTCCTCGCCGCCTCCCGTTCTCCTCCGCCTGCCGACGCCACCTCCGCCACCTCGCCTCGCCTCTCGCCCGGCCGGCCTCGCCCGAGCTCAACCTCGCCGGACCCCGCCTCCCGGCACCGCCTCCCTCGGCCCTCGCAAGCTCCTCCCGCGCCTCCTTCGAGCTCCACGCGTGCAGGCGCCGCTGCCTCCTCGCCGTTCGCCGCCAGGCAGCCCGACCCGCCTCGCAAGCTCGCCGGCCTCCCTGGCCTCTCTCGGCCGACGCCTCGCCCTGCTCGCCCACCTCTGCGAGCCAGCCGCCGGCAGTGAGTCGCCCGAAGCCATCCTCCGTCCGCCGCCTCGACCAGGTCCGCCGCTGCTCGCCGATTCGCGTCGCCCTCGCTTGTCGCCTGTGTGCGCAGGGAAGTACCATGGGTGCGTGTGTATCCGTGTTGCCCTTGTTCATTGTTGGTCACGATCGCGGTTGGGGTATAGGGATTCGTGGAGGTGGTACTGTTTAAGACCGTTTCATCGACAAGATCTCGTCGCTATGGAAACCGCAAGATCCACTTCCGGAATCAAGGCCCGATTCATCGTCGAACCTCAAGCCCAAACCGGGGCCGACATGATCTTCTTCTCGGACGCCAAGTTCGTCGAGAACCCGGAACGCCAAGCACTCCCTCGAGGACGCCGAGTACTTCACCCCGGACACCGAGACTCTGGATGACCAGTTCTCCTTCCCGGACGCCGAGCTCGCCGAGAACCCGGATGCGACAAGAACGACACCGACCAGGGCGAATCCGATGCGCCCCGACACCGAACCAAGCTCTTATCCGCGGATGCGACAAGACCTACTTCCGTTGTCCGAGACCGAGCCCATCGAACCCCGAACCCCAGACCCGGACCCTGAGACCGAACCCCGAACCCCCGGAACCCCAAGTTCGTCGAACCCTAATGTGTGAACCCCTTCCCGAAACCCTATTTTATAACATAATACAACTTGTGGCATATTAACTTGTCATACTTGCATGCATACATTCATGTGGTTTGGGGGCCTTATGCCGATTCACCTCTAATTAAATATGGGGCCCATATGCGGGCAAATCTAGTCTCATATTGGTCTCATTTAAATTTGTGCACCGAACCGGTACCATATCTTGCCATGTTAAGACAACATTTAATTTGCGGGGTAGATAAATAACATGGGCCATCTAATTAATTGTCGGGACCCCGGTTCCGCTTAATATGACCTAATTGCATCGCACCTTGCCATGTCATACATCATACATGCATCATGCCCGATCTTTTGCCGTAGTATTAAATATTGCATCCGGTGTTATTCTAGTGTTTTGCTTCTTTGCGGATAAGGCCGTTGAGTTGATGCGAGTGTCGACCCGATCTTCGGTTGAACCTTCGGCAATGTTTTCAGGCGAGCATCTCCCCCTTTCTACCTATCTTACTTTTATAGTATTTATTCCCTCCTGTTGATCTATTGCTATCTGTGTCGCGTTGCTCTACTTTTCGTACCCGTGATATCCCTTGCAGCCTTATATTGCCCTGGACACCTCCTATTACCTGTTGTTTGGTAGATAGTTGGACTTGCGCGTCGTAGTCGCTTGCTCAAGTGCTGATGCGTGTTGTCAAGTGCCACAGTTGTTGGAGTAATGCCGCATGTTTGATGTTGGAGATGATCATGGCTTTACTTATCGTTCACTTTAATTCCTGTTTAACAACTAAAATTGAAGTAAGTAAGCAGAGGCATCGGTGGGTGATAGATAATATTTGGTTTCCGACCGCCCACTTGTGTCCCGTAGGACCCCGAGTACTTGATACCTGTTCCTTGATTTATCGCGCTATCCACATCCGGGAGGATTATGGGACCCCTGAGCGTAGCTTGATTCGGTCTTATTTCTTGGGGCCACAAACTAGTTTGAGGTTTTATTTACTATCCTGCACTTATGCCATGCTACTATCAGATTTACGACAGCGAGAGCACACTCAGATCTTTAGGATCGGGACACGATTCCGCGGTGTCGACAAGCCCAGTTTTGGGTTCCCGATGCTCACAGCCGTCCACCCAAACCTCGGGTCCGTCTCGGAGTCAGCTAACTTCGTTGCGGGTGTACTCCAAGGGGTGGCCCCCTGAAATAATTCGGAATCCTGTGATTGCTTTGTCGTGAAGGCCTCGTTGGGTTTTGATTTGGTTTTTCCGAGGTTGATCGAGTGTGTGTTGCTATTTGTGCACCCCAGCCGGGTAAAACTTTCTGAAAGCCGTGTCCGCGGTTATGGACGACTTGGAGCACAGTATCTCGATCATAGACAAGCATAACTAAAGTAGTGCTATAAATTTGACTTTATAATGACTAGTAATCAGCTTCACTATAATGGAATGGCTAAATAATACTGCCCACAACTGCTTGTTTGGAGTGTCGCCATGACCATTGTATCGACTAGTAAGTATTGCAACTACAACGGAATGGCTAAATAAAAGTACCAACAACTGCTGGTTTTGGGTTTATCTCATGCCATCTCAGATCGATTAGTAATTGTTGCAACTAGCGGAATGATTAACTAAAAGGGCCCATCGCTTCTTTTATCGACGATTATCTATACCGACTAGTAATTGCTGCAACGATAATCGAATAAGTAAAGCGCCAACGGTGTGAGTTCCTCGGTTGACTTCCTCGTTTGGTTTCGAGGGGAAACACCGGTGGTTTTGTTTGATGGTAGAATCAGGTTGGTTCGGATAGGTCCTTCTTACCCTCTCTCGATTGACGCCAGGTTGTATCGAGTCTCTATAGGTTGTTTAGTGCATGCCGCCGCTTGATCCACCATACCTATGTAGGCGACCGCCAATTCTAGCCTCGCTGCATCTGGCCTCGATCGACGCCTCTTTTCCTTTGCCCTTCGGCACCCTTTTGTTTAAGCAGGTTTTGAGATCGACGTCGTTAGCAGGGTTACCCTTCTGGCTTGGCCTGGGCAGGGTTATGGACGCCATTGGTTATTCTTCAGGGCTCTTAGCCCCATTTGCATCTTGTCCGTAGCTGGACGCTCTATCGTTTTTAAGGTGATTTGGATCTTTGTATATTATATCTGTAATCTTGACTCATTGAGCCGCTGTTGTATATATATCTGTTCTGTGGGTCCCATCGAGGACTGTTGTGTAATGTTATTACTTCGTTTTCCACCCGCACGAAAGTGCCTGGTGGGCACATTTGAATCGTTTCTATGCGGGTTTGGCGGGTTTCGCTAAAACTTGCATAGGTCCGATTCTGAGGGTGTTACATTGGCCATGGTCCTTTAATTTCGATCTAGGGATTTGGATGGACTTGTCAGAGACGCATCCCCGCATCTTGCACGACCGCGGTTGGTGCCAAAAACGATCAGGCTCAATGGTGCGACGTACATACGTACAATTAGCGCGGCGGTGTGGAAGGCCTCCTTGTCGACTCGACTTGTCGGTGCCAGATTTGATTTGATTTCGAGGAGTTGGCCGTCCGTTCCCTCGCTATATGTATTGGGTGGGAGGAAGGAGGCAGCGTTGCGTACGTCTTGGTCACGTATTCCGTTTTGTTCTTCTCGTGTTGCCCAAGCGAATCAACTTGTGGACGTGACCAAGGGAGACTCTTAAGTCTCAACCGCCCTAGGTTTTTTTTTCAGTTGAGAAACTTTTTTAACTTACGGGTGGCATAGTGGGTAGTTGTTAACAATTTTTAGGGACAAAATCGTCTAAAAAAATGTTGAACCGGGATAAACAATTCGTGCTTTATTAGTAGAGACTAGCAAAAGTGCCCGTGCGTTGCACTGGGAGAAAAAAACTCACTTAATTTTTCTATTGTGTACCTATGCGTTCCTAGGACAGAACATGTTAATATGGCGTCCTAATAAAATAATTATGATTCTTTACCACCGACAAATTTTCATCCTATCCACAATCGGTTGATTAAACTAAAAATTCAATAGGAAAGAAGTCTAAATAACCCCTAAGTATTGGGTTTGGAATGCTGAACCACCCCCAAGTATTCTATACCGGACAGAGAGCCCCCTCTGCCCATGTAGGCTGTTTTAATCGTTGATTTTGGGCGCGTGGAGACTGGACAGTTTCCCCTGTGGTGAAGTTAGGCCGAGCTAGATACAACTTACCCCATAAAGAAATCAAAAGTATAAGTATATCACGAAATAATTTGCACGGATAACTGAGTTTTTTTTAGCAGGACTACGGCGGTCTTATGCCAGCCTAAACTTTTTATAGCAACTTAGGAAATAGTTACAAGGTAATTTACAGACAGAGGCCAGATGAATAAAGGAAAACAGGTTCAAGGAGTATCATAATGGTTACACTAGGATAGAAGTTTAGAAGCAGAGGCAGTAGTACATCGGTTTGCCCACAAACTAATATCTTCGATGATCTGACAAGTAGTAGCACCAATTTGCTCATCCTTCATGTTGAAAATGAGGATAACTGAGTTTAGAACGCATCTTCGAAATGCGTAGCACACTGAACTAAAATAGGTCGAAAATCAAACACCAGTTAATTTACCGCACAACTTGTATCAGCCACAACAACGTCACAAGGTCAAAAGGACTGCTCAAACAAAACCTAGAATGACACCAGATACACAATAGAAAATACTGAAAACGTCGAGTTCTCTCCGCGAAGCATTCACAGTGAACCTTCTGCTAGATCCCAATGGTTTGCCATACTGAAAACGCTAAGTTATGCCCTGAAGCCCACATCGTTTGCCATGTTGACAGCAGAAGCCTGAATCTGTAAAGAAAATAGAGCCTCAAATAGAGTCAACGCCCGATCTCAAGATCTGGCCGCACTTCATTACGGATTCCACAAGACGGTCCAATCCAATCAGGGACCAATCAAAGAAACCAAGAAAATGCTGATGACTGCTACTCGCTGGCTTCTCTAGTATCACGTAATTAAAGACTTGCCCAAACTTCTGAAATTAGGGGAAGGCTTGATGCACAAATTGGTGGCGGTAATTTGCGGGATCTGTGGTCTGAATTTTGAATTGAGAGATCTGAACGGTTTGGCGACGAATTTAGTGGCTCTGACCTTGGGGATTTTGGAGACGGTACTCTGTTTGGGGATGGTGGAGCACCTCTCGATCTATTTTCTTTCACGCAGTAGTGGTCGGGGCACGAATGGCGGCGGCGAACGTGCAGCAGGGTTTAATACCTTGGAGGCAGGGAGGTTTGGCACCGTCGCGGACCTATTCCACCTACCGGAGGAGGAGGTCGCCAGAGATCGAGGCGGTGGCGGCCAACCTGAGCTCGAGCTGTGGCAAAAAGTCTTGTTCCGTTTTCAGAAATTAAAACTTAAAAATTGACACTACACCTGGTATTGAGCTACTGCATTTTATCACCAGGTCTTAACAACTTCTCCGGCCAACAAGCCCGACTCCCGGCTAGCACCAGGCCGAGCTGCACCCCCGCCTGCTCTGAGCTCAAACTCCCGAGCACGCCGAGAACAGATGTGCGCTCGCCCTCTCTCTAGTTGTATTTGTGCCGCCACCACCCAGATCCTCGTAGAAGCCCCCCAAACCTGCCGCCGGGAGCACCAGCTACCTCGACTCCCCCTGCCTGCTGCCGCTGCAACGCCGGCCACCGTACCTGCCTCGCCGTCCATGCCAAAGGCCCACGCCTGCGCGCACCCGCCGGCCGCCTCCGCCTCTTAAGCAAATCCCTCTCAATAGGGTCTAGTCCGGCCGGTCCAACCCGCTCTGCTCAACCTGAGAGATTTGATTCTCCTTGTATCCACTGCCGGCTCTCTCTAAGCTCTCCCCTTCATCTACCTCCAAGAGGATCTGATTCAAATCGCGGTGTGCCGCCTGGCTGATTCCTATCAATCTGTGATGCTTCTTTGTTCTATAGGCAGCTGATTTCTATCAATTTGCTAGGTATATAAATCGGTGGAACTCGATTTAACGAAGCAATGTGGGACTATTCTGCTCTCTACTCGTTGTTTATGTTTATCGGAAGTTTGTTCACCGCTAAACCAAACCAGACTGATCACGGCCCATAGTAGAAAGCCTGGTCATAGAGCTCTGCGAGCAAACTAAGAAAACCAAAAAAGTGTATACGAAAAGTTTTTTTACTTTTACTTACCGGTGGCAACCGTGGTGATATGTGGGTTGGTGGAAGGTCAAACTGGTCTAAAAAAGTGTTGAACCGGGAGAAACACTTCGTGCTTTATTATATTATAGTAGAGATAGATATAGATTGACTTGGAGAAAAAAGAACGAAGGCATTTCCAGATACTAAGAATTTGGGACTTACTACCCCACAAACATGTTGCGAGAGCTGTCCAACGTCTAGAAAACCTGTTTTCCTTATATACAGATGATTACCTGGATCACTGTAGAAGAGTGCAGACAGATAGGTATGTGTTGTTTACTTTTGCTGAATTTTACCCTAGTATTCTGGTTCCTTTTATTTTTACTTCTGATGCATACAAATGAACTCCTAGTAAAATATTCATGTTTGCAGATGATCAAAGTGTTGATATTGTTCTTATTTTCTCCCATATTTTTGTTGTGGATAACAGGAAATTGGAGGTCCCTATGATTTGGGATGTGGAGCATGATATTATTCGTTATAAGGACCGAACAGTTGATGCCCAGGAAGATCATGATCTCATGGATACATCGTGTCTTTTGGAGAATTTCAAAGTGAGTGAAAGCTTCTTGCTGATGAAATTCTACTCTCTATCATCTGGAGTGGCAAAACATTTGCTCACAGCTGCTGATGGGTCGGAAATTGATGTTCCCTTTGAACTGACTGATGAAGAGGAGGTGATAATCCGATTCCCTCACACTAGTTTCACACTTGGGAGGTCAGGCACCGGGAAAACCACTGTGCTGACAATGAAACTACTGCGAAGAGAGCAAATGTCAATGAATGCATTCCCAAGGCTTAATTTGGACGAAGTTGGTTTACATGGGGCTTATAACGAAATATTATGACACAGAAGGACACAAGCAAGGAAGAAAGTTTTATAAAACAAGTATTTATCACTGTAAGCCCGAAGTTATGTTCAGCTATAAAGAATCAAATTTGCAGTCTTAAGAGGTAAATCTGTTAAATTCCGAGCCCGTGTGATATTACATTTCCAGTTTCGGAAATTGTTTTCATATATCGATTTGAAAGTGGAGGGCAAAATTGAGCTCCTTCAATGCATTTCTAACCTCACACTCTCTAAATGTCCTTTTGTCTTTTTTCGAAAACAAATGTGCCCTTTTCATTTTCTTTCAAAGGGTGTAATGTATTTTATCCATAGGATTGCATTTTTTCCGGAGATACCCTCTTCAGAACTATACACTGCAAGTCGTTTTGTTAAATATTACGTTGATTACTTATTATTAATCCTATCAAGATTATTTCTCATATTAATTGCAATAACCTTTTACAGATATGTCAGTGGTGATGCCCCTAATCAGGCTAGCACCCATCATATGCATGATATCATTGATGATACGGAACAATTTACAGAAATACTCGACAATTTTAGTGATATACCCCGTGAGCACTATCCCCTTGTTATAACATATCACAAGTTCTTGATGATGCTTGATGGTACATGCCAAACATCATTTTTTGATATTTTTTATGGTGAACTGAAGTCTAGCACTGAGAGAGGGTATTGGAAATCTCGTGCATTGCAAACTTTTATTGAACTGAAGGAAGTTACTTATGAGAAATTTTCTGCTGCCTACTGGCCTCATTTTAATGCAAAACTGACCAACAAACTTGATGCATCCACTGTGTTTACTGAAATAATTTCTCATATAAAGGGTGGATATCAAGCATGAAGGCCTATTACTGGAAAACTTGAAAGACTTGATTATGTGATGCTCTCAGATAAAAGATTTTCATCCCTGAACAGTGAGAAGAGAGAAAGGATTTATGATATTTTCCTTGATTATGAGAGCATGAAGTGCACCGCCAGAGAATTCGATTTGTCTGATTTTGTCAATAGTCTTCACAAGAGTCTAGTTTCTGAGGGCTACAATGGCGATATGATGGATTTTTTTATGTAGATGAGGTGCAGGATCTGACCATGGCACAAATAGCACTTCTTAAGTATGTCTGCAAGAATTTTGAGGGGGGCTTCCATTTTGCCGGTGACACTGCACAAACTATAGCCAGAGGGGTCGCTTTTAGATTTGAAGATATTCGTTCACTTTTTTATACCACATTCCTTTCAGAAACTGAAGCATGTAATCGACGAAATAAACATAGAAAACAAGGCCATCTATGTGATATGTTCCAACTTGCTCAAAATTTCCGCACCCATTGTGGGATTCTTCGTATGTCCCAAAGTATCATTGACCTTTTGTACTTATTTTTTCCATCAAGTGTTGACAAGCTTAATCCAGATACTGGACTTGTATATGGAGAACCTCCTGTGCTTCTGGAGACTGGTAACTATAAAAATGCAATTGTGAATATTTTTGGAGAAAACAAGAGTACACATGGTATCCTGCATGGGTTTGGTGCTAAGCAAGTCATAGTAGTTCGTGATGATGCTACCAAAAAACAAATTGTTGATGTTGTTGGTAAACAGGCTCTTGTTTTGACCATTGTTGAATGTAAAGGCCTTGAATTCCAGGTATGGGATTCATTTGTATTCATTTTGTAATATCTTCTATTTGGAAAATGAGTTGTTTCTACACTTTTGAGGATACTTGCTTTATTAAAATATTGTGCAGGACGTGCTGCTGTACAATATTTTCAGTTCATCTCCTTTAAGAAACAGATGGAGAGTTGTATATGATTATATGAAAAACAAAGATATTTTATCATCACCTGAGGAGAACTCTCATCCGGATTTTGACAGAAGCAAACATTATCTTCTCTGTTCAGAGCTGAAGCAACTCTATGTTGCGATCAGCCGAACTAGGCAAAGACTCTGGATATGTGAGAATACCGATGATTACTGTTGGCCAATGTTTGACTACTGAAAAAGGTTATGTCTTGTAGAAGTTATATTACTTGATTCCTCCTTCATTGAATCAATGAAGACAGGAAGCAGCACAGATGATTGGAGGCGACGGGGAACAAAGGTTAGTGATATACACTATTTTGTTGGGTGGAAATCTAGGTAACCGAAATGTATGGGCCTTTTTGTTGACAATTGATCCGTGCTCTCTCTCTCTCTCTTGAAGTGTTATTGTGCTTATCTTCTGTAATTGTTGTTCGATATTATAATTGCATATATTTTTCTTTTAGTTATTCAATGAGGGGCAATTTGAGATGGCTACTATGTGTTTTGAAAAGTCTGCTGATGCATACAGAGAGAATTGGGCAAGAGCTGCTGGACTTGTAGCAACTGTTGACACTGTCATGTCTATGGATTCGGAGCTGGGCCAGGCTTCATTGCAAAAAGCATCAGAGATTTATGAATCTATTGGCATGTATGACAAGGCCGCGACTTGCTATATCAAATTAGGCGACTACAAAAGAGCAGGTGCACCCACTCCATATGTTTCTGACTTGTATAATTACTCCTGCATTTGCATAATCCCATAACGTTTAAAAATGGCAAGTTGCTCCTAAGAGAATTACCCTAGAAATAGAAATAAAGATCTTCAGAGTTGAAAACCTCACCTCATCTTATCGACGAGATTAAGGCTGAAGCTTTCCTATGGTTTAAAGTTGCAGCGATAGGGCTAAAAGTCTTCGCTGTCGCAGCTGCATTATTATAGCGCTTTGTGTTGAAATCTAGATGCTAAATTTTGTTAGATGTATATATATATGTATATTATATTTCCCCCATATGTTAGGGGGCTTCCTGCATATTTGCCCTGTACCTGTACTATATATTATGGCCTTTGGCCCCAGAGGAATACAAGTTGCATATTCCTGACATGGTATCAGAGCCTAAGGTCTCAAGTTCGAGTTCTGGCTTTCGCAATTTATCCTAAAATTGTTGTTGACCCCTCTGTTCCACGTATAGGCCTCGTGAGTCATACGTGAGTTTCGCGCGCCGTCGCTCTCTTCCGGTTGCACGTGTTGACTTCTCCCCGTCACACGTGAGAGGGGGTGTTGAAGTGTATAAGTGAATTGCACTAGCCCTTTCCATCAGTTTGGACTTTTGGTTGTGTTGGCTCGATACTTTCTTGGGATTGAGGTTTCCTCCACTTCTGATGGCTTTTACATCTCTCAGGAAAAGTATATTCAGGATCTTCTTGCTCGTGCTGCTCTTGGGGATGAGCGCACTGTTGAGACCCCTATGGAGCTTAATGTTAAGCTTCAACCTCGATGGTGATCCCTTCGATCCGGCGTTATCGTCATCTTGTTGGGAGTCTAGTTTATCTTGCTGTCACTCGTCCTGACATCTCTTATTCTGTTCATATTCTGAGTCAGTTTGTCTCTGCTTCCACCACCGTTCACTATAGTCATCTTCTCCGTGTTCTTCGTTATCTTCGTGGTACGATCACTCGTCGCCTTTTCTTTCCTCGTTCCAGCTCTCTCCAGCTCCAGTGCTATTCGGACGCTACGTGGGCGAGTGATCCTTCGGATCGCCGTTCACTTTCTGCTTACTGTGTGTTTCTTGGCGGTTCGCTCATTGCTTGGAAGATGAAGAAACAGACAGCGGTTTCCCGTTCGAGTGTTGAGGCTGAGTTGCGTGCTACGGCCTTGTTGACTGCTGAGGTGACTTGGTTACGGTGGTTACTTGCGAATTTTGGGGTCTCTATTACCACACCCACTCTGGTTTTATCTGACAGTACAGGTGCTATTAGTGTTGCACGTGATCCGGTCCAGCATGAGCTTACCAAGCATATTGGTGTTGATGCTTTCTATACACGTGCTCAGGTGCAGGCTCAGGTTGTTGCGCTCAAGATGTGCCTTGGACTTACGTTGGCGGATTTCTTTACGAAGGCACAGACCAGAGCGCAGCATGATTTCTTACTCTCCAAACTCAGTGTTGTGGATCCACCATGAGTTTGAGGGGGGGGGTGTTAGATGTATATATATGTATATTGTACTATATATTGTGGCCTTTGGCCCCAGAGAAATACAAGTTGCATATTCCTGACAAATTTCATATTTTTATTGGAAATTCATACATTATATTCAACTCCATCCGACTAAACATTGTTTCGTTGCATCTATAGGAATGCTCTATATGCAGAATTGTGATGCTTCCAGGCTTGAGGAGGCCGGTGACTGTTTCGCTATGACTGAATGCTGGTCAGAAGCAGCTGAAGCATACTTCAAAACTAAATGTTATACCAAGTGTTTCTCCATTTGCTCGAAAGGAAAAGTATTCAACCTGGGGTTCCAATTCCTACAACAGTTGTGGGGGGAAACTTTGAATGATGATTCGAACATCTCCATACTTTACTCACCAGTTGCATACGGTCTGGTTGTTGATTCCCTTGGTGCACATCTTAGGCCAACAAATAAGAAACTGACCCATGGGCATCTTGGGAGAATGGCCATACTTCTGCTGCATGTAGTACCATGGGGCGACATGCTGAATTCAAGACTTATGCAGTACCTAGACATCGAAGAGTGGGCAAATTTTTTCCGGTCTTTGGGTATATTTATTCACAGTCGTTTTGATTTTCTTGAATACATGGAGAGTCAGCATCCCAGTGGTCTTGATGGCAGATACTCCTTGCTCTTGAACTTTAAGCTCGCTCTTGAGTTTACCTTGAACGAAGACTGGAGAGTGGAACCAGATTACATATCTCCAATGTGCTATGTGGATCTCATTGAGTGTCTTGGTTACTTTGCTTCATCATGCTTTGCACTGCATGGTTGTATGGTGTCCACACAATCAATTTGTGTCAAGATGGCACAGCGCAAAAACAGTTGTCGTTTCTTACATATATGTTTTTCTTCTAGGCCAGATCCGGATCTGGAGAAAATGGCATTATCAGCAGGGATATGTTGACAAAGAAACATATGATCCAAGAGTGGATCGAGAAGACATCAACTAATACGGACAGTCCAATTATTTTGAGATTAGTTATCACACTTTATGTTGTTTTTTTGACTCTTAAAGTGGGGGATTGCTATGAGGTCACACGTTTCCTTCAGATGCACCGAGTTTTTGAGGATCTGCCTTTGAAATTCTCCCAACAGGTTGTAGGCGCTTTGCAAATGAGGTCTCAGAAACTGAGCAAATTCAGAAGGCTGTTTGCTGATGCGCTTATAGAAATAGGAGAACTCATGACAATCGTGGCTTCACCCATAGCCCATCCAACGTTTCCAGGCTTAAATGCTCTGGTAATAAACAGTTTTGGGATGACGTTTAGGACAGTTGCTCGGATGGCAGATTTGATTTTTAGTGAAGAAGAGAAAGAATCGTGCAGCTTAGAGAAAATATTTTTTAGAAAGGTGGACAAGAAATTTGTGCTGCCATTCGAAGAGGACCGTGTTAGTAACAGAATATGCGATGCTCAATTTTGGGAGAAGTTCGAGGTGTTTCAAGTGAACAAGCAAGGCCATGTGAGTATATGAGGTGTAACTTTTTTTTTCTTTTTGGTCCGATGCTTGAGAACTGTCTATAAGAAACCCATTTTGTTTCTGCAGAAAGACGCAAAGGATATTGTTCTATTCCTGAAAAGCATGCTTTCCTGGGTGGTGCAAAGAGGACCTCCAATAAAGATAGATGTGCATTTGTTACTGGAGGCGAGGCGCATGTGCGACCAGTTCGACGAGCAGTCTGATGTTAGCGCAGAAGCAGAAGAAAAAGATAGGTATGCATGTATTAGAATGTCAGCAGTTTCATAGGTGTTGTATGAGTCAATATAAATGCAATTGTTCCATTTGATTGAACACATCATAGTACGACCTCGTATTAATATCCTTCTCTTTTAGGGAGTAGAGAGCTATCACCTGATTTTTTGGGCAACTTGGCAGTTGTGAGCCATATTTTTTTCTGCAAATTGTTATTCCCACCTGAGCGTGTGAAGTGTTTGTCATCGCAGGTCAGAGAAGAGAGCCAGGTACCTCTTTTCGACTTGGAAAGGTGGCGAGAAGAAACTGAAGAAGATCATCAACTTTCTGCGTTCTGAAAAGGCGTCCATAGAAGAAGAGAGAAGGAATGCAGCAGCTGCTGATGTTGTCCAGTCGAAAATCGACGGATGTTCAGACGACAAATCGGAGACAGGAGCTGGTAATGCGGCCGAGGAAGACGCAGATGCACCCACGGCCCACGGGGGGCTTGTCGACCGCACATAACATAACGCTGAAGCAGAAAAACAAGAAGTCAAAGAAATGTAGGCGCCACGCTAGCAATAGGGTGGCAGCGGCGCCCGCATAACGACCCGCAAAAGAAAATATAGGCAAAAAGAGATCTCAAAAGCTAATAAAAGACTAGTTAAAAAGCAGTGCTGCAACCTGCCCCGTTTGACACCCTAGCTAGCAAGTGAGCTGCCCTAGGCTGTAGAATGTAGCCTGTGCATTAGTTTTTTCTTTTGTGTACTATTCTCGCTGTAAAACCAACAGCCCCATAGTTGGGTTGCAGACTATTAAAAGCTACTTTCTCTGATAGTTGAGTTAAGTTTACTACGCACCACTCGTTTGGAGCCAACAAATGTCTTGATATCGATGGAGCAAATGACAGTCTCATACAAACGATTGATCGAGTTTGCTCCTGTCAAACACGGAGCAGGGAGAAGTAGTTGAACAACTTGGAAAGCGTATAAGCAATAAGATAGTTTTGGTCTGCGCACAAGCACAATTTAGTGCATTGAACATAATGGAACATGCTACAATACATTATTACAAGCTGCTACCGTTAGCCAGCCAAACTTGAATAATCGCCGGTTCTTCCTATGGATTCTCTCCAAATGTTCAATCAGAAATTTTGCGTCAGGAAGTAGAAAATGGTTGATGGAGAATTCATATTATTCAGAATAATAAGCTGCACTCAGCAATGATAATCATGCACAAAATGGCAGTTAGACATAGCACCAAACAAGATTCTGTGGATCTTATCCAATGAACTGTTAATACCATACAAGAAGCCTGTAAGCTCAGTTATAATAGCATGACAACTTCCCGTAATCTCAAGCTGCTCAATCATAGTATTGAGTGTAAAACAAATATCAAGAAAGTTTAAAAGGTTCCCAAATTGTTTGGACGGTTGCAACAAAGAAGGCATTGTTGCTTTCATAAAGGCATGTAGTTTTCTGCACAAGAGGCCAGAGGAAGGATGGTGGAGGTTCGGCGGTGGTGCACGACGGGAAGGTCTGGCGAGGGAAGGGACGAGAATAGTGGAGCGGAGTGGGGCGGTGGAATTGGAAAATATGGGAAATTGCAGAATAATACAGGCTTGGATCCTCGAACATGTGATGCGCGTCGTGGACAACTCAGGTGACAGGGCCTGCTCGTTAATACAATTGCCAATAACAATGACATTGCTTGAAGGGACCCACATGTAAGAAACCGAGTCAAGCATGCAGAATGAGGGACATAGGCGTAACAAAGCAAGTCAGTTGATGACATAGCTCCGGTTGCTAGATTCGTAGTGGCATAGTTATAATTTCCGTATAAACTAGGGTCATAGAACATAGGCGTAATAAATCCATTATTTAATTATGCTTTGCGCTTTGTAGATACGTAGTGCACATTTGTATGCATTCAAAGAACACTATTAGGAAGTTTTTGAAACTCCTAAATATTATTTTTGGATTTTGCAAAATCGGATCTCACTTGATGTTGGGAGCCAATATGCTGGACTCGGTTTTTCTAGCTCTTGTGTTGCTTATGTTAGTCGGTTGCAAATAGCAGTAAACCATAACCGATTTTTGTGCAATAGATCTAGCGAAGATAGGAGAAGGTGCTTCTAAATCCACTTCACCACACCGTTCTTAGCCAATGTCCTTCACAAAGATTGCAACCGTAATTTAAAAATCAGCTCGTTTTGGTCCCATTCCAAGGAAAATAATATTAGTTCCTAGCAAGTGGACTTTCAAAAGTACCATCCGTTACGAGCCACAAGAGATTTTTGGGGCGCCATCTATTAGAATGAGCACCCACAATTCCGTGTTACAAACTCCCAACTGGATTTAGTAGTGTGGACAATCGCTAGTTCTTGACGGAAAGACATATATAGTTCATACCTGTTGCTAACTCTGTGTGGCAACTACTTGGGGTGAGAAAATTATAGGTGGTGGCAAAGACCAAATGAGCCAAATAGTTTATCATTATTAGCAAGATGGAAATTTTATTTCTTGGCATGTCGACCATTTGAAATGGCGCCAACACTAGCACAACATCAATGACTCAACACTCAACTTGACTCAACACAAGAAAAATGAACTTGTGTACCGCCGATCACATAGTCACGATCACCGACCATACATGCATATGCAGAAAAAAAACTAACGCCGGAAACAGGGCCTCGGCCCACATAGAGATGGATCATCTCTTGAGGAAGTTGGCGAACCAGTAGCTGGACTTCTTGCGGTAGCGCTTGAGCGTGCTGCGGTCGATATAGATGAAGCCAAACCGGTCCTTGTAGCCGTCGCCCCACTCGAAGCAGTCCATGAAGGTCCACGCGAAGTAGCCCTTGATGTTCACCTTTTCCCTATAGGCAGGCACACCCAGATCATCAGTTTGCAAAAGGTCAATTAACTGGATGAGTTTTGTTCCGGTGCCCTTCCCCTCCTCCTAAAATTAAAAAACTGAAAACACAAGGATGGCCAGGATGGCTGATACCCCTTCATGTCCTCCAAACCAAAAGGGTACGTATTTGTTAATCCTGACCCTCCTTATGTTTTCAATTTTCTAAGTTTAGGAGAATGTGAGGACACCGAAGCAAGGATTGATGCCTGGTGAAATATGAGCAAGTAGCTTACTTGATGGCGAGGTTTAGCCAGAGGAGGTGCTTGAAAGTGTAGTCCACCCTGGCCTGGTCGTTGAGAGCCGCCTTGGTGGGCATGGTGGTGTTGTTCCCCTCGTCGATACCGTTCTCCATGACGTAGATGACGGGGTTGTTGTACTTCCTCTTGGTGTAGAGCATGAGGTCATGGATGCCGGGCGGGTAGACGAAGAGGATGTCGGTGTAGGCCTGGGGGCCGATGGGCTTGCCGTTGCGGAAGCCGGTGACGTTGGCGCGGCCGTCGGCGTCGTACGAGGACAAGAGCGCGTTGGCGGGGGGCACGCTGATGGCGTAGTAGGTGGTGTAGTAGTTGACGCCGGCGAAGTCGTAGGACCCCTTGAGCGCGGCCTTCTGCTCCACGGTGAACTTGGGGAGACGGGCGCCCAGCCACGCCTTCATGGACTCCGGGTAGTCGCCGAAGGTGATGGGGTTCATGAACCAGCCGTACATGAAGTCCACCTTGCGCTGCGCGGCGTCCCTGTCGGCCTTGGAGTTGGGGTCGTAGGGGAGGTACCAGTGGCACACGACGGTCATCCCGATCTGGCCCTTCTGCGCGGGCTGGTAGCGCCGGCGGTACAGGCCGACGGCAGCGGCATGGGCGATCAGGATGTTGTGCGTGACGATGTAGGGCTCGCGGGCGGAGTCGCCGGCGCCGCAGGACGCGGAGACGTGGGGTGAGCACCGGCCGGGCGCGAACACGCCGTTGCTGTAGCCGTAGGTGCTGTATGTCCATGGCTCGTTGAAGGTGGTCCAGTACTTGACACGGTCGCCGAACTCCTTGAAGCACACATCGGCGAAGTCCAGGTAGTCCTTCCTGCGTGATAGACAAGTACATATTCATGCCATCAAGAATTTTCTCGGACTGTTCACTCATTGTACATTCACAATACAACTAGGAATTTAGGATCTACAGATCATCCTTTTGCTTTTTTTTTATCGGCGAGAGGATCAGATTCAGATCAGAATTTCGATCGTGCCGCTGGTCAGACTGTCAGGTCCAAATATCAAAGTCAACTTACCCATATATCTGATCAATTAATATTTCCCTACCACTAGTTCCTTCACGTTGATGATTTAAAATGGCACTACACATGGGAGTACTATTATTCATTTAGTGATCCTGTTTCTAATGCAAATAGAGGTCGTTGATTTTGTGATTTCACATATCGACCAATCACTTACACAATCTTTTCACTCAGGAAACCGCCGTACTTGTCCTCCAGGGCCAGGGGCGTGTCCCAGTGGTGAATTGTGACAAATGGCGTCAACCCTACCATGTGGAAGGAATAGTGTGTTATTCGTCGATGACAAACAAAACTGGTGCATGGATATATATGACGTTATTTTCTTTGAACACAGTATATATAGGAGAGAGAAGAAAAGTCACCTTTAGCTAAAACCTCGTTGATTAGGTTGTTGTAAAAAGCAACCCCTTGTTTGTTGACTCCTCCGCTCAAGGAGCCGTCTGCAAGAGTAGTAGTAAACTCACATTTTTTTAGCTATTACATGTGCCCACCGACAAAAAGATGGTTTGTTTTTACAATTTCCCGAGCTGAAGATAAGTTGGCTGAACTTAGTGTTCATCATTTTTTTTCTCTCGCTCGCTTTAGTGCATCGTTCAAAATAGTTAGCTACTGTAGTTTTCAGTGAGCCTCATAAGTACTTACTTGGCAGTATCCTGCTCCATGCAATGGAGAACCTGAAGGCATCCATGTTCATGTCCTTCACCAACTTCAAATCCTCCTGGAATTTCGGATCGAATATGATAATCACTAAGTCCCCAAGATCTAAAATAATGCATCTGTGTATGTTGTCACATGAACAACACGTAGCTCAAGAGAAGAGAAAGAAAATCACCTTGTACCGATGGTAAAAGTCTAGCGCTACATCTCCGTTGTTGCCGTCCGCGATCTTGCCTGCGGGAACAAGAAATTTCTGGCTTAGAACTGCCTCTCTTCCTCGAGGAAAAAAAATGCACGGGGGGAATGCGGGAGATGATAGAACCTGGAGTATGAGCGAACTTGTCCCACACCGTCGGCCCCCGGCCGCCTTCCTTGACGGCGCCTTCATACTGCAGGTAAGATTCATGCGTCAAGCCACGGCAACACGCAGCGAGCCAGCATTCGATCGACAGGCTAGCCATTGCTGAATTACAGGCACGAACCTGATAGGACGCGGAGCCGGTGCCGAAGACGAACCCCTTGGGGAAGCTTTTCCGGGTGAGCAGCGGCGTCGAATGGGTGGCGCCGGCGCCGCACGCCAGAGCTAGGAGGAGGAGAGCGGGGAGGATATGGCGCCTGCCCATTCTCACCGCTCGCACGCTCTGAGTCTGTGGCGTCCATCCCGCCGCGAGCTTCTATTATAGTGCTAGCTAGGGAACGAGCTCTGCTGCTCTGGCATTGACGTGCTAGCAACTAGTAACAGACGATTTTCCTGCAGTCTGTGAGATCCCGCTTAGCTGTGAGATCACAGTCGGATCAATCGTGGGACACGCGGGCACTGCGCTGGGGCCTCGCGTCGTGCTCGTGGGTTCCATGGCGGTTGGATTGATCTCACTAGACCTGCTCGACACGTACGCGAGAGATCACGAGAGCATATCTCAACGGAAATGCCGACTCGGTGTGGGCGCATTTGGTTCTCTTCCCACTTCATTTTCCCTACATAGGTGCATCATAGCTAGGGATGAAAATAGAGCGAAAATTTTCCAACTTTTGTCTAAAAAACCGAATGAAAATGCAAAAACAGAAATGAAATTTTGGAAAACAAAAACAAGCATGGAATTATTTTGGCAGGAATGGAAACGAAAATGGAACAACGTTTTCTCACGAAAGACATGGAATGGGAATTTTTGTTTCCGGCTAATATGAAAGTCAAGCTAGTTAATGCGCATGGCCGAATCCAACCGACCCATTACTATTACTACTTCCTCCGGTCCATATTAATTGATTTAAATTTGTCTAAATTTGAAGAATCTAGACACTATTTAGTATATAGGTTCATTCAATTTTTAACAAATCAAAGTCAATTAATATGGATAGAAGTACATGATTTTGTCAAACCAAACTTTCAAAGCCACTCATTCCAAAACAGGCGACCACGTGAAGCTTCTATGATTTGACATTTTCCTTGCTCCATTGTAAACCAAGCAGCATGCATGAATTAGGGGACAATTTTGTTAGTTTTATTGAATGCTCAAGATTCTTTTGAATGATTTAAGGGTTCTCTTGGTTTCGGGTAATATTTGCATCGCTCTGCGTCTGCATCGTATTCGGTATGTATTTGTTTTCAATAATATATGCTTTCGTTTCTGTTCTCTTCACAAAACAATATGAAAATAAATATGGTACCACTCAGTTTCGACCGTTTCCACTCCGGCTTCATCCATCATCATAGCCTGGTAAGACACGATATGTTCTCGGAAACGAGAGTCTAGCGTTATATATTTTCCTCTTGTTTGAGATTTGGACATACAAGAACATTTTACATGTACTACAATACCTAAAAAATTCTCTTGTCGGTTTCACTCTCAACGAAATCGGGAGACATGAGCTCCTCAATTCGAAAAAAGCTACAATACACTCTCGCTCATCATTTAGTCTATCAATTTAATTTTCAAGACTAAATTTTAAACGGTTCGTGTATGTCCGAATAATTATCAAAATCATAATTTGTTTAAACCTGTTTTTTATTTCGATGATATCTTTTGAACAAGCTTAAAATTAATATAGTTCAAAAACCGAATCCCAAAACACAATGAAATGTCATGATTCACAATGAAACCCAATGACAAAACATTAAAGTATTTGCTATATGTTATATTTACCGTACGGGTATAACACAAGTTTAAAGTATGAGAAAACACAAAATGAACAAAGTTGGAAACATAGTGAAACAAACCGTTTCAGAATAGAATTTCACAATATGTCAAAAAGTTTTTCAAAGTTTCAACAGGTTTCAAAAGTCGATTTTCAATATTGTAAAAATATATTCGATATTAAGCTTGTTTTTAAACTCTCATCACTAGAACTCAAATGTTCAAACGAATTTTTAAGCAAACTTCTAGTTCAAAATCAATGTAAATCTTAAATCATAAAAGGACAGAGTAGGCTAACATGACATGACATAAAGTACATGAGAGAAAGGGTTGGACATGCACGCGATTTCCCGTGCATGGCCACTCTTCCATGTTCTCCATTTCGTTTGGTCAAAACATGGTCTTCAAGCAGGTGAGAGAAAACGTGGTTAAGATTTTCTGTTTATCTAAGACTATTATGAAATAGGCTACCAATGGCGTTGCAAAACATCCCTTAGTGGCATGTTCATGGCATATTACATGCTAGTAGTATATGACACCGGTGGCGTGTCAGACACGCCACTAGTATGATAACTACTAGTGGCTTGTCTGGGACACACCACATGTATGTTTCCTACTATAGTGGTGTGTATCTGTTGTGACACGCCACTACCATGATTTCGAGAATTAAACGAGAACTTGTTTCTTTATTCAATTTGATAGCAATATGGATTTGATAGCAATATGGAATAGAACAATTTCAAATGAAATACATTATTAACATCATAAACAAACTAACATATTGGCTCATAATCACCAATCATTAAACAATATGAATTTGGTTTGACACACAACAATAGAGAACTTATTGCTTCAACACAACAATATAGTATCACACCTCTACTACTAGATGATGTCAATGACATACATCATGTCTAGGCCGAGCGTGTGGTAGTCCTTGCATTGATGAGCACAACGTGACAAACTTGTAGACCATCTTTACCACCATGCAACTTTTTCCACCACTCTTTGATGAAGATTAGGCGACCAACTGTGTTTGTCTTGCACGCAACTGGGCTGAATATGGACACAAAATCGACATCTCCAAAAATAGTTCATCCAAGATTTCATCGGAATGTTAAGACAAGAAAACACCTTGTTAGGTAATCTCTAGGATTTCCCCCATCGATGAAAAACAAAAAGAGTAATGATGTCAGATGACTGCCACAATTGATGGACGCAAACGAGCAAAAAATACAAGTAACTTAAAGGAACATACCATGTTGTGTCTAACAAGATTTGTGTTTATCAAACATGCCACAAATGGTGCTTGAACGAAGGTATTGGCTGCTAGTAGAATCACTAAGATGTGATCATGCTCATCATCGCTCATGTTACATCTTTGGGAGATAATGGTGGCATCATGTGAGTCTTCCTCCCCACCACTGATATAGACACCACTTATCCTCTCGACACTTGTACTCTCAATGAGACACAGATCATTTCTCCTCCGTTGAGACCGTTTCTTGCAATGAATTCCTTCCATCACTGACCTCCCATGCATGTCATTATTCGTTCTTTCTCCATATCGATGGCATAGCTACACAAAGAGCATGAAAGCGCATGATCTCTCATCTTGCTTCATTGAACACTAACTTTACATTGGATGGGACAATCTATCTACCACAAACAAACAAAAAACACATTTTATTAATGGTAAAAGCATTACCAAAATGGATACAAAGTAGTATGAAAAGAATAGTTTGTTAACATTGAATCTTGAAACTCCTCGCACCTATAGAAATTAAATGATAAGCCCGATGACAAGCTAGATTCGCACTGACTCTGGAATTTTCGACATGGCGCCATATCTCCTAAAAACAACAACAATAATCATCTAAATCATCAACACAACACTACAAATATTCTTATAACAACAACATAAATCATCTAAAACATCTACATTGCACATGTTCTACTAACAACACTACACATGTATAATCTACAAACTATATCATCTATGTATGTCTAATATATCTCCTACATAAACACAAATCATCCCTAAATTCTACACTAAACTACAATACTCTACACCATCTAACAAATTCTACACATTTTCTAACTAAATCATATACTACACTACAGACTAAACTATCTAACAAATTGTACTAAAAATTTATCCCAACTAACAAAATCATTATAACATCATAACGTTCTAAAAATAATTCTAACATTGCACTACTCCTTCCGATACAAATTAATTGACTCGGATTTTTCTAGATTCGAATGTATAGATTAATTGACTCGGATTTGTCTAGATTCGGATGTACAGATTAATTGACTTGGATTTGTCTAGATTCAGATGTATCCCTTCAATTAATTTGGATTGGCGGGAGTAATAAAATTACCTACAAAATTAGGAAGGGTCTCATAGATCGATACTGGCGGCAACGTATAGATCGATGTCGATCTGGGTGGGTCAGGGCATTGGCGGCTCGACGGCGATGAAGATGCGGATACAGGAAGTGGTGGGCAAAGAGGAGAGGAGATGGGATAGCCGCCAGCGATGAAGATGCGGATACAGGCAGTGGTGGGCAAAGAGGAGAGGACATGGGATGGGGAACGTCAACGATGGGATGGATTAGAGAGGCAAATGGCCTAGGGCATGACAGGGGTCGAGAGGAGAGTGGGAGGGGAACAGAGCGTGAAGAATGTGGGCTGGGAGGACATAGGATAGAGATCGACGGGGGTCTAGGGTTAAAGAGGAGAAAATAAAGTGAGGAGTGAATAATGACATGCCACTGGTATTATCTATGGCATGTCCATGTGTCAACGTGCTACTGATGCAATGCTACCTATAAGGAGTTTCATACTAGTGTGAATTGCTTCATCTTAATCTCTTATAATATACACAATGGTCTTTTAATTCGAGATGATCTCTACACAAAAAGGATGCATGTTGATGTTGTGATTCCATTCATTGTATCAATTACTAGATTCACTGTTGTTTAAAGTTATATTTCGTGTTCAAGTTAGTAGGTATTTTAGACTTTTTTCAAATTTGTTTTAGACGGTTGACCATTTGAAATTTTGTTCCAGGAGTAGCTTCATCTCACCGTTTCACATGACATCCACGTCAAACATGTCAATATTTTCCTACTACATAGTATGAGGATGTAGATTTACCGTTTAGGAATGTCATTTTTGAAAACTTACGACATTAAAGTAGTATGAAACGGCTAGATGAAGATGTTCATTGAAGGAAGTTTCAAACAATCGATTGTGTATGACGAATTGTAACTTGTCTAAGATTGATCCAAACATGAACACAAAAATAAAACTTTAAACGGTCAACAAAAATCAACTCATAGCCTGAATGGAATCACAACATCGACGTGCATCTTTAATATGTAGAGGTTATCTCGAATGAAGTGTCATCTTGTATATTACAAGAGATTAGGTGAACGAGATTAGCTAAGTACTCCTTCCGCTTTACAAAGCTAAAACATCTTATTTTAAAACAAAGGGAGTAATACATAGTGCAAAGGTTACATAGCAGTCTCCACTCACTCAGCCATGGGCACAAAACTTAAAGCAGCTTAAGTCCTGACTGACTCAATTAGAAACGGCCGATTCGTCAGTTTCACTCTCGTCGGGATTTCGAGTGCTTTGCCAATACGAGTCAGGCTACTCCACGGGAAAGCAAACACGTGAAATTTGGACCACCGGAGCATATATGAAAAATTGTGTACAACCAAACATGCCATGTGTATCTTTCCGTTGTTCCACTGGGTATAGAAGAGGAGTAAATGGTACTGAGAGTCACACAACTTGTTTCGCATGTGTATTTAAGTCATAGAACTTGTAAATTAAACTAATAAGTCACACAACTTGCGAACATGTGCACCCGTGACCATAAAATCGGTCAACTGCGTGGTTTTAAACAAAACCAATCATAGGCAGACTAAATTTTTACAAAAAATCTAAAGCTTATATTTTTATGTTGGCAAGTGTATAAAAACTGATTGTGGCTTCCGAGCTCACTAGAGCCCATTTTTTGAAAAAAAAACTAAAAAGTGTATTTATAAGACTCCAAAAAACTATAAAAAATCATGCACAAATATTTATATATTTTGAAGGTACACAAAAAATTTCAGACAAAATACGTTTTTTTTTGCGAAATGTAAAAAAGACAAATCTCTGACAAAAATACGTTGTTTTTATATGATATACAACTGAGATTTTTTTCTGCAGCCCAAAATAAAACGAGTTTTTCGCAGAAACTTGGTCATTCAGCCCATTTCCGAAATAAATTTTGGATTTTTTGAAACAAAAAGGTACGGATTTTGAATTTTTTAAATCCCACAAATCCTCTCATGCTCACGATGCATACATAGTATTTGATAAGGAAATATGTTTATTCTGGGCTATACAAATATACAAATGTGTGATGTACTATAGATCCACACATTTGTTACTTATGCGTACGGTGTGTCGATATTTGTTACTGAAATTTGTACTTGTATATATTTATTCTAACATTGTACTACTTCTTCCGATACAAATTAATTGACTCGGATTTGTCTAGATTCGGATGTATAAATTAATTGACTCGGATTTGTCTAGATTCGGATGTACAGATTAATTGACTCGGATTTGTCTAGATTCAGATGTATCCCTTCAATTAATTTGGATTGGCGGGAGTAATAAAATTACCTACAAAATTAGGAAGGGTCTCATAGATCGATACTGGCGGCAACGTATAGATCGATGTCGATCTGGGTGGGTCAGAGCATTGGCGGCTTGACGGCGATGAAGATGCGGATACAGGCAGTGGTGGGCAAAGAGGAGAGGAGATGGGATAGCCGCCAGCGATGAAGATGCGGATACAGGCAGTGGTGGGCAAAGAGGAGAGGAGATGGGATGGGGAACGGCAACGATGGGATGGATTAGAGAGGCAAATGGCCTAGGGCATGACAGGGGTCGAGAGGAGAGTGGGAGGGGAACAGAGCGTGAAGAATTTGGGCTGGGAGGACATAGGATAGAGATCGACGGGGGTCTAGGGTTAAAGAGGAGAAAATAAAGTGAGGAGTGAATAATGACATGCCACTGGTATTATCTATGGCATGTCCATGTGTCAACGTGCTACTGATGCAATGCTACCTATAAGGAGTTTCATACTAGTGTGAATTGCTTCATCTTAATCTCTTATAATATACATAATGGTCTTTTAATTCGAGATGATCTCTACACAAAAAGGATGCATGTTGATGTTGTGATTCCATTCATTGTATCAATTACTAGATTCACTGTTGTTTAAAGTTATATTTCGTGTTCAAGTTAGTAGGTATTTTAGACTTTTTTCAAATTTGTTTTAGACGGTTGACCATTTGAAATTTTGTTCCAGAAGTAGCTTCATCTCACCGTTTCACATGACATCCACGTCAAACATGTCAATATTTTTCTACTACATAGTATGAGGATGTAGATTTACCGTTTAGGAATGTCATTTTTGAAAACTTACGACATTAAAGTAGTATGAAACGGCTAGATGAAGATGCTCATTGAAGGAAGTTTCAAACAATTGATTGTGTATGACGAATTGTAACTTGTCTAAGATTGATCCAAACATGAACACAAAAATAAAACTTTAAACGGTCAACAAAAATCAACTCATAGCCTGAATGGAATCACAACAACGACATGCATCTTTAATATGTAGAGGTTATCTCGAATGGAAGTGTCATCTTGTATATTACAAGAGATTAGGTGAACGAGATTAGCTAAGTACTCCTTCCGCTTTACAAAGCTAAAACATCTTATTTTAAAACAAAGGGAGTAATACATAGTGCAAAGGTTACATAGCAGTCTCCACTCACTCAGCCATGGGCACAAAACTTAAAGCAGCTTAAGTCCTGACTGACTCAATTAGAAACGGCCGATTCGTCAGTTTCACTCTCGTCGGGATTTCGAGTGCTTTGCCAATACGAGTCAGGCTACTCCACGGGAAAGCAAACACGTGAAATTTGGACCACCGGAGCATATATGAAAAATTGTGTACAACCAAACATGCCATGTGTATCTTTCCGTTGTTCCACTGGGTATAGAAGAGGAGTAAATGGTACTGAGAGTCACACAACTTGTTTCGCATGTGTATTTAAGTCATAAAACTTGTAAACTAAACTAATAAGTCACACAACTTGCGAACATGTGCACTCGTGACCATAAAATCGGTCAACTGAGTGGTTTTAAACCAAAACCAATCATAGGCAGACTAAATTTTTACAAAAAATCTAAAGCTTATATTTTTATGTTGGCAAGTGTATAAAAACTGATTGTGGCTTCCGAGCTCACTAGAGCCCATTTTTTGAAAAAAAAACTAAAAAGTGTATTTATCAGACTCCAAAAAATATAAAAAATCATGCACAAATATTTATACATTTTGAAGGTACACAAAAAATTTCAGACAAAATATGTTTTATTTTGTGAAATGTAAAAAAGACAAATCTCTGAGAGAAATACGTTGTTTTTATATGATATACAACTGAGAATTTTTTCTGTAGCCCAAAATAAAACGAGTTTTTTGCAGAAACTTGCGAGTCATTCAGGCCACACATATGTATTCCCGAAATAAATTTTAGATTTTTTGAAACAAAAAAGTACGGATTTTGAATTTTTTAAATCCCACAAATCCTCTCATGCTCACGATGCATACATAGTATTTGATAAGGAAATATGTTTATTCTAGGCTATACAAATTTATAAATGTGTGATGTACTATAGATCCACACATTTGTTACTTATGCGTACGGTGTGCCGATATTTGTTACTAAAATTTGTACTTGTATATATTTCCTCTGTTATTTAATCATGGTTATAATACTTTTATCTCAAGTTGAATATCTGTAAGATAGGGTCTACATAGAAACATGCTAACATCAAGTCTTACCTATATAGGATGAAAATTTGTTTCGTAGAAGTATGACGAGGTTATTGTAAAATTTTGGTCTACCTATGACCCGTTTTGTGACCACAGGTGTACTTGTTTGCAAGTTGTATGACTAGTTCGTTCAGTTTTCAAGTTTTATGACTTAAGTACATATGCGAAACAAGTTATGTGACTTTCAGTGCCATTTACTCCATAGAAAATGGATGACAATACGACACGGTATGTAAGACACACCAGGGATCAATGGCTGAAATCCAATTTTCTCTAGGTGCACATGCACAATTTTTAATATTATATTATTTTAAAAATAATATCTAACACAGAGGCCCCTGACACGGTATACTGGAGGACCCCTCCCTCAGGAGGATTCTCAATTAGTTTGGCCAATGGGTATCGCTAATTCTCAAAATCTTTGTATGGCAGCTTCTGTGGTATCGTCTATCCTCCTGGGTGGAGGTGGTCAAGAAGAATGGGTCTGGCAATGGTCTTTGCCCGCTGTGTGGGGCCCCGGAGATGGAGACTCACATTATATTCTCTTGTCTAACTGTGCAATTTCTATAGAGCTTTATCTGAGATGCTTTGCGTCTGTCCGGTAGGCCCACAACTTCGATAAGTTCCTTGAGATCGAGGCGAACCATACAAGGAGAAGGCATGCCTTTTCTGGTTAGTGTTTGCTGCGTTTACAGAAGGACAAGGGGTACCTGGATAGCTTGCTTTAGGACCTGAGGAGGGCGGCGCACCGGTACTCGGCTCCTACCTCAAGCTGAGCGTCTAGTTGTGGAGACGCTCCTGTGCTCCCTTTATTTTTTGCTTCTTTTTCTTTTCTTTCCCTATTAGAAAAAAGACTTATAGCAGTCATTTTTTCTAATGATGCACAAATAAGAAGGTGCTACCACTATGACAAAAAATAGTTACGGCGTGCAAAGAAAACCAAACGCCACCACTAAGTAGTTGCATTCAGTAAGGAGCAAACACCACTATTAAATGTGCCCCAGATGCAGCCGGGATAAAGTTAGTTGTGGCGTTGAGGCCGCTACTATCTATCTATCTATCTATCTATCTATCTATCTATCTACTAATTTACACAGAGGTAGGTTCGTCCAACAGGTTTTTCGTTCCGATTTTTTATGGACGCTTTTGCCCCTACGCGCTCGGCCTATTTACAATGCCTGCCACCGCAAAGTCAATAGACCGTGGCGAGCCAGGGGGTCGCCTGGCTTGGCAGCGAGCATCGCGGACGGAGCAAGGCGGGAGCGTCGGTTGAGGAACAGGCCGCAGGTGATGACGATGGAGAGCTCGCGCGTGGTCGCGCCTCTGCCTCGCTAATGATGGCGTCGCTCCGCTGCCGCTTGCCGTTCCACCCGGTGCATCTACCGCTGCCGGCTGGGAGAGGAGACAGAGGGGGTGTCGTTCCTCCCCCGATTGGCTCCCCATCCAGCGGGTCCACGTCCACCTGTGGGAGCCATTCTTCGCCGCCGGACGCCGCAAGAAGACCAGGTCAGAGGAGAGTTGGGCATTGATCCGTCGTCCACGGCTGAGGAACCCAGCTACGACAAGGAGAAGCCAGTCCTACGGCCTCTCTGTCGGCGAGGTAGGGGAAGAAGCGGCAAGCTGCGAATGAAGAAGACCAGGTCAGAGGAGAGTTGGGCATTGATCCGTCGTCCACGGCTGAGGAACCCAGCTACGACAAGGAGAAGCCAGTCCTACGGCCTCTCTGTCGGCGAGGTAGGGGAAGAAGCGGCAAGCTGCGAATGCCGCCGCCGACTGGCCCATGCGGCTGCACATCAGCGACCAGCACAAAAAGGAGGTACAGTCCAGTTCGTGCCCTCTCTCCCCACCTTCCATGTCATGATTGATTGAAATCTCCGACTTTACATGGAAGAGCGGTGTGCTGGTGTTTGTGCCCTGTACCTGTTTGCGTTAATGCTTGCAAGGGAACTATCAACAATTTATGCATTTTTAGCGAGTGCACAGGCATTAGCGTACCTGTCTGCCACCAGCATGGTGGCCGAAGGCAGCCACGAGCTGGGTTGCACATATGGTTGTGGCTCGGCTTGGGCGGTGCTTGGCATAATGGCATGGTGTCCAACGGAGGGGAGCGATAGCTCCATGTCGGTTTGACTCTGAACAGGTTGCATTTCAATGCATATATGCAACGTATGCAAATTTACTTCAATTAGCTCATGTTACTTTGACTCGCTTTGTTAAGAAAAGCAAACCGTCATGGTAGATTTTTTGGACATGTTATCTCTTGTTTATTTATTGGTCGGTTTGACTCTGAACACATTGCATTTCAATGCACATATGCAACGTATGCAAATTTACTTCAATTAGCTCATGTTACTTTGACTCACTCTGTTAAGAAAAGCAACCCGTCATGGTAGATTTTTTGAACATGTTATCTCTTACTTATTTATTGGTCGGTTTGAATCTGAACACATTGCATTTCAATGCACATATGCAAAGTATGCAAATTTACTTAAATTAGCTCATGTTACTTTGACTCACTCTGTTAAGAAAAGCAACCTGTCATGGTAGATTTTTTGGACATGTTATCTCTTGTTTATTTATTGTTTTCATGGATGTTGATGGACGGATGTTGCTCGTCGATTTCTTGCTGTTTCAGTTTCGTGGATGGAGAAAGGGATTCATATTGATAGGGACTGGGGATGGACACCGGTGTGTGTTCATAGATGGAATGAGTAAATATTTCTTGACAAATGACCAAGCTCTCGCAGCTGTCGGTTCAGAAACAGAGTGACAGTGCATTAGCACAGCGGAGGAGATGCACGTCTTGGGCAGCTGCTTACCGTTCTTGGTATTTCAGTTTTTGACGCTCTGAAATTGTATGCCTTTATCGCTCGATGCCGATTTGCTTCTCTCGCCGGGCAATCTTCCCAAAGGCGTGTTTCCTGTGTAACATACATGGAGTTGGACATGCTGTTGCAGATTACAGGGAAGCTGAACTTTTTACATGACCAGGATACAAAGTCTGAACCCTAAAGACCAGAACTCTGAAGTTTTTTCAATCGGTGATCTCCTCAAATGATTTTCTTACTGCTAATATAATTTCCTTGTTGCACCAAATAACTTTAAAATAAGTCTCATTCAAAGAGGATTTCTAATAAGTAGCATCCTGATGTTCGACACTGAAGTCCTCTAATGATACTTAACTATTGATATTGCTCCATACTGGTGGTAGTGATTGCCTGAATTTTGGACAATCACTGATGGTCATGTGAGACATTGGGGTATCTACGATAATATGATGCCGGGAAAATCGAGTATGGAATAAGTGTGCACCCGTGGGAATGGTTTCTTGAAGTTATGATAAATGTTTGTATGACTATGTCTATGTGACACCATGTGCTTATACTTCTGCTCTACATTCAACAGTTTTGTCGGTTTCATCAAACCTTTGGCGACAAACAACTTCGGAATGTCAGCGTCCTTTTTTTATGGATGTGCCGATCTTAGGTTCACGGCAAAATATGTACAAGCATGATAGGTTAAGCGAAAATACTACTCCAGCAGTCAACACTAACTTTAGTTTAACCCACCATTGTCTTTACCTCTAGCTAAATTAATCCTTTGAAAATTAATTAGATTGTCGCATGAAATGCTCGTTATACTAAAATAATGCAATAGTCTCACAACAAAAGCTATTCAATTCCGTGGTAACCCACGTACTTGGATCTGAAAATTGATTTGTTGGCATCTTCTACATTCTATTAAACGGTGTGTAGATTTTCTTCCATATCTATTTTATAGTATTGACCATGTCATGTCGGCGTACTGAATCTGGTGTTGCCGGTTGAAAAGTTTTCATAAAAAATTACAGTAAACCAGTAGCAACGCACGGCCAGTGTTAGTTATTAATAGGTTCGTCGTCTCAAATTTTGGTTTCGATTTTTATTGGACGATTTTACCCCTGTCTGTTAGAGGATATTACAAGGTGCCACCGCCAAGTAAAAAAGGTACGCACGTGTTTTCTTCTCTCCACCCGAACGGACGGAAACACTAGACGTTCTTCTCAGGCTATCACCAACACCCAGCCACCCATCTAAAAAACACCCAGCGCCCCAGCCGCCACCTCGTCGTTCTCCGGCCATAGGCGACCTCCAGCTCCTTCGTCCGCTGGAACAAGACCGCGGAGGCAGGAGTCAGGACCGGCCGCAAGAAGCAACAGCTGAAGCCGGCGGCATGGCTCGGAGCAGCGGCAGCGCAAGCCCGTGCGATCTCGATTGGGAGTTTGCCACCCAGACCGCCTAGCTCCTCGCTACCCCGCCTCTCCAATCCGCTAGGTCCTTCCTCTACCCTCCCCTTCCGTTCCGTTCCTTCTCCTCTTCCTGGTCTAAAACTAAGCGAGTCTGGGTGCTTGGGATTTCCTTAATTATCTTTCTAACCGTCGCGTTCCTTCTCCTCTTCCTGGTCTAAAACTAAGCGAGTCTGGGTGCTTGGGATTTCCTCAATTATCTTTCTAACCGTCGCCGGACGGGATTGCTCATAGGAGCGCCTCCTCACATCGGCCAAGATAGGAGTGCCGCCTTGGGCTACCGCCTCCACGCGCAGGGTGACGCGTTATGCCAGGAGGCATCGGGCCGGAGAACTCCGGCGCCAAAGGCTTCCGCTGCTGCGCTCCTGAGGGAGCCACCGACCGGCTTTGCTGCGCCCCCGAACTCCTCTACCATCCACACCCTCACCTGCCCTGCCGACGTAGCACCTGCCTCCTCGGCAGACTCTGTCCTGTCATCGAGCACAATGACCAACCCCTTTCACAATTACAGAAGCGATGATGCATATCATCTGTTTGACAAAATGCTAAAGAGGCACTTATCAAACGCGTTGTAGGATCAGGTGGGACCGCAACTGATCTGGGCGCAGACGGCGAAAGCATGGTGCTTGGCGAGATGGACCGCGGTCAGGGATGGGAGTGCACATGATGTCTCGCTTCTGTGTTCCCTACAGACTACGGTCCCAATTTTTATACATACATTCATTCGTAATTTTGGGATTACACTTATCTAAAAGAGCAAGAGAATGAATGGAGCTAGGTCTGGAAGCCTGGGATTAATTTGCTGCGGTGCAGGTTACTTGACTGGCCACTGCACATATTAAGGAAAGTCATATTCTTTTCCGGGTGTAAGAGAGATTCTTATTTTTCCAATGGTAAGATATTTTGACTTTATGTTATCACGTGGGCTGCACATACCCGATCTGTGACTAACCGTTTTCTTTTTGATACGTAATCATGATATTCTGAATTTGAATGACTGAATGTGAGCTATTATAATTCATTTCTAGACTTGGTCAAGGGGATGCTAGAAAATTGCCTTGAGGAAAGATTTAGTACTACAAGTATTTTGAGTCTGTCTTTTAAACTGACCTCTACAGTTATTAACATGTTGGTTATACAGCCGGATTTACTTATGTACATGATGATGCTAGGACATGCTGCATCTCGTGCGTGTTTATCTAACCAATCAGGATTTGTAAGTAAAGCATGTTGATTTATGAACATAAGTGTGCTTATCAGGCAAAAGGAGAAAGTAAAATGTACTTCATATTTATCTTGCAACATGAAAGTATAAAACAGAAATGGTGACCAACAAGAGTAGATGACCCTTAAATCAACTGTGCTCTTAAGCGCCTTAGATAGTAGATCTTAGTAATATACTATCCCTTTAGTATGCACCAACAACACGAGACTTTTACAAATGAACTAAATGCTCCTTGTTTTTCGTAGTGGTGATCTTTGTAGATTCTTTGTTGATAGGGTAATTTTGTAAGTGGTAATTTTTCTGTACAGATTCTTCTCTTCATGATGTTCCAGCCATAGATGCCTGCTGATCAGGACAGGTCACCAGCTGACAAAGGACTTACCAAGTGACCGTGGAAGAGGACATCTTCCAAATGGTGATTTCGCCTCATGCACTGTGCACTACCTCTGGTGAAGAGTCTGTACTAACGGTTTCTCAAGGGAAACTTAAAATCTGCACCAAAGATCTCAATAGTAAGGAGCCATTTCTCGTGCTCGCCTGTAGAATAAGTGAGGGGCCGCTGCAGTACGAGAAGGTCTCCATCCACACCCTACTTGTAGTGGACGCTCGAGTCTGCCATCCGGGATCAAAGAGGAGCTCGGAGCTGCACATGCACATCCACCACTGTATTGTTGTTGTATGAGCTGATGTACAAGAAGCTACTTCTGGCCTTCTGGGTTGAAGAAGATATATTACAACTATGATATTTTAGCTCTTGTGATTTTCATGCAAGTTGTATATGTTGTTTTGAAGTTGTAATAGGCAAGTTAAATGGAGTTTTCTTGTAAGACATGAATAATTGTCAGCGTACCACTTTGCTCAACTGAGTCGCTCCTAGACATAGCCAATTCTCTTCTTATCTCATGTTTAGCTACAGAATAATGCATTGCAGATTGTCTTGTATATTTTTCCTTAGACACAAAAGTATAGCACAAGAGATCTGTGTAGACTCCTCAAAGATTGTCATTCAAAATTGTACTATCAAGTTTCAGAATTTGGGACCAACAACACCACACAGTCACCTAAACATATATGCACCGCGGTAGTCCATTGTGGTGGAGAAGTGATGAATGTTGTGTTTTTCTTTTTTACCGTGTACTATTGCCGAAGGTGATGTCAACTATGGACAAAAGACATACACAGATCAACAAAAAATGAAATGATGGTGAAAAAGAGGAGTTGCTGAATTGAGCATGACAAAGGCAGGTAACCAGAGGAAATATGAATTTGTTCGTGATGATAATGATACAGAAATGCAAGTTGCATTACGTTCTGTAGCAATGTACAGATATTTAACTGTACACATTTTTTATGCACGGTTTTACTTAAATCATAAATAAATATGTGACAAAAAATAAATACAAAGAATGTGGCAATGTTTGGTGCCGTAGCAACGCACGGGCATTCAGCTAGTATTTTTTAATCAAAACTGCCCCAGACCTGGCGTATTGGTTGTCCACTTCACTCTGCGTCTGTCTTCCTCTAGGCCACTCCGCGCTGCCACGACTCCATCTGCGCCACTGCACCGCCCGCGTCCGCTCCGCTCCCCTCTCCTCCCTCTTCTGAACTCCACTCACCACCCACGTCTGCACCACCGCGTGTCTCCGTCCGCTGCAGCCGTGTCTTTGTCATTATCGCTAGATCGACATCATCGTGTTATCGCCATATTTTGGCCAACGAAGGAGATGGGCCGTAATCAAGATGGGCTTGGGAGATGTGTATATTCAACGTGTTGTTGGATCGGCCTAGTACGTAGAATTGGGCTAAACTGCCCGTGTATCTTGTATCATAGTAGGTTTCGTTTCAGTTTAGGTTCCGTTCAGTTTAGGTAAAGATAGAGTTGTAGAGTTATTCCAAAAGTAGAGAGTCTCCGGACTATAAATATGTACCTAAGGTTATCGAGAAAAGGAGGACAATCACGTTCACAACAAACACAATCTCGGCGCATCGCCACCCCTTGTTTCTAGGGTTTCTTTCGGTAGTAATATTTGCCTAGATCGCATCTTGCGATCTAGGCGATATCTACTTACGTTACCTGGTTTTACTCGTACTGAAGCGTTGTTGATGGCGAGTAATACCATTATCATAGATTGTTTGAGGCTAGCATCGGTGTTCTTTTCATTATTATCGTCGAAGTTATGCTACCTCTAAGTTACCTCGCTACCTTTGCACCTCTTCCCAAGTGCAAGGGTAGCACTTTGCTTGATCTTTATTTAGCTGATTCGATCTGTTATAGTTGTGCCTTGCTCGCCAAGGTTTAGTTTGATATCTACGTAGTCAGGCCTTACAAACGGGTTGAACGATCCAGTAGTACGTAGGGACGTGGCTTATTCGTTCTAGAGAAGTTGTTCCGGTAATTGACTTTACGTCGGTTATTAGGCCTCCTCTAGGGTTAATATTCTTCATCTTTTGTACATACCAGGCTCAATTACGTGTAGGACGTTCCAATTACGTGGTGAAAACATTAAACTGTCGTAGATCGATTTAACTTGTAGTGATCAAGCAAAACCCCATGTTATCGTAAATCTAATGCAGAACCATGGGGCAATCGGCTCTAGGAGCCGATTCTGGAAACACGGGAGCCGTCACGGCTCGAATTTTACGATACTTGTTTACCATGCAGAAATCAATCGAGCAATCTCACCTTCGACCAGGTATAGGTCAGTGACACGCTCGAACCAAGCCGGACGTGTGCCGGAGTTTTGCGGCGTCGCCCGAGGGACCAGGCCCACCAGTTCTGGGAGCCTCCCGCTCTTCGTGTTGCTCATCGCTGCTCGCCGGTGAGTTTTGGCAGGCAACACATTCTGGCACGCCCGGTGGGACTTTCAACAACGTCTACATCAACATCCGACGCTGCGATGGAGAACAGACCAGTCACTTACGACGATCTACCAGACGAGCACAAGGCCAAGTATGACGAGATCAAGGCTCTCTTCGAAGAAGACCTCATCAGCTCTTTTGAGAGGACCCGTAAGCATGGCATCAAGTGGAGGGGGTTCTCCCCCGAGGGTGCCCTCGATGAGGTAGATCTGTCATTCCTTGGAGGAGCGCACTGAGCTCTCTGACGGAAGTCAACTACATGGTGGCTCATTCTGCACCGCCATTCCGAGAGCACGGTGAACGCTTCGAGCGGGTCGCGGTTCGCGTAGTTCAGAGATCATGAAACATCGGTACTCCGTCGGGCCTACTGGGACTCACCAGGAGAAAGACCGCCTGACCAGTGCCACATTGCCATTCACACTTGCAGCCCAGAGCCGCCAGAGCCGGCTTATGTCGTCTACAAGGCTGAGGCGACCAGCGATTGCCAATTCCTGTTTGAGCCACCTAAGGAAATCCCACACGGGTATATATGCGCCTCGTGCGATCGCAATAACGACACGCACCAAACAGATTGCAACCGCAGGAGTTTACTGGCGGGAGTTCTGGGCAGGATCTTGAGGCGCGTTGCGGAGCGGCGATATGCAGGATGGACGCCGACAAACAGGCTAGCCAAGTATGCCATCGAACAAGTCATGAGAATCTAGCCCCTACAGCTCAAGCGATTGGAGCAAATCGGTACCATCTCGAGGGACCGGTTAAACCGTGCAAGAGAAGGACAATCGGCTATTCAAAGCCGTACCAACGAAGTTTGATCTGATTCCCGCCACCAAGTATAAGCTCCGAGTTCTCAAGGTTATTGGTCGGAAGGGTCAAGCTCGATCGAGCACATAAGCCGATACAGCACAACTAGGCATGATTTGGCGGGAGAAATCAGGCGAATACATCCAGCGCAGACCGTCAAGAACCGATGTTACTCGCTCGTTTAAGCGAGAAGGAAGCGGTCGGTGGCGGTGTTGGGTCTCTTAGCACCCATCAATGATCGGCTTTCAAGTGGAGTACAACTCATTGGCGCACATGGCCCGGCGATGTATGAACAGCGCCACCGAGTTGTACCAAGACAAATTCAAGCGTCCGATAGGCCTGGTCGATGCGTAAGAAGATGATCCTACACAAGACCGGAGGTGGCCGTGGCTGAATGGGCCCGGGGGCAGATCGTAGAGCCTGCAAATGGGTGAAACAGAAGGGCCCGCAAAGGGTTCGACTTCGATGTGAGCAAGGCCGAGCAGATATTCGATTCTTCTTTGAGGAGAAGCGGTGAGGTTACCCGGCCACAAAATCCCTACGGCTCAGAAATCAACGGGAGACCATCTCGCAAGTGGCATCATTCGTTCACCCACACCACCAATGAGTGCAAAGAGCTCGCCGCCAAATCCAAATGGCGATAGAACAAGGCCGTCGATCCTTGGGCGTTCGCCATGAAAGTGGACACGAACCCATTTCCGGCGTCAACATGGTAGAACTCGATCGCTCATGAGGCGTCAACTGGATTTTTCGTTCGGTGTTAATATGGCAGGGTCTGGGTACCACCATGACACGTACAAGGAGGGAGGTGTCCGCTCTCGGGGCAAAGAAAGAGAGGAGGCTAGTCCACGCGACCGGCCCAGCCACAATGACAGGCGGTACTTAACAGAGGAACAAGTGAGGAGAGTGCGATATCAGAAGCCACATTCCACGCATCTCCTTAACAAGTATGAGCGCCAGTATGACCAACGTCGCCGGCGCGACAGAGACGACAAAAAATGTGAGCACCTCGCTAAGGGACCGTCTAAAGAAAAGGAAGGCGCAGACAAGCACTGGGGTTGTCCTTTCTTCAAGTATTGCTGGGACGCGGGAATGAGCCGATTGCCTATAATGACAACCGCCCGGAATGCGGTCAGTGAAGGAGAGGACACGAGGCCGGTGTCGGTGTTCAAACGTCTAGGGCCTCTTCCACCCCAGAGTCACATAGGAGTCCGCTCGGCGTAATACCTCGAGAAGCCAAAGAATGACAAAGACGAAGACAGTATCACCGCAAGGTGGTGTCCCGACGGACTCGACACACCGAAGCGTAGAGTGCAGCTGCGTAACTTGAGGAAGTCAAGCGCAAGATTCCACGCTTTAAAGAAAGCACGGCCTGATCCGCTGTCAAAGTGAGGCAGACTTTGGAAGCGGAAGACCGCCCGACGAGGAAAGAGTGGCGCCTAAACCGGTAAAAGCCGATGCAAAGACATCGCCGGCACAAACATGGTGTTCGTACTCCGCCGACTCGCGCGCCAAGAACCGATGAGCTACCGGTGATCAGTTTGCGGTCCACGGCCGTTATCTTTGAGAAGCCACGTGAGAAGGGTTACAAACATCCGAAAGCCACTGCCGCGAGGTTACATCAATGGGCAACCTGTCGCAAGATGTTGGTGGACACCGAGCGGCAGTCAATATCATGCCGTACTCCATGCTACGACGCTTTGGGACGCCCATGCAGATCCGATCAAAACCAACGTCACGTTAAGCGACTTCAACGGTCGACGGAAACGCAAGCGTCTTGAACGTAGATCCGACCGTGGGCAGAAAAACCATCCCCACGTCATTCTTCGTCGTGACGGCAAGAGTACTTACAATGTCTTGCTAGGAAGGGATTGGATTCACGCTAATTGCGCATCCGTCCACAATGCACCAAAGGCCTAATCCATTGGGATGGAGATGAAGTGGAGGTCATCCACGACGATTCTATCGAGATCTCCATAGCTGGCATGAACGTCGGGAAGCGAAGACCAAGAGCCGATCTCGGAATCAGTCTAGACGGCTGTGGCGTATTGAAGCTACAAAAAGCGGGTGAGGCTGGTCTTATCCATCGGCCTTACAGAGTAGTAAAGCCCACGATCATCCGTGGTACGGCCGATCCTGCGATCGCAAAAAATAAAAAGCAGCGATCATCGACAAGCGGCTCATGTAGTCGAGGAGAGATGCTCGCCATCGTAAAACAATAAGGTGTAAACCGTCCTTGACTAATGCAAGCAAAAAGGGGCGATTCAAGCAATCGCCCAAATTATTTTTGCTATCCTCACCTACCGCTTGCCTGTGTTTAGCATCGATTTGACAGTGACGGAAGCTAGGGTACGGGTTCACATCCGCCGATGAACTAGAAGAAATCGACATTGGTCACGGGGATAAGCCACGACCAACATTTATCGACAGAAGTTAGATCCAGTCTGCGGACCCGATGATAGCCCTGTTGAAACAATATCCGCATCGCTGGGACTACAAGAGATGCTCGGTTAGACAGAGCATCATCGAGCATCGACCGCTCAAAAGGATTTCGCCATTTCAGCGAGCACGGCGGATGAAGGCGAAATTCAGAAGAAGTCAAGAAGGAGGTCGAGAAAATGTTGACGCCAAGTTGATCAGGCCATGCGGTATCTGAGTGGATTTCTAGTATCGCACTGAGAAGAAGAATGGCCGTTGGCGTGTGGCCATAGATTTTCGGGATCTCAACAGAGCTACCCCAAAGGATGAGTATCCGATGCGGTGGCGAAACATTAATCAATGCAGCATTGGTCATAAGATTTTGAGCTTCATGGACGGCAATGCGGTTACAACCAGATCTTCATGGCTCCGGAAGACATACACAAGACTGCATTGAGTCCGGTCGTGGGGTTATTTGAATATGTAGTCATGACGTTTGGACCGAAAAATGCCGCGCCACGTACCAAAGGGCCATGAATTATATTTTCCATGATCCGATCGGCAACCGGTGGAGATTTACATCGACGACGTGGTGGTCAAGTCTCGCTTCATTACGGACACTGGACGATGCGCAACGTCTGGACCGAATAAGAAAATTCGCTACGGATGAATCCAAAGAAGTGTGCCTCGGGTGACGGCCGGTCAGTTCTTGGGTTTTTGGTCCATAAACGCGAATTGAAATCGGCTGAAAAGTCGAGGCGGCGAACGATGAAGCCACCCACCACGAAGAAAGAACTGCAGTCCCTCATCGGCAAGATCAACTTCGTCGAAGATTCATCTCTAACTGTCAGGAGGATAGAGCCGTCATGGGACTAGTAAAATCAAATCGACGAGGAATTCATTGGGCGAGAACAACAACGAGCCTTGACGAGATCAAAGAATATCGACAAAGCCGCGATGTTGGTTCCACCTCACGGACAGACCGTTCTACATTTACTTGTCGATGGCGACACATCCATCGCCTCGGTGGTGGTGCAAGTTTATGATGGTGGAGCGAGTCGTATTTTACATAAGCGAGGATGCGACGGAGACAAGGTATCCCGATATCGATAAATTGTGCCTCACCGTTTTTCACCGCGCACTAAGCGCGCCACATTTTGCTATCGCAGAGATCATCATCATATGCAAATCGACGTCATAAAGCACATCTTCGGCTCCTATGTTAAAAGGCCGACCGGGCAAATGGATGTTTGCATTATCGAGTTTGACATCCGGTATCAACCCGCGAAAGCGATTAAGGACAGGCTGGCCGATCTTATCGCTGAAAGGATCAACACTAACATAGCAAAGACCGTCCATAAGAGCGTGGGCTATGTTTTTCGGATCAGTTTGTGACGATGGCTGCGGCATCGGCATTTTACTCGTGTCGCCCCGGGGGGCAACATTTTCCTTCTCCATCAGATTGTCTACCTCTCGCACCAACAATGTAGCCGAGTACGAGGCGATACGCAAGGGAATGGAGTTACCTCGGCCGGAGCGTAAAGCGTGGAAATTTTTGGAGACTCCAAGTTGGTGATTTCCCAACTCACGGAGGAGTACAAGTGTGAGAGCGAGTCCCTCTTCCCATTATGGTTGCACTGCCGTGAGCTGATGGCGCAGTTCCGATACATAAACTTCACCTGGATCCCACGGTCGCAGTAATCTGAGGCAAATGATCTTGCACAATGGCTTGGGCTACAAGGATGTAGCGATGAGCCGATGTTCGTCTGCCTCGAAGTCGACGATCGGAGAGCCGATATCTTCAATTACTTGAAGGATTCTCGGGGGCACCTAAACGGATAAGGTACAAAGCCATGAAGTACGTGCTTATTGGGGATGACATGTTTCTGGACTGGAAGGGCTATTGCTCAAATGCAGGGACGGCCGAGGCCAATCGGCTCCTACACGAGGTACGAAGGCGCTGTGGAACTCACCAATCGGCTCATAAGATGAAATGGTTGATCAGCGATCGTGGTTTTATTGGCCCACCATGCTTGAGGACTGTTCAACTACTACAAAGGGTGTCAAGAATGTCGAAATTTGGAAAAATCCAGATGGTACCACGTCGTGATGAACCCCATCATCAAGCCTTGGCCATTCCGAGGTTGGGGCATGGACATGATCGGCAAAATCAATCCTCCATCAAGCAAAGGCCACATGTGGATTTTGGCCATCACCGACTACTTCACTAAATGGGTGGAGGCTGTCCCGATGAAGTCGAGAACTCAAGGATGTTATCAATTTTGTGAAAGAACATGTCATCCATAGATTCGGGATTCCCCAAACTATCACGACCGATGGAGGTTCGGTCTTCATTTCTCGTGAGTTTAGAAAGTTCTGCGAGGACATGGGGATCAAGATTAGATCATCTCCATACTATGCTCAAGCAAATGGGCGGTGAAGCATCCAACGAGCCTCATCAAACTGATCAAGAGAAAAGTCGATGAGCACCCTAGGCGTTGGCACGAGGTTTTGTCAGAGGCATTATGGGCTTATCGCATGTCATGCCATGGAGCAATAAAAACCTCGCCATACCATCTAGTATATGGACAAGAAGCCGTCCTACCCTGGGAAATTACGGCTGGATCGAGACGCGTCACTTTTCAGGACGATCTAAAGACTGAAGAATACGCAACCCTGATGAGTGACAGTGTGGAGGATTTAACCGAGCTCAGGCTTTGGTCATTGGAGAAAATCAAAGAGAACAAGGCCAAAGTAGCTCGTGCATACAACAAGAAAGTGAAGCCAAAGGAGTTCCACGTTGGTGATCTGGTATGGGAAGCTGTGTTGCCCTTGGGGACTAAGGATGCAACATATGGTAAATGGTCTCCAAATTGGCACGGCCGCAGTGGTCGACCAAGTTTTAAGAGGAAACGCAGACATGCTTGAGGAGGGACGGCGTGAAATTCGTGGCGGTCAACGGTCAACATCTCAAGAAATATTTCCCAAGCATGTGGGATGTTGGACAAGTAAACTTGAGGGCCGATCCATGAAATCGGCTAAGTAAAAGCACGTGAGACGATGGACGGTAAAATGTGGGGCCGATCTGAAAATCGGCCGAATAAAAATATATAGCCGATGCACGGTCATCGACTCTAGAGGTTCACACATGTTACAAACAGGTCCCGATTCACATACAAGCCATCTTGAAGAAATGCTCAAGGCGTGAGGCGTCATCGTCATCTTCATCCTTGCTTGTCACTAGTTGTTGGTTCAGGGCACGTTTTTCGATGGACGATTGGAGATTTGGGTCGCCCGTTTTGAGAAAGGTCGCAGGTCACCGTTTGAAACCAAGAAGTGGCCGTTTTAATGTGCCCAAAGATGCGACCAAGTTTTGACCCTAACGTTTTTTGGGAGAAGCCGATGGGTAGTCATCGGCTCTTCGCGATTTGACTTGTTTGACTGTATGCGTGCAGTATGTTGAAAGCCGATACAGTGTCATCGACTTCTAGGACATCGACCTATCGTGGCTATCGGCAAGATCAGGGGCGAACAAGGCAATCTTCGGGAAATAGATTTTCATTCTTTCAAAAGATGATGGCTTACAAAGGACGATTGATTACAAAAGGGAGCCTACTACTCATTGCAAGCATCGTTCCTAATCTAAAGGCGAGATCGCCGCCGTCGTCGTCATTGCCTCTTCGCTGTCTTCAGCCTTCACGGCGTCGTCTTCGCTTTCTTGAAGAAACCAGCGGGACCTCCTCGTCGTCGTCATCTTCGTGTCCTCGCTGGACCCGGGCGGAAGCGCTTCGTGGTACTGTCGGAGGAGGTGTCCTCCTCGATTCCTCCTCCTCGGAGGACTCGACGCCAATCCCAAGACCAAGTTGCCGTCGTTGCTCTTCGCCTCAGTTCCAACGAGAATCAGAGGCTCTCGCCGCCGTCGGGACGATCGTCCTCCGACTGCACGGCGAAATCTCATCCCTTTCGTCCCACCATCGTGGGCGAAGTATCAGACGCCAGGTGGGTGTTCTGGCGTCGGCTCTCGGTCACTGATGCTGTTGGAGGCGTGGGAAGACAGGCCAGAGGAGGCAGAGGAGGCCATGGCGAAGAAACAGGGTTTTTTCGGCGGAGGAAGAAGGGTTTTTTGGCTACTGGAGGAAGATGGGGACTGCGAACTGCTCTGCATTTAATTTAAATAAGGGAATAGTGGAGAGACGGTTCAATGCCATAGCGGTTTCCCAGATTATACCGCCAAAATCGTCAAATCATGCACTGCGGAGGAGTTGAGAAGACAGGGCATCATGATGAAGGGGTAGCGTGACGATTCTGTTCTGCCACGCATTCTGTCAACGCGCAGCCCGATACAAAAAAAAAATAGGAGAAGAAAAAAAACACAGAGTGGTTTTGGAATTATCATTGCCAAAACCAGGGGGCATGTGTTATCGCCATATTTTGGCCAACGAAGGAGATGGGCCGTAATCAAGATGGGCTTGGGAGATGTGTATATTCAACGTGTTGTTGGATCGGCCTAGTACGTAGAATTGGGCTAAACTGCCCGTGTATCTTGTATCATAGTAGGTTTCGTTTCAGTTTAGGTTCCGTTCAGTTTAGGTAAAGATAGAGTTGTAGAGTTATTCCAAAAGTAGAGAGTCTCCGGACTATAAATATGTACCTAAGGTTATCGAGAAAAGGAGGACAATCACGTTCACAACAAACACAATCTCGCATCGCCACCCCTTGTTTCTAGGGTTTCTTTCTAGTAAGTGTCATGTGCCTAGATCGCATCTTGCGATCTAGGCGATATCTATCGTTACTGGTTTTACTCGTCAAGCGTTGTTGATGGCGAGTAATACCATTATCATAGATTGTTTGAGGCTAGCATCGGTGTTCTTTTCATTATTATCGTCGAAGTTATGCTACCTCTAAGTTACCTCGCTACCTTTGCACCTCTTCCCAAGTGCAAGGGTAGCACTTTGCTTGATCTTTATTTAGCTGATTCGATCTGTTATGGTTGTGCCTTGCTCGCCAAGGTTTAGTTTGATATCTACGTAGTCAGGCCTTACAAACGGGTTGAACGATCCAGTAGTACGTAGGGACGTGGCTTATTCGTTCTAGAGAAGTTGTTCCGGTAATTGACTTTACGTCGGTTATTAGGCCTCCTCTAGGGTTAATATTCTTCATCTTTTGTACATACCAGGCTCAATTACGTGTAGGACGTTCCAATTACGTGGTGAAAACATTAAACTGTCGTAGATCGATTTAACTTGTAGTGATCAAGCAAAACCCCATGTTATCGTAAATCTAATGCAGAACCATGGGGCAATCGGCTCTAGGAGCCGATTCTGGAAACCTAGAGCAGTCACGGCTCGAATTTTACGCATACTTGTTTACCATGCAGGAAATCAATCGGAGCAATCTCCCACCTTCCTGACCAGGTATAGGTCAGGTGGCACGCCCTCGAACCAAGCCAGGACGTGTGCCGGAGTTTTGCGGGCCGTCGCCCGAGGGACCAGGGCCCACCAGCAGTTCTGGGAGCCTCCCGGCTCTTCGTGTTGCTCGTCGCTGCTCGCCGGTGAGGTTTGGCAGGCAACACATCGTTGATCTCCGTCCCGCCTCGCCCCCACCAACTGCTACGCCGTCGTTGAGTCTCCGATCCCCTAGGATTTATATGTTGATTCATATGTGAAGTTGATTAACTATAGCAAGTGTTAGATTGATTCATATGTATAGTTGATTATAGAAAGTGTTAGATTGATTCATATGTATAGTTCATTATTATTTTAGAGATAAAATAACTACATTGATCTATATAGTAGAGATATAGAGAGTATATGATGTTAGATAAGCTATATTTTCCTTTAGAGTATGAGGTGTTAGATAAAATGGCTATATTTTTTTGTAGAGGATCGACATGGCATTGTGTCAAGTTTTTTTCACTAACTATGGCGATGAAGTATGTCAGCCTCACTATTTAGTGTCTTTCTCACAGAGGGTCAATTTGAGCATTCTTTGGTATGTATACTTTTTTGTTTTTAAATTCACTCAATTTTCCTTTATGCTATTATCATTAATTTAATTTGTGCTTTTCATGTACAGATTATCCTCTGCAATCTAAGTAGGAAATTCAATAGAATAATAGGACGAAGTGTGAAATTTCAGGCTCTTGGGCGAACATATGTTGTTGACGTCCGCAAAAGAGCGAGTAATGGCTCGCCTTGCAGGTTCTTCATGAAGAAGGTTCATTACCCAAAATCAAATACCTGGGGTTGTGTACCTATATTTGAAATGGGAGCTCCTAGGACGAGAATTAGTGTCATCTATATGAACGAGGGTGGCGAGGAGGATGTCTACAAGGACAAGGGCGATGACGAGTATGGCGACGACAAGGAGCAAGGCTCACTGGATTCTTCAATTATTGCTCAAAGATGTGAGCTTACAAATAGTAAAGAGAAGTACCTCGTCGACCACTATCCTCCAAATAATTCCTTCATCGGGCTGGCATTTGTCACTCGCTTGACAATGACGCATATTGAGCTACACAATATGGTAGATTTTCACTTACCATTCTTTCTTCATTTCATATTATATTCGTATTGTGTGATGATGCTCTATTTAACATTAAGATTTCTAATTTTTGCATCTTAGAAACTACCATCAAGAATGGTGTCTTCTCTTGATATTACTGAAGAAGGCTTGGTTGGAGTACACGTTGGAGCAAGAGGTGGCAGTAACACCATTTTGTACAAGACAATGGCAGATGACCACATTGTCTTCAACAAGAAGGGGTGGAATAAATTCTTTCAAGCTAAAGATCTACATGTTAGGAAAGCCATTCTCCTCACCAACATGACCACTTCATGTCGTAGCCTTGAGATAATGTTCGTCATCGACATTATCATTCATAATAACCGGCCACTATCAAATTCGGAGTCATACTCCAAGTGAAAGATCGTCTCGAGATGTTTTTTTAGTGTAGTAATGAAACTAGCTCTAGCGTGATCTTTTTTTAAAAAAAATTCCGAATAGGACTTCGGCATTAAAAGAAATAGCGAATAGTACAGAACATCTCAACAAAAACAAAAATTACATAGAAATTCTTGAGATGCCTTTCATCTTCAACCTCCAGACCGTGTAGATGGCACACCAACGCTGCCGCTCCTCCCAAAGTTGGCTTGACGTTGTTGGTTGCGGACAGCAAGTCACCAAACGGGCCTAGAAGGCCACATCCGTCCCGAAGACGAAGAAGAAGGATGAACCGCCGATAAATCTCCTTGACGATCTGAAGATCCCCACAGCCAGAAAAAATTTGAGGACCACACCACTCCCATAAGCTTCTCGACATTGTCAATGAGATGGGGCTGAAGCCGGGGATACTTTATTGGATAAGATGCCTCTGCCACGACCTGAGCGGCCGCCCCACCAAGATCCATCCTGCCTGCATGGCCCGAAGGCCACAGGAGCGGGAAAGATCACCGGCGGCACCGACAGGAGGCACAGAAATCCTAATTGCCTCCTCAGGCTCCTTGGAGGCGAAGTGGTACAGACGAGACAGCGGTGCAAAAACAGGCAAAACTGTTTTTTGTTAATAATATGAGGTGAACCAACTTGTTTGCTACTATACATGAACATGTATTTCCTCATATACAATTGGTATTATATACAATAATATGCCACAATTCTTTTTAAACTCTAGCGACGTTTAATTTAAAAGAAACACCATGAATAAGAAAACTAATGGTGGCATTAAGGCGAAACGCCAGTAGTACGATGTTTTCTCATGGCGTGTGAAGAGAATGCCACCACGCAACCTATACTGGTGGCGTTCATCAGTGGCGCAAGATTAATAGCATGCCACCTGAACGTGGCCAACCTCATTATTCAAATGTTACTAGTAGACCTTTTCCTAGTAGTGTTGTGGCTCCAACAGACTTGGTTTTGTGTTTGTGCTAGACCTTGGTTTGTACTCGGATGATTGTGTTTTATTTATAAAATGGGGTGAAAATCTTTTTCAAGGAATAATAATCCAATGCTCAATAATACTGAACTGAGAATATTTTACGAATTTCAAATATAATATCCAAAAAATCAACTTTAGAAATAATTCTCCCTCTGTCCATAAATAACTGATTTAGATTTGTCAAATTTCCAATATATCTATATACAAAACATGTCTAAATATATTTGAATCTAGACAAATCTAAGGCACTTATTTCTAGACGAAAAGAGAACTACAGAGCGTTCGGTGATACTTCTAAAAGCTCAGAACAACAATGTTCTAAGGTAACGAAGGCGACGCAGCAACGAAGGACGCCCCTTCACTAAACCGTGCTTCGACAAGCACTCAGGCAACTCCTATGACGCTACGACTAGTACACGCTGCAAACTGCAACGCAGAAGTGAACAGAACGCGCTAGTAGGCTGTCCATGGCTGCAGAACAAGGACGCGCCATTGGCGTGCGCGGGTGAGATCGTCTGGTCCGGGTCTGGATTATTCCATGCATTTTTTTAATAAAACAGACAATATTATCTTGTTTTATTTTTAAAAATCAAAGAGAATCGGTTTATTTGCAAGAGAACCGACCAAAAACCCGTACCGATATACCAATATCGTCATGGAACATGACCATATTAGACACACCACCACGGTGATCCTAGCTACAAACAGAAAACATAAACACACAAGAAAGACCCATCGAGCTTCCCATATAGCATCATCGTCATCACTCCTCCGAGAGCCAGCGACTCTGACTTTGCCAGCAACCTCCAAAATAGAACCCCCAGCCACGTCGAAAATCATGCCGGCCTATGCCATCAATTGGCCACATGCAGGGGCGGATCTACGCCCCGGGCTACCCGGGCTGCAGCCCGTGTCATGACTCTAATTGAGAACGTACTAACCGTTAATTAGGTTCGCTACTAACGATGCAGCCCGTGCCTTGGTGCAGACCGACCAGGGCTACATAAACTAGCCCGTAAACTAGAGGCCCATTGATTGCCAAACACTAGCTTTGTCTAGCTGTCAAAGGAATCTGTTCTTCTGACTTTTCTAAAAAAAATCTGTCATCACAGCCGCCACTGTAATAATCCACACCTCGCGGCTCATGCCCCGCCGCCGGCCGCCGGGAGATCGCAGCTCTATGCCCGCGTTCCTTCATGGCCGTGAACTCGATGGTGTGCACTCAGTTCCCTGCAACCGATTTAAAAAGTACTCCCTCAATTTCAAAATATAAAATGTTTTAATTTTGTAAAAAAATGTAGCTAGACATTGTTTAGTATCTAGGTTCACTCAAATCTATATATTAAAAGATGTCTGAATACATTTGCTTCACAAACCTAAAGCATCTTATACTTTGAAACGGAGTGAGTAGTATATGGTTTTCCTTTTTTATCGAAAAAAATGGTCTCCTTTGTTAGCTGGGTCATAGGCTCATAGCTGACTTATTGTTTCTCATAAGTGTCCATAATCAAGTCTATTCGTTTTGACAATCTCTAAATTGTTCGCTAGATTAGATATTGGTCGATTAAAGATCTACATAAATAGTAGCTTAGGGTGACGAGGGACCAAGGGGTGTTCTGATAGTTACCTAGTGTTCACATATTTTTTTAAAATATTACATGTTTAAGTTGGAACTCACCGTGTCAAAATATACTTACTCCGTTTATAAAAGGATGTCTTAAATTTGGCTAACTTTACACGTATAATATGTACACTAGAATATGTCTAGATATATTTGAATTTTAAAAAAGTTGAGACATCCTATTTTGGCTATATTATGTTCTGTGTAAACTCAAGTTTTATTTGTCACTATGGTTTAGCCCCGGTCATGCTCAAATCCTGGGTCCGCCACTGGCCACATGCGCCAAGTAGAGACAGCTTCGACTCAAACGACGAGATTCACAAAGAAATTATGCTGATCTTGTGTCGACTGAGAACCTGCAGCCTGGACACCATCAGCCGCGGCTTCGACTCCACGGCAATACAGTGAAGCAGGAGAACCCATCGAACACGCCAAAAAAACCAACTACCAAATATCAACCACGACCCGACCTCCCGTTCGAGGCTTCGTCTTTGCCAAACTTGAACCCTGGACCTTGCACAGCAGACTGTTCCAGGCATTCGTCTTGCCGACAGATGAGCTAACGGCGAGCAGTGTGTCCTTCACGTGCCGCAGCGCCCCGACGGGGAACATGACCCGATCTTGAGTAACTGTGACCACTGACCAGTGACCCCGACACATCCGGCTTGGTGGTGCTCGCCGCTGCTGTTCACTCGATTCTTGCTCTCTTCCCCCGCTTTCCTTTTTTACCTTCTATCTTCTTCCTAACCAGGCCACGGCTGAGGGTAGCTGGAGCGCCAGTGTCTCCATTAGTGCTCAACGATTAGATCGCGTGGTCCTGTTAGCCGATGGGCACAGGGCGACGAACGATAAGGAATAATGGCAACGATGCGGCCAGCGAGCTCTCCGGATCGTGACGCGGGCGGGGCCAGTTCGGGATTTATTGGCTGCTCCCGATCATTCATCCATTTCATCACGTGCCGCAGCGCCTTGACATGGACCATGGCCGCTGCCCAGGATCGTTCCACCACGCCCACGGCGACACGTTTCTCTTTATTTATCCTTTTTGGCCCCCTATTATGTTTTGCCAAATGTACTTATTCCGTCCGAGCGACAAGCGGATTTTAATTTGCTACGACTGAACTTTCACGCAAAACTCGTGTACTTTTTCTTAAACTCCGGGGACATGTTTTTCAAACAGGGGCAAAAGAGTTACTCCAATCTATTTTTTTTCAAAATAATATCGAAGAATTGTCTAGATATGAATGTATACGGACTTAAATGCGTAGATACATAAATATGTAGACAAATACTATCTCCGTCTCAAAGTTTAAGGCTTATTTTTTTTTCAAAAGTCAATCAAACGTAAAGTTTAACAAAGTTTTTAAAGGAAAATATTAATATTTATAATACGAAATTCATAACCTTCGATATATCATGAAACATATTTTCATATGTTATCTATATAATATTATATTTCTTTTTTTTTCTTAAAATTTGATCAAACTTTGCGTAGTTTGACTTTTTAAAAAAAAATATAAGCCTTAAGCTTTGGGATGGAGGTAGTACATGATATTTATTTGTAAATGGAGGAAATAGACATTTTTTAGCAATGCATGTATCTAGACATGTTTTATTGTTTAGATTCACCATTTTAAGATAAATCTAGTCTACTTTAAAATATCTAAAAGGTCTTACCTTAATGAACGGATGGAGTATTATTTTAAGTCTTGTGGACTCTCTTTTTCTCCAACTTGTGGACTCTCTTACCTTAGTGGACTCTCTTGCACTTCACCTCCTGTATCTTGCACGACAACTACCACAAGTGGCAGCGCCTTTGTGGTCTCGCACACGTACAATGTCCGACGATGACTCCCCTTCTTCCTGATCTAGTCGGGATACGGAAGTAAACCTTATGGAACTAGCAGCCAGCAGTGCGACGGCGTGCCGGGATAGTTCCGTCTCTCACATGTACAATTCTTCTTGGAACCATGCACACCAGATTCAACGAAGAGAGAGAGGAGGAGAAAATCCCTAAGGAATATTGCCTTAGGAATTTCCCAATTTATAGGTTGGAGATGGAGATTCATGCCGATGCATTGGAGATGGAGATCGAAAGCGCAACAGAAAAGGCTATACCATGTTACATTTGTTAGATGTATATATTTGTATATTGTATTTTCCCCATATGTTAAGGGGCTTCCTGCATATTTGCACCTGTACCTGTACTATATATTGTGGTCTTTGGCCCCCAGTGGAATACAAGTTGCATATTCCTGACATGGTATCAGAGCTAGGTTAGCCTCCTCCTACTCGCAACTTCGTCGCTGTCGCCGCCACCGTCCCTGTCGCCGACGGTCTTGCCATCGTCGCCGCCGCCGGTTGCCGCCTCGTTTCTGGCCGTAATTGCCCGTTCCGTCTTCCAGATCGGTCTCCAGATCGTCCGGTTTCTAGATCGGTTTCTCCTCTTCGCCGGCCTCGATCCGATCTACTCCCGCCGACTCGCCCGCCTGGTGCCTTCCGCCCGCCAGCGCCTCCCGCCTGCTTCACGCGCGAGGTAGTACGTGAGCCAGCTGCTTGCGAGCCAGCTGCTTCTACTGTTGTTCCTTCACGCGCGGGTTCACGCGCGGGTCAGCTGCTTGCGAGCCAGCTGCTTCTGCTGTTCCTTCACGCGCGGGCCAGCTCCTTCTCCTGCATGCGTGGGCCAACGCGCCGCCCCTCGGTCTTCACGCGTGCCCGGGTCTTCACGCGGACCTGACGACCTGCTGCTCCCTGACTACCGCCCGCCAGCAGCTCTCAGTTTGCTGCAGATCCGGTCCCGCCCAGCTGTCTCGATCTGCTTTGATCCGCCATTTGGTGACAGATCGCTTGCCTCCTCTCTGCTGGCTCTGATCGGATCTGCTGACAGCAATTTTCTTTTTCGTTGGATCTGGAAAAAAATTGAGCGATGTCTTCTGCATCGGGCTATGTTGCGATTCCTCGCTGCCCGGTGATCTTCGATGGCGTGAATTATCTTGATTTCGCTGCTTTTATGAGCGTTCACATGCGCGGTCTCCGTCTTTGGGGTGTGCTCTCCGGTGAGGTCCCCTGTCCGCCGTGCCCCTGCTCCTGTGGCTCCTCTTCCGCCGACGCCGATTGTTCTCGGTGATGATGCTTCTCAGGAGGCCAAGGATGCTGCTCAGAGTGCCGATGATAGTGTTGTTGCTGCTTATGACCTGAAGTTCAAACAGTACTCTGCTGATCTTGAGACCTATCGCCACGCTCTGACTTCCTACACTCAGTGGGTCGATGAGGATGCACGTCTGCTCATTCTCACCTCGATGTTACGCCCCGATGTCGCCGAGTTCATGAGTCTCCCTATTGTTGCCGCTCAGGGGGCACATCTTCGTCAGCGCTATCAACCGTCTGGGGATGCACTTTACCTATCTGTGGTTCGTCAAGAGCATGCTCTTCAGCAGGGTGATTCCACTATTGATGAGTTCTATACTTAGAGTGCTGCTATCTGGCGTCAGCTTGATTTTCTCCGTACTGTTGTTTGTGGCACATGCTCGTGCTGCCAGATTGTGCGCTCGGATTTGGAGTTTCACCGCATCTATGAGTTTCTGTCAGCTGAATGCTCGTGGTCGTGTTCCGCTCTCTGAGGTGTTGTCTGAGCTTCGGGCTGAGGAGACCCGTCTCCGTGGTGCTGGTCTTCTTGCGGTTCCATCTGTGCTTGCTACTCGTGGTGCTCCTTTGCCGTCGGCCCCCTCGACTCAGCCGCGGTCCCGTGTGCCGCCGCCGCTGATATTACCCACTCCTCTAGGTCAGGTCGTGGTCACCGGCACCGGTCTCCGGGTCAAGTCGGCCAGCCTCGGGATCGAGTCGGCACCAGGCTCGTGTTCGGTCGTCGTGGTTCTCTTCACACGCTCTTCTTGCAATGAGGATGGACACACTTGGGCCACCTGTTATACACGGACCCGGTTTATGTCGTGACACAGACTCGTGGGCGATCGGCTCATACGGGTCTTCGGTTGCTCTCTCGATCAGGACATTATCGAGTCTTGGCGGTCCGCTTGTCTGAGCTCTTCTTCGACGGCACCTTCTGGTTACGTGGTGATTCTTGAACGCTGCGACCACTTTCTACACAGTCAGGTACGTCTCCGTGGTATCTGGATTCTGGAGCTTCTTTTCATATGACCTCTGAGTCTTCTTTTCTGTTTGCTCTTCGTTCTCTCCCTTCACCTGTCCGTGTTTTTACGGCTGATGGTACCTCTCTTCCTATTTCTAGTCGGGGCACCCTTTCTACTTCTTCTTTTTCTGTTCCTGATATTTCTCATGTCCCTCTTAAGATGAATATGTTCTCTGCTAGCCAGCTTACTGACTCTGGTTGTCGCGTCATTCTTGATGCTGATTCTTGTGTTGTCCAGGACCATCACACACAGGCCCTGGTTGGAGCTGGCCCTCGCAGCCGTGACTCTTCAGGACTTTGGGAGTTAGACTGGCTTCATGTTCCTTCCGCTGCCACTTCATCTGCCAGTTCTTCTCCGCTCGTCGCCTCTGCTACCAGCTCCTTTCAGCAGTGGCATCATCATCTTGGTCACCTTTGTGACTCCCGCCTGTCGTCATTAGTTCATCGTGGTCTTCTGGGGTCTGTCTCAGGAGATGGGTCTTTACATTGTCAAGGCTGTTGGTTGGGTAAACAGATTCAGCTTCCCTATCCTACTAGCGCGTCTGTATCTCAGCGACATTTTGATTTAGTTCATTCCGATGTTTGGGGTCCGGCTCCTTTCGCTTCAAAAGGGGGTCATCGCTACTATATTTTATTCATCGATGATTTTTCTCGATACACTTGGTTGTATTTTATGCGCTCTCGTAGTGAAGTGCTCTCCATATATCAGCGTTTTGCGGCCATGGTCCGTACTCAATATTATACCCCCCATTCGTGTGTTTCGTGCTGATTCTGCTGGTGAGTATATCTCCCAGATGTTGCGAGGTCTTCTTGCTGAGCAGGGCACTCTTGCTCAGTTCTCCTGTCCTGGTGCACATGTCCAAAATGGCGTTGCTGAGCGTAAGCATCATCATCTTCTTGAGACCACTCGTGCCATGATGATTGATTCTTCTCTTTCGCCGCATTTCTGGGCTGAGGCTGTCGCTACATCGGCTTACCTCATCAATATTCAGCCTTCTGCCGCTCTACAGGGTGGTATCCCTCTTGAGCGCCTATCTGGACAGTCTCCAGACTACTCCATGCTTCGTTTGTTTGGTTGTGTTTGCTATGTTCTCCTTGCTCCTCGCGAACGCACCAAACTGACCGCTCAGTCTGTTGAGTGTGTTTTCCTTGGATACAGTGATGAGCATAAGGGCTATCGTTGTTGGGACCCCGTTGGTCGTTGGATGCGTATCTCTCGTGATGTTACTTTTGATGAGACACGTCCTTTCTATCCTCATCCCACCGCTGGTACCTACCCGGTGGAAGATATCTCTTTTCTTCTCTTTCCTGACACACCTCCTTCTACTCCTATTGTGTCTTCTTCCGGATCTCCTCCCCCTGATGCACCTTCTTTGACACCGTCCTCCTCTACTCCGTCTAGTTCTCCTTGTTCTCCGGAGTCTTCCTCTGTCATTCCTTCTTCTTCATCTTCGTCTCCTGCGTCGTCTTCCTCTGATGAGCTTCCCTCTAATCGTCCTGTTCGTCAGCATCGTGCCCCCAGCCGTTACTCTCCTAGTCAGTATGGTCTTTCTGTTGCCTCCGAGCCGACTTCTTATCGGGATGCTAAGCATCATCCTGAATGGCAGCTGGCCATGGCTGAGGAGATTGCTGCGCTTGGCACTGGGATCTTGTTTCTCCCCTCCGGTGTTCGTCCTATCACGTGTAAGTGGGTCTATAAGATTAAAACCGCTCGATGGATCTCTTGGCGCTATAAAGCGCGTCTTGTGGCTCGTGGTTTTCAGGGGAGCATGGTCGTGACTATGATGAGACCTTTGCTCACGTGGCTCATATGACCACTATCGTACTCTTCTTGATGTTGCTTACATTGTCACGGCACGTGTCCCGGCTTGATGTTGTAACGCCTTTCTCAATGGTGAGTTGAGTGAGGAGGATTATATGCAGCCTCCTCCTGGTATTTTGTTCGATGGGATGGTTTGTCGCCTTGACGTTCTCTTTATGGCCTCAAACAGGCCCCGTGCTCGGGTTTGAGCGCTTCTATAGTGATCCGCTGGTTTCTCCCCTAGTGCTCATGATCCGGTATTTGTTTGTTCACACTTCTCCTCGTGGACGCACTCTTCTTCTTCTCTATGTTGATGATATGATCATTACTGGTGATGATTCTGAGTATATCGCCTTCGTTAAGGCTCGTCTTCGTGATCAGTTCCTTATGACTGATCTTGGTCCTCTTCGATACTTTCTTGGGATTGAGGTCTCCTCCACTTCTGAAGGCTTTTACATCTCCCAGGAAAAGTATATTCAGGATCTTCTTGCTCGTGCTGCGCTTGGGGATGAGCGCACTGTTGAGACCCCTATGGATCTTAATGTTAAGCTTCAACCTACTGATGGTGATCCTCTTCCTGATCCGACGTGTTATCGTCATCTTGTTGGGAGTCTTGTTTATCTTGCTATCACTCGTCCTGGCATCTCTTATCCTGTTCATATTTCGAGTCAGTTTGTTTCTGCTCCCACCACCGTTCACTATAGTCATCTTCTCCGTGTTCTTCGTTATCTTCGGGGTACGATCACTCGTCACCTTTTCTTTCCTCGTTCCAGCTCCAGTGCTATTCGGACGCTACGTGGGCGAGTGATCCTTCGGATTGCCGTTCACTTTCTGCTTACTGTGTGTATCCGGTCAAGCATGAGCTTACCAAGCATATTGTTGTTGATTCTTTCTATACACGTGCTCAGGTGCAGTCTCGGGTTGTTGCGCTTCAGTATGTGCCTTCAGATTTACAGTTGGCAGATCAGAGCGCAGCATGATTTCTTACTCTCCAAACTCAGTGTTGTGGATCCACCATGAGTTTGAGGGGGGGGGGTGTTAGATGTATATATTTGTATATTGTATTTTCCCCATATGTTAGGGGGCTTCCTGCATATTTGCACCTGTACCTGTACTATATATTGTGGCCTTTGGCCCCAGAGTAATACAAGTTGCATATTCCTGACAACATTATTCATGCATGTGATGTTTATCCGTTCTATGCATCTTATTTTTCTTGATTGATATCACAACGGTAGCATTGTAAGATGATCTAGCATACTTAATATCAAGATGCAATTTTATCTCCCTTAGTAAGAACCGTTGCAAAAATTCATCGTTTTGAAGCACCTTGTGATGATCGGGTGTTATAAACTGTATGTTCACATACAATGGATATAAGCCAATTTTACACATGCATAAATATTTTTGTTAAATTGATGAGATTAGTTTGTGCATAAATAACCTCTAAACACGGAAAACCAAAAGGTTAAACATGAGTCATATGGATGATATGATCAACATGTTGATGTTCATAATTGAAAATACATCTTCTCTCCTGAAGATATGACATGGTGTAGTGGATTTGGATCATGTATCACTAAACAAACTTTGAGGGATGTTGAATTGAGTGGGAGTTCATTAGTAATGTGATTGAACTTGAACTAAATATTATGAATATAGTATAAGACTGTCCTTGCAAATATTTGGTGCAGATGGATGATGTCTACGCACTTCTATTCTTGTAGACAGTTGTTGGGCCTCCAAGTGCATAGATTTATAGAACAACAACAAGTTTCCCTTAAGTGGATCACCCAAGGTTTATCGAACTCAGGAAGGAAGTGGTCAAAGGTATTCCCTCTCAAGCAACCCTGCAATCAAGATACAAGAAGTCTCTTGTGTCCCCAACACACCCAATACACTTGTCAGGTGTATAGGTGCACTAGTTCGACGAAGAGATAGTGAAATATAAGTGATAACGGTGCCAGAAAAGAGCTTATGGCATGGAGGAAGACTAAAGCAAGCAAACATGCAACAGATCTAGATGCAAACAGTGTTTCAATGTTTAGAAACAAGGCCTAGGGATCATACTTTCACTAGTGAACACTCTCTCATATGAATATCCTCTCTTCATGATACTACTCATAACTACTCTCCGGTTGGACACTCTAATCCATGGTAGGGCCTTCCCCAATCTAGATAACCCCACACTGTCACCTTGAGCGCTAGATGGTTCCAACAAACACCACAATTTCATAGAGACATCCAACTCCAAATATAACTCATAACAAATATTCAATCTAGCCAAAGTGCCACACACGGTATGCACGTTGTCACTTTCACACACGTGGGGAAAAGCATAGATCTATTAAAGCACAAAGAGTATTTATGTAGACTTAAACCTAGGTGCCACCATGGTGTGCATGCTGTCACTTTCACACACATGGGGAGAGCAGAGATCTATTAAAGCACTTGAGTAGCAAGGTAGATCTACTTGATTACAAAGCTCATGACCACAACAAGATCATGCATAGAGAGAGATGAACACATAGCTACCGGTAGAGCCCTTAGCCTCGAGGAATAACTACTCCCTCCTCATCATGAGAATCAGCACCGGTGATGAAGATGGCGATGGAGATCGATGGAGATGGCTCCGGGGGCACTTCCCCGTCCCGGTAGTGTGCCGGAACAGAGACTTTATGTCCCCGAATCTCCCCTTCGATGGCGGCGGCGCTACAGAGGTTTTCATGGCTTTCTGATGGTGGACCTAGGGTTTTTGGGTCGGAGGCTTCATATAGGCGCGGGAATCAAGGTCGGTGGGGGTCCAAGGGGACCACACCCCCTCCAGGCACCCCTAGGGCTTGCCCGTGCCTAGGGGGGTTTGGCCACCCTGTGGCCCCCCTCCGCTCTGCTTCGTGGTTCCGTGTCCCCGTCGGTGAAAAACTGACTTTGGCTTTTGTCCCGTTCAATTCCAAGAATATTGATTTTCTATCTTTCTGGAACCAAAAACAGAAGAAAACAGGCAACTGGCACTGTGGCAAATTGTTAATAGGTTAGTTCCAGAAAAGATATAAAAACACCTCAAAGTGTAGATGAAGCAAAGCAAAGTAGATACAAAACAAGCATGGAGCATAAAAAATTATAGATACGTTTCCGACGTATCAAGCATCCCCAAACTTAACTCCTGCTCGTCCTCGAGAAGGTAAGTGATAAAAAGAATAATTTTTGAGGTGACATGTACCATCAAAGCCAATATCAAACCATTTGCAAGCATTGAAAGCTGGGATCAAAGAACTCTAAACATGTGCATGAAAGATGAAGTTATAACATTAGGACATAGTAACTATGCATGCAACATGAAAGGCTACAAACAAAGATCATGAATAACATGCATTGAAAAACGTCTATTTGTTTCACATACAGAAAACATAGCATAGGGGCATTTAGCTTGTCCCTCATAGAGTAGCAATATAGATGCATAGGACACCTTCAAAGTTCACAAGGGTGACTAGAAACAAATAGCACATGAACAAGTAATATCACAATATGCATCAATTAATAAGCTTTGGAACACTGCACACATAATGACAACTATGCTCTCTTAATGGTGCCTAAAGGTAGAAGGTGGAGACTCAATAATGGTGGAAGAAAGGCCTTTTTGTAAAGGAAGCAGGGATTAAAAGTTTCAAAAATATCTTCCAAAAATTATGGTACTTGTTAGCTTTCAGCCCTCATTGCCCTATCATAAGCATCTTGAAGTGGTTAAGGTTAAAGTGGCAAAGCTGGAGTATATGCTTGACAAAGTATAAGTTGGCAATCTCAAGTCCCTTGACTATGAGGGCTACACCTCATGGATACTCAACTTAGGGCCCAGGCAAGTTCTTGTCACTATAAATATTTGCATATCATTGAGAACCGCCAACGGGGTACCCCTTGCACATGGCACAGGAGCTTTCCCATAACCAAAATGACAAGGCAAGCAGACAATGAGCATCTTAGCAATTCTTCTTATGTACCATGGAATATGGTGCTTTTTTATCTCTTTCCTCTTTTCTCAATGTGTCTCTTTTTTTATAAGAAGAATGCTTCATAGATGTCACTATGGTGATGCTGCAAGTTTCCACCATGATTAGGCATGGCTTAGGCTAACGGCCCAGGTGTTTCTCTAACACAGAATACAAACTCCATGGACTTACAAGTTCCCACTTCATTTCACACCGGTAACATCCATAGACAAAAGAGCATGATATCAACGGAGTACAAAAAGTACAAGTGCAATGTTGTAAATGTTCCCCGTGATAGCACGGTTCTGCTAATCCCAACTTATAAGTGCAAGCATATACAACAAAGTTGCCTCAATGGTTCAAGTTTATTAGGGGCAAACAATAAAGTGTGACATCAAGTTCGTGAGAGCTTTAATCACTAATTTTTCACATAACAAAATAGTTTTTAATTGTAAGATAGATGAAAACAAGAATATACTTGGAATGGTATAACACACCATGCATAGGAGTTTATAGTGGACACTTTGGAATAACATGGTTTCTTGGGAGTTGGAAGCATGAGTAGAGCTTACTCATATAAGTGGAGGCTAGCAAAAGACTGGGAGCGACCAACTAATAGAGCAATAATGGCCATAATCATGCAGAGCGATAAAACATTACTAATCAAAGCATAGAGTGGTACTACAAGTCAAGGACTAAATGATCATAGAGGCTATGGTGACTTGTTCTTAGTCATATCATGGTGTGAGCATGTGCCAAGTCAACCCAAGCAAAGCTAAAACAACGCATAATTTTTTTCAAGGCACACTAAGCAATCCTAATTGTTTGGAACAAGACATGCTACAGCAATAATTACTAAGCATAAGGTCAAAACAACACCTAGCATGTCATGCTAAAGTCTAGGTCACAGTCAAAACAAGGTCCCTTTTGTACCACTTAAGCATGAAGCTTTCTACTCTGAAACAACTCACAAAGATAATAATCAATAAAGACCAGTGAGCTTGTCCCACAAATCCACAAAGAAGAACTAAAAAGTTCTAAGCTGAAAGCACAAGAAAACTAAGGCTAAACACAGTCCTAGCAAAAGAGAACACTCACAAAACAATAAGAGTGAAACTAGAGTGTTTTAGGCAATGAAAACAGAGTGTGTCTCACTCCAAAAGAAGTGTGGTGTAACCAACCAACTTACTCAAGCAAACTAAGCAAACAAAAACCAAAAACAAAAACTAAGACGCTCCAAGAACAACACAACTGTGCATGAAACAATAAAAACGAAGTGTCTAGACAGACCTGAGTTTTTTATTGATGAAGAAGGGGATGCCTTGGGCATCCCCAAGCTTTGACGCTTGTACCTCTTGGATATTTCTTGGGGTGACACCATGGTGGCATCCCCAAGCTTGAGCTTTTGTCCATTCTTCATCTCATTACATCATTATCTCTCTACACCTGAAATTTTTCCTTCACACAATATTCATTAGCAGCATTAGTGTAGTCAAAAGATATTAGACCCCTGGCAAAGATTTGGAACAGCAAGGCTTTTCACTAAAAACACAAGCTACTGTAGTAACTCCTTCAAATAAACTCAATTTACCTGAAGAGATCTTACAAAGGAATCAATAATAAGCAAATGCAAATAGTGGCAGAAATCTATCAAAACAGACCAGTAGGTAGAAACAAATTTTTTCGAACATCTTCTGTTGCTCAAATCAAAAAGTGCTAAACTAACGAAAGTTATCCAACATACTTGAGGATTTATTCGTCAATTTTAAGCCCAATCCGAGTTACAGAGCCTCCTAACGATTTTTTTGGTGGAGGACAGAAATCTGTTTCGGGACAGCAACTCCCCAAATCTTACTTCCCTCTCGTTAGAGGTCATTCTTGGCACAAAAATCAAACAAAAAGGATAAGGAGAGGTCATTACTGAAGTAATAACTTCCAAGACTCAAGAAAACTCTTGGGTTTGACATGGTTATACCTCGCGGGTACACAACTTCGACATACCTAGTCCAGCCCAAGGAAGGCCCACGACAAATATAGGTCGGCCCATGAAGACTTTCGGATGGCCAGGGCCCATGACGCCTTCGGATCCTTGGAGAGCAAGACTAGAGTAGATAGAAAATTCAAAGGGGTAAACCCTAAAACCTGTAACCGACTCGATCTGTGCTTGGGACCTGCCTAACTCTATATAAAGGCTAGGAGGGCACAACCTAGATATCACACATCATACTTTCGCATAGACACATCCACGCCAGATTGCATCTGCGCACCCCTGTAACCTTCGGTTCCGCTGTAATCAAGAGCAGTCAAGCAGGAGTAGGGTTTTCCCTCCGGGGGCCTGAACCTGGGTAAACCTCGTGTCCCCGTGTTGCTTGTTTGCTAACTGTTCCGTGATCTCCAGCATCCCCGTCTTCTCCAAAACCCAAGTCCATAACAATGGGCATTGACGAGATCAATCCTCGTTAATTGGCGCCATCTGTGGGAACTGGGGATGCTGATTGTGCGATCGTGACGGTCCCAACCCGAGCGATCTACAACTCCGCGGCGATGGAGAGTCATCTCCTCTTCGGCGCCTTCGACTTCACCGCCCACTCACCGGCCACCATGAAGGACTTTGAGCCCGTTGGCGACGGACTCGAGATCCTGTTCGGGATCTTCTGCTTCCAGGTGGGGCAGACCGTCACTCTCCTCCTCCCAGAGCGGGTGCCCCTACCATCGATCAGGCCCGCTTTCTGGGCTCCACACCCTGTGCTACACACATCATCATCGACAGACGAGTCCTATGACAGCAGCAGCTGCAACTCTGATCTGTGTGATCCACCATCAGACGATGGGACCTACGATTCTGGATCCGAAAGTTGTGGCAGCAACAATCCGATCTACGAGCGCTACCAGTGCGCCGCGTTCATCCAAGACCAGGAACACAATCCACCACCCAACCCGCAGGGTAGAAACGGTGGGAATAGAAGAAGCCAGTCCCCCACCCAACATGGACAACACCGATCGGTTCATCCACCTCAGCGAGGAGGGATGGGCTCAAGCATGCGAAGCCGTGGCAGGCACCAAGATCATGCCCGCCGATGCCTCACGAGACCTGCTGATGGCATACCACCTTCTCCTAATCGAGGAGCACAAGAAGCAGGTGAAGATGCAGGAGGTGCTTGACAAACGCAAGCAAGCAGCCTTGGAGTCCAGTGCGCGACGAGCTACGCTCTCCGCCATGGGCATTGGCTCCAGCTCGCACGGCAACAACGGCAACAAGCACCGTTCTCGGATGGAGAACATGGACCCCAAGGAGCGTCGCGAAGTGACTCGGGCCCTCAACGCGTCCTTCATGGAGATGGATACCGACGGCAACGTCATCCCAAAGACGCCCCAGGCCGCAATCATGGCGGCCACCGCGTACCTCGCGTCTCACCCACCTCCGGAGGGGGACCCGAAAAGGACCATGCATAAGTCCGCGCTTACCGGACTCGGGCTCGTCGGAGCTGCGATCCACGAAGAATCTTCGTCGGAGCCAAAGGAGAAGGCTACGGTCAAGTTCAACCGCATCCCCACACCTTCATCTGAAGATGAAGAGCACGACCTTCCTCGAAGGCACAAGAGCTTGCGTCATCACAGCCGCGATTACGACGCCCGAGGCGAGCTCACCCAGCGCAAAATCGACAAGGCGCGCGCCAAGCGCGCATGCTCGTCTGAATCCGAGATGGATGAAGATGAAGGAGAAATCTGTGGAGCCCAATGCTTCAACAGATCTGTTCGACGGACGAGGATGCCGTGAAACTTCAAGCTTCCTTCGAACACTCCGAAGTTTGATGGCACACAGGACCCAAAGGCGTGGCTCAGCGACCACTTGTCGTCCTTCAAGCTACACGGCGGAAACAAGGAAACCGCCATGCAATGCCTTCAGCTGCAGCTGACAGGCGCAACTCGGATCTGGCTTAGCAGCCTATCCTCAGGATCCATCTGAAGCTGGGAGGAGCTGGCGTACAGTTTCGTCCGAAACTTCAAAGGCACTATCAAGAGGCCTGCCTCGATCGAGGAGCTGCGGGCCTGCACTCAACGAACGGGCGAATCCATTCGCTCGTACATACTGCGCTGGTCCAACACCAAGAACTCCATGGCACATAACTCTGAGAAGAGGGCTATCGACGCCTTCAAGGACGGCGTCAAACGCCAGGACTTCAAAGAAGAACTTGGGCGCGTCAAGCCCAAGACACTTGACCACCTCATGGACATCACCAACAGGTGGGCCGATGGCGAGGACTCCGTCCACCGAGCGCACTCAGAAGAACAAGACGACTACGGCCGGCGACGTGAACGCCGTAGCAAGAGAAGATCGCGTGTCTATGACGATCGCGATGGACCCGACATGGTCGCGGCTGGCTACGCCGACTGCCGCAGCGACGGCAACCGCAACAACAGCGGATACCGCGGAAGAAACTTCCGCGATGGAGGATGCCCAACGCAGTTGTGGCAGTGCCGCGACGACGGACCGTCAGCATACGAAAAACTGTCGGGTCCGTGCACCATCCACTTCTACATCGACAAGCAGGATGGTAAGAAGAAGGCAAGAGACATGCTCAAGGACTGCCGCGAGTTCCAGAAACTCAGCGAGAGCATGACCCAGATGAGGCAGCAAGCCCCGAACCCTGGATACGGGAACACACCCGCACCTGGCGAGATCCCACATGGAGCACCTCCACCACCACCACCTGCAGGAGGCCCGAACCACCCAGTCGCACCTGCGCAGAATAACGGTGGGCACGGGTATCCCCTGCCGAAAGGAGCGCTGATGATCCAAAAAGGGCGCCCAACGAACAGGGTGTAGAAGAAAATCACCCGTCATATCAACCTGGCCGTGATAGCACCACCCGCCATCCCTGAGTACCTCAGTGGATCAGAATCTTGCATCATGTTCAGCCATTCGGATCACCCTTGCCAGGTCCCTCGCCCAGGTCATGCTGCCCTGGTGCTTGAGGCGCAGATCGAAGGATTCGAGATGAGCCGCGTCTTCATGGACGGCGGCAGCGGCATCAACCTGATGTTTGCTAGCACCCTAGCAGCAATGCGGATCCCGCTGTGCAGCCTGGAACAATCAGACACAACGTTCCATGGCATCGTCCCAGGAAAGGGAGTATTCCCCCTGGGAAAGATATGGCCCGACGTCATCTTCGGCAAGCCGGATAACTTCCGATGTGAGCGGATCGAGTTCGAAGTGGTGGACTGGCCATCACAATACCATGACATCCGCGGGCGCGTGGCATTCGCATGATTCCTGGCAGTACCGCACTACGCGTACCTGCTACTCAAGATGCCAGGACCCAGGGGCGTCATCATGGTCCACGGGAGCTTCACCCGATCGGACCACTGCGACAGGTACTTCAACAGAATCTCCCAGTCATTCGGCATGCAAGAGGAGCTCGTAAGGCTCCGCGAGGTGACGGACAACGGGGCACCCCCAGTCGCAAGACAGAACGCACCTGACATGTCCTTCGACTCCACCATCAACACAAAGAAGGTGCAAGTCCACCCGACGGATGCCTCCAAGACGGCGTTGATCGCCAATGACCTCAGCCCCGCATAGGAAAGCACGCTCGTCGAATTCCTCCGTGAGCGCTGGGAAATCTTCGCCTGGTGTCCTACGGACATGCCAGGAGTTCCCAGGGAATTCGCCGAGCATGCACTCAACGTCTTTCCAGACACCAAGCCCGTCAAGCAGTCCATCCGACGACTGTCTGAACCCCGGGCCGAAGCCATAGGAGTCGAAGTCAACAGACTACTCGCCGCAAACTTCATCAGGGAGATCAGGGAGAGCGAGTGGCTCGCCAATACAATGATGGTCCCTAAAAAGGACACGGACATCCTGCGGATGTGCATGGACTTCACGTCGCTGAACAAGCACTGCCCGAAGGACCACTTCCCTCTCCCTCGGATCGATCAGATTATCGATTCGACTGCAGGATGCGAGAAACTCTCCTTCCTCGACGCCTACTCAGGCTACAACCAGATTCGACTGAAGGTCGAAGATCAGGAGAAAATGGCGTTCATCACGCTGTTCGGAGTGTTCTGCTACAACACAATGCCCTTCGGGCTGAAGAACGCGGGCGCCACGTAGCAACAGTGCATGCAGGCATGCCTGAAGGGACAGATTGGCCGCAATATACAAGTCCATGTCGACGACATAGTCATCAAAACAAGGGAGGCGAGAACACTCATCGACGATCTCCGTGAGACGTTCGATAATCTCGACCGCTACAGGATCAAGCTCATGTAGGGTTTCGTAGCATGGAAAACAAAAATTTTCTACCGCATACAAACAAACAAGCCAAGATCTATCTACTAGATTGTAGCAACGAGTCGATAGAATAACTCACCCTTGAAGATTCCAAAGTGTTTAACGAGAGCGGATTCTCGTGGGTGATGTAGTCGTACTCTTCCCGATCTCAAGATCGCGTAGACGATCCTTCCGGCGCTGCGTTCCGGCAGCGCTCCCGCAGTCGGTCACACGTTCAGTACTCGACGAAGACCTTCCTCTCCCTTGTTCCAGCAGTCAGCGAAGGTTGTAGCACTCTCCTCGCGATTCCGGCAGCACAATGGCGTGGTACCGGAAGTAGAGGGGAGATCTCGCAGGGCTTCGCCTTAAGCCGGAGCGAGTATGGTGGGCTATGAGAAATCCCTCGACGGTCTAGGGTTTGGACACGCCGAGGAAGATATGCTAGGGCTGGCGGCTAGGGCTTGGAGGTGCCCAAGTCGGCGGCAAGGATATCCCTAGGCGTCAGCGGCTTGGAAGGCGACGGCGGCTAGGGTTAGGGTTTTCGGGACAAGGAACTTGTGTGCTAGGAGGGGCAGCCCTGCCCCTCCCTTTATAGGTGGGAGGCGCAGCCAAGGGGAGGGGAGTCCCTCCCCAACTCGGCTTGGAGGTGGGCCGGCGGTTGGAGGAGGGAACTCCTCCCCAACTCGGTTTCCCACTCCTCCTCCTCTTTCCAAAACTTGTCGTTTGACTTTCAAACTAGCCGTTTGACTTTCCAAACTAGGATTTGAATAAACCCTTTATTTTGGACAGCGATCACACCTAGTACATGATGCAATCATACCAACTTGATATAACACATTCATGTACCCTCCCCCCCCCGGAGTGTTGGACATTCCGGAACCTTCTAGAACATTCCCGATGAAAACACCGGAACCATTCTCCAACTCCAAAACGGGACTTTCCTTAGATGAATCTTTTTCTCCGGACCATTCCGGATCTCCTCGTGATATCCCGAATCCCATTCGAGACTCCGAACAACATTCGGTCTCTTTCTCATCATTCCATAACTACTCAAACAACGTCGAATCCTTAAGTGTGTAGTCTCCCTACGGTTCGTGAATTATGCGGACATGATCGAGACACTTCTCCGAACAATAACCAATAGAGGAATATGGAAATTCATATGGCTCCCACATATTTCTACGATTACTTTGCGATCGAATGAACCACTTACATACGATATCAATTTCCCTTTGTCTCACGATAGTTTACTTATCCGAGGTTATGATCGTCGGTATCTCTGCATACCTAGTTCAACCTCGTTACCGATAAGTAATCTTTTCTCGTTCCCGTGATATGTGATCCCTTGTGAGCCAGTCACATGCTTGCAAGATAATTGGATGACATTTCACCGAGAGGGCCCAGAGTATATCTATCCGTCATATGGATGGACAAATCCCACTCTTGATCCATGTGTTTCAACCAATACATTCCGAACACTCAATGCCACCTTTATAGCCACCCAGTTACGGTGTGGTGTTTGATGTCATCAAAGCATCCATCCGGTAAAGGTGATATGCATGATCTCATGGTCGAAGGAATTAGATTACTATGTATCAGAAAGCATATAGCAATTGAACTATTAAAATGACTTGATCTTTATGCTACGCTTATCTATAGGAGTATGTCCACCATATCATTCTCCTAACGATATGATCTTGTTGTTAATAACATCTCAATGTTCATGATAGGGAAACCACAATCATCTATTAACCAACAAGCTAGTATTTATATAGAGGCTTTACTAGGGACTTCAAATTAAGTTTACAAATCACACAAGTATTAATGTTTCCTTGTTAATACTATTATAGCATGAATGTAAACATTTATCATAAACACAAAGATATAATAATAACTACATTTATTATTGCCTCTAGGGCATATCTCCAACAGTCTCCCACTTGCACTAGAGTCATCTAATCTAGATTACATGGTAATATACCGAACACCCATGGCAGTTTGGTGCTGGTCATGTTTTGCCCTCGGGAGAGGTTTAGTCAACGGATCCGCCACATTCAGATCTGTGTGTACTTTGCAAATCTTTATATCCCCATCTTGGATATGTTCTCAAATAGCATGAAAACGTAGCTTGATGTGCTTCAGCTTCTTGTGTGACCTTGGTTCTTGCGCATTGGCTATGGCGCCCATGTTATCACAGTAGATAGACATTGGGTCCAGCGCACTAGGAACCACACCCAGCTCTGTAATGAACTCTTTCATCCATATCGCTTCTTGTGAAGCCTCCGAAGCAGCCATGTATTCCGATTCAGTTGAAGATCTCGCCACAACGCTTTGCTTTGCACTCCTCCAGCTAACGGTTGCACCATTCAAAATAAATACGTATCCAGATTATGATTTAGAATCATCCGGATCGGTGTTCCAACTAGCATCGGTGTAACCATTAACAACGAGATGTTCATCACCTCCATAAGAAAGAACCATATCCTTAGTTCTTCTCAAGTACTTAAGGATGTTTTTGACCGCTGTCCAATGATCCACTCCTGGATCACTTTGATATCTGCTAGTTAAACTAACAGCATATGCAATGTCGGGTCTAGTACATAGCATGGCATACATTGGAGATCCTATGGCTGAGGCATAGGGAGTCTTACTCATTCTTTCTCTATCTTCTGCCGATGTCGGACTTTGAGTTTTACTCAAGGTCGTATTGGGCAACATGGGCAAGAACCCTTTCTTGCTATCTTCCATTCCAAACCTCTTTAGAACTTTGTCCAAATATGTACTTTGTGACAATGATATTTGGCGTTTCGATCTATCTCTATAAATCTTTATGCCTAATATGTAAGCTGCTTCGCCAAGATCCTTGATTGAAAAACTATTATTCAAATATTCCTTGACACTATTAATAAGGTCTACATCATTCCCAATCAACAATATGTCATCCACATATAGTATTAAGAATGCTACAGAGCTCCCACTCACTTTCTTGTAAATACAAGCTTCTCCATAAGTTTGTATAAAACCAAAACTTTTGATCACCTTATCAAAACGTTGATTCCAACTTCGGGATGCTTGCTTCAATCCATAGATGGACCGTTGAAGTTTACATACCTTGTTAGCATCTTTAGGATCGACAAAACCTTTGGGTTGCATCATATACAACTCTTCATCAATGTCTCCATTGAGGAATGCTGTTTGACATCCATCCGCCATATCTCATAATCATAATATGCAGCGATTGCTAACATAATCCTCACAGACTTTAGCTTCGCCATCTTGGTGAGAAAGTCTCATCGTAGTCAACTCCTTGAATTTGTCGAAACCCTTTTGCGACAAGTCGAGCTTTATAGACAGTAACATTACCATCAGCATCTGTTTTCTTCTTGAAAATCCATTTGTTCTCGACAGCCTTCCGGCCATCTGGTAAGTCCACCAAAGTCCATACTTGGTTTTCGTACATGGATCCAATCTTGGATTTCATGGCTTCTTGCCATTTATTGGAATCTGGGCTCATCATCGCTTCCTCATATGTCTTAGGGTCATCGGTGTTGTCCACCAACATGACACTCATAACGAGATCATACCAATCTGGAGTGGTACGAGTTCTCGTTGACCTCCGAGGCTCTGTAGCAACTTCAACCGAAGTTTCATGATCATCATCATTAGCTTCCTCTCTTATTGGTGCAGGCACCACAGGAACTTCTTCCGGTCTTTGCTACTGCAATTCGAGAGAAGGTTCGACAACCTCGTCAAGTTCTACTTTCCTTTCAGTCACTTATTTCGAGAGAAATTCCTTCTCTAGAAAGGATCCATTCTTGGCAATGAAGATTTTGCCTTCGGATCTATGATAGAAGGTATACCCAATAGTTTCCTTTTGGTATCCTATGAAGACGCATTTTTCCGCTTTGGGTTCAAGCTTGTCCGGCTGTAACTTCTTTACATAGGCTTCGCATCCCCAAACTTTAAGGAACGACAATCTAGGTTTTTTCCCAAACCATAATTCATACGGTGTCGTTTCAACGGATTTAGACGGTGCCCTATTTAAAGTGAATGCGGTTGTTTCTAATGCATAACCCCAAAATGATAGCGGTAAATCTGTAAGTGACATCATAGAACGAACCATATCTAAGAGAGTTCGATTACGACGTTCGGACACACCATTACGCTGTGGTGTTCCCGGCGGTGTCAACTGCGAAAGTATTCCACATTTCTTCAAATGCTCGCCAAACTCGTAACTTAGATATTCACCTCCACGATCAGAACGTAGAAATTTAATCTTCTTATTACGTTGATTCTCTACCTCACTTTGAAATTCCTTAAACTTCTCGAAAGTTTCGGACTTATGTTTCATGAAATAGATATACCCATATCTACTCAAGTCATCCGTGAAGGTAAGAACATAACGATAACCACCGCGCGATGCTACACTCATTGGACCACGCACATCGGTATGTATGATTTCCAATAAGTTCGTACCTCTCTCCATCATACCAGAAAATGGAGTCTTAGTCATTTTACCCATCAGACATGCTTCGCATCTTTCAAGTGATTCGAAATCAAGTGATTCAAGAAGTCCATCGGAATGGAGTTTCGTCATACGCTTCACTCCAATGTGACCAAGACGACAGTGCCACATATAGGTCGAGTTATCACTCGATTTCAAACGTTTAGCCTCAATGTTATTAATATGTGTATTTCCACTATCGAGATTCAACAAGAATAGGCCATCTATCAAAGGTGCATGTGCATAAAACATATTACTCTTATAAATCGAACAACCATTATTCTTGGATTTAAACAATTAACCGTCTCGCAATAAACAAGATCCCGATATAATGTTCATGCTCAACGCAGGCACCAAATAACAATTATTTAAGTATAAAACTAATCCCGATGGTAGATGAAGGGGTAGCGTGCCGACCGCGATCACATCAACCTTTGATCCGTTTCCAACGCGCATCGTCACCTCGTTCTTCGCTAGCTTCCGTTTATTCTGCAGCACCTGTTTCGAGTTACAAATATGAGCAACCGAACCAGTATCAAATACCCAGGCACTACTACGAGTACTAGTGAGATACACATCAATAACATGTATATCGGATATACCTTTCTTCTTGATGTTGCCGTTCTTCAAATCCGCCAAGTACTTTGGGAAATTCCGCTTCCAGTGACCTTCTCCCTTGCAGTAAAAGCACTCAGTATCAGGCTTAGGTCCAGCCTTGGTCTTCTTCGTCGGCGTGGTAACTTTCTTACCACCCTTCTTGAAGTGTCCCTTCTGCTTAGACTTGCCTTTCTTGAATTTGGTGGTCTTATTGACCAACAACACTTGGTGCTCTTTCTTGATCTCCACTTCTGCAGACTTCAACATGGCAAAGAGTTCTGGCAATGTCTTGTTTATGTTTTGCATGTTGTAGTTCATCACAAAGTTCTTGTAACTTGGTGGTAGTGATTGGAGGACACGGTAAATCCCCAAAGCATTAGGAATCACAATACCCAAGCTTTGAAATTTGTTTGCGTGCCCAGACATCTTAAGCACATGCTCCTTGTGGAGCTGCCCTCTTCCATCTTGCGGTTAAAGAACTTTTCGAAGCCTCATAGCTTTCAATTGCGCATGAGTATCAAAGATCAATTTGAGATCCTCGACAATATCATATGGGTCGAATTCTCAAACCTTTTCTCAAGCTCGATTCTAAACCATACAAGATAGCACACTGAGCGTGGAGTCTTGATTCTTCCGAGCGAGGTAAACATTCTTTACTTCATCGGTAGCATCATTTGCAGTGGTAACCATGGTGCATCCAAAGACATAGGTCAAATTACCAGCTGTGAGGACAATCCTCAAATTGCAGAACCAATCCGTGAAGTTGCTTCCATTGTTTTTCAACTTTTCTTTCTCTAGGAACGCATTAAAATTGATGGTAGGGGCTGCCATTGATCTACAACATATTTGCAATAGTTTAGACTAAGTTTATGACAAATTGAGTTCAAATTAATAATAAAATTAATCAAGGTGAACTCCCACTCAAAACAATATCCCTCACATTGTTTTATTGATCACACGAACCAAATCCACCACATCAACACCGATCATCAGGAGAGTTGATATAGTTTCAATGGCGAACAATCGACATGTTCATCATATCTACTATATGATTCATGCTTTACCTTTCGGTGATCCGTGTTCCGAGACCATGTATGTACATGCTAGGCTCGTCAAGATCAAACCTTAGTTTCCGCATGAGCAAATCTAGCTTGCTCACGTGGTATACACTTGCGTAATCTAACACACCCGATCATCACGTGGTGCTTCGAAACAACAAGCTTTAGCAACGGTGCTAACTAAGGGTGAACACTTTATGACTTGAAATTCATGTGCATGAGGGATCATCTTATAATGCTACCGTTGTCTACTAAGCAATACAAGATGCATAAAGGATTAACATCACATGCAATTCATAATATGTGATATGATATGGCCTTTCTTCTTTGTGCTTCTGATCTCCATCTTCTAGCACGAACATGATCTCCATCATCACCGGCATTGCATCAAGGTCAATGACGCTTCTCCATGGTTGTCGTCCACCGGCTTCAACTATTACAACTACTTTGAATAGACACGCGGGTCATAACAAAAATTAAAGACAACCATATGGCTCCTACCGGTTGCCAACTTACAATAAGGAACATTGCATACATCAAATATAATCACAATCATGGCCATATCACATCACAGCACACCCCTGCAAAACAAAGTTAGACGCCTCTACTTTCTTTGCATATTTTACGTGTTTTGGGGCTTTCAATAAGTGTCGTTCTAACTTACAAACAAGAACCACAACATTGATACTAGTATTGTTAATCACCCGTTGTAAATTGGATCTTAACTATGCTAGGATAAACAGGCACCCGCAAAGCCACTTATGCAATACAAGTTGCATGTCAAGCGTGGAGCAAGTCTCATGAACGATGTCATGTAAGGTTAGCCCGGGCCGCTTCATCCCAACATACCGCAAGATGCAAAGTACACAAGAAGCAATCGACAATAAAAGCATCAACGCCCACAATGACCATTGTGTTCTACTCGTGCAACAGATCTACATATAGACACGGCTCTGATACCACTGTAGGGTTTCGTAGCATGGAAAACAAAAATTTTCTACCGCATACAAACAAACAAGCCAAGATCTATCTACTAGATTGTAGCAACGAATCGATAGAATAACTCACCCTAGAAGATTCCAAAGTGTTTAACGAGAGCGGATTCTTGTGGGTGATGTAGTCGTACTCTTCCCGATCTCAAGATCGCGTGAGCGATCCTTCCGGCTGCGTTCGGCAGCGCTCCCGATCGGTCACACGCTCAAGATCGACGAAGACCTTCCTCTCCTTGTTCCAGCAGTCGTGAAGGTTGTAGCACTCTCCTCGCGATTCCGGCAAAGACAATGGCGTGGTACAGGAAGTAGAGGGAGATCTCATGAGGCTTCGCCTTAGCCGGAGCGAGTATGGTGGGCTATGAAATCCTCGACGGTCTAGGGTTTGGACACGCCGAAGATATGCTAGGCTGGCGGCTAGGGCTTGGAGGTGCCCAAGTCGGCGTAAGGATATCCCTAGGCGCCGGGCTTGGAAGGCGGCTAGGGTTAGGGTTTTCGGGACAAGGAACTTGTGTGCTAGGAGGGGCAGCCCTGCCCCTCCCTTTATAGGTGGGAGGCGCAGCCAAGGGGAGGGGAGTCCCTCCCCAACTCGGCTTGGAGGTGGGCCGGCGGTTGGAGGAGGGAACTCCTCCCCAACTCGGTTTCCCACTCCTCCTCCTCTTTCCAAAACTTGTCGTTTGACTTTCAAACTAGCCGTTTGACTTTCCAAACTAGGATTTGAATAAACCCTTTATTTTGGACAGCGATCACACCTAGTACATGATGCAATCATACCAACTTGATATAACACATTCATGTACCCTCCCCCCCCCGGAGTGTTGGACATTCCGGAACCTTCTAGAACATTCCCGATGAAAACACCGGAACCATTCTCCAACTCCAAAACGGGACTTTCCTTATATGAATCTTTTTCTCCGGACCATTCCGGATCTCCTCGTGATATCCCGAATCCCATTCGAGACTCCGAAAAACATTCGGTCTCTTTCTCATCATTCCATAACTACTCAAACAACGTCGAATCCTTAAGTGTGTCTCCCTACGGTTCGTGAATTATGCGGACATGATCGAGACACTTCTCTGAACAATAACCAATAGAGGAATCTGGAAATTCATATGGCTCCCACATATTTCTACGATTACTTTGCGATCGAATGAACCACTTACATACGATATCAATTTCCCTTTGTCTCACGATAGTTTACTTATCCGAGGTTATGATCGTCGGTATCTCTGCATACCTAGTTCAACATCGTTACCGATAAGTACTCTTTTCTCGTTCCCGTGATATGTGATCCCTTGTGAGCCAGTGCACATGCTTGCAAGATAATTGGATGACATTTCACCGAGAGGGCCCAGAGTATATCTATCCGTCATATGGATGGACAAATCCCACTCTTGATCCATGTGTTTCAACCAATACTTTCCGAACACTCAATGCCACCTTTATAGCCACCCAGTTACGGTGTGGTGTTTGATGTCATCAAAGCATCCATCCGGTAAAGGTGATATGCATGATCTCATGGTCGAAGGAATTAGATTACTATGTATCAGAAAGCATATAGCAATTGAACTATTAAAATGACTTGATCTTTATGCTACGCTTATCTATAGGAGTATGTCCACCATATCATTCTCCTAACGATATGATATTGTTGTTAATAACATCTCAATGTTCATGATAGGGAAACCACAATCATCTATTAACCAACAAGCTAGTATTTATATAGAGGCTTTACTAGGGACTTCAAATTAAGTTTACAAATAACACAAGTATTAATGTTTCCTTGTTAATACTATTATAGCATGAATGTAAACATTTATCATAAACACAAAGATATAATAATAACTACATTTATTATTGCCTCTAGGGCATATCTCCAACAGCTCAACCCTGAAAAGTGCGCCTTCGGCGTTCCATCTGGCCAGCTGCTTGGCTACTTCATCTCCCAGCGAGGGATCGAGGCGAACCCGAAGAAAATTCGGGCCATAATGGCCATGGAAAAATCGAAGAACCTCAAGGGCGTCCAGCAGCTTGCCGGGCGAATCGCGGCATTGACCAGGTTCATCAGCCGCATGGGCAAAAAGGATCTGCCGTTCTACCAACTGCTACGCAAAGCAGACAAATTCGAGTGGACGCCTGAGGCGGACGATGCATTCGAAGATCTAAAGCGGCTGCTCTCTACCTCGCCGGTCCTTGTCACGCCAAAGGAACGCGAGCCTTTACTTCTGTACATAGCAGCCACACACCAGGTGGTAAGCACCGTACTGGTGGTCGAGTGACCCGAAGAGGGCAAGACCCATGGGGTCCAATGCCCAATCTACTACCTCAGCGAGGTATTGACGCCAACAAAGCAGAGGTACCCTCACTACCAGAAACTCGCCTACAGCGTGTTCATGATGGCTCGCCGACTGAGCCACTACTTCCAGGAGCACCAGGTGATGGTCGGGAACGAAGCACCCCTGAACAGCATCCTGAACAATCCGGAGGCCACAAGACGCGTAGCCCTGTGTGGCATCGAGCTGTCACCTCTAGACATCGTCTATGAGAAGCGCCACACGCTCAAGTCTCAGGTCCTCCCGGACTTCCTCGTACACTGGATGGATTTGCAGCTGCCAGACACCCCAGACATGACGCAGTCATGGACAATGCACTTCGACGGCTCCAAGCGCGAGGCCAGAGCAGGAGCCGGGGTCATACTGACTTCCCCGCAAGGCGACAGGATGAAGTATGTCCTCTGGATGAAGTTTCGAGCTTCCAAAAACGAAGCCGAATACGAGGCCCTCATCCACGGCATGAGGATGGCCAAGATCTACGGCGCAACATGCCTCGTCATCTGTGGTGACTCCAACCTCGTCGTTCAGCAGACGATGAACGAGTGCGACACGCACGCTGCCAACATGATCGCGTATCGCACACTCTACAACGCACTCGAAGGAGGCTTCGACGGCTGCAAGCTTCGGCACGTTGGGAGAGAAAGCAACAAAGAGGCCGATAGACTCGCCAACATCCGCTCCACCTGCGCACGGGTGCCACCAGGTGTGTTCCTCGAACAGATTTGCGTGCCATCCATCAAACGGAAATTCCCAAAGGGATCACCCGAAGAAGTAGAACACTCGGGGGCTACGCTACCCGAAGGACAGGAGGGACCCGAAAAGCTTGACACAGAAGTCGCTGTGGTCAACCTGATGCAGGTCATGGCAGTCGAAGAAAAGGCTCGGGGTCTCCCCCCGAGACTCAAAGAAAAACGATCAGCAAAATTTCCTACATATACTTGGGGGCTCCCCCCGAGACAAGAAGCAAAAACAACGATCAACGGATCATTCGAAAAGGCTCGGGGGCTCCCCCTGCAGCAGAAAACAAAATTACTTACGTGGTTAGACGGCGACTCTGAAGATTCGCCCGCAGTCTTCTGAGGGATAACCACTCGATCCTCCTGCGGAGGAGGGTTCGGAGCAGCACCCTTAGAGGTGGCCATCGTCTGAGAAGGAGGAGGAACAACCTTCGACTCCCCCACCATCTCCCGAGTGCCATCACTGGAGGAGCCATCGGAAGAGTGGCTGCAAAGGAAAAACATTAGAAAAGAGCAATCAAAGCAAACAAACAAGAGCAAGCAAAGAGCAACTGAAGTACACTTACGAGTCGAGCTTGCTCAAGTCGAAGACTGGCGGAGTTCTCCTGACCTTCTTCTCCTCTTTCTTCTCTTCCTTATTCTCTTCCTTCTTCCGCTTCGCCGGCGGGTGTGGTGCCACCGCTCGCACGGGAATGGCAGGAATTGGAGAAGAAGAGCCCCCATGATCCCCACTGTGACGTTCAAGGCACATCGGATTCCTCGGCGTTGGCGGAGTCGAAGCATTTGACGACTCGCTGGAGCTCCGTGTCCGCTTGCGAGTGTGATCCTCGCTCGACTCGATGGCCTCTTCGGCCGGCGACCGCGCTGATGGAAGCTCAGACATGGAGTCCACCACCTCATTGTCCGGCGCATCTGGAAACAATTCGGGAAGTGGCGGCGACATGCCCGACACCTTGAACTCTTGCACAAAAGAAGCAAATTTGTCAGCAGACAAACAAATACAAGTAAAACGCAGCCGAAAATAGCGCCACGCGCACGTCCCAGATCTACACCTGCGGAACCGGACGAGAAGCGGAGAACGGAGAAGTCAGCGACTTCCCCGGGATATCCTCTCTAGCCTTGAACTTCAGCAGCGGGCGAAGGACCCCGTCGAGATCTCCCTTGGAGAATTCCTCAGCCAAAACCCTAGTCGGATCACGACGACCAGAATAAAGTAACATCGGGTGCGCCCTAGCTTGGAGCGGCTGCACCCGATGTTTGAGAAAAGTGCGGATGATATCCACACCGTTCACCTCTTTATCCGGAGTTAGTTGAAGATCCTCCACTCGACGGTAGAGAGCCTCTATCTTCGCCACCTCGCCATCCAAGATCTGGTTCTTCCAGGACCTCTTTGGCTCAATTTTCTAGGAGGGGTTAAAAGGAACAAGTCCAAAATCCTGCCCAGCAACCGTGGAGTCGCGGATGTAAAACCACCGCCTCCGCTAGTACTTGACAGATTCGGACATGGAAAAGGAGAATAAAAGAAGATTGTATTTGATGGAGATGATACAACCCCCAATGGGATAAACACCGTTAGAACCAGTTGCCTCTTCACGGAATAGAGTTTCCGGAAGAGGCCAAAATGTGGCTCGATAACGAGCCACCACTCGCAAAAAGTGAGGAAACAGGCGACATGAAGAAGAGAGTTGGGCGAAAGATGATGCAGCTAGATACCATAAAGGAAAAGCAATCCACAAAGGAAATCGTGGACTAGGAAGGAAAAGCCCCGAAGGACAAAGGCAACGAACATAACCCGAAACCCAACGGGTGGACGGGGAATTACCTCGTTGCCGGGGAGTTTGACGACCTCCATATCCTACGGGATTAGGCCCCGCTCACGGAGCTTGCGAAGATCACTCTCGCGCGCCTCCGATCGCCGCGAGCCACCATCGGTGACACGATCGACGGCGGAACCCTTCTTGCCACCAGCAGCACTGGTGCCAACTACAGAGGAGGACTTCTTCGGTTTCCCCATCGCAGTGCGGCGGCGCCGGTGGAAAGCACGCAGGATCAAGGAAGGAAACACTCAGGGAAATCCCAGCGCGCAATGAGAAAGCTCAGAGAAGATGGGAGCAGTGAAACAAGAATGGCTGCAGTGAAAACAAAATACCTTCTCCCCAATGATTATAAGGACGATGCACGATGACCGTCCATCGGGAAGACCTAGAGACAACATCAAGATCTGGCCGTCCACGTGTCAGTACAGCAGCGAACCGTCGCTAGCACGCTGTCCACTACGCGCGGAAATCGAGGCGACGCCGTAATTATCTCCATGCCGCGCATGACCGGTCAACTCAAAGTCAGAAGGTGGGTCCCATGTTCGTCCAGTCATGTCATCTCTGGCGCAGCAGACGCTTGAGGTCACCGATTGTCAGCACTGACGTCATCAAAAGCTATACTATAAACGGTTACAATTCTTCGGCTACACATCTAAGAGTACTCACTCGAATCTACGATTCGACTAACTACTCGGGGGCTACTCCTATCAGGAGTGCTGGCCGCGCACCCGAACATAAACAAAATACTACAACACTGAACTATTTCTTCGAGTCCTACGTCGAGTCTGCGACTCCACTACGGACTCGGGGGCTAATCCCATAGGGAGGATGGATTCAAGCATCCAAAAAAAATTGTGTCCTACGGACCGGAAGTCGAACAAACGGTTGAATTAAAGTCTCCGCTCGAGTCTACGACTCGAACAGACACTCGGGGGCTACTCCCATAGGGAGCGCTGGTCGCGCACCCTATGAATTCTTCGAGTGCGATCCTTCGGATCAGCATGCAAAACTTTTCGGCAATTTTGCCCTAATTAATGCTAAGTGAGTAACGTTCTCGTTGGCCACCCGAAACACCTCCGCGGTGATAAACATTCGGATGTTGTGTCTGCGACGCAAAGATAAGACCTACAGATACCATCTGATGGCCTGGTAACGCACACGACTTCGCTCTGCTAGTAAGAATCCGTGCCAACAGGCGCGATGAAAAATCCCGACGGACGCGTTGGTTACATCATTTAAATTCACTAGAATTCCACTCCTATAAGTCCTCCGCGGCCTGAGTCGAATTACGCCAGGATATGTTCCGGGTTCGAGTCGAGGGACTCGAATCTGAAGAAGATCGTGTTGTTTTGTCCTAAGACAGTTAACTGACCCCGATCCGTCAGGAGAGTCAGGCACACGCATCAACAATCCCTACACACTCAAATCATTCTCTTGAAAGACAGAGATAGTCGCACCCGAAGGATTGAAGAGTCCTTAGCCGAATAAACGATTCGACTGAACACTCGGGGGCTACTGACATGGTTATACCTCGCGGGTACACAACTTCAGCATACCTAGTCTAGCCCAAGAAAGGCCCACGACAAATATACATCGGCCCATGAAGAATTTCGGATGGCCAGGGCCCATGACGCCTTCGGACCCTTGGAGAGCAAGACTAGAGTAGATAGAAAATTCAAAGGGGTAAACCCTAAAACCTGTAACCGACTCGATCTGTGCCTGGGACCTGCCTAACTCTATATAAAGTCTTGGAGGGCACAACCTAGATCTCACACATCATACTTTCGCATAGACACCTCCATGCCAGATTGCATCTGCGCACCCCTATAACCTTCAGTTCCGCCGTGATCAAGAGCAGACAAGCAGGAGTAGGGTTTTCCCTCCGGGGGCCTGAACCTGGGTAAACCTCGTGTCCCCGTGTTGCTTGTTTTCTAATCGTTCCGCGATCTCTAGCATCCCCATCTTCTCCAAAACCCAAGTCCATAACAATGGGCATTGACGAGATCAATCCTCGTCAGGGTTATCTCCCAACAAGTACTTTTCTTTACCGCCTTTAAGTTAGGCTTGATAGTTTGAGAAAATGCTCTCATAAGAACTATGAGTTGAAGTAAAAGAGAGCATCAAGAAGAAAATTCAAAACACATTTAAGTCTAACCCACTTCCTATGCATAGGAATCTTGTAAAAAAACAAGTCATGGAAGCACAAAGCAACAAGCATAGAAAAGCAAAACAAGTGCAACTTCAAGATTTTCAACATAAAGAGGGGAAACTTAATATTTTTGAGATACATAAAACCATGTTTCCCTCTCTCATAATAACTTTCAATAGCAACATGAATAAAATTAACAATATGTCTATCACATAAAACATTCTTATCATGAACCACATGCATAAAATGATTATTACTCTCCACATAAGAATAGTCATTCTTATTAATTGTAGTGGGAGCAAATTCAACAAAATAGCTATCATTGGTATTCTCATCACCATAATCATCAAATATAGGAGGCATATTGTGATCACAATTAATTTCCTCCTCAATAGTAGGTGGACTGAAAATATCATACTCATCATACATTGGAGGTATAGTATCATCATAAGCAATAGAATAGCTATCTTCCCAAGTGTGTTCATTTGTAAACATATCATCATTGGAAGGAACATGGATAGCACTAATAGCACAACAATTATTAATATTCTCATTTTCAGAATTAGTGCCAAAGATATTTTCAATATCAAAAGTAGTGTGATTTTCCCAATCATGATCACTAATATAGGTAACAGGCATAGGAACATCATCTAGTTCAGACTCATCAGCAAAAACTATGGTAGGAGTAACATGCTTAGGGGAACATACCGTTTCCTCTCTCCTTTTACTCCTCTTCTTCTTCTCCTTCTCCTATTTAGGAGGTAGAGGCTTGAAAGGAAGCTTCTCCACATACCCTCGTTTATTGTTAGAGACAATAGAAGAAACTTTGGAGGAATCCTCCTTTTCATTAATAAGATCAAAACACATATCAGTCCTGTCATAATTTGGTAAAATATCATATTTTATAAGATTTTGTATGTAAGTATTTGCGTGGCAGTTTTCAACACAATAAAGATGACAACCATGCAGGACGCTATTCATATCAAAAGTACTCATGTCTATCAAAGAGGTTTTTCTTGATAACTCTTCACACCCCAAAAAATAATATAAGTTCATCATGTTGATTATCAGTGATCATGTCATCACAATACAAACTTGCAGGATTATTATGGCCTGAGCATTGAAAATTGAAATGACCCACTTCAAAGCAAAGTTCACAAATAAAAGGATAGAGGGCACAAACTTTTTTACCAAGATCATCTAGAGCCTTATACCACCTTCTAGTTTTTTCATTCCAGTGGGTGATACAATATTCTTCTCCTGTTTGATTCTTCTCACAAGGTCTATGCATACCACAAAAATTCACATTCTTATAAGAAATAGTACTTTCAGAAGTTTGAGCATGTTTATTGCAATCATTAATAACATTTTCATTTTCCATGCAAGTGTCTTTAAAAGGTTCATGATACATGTCCCATTTTTCTTTAGGAGCATTAATATGGGAAGCAAAGGCTCTATAGCATCTAACAAGAATTTGAGGATCAAGACCATATTTAGCACTAAGCTCTTGAAAATCAGCAGTTTCAGCGAAAGACTTAATGCAATCATACTCATATATTTTACCTGGTTCTTTACCTTTGTCGTTATCCCAATCTTCAGTATTGCTTTGAATTGTTTCAAGAAAATCACACTTATATTTACCTTCTTACTTGTGAAGGATCCCTCTGAATAGGTATCTAGGTAATCCTTGTAAAGTTCGGAAAGCCTTGCATAAAAATTATTGATAATAATATTACTAGGGAGCTCATGAATGGGACATTTGAGCATTAGTAACTTCAATCTCCCCCAAGCTTGGGCAATACTTTCTCCCTCATGAGGATGAAAATTATAAATATAATTCCTATCTTTATGAATTTCATGAGGAGGATAAAATTTATAATAAAAGAGAGATTCAAGTTCCTTCCACTCCCAATGATGAGGATCATCTAGTAGCTCATACCACTCCCTTGCTTTGTCCCTAAGTGAGAAAGGGAATAGCTTCCTCTTAACTTGGTCCATTGAAATACCTGCACACTTGAACAACTCGCATAATTCATGTATAAAGAGTAAATGATCACTAGGATGGACAGTTCCATCTCCAAAATAGCAGTTATTCATAACACATTCAACAATTCCAATAGGTATTTTAAAAGGGACACTTTTAGTATGTGGATTCAAAATATCACAAGTATCATTATAATTACCACATATGGGAGATAAAGTATCATCAGAGCAAATTTTCTTCCCTAAAGCTGGGGAACTAAAAATATCTTTCTCATAAAAACTAGCTTCCCCAAGCTTAGATGTTTCCATACCATTAGTAACAATGGTGTTCAAAAATTCATACTAATAACATTGCTATTAGCATGCAAAGAAGGTTCCATAGGTTTTTTAATTTTCTTTTCAAACCACTCAAGTTCTAACTTAGGAAAAATACTAAAAATCTCTCTAATTTTGTTGTTGTTTTCCATTAAGCCTAACTAGTGAAAACAAGAAACAAAAAGGCAAAATTGCAAAATCTAAAGGAAATAACTTTGAGCACTCACACCGGAGGATGTAAGTACCTTTTACCTTACCTCCCCGGCAACGGCTGACGAGGTTTAATCTCGTCAATGCCCATTGTTATGGACTTGGGTTTTGGAGAAGATGGGGATGCTGGAGATCGTGGCACGGTTAACAGACAAGCAACCAGGGGACACGAGATTTACCCAGGTTCAGGCCCCCGGAGGGAAAACCCTACTCCTGTTTGTCTGCTCTTTGATTACGGCGGAACCGAAGGTTACAGGGTGCGCAGATTCGATCTGGCGTGGATGCGTGTGCGAAAGTATGAGTCGAGTTGCCCTAGGACGTGCCCTCCTGGCCTTTATACAGACTTAGGCAGGTCCCGGGCGTAGTCCTAGTCGGTTACAAGTTCTAGGGTGTTACCCCCTTGAATTTCCTATCTCCTCTAGTCTTGCTCTCCAAGGATCCGAAGACGTCATGGGCCTTGGTCATCCGAAAACCTTCATGGGCCAGCGTATGTCTGCCGTGGGCCTTCCTTGGGCTGGACTAGGTATGCTGAAGTTACGTACCCGTAGGGTATAACCATGTCAGTAGCCCCCGAGTGATCAGTCGAATCGTAGATTCGGCTGAGGACTCTTCCATCCTTCGGGAGCAGCTATATGTTAACATTATATGTGTGTAGGGATTGTTGATGCGTGTGCCTGACTCACCCGACGGATCAGGTCGATTAAGCGTCTTAGGACGAAACAACACGATCTTCTTGAGTTCGGGTCCCTTAACCCGGCTCGGAACATATCTTGGCGTAATTCAACTCAGGCGGAAGACTTACGAGTGGAATTCGGTGATTTTAATTGGCGTACCAACGCGTCCGTCGGGATTTTGCATCGCACGTACTGCACGGATTCACACTAGCGAGCCTTGATCAGTGCGTTGCGGCCATCGATGATATCCGATGGGTCTTATATTTGCGTCGCAGACGCAGCATCCGAACTTTTATCACCTCGGAGGTGCTTCGGGTGGCCAAGGAGATTGTCTCTCACTCAGCGTTTTGTTGGGGCAGAGTTGCCAAAAAGTTTTTGCGTGCTGATCCGAAAGATCGCAGTCGAAGATTTCATAGGGTGCGCGACCAGCGCTCCCTTTGGGAGTAGCCCCCTAGTGTCTGTTCGAGTCGTAGACTCGAAAAGAGACTTTTAGTTCAAGCATTGTTTCAATCGTTAGGTCCGCACGACTCAAAAATTTTCGGATGCTTAAATCCATCCTCCCTATGGGAGTAGCCCCCGAGTCCGTAGTGGAGTCGTAGACTCGACGTAGGACTCAGATAAGTAATTTTGTCTTCGTTTGTCTGTCGGGTGCGCGGCCAGCGCTCCTGATAGGAGTAGCCCCCAAGTTTTTAGTTGAATCGTAGATTCGAGTGAGTACTTTTAGCTGTGGAGCCGAAGTGGTGCTAGTATAGCTTTTGATGACGTCAGTGCTTACGATCGATGACCTCAAGCGTCTGCTACGCCAGAGATGACTTGACTGGACGAAGCGTGGGTCCCACTTGCTGAGTTTGAATTGACCGGTCACGCGGGGCATGGAGATGATTACGGCGTCTCCTCGATTTCCGCGCATAGTGGACGGCGTGGTAACGACGGTTCGTTGTGGTGTTGACACGTGTACGGCCAGATCTACCGTTGGCGTTAGGTCTTCTCGATGGACGGCCAGCGTGTGTCGTCTTTGCTGTTATAATCCTGGGTGAAATCGTGGTTTGTTTTTCACCGCATCAGTTCATCTGTTCACTTCCTCCTTGTTCTTGAGCGATTCTCGCTGCGTGCGGAGATTTCCTTCCACATTTCCTTCGTTCTTTCTGCGTTGTCCTCGCCACCACCGCTGCAGCGCCATGGGGAAAACAAAGAAGTCCTCATCTGCGGTTGGGACCAGCGCCGCCGGAGGCAAGAAGAGCACCGCCGCTTCTCGCGTTACCGATGGTGGCTGGCGGCGATCAGAGACGCGGGAGAGCGATCTTCGCAAATTGCGCGAGCGGAGCCTGATCCCGCAAGACACGACGGCCGTGAGACTCCCCGGCAATGAGGTAATCCCCCGTCCCCCATCTGGGTATCGGGTTATGTTTGTTGCCTTCATCTTGCGTGGGTTTTCGTATCCAGTCCATGACTTCCTTCGTGGACTGCTCTTTTTCTATGGGGTTCAACTCCATCATCTTTCTCCCAACTCCCTTCTCCACATTGCGTGCTTTATCACTCTTTGCGAGTGTTGGATTGGCATTGAGCCGCACTTTGGCCTCTTCCGGAAGCTTTATTCCGTGAAGAGGCAGTCTGGTTCGGATGGTGTGTATCCCATTGGGGGTTTCATCATCTCCCTCAGTCCCAATGTGCAATTCTTTTCCTTTTCCATGTCTGAATCTGTCCAGTACTGGCGGAGGAAATGGTTTTACATCCGTGACTCCGTACTGCCTAGGCAAGATTTTGGTCTCGTTCCTTTTGACCCCTCCCAACTGATTGAGAAGGAAAGATCCTGGAAAAACCAAATCTTAGACGGTGAGGTGGCGGAGATAGAGGCCCTGTACCGTCGGGTGGAGGATCTCCAACTAATTCCTGAGAAGGAGGTGAACGGTGTCGACGTCATCCGGACGTTTCTTGAGCGTCGGGTGCAGCCTCTCCAAGCGAGGGCACATCCGATGTTTCTTTACTCTGGGCGCCGTGATCCGACGAGGGTTTTGAGTGAGAAAATCTCCGAGGTGGAACTTGACAAGGCTCTTCGGGCGCTGTTGAAGTTCAAGGCCGACGAAGAAATCCCGGGGAAGTCGCAGACTCCTCCCTTTTCTTCGACGTTGGTCGTACCGAAGGTGTAGATTTGCGCACGTAGTGCTCCCCTTTTGTTTTTGTCAGCTGTGTACTTTTTCCTTTGTGTGCTAACAAAGTTCCTTGTCTTTTTGCAGAGCTTCAAAGTGCCGGGCATGGCACCACCGTTGCCCGAAAGGTATCCGAATGCCCCGGATAATGAAGTGGTGGACTCCGTGTCCGAGCTACCGTCAGCTCGATCTCCAGCGGAGGATGCCGACGAGTCGAGTGAGGACCATTCGCGCAAGCGATCACGGAGCTCCAGCGAGTCTTAGGATGCCTCGACTCCTCCGACTCCCAGAAATCCTCTGGGTCTTGAGCGTCATGATGATGTTCATGGAGGTTCTTCCTCTCCCTTTCCTGCCATTCTTGTACGGGCTGTTGCTCCGCCCCCTCCCGCAAAGCGGAGGAAGAAAAGAGGGCCCGAAGGGCTTCTCATATATTCGACCTGAGCGCGTTGGGCTCGTAAGTTTTCTTTTTGACATTGTTGTCCTTTTTCCTTGATGGTGTGTGCATATGTGTTGATTGGCTTCGTATGCAGGCAATCCTCCGACGGCTCCAGTGATGGTGGGCAGGAGATGATGGGGGAGTCGAACATTGCGTCGCCTCCTCCTCGAGCAGTGGCGACTTGGGTGACGCGCCGGTTCCTCCGTGCAGGAGGCTGGTGGTTGCGCCTGCAATTCGCAGCGGCCTTGGGTTCGCCTTCGGAGCACGTAAGTTTCTTCTGCTTGATCTTACGGGGGGAGCCCCCGAGTGTCTTCGTATGCCGATTTTTGTTTATGCTTATTTTTGTTCGGCGTAGCCCCCAAGTCCTGTTCTTACTGCTATTGCCTGTTGCTGCAGCCTTTTGTCCAAGAGGCCAAGCGGCTGGTGGAGGAACGCCTGACGCTGGAGGCGAAACTGCGGCAGCTTCAAGGTATTCGTCTGCCTTGTAGTACTTCTCTTGCTTATCCTTGTCTTGTTTTTTGACACTTGCTTGTTGTAAATGCAGAGGAGCATAACGACTCTCTCCGTGAGGTCGACGCTCTGAAGAAGAGCCTTGGCCAATCGGAGCAGAAGGCCGAAGCTGCCGCTGGTGCAAAAGAGCGCCTTGAGCTGGAGCTGACGAAGGCAGCCGAAGCGAAAGAGCGTCTGCTGCAGGAGGCCGCAGATCGTGAGGAGCAGCTGGCCACCGTTGCGGCTGCTCGTGAAAAAGGGGTGGCGGATAAGCTCATGGCTGCTGCCAAGGCTATTTCGGGTGAGTACAAACTTTTGTACTTGTTTCTTTTTCTACGGATCTTCTTCTGTGTTGCTTTTCTTCATGTTTTCTTATTTTTTGTCTCAGATGCCGCAGGCATCGAGTTCGACCGCGGTGCTCTGGAGCACGGGAGTGCTCTGGATGATGCCACTGTAGCGGCCGAAGACCGCTGCAGCACCGTCGTCAACTCCCTTGCCAAGGCGAGAGAGGTCCTTGGTCGCTTCTACCAGGAGCTCTTCCCGAAGGGCGCACCCCTTGAAGATGTGGATTCCCTGGCAGAGGCTCTGTCAGCCGAATCGCCTGCAGCATACAAGCGAAAGCAGAAGGGCATCGGCGCGGCCGTCGGGCTGTCGATGGCCATGGCGTCTGGGGCGGAGCTGGACCTGCCCCAGATTACTTCTTGGATGCCTACGGCTGCGGATGGATCCGAGGTAGCTTTCGCCGCCTACTCCGCTCGCTGCAGACGATATGGGCCCAAGCTCATTGACTTGCTATCTGAGTACGCACTGCGGCAGCAGGGCGAGGCCAAAGCTAGGTAGTCTGGTTCTGAGGCGACTCAGTGTCCTGCACCTGAGGCATAGTAGACGTAGGGTAGTTTGGGGTCTCCTTCTATTGTGAATATCTTTTGTAGTGCCATCCTTGTGTCACGTAGTGGCCTTATATATTTTAATGAATTCCTCCGAGTTGTGCTCTATCCTTGCCTGAATGTCTGTGTGCCTTCTTTTTTCTGCTGCTATAGGTTCCTTCGGGTGCTGATCCAGTTGATACCTCATCCGAAAGGCCCTTGCGAGCATCATTGGATGATTCTTCGCATCTCGCTTTTCTTCGAGATCGCGTGCGCAGCTTGGAGAGAGATTTGCTTGGGTTACGCAGTCACGCTGATGTTTGGAAATCCAAAGCGGACCGTGGTGCAGCCAGAGAGGAGTATTTGATGGCAGAGCTGGGTCGGCTGTCCGAGCAGCTGCAGTGTAAGTTGATCCTTCTTTTGGGCTGTAGCTCAGTTCTTCGGGTGAGCCTGCTGGCCTTACTCTTGTTTTGTGCGGTTGTCACAGGTGCCAATCTTGCTCCGAGGGAAGAAAAGGAGCGTATTGCTGTTCGAGTCAATTGCTTGACTCAACAGGACATGGAGGCCGGCGGCTTCTTCTGGATGGATCGTGATCGCGCCATAGTTCTGGCGACGGTGCAGGATCGTGCCTACCAGGTTTCGCGGGTGCTCTGCCAGGTGCAGACATCGCTTTCCTCGGTGTTGCACGTCATGTTTCCATTGGATGCCGTGCCAACGACCCTTGCAGGTCTTGCGAAGTTTGAGTGCGGCAATGTCAAGGAGCTGAGCGGCGGCAGCTCGTTGCAGGTGAAGGCTGCCTTGTCTCTTGTGAGGTGCACCGCCGATGTAGATTTGGTTCTTGTGGCGTGGGCCACCTCCTCGACCAGATGGTGGCGAGTGGAACATGCGCATTACGCTGTCAAGGCGATATGCCGAACAGGTTGTAGATTTGTTTGAGAAGCGTGCTCAGGTTATTCTTCAGAATAGGTAGGACCTGAAAATAAACAGATAGATGTAAAATTTGTATATTGTGGCTAGGCGTGTATGTGCCCTTTGTTGTAAAGGTTTACTTGTTTGTGAGCACGTAGTGCTTTGATTGAGTACGTGCCCTTTTCATTTGCCTGACGTAGTCAGCTACTCAGGTGTACATGTTTGGTCCTCAGTCGATGAAATCGTGAGGTGGGGGGAGCCCCCAAGTGCGTATGTAGCATGTAGTAAAATTGCAGAAAATGGTCAACCGAAGGTTGGGAGCGAGGTACTTAGCTTTATTTATATCGTAATGGAGGAGGTACATGGTTCGGCCGAGTAGCCTTGGCTGAAAGCCTTATTGAAAGTAAAAGGGGGTAGGTTGCTACGGGTAGAATCATCGCAGGTGCGAGACGTTCCACGGGTTGGAGTATGCGACTCCAGACTCCACGTGCTTGAGGCGATAGGCGCCACCTGGGATGACCTCGGTGATGGCGTAGGGTCCTTCCCATGGCGAATCGAGTTTGTTCGGTCGCTTTTGCTTGAGTCGATAGACGAGGTCTCCTTCGACGAAGGACCTTGGGGCGCGGCCGGCTGTGATAGTTCGGAGACTCTGTGGTACACGCTGATCTAGGCTGCTATATCCCGTGCCTCGTCGAGTGTGTCGACGGAATCTTCGAGTGCAGCCGTGGATTCGGCTTCGCTGTAAGCGACGACTCGTGGAGCCTGGTGGCGTACTTCGGCTGGTAGCACTGCCTCGACTCCGTGCACCATGAAGAACGGTGTGTAGCGGTGGAGCTGTTTGGCGTGGTCGTAAGCTCCACGGGACGGTAGCTCTTCGTCCGATTTCCGCTTTGTGCTCGAGTGAGATCATGAGGCGCTTCTTGATGCCAGGCCGATTAGGCGCTGGCCTTTTCCACTTGCCCGTTTGTTTGCGGGTGTGCCCGAGGCGTATGTGATATTGATCCGAGGCCTTCGCAGAAGTCACGGAATTCTTCGGAGATGAAGTTTGATCCGTTGTCGGTGATGATCTTTGCGATACGCCAAACCTGAGACAATGGATTCGAAGAACTTGACGGCGGTTTTGCCCTTATGTTTGGTGACTGGCATGGCTTCGATCCACTTGGTGAATTTGTCGACTGCGACCAGGAGGAAGACGTGTCCTCCCTTCGAGGATTTTGGCAGTTTGCCGATCATGTCAAGGCCCCATTGGGCAAAAGGCCAGGCTATGGGTATGGGTCGAAGTTCGGACCCAGGTGCGTGCGGTTTGTCGGCGAATCGTTGGCACCCGTTGCATCTTCGGACGATGTCCTTCGCGTCGCTCATGGCCGTTGGCCAGTAGAATCCTGCTCGCAGAGCTTTGGCGACGAGGGAGCGACTGCCTGCATGGTGGCCGCAGATGCCCTCATGGATATCTTGGAGTATGGCCTTGCCGTCGTCAATGGTGACGCACCGTTGTAGTACACCCGTAATGCTGCGTTTGTACAACTCGCCGTTGATGATGGTGAAGGCTTTTGACCGACGAGATATGCGTCGGGCATCTGTCGGGCTGTCAGGTAATTCTCCGTTTATCAGGAACTGGAGGTATGGACGTATCCAAGTTTCTTCGACTGCCATGACCTGCATCAGGTTGACCATGGCAACTTCGGTATCCAACTTTTCGGGTCCTTCATGACCTTCGGGTAGCGTAGCCCCCGAGTGTTCCGCTTCTTCGGGTGATTCCTTGGGGAATTTCCGCTTGATGGATGGTACGCAGATCTGTTCGAGGAACACACCTGGTGGTACCTTTGCACATGTGCAGCCGATGTTGGCGAGTCTATCGGCCTCCTCGTTGCTCTCTCTTCCAACGTGCCGAAGTTCGCAGTCGTCGAATTCTCCTTCGAGTGCGTTGTATAGCCCGCGGTACGCGATCATGTTTTCGGCGTGTGCGTCGCACTCATTCATCGTCTGCTGTACGACAAGGTTGGAGTCACCGTAGATGACCAGGCGCGTTGCGCCGCATATTTTTGCCATCTTCATGCCATGTATGAGGCCATCGTATTCGGCCTCGTTGTTGGAGGCTCTGAATTTCATCCGAAGAACGTACTTCATCTTGTCACCTTGTGGGGAGGTCAGTATGACTCCTGCCCCTGCTCCGGCTTCACGCTTGGAGCTGTCGAAATGCATTGTCCAGGACTGCGACATATCTGGGGTGTCAGGCAGTTGCAGCTCCATCCAGTGTACCAGGAAGTCCGGAAGGACTTGGGATTTGGTTGCATGTCGCTTCTCGTAGACGATGTCCAGGGGTGATAGTTCAATGCCCCACAGGGCCACGCGTCCTGTGGCCTCTGGGTTATTCAGGATGCTGTTTAGGGGTGCCTCGTTGACGACCATCACCTGATGCTCCTGGAAGTAGTGGCTCAGTCGTCGAGCCGTCATGAACACGCCGTAGGCCCACAGTAGTCTGGTACCGCTGTTTTGTTGGAGTGAGGACCTCGCTGAGGTAGTAAATTGGGCGTTGTACCCCGTGGGTCTTGCCTTCTTCGGGTCGTTAGACCACGAGTATTGTGCTGACCACCTGGTGCGTGGCTGCTATGTACAACAGCAGGGGCTCGCACTCTTTTGGCGTGACCAAAATGGGCGAGGTGGAGAGGAGCCGCTTGAGGCTTTCGAATGCGTCGTTGGCTTCTGTTGTCCACTCGAACTTGTCTGCCTTGCGCAGCAGTTGGTAAAATGGTAGGGCCTTCTCGCTCATGCGGCTGATGAACTTGCTTGGTGCCGCTACTCGCCCTGCGAGCTGCTGAACGCCCTTGAGGTTTTTCGGCTTCTCCATTGTCATGATAGCTTTGATTTTCTTCGGGTTCGCTTCGATCCCTCATTGAGAGATGAAGTACCCGAGCAGCTGACCCGAGGGGACGCCGAAGGTGCACTTTTCTGGATTGAGCTTGATCCTGTAGCGATCAAGGTTGTCGAACGTCTCGCGGAGATCGTCGATAAGTGTTCTTGCCTCCTTGGTTTTTATGACTATGTCGTCGACATAGACTTGGATGTTGCGACCGATCTGGTCCTTGAGGCAGGCCTGCATGCATCGCTGATACGTGGCACCCGCGTTCTTTAGCCCGAAGGGCATTGTGTTGTAGCAGAATACTCCGAATGGTGTGATGAACGCCGTCTTCTCTTGATCTTCGGCCTTGAGTCGGATCTGGTTATAGCCTGAGTAGGCGTCGAGGAAGGAGAGCTTCTCACAACCTGCAGTCGAATCGATGATCTGATCGATCAGAGGAAGAGGGAAGTGGTCCTTTGGGCAGTGTTTATTTAGTGACGTGAAGTCCACGCACATCCGCAGGATGTCCGTGTCCTTCTTCGGGACCATCACCGTATTTGCCAGCCACTCGCTTTTCTTGATTTCCCGGATGAAGTCTGCTGCGAGTAATCTGTTGATCTCCTTGCCGATAGCTTCGGCCCATGGCTCCGACAGTCTTCGGATAGACTGCTTGACTGGCTTGGTGTCTGGGAAGACATTGAGTGCGTGCTCGGCGAATTCCCTGGGAACTCCTGGCATGTCCGCAGGACACCAGGCGAATATTTCCCAGCGCTCACGGAGGAATTTGACGAGCGCGCCTTCCTATACTGTGCTGAGGTCATTGGCGATCAGCGTCGTCTTGGAGGCGTCTGTCGGATGGACCTGCACTTTCTTGGTGTTGATGGTGGAGTCGAAGGACATGTCGGGTGCGTTCTGCCTTGTGACTGGGGGTAGCCCATTGTCCGTCACCTCGTGGAGCCTTACGATCTCATCTTGCATGCCGAAGGACTGGGAGATTTTGTTGAAATCCCTGTCGCATTGGTCTGATCGGGTGAAGCTCCCGTGGATTGTGATGACACCCCTTGGTCCTGGCATCTTGAGTAGTAGGTATGCGTAGTGTGGGACGGCCAGGAACCTTGCGAATGCTACACGTCCCAGGATGGCATGGTATTGCGACGGCCAGTCCACCACTTCGAATTCTAGGCGCTCCTGCCGAAAGTTGTCCGGCTTCCCGAAGATGACGTCGAGCCCTATTTTGCCCAGGGGGAAGATGCCCTTCCCTGGGACAATGCCGTGGAATGTTGTGTCTGATTGTTCCAAGCTGCATTGCGGGATCCGCATAGCTGCTAGAGTGCTTGCGAACATTAGGTTGATGCCGACGCCGCCGTCCATGAAGACGCGACTAATCTCGAAGCCTCCGATCTGCGCCTCCAGCACCAGGGCAGCATGACCTGGGCGAGGGATCTGGCAAGGGTGATCCGCGCGAGTGAATGTGATGCAGGACTCCGATCCGCTGAGGTACTCAGGGATTGCAGGTGGAGTTGCCACGGCCAAGTTGATTTGTCGGGTGATTTTTTTCTGCACCCTATTTGTGGGGCGTCCCTTCTGTATCATATTGAGTGCTCCTTTTGGTGGGGGGTATGGTACCCCGGCGTTGTTTTGCGCTGGTGCGACTGGATGGTTTTGGCCTCCAATAGGCGGCGGTGGAGGAGCTCCGTGTGCTATTTCACCTGGCGCAGGTGCGTTTCCGAACGCAGGAATTGGAGCTTGTTGCCTCATCTGCATCATGCCTTCGCTGAGTTTCTGGAACTCACGGCAGTCCTTGAGCATGTGGCTGGCTTTCTTTTTGCCGTCTTGTTTGTCGATGTAGAAGTGGATGGTGCATGGACCCGAAAGTTTGTCGAATGCTGAGGGTACATTGTCGCGGTCGCGATGTTGCCATGACTGCGTTGGTCGTCCGTTGTCGCGGAAGTTTCCGCTGCGGTATCCTCCGTTGTTGCGGCTGTTGTCGTTGCGGCGGTCGGCGTAGCCGGCCGTGACCATGTCGGGTCCGTCGCGGTCCTCGTAGACACGCGATCTCCTCTTGCTGCGGCGTTCGCGTCTTTGGCCGTAGTCGTCCTCTTCATCTGATTGCGGTCGCTGGATGCAATCTTCGCCGTCTGCCCAACTGTTGGCGATTTCCATGAGGTGATCGAGTGTCTTGGGCTTTACACGCCCAAGTTCCTCCTTGAAGTCTTGGCGCTTGACGCCGTCCCTGAAGGCGTCGATGGCCCTCTCTTCGGAGATGTGTGCTGCGGAGTTTTTGGTCGTAGACCAGCGTAGTATGTACGAGCGAATAGATTCACCCGTTCTTTGAGTGCAGGCTCGCAATTCTTCGATTGAGGCGGGCCTCTTGCTGGTGCCTTTGAAGTTTCGGATGAAGCTGTAAGCGAGCTCCTCCCAGCTTCGGATGGATCCTGATGATAGGCTGCTAAGCCAGACCCGCGCTGCGCCTGTTAGCTGCAGCTGAAGGCATTGCATGGCGGTTTCTTTGTTGCCTCCATGAAGCTTGACGGATGACAGATGGTCGCTGAGCCAGTACTTTGCATCTTGCGTGCCGTTGAACTTCGGAGTATCCGAAGGAAGCTTGAAGTTGCGTGGCATCTGTGTTCGCCGAACGGATCTGCTGAAGCATCGAGCCCCACAGAGTTCTCCTTCGTCTTCATCCATCTCAGATTCAGACGAGCATGCGCGTTTGGCGCGTGCTTTGTCGATCTTGCATTGTGTAAGCTTGTCTCTGGCGTCGTAGTCGCGTTTGTGGCGATTGGAGCTCTTCTTCCTTCGAGGAATATCGTGCTCCTCTTCCTCTTCGGATGAGGGTGTGGGGCTCCGGTCGCGCCTGGCCGGAGCTTTCTTCTTCGGCTCCGCAGGAGCGTCTTCGTGGAGCGCAGCTCCGATTAGTCCTAGTCCGGTGAGTGCGGACTTATGCCTGGCCCTTTTCGGGTCCCCCTCCGGAAGTGGGTGAGCCGCGAGATACGCAGTGGCTGCCATGATCGCAGCTTGTGGCGTCTTCGGGATGATGTTGCCGTCAGCGTCCATATCCATGAACGATGTATGGAGAGTTCGGGTCACGTCACGCTGTTCCTTCGGGTCCATGTTTTCCACCCGAGAGAGTGTTTGTTTACCTGGTTTCTGTTTGTGCTAGAGCTGGGTTCCATGGCGGAGAGCGCAGCTCGTCGCGCACTGGACTCAGAGGCTGCTTGCTTGCGTTTTTCGAGCGTCTTCTGCATCTCGACTTGCTTCTTGTGCTCCTCGATGAGGAGGTAGTGGTATGCCCTCAGCAGATCACGTGGGGAGTCCAAAGGTAGGACTATTTCGCCCGCGACGGCGCGGCGTGCTTCGACCCATCCTTCTTTGCTAAGTTGGATGAGGTGGCCGTCGTTTTCCCCGTTATCGCCGTTTCCACCGTTTTCGCCGTTTCTGTCCTGTGGGTTGGGGTTGGGCGGCAGGTTAGGCGTTTCCTCGTCGGTTTGGATGATCGCGCGCAGATAGCGCCGCAGATTGGTTATGCCGCTGCTTTCGGATCGAACCGTAGGTCCCTTCATCCGAAGGTGGATCGCATGATCGGAGTTGCAGCCTTGGTGCTGTAGAACTCATCTGTTGATGGTGACGTGCGTAGCAGGTGGAGCCCACGGGGCGATTGACGGGCACCCGCCGGTGCCGCTTGTCCCACCTGGAAGCAGAAGCTCCCGAACAAAATTTCGAGTTCGTCGCCTACGGGCTCGAAATCCTTCAGGGTGGCCGGCGAGTGGGCGGTGAAGTCGAAAGCGCCGAAGAGGAGGTGATTCTCCGTCACCGCGGAGTTGTAGATCGATCGGGTCGGAACCGTCACGACCGCACAATCAGCAGCCCCAATTCCCACAGACGGCGCCAATTGTCGAGGTTTAATCTCGTCAATGCCCATTGTTATGGACTTGGGTTTTGGAGAAGATGGGTATGCTGGAGATCGTGGCATGATTAACAGACAAGCAACCAGAGGACACGAGATTTACCCAGGTTCAGGCCCCCGGAGGGAAAACCCTACTCCTGCTTGTCTGCTCTTTGATTACGGCGGAACCGAAGGTTACAGGGTGCGCAGATTCGATCTGGCGTGGATGCGTGTGCGAAAGTATGAGTCGAGTTGCCCTAGGACGTGCCCTCCTGGCCTTTATATAGACTTAGGCAGGTCCCGGGCGTAGTCCTAGTCGGTTACAAGTTCTAGGGTGTTACCCCCTTGAATTTCCTATCTCCTCTAGTCTTGATCTCCAAGGATCCGAAGACGTCATGGGCCTTGGTCATCCGAAAACCTTCATGGGCCAGTGTATGTCTGCCGTGGGCCTTCCTTGGGCTGGACTAGGTATGCTGAAGTTACGTACCCGTAGGGTATAACCATGTCAACGGCGCCAGAAAAGAGCTTGATGTCTACGCACTTCTTTTCTTGTAGACAATTGTTCGGCATCCAAGTGTAGAGGTTTGTAGAACAACAACAAGTTTCCCTTAAGTGGATCACCCAAGGTTTATCGAACTTAGGGAGGAAGTGGTCAATGGTATTCCCTCTCAAGCAACCCCGCAATCAAGATACAAGAAGTCTCTTGTGTCCCCAACACACCCAATACACTTGTTAGGTGTATAGGTGCACTAGTTAGGAGAAGAGATAATGAAATACAAGTGGTAGCGGTGCCAGAAAAGAGCTTATGGCGTGAAGGAAGACTAAATCAAGCAAACATGCAACAGATCTAGATGCAAACGGTGTTTCAATGTTTATAAACAAGGCCTAGGGATCATATTTTCATTAGTAAACACTCTCTCATATAAATATCCTCTCTTCATGATACTACTCTTAACTACTCTCCGGTTGGGCACTCTAATCCATGGTAGGGCCTTCCCCAATCTAGATAACCCCACACTATCACCTTGAGCGCTAGATGGTTCCAACAAACACCATAATTTCATAGAGACATCCAACTCCAAATATAACTCATAACAAATATTCAATCTAGCCAAAGTGCCACACACGGTATGCACGCTGTCACTTTCACACACGTGGGGAAAAGCATAGATCTATTAAAGCACAAAGAGTATTTATGTATACTCAAACCTATGTGCCACCATGGCATGCACGTTGTCACTTTCAGACACATGGGGTGAGCAGAGATCTATTAAAGCACTTGAGTAGCAAGGTAGATCTACTTGATTACAAAGCTCATGACCACAACAAGATCATGCATAGAGAGAGAGATGAACACATAGCTACCGGTAGAGCCCTTAGCCTCGAGGAAGAACTACTCCCTCCTCATCATGAGAATCAGCAACGGTGATGTAGATGGCGATGGAGATCGATGGAGATGGCTTCGGGGGCACTTCCCCGTCCCGGCAGGGTGCCGGAACAGAGACTTCCTATCCCTGAATCTCTCCTTCGGTGGCGGCGGTGCTACAAAGGTTTTCGGCTTTCTGATGGTGGACCTAGGGTTTTTGGGTCGAAGGCTTCATATAGGCGCAGGAATCAAGGTCAGTGGGGGTCCAAGGGGCCCACACCCCCTCCAGGCGTCCCCAGGGCTTGCCCGCGCCTAGGGGGGTTTGGCCACCCTGTGGCCCCCCTCCGGCTCTGCTTCGTGGTTCCGTGTTCCCCTCGGTGAAAAACTGGCTTTTGTCCCGTCCAATTCCGAGAATATTGATTTTCTGCCTTTCTGGAACCAAAACCAGAAGAAAACAGGCAAATAGCACTGTGGCAACTTGTTAATAGGTTAGTTCCAGAAAAGTTATAAAAACACCTCAAAGTGTAGACAAAGCAAAGCAAAGTAGATACAAAACAAGCATGGAGCATCAAAAATTATAGATATGTTTCCGGCGTATCAATGGATAAAGCAATAGTTGCATTCAACATCAATGCGTTCCTTGAGAAAAAACCAAAATCATCTAGGTCAAACTTCACTGACTGGCACCACAACTTGAGGATAATCCTCACTGGGTGTAAGAAATCGTATATGCTCGATGCAACACTAGGTGACCCCCTGCTGATAGTGTGGGTGCGGCCGAGGATGAACATAATGTGTTTGCACAGTGATCACCACATGATAGTTAAATGTGTCATTCTTATATCTGTGGAGTCCGAGCTCCAAAAACGTTTTGAAAACCATGATGCGTTTGAGATGGTTGAGGAGCTGGAAACAATGTTTCGGGATCCAAGCTCATGCTAAAAGATATGAGATATCTGAATTATCTCTGCGTGAGATAAATGAACACAACTATGTGAGTGTGCATATGCCATCAAGATGACTGGCTACACTCTACTCCTTGAAAACAGCTAGGATGCAAGATCTCGGCTGTGCTTAATACTGATAGAGTGCTGCAATTGGTCCCACCAAGCTGTAAAGGGCTTGTGCTTAACTATAACATGTCTGGAATGAAAAAGATGATTTCTAATATTTTCATAATGTTAAAAACTGCTGAAGTGAACATCAAGAGCGTCAAGTGTTGATGGTTAACAAGACATTTCGCCAAATAGATGATTCGTGGCGGCACGGTCCTAGTTTTGGCGTAAACTAGTGACATAGTCGTACAAAAACCTTTTTAAAATGTTTACGGGCTTCTTTTCTACGACTAGTGTGCTAGGCCAGGAGACGGATCCAACTAAATTAGCCCATTGTTACTAATTTTTCTCCAAGGAATCATGTTCAACAAAATAAAGCAGACAATATATATGGCCCATTACAAAGCCACTTAAATTTGAAATGCGCGTTGTGCTGAGAAGCTCCACGTCAAGCTTTCAGAGCACAATCAAAAAAATACAGTACACCCAACAAACTACATGTTCAAGACACGAACATACGCATCGATAATCTTTTATCAAGTTTACAGAGAACAGCCATAAAAATACAGCATGCAGAACAAACTACAAATTCAAGACATGAACATAGGCATCGATAATCATCTACTATATATATTCGTCGTTCATTTGGTACTTCCAATCTCCTTCCGTAAAGTCTCGAATAGCAATCCTCCACGTAAAAAAAGAAGCAATAAAATATAGCCGTCAATTAATTCAGTAGCACTATTTCCCTGAAAAAATCAGTAGCACTATTACTCCGTCGGTCCTTCTCGAAATAGGCATACGTCCAGCTATATAAATATAGCAACGGTTAAGACAACTGCTGGGCCAGATAGCACAATGCCTAAAGAAACAAAAGAGAAAAAGAAAAAGAAAAAAAAAAGAAAAAGAAAAAGAAGAGAAAACAAAGCCGACAACAGAGGCTTGACGAAAACGAGGATGACCCGCAACCGCTGCGCCCTCCGAAGAAATACCACCAAGTATCAAGCAGCACCTCCAAGAAGGAAAACGACGACAACGACGCTACTGCCCGGACTGGCCCTAGGTTTTCCCCCGATTCGCTACGGGAGGTGGGGAAGAGATTCACCTGACGCCCTTCAGGAAGGACGGCTACACCCGCAGGCGCGACCACGTCGGTGTCAAGACAATAATGATTTCTCCCAACCTCTCAAAAAACCACACACCCAGACGCTTTGAATTGCTCCACCAAACTCACCGCCCACCAGCACACGCCATCACGGTTTTGCAGTCACCATCGTCGTCTCACCGTGACCCACAATGGGAGGCTGGTATGACCGAAGAGGAGAAAGTGCGGCGGAGGTCGACGGTACAGTAACCCGCGGGAGGGAACTATCTCTACCGCCGGAGGGCGATAGCCGACCGGATGTAGCAGCAAGGGCAAACCAGGCCCTCTCTGGCCCGGCCGAGCCCACCTGGGCTCGTGAAGCCCCGTCGCCACATTGGGGGGTTTCCGTCACCGCCAGCCCTAGCACGAGTCCCTACTCCTCTGTACCCTAGAAAATCCGCTGCCACCGCAGATCCCCGCCTCCAAGCAGCAGCGCCATCGCCATCGTGATCACCCGGGACTACCAGACCGCCGCCGGTCTGAGGATCACCACTTGGTCCCACGCAGACGAATAGGGACGAGCATGGTGAACACGACACCTTCATGCCGCCCACGGGTCACCCCGAGCAGGTTTGTCGGGCGACCACCAGATCTAATCCCGCCCGGCCCAGATCCGGTGTCCCGGTCGCACCGCAGGGGCACATGCCCCGTCCGGTGACCGAGGGCCCTGGACAGCGCCCGCATGGCCCAAAGCCGGCCCAATCTGGCCCAGATCGGGCCCTGCAAGAGTCGCCGCCGGGAATCCCTGCAGCCTCGCACCGCTCGTCGAGCGACCCGTCGCGCAGCCACGAGAGCGCTAGTACGCCGATGCTTGAGCCTGTCGTCCGCGCGCCGGAACCGAAGCACGCGACGCCCACCAATGAGACCCCTGTAGAAAGCCGCTGACGGGAAGGGAGTGCGGGACCACGTAGCCACCGCGCCTCCGCGCCCTACGAGCAGCACAGCGCCCTCAGCGGCCTTGGGGGGCCGCGCCGCCGCTACCGCGAGAGGGAGGAGAGGGGCCCCGCCGCCACCGGCGCACACGGGCTTCGCCCGATGACGCCCTCTGGCGGCGGCGAGGGGAGGAGAGGGGCAGAGGGGAGACGCCACCGGGGCTCTCCGTGTCACTCCCGGGAGCGACACAAAGGATTACTACGTCAGTCCGTCGCACACCTTGCATGGTGCCTGCCACGGCAGCCAGCCGGCGGTGACAGAGCGACCGCAGCTATGGCACACCACGGCTAGCCCACCGGGCACCATGGCCGGGCCGGTGCACACGTCGAAGCGGCGCGCGGCCTGGGAGACCACCGGATGAGACAACAAACAGTTTGTTTTTTGAAAAAACAATAAGCAGCAAATAATCCAATTAGTTCCAAGTAAACTGAATAATCCTGCTCTACATGCCTCCGTGAGACTCACAATTATAGTAGAATACACTTATCAAGATATTCAGAAAATATTACTCCCTCCGTCCTAAAATAGATGTCTCAAGTTTATCAAAATTTGGATGAATCTAGACACTATCTAGTATATAGATTCATCCAAAATTTGAAAAACCTAAGACATCTATTTTTGGACGGAGGGAGTACAAAGCTGGCAGCCAACATATATAAGCACACCATGCATCAACTTGCCACGCAAATTGTTCCATTGACAAATATGATTTTTATGTACACCCTTTTATATTTGGAGGATAATCAGTTAGAAAAATGTCTAAAGATCATAGAATCGGAATAGATTCCAAGAGAAAATGTACTTATTCTTTGGGCTTATGTATTTTCGATGCTAAAAGATTAATTTAAAACTAGAAACACTATTATATGGTTAATGTCTTTAGAGTTATTAAATGCTCACTAAATCATTGAAAGACCTAGTTATGTGTTACAAATTAAATGTAATAATAAACATGTTTAGTATAAATAAATGCCATACAACTATTCGATCTAAATTACCTCGAAAAGAAACTCAACTTTGTATATACTTCAGGGCCTGTCCTTTCTGCACCACATCAATCGTGTGATTGTGCATGAAATTTAACTTACTGAAAATCCACGACGTTGTGCAGGGTGTCCATTAGAAGTAGGAACTATGTCTGCCTAGACAATGAAGATTTGATAAGATTCTACTAGTCATCCAAAAGATTTGACAAAGTTCGTCAGCGCAAGTGGGGCGATTTGTTGTTGGAGTTGTCGTTGATGACGGAGTCAACATTGTTGCTGCCAGAGAAACGCCCCGAAAATAAATAAAATTGAGGTGTGTAAATTCGGACACCTAACACCCTGCCGGAAGGCCATAATATTTTTGGTGATTTGTCGCTGACAACATCGCTGGCATAGACTATATGTCCGGGTACCTCCAAGATTTCTTTCTTCATTTCTGAGAGGTTGTTCAATTAACATTAGGTTTTTCACCATTGCACATACTACAATAAGGTTGAAGTCATGGATGCCATGATTAATGAAGGTGGGCATTTAGGGAATGGTCAAGAAGATGATGAGCAAGAGGGCGAGGAAGAAGATTGGAGTGAGGGGTTGTTTGATGTGGCGGGAGAGGGTTTGTTTGAGGATGAACTTGCACAAATTCATTTTATCTCAACAAGAGGAACCAAGAGGACCGAGTCATCACCCAATACCCCTAATGGATTGAGCGTGTTTCATCACTCAAGAAAGAATAAGGTGCTTGTGAAAAAGGCATTGATGGATCCACAATTTATCTTATGAGGCCTCCCCCAGTGGCCAATGATGAATTAAAGCGTGCGGAGACAACAATCTCATTGCTAGAATCATTGAAAGAAATGATTAGTTCAATGAAGCATCAAGTGGTAAGAGAGGAGAGATGAGAGAGCACGGGAGTGATTAACGCTTTAAGAGCTTCATTGAGAGGCTTCAAGAAAAGTTCCCACAAGAGTCAAAGACCACACCGAGAAGCTTCAAATTGAGGTGGAGCTTGCCGCTTCCACCAATTTGGATTCAGCTTCAAGGGCAAAAGAAATTGAACTTAAGCATTTGCTGAGGAGACCCTAGGCATGATGACCCATCTCAGTCTCATGGATGACCAGACAAGGGTTCGTTAGCTAAAGAAGAAGCAAGTGATCATTTCTTGCCAAGATTGATGATTTCATATGTTTGTATGAACTATGTTCGATTTGGTTGTTTTGGTACTTTCTTGGTGCCCGACATTTTTAAATTGAAACCACGTGTGAACTATGTCATTTGGATATATTTTTTTGCCTGAATTCTATGGAAATTCTATTTAGAAGGTCGTGAAATGATGTATATTTGCATTTAGATGTAGTCAAAATGATAAAAACATCCCAATGCCAAGCCGTATACCAAATTTGGAGATGTTTGTTGGACGAAAGGGCAGACATGCCGCAAACACTACTAGTTTGCCCTCCCAAATGGATAAAAGCGGACAAACCGTGGAACTAAATTGGTGAGGGGCCTTGGAGATGCTTCTAGTGGGGGTAGAAAAGCTGGGATCGGCCTATGAAGTGTGCTAAGTAAGCTTAACTACCCAAGTAATCTGAAGAATTTTGTCTTATTGTTTTTATTTTAATAAATCAGGAGGTTTAGCTCCTTAATTTGAATAAAAATACCCAAGTGATCGCCTAAGTGCATTTCCATCAGTATCCATCAAGACGAGTCGTATCCATATATCCCCAGGTTCTGCGCGAGGATACATGAGAGTTTAAATCTTGTGAATTTTTGTATTTTCTTAAACTTGGTGTTGGCCTTTCTATAATTTAATAAAATAAATAGTTTGACAGGATGTTGATTAACCAAAAGTTAGAATTTTCACCCGATGAACCTTTTTTTAAAGAGTTTTTCTTATGAAATCAATCACCGTCCTACGAACAGCAGAGTTTTTTTTAATATTTATTTACGGCCTTCCTTTTCTGTGAGTAGCGTGCTCAGCCGGGAAGTAGGATCCAACTGAATCGGCCCATTGTTATTATTTTTCTCTGAGGAATCATGTTCAACAGAATAAAGGATACAATACGGCCCATCACAATGCCACTTAAATTCCAAATACAAGCTGAGTTGAGAAGTTCCGTCTCAAGTTTTCAGAGGACAGCCACAAAATACAGAACATTGAACAAACTACAGGTTCAAGACATGAACATACGAATCGATAACTTTCGTACCAAGTTTCCAGAGAACAGCCAGAAAAATACTAACAAACTACAGATTCAAACATAGACATCGATAATCATCACTACTATAGGTTCGTTTGGTACTTCCGTAAAGTCTAGAATAGTGATCCTCCCCAATTAATCGGACGGTAGCACTATTACTCCGTCAGTCGGTAAACTCGCGTGTGTGCTCGCACACCTTGCATGGTGCCTGCCACGGCAGCCAGCCGTTCCACCGCTCCTCTCCCCCGGCGGCGAAAGAGCGGCCGCAGCCAGGGCACACCGCGGCCAACCCATCGGGCGCCAGGGCCGGGCAAGGGCACACGTCGAAGCGGCGGGGACCCAGGCGCGCGGCCTCGGAGACCACGGGGTCCAGGCCGCTCTGCGCGCGTATGGCGTCCACGGCCTTGTGCAGGGCTTCCACGAGATTCGAGAAGTCGGTCAGCACGGGCGGGGACGAGTCGGCTCCGTTGCTTGAGTTGTCGTCGTCAACGTCGGCGGCGGCGGCGCTGTTGCTGCCGGACGAACTGCTGGGGCGGAGGCACATTGTTGCTCTCTCGGGTCGATGGACTGTGCCCATGGGACGAGACTCGTGAATATATATAGCAACCAGACCATCGGAGGTGAATCCGACTTCCACAAGGCATCGGAGGCGAATCCGACTTCCACTAGCACTTCGAAGATGGCACAAATTCGGAACACCAAGCACCTCTGTTTCAGATCTGGCGGAGTTTCCATAGTAGTAGAGTACCTCTTCTCGACGGATTTCACGGCTCCAAGTCTTTTTTCCAAAGGACAATTAACGACAGATAAGCTCCTGGCCGTGAGGCTTGCAATTATAGTAGAGCACATCAGCACACAACTATCAAGATATAAAAAAAAAAGAAACACTATGCTAGCAAGGGGTAAGGAACAAACAAAACATATATAAGCACGATATAGTGCTTATAGTCATCGCTAGGTGGTCTAGTGATCTATTTATAATTTTATTATTTTTTAATATCTTTTTTTATTTATGATTATTAATAGATCGGTGAAATTTCACGAAAGGAAAACTTGCCACACAAATTATTCGTTGATAAAATATGGTTTTGTAAAACATTGTTTCCAAAATTAACTCGCTTGCCTCCAAACCTCATAAACTGCACCTATATCTTTGTAATTGTAGGGTTCGCAACATAGAAAACAAAAAAAATTCCAATGATGAGAACAACTAAATATCAAGATCTATCTACTAGATACAAGCAACGGGTGGTCTAAGGACTAAGATTACTTCGTATGATGGAAACAACTAAGTACCAAGATTTGTCTAGTGATTGGCATGATCACATGGTCTAAGGACTAAGATTACTTCGTATGATGTTATAGCAATATAAACATAATGACTTTGATCGTAATGCTATACTTCGAATGAATGTTCATCACATCATTCCAATAATGTTGTGACCTCGTTATTAACAACATCCAATATCCATGATCAGAAAACCTTGATCATCTTGTTAATCAACGAGCTAGTTTATAAGAAAGGCATAACTAGTAACTTTCTATTTGTTTATTAAACACACATGTATTAACGTTTCCGTATTAATATAATTATAGCATGCAAAATAAACATTTATCATAAATACGGAATACGATAATAACCACTTTATTATTGCCTCTCGGGCATATTCCCTTTAGTCTCCCACCTGCACTAGAGACAATAATCTAGTTTGAAAAACTTTACGTATTGAACACATATGGCTTTCTGGTGTTCCATATACACGATTGCAATTGGTTAACATAATCTACGGATCTGACGCTTTTAGGTCCGTGTGTATTTGCATGTCTTTGCGTCTTCATGCATCATTCATTCTCCAATGAGATGGCATTGTATAAATTTGGTTTTTTGCTGAGACTTTCTTGGAGTTATATCATGTCGGTACTATTGTCGTACAATATATCTTTAGTGTTAGCCCGTTGCAAACCACACCTTAGTTTAATAACAAACTACTTGACATAAATGCCCTCCTTTGCTGCTACTATAGCAGTCATATACTTAGCCTTTTGTTGTAGTATCCGTCACAATGTCTTAACTTTGGAATTCATCCAAATCCATCATGGAAACTTTATGTCACATCCCAAAATTCTCCTAATTTTGGAATGTGAAATAAATAAATAAGTTTGATTGATTGTTTGACTATGTTGAAAATTCCCAAAGAGAAGAAACTTTTTGAATAGAAAATCCTCTCAACCTTGAATTCAAAATCTTATATTCTTTTGTTATGACCTAAGTAGCCATATAGGCAAAAGGGCATGGATTGATTATGGATTATAGACTTGGTGTGCAAGATTTCAAAATGAAAATCATGAAGCATTCATAAGCATTTCATTACATCCATGCAAAGTTCTCACAAACTGAATCCAAATTCTGGTATCTAAATCCTATAGTTGATTTGTCCAAATGTTTCTAAAGGAAATTAAATTGACTTTATAAAACCCATTGTTGCTAAGGCATAAATTATTGATAATTATAGCCTAAAGAGATCTGATTAATATTACAAAATTTTAGAAACAAAATTGAGCTCATTTGGAGCTATTATGAAAAAGCTATGAAATAAATACAAACAAATAAAGATATAAATAAAATGGAATATACAAGGATTCATAAACTCACTACTTGAAAACTAGTAAAAAGATTACAAATATGATCCTACCACGATCTATTCAATTTTAGAAAAATTTAGAAACAAGAATCATATTATTTGGGGTTCGTATGCAAAATATACGAAGGAAACAAATAAATAGAAACAAAATAAAAAAACTAACGGGCCGGCCCACCCGAACCGACCCGAGCACCCACAGGCACGCGCGTAGCTGAAGGACGATCCCAGTGCTTTAAAAGTCGTGCGAAAACAGTTTTTGACAAACCTATCTCTATTCAAATTGCTATATATTTTTATCTACAACTCCGAATCGACTTTCGTTTATTTCTACTTGTTCTCTACTCCAAGACCTATCTCTACACCATCCTAAATCTTCATATAAACTCGTGGATCCACGGCTGTATGAGTTTCTCTTCTCGAAATCTCGAATCTACACATGCCCGAATCGTATTTCGCTTTTTAACTCATCTAAACTTCGTCGTTTGCCTTCGGACAAAACACGAAAGTTGTAGATTTCATCGAAATCTTTCAATTCCGACAAACCTCACCTATTTTCATCCACCACAGCTGGAGAATTTCGTACCGCAATATTTCAGATATGACGGTGTAAATCCAAGATGTACTCGCCCTCATTTCTTCAAATTCAAATTCCTTTGGTGAGAAGGTAAGACTAATAATTTCCCACAACTTTCATATCGTAAGTTTTTCAATTTGACCTACGGATTTGTCTCTCTAACACATATCTGTTTTTTGTCTATTCTAAGCCAAAATCGGGTCAATCTCCTCTCCTAACGACTTGATCTCATCCCAACGGCCAGGATTAGATCGATTCAGCGAAGGGGTACGAGCCAACCGGATTTCGCCACGTGTCAACATCAGGTCAGCATCTAGTCCCAGTCAGCATGCAAAGTCAACCTTTCCAGTCAGCGGAATATTTTCTGTAATATTCCGTTCGAATTTAAAATTGCATATTATAGATCTAAATTGTAAAATTTATTATAAATTCATACCACGTCCAAAAATTGCGTATAATATTTTAAATTGAAGATAATTTTACGTAGAATCATCTTATCAGAATAGATCTAACATTTATAGTACGTACTTACTGTAATGATTTAATTAGTTTTAACGGTCTTTTAGGTTAATAAATTCATAGGAAATTATACGTAACTCCGAAAAATATGAACAATATATCAAATTGAAGCTACTATAATGTAGATTAATAATATCTAGTTGGATTCAGCTTTTGAGGACTATTTACCACGTAGCAATTTAATTAGTTTTAATAGCTTTATAAATCATTAAATTCTTAGTAAATTAATTGCTTGTCACAAAAATATAAATGATATACCGGTGGAAAGCTGGTTCCATGTAGATCATCAATATGCAAATGGCTTAGGTAAATACTGTAAGGTTTCGCAGTAATTAAATAAATGGTTTAATGGCTTATTTAGAGTAATAAATCCATAAGAAAATAAATACTATTCATAAAATTGCAAATAATATGTCCCTGAAATCACAAGAAAGATTAGAACCAGTTTCTGAATTAAAATTATAGGTGTACAGTACGTGTAATGTTAGGAGCATTATAATACATTATGTAGTATTTTAATTATACAAAAATATCTATAACTCCGATTAGGTTGAATCCAACGCCTACTGGTTCGTATTAACGTCCTCTATCCAACAAAACCAAAAAAAAAATTTAATTCGACAGTTAGAACAGGCATTACAACAGAAACCCTATATTGGCAAGTAATTATTAATAACAAGAACTCCATTGCATTAATTGGCCTCTTACATGCATCATATACTTCACTATTGTTTAGAGAACTAAAGTAACAACCATTGTGACTTATTAAATTGTCATGCATGCATTTGTTGCATTTGTTTGATCTCTATGTGCTATTGTTTATGATTGTATGCAATTGTTTGCTCGATAGATTGCGAGGAGTGCAACGTGTGTGATTGCAACTACTATGATTGCAAGTATTGTGGTTATGACGAGTGCAACCATTATATCTATGAGGATTGTGAGGATTGTCTAATCAACTACATCTACAACAAAGGCAAGTGGTGCTATCTTGGTCATAAATATCCTATTGTTTTCCTATGCATTATAGATGCTTTTGTAGAATTGCATCTGTAGGAATTGATCTGTATATGGTATGATATATCCCATATTATTCCCTAGTATTCCTTGTTTATGAGCCATCGTATTGGTAGATTTCTTAGCTATGCTATTTAGACGAGGAAGGGAATCACATCATGAAAAGTTATATGTTTTGAAAGGCTTATGTTTTGCTAAATGACAAACCAATATGTTTTAATGAACCACCTAGGCGGAATGGCATTGATTGGGTCATCGAGTGTGGATTTATGGTGGGGAATGCCGCCCCGGACACTGAGAAAGGATTGGCTTCTTTGTTTGGTAGCTTTCATGTGCAACCATGTGCCAATAATGGAATTGGCGGTTGGTTGGACTCAGTAGGTTGTGGTAACTCGAACCCACGTATCCAGAGATGTAGATAGTGTAGGTTGGACCGGTGCGTGTCGGATTTGGGGAGCTACTTCCCGAACGGTTCCTTCTTGGACTTCTCCCTATCATCACCCAATATGAGAGTGGTGGTACGAGCTGGGTTGGCCAAGTCACATGGATAAAGTGTATTAACCCCTGCAGGGTGTATAAACTAAGTACTTAGCCGTGTCCCCGGTTATGGACAATTTGAGCGACCTGATACTGATGCTATGATATTTCTCACTCATCCTTATTTCTTAATTACTTAAAAATTGTTGGGTGAACATAATTGGGTAGGAGCACCTGGGAGTGAACCAGAGTGTCCTATTTATCGTTTTTTAAAACTACTTTGTTACAAATGTTAGGATAAAATTGTTGCTTTATGCAAATGAGCCTGAACTCCACTTGGCCAAATAAGCATGTAGTTGATAGATCTGTTGTTAACCACTTTAGCCTACTTGCCATACATTCAATGTATTGACCATTCGTGGCTGCAACGTTTCATGTTGCAGGTTATATCGTATCTGAGTGATTGTTCATAGGTCGCGAGACTCCACTCAACAATTGTTCGCATGTGGCACATTTGAAGGATGGAGATCTACCTTGTATTCGTTTTCCGCTGTGTACTTGAATAAATAATGTAAATTCTGGATCATATTCGTTGTATTTATGATGCACAGTTATATTTGGTATCATTTTGTACTGTGTGCCAGTGAACCGATCCAGGGATTGGCACTATACACATAAAATCAGCCTTATCAGGCGAGGGTGTTACACTTTATTTCCATTTTATTGTCTCATCCATAGTTTAAATTCAGATAAACTTAATTTTGTAACTTGTGACAAAACTATTATCAATATAACGCTTTACAATAAACTATTTGTAATTGTTTGTCACCTTTACACAGATATATTCTTAGTTCTTCCAAAAGATCATAAGAATATCCTTACTATCGTCCAATGATCATTTCATAATTTATTCTGTTATATGCTCATAACACTTAGATCATAAGACATATCTGGATGTGTACATATCATGGTATGATTGATCAAAACATTCTTGTGATATCACTCATCAAGTGTCAAAGCACTTGAATCTTGTTTCACTTATCAAGTGTCGATACACTTGAATCTTGATTCAATTCTTTTTCATGCGACAATAAACTTTTCTTGTCGTTTCTATATTGAAATCCTTCAATATCTCATATATATACGTTTAGGACAACCATATTAGCGTCACAGTATATCCATGTAGACATTCATGCTAAATATTTGGGTTTTGTTTATGTCTTTCATCAAAATGAAATTCTTAACCTTTGTCAATAAAAAATATATCATTTCCAATTAACAAGATGTCCTCCATATAATGTATTAGAAATATATCTCAGCGCTCCCACTTAATTTCTTGCAAATGCAAGCATCTTCATCGTCTCATGATGAAAACTCCTTTTTATCACGGTAAAGATTCTAACTCCGTGGTGCTTACTTCAACCATTGAAGTTTGCATGCCCTTTTAGCATCCTTTGAATTTAAAAAAACCATTTGGGTCGTGTCTTGTACACGTCCTAGGTAACCATTCTATTAGAAGAATTCTGTTTTGTTTATTCATCTACCATATACCAAATTATATGTAGTGGTTCCTACTTTAATCTTTCCAGACTAATTATCGCTATGAAAGATTAAATCTTATCATAGTCAACTTCTTGAACATTGTCGTAAAATACTTTACCGACATGTCAACTATTTCATAGATGTGAACCATCCATGTCTGTTTCTTTATAGATCCAAATACGACCGATAGGTTTTTACACCTTTCCGGAGGGTCTTCCAAGTTTAAAACTTGATTTATCGTGTACGGAACTATCACGGATTTTATGGCTTCAAGCCATTTGACGGAGTAAAGGCCCATCATCGCTTATTTGCATGTAGTTGGTTCATCATTGTCAAACAATAATGATTTACTCTGAAATCTCAGCATTTGATTGTTTATCTGACCTACTTGGTTCAATAAGAACTTTAGATCTCTGTGACCACAATCTTTGAGTCACATAATCTATGAGCATTATGGTGCCTCCGGAAAAATTTCCGATGCTGCGCAACTTAGCACATTTAGCTAAGGTTCGTTAACCTTATCAAAGTTCTATTGTCCTCCCACTTAACTTTTACGAAAAAAATCTTTTTTCAAGAAACTTCATGTTTCAGGCGACAAACCCGTTTGTCCTCGGTGTTATGGAGGAATAACCAATTGTTATTCGAAATAACCTACAAAGACATGCTCATCCGACTTTGGTTGTAAACATCTTACTTATGCTTAGCATACCAAAATTTAAGAAAGGACAACTTGGGTTTTACCCCAAACCATAACTCATATGGTGTCATTTCAACGCATCAAGATGGAGCTATTTTCAGTGTAAAAGCGGTAGTCTCTAAAGTTTTAATCTTTTAAAACATAATGGCAGTTTTATAAATAACACCTTTGATCCAACCATGTCACACAAGGTTTCATTACAAATCTCAAACACTCCATATTCCTATGGTGTTTCGGGAGATGCAAATCTAGGTATTTTTGCTAAACTTGTAACTCAAATAAATCCCTTTATGATAAAATCATAAATCATTTATTTTCTTGTTACACTTGCAACTTAAATAAATCCCTTGTGATAAAATCATAAACCATTTATTTCTTGTTACAATGATTTCCCACTTCATCTTGAAAGTCTTTAAACGTTTTCAAATATTTCATACTTCTTTCTCATTAAGTGAATATTCAGTCAAATTTCCGGAGAAAGCATATGAAGTTGAAATACATCGCTTACGACTACACATAATGGACTACATACATCGATATGTATAAATTTCAATAATTTAGTCGATCGTTCTTCTTTGACCTTTGAACGAAGTTTTAATTATCCCGATGAAAGTCTCACAAGCGTCACTTGATCAAATCAAAGACTCAAAAAATCCATGAATATAGAGATTCTTTATGTTTTCTTTCCAATATAATTTAAACGGCAATGTCACTTCGTAAGTGATCTTTCAATCATTTGTCTTACGACATTTTAGCATTAGTTTTTATGGATGTGACTTCTCCAACTAGATTTGTAAATCATCCATCTTATATGGAATACAATAATTATTTAAACAATCTTTGTTCTCATAATACCTGATTTAAATAACTATTATTAAAACAAATCTTGAAGATAAGCTTTGATGTCAACGAGAAATACAAACAACGGTTTGTTTGTTTTCGATGAACATCATCACATACTCTCTTGCTAGTTACTTAGGCCATTGAGGTTCATGAATTGCGCCGTTCTGTATGAAATTTCATGCCAACCAATTCGGTATCCAATACCAAGAACCACATTGTTTAACAAGCAAAGAATACAACCATAACATGTATATCATCTATATACCTAAACTGGACATTTCCGGTCTTTTCTTTTCTGCCAAATATATTTTATAGATTCTCTTTCAGCATTTTTTATTTTTTTTAAAGAATCTATCAACGTCAATAGTGGTGCCATATACATGACACATAGTCTAAAGCGTGTATATTCAAATAATAATACCTTTGGACTTGCACTTTGAAGTAGATCACCATCATCAAATGATCGGCATTCTTTCAAAATCCATTTTTTAGTAATCTTTTAGTGTAGTAAACACTTTACATACATCTTTTATTCATCATTATCATGAAGACTTTCATGATCAAGCTAATGTAGCTTATGAAGGCGAATCGTGAGTATAATGTTACTTTCCAAAACCCTTTTGGGTGATTAGGATGTCTAGCATCTCCAACCTTTGCAAATTCTCATCCAATATGAGAACATATATTATACTCTATCATATTGCAACCAAAACATTGTTTCAGACATCGTTATAGCTGCCACACATGATGGTTTCTGAAACAATTCTTTCAGCTCCTAGATAATCTCGATATTTAAATCAAGAATCACGGAGCAAACATGATACTTAAGATACTAACACTGGAATTGTCACTCTCGATTTAATACTAATTATTAAACTTCACAGAGTAGACAAAGTTTGCTGAAAGTTTGCAATAGGACTTTAAACTTTAGATTGACACTCAACACAATACGATACCAGTTCGTAAAGTAAATATCCAGAATTCTATAGTTCTATTATCTCAATTACAACTAAGCATAAAGTGGTGAACGAATGTCAATGACTACAACAAATTATGCAAATTCACTTTGACTTAATTTATGATAAATTGAGTTATACTAATCCAATTAGAAATGAACTCCCACTCAAAAATGACATTCCTCGTGTCGTTTTGGTGATTACATGAACCAAATCCACTACACCAAGTCCGATCATCACGTGAGTCGGTGTAGCTTCAAAGACGAGCATCAAATGGGCATCATGTCTTCTATATGACTCATGCTTAGCCTTTCGGTCCGTGTTCCGAGGCCATGTATGTACATGCTAGGCTCGCCAAGTAAGAACCTTAGTATTCGCGTGTGTAACTGTCTTACACTCGAAATATGATCGTGGATCCAAGAACACCCGATCATCACGTGATGTCTTAAAGCGACGAAACATAATCGATGCACACTTAAGGGAGAACACATTTTTATCTTGATATCTAAATGAGGGATCATCTTATTATGCTAATAAAATGCCAAACAAGTAATATAAGATGCAACAAACATCATATGTTAATAAGTGAAATAATATGGTTCTTGCACTTGATCTCCATCATGTGCATCATGGTATGATCGCCATCATACCTCTATGTGTAAGTCCAAGGTCTATGGAACTTACACGTTATGTGTGTTGTAAGAGTATCGACTTATACTTCTACTTACAACATCACCATATCATGACACTAGCCCAGCAACAATCTAAACTAGACGCCTCTAATTTATCCATTGCAAGTTTTACGTGGCTTAGGGATTTCGAAGATATAACCATTCTTACCTATGCATATGAACCACAACGAGGATAATCAAATTGTTGATAACTTGTTGCAAATTAGATATTGACTATAGTAGGAGAGACATACAGCCACTAGCCACTTATGCAAAACTAGTTGCATGTCAAGCGTGGAACAGGTCTCATGTGCGAGGACATGTAAAGTTTGTCTGAACCGCTTCATCCCACTATGCCACCAATATCTAAAGTGCAACTAAGAAGCAATAAAATGATCATCCTCGCCCACATACTCATATGTGTACTACTCGTGCAAAGCATCTACGCATAGATCCGGATCGGGAATCACTTTAGGGTGCGCAGCATAGAAAATAAAAAAATCTATGATGGGAACAACTAAGTACCAAGATCTATCTACTAGATACAAGTAACGGGTGGATATACATTCATAGAATACATACCCTCAAAGACCGAATAGCGTTAACGAGTTTGTACCCGTGGATGATGTAGTCGAACGCTTGCCGATCTCAAGATCGAGAAGAAATCCATCCGGTCCAGCAGGTCTAGCACCTTCCAGTCTAGCACCGCAAATCAGTGGTGCATCCGTGATCGCACACACGTCAGGATACCTCGACAACCTCCGCGCCCTCGCTTCAGCGAAGCAGCGGAAGCAACAAATCCTTCCAGAAAAAGCCACCGGGAACATGTATCTCGCTGATCCGAAACTATGGGGAAATTCTAAAGGGGAGAGAGATATCCTTCGCGAGGAGGTGTGCTTTGAGAGGATGAGAGGGGGCCTTTTATAGGGAGAGGGGGCACCCCAAGGGGGATGGCGCCCAGACATGGTGTCTGCCTCCACCTCTTCCACATTCATGTGGGTGGAGCTCCCACTCAAAATGAAAAGCCTCCACTCCCATTAAAAAGCCTCCACTCAAAAATCCACTCACATGCATTAAATTTCCACCAAATTTAATGCAAGCTCTCATTTAAATAAAACTCTTTTATTTATTTATTCAGAATTTTGTTAATTACTGTAATTAACAAACATTCACATCAAACCCCTTATAACATTTTAATTTCACATGTAGAACCAGTTTCAGCAATTTCAACTGAAACAGTTTCGGTGTCTAGTGAAATAAATTCCTGCGCTTTCCTTTTTCTTTCTCTGACATATTATTTTCTCCGAATGGTGTCGGTATCCCTTAAGTGTGTCACCCTACGGTTCACAAATAATGTAGACATGATCGAGAACCCTCTCCGATCAATAATCAGCAGCGGGACCTGGAGATCTGTACTAGGTCCCACATATTCAATGATGACTTATGTGATCGTGTGAACCTTATACGCATGTAACTCAATCCCTTTGTCTCGCGATATATTACATGTCCGAGATTCGATCACCGGTATCTCCATACCTAGTTTGATCTCGTTACCGACATGTACTCTTTTCTCGTTCCCGTGATATAACATTCTAGTGATCAAATCACTTGCTTGCAAGCTAACCAATATGATATCACCGAGAGGGCCCAAAGTATATCTCTCTGTCATCGGGATGGACAAATTCCACTCTTGATCCATAAGCCTCAACATAACACCTTCGTAGCATTGAACCCATTTTTATAATCACCCTGTTACGGTGTGACGTTTGATGTTATCAAGATACTCTTCCGGTGTTAGTGATTGACATGATCTCATGGTCTAAGGACTAAGATTACTTCGTATGATATTATAGCAATATAAACACAATGAATTTGATCGTAATGCTATACTTCGGATGAATGTTCATCACAACATTCTGACAATGTTGTGATCTCGTTATTAACAACATCCAATATCTATGATTAGGAAACCTTGATCATCTTGTTAATCAACGAGCTAGTTTATAAGAGAGGCATAACTAGGAACTTTCTGTTTGTTTATTAAACACACATGTATTAACGTTTCCGTTTTAATACAATTATAGCATGCAAAATAAACATTTATCATAAATAAAGAATATGATAATAACCACTTTATTATTGCCTCTCGGGCATATTCCCTTCAGTAGTTTCTCTATGAAAAAATGTCTCAAACACAATAACCGTTCCATCTCAAGTTTTCAGCTAATTTTTTCATAAAGAAGGAATTATCTCCGGCTACTAAATCGTTTGATGCTCGTAGCTATATATTATTCATTATTTCAAAATACAATAAACTTAAATTCAAGGATGTCCGCCTCGCGCCACCAGCCTAATAGAAACCCTTTGACAAGTGACCAATACAAACGAGAAATACGCAACTCCTATGCAAAAGCCTTTAAAATAGGTTATCCGCCTTGTACACGCCGATGAATACGAGCATCCCGAGGTTTTCATCCCCAAAATTAAGTTTTGAGCCAAAACCTTTAGCAAGGGCATGACGCATCAGAAATCTTATGCTTCCACCAGAGTACGTGCAAACTAAACAACCACTAAACGACCATTTAAACAACAAGCAATGAAGCGGAAAACGATGAAAGGTCGGGTATATCTCTTTTTAAGAAGCAAGTGATAAAAGAAACATGATATGATGCATTTTCGGTTAGTCTTTAGTAAAATACTCCTACCTATTTTTACCTTACAAGCCGCTATGAGAATATTATTACTTTATTTGCTATAAGTACGGTGGGTCAAGGACAGTCGGGATGAACGCCATCAACAAAACTTTTTTATCCACAATTTATCTCATTACAAGACTTTAGAGGACAGACAAACCAAAGAAAGAGAGCAAGGGACGGTCGAATGAATTACTCACAGCAAGTAGGAAATTCTATACGGCATTATTCGGTTCCTCGGGGGTTAGGAGGGATTAACACGGATTGAGATGGATTAGACCCCATCTAAATCAAAATCCTCTCCAATCCACTTATATCCACCCGTGAAAGAAGATTAACCGAACAATGCCCATGGGGGAGAAGTTACAACCGGTTTCTCTAGATCTGGACATATTCTGCACATATGTGCTTCAAAACAAAAATAGGGTCATCAACGCCATTGAATACCAATGTGTTGTGACATTTCCAAACATTCCAATCCATACCCGTGCAGATCGTAGAGCTGGCATATGTGCCAAAATGGAGATTCCATAGATCATCTGCCCACGTAACTGAATAAGAAGTAGGGGCTGGATAGAGGCATGCAAATTATGGTACTTGCTTTCTTCTATTGCAAATGCCTAATTGTTTTAGTGGGGACTTTTTCATTTTTATTTCTTATTTCATTATTTGGACTATGTGAATCCTTAATGTCTTGATTTTTTACTTGATATTATGTTGTTGCAGAGGCCAGGTGTGATTCATATCTTCTTAATGTTAATGTAATTTTTTATCAAGAAAATGTGTAGACACACTATCAAGATATATATTTCAAGAACTAAGTTGCACGCCGACATTTATAAGCACACTATGGTACATAAATTTTCCGAATTATACCACTGATAAAATATGAATTTATTTTTGTTTATATGTTTTATTCATCTTCTTACTTTTGGACAACATTCAGTTAGACAAGTTCATGTTAATTGAATATGAAAGATAATAGACCTTTCACGAGAATATGTAGTCATACTCTTATGCTCGTGTATTTGACGCTAAAGATTGGTTTTAAGTATTAAAAATATTTTAATATGTTTAATTTCATTAGAGGCAACAAAAATTAAATAGTATTAATTAATGCATAAAAAACCAAGTTATGTGTTAGAAATTAGATAAGACAAGTAAAGTTGGTTAATATAAATTGGCGATATAGCCATTCAGAATTGCCTTTGTCCAATATTTTGATATCCTTCTTGAACACATTTAAAAAAGACCTTCTCAACGAAAGCAACAATGCATCAAATTCAGCCTACAAAATTTGAATTCAAATACTGACTTTGAATCTATTTATTTATACTATAGTGTAATTATTAAATTAACATGAAACATTAAAATATTATAATTTCTATATTCACATATGTATCTCTCTCATAAATAAAAAGTCTATTTTATTACACCCAAGTGACCCAACACAATCTGCTTGACTCACAATTTCCTCAAACTATGTTTATAATAACTTAACCACGTGGAAAAAAGTCTCCAGGAAAAGGAACAAGAGAAAATGTTGATGTTTATGGACACAAGTGGTCTCACGGAGAAGCGAAAAAAACATATATTGATAGTTCTTGTGACCTTTTGTTGCCAAAGAATTGAATCAAGTCTATGAACATGATGGCAGGGGCTAGGGTGGTATGGAGGAGTATATAATGCCATGGAAGGAGGATTGGGTTCCAGTGGTGATGCCAATGTTAAAGATGAAGCAAAACATGCAGATTCAAGCGATGGCAATGATATTTCAATGTATATGCATTGTTTTATGATTGTGGTGTGTTTGTGTTTTTTTACACTATGCTTGTTTGTGTTTATATTGCACTATGTTATGCTTTTGAATTTGATATGTGGATTTGAAGTACAAAGGTGTCTGGTGATTTTGTGAAGTTTAGACAGTGTCTATCGAACCAACCCAAAGGACTTAATCTACCGACTTTCGGTAAAGTTGGGAGATAGAATTTTTGCTCATGTATTTTATTCTCAAGTGGTATTCAATACTCCATCCTTGGTAAAGTAGCTTGAACGACAAATACTAAGGAGGGCCATACTTTTAGCCTCTAAACCATGTATTCCGACGCCTTTCGTCTTTTGGGTGACATTCACGTTCTTCTTTTCTCTCTCGTCTTCCTGCCAAAAGATTCGCCAACAGAAATAATCCAATCTTTAGAGTTCTCATTTTGGGATTTGGAAGAAATATAGCATATATAACACCATATCGCCAATTATTCAATTGGTGAACTAAACGACATTCGACAGAAAGGCATTTTTTCCATTAAAAAGAAGATAACAAGGGGCTTTCTTTTCCAATTATTTAGTGTTTCTCCAGATGTTTTTTGGCATTTTCACTTGGCATTTGATAGTTTAAGATAATCTACCGATATATACAAATAGATTTTTCCTATTTAAAAGAAGTAAACCCATATATTATCTAAAATAAGCCCTTATAAGAACATCATTATAAAAGGAAATAAAACACAAGTTCTTGAAAAGGTATAATAGGGAACTTGTTGAGGAACGCGCAATCTTAGTGGCAAAAACCATCTGCCGTTTTAGCCGTTTTAGTTTCGGGTACCATAACTAGGGCAAAAATTCACATTGGGTTTAGGGATAATCAGGTTTGAACTGATGGCTTCTAGCATGTTAAGGTGACACACATAACAAGGGCAAAAACTCACATTGGATTTAGGGATAATCTAGCACTTTTGCTTGAGTGCTCCTTGCCCCTTCACACCCCTTCATAATTAGAGGCATGATAATGGTCTTTAATAAAGTATCAATAATTAGTTAATTTCTATATAGAGCCTTTACAAACCCGTACGTATCCATATATGTATGTAATCTGTAAGTAATCTATATATCGTGGTGTGCCCGTCCTTGTTGCTCACGATTCATGGTGGCTCCCTCCTCGCCGGCGGTTAGCGATGGCACGCCCTCAGCATTGCCGGCGGCGAGCAGTAGTTTTCTCCTATAAGTATCGAGCATCGTTGTCGCCAGAGCCATCGATTAACACGAATTTAATACTCTAATTGCATCGTGCAATGATTTATAATTGAGCTAGCGACGGCTGGCGAATTTAGTACAAGGTGAAAGGGGAGGGGCGAGTGAAGAGGAAATGGCGTTGCTGCCTCCGCGTTCGCGTCTCGCGACAGGCACGTCCTCGTCCTCACCCGCGTCTATCAGAGCACTTATGACAAGAACAACGAGTAGTTAGATCGATCTCTGTATAGGAATACGCGGGTATACAAATGGGTAATATTGCTTTAAGTTTAGATCTAAATGATCTTGTGATTAATAGGAAATTAGAGATTAATTAATGATAAAAGACCGGATTAATCTTTTAAGTTTGGGGAAGAGGAGCACCGAAGCTGGCCTCAAAATCAGCCTCGAACTGATGACTTCCCCCATGTCAAGGTGACACTCTACCGCTTAGTTATATCTTCTTCTCCGTCATATCGACAAAGAGAAATAACTAAACCCTAAACCCTAGACAAATGGGCGAGAAACTCAAGGCCACTCTTCCTCCACTCTTTGTTTCCACACTATCATGGATAGTCGAATAATAGGAAAAATTGGATTCCATTGTCAACCAGTCCAATCGAAAGTAGGATTGACTATGGATCGAAAGTAGGATTAACTATGGGTTCGAAGCATCACACATGGTTTCATAAAATCTGTAAGATTTTTCCAATTGGAAGGAACAACAACGGGTGGCAGCTACTGAGATGGCATTAGCCAAAGCCAAAGTGGGAATAGCAAAGGTGCAACATTTCAAACTTTTAAAGCAAGCCCGAACACATGGACATAACAGACGGCGAGGAGTATGAAAGTAACCAGATCAGTTAACACGACTCAAGAGTACTTGACAATCGAATTAAAGCTATGGAGTTTTACACACATATATAAGTGGAATGAGCTGGTGAGTTCATGGCTACATTGGGCTCCTCGGGAGGAAATCGCTGCTCTATTAGTCACGGATGCCCCTCCCATCCTGAAATCCAAATTGGGAAAGTCGAAGGCGCACAAAACTCAGGCCTCCCAATGTTCCATGTCGCCTTGGCGTGACAATTCGTACGGGACAGACGGTGTGCACGCCCTGGTCCCTAGCTAGTCCCTACAGAGACCAGTTCATCGCGTTGCTGGAGTGGCTGAAGGCGCCGCCAGACCCATGCTCGCCGTCCGGCGGGTTCTGCGCGGCCCTTCCCTGCTGTAGCGCGAGCTCGAGCTCGCCGAACTGACCGTGGTGAACCGAGCCTGGGTGCGGATGATGGACCTCCGTCATGACAGTGTCATGCTGCAGGTGATGGTGATGCTGCTGCATGTTCCTGGCGCCCCCATGGCCCCGGGGGCTACCCCAGGAGCCGCTGCTGCTCGCCGCCATGTAGTTGCTGGCCACGACGGAGGGCGCCACCGGGCTGCCTTGGAAGGCGCTGGTCGTCGACATTGCCGGGGACCTGTTGTGGCTGGCACTGTGGGTACTATCCCATGGCTGAGTTGACAGAAGAGAGAGAGCACAGCTGGAGTCGGCGGCAACTCCTGCGATACATTCGCCCGAGGGGAGCTCGTAGCTCGGGATCATCGGCGCGCCGCCTCCCCCCGAGCTTCCCTGGCCGTTGTACACATGATGGTCGCCGTATCCCACAACTGCACTGCGGTGAGGGTGATGTTCATGGCTGCCTTGCCAGTAGGTAGTGCCCGGCATATGGTGGTCACCGGGCTGAATAGTTGGCCATGGGTCCCTCACGCTGCTTGGAGCCCTTGGGTAGGAGAAATCCAGCAGAAAGCTTCTCAACCTGCCTGGGTCTTCTGAAACAAATATTGGCAAAAATCAGTACTGTACATTTCATTCAAACTGCAAGTATATTTGTGATAACATGAGACAGTTTCCTAGTACTTACCTTGGAAGGACGTAGAAAGCCGGCCGTAGCGTGAAGCAGGTCCAGGTGGGGGCTTCCTCCTGCGCTCATTGTGACCGGCGAGGCGTCTGCGGCAACTTCGTTTTCCTTGGTCAAATTCAGTTACCTGATGGAACCTGGGGTCACAAATGATTACTTGAGTATGAACTCCAGATGGTGATTTTACAGTGACGATTCACTACAGAACTTTTCGCAGTTCAGAATAGCTGATGAAGAGTCACTATAAGAAGGAATTTCATAAAGACAGCAACAGAACATGAACTAACAACAATCAATGTCACGCAACAAAAGCAGAGCAAAGAGTCTCCATACACATCTTCTGCATATCATATTGTTTCTCGCTAATTATTAAAAACTGCACGCACATGAAAAGATGGGAAATGCTAACACTGCAATCAAGAACCAGATACTGTCTTTAGTATCTTAATACTACCAAGCATGCACCAAGCGAATAAATAACATAGCAAGGCACATGCCATGTGAAAAGCTGCATCGGTGCAAGCAGACCATTTGCTATTAACCTGAGCCAGTACAGTAATCAAAGAAATGCCTACCATGATTAGAACCACACGTACATGACGACCATGGGAAAAAAAGGATCCACGCATCACGACTAGGGAAAAGAAGGCACATGTCGATAGAACACCTGTAATCATTCCTATGTAGTGGAAGCGTGCAAAGGCTTGTGGTACAGCAGCAGTCATAAGTGATGTTTTAGCTTTCAAGCAACGGGGCAAGAACCTTCGCTTTTCAAACGACTCATAAGGCCACAGTACGTGGCAGCACAGGAAAAAAATTTGATCTTAAAATGGTAAACCAATGTGCAATATAGCAAAAAAGAAATAAATAATTGCACAAGACCATTCTGAAACTAAAAAAAAACAATTTTGGGGCTGTGTATCTGCAACTTTAAAAAAACACAAGTGATGGCTTTGTGCAGACAAAATCCGAAAGGCGGTGGTTTTGTGCAATTTACTCTAAAAGATATGATCTGAATTACATTCCGGTAAATTAAGAGTATTGTGTGCGTCAGTGAACAAAGCTGAACCTACCAGGAATTACTACTGTCTAGCTGCTGGATCTGATATGCATCATTAGTTATCTGAACATTAGCACTGCTAGAAATTCTATTGCATTCCATTTTATTCTCTCCTCAAACTTATATTACCTAGTACTATCTCTAGGGCATTAAATAGTACTCGTAGTAGTACGAGGCATACTGCTAGGAGTAGTACCAGTGTACCGCCCATTGATACAGTAGAATAAAAAGAAATCTAGGCTTACTATAAGTGCCACTCGGACAAGAATTTCAGGGTGTACGCTTTTCTGTCCCTTACTATTCTGGTCAGATTCTACCTGCCCCAAATGTTACTCTACATTGGATGTGCTGCGTACTCCATCGGATGCACACAATGACATGACACAAGCAACACACCACACCCATGCGTCATCACACGAACTTTGCCATGAACAGAGCGCTTGAAATCTCTGGATTCGGCAAAGGGAAGTACTACACCTAGTACTAGAACATCGAGATGCATGTATGAACCATTTTTACTTTTCTTTTGGAGAAAGAAAGATTCGTTGGGAGCCAATTGCAGACAGAGCCTGAACAGTGAAGACTGAAGAATGTGTTGGCTTGCACATTGCAGGTAGCCACATGCTGGGGACGAATATACTAGGGGCAACTACGGCAGCAGCGGAGTAGGAGGAGTAGGAAGTGTCACGAGTGCAACAGTAGAGCACATGAACAGAGTCGCAACAAAAACGGAGGGATTTGGGGCGAATTCCTGTAGCTCAAAATTGACCAGGCAAGGCAAGCGAGGGACAGAGAGAGGGAGTGGGAGAGGGGATTCGTGGTAGGTATGATACCTGCTGCACTGCTGGCAGAAGCGCTGCTCGATGCCGGCGACGACGACGACGGGCGACTTGGCGTGCATTTTGCAGACCTTGTGGCGGCAGTAGTAGCCCTTGACCCCGGTCAGATCCACGCCGCACCCCGCCACCTGGCACCTCGGCTGCTGCCCGCCGGCCGGGCCGCCGCTCGAGGCCACGCCCTTGCCCTTCCTGCCGCCACCGCCGCCACCGGAGGAGGAGCCGCTCCCGCCGGACGCGTCCTGCTCGAAGTAGATCTTCTTGCCGAAGTTGAGCCCGTGGGCGTCGTCACCTGGCCGTCGCCCGCCTCCGCTGCTCCCCGTCTCCATTGCCGCCGGCGCCGGGGTCTCCCTTCTCTTCTCCCAGCTTTTGTGAGAGCGCACGCACGCGCAGGGACCGACCAGTAGCAAGTAGTGGCCTAGTAGGGAACTAAACTAAATAGTGGCGGCTGGCTTTCTCGCCCCCGACCCACCCCTCCTCTAGTCCTCTGGCTGGCTAGAGGGAGAGAGAGAAAGGCGAAAGATGATGATGACGGGAGGGGGAGATGGAAAGCGGCAGACGGAGGGAAGGAGAGAGGAGGCGACAGCAATGGTGGCGCCCCGCTTAAAATAAAGCCTTTTCTCCGCCGTGCGTGTGTGTGTGGTGCAGCGTGTGTGTGCCGCCCAGTTCACGCACGCACGCACGCACGCACTCCCACTGCACTACTATTCCACACACTCTCTCCCCCCAGCGAGCTGCTGCTGCCTTGCTTTTTATAGCGACACCTGCCGCTACGCTCTCGGGTCTAGCTACGGCTCGTCTACCGCTTTATTTCCTCCCCCATACCGAGCAGCGGTATGCGGGCGAGACGGCGGTGGCGGCTCGGCCCGGCTACACTTGGCAAATACGCTGGCGGGCGGCCGCGTGGGCATGGGGTTTCGCACCTCGCTCGCAACCATGCCTGGCTGCGCACGCCCGTCCCGACCCGGGGAAGGAATCACGGCACGAGCACTGCTGTCCTGCTGAGGAGGAGACGGGGGCCGGCCACGAGCGAGGTGACATGCATCAACAGCAGCTGGGGTACTGTGCTGTGCGCGCGCTAGACGCTGCCCGGCCACAGTAGCTGACTCATCGATGTTGCCCTGCTCTGCCCCTGCTTGCGTCTGCGTCTGCGACGCGCTTGCCTTGCCGCCTCGGCGCAAGGAGGGGCCGGCCCTTCCCATCACCAACTCCGGCGATCCCTACGTGCACACCGCACCCAACGGTCTGCGCGGAAGTACTAGCTGAAAGAAAAAACTAAAAATCTAAGAAGAAAACGAGTACACAGATATGACTTGCAAGGGTATTTTCAATTTTTTCATGGCATTTTTGTGGTTTTCTTTATGGTTTTTGTTTGTGTCATCGGATCCTAGTCGTGTAGCCGGGGAGCGTCGCGCACACGTTCCCCGTATAGCACGATCAAAGTAAAATGTGTCCAAAACAGAGATTGAACTTGTAGACGAAGAATAAATCAAACCCCAAGCTTTGAATCGTCGAAATTGGAGCAACTCAAACCCTAAACTTCGAATCCCCAAAATTGGCTTCCCTAGCGTCTGCCCTGAACATATTTTGCACATGGAAAATAAAGGAGATCCTAAATTGAATTGCGCGGTTCTCTTCCTTTCCAACTCGTGACCGCCTACTCAACGCCACCGACTATAACACCGTCCACACTCGTGTAGGTGTGCCTCGGGTCATCCCTTCCAGCTTTCTGTGTCCTACTTCGCATGATGTCCATCTCCGCGGTGACACCATGTTGCGCCAATGATCTCTGCCATCGTCACGCGCCTCTCGACATCGACATGGCACGAGTGCTTTTGGGAGACCGCTATCGCCCGTGCGAGGCGGACAGATGGCAGGTTGGTGTATGTGGCTAGATGAAGATATCGTCACCAGCGTTTGGAGAGCGAGATGCGAAATGCGAAGAGTAGCGGCGCAGCGGACAGCCAAGATCTTGTGATTGTCCCGATAGCGGATCCCTGCGTGTGTGCATCGTCAGTGAGAGTACTTGTTATCTCGATCGGGTCCTGGTGCGCCAAACAATTTCACGGTTCGGGATAGACCAGGATTTTAAAGTTCAGGGCGCCAACCTTAGAGATTCGAAGTAGTTTTATTTTAAGAATTAGAGATTTAAAGTTAGGGGTTCAATTTATCTTCGTCTACAAATTCTTTTGAACTTTTTCCCGTCGTCGCGAAGCCCAGCCATTCATTCGGAACAGGCTCGTGTCGTGTGCATGCATGCACGCAAGGCCCGCCAATCTGGCCAGCGGCTCCTGTATAACTTGCCGCCACTCACTGCCCACACACTGCACGCTCCCACTGACATGCAGCGGCAGGGCACGGAGCCTGCAGGGACGGGGCCCATGGATGAGTGAGTGGGGGTGGTGGGTGTGGGGCCGTGAACGGTGGCGAGTTCCTATCATTGAGGAGAGAGCTATGGCTGGCTGCCCCGGCCGGTCGGGCTCCAGCCTCCTGCGGGTTGTTGGTTCGGTTGATGATGATGATGGCAGAATTGATGGGAGCAGGTAACGTTAATTAGGACATGCGTTTTGTTGTTCCAAGTCATGTTCCAAAAGGTGGACTGTGCTGTCATGTTGTGCAATTTTTTTTTGTTTAGATTACATCAGTAGCTATCACGGCCGGGGTCACGAACGTACTATAATATTCTGGAGGGAGATGCAGCGTGCATATTTCAGTTAGTTCAGATTAAGTAGTAAGCGAAATGGCTTTACTTGTACTCTACTATGTACTAGCACGGACGAGATTATAACAGATACGTCACCGGTCATACTTTTAATCTCTTTTCTTGTTTCTTATCAAAACCATCTTCCATTAATCAAGAAGATATCTAGGTAATTAGCAGATTGTTCACGGTACTAACACGTTCTTCCTGGTAGATTTCTTAATGTTGTAGCTCGATCGATCTTCAATTCTGTTTTGCATCGTATAACAAAACGGAGTGCGGCGATATTTCGACTAGGCTTTTCTAGCTCGATGTATTTGTATTCCAATTAAAAAAACAATCAGGGGAGAAAAATTCACTTTAACGGCCTCTGCAACAACAAGCAGTACACACCTATTAAACATGATTATGGGAATTTAAAACTTGGTTAAGCACCAAGTCTAGTCCCAAAAATAAATTGCATGTATAAAGGAAACGCCTGGTTCTCAAGTATAAATAGGAATCTAAATTCGCATCTCTAGAGATTTGTACACAAATATTGGGTTTGTATATGCATTCTCCCAACTAGTTGAGCTAGGCTCGCTCCCTAAACTTATAGGCTTCTCCGCTTCCCTCCTGAATAACTCTAGAGGATCTTCACTCCTTGAGCCCAAGAACCGGCAATCCCCCTTCTCCTGCACGCTGCCGCTGCAGGCCGCCGTTGGCGTCGGCGGCACCCATCCCGTCGAATCGACGATAGGTAAGGGAGGTGCTACTCGGCGGCGTTTCACGGGGATGGTGGGGTGCCGGCAAAGGGCATTGGGTAGCGTGGTCGGGCTAGCCAGTGCATGAGGTATTCTCCAACAAAGCGTCGACGAGGAGGAAGTGGCGCGCCGCCAGTGCGGTTGTCCTGGCGCGCATGGCTTGCGTTTCTGGGCCTCGATATGGACATCGATTTAGGACACATCCTTGGTGACTGGGCCACGATCTGGGCTAAAGAGCCCAGCCAGGGCTTGCGCTGCTGGGGGCTGGCATTTCATGCCGATGATTTCTGCAGCCAAGCGCTGGGCTTTCATCTCCTTTGATGCATGCTACTGCTAGATGACGGCTGGCAGCGTGGGGGGTTGCGAGTCATGCGAATAAAGGCGGCGGTCCTAGGGTTCCTTCCGCGTGAAGGCGGAGATCTTCATGCTGCCTGCCCTCGATGATCTGGCCTAGAGTGGCGAGTTCTGGAAGGCTCTGCCGGCGAACACTCATGGGCGTCTTATGCCTGGAGATTGCTGGATCCGATGGAATTCGTGCGCGCGCACCTGTATTTTTTCTAACCATTTGGTTTCAGAGAAGGCGTTACGAAGCTCTGTTGTCTGTTACCCTTATGGGACACATCTTTGACGTTGCATAGTGAAGTCAGATATGAGGAATGTGATGAGAGCCAGAATTTAAGGACTAGCAATGGTGGTTTATGTCTTTGTGGCGATGAGGTGTTGGCTTGGTGATTCGTGAATTGGAGCAGCGGCACCGGAAGTGGGGACGATGGCATAGGAAAAGTTCAAAGTCTTATTTTGTAGGGTAAAAATCTAAGGTCTGTCCTGGTACAAAGGCGTTGTTTTGTGAGTAAGGACTCTTTTTCCAGGTGAAAACCTATGATCTATGATCGGGTGACAACAATGTTTGTGCACTATTTACTTATTGAAGATGTCACTATTAGAGAAGCCGAACATCTGATGCCGTCTTGTTGGTGGTGGTGGTACCGTTGCTACAACGAATAGATCACCCTAGCAAGAATTTTCCTTTTTTGTATTTTTTTCTAGACGGTGGGCATCTGTAAGACTTAGGACAATACATTATTTCAAAGACTAAATATAATTGATATCTTTATAATATTAATATATGCTTTTTGTCAGAAAAAAAATCTACATTCCACTTTTGAGTTGGACAAGACGTCTCTTGCATATTTAGACCGTTGGTCTAGCCTGGGGCCTTGTTACAGCTTGGCGTCTTCGGATTGGTGGAGAATCTTTTCTCTGAGCCAGGCTTTTCTAGCACCGTGTGAGCTTTGGATTTGCCACAGAATATTCCAGTTGATTGGGTCGGGGGTTTGTATTTTGTTTTGGTTCCTCTACACTCCACTTCCTTGGTGGTTACTCACTGTCCATGCATGTGTGCGACTGAATCAGTCATGGAGTATAGTCCAAACTAAGACAACGGGTCGTCAGAACTCGCAGTACCAAAAAGTAGCCGCGCGCTCCCAAAACCAAGGGAAAGGGAATGAAGAAAAATATGCTGACGCGAAACGTGGACGCAAATAGGTAAGCGACTTATGTTAGTTATACTAGTACTCTCTCAGTCCTCTTTGAGTTTGAATCGCAGGATAGGAAAGGCCAAACGAGAAAAACGCATAAATTCTGCAATACACTTTAATCGACTATCTTGGTAAACACTTGACCATATAAGATTGTCGAGAGAATATCTCTCGGGCATGTAAGGAAATATCTCTTCAATCTCTTCTTAGCAATCCACGCACTTCAGTAAACCTGTATACAAAAAAAAATCTAGATATATTTGTTTCATAAACATTAAATATTATATTTTAAAACGGAGGAAGTAGCTTTTTCAATATGTTCCAAACACCACCTTTATTATAGCCAATTACAACCATCTTTAGACCGACTCAAAGTCGTCTGGTCCAAAACCTGGATCGTGCGATCACCTTAGATTTATTGATTTCATTTCTTGAGTCAAATCATACGACGACTTACTCACGCCAACTCAATCGTTGGGTCAATCCGACTAGTTTAACTCTTTAGCTTAGCCACTGTAAGTCAGAATAGCCCTTCATGTCCATGACAAGTAGAACATATTCATCCGCCCCCTTACACATTTGTCAAGGTAGTGTTTGTTCAACGCAATCACACCGATTATAGACAACATTGCATAAATTATTAAGAACAAAGATTTGAACAGATCGAATCACATAATCTATGACAAGTTCAATAGTTTATTCATCGACCTTGTCTTATGAATACACATGGAAAGCAAGGTCTCTAGGGCATCATTCCAAACATCACCACTATAACTTTGGGAGATGGAGGAAAGGAACTCTTCTAGCATGCCTGTTTATGCGATGAGGGGTCGCTTAAAGCTTTCGCGCCAAACCTTTTCAGCGTGGAGAAGAGAAAAAGCAAAACCATCAAGAAGGAACTTGAGGGAGCACAACTAAACCCTCCGTCTTAGCTATTTTGTATTCATCAAAGTCTGCAACCTCATTGGACAGCAACAACTGGACCATATCCGCCAAGATTCCATCTCCTGAAATTGGGCTGACAACCGAATCTAGACAACTACCACGGCCTAGAGGGTGCAATTCCATGGTTCTATTCCCAAATTCGTGGCGACCAAGATATGGAAAGCGCACACTAGGGCAAAGTGCAAGTTTTTCTCATGGTTGGTTCTACACAAATCGCATCCTTACGGTGGCAAAGCAAGCCTTGTGAAGCTAGCCTGATCACCCCTGTTTATCAGTTATGCCTCATTGGCCTCGAGACGGACTGCCCCGGAAGGTTCTAGACTCATGTTAAGACATGAACACACGCCATTCTACCAACAAACCACAACTACACATCTTTCAGTGGGACTAGCTAGGCCCAAAGACCTCTTTTTGTGTTGTTGGGGTTTTTGGGAGATTTCTCTTTTGGCTAAATAAAAAAGGTGGTTCTCCTCTTGGTTTCTTGAAAAAATGTTACTGGTTCTAGGATGGAAGGGTTTATTAATGGAAGTCATTCCAAGCATTTTTAGAACACCTTGAAGATGTGTTTTAGAGATGCAGGCTTACATTTTTACTAGTTCTCTACCTATAGAAAATACAGAAATTAAAATGGATGTAAAAAATGTTATATAGTGATTCAATGGATTCAATAAAACATTTGTTCCTCACATGTCCTTTTGCATGTATAATACGGTGTTTGGTCTATTTTCGCTTATAACATACCACCTCCAACTAATATCATGAATACCTTTGTAACTTGGCTAAATGGGATAGGAAAGACTAATAAGGCACATATACACATTGGAGTATAGGCTTTATGTTGGTCTATTTGAAATTGTCGAAATAATTTTATCATTAACAAGATAAAGGGTACTAACTTTTTGCAGGTTATCCGCTTGGCAACTCATTGTATTCAACTTTGGTCATACTTCTCCTATCAGATCAACAAGAGCCTATGGTTACTTGATAGGAGCATATGGTTACTTGATACAACCGGTTGTTGATGATCGGTCAGGACTTCTATACCTATTCTAGATGACAACGTTTTAGTAGACTCTAATGGATAGTCATTTGATGTTGCTTTTGCTTTTATTTTTGGATGGTTGATACTCTCAATCATTTTTTTATCCATGTTTGTAATAAACTGACTGATAAAACTTTGCAATAAATCCGACACGTGTGCATCAATTGATGCATAAGCTGGGCTAAGTTCCCATTTCGAATAAACAAACTAGTTCTCCACCTTCAAGTGGTCGTGCTCAACATTCTTCCTCTTTTTACTAGTTCTCCAACTCACAGGAGAGACAACTTAGACTTTTGTGTCAAAAAATTTGTAAAAATGGGACCACATTAAATCTATGGCACCTGTTCTAGAGTTTTTTTTTCCTATCCAACTCAGGTGGGGTCTTTTGCTCCAACACTGGCTTCAGGTGAATGAGTGGTACTAATTCATGCCATACACTGAGAAATTTTATAGATCATGTGACGATGCAGGACCACACGCTAGAGAGGGGGAATTAATCTACTACTAGGATGGAAGGTAGCTGCACGTACGAATGAAGAGCCGTTTGGCGCATTAAGGTGACGAAGATACTAAAGCGTAACTGTGGTTGTCCTTGTTTAGCTGGGGCAATCTGCACTCTTTGAGCCAATACTGCTGGACTAGGTCGAAGGAATCTGCCCAAACGCATGTACAGAGAGAAGTACGAAAAGATGTATAGATAAATAAATAAAAACACAGATCCCTTCCATATTTGCAACCTTTTAGTTTAGGTGCCCATGTGCGTCTTACGCAGATCAAGGCAAGACATACTATAACCAAATTAGCCATACAAAGACGTGAAGAACTTTGCAAAAAAAAATTTGCAAAAATAATAGCCCTGTTGGAGCATAAATAAAAATTAGCCATACAAAGACGTGATTTGTATAGTTTTGGCTCCCTTGCTTTTTTGCTTTTAGTTTTCTTAGTGCTGTTTAGCTCATCCCTCCTTAGCTTTTTATACAGTTAGCTGGACTTTTTATCTTATATAAAATAAAAATGAGGCAGTGGGGCAACCTACGGTAAGCCTTCAAAAAGAAATAGCCTTGTTTAAGCATAAAAAAATTTATTGCCCACTTAGACCGTGTCATAGTTTAAAGTTTATCCCCCAACAACAATAAACATATACCTTAAATATTTGAAACTTCAATATTTGGTCTCGCTTCATTAAATCGATTTTAATAATGACTCCATTCACAGGAGAACCGAGTTAGCAAAAGCAGTTAAATAATGATCAGTAGAAATGGGGGAGGAAAAATCGGAGAAGGGAGTTTTGAGAGTGGACAAACACAATTCTAGATTGACATATCGAGGATTTTACCAAAGTGGTGACATATTTAAAAAATTATTAATTGCATATGATAGAGATGGTGTTATATTCGTTTAGAAGCTAAGATAGATTAAGAATGTGTTATATCCGTTTAGAAGCTAGAGATGGTCAGGGAGAAGCAGCATGGCACACTCAGAGGCCACTCGTGGTAAGCTTGCACACGAGCCAGACAATGAGAAACCATTTCCGGCAGCTAGGGTTTTAAGGAGGGGAGGAAGAGTAAGTGAGAGAAGAGGGTGCGGGGTGGGTGGCTACTAGGGCCGACTCTTCTTCTCTCTCCATAGCCAAGCGAGAAGTCCCTCCATGATCGGCGTGCCCTGTACCCAGTGACCGAGGGAAGTCCGCCACCGCAGGGCAGCGAAACCATGAGGCAACCACCGCGCCCCCCCTATCCTTCTACAAACATAGACACGACCACGTACTCACAGTCCCCTCCCAGTGGACCAGATAAAGTGCATGCCCTCAAAGCATTGAGAGAAGCTAGGAGTAACGCTGACACGAATGCGGTGCTACAATGGGTGGCCAAGATCATGTAAAGGAGGAGATCTGACGGCTAGGACCGTACGTGTCCTGTGAAGCCTCCACTATCGACAAGAATGTTTCTTTTATATATTACATGGCGCCGTTGCCTTTCTCTCGCTTCTCACCGGCTGATCTATACCTACGCGCGGGCGTCTAAGGGTTGGCAAATACGGTTTGACTGGTTTAATCGATTTGAGTTAGTTCAGTTTTTGTAGCTAGATTAGACATTCTTATGGAGTTTGTGAGGAGAAATTAAATGAGCTCTCCCATGACTGGTTTACACGGTATGAGTTTTTTTTTTGCCACCCTAGGTGCGTCGCCCATGGACGGATCGCCGTCGCGAGCGTCGTCCACAGTGGTAGGTACAAAACGTGCTGCTGCTAGTTCCAAACTCCAGTTCATGTGCTGTTGTCCGTTCCATAATTCCCATATGGCGGTCGCCGTGGCGCGCAACTTGCGTTGCACACCGAAAAGACGCAGGCTCTCTCTGCTTCAGACGTCGTCGTACTCGGCAAATTCCCCCCTCGCGCGCGCGCGGCTGACGTCGTGCACTGCGCAAATCTTGGCCGGATCGGGGCAGTTCGCACGGCCCGCAGCGCCAGGAGCGACGGCGACGGGGCCGGAGGGGCGGCAGCGCCGTGTCACGCGGGACAGGCGACTACACGAGCGAGCGAGCGGTGCTGCCGGAACTGTTGCTGATGCTACCTGTGACTGTGGCATGCATGGCCTGGCCCTGGCGCACGCACGCGGGCCTCCGTGACGTGCCGGTGCCGGCCGGGCCCGCGCCCGGCGAAGGAGAGGCCGGGAAAGACGGGCTCCCCGTGCTGGAGCGTCACTGTGTCGCCTGTGACTGTGTGTGCTGGGCCGGCCGGGGCAGGGATGTCTGTGTGTGGTCCAGTTTCGAAATTGATAGTAGGCCGATAAATCTTATTACTGCCCTCGTTATTTTCTCCCGACGAAGACAGCACTGTGTGTATAAGGTTGTCTCCAAGAGAAGATTGCAGCTAACGCACCTTTATGCCATTTGTTGCTCAAAAGCACAGAAATAGGACTTTTTTTCAGCTAGCATAGTTTTTTCGGTTTTGCACCTGGCCAGATAAACAACTTAATATTGACAACATGTTAGTATCTCGCAAACCGGGCCCAATGTTTTTCTTGCATCATAACATTTGAAAACGTAAATGTTCAGCAATGTCGATGTAAGGTTGGAAGAAATAGGAGTACCAGGAAGTACTAAGAAAAACTGAAAATCTAAGGAGAAAACGTGTCCTACCTAGTTTCTCGGAGCACACATAAATGATAAGTTGCCAGGGTATTTTTCATTTTTACATGGCATTTTTTTTTCTACTCTTCTTTGTGTTTTTTCAGCAGCACCGGATCGTAATCGTGCGGGCAGCTAGACCGTCGCGCGTGCGCACGCGGGCACGTTCGCCCGTTAGCTCAGCTCAAGAAAAAAGTAGTGGAAAGTCCTAGAAAAGTAGTGTTGTATAAGAGAACCACAAAACTATGCGAGAAACCGCAAAGCAAATTTTCACGGGAAAGCGGCTATTTGGACTTGCACTTGCAGTATAACTTGTGGGGTTTGGTCTGCGGTTGGCCCGAACCACAAGGCGTAGTTTTTCTGGGTTTTTGTGATAAACATGACACATTCGTATTAAACATCATACTCTGTCCATCCAGAAATAACTGAATTGTATTTGTGTAGATTCGAATATATCTATATACTAAACATGTCTAGATACATTTAAATCTACACAAACACAAGTCAGTTATTTTTAGATGGAGGGTGTAGTTTGCTTCCAAAGAAAGAGGTTAGGAAAGTCCGCATCCAAACATAAACACAAGTTTCGATGAAATCATACCAAAAGAAATCTAGGGGCCATCGACACTTACTACGGTTACCGGAGCAGTATCAGCAACGACAAGAGTAGCAGCCGCACCTTCAGCGGCAATAGCAGCGGCTGCTACTCTTCTTTGCATGATCTTTGCCCTCCTCATCTCCCACTATCCTAACTTTAGAGGATTCATTGTGCTTGGATCCATCGTCATGATCGCGTTCTCCTCGGCCATGATGCTTCCCTTGTCTTCGCCTCCTCGAGACGGATCCTTTCACCGGGGTGATGCCAGAGTCGCATGTGTTCACAACGCGGCTGCCTAGCAGCTTGGGCTTCGGTTGTGCGGCCGGTGCAGCAGTAGGCACTCGCGAAGTGCTCGACGGTGGGCGCTTCGGTCACATGCGGGACCGACTGGGCCGCCTTGACCACAGGAACAACCACAAGAGATGTCTCAGAGTCCATCACAGCAAGGGCAAGGCGGGAGAAGAGCGGGCGGCGAGAGGGAGAGGAGATCGAAATTGGCGCACGCGGCGGGAGACCAGGCAACTAAAACGTCCCTCCCGCCAAAATCCATGTGAAGATGAGAAAAACTGGAAATCCAGGCCACAGTATTGCGTATATGTCGGTTTTGGAGGGGTACACGCGGCTACTATTTTTTTCGCAGTACTGTAAAATGATGGTTATTTTGTGATCGTGCAGAGATGTTCTATGATTGTCGTGCATATAGTGGCTGTCGTGGTTAGTCTGGCGATGAACACGAGGTTTTCCGTGGTGCGCCCATCACGTAGGCTTCAAATTCCTGCCTGGCCACGTAGCATGTACAGCCACCCGAGCAGGGCCTGCACCCGAGCCCAAGTGCCCAACCGGGCCGACGCCGCAAGGTGTGCGCGCAGAAGCCGGGACGGTTCGTTGGGCTACCGGTGTAGTCGGCCGTGTGAGGGAGGCCGGGTCCCATCCCATGCCGTGCATTCTCAAAACAAAAAAAAATCCCATGCCATGCCGATGCCGCCCGCGCCGGCGCCGGCGCCAACGTACGACACCGATACAGCGTTTCTCCTGCAACCGCCCGTCGGTCCTCGTCCCCTCTGACGCTGCGCTGCGAGGTCGAGAGGGAGGGCCGTACGCAGGATTGGACGGCACGGCCGGGCGCACGACCGTACGTGGGCGAGACGCTGAAAGGGGAAGGGAGAGAGGATGCCTTTCTGGTTGGGTCACTGGCTGCGCGCGCGTGTTTTCTTTTCGTAGGTACGCACGAGCGAGTGACTGCGGACTGCGGTGACCTCAGACGTACGGTGGCAGGGATCGTGTGTTAAATTTTTGCAGGCAGCAAGCACGTATCGCCGCCGCAATGGTCGAGGATCGGGGGATCCAGTGTACTTCCGCGCGCGCATAAGAGGTCGATGGCAGAGCTAGCTGAGACGACACTGCACGATGGCGGTGTTCGATCCCCTCTCGCGCGTGCCATTGGCAACGCACGACACTGTGCCCGACGATGTTAGGGTATGACGCATCCTGGACCGACACTGCCATGCTCCGTTTAGCTAGCTAGCTACAGAACCTACGGCTTGTATTTCTTCACACGATGGCGGATGGCATGGACCCGGCTTTTGCCTACCTAGCACAGGGATAGCGTACGTTCATTTCGTTTGTGAGACCACGATCCATCGATCATCCATCTTTTGTGCCCGCTACTTCAGTCTTTTGTAGCGAGGGCAGGACTGTTTACCATTTTTCAACGTATACTATTTTTTCTGTTTTAAAATAGATGTCTTAAATTTATTAAAATTTAAATAAATCTATAGTGTCTAAAAAATCTATTTTAGGACGAAGAGAGTATATTCAATACTCCCTTCGATTCATATTAATAGCCTTAATTTTATCTAGATTTTGTATATACTCCCTCCGTTCAAGAATAGTTGTCTTAGCGTTTTCAAATTTTGGATAAATCTATATGCTAAATAGTGTCTAGATTCATTCAAATTTCCATAAACTTAAGACATCTATTTTAGGACGGAGGGAGCAGTAAATATCTAGACTAAATATATTTATACCTGAACAAAGTTGAGGATATTATTATGGACCGAATGAAGTATAAATCTTGCCGTAGTTTTATTAAACGGATTGAGTACGTCCCAGATTTTTTTATCCATTCGCTGCTGCTCATGACAGGGCTTGTGGCACATGATGGATGTTTATCTGATGCCCGGTATGACAGGCTTCAGAAATGGCGTCCACACACACACCGAGCTGCCAGTTAACGAGTGTCTGAGTTATGGGCTTACGGCCTTCCGATCATAGCAGATCAGCCGCTTGGCCCATTCAGATGTTGGTGACAACGGTACCACTGTACTCCGAAAATAGCCGCTTGGCCCATTCAGAAGTTGGTACTATTTTCTTCATCTTAAAATAGATATCTCAAATTTGTCAAAATTTAAATAAATATAGATATTCTATTTATTTAAATTTTAAAAAATATAAAACAACTATTTTGGTACGGAGGGAGTACTTTTCTCTAGATCTCATTCCATTTGTTTTGGGCGTGTAAGAGAACTATTTTCGGAAATCTGCATGGACATCTGCACCAAATCTGCTTCGCTTGATAGGAGACATGAGTAGACGTGACATTTCTGAACTCTTTTTTTTCGACAAACACAGTACAAACGCAGACGTCATAATGTGTACATACACTTATCCCTATGAACACACGCACGCACACCCTACCCCTATGAGCACCCCCGAGAGACTGAGCCGGCGGGTCTTGAGATTGACGAAGTCGCCGCAGGCGTCTCGCTATCGATGGGAACGTCGCCTCCCACTGAAAGAATATTCCGCCTGTACGAGACACCAAAGCGTTAAACCTAGAATTTAAACTCTGGTGGGCTAGGGGTACCACTGCCCTCCATCCAACCACGGGTTGGTTCTCGACATTTCTGAACTCTTGTTACAGTCATGTAGCACGATAGCCGATTATTTCTATTCCCTCTATTTAGAAATACTCACTCCGTTTTAAAATATAAGATGTTTTAGTTTTGTGAAGCAATATATCTAGATTACTTTAAGTATGTAGGTTCAATTAGGTTGAAAATAAATTCAGACACTAAAAGAAGTCTAGATATTTTTTTTCATAAAGCTAAAACATCTTATATTTTAAAACGAAGGGAGTATAAGACAATTTAGGTTTGTGAAATAAATGTATCTAGATTTCTTTTAGTCTATAGGTTTACTTTGAATATCTACGAACCTATATAGTAAAAAACGTCTAGGTATATTCGATTCACAAAGCTAAAACAATTTATATTTCTAAATGGAGGAAGTAGTAGTGAAAGGCTCCGAAGGCAATATATTATGCGTTCTAGAATCACCGGCAGAGACAAAAAGAAGTATTTTGTATGTTTGAAAATAATTGGCTCAGATTTATCTTCCCGCAAAGCAGAAACTACTCAAAATGGTCTGTTAACTGCACGATTGAACAGCGCAACTTAATCTTCCCGCAAAGCAGAAAAAAACATGATATGGAGACAAATTCAAACTTATTGCAACACTGCTTCAAACTTGAAAGTTGCACTTACCATCTACTCCACAAAATCTAAGCAGACACATAAGTGCAGCATAGGATAATTGGACTTTCCTACTTTTTGCAGATATAGGAAACAGTGCCTCCCTCGGCCTCTGAACTGTATTGGGCTTTGGCTACTAGCCTTGTTCTATCAGTTATAGGACTTACTACTATTTAAGGATAAGATAAAAGTCAAGAAAAAAAATCATCTACTAAGGCAAAAGATATTTATATTAACCTCTCTTCAGTGCAAAACTACTAAATTGCTAATCTATTTGTAGCTGATCAAGATGAAGCATTGAAGGTAACAATATAAGGAACGATATTCAGAAGCACCAATATATTTGATCGATAAGTTGGTATAGCGTCAAGTAAAACCACCATTTCTTGATGATTTAGACAAGTGCACTCAGATAGGGGTTTATTGTGAACACAGAACTGTAGAAACTAAACATATAGAGGATGTACAAGACACAACCCAAAAACGGTGATGCCTTGCACTATCTGAACAATCTTCATCCCTCAAAAAAATCTGAGCAATTTTCATAAGAACAAATTACATACATTACAATGGCCTTAAAATTACAAGTTCCCCGTCTAAATGAAACATGATGTCTTAGTGTAAACATATATCTCGACATTCTAACTTTAGAGCAACTTGCGATAAAATTTACCAATGGAAGAGAAAGTTGGCTGGTTTGTGGGGCAGCCTCTATTTAGGAAGCACATGCTATCAATAATATTCTCATGAAATTCTGTGCTACATCAGGTCAGATTTCCAACTGGAGCAAATCAGGTATTATCTTTAATAAGAAGATGGACCCCTCTACTGTCAATGATATTACTCAAATCTTCCTTGTTTCTATCATTGATGGGAACTTCACTCACCTGGGCCACCCCCTTATTTTGCCTGCTAAAAACAGAAGTGAAGCTTACAGTTTCATCATTCAAAAATTTAGATCGAAGCTCTCCCACGCTGCTATACTTGAGCTTATTAATTCGGTTCTGTCATCAATTCTTGTCTACTACATGTCCAACATCCTTTTCTCTAAAAAGCTCCTGATAAAATTGCAAGCCATCATTAGAGTTTTTTGATGGACAGGTATTTTCTCTGAACCTAGTACATAAGCGCTTTGCCTCACCGCCTGGAAAAATATGTGCCCCTAAAAAGGAAGGAGGGCTAGCTGTGCGTAATTTGCAAGCTACCAATATGGGCCTTATCCTTTCTGTTGCTTGGAGAATTGCTGATAAGCCGAACTCTTTTCTCTAGGGTGTCCTTAGAGCAAAATATTTTCCTTAATCATCAATCTGGAGAGCCAATACGAATGTTCCTAAATCTGCTTTTCGTCCTCTGTTCTTAAAGTGATTCATCTCCTTCGTAACAATTCTGCTTATTAGGTCTGCAATGTGAATTCCTCTATATAGAGCACACCTTGGTTTGTTGGGTGGGAAAACATTTATGATAATCTCATTACACAGCAACCTGGGTATAATTATCCTGCCACCATTAGTCAACTTTGGACACCTGGAACTAAAAGATGGAATATCACCTTAATCGATTCCATGTTTCACAACTGCACTACTGAGGCCATTAAAAACACTCTTATTGTTCCCTCAAATGAGGATGACATTCTTTGCTGGAAGCCAACACCAAATGGGAAATGCAATTCAAAATCTACATACAAAACTTGTTTGAATGACTTTTTGACACAGGTACACCACGTCCGGAGCAGGTCCGGGAATACACAAAAATCATCATGAAGTATGTTTGAAAATGCAAGACGATGATCCCGAGAGTTAAAACCTTGGAGATTATTAAGACATGCCCTAGCCACGGGTAACAGAGCATCGGAATACTCCTCTCACATTGCAAACGTATGTTGTAGATGTGATGTACCTGAAACAGACCTGCACCCCTTTTTGTTGTGTCCTTTTGCAAAAGCTGCTTGGTTCTTACCTCCTTGCTTTATTAAATCTGAAATCCTTGTTGCCTAATCCGATGATATATCATAGATTATTTAAAATTTCTTAGGACAAAAGCACCTGGTTATGAACCTCAATTTCCTGTTTACTTTTCTTTGGTGCATTTGGAAAGCAAGAAGCGACCAGTTGTTTTGCAGGAGGAAAACGATCCCCCAATAGGTGGCAATAAACACCTTCACACTTCTGAATGATCTGGAGACGGAGTAGTTGCTCCCTCAAAAGGAAACACCTATAACTACTAACTGTACTATCATTACAGTTCCCACTGATTTCCACTTTATAGGACCCAAGCTATATGCAGACGCGGCATGGACAAAGAGGGGCAACGATTCAACATCTACCGCAGGCATAGGTATATACTACGCGGAAACACTTGAAGAGGGAAGACGAGATGTTTTCATCATGGCGTCGAGGAAGGAAGTTGTTTCTCCTCTGCAGGCAAAAGCCCATGCGATGACTCTGGCGGCCCACTTTTCCTCAGCAATGAAACTCATTAAGCCAACCTTCTTCACAGACAATCTAAACTTTGCAAAGGCGGCAGTAGCGCCTGGAGCAATAGATCATACCATGCTTTGGGAAATAAGAAGGCAAGCCATACAATTTCAGAACCTAGCTCAAGATATGCAGGCGTCGACTTTTCATATATCCAGGGAGATCACTGGAATTGCACACAATTGCGCACATCAGACCAAAATATCACTGAGATCAGAGCCTACGAGTTCTTACAGGAACACAACTCACAACAATATTTCATGCCCTAATATTGTCGCAATCAACTCGATTCGGCATCTCGGCTATGTATTCCACGATATACAATGTTTTTGAGCTGAGATATTTTAGGGTGCATTTTTGCACCCTATTCCCATTCAAAAAAAAGTTGGCATGAAGTAAAGAGTAACAATGCATACACTATGAGATGCGAGTATAAACTGTGGTGATATGAGTCCGGCATCTTGGATCTCGGACAACAAGGATCCCCTTTTTTGAGAAATTCATAAATGGAATTTCAAAGTTTTAGAAATTTACGAGAAAAGGCATGAACGTAGTCAATGATGTACTCTACCAGGTGCATATTCTCAATGTGAAATGTTTTGGATACTATGTTGCGCAAACATGACAAAAGTGTAGATCCTGGGGTGTAGTGAACAATGCAAATTTTAAACCTCCAAATTTTGTTAGATTTATTCACTTTTGTGTAGCCTAGAATATAAGTTATTTCGCGTTGGGAATTTTCACTCTGGTAGAATACATCGTTGACTACATCCAAGATTTTTTTAGATTTTTTGCAAAACTTTGGAATGCCATTTTTGAATTGGTTAAAAAAAGGGCTACATGTAACACGAGCTCTAAAAAGAATGTCCGGTGGTGATACATGGTTCATCTATCATATGCTCCAGTGGTACCTAACATATAGTTACCATAACCCACAAAATAAAGGTAGTTACCCAATTCCAATGAATATCGAAACCAAAGCTGGGAAAATAAAACAAACAAATGCGATTTTCGCCTCAGAAGTAGGGAAGTTATTAGCATTCTCTAAGTGGGGTTCTTCTCTCAAAAAATTGAATGATGCCCAAGTGACTAGTACAGACTAGCGAATTAACTGACATAATAAGCTCTTAAAAACACCACATTCATAAATCTAAATACTACCTCTACTAGTTCAATTCTAGTTACAAAACAGTCAGCTCACTGGCGTGCTCACAGCCATAGCCTTTTCATGCTAATGGAGAGAGGTCACCATGGACTCCTGCACGCTTTCTTGGTCCACATACGAAGAAGTAAAACAGAAAGAAAAAAAAAAGACACAGGTAGTATATTCTTCTTCAGTCTTTAGAACCTCGCTCACTTGGTCTGCACCCCTGCCTCGGCAGCCCTCCGCGGGGTGCTCTTCCGGCGGCTGCCATTCTGCCGGAACCCGTTCAGCGGCCTCGCCGGCTCGCCGACCTTCTCCTCCGCCGCCGCGTCCGAGCCGCGCTTCGACTGCCGTCGCCTCTTCTTCCCCCCGTTCTCGGCAGCGCCCTTCAAGTCCTTGCTCGGCAGAGTCCTCTTTTCGCCGTCGCCGTCCTCTTCAGCCTTGTCCATGTCCTCTTCTTCCTCATCCTCGATGGCGTCCTTGCGAATCTTCTGCGGCCGTCCCCTCCTCTTGTAGGCCGGGATGACCTCCTCGGCCCCGCTGCCGGCGTCCTCGTTCTTGGCGGCTTCCATCGATTTATTGGCCTTTCCACCTCTGGGCCTGCCCATCCAGGACCCAGGCAGCCTAACTAACAGATAACAACTTACAGAACTGCAAATAGCAGAAACAAATCGGGTCAGACTTCCTTCCTTCTCTCTGTGTGTGTTCGCCACTCTACCTTGCAAAGAATCACACAAATAGCTGTTGCATACGAGAAGGAGACATGATCTTTTTAACATCTGAATGGCCAACCGAAGGTACAGATTGAGTAGAAGACACGATTTCAGTTGGCATACAGAGTCTGCTACTGTAAATGCCTAACAAAAAGGTTCAGATTAAGCAGCTAGGATATCTAACGATGCGTGTCCATCTGGTGTTCATATGATCTCACCAGAAGTCAGTCCGAAGAACCAGGAACGTCGAAGGAGATACTCGTCGTCTCCACAAATATTCCAGGTGGAAAGGAAAGGGAAGGAGGTTTGCTTGGTGAGTACCAAAGGAGAACCAACTACAAAGCAACCTTATCTACAGTACCAACCAAAAACAAAAGGCAAGAACCATGTGAACAGCCTGATATGTCATATCTAGCTACTACCTACAACTCCGAAAAAATCACCCCCATGTATGTATGTATGTCCAAGCTAGGGATTAATAAAGAACAGAAAGAGGATGAAGAACATGTAACTACGGGGTGGGTCTGGAAAGCCACGAACCTCTTCGAATGGAACTCCTTTTCCTGGATTCTTGCAGCAGGGGAGGAGATCTTCGAAGGATGGCTGGTCTACGGCTGCTATCGGGCAAGAACAGGAGGAAGAACAGAGGAGTTGCAGCAGGGGTGACGCTGTTGTGGTGGTAGTAATGACTTTTGGGTAGCAGATACGGACGGTGGCGAGAGCGGTTGAGGCCTTTGTGGAAGATTGCGCGCACACAGAGAAGAGAAGAAACCAAGAGGCAGAGAAGAACTGGTTACACTGTTCTCTAGAGAGAGGGGGAGGGGGGAGAGGGGACTGCTTGTGGGTTGCCTGGTGGAGGGAGATATACCCATGAGCCGCAGTAAAGAACGTGGAGGAATGTACCTGCAGAGCCTGCCACAGCGTCACGGCACTAGAACCATTTTCTCCTCACACATTATTTTTACAGTCTCAAACACATCTTCTGGTTTATTACACTTGGCCACTGAGAGACCGAGGGATGAAACTTACCAGAGGTACAGGGAGCGGGGACATTGTAACGTGAGAGACGAGACAACGCCAATGTGAAATGTCCCCTGACGCGGCGGTGTACGTGGATGCACTGATGATTCTTGTTTTGGAGGGAAAATGTGCAGAGAAAGAGAGAGGGGTAGGGTAAAGTGCTGGAAGAAAACAGGAGAGGTTTACCATCTTGGTAGAAACCACCAAACTCGGCCTGCCTGCGTCGTAACGTGCCCGGTCACCGTGCCTTCTATGCTATGCTATGCACGGAGGAGGAACCAACAACTTTGGACGCCGGTGATGGTTTTGTTCGTCACCTAGTTATGATGGTTATTGTACGTGCACGTAGTCACCCACACGGATGGTGGTGCGGCCGTGCACTAGCTGGGTCTTAGCCTCATAGATCGAGTTTTTTTTTCGAAATAGAAAGTGTGATACATTCTTTATCAAAATAATACACACAATCTTTATTATTAGTTATTCAATATAGTCGTACAAAGGAAATACAGATTTCAGTCCGAAGCCACCAACAAGCTTGAGAAAAGGTGGCCATGTCGGGACCATATACCTTGATCTCACGTTTATGCACATCGTCGTAAAAATGGAAGCCTCACCAAATCATCCAAGGACAAGCCTGGAGCACAAACCGATCAGGCAGACTTTCAGCATGCACCATCGCACACGCTTTAGAAGTAAAACTATTACGGTTTTGCCTCGTATAACTGTGAACTAAAACTAACATTTAAAAGCAAGTAGATGGTAGGCTCGACTGTATGCACCAACAACTTATGTTAAGCAAGACAAGCAACCAAGTGATAAAAAAATATATTACTTCTAGCATGAAACTCGTTGCAAAGTAAAGTGCATAAGTAAAGATTTTGGTTATAGAAACAAGAAAGTCATGCAAATACGATAATTTACCCTGAAGTTCACTTTCAAAAAAGTTAGTCTTCGTTGGAGAAGGGCGGAGGTGTAATACTCTCGGAACACCACCAAAAACTCACCTTGAGGCGTGGTTACTCGATGCACAGAAAATACCACAAATGCCTCACCTCAACATGTGGAAGCACATCACACACCAAACGCCATAAAGGCATCACCGTATTCTTCCATGTGCGCACCACCAAGGCGGGCACCCGATCCACCATGGGACATTGATCACCAAAACCATACAACCTTGTAAAAGTCTCCATAACTTAATTGGAAGCTCCAAAGAAATCTCCACGACGCTTTACATCACCAAGATTGAGCATCGAGGTTACTCGAACCGTGTAGGCTTTCAAGAACCTATGAGTAATAAGCTCATGATCTCTGATCCAAACGAATCCTCGTGGAGAACTCAAATGCACCAAATACATAGCAAGTCCTACACTTCTAAATTCCACCAAAACTATAAAAGCCGCGGAAGAATAAGAGAGGAAGAACACAAGAGAAGAACACCAAAATTTCCCAAGATCTAAATCCCAAAATTCTCTTCACTAAGAAGAGATATTGATTGGTCTAAGTGTTGATATAGATCTCCTCTCTTTTTTTCTCTCAAAAAGATGCAAGAATCATAGGATGAATAGAGAGATATGACAAGCTCTTCAAAGTCAACAATGGAGGAGAGAGAAATGAAACCAAAATCCTCGAATTGGAAAAGAAGGAGGCTTTATATAGATCTCTCCAAAAACTAGCCATTACATGCACTTTACCCCGGAGATTCCAGCCTAGAGACTATGGATCCACAACTCGCAGTAACTCAAAAAGAACACCTGAGTGGAGATTTGGGCCGGAGTCTCAGGGCTTGGCACCTCTGCAGACTTCGGTTTACGTAAACCGGAGATTTCGTTCGGAGACTCTGGACCCTAAAAAATGGGTAGAAAGGTCAACACGAAAACGACCATAACATGATCTGAACTCTGCTTTTTTATGAACTTGCGATCGTTTAGAAGATAACAACAAGCTCTATAATATGATGCAGAGAAACATCATAGTTCAATAAGAGAGGATAAAATCACAAGATAAAAGATTTGATATCTTTATAAAAGATGATCAAGTAAACCTCTAAAATAAAAACACGATAAGATTTCATACCAAATTCGATTTTGACGAACTTGAGCCTTTTATGAAGATAACCACAAGATATAAATCTTATCACGAATAAAAGCCAAGAAATGTGATGCGAAGAATACAAAGTTTTGAGCTCTCTAGGACTGATACAATTAAGTTACTCACTCGAGAGCCCCTCTAGATATTACGACTATCTATCCTATAACGCGGCGTTAAAACTACACCATGAGATCGGTAAAAGAGAAAGCTATCAAGATCATATTTTTTTCTCGCGCCTTGCACTTGGGATAGATGATGACGATCTTGACCTCCTTAAGTTGGAACACCTTTCTTGATTGTATTCGCTTTGTGAAGCCAAGCAAATTGCTCCCCACACACCATTAACGAAAACTCTCTGTTAGGAATGTCAACACTTGCCCATTCTTTGGATTTTCTCTTGAATATATCATTGGTCATTATTTGATCTTCTTTGATTTCTTCTTCATTTTACCTTGAAACCAACATATGATCTAGAAGCATTGCCTATGGACAAACACTACAAGTGTTACTCAATGCAAACATTAGTCTATAGTGATTATCATTAATTAAAAAACAACACATGGGGGCACATATATCTTCACCATTGTGCCACGTGATACGTCCAAAACGTATCTACTTTTCCAAAAACTTTTGCTATTGTTTCTTCTCTAAACTTATGTGATTTGGATACAACTGACACAGACTAACGCTGTTTTCAGCAGAATTACCTTGGTGTCTAGTTTTTATGTAGAAAATCAACTATCAGGAAAAATCCCGGAAAATATGCCAAAAATCATATTTCACCAGAAGACTCACGGAGCCAGAATACGAGACGGAGGGGAGGCCTGAGGGGCCCACACCCCTTGCCGCGCGGGTGGGCCCAGGCAGCGCCTGGAGGGGGTGTGGCTGCCCTAAGCACCCCCTCGGCCTTCCTCTTCGCCTATAAGATGCCTCTTGACCTAAAAAACGGGGGGAGTTTGACGTTTTTCCAGAAAGAGTTTCGTTGTGCCGCCACCACCAGAAACTGCGATTCGGAACTAGAAACTACGTTCTGGCACCCTGCCGGGACGGGGAATTTGGAGAGGATCATCGCCATCGTCATCACCAACGCCTCTCTATCAACCTTCCATGTTTCCCTCATTCATGAGTGAGTAATCCCCCATTGTAGGATATGGGGGTGGTAGGAATTGGATGAGTTCTATCATGTAATCGAATAAGATTGTTAGGGCATGGTGCCTAGTATCTCTATTAGTGCTATTTGACTTTGTTGCAACTTGTTATGCTTAATGCTTGTCACTAGGGCCCGAGTGCCATGATCTCAGATCTGAACTTACTATTGAATAATTTTGATAGTATTGTTTGTGACCTTATCTGCAAGTTGTGTACACATATCATTGTCCGAATCCAAAGGCCCCAAAGTGATAGAAATTGGGACAACCTGAGGGGATGGCTGTGATGTGAGGATCACATGTTTTCACAGAGTGTTAATGCTTTGCTTTGATGCTCTATTAAAAGGAGCACCTTAATTGCCAGTAGTTCCCTTGAGGCCCCGCTGCAACAAGCTGGTAGGACAAAAGATATTGTGCAAGTTCTCATTGCGAGCACACATGATTATATATGGAGCACATGCCTATGATTGTTTAGTACTTGGATGCTTTATATCATTTATCTGCAATTGGCGTAGATCTTGAAGTTACACGTTTAGTCTCGTCCATGCAACGTCCGTCCATCCATCCCTATTCCTACCGCGCTCATTTACTACTGTTTGCTACTACTATTACTATTGTTTTCGTTTTACTGCTGCTGTTGCTACTACAAAACTGTTTCTACTGATAAACTTATGTGAGCAAGAACTATTTCCAGGTGACATGGTTATACCCTGCGGGTACACGACATTAGCATGCCTGGTCCAGCCCAATGAAGGCCCACAAGAACATACGCGGCCTGTGAAGATTTTCGGGTGGCCCAAGTGTTGGAATTATGCCCTAGAGGCAATAATAAAGATGTTATTATTATAATTCTTGTTCATGACAAAGTTTATATTCCATGCTAGAATTGTATTAAGCGGAAACTTTAATACTTGTGTGGTTTGTGAACAACACCGTGTCCCTAGTATGCCTCTATGGACTAGCTCATTGATTAATGATAGTTAAGGTTTCCTAACCATAGACATGATTTGTCGATTAATAATAAGATCATATCATTGGGGAATGATATGGTGGACAGACCCAAACTAAGCGAAGCAATTAGATCGTGTCATCGTGTTCGTCTTTGCGAAGATTTTCTTATGTCAAATATTGTATTCCTTAGACCATGAGATAATACAACTCCCTGGTATCGGAAGAAAGCTTTGAGGTCATCAAACGTCATCCTATGAGAGGGTGATCATAAAGGTGTCTCTCAGGTGATCGGAAAGTATCTGTTGGGTTATATGTATCGAGATGGGATTTATCCCTCCAAGTCGGAGAGATATACTTCGGGCCCACTCGGTAATCGATATCAACACCGCTTGCAAGCATGTGGTTAAGGAGTTAATCACAAGGTGATATCGGATTACGGAACGAGTAAAGTACTTCTGTCGCGAACAGATTGAACTAGGTATGACTGATCGACGATCAAATCTCGGGCAAGTAAAATATCGCGAGACAAGGGAATATATATATGGGATTGATTGAATCATGGCATCGTGGTTCATCCGATATGATCATCGATGAATGTGTGAGTCAATATGGGTTTCGGACCCCGCTGTTGATTATTGATAGAAGATCATGTTCGCATATTCTCGAACCCGCAGGGTCACACACTTAACGTGTCTCGACGCTAGGATAGATTGGATAATTGGTTTATGAGTTTTTGTTCGAAGTCTCGGATGGGATCCGGGACATCACGAGAGGTTCCGGAGTGGTCCGGAGAATAAGATTCATATAAGGCAGTGCAGTTTTGGAGTTCGGAATTGTTCCGGGTTAATCGGTATTGTATCGGAAGCTTCTAGAACCTTCGGAAGGGGACCAACGTGGCCCCACCTTCCGGGAGGGGGCATGGGCCTATGAGGGAGTGCCCTGTCCGCATTGGGCCAGGGGCACAAGGCCCCATAGGGCCCAGCCGGCCAAGAGAGGTTTAAACTCGAGATAGACCTTCTAGAAAGGGGGTTTCCTTGCCCCCACCTTATCCTTTGGGGCCGCGGTTTGGGCTTGGGAGGGGGGCTAGGCTGCGCCTCTATATAAAGAGGGTGGCGCACAAACCCCCACACCTTCCCTCCAACCCTAGCTGCCTGCCGCCTCCTCTCTCCTCCCGATCGCTTGTGGCGAAGCCTGCTGAAATTCTCCACCATATACACCACGCCGCGTGTTGTAGATCCAATCCGCTCTCCACCATACTTGCTGGACCGAGGAAGGAGGAGACGCCGAGGTGATGCACGTGTGCATCTCACGGAGGCACCGCCACTTGTGGTGCTAGATCGGATCGGATCGCGAGGAGGAGAAGCGAGTACGACTACATCACCCACGCCCGACGAACGTTCACTGCGTAATCTTCAAGGGTATGAAGATCTAATCCAATCTCTCTCGTTGTTTGCATCTCCTAGATTAGATCTTGGCTTTCCTCTGCTCGCATCCGTAGAAAATTTTGATTTACATGCCGAAACCCTTCAAAGGGTATCGAGCTAGATCTATGTGTAGATGTGTTTCACGTAGAACGCAACATGGTTGTTGCGGGCGTTGATGTTTTCTGCAAGCCTCTTGTTCGTGTTCTTCTTATGACGCGGATAGTGAGATTGAAGCGGTCCAGCCAACCTTACGCGACGCCGTCATGACCGGCTCCGCACTTGACGTGTGGCTTGTTCCACACATGCGGCTGGTGGATGTCAGTTTCTCTCACTATAGTTGTCATGGGATTAACACCGGAGTTTGGCAACCATAATATCACCGTTGTGGCTTTCCGTAGGTAAGAATCGTTCTTAGCATCTACTCCCATAAGCCACGTAAAACATGCAACAACAAAGTAGAGGCGTCTAGCTTGTTTTTGCAGGGAGTGTTTTCTGTGATATGGTATGGCCCAAGATGTGATGTGTATAATGTATGCGATGATCATGTTTTTGTAATGTTTCACGACTTGCATGTCGATGAGTACACAACCGGCATGAGCCATATGGTTGTCTTTATAATTGTGTATGACCTGTGTGTCAACTTCCTATGCGCCATGTAATAGTTTCACTTTATCGCTAAGTAGTTAGCAATAGTTGTAGTTGCTATTCGTGGTGGAGGCAATCATGGTGGAGTGATGGAGATCATGCCGGAGCGCACAAGATGGAGATCATTGCGCGAAGATTGGATATACCATGTCACATTAAAGTTATATGCATGTGATGTTTATCCTTTTATGTATCTTATTATGCTTAGATCGCGACGGTAGCATTATAAGATGATTCCTCACTTAAAGATCAAGATAAAACTGTGTTCTCCCAAAGTATGCACCGTTGCGAAAGTTCGTCGTGTCCAAGCATCACGTGATGATCGGGTGCTATAGACACTACGCTCACATACAACGGGTGCAAGCCAGTTTTGCACACGCGGAAATACTTGGGTCTAACTTGACGAGCCTAGCATGTACAGACATGGCCTCGGAACACAAGAACCGAAAGGTTAAGCATGAGTCATATGAATGATATGATCGACACTTCGTTGTCCACCATTGAAACCACATCTCTTCTCGTGATGATCGGATTAGGTGTGGTGAATTTGGATCATGTTCACTAAAAAACTTGAGGGATGTTGAATTTAGTGGGAGTTCATCTAGTAATTTGATTAAGTTGAACTATTTATCATGAACATAGTATAAATTGTACTTACAAATACTGTAGATCACATGGCTAAGTCCAACTTCAACTTCAACGTTTTCGCTGAGAAGGAAAAGCTTAGAAACAATGGGTCTAACTTCACCAATTGGTTCCGCAATCTAAGAATCATTCTCTCTGGCGGTCAAAAGGACTATGTCCTTGGGAAAGCGTTAGGTGACCCCCCTGCTGCAACTGCGCCGACTGATGAGAAAGCTGTCTATCAGTCGCGCAAAGATGATTATGGTGTGATTAAGAGCACCATGTTGTTTGCTATGGAACCGGAACTTCAAAATCGTTTTGAAGACTATCCGACCCTTTGAGATTCTCAAGAGTGAAAACCATGTTTGACTCACCGCTCGAGAGATATGAGATATCTGAGAAGTTCTTTAACTGCAAGATGGAGGAAGGGAGTTCCGTTAGTGAGCACGCCATTAAGATGACGGGCTACACTCAACGCCTTGAGCAACTGGAATGCACGATTCCATAGGATCTCAAGATTGACAAGGTTCTGCAATCACTCCCTCCCAGCTACAAAAGTTTTGTAGTGACTCATAATCAGATTGGTTCCACTGATACGATCCCCGAGCTCTTCGCAGTCGAAGGCGGAAGTGGACATCAAAAAGGATAATCATGTGTTGATGGTCAACAAGCCCACCTTTAAGAAAGGTAAGGGAGCAAAGAAGACCTTCAAGAAGGGCGGCGGCAAGCGCACTGCCCCTGCTGAGAAGAAGCTCAAGTCTGGTCCTAAACCGGACACTAAGTGCTTCTATTGCAAGGACAAGGGTCACTGGAAGCGCAACTGTCCGAAGTACTTAGCGGACAAGAAGGCTGGCACCATCAAAGGTATATTTTATATACATGTTATTGATGTTTTCCTTACTAGCCCTCGTTGTAGTGCCTGGGTATTTGATACCGGTTCAGTTGCTAATATTTGTAACTCAAACAGAGCTACGGAATAGACGGTGGCTTTAGGGATGAGGTGACGATGCGTTGGCAGCGGATCAAGAGTTGATGTGATGGCCGTCGGACGCTCTCCTTAGTTTTACCTTCGGATTAGTTTTAAACCTTAATAAATGTTATTATGTGCTGCGTTGAGCATGAACATTATTTCGGATCTTGTTTATTGCAAGACGGTTATTCATTTAAATCGGAGAATAATGGTTGTTCTATTTATATGAGTAACATCTTTTATGGTCATGCACCTATTGTGAATGGTCTATTTCTTCTAAATCTCGAAAGGGATGAAACACACATCCATAACATTAAGGCTAAGAGATGCAAAGTAGATAGTGATAATACTACTTATTTGTAATCGCTGCCTAGGTCATATTGGTGTAAAGCGCATGAAGAAACTCCATTCTGATGGACTTTTGGAGTCTCTTGATTTTGAATCATTTGACACATGCGAACCATGCCTCATGGGCAAGATGATCAAAACCCCGTTCTCCGGTATGATGGAGCGAGCAACGGACTTGTTGGAAATCATACATACCGATGTATGCGGACCGATGAGTGTTTCGACGCGCGGTGGATATCGCTATTTTCTCACTTTTACCGATGACTTAAGTAGATATGGGTATATCTATTTAATGAAACATAAATCTGAAACATTTGAAAAGTTCAAGGAATTTCAGAATGAAGTGGAGAACCATCGTAACAGAAAGATTAAGTTTCTACGATCCAATCGTGGGGGCGAATATTTGAGTTATGATTTTCTCACGCATCTTAAAGCAAGCGGAATCGTTTCGCAACTCACGCCACCCGGAACACCACAACGCAATGGTGTGTCTGAACGCCGGAATCGAACCTTATTAGATATGGTCCGATCGATGATGTCTCTTACTGATTTGCCATTATCATTTTGGGGTTATGCATTAGAAACCGCTGCATTCACTTTAAATAGGGCTCCATCTAAATCCGTTGAGACGACACCGTATGAACTGTGGTTTGGTGCTAAACCTAAGTTGTCGTTTCTTAAAGTTTGGGGATGCGAAGCTTACGTCAAGAAGTTGATGCCGGACAAGCTCGAACCCAAAACGGAGAAATGCGTCTTCATAGGATACCCTAAGGAAACTATTGGGTATACCTTCTATCACAAAACCGAACGCAAAGTGTTTGTCGCAAAGAACGGTTCCTTTCTTGAGAAGGAGTTTCTCTCGAAAGAAGTGAGTGGGAGGAAAGTAGTGTAGGGGTTCGTAGCATGGAAAACAAAAATTTTCTATCGCATACAAACAAACAAGCCAAGATCTATCTACTAGATTGTAGCAACGAGTCGATGGTATAACTTACCCTCGAAGATTCCAAAGCGTTTAACGAGATCGGATTCTCGTGGGTGATGTAGTCGTACTCTTCCCGATCTCAAGATCGTGTAGACGATCCTTCCGCCACGTTCGGCTAGCGCTCACATGGGTCACACGTTCGGTACTCGACGAAGACCTTCCTCTCCTTGTTCCAAAGAAAATGGAGGTTGTAGCACTTCTCGCGATTCGGCAAAGACAACGGCGTGGGAAGTAGAGGGGAGATCCCGCAGGGCTTCGCCTTAAGCCGGTGCAGTATGGTGGAGCTTATGAGAGAGGCTATTAGTGGCCTAGTAATTAGACACACCAATTAGAAGGCTCTAAACCAATTAGAAGGCTCTAAACTGTTGGCTAAAGCAATTAGAAGCTCTAAACCAAAACAGCTCTAAACCAGAGATCTAGAGTAGAAAGTTATGTGTCTATGGGAGGAGCCCTGCCCCTCCTTATATGGGAGGGGGGTCCTTGGCGCGCCAGGGGAGGGAGGGAGTCCCTCCCCAACTCGGCCTTGGGCTGGGCGCCGGCCTGGAGGAGTCCAACTCCTCCTCCAGGTTGGTTCCAACTCCTCTTGCTTGTTTCCCACAGTTTCTTGTTTTGGCAGTTTGACTTTCAAACTGGACATTTGACTTTTCTGTTTTAGGATTCAATTTAATCCTTTATTTGGGACAGCAATAACACTTAGTACATGATGCAATCATTCAATGAGCAATGACACATTCATGTACCCTTCCCCCCCGGAGTGCCGGACAATCCGGAACCTTCTAGAACATTCCCGATGAAAACACCGGAATCATTCCCGAACTCCGAAACGGGACTTTCCTTATATGAATCTTATTCTCCGGACCATTCCGGATCACCGTGATATCCGGATCCCATCCGAGACTCAACAACATTCGTCTCTTTCTCATAATACCATAACTACTCAAACAACGTCAATCCTTATGTGTCTCCTACGGTTCGTGAATTATGCGGACATGATCGAGACACTTCTCCGAACAATAACCAATAGAGGAATCTGAAATTCATATGGCTCCCACATATTTCTACGATTACTTTGCGATCGAATGAACCACTTACATACGATACCAATTTCCCTTTGTCTCACGATATGTTACTTATCCGAGGTTATGATCGCAGGTATCTCGCATACCTAGTTCAACCTCACATCGATAAGTACTCTTTTCTCGTTCCCGTGATATGTGATCCCTTGTGACCAAGTCACATGCTTGCAAGCTAATTGGATGACATTCCACCGAGAGGGCCCAGAGTATATCTATCCGTCATGTGGATGGACAAATCCCACTCTTTATCCATGTGTTTCAACCCATACTTTCCGAACACTCAATGCCACTTTTATAGCCACCCAGTTACGGTGTGGTGTTTGATGTCATCAAAGCATCCATCCGGTAAAGGTGATATGCATGATCTCATGGTCGAAGGAATTAGGTTACTATGTATCGTAAAGCATATAGCAATTGAACTAATGAAATGACTTGATCTTTATGCTACGCTTATCTATAGGAGTATGTCCACCATATCATTCTCCTAACGATATGATCTTGTTGTTGATAACATCTCAATGTTCATGATAGGAAACCACAATCATTAATCAACCAACAAGCTAGTGAAGTATAGAGGCTATACTAGGGACTTCAAATTAAGTTTACAAATCACACAAGTATTAATGGTTTCCTTGTCAATACTATTATAGCATGAATGTAAACATTTATCATAAACACAAAGATATAATAATAACTACATTTATTATTGCCTCTAGGGCATATCTCCAACAGCCTCCCACTTGCACTAGAGTCATCTAATCTAGATTACATGGTAATATACCAACACCCATGGCGGTTTGGTGTTGGTCATGTTTTGCCCTCGGGAGAGGTTTAGTCAACGGATCCGCCACATTCAGATCTGTGTGTACTTTGCAAATCTTTATATCCCCATCCCGGATATGTTCTCGAATAGCGTGGAAACACGCTTGATATGCTTGACTTCTTGTGTGACCTTGGTTCTTGCGCATTGGCTATGGCGCCCATGTTATCACAAGAGATAGACATTGGGTCTAAGACTTGGAACCACACCACTCTGTAATGAACTCCTTCATCCATATCGCTTCTTGTGAAGCCTCCGGCAGCCCATGTATTCGATTCAGTTGAAGATCTCGCCACAACGCTTTGCTTTGCACCTCCAGCTAATCGCCGCACCATTCAAAATAAATACGATCCGGATTGTGATTTAGAATCATCCGGATCGGTGTTCCAACTAGCATCGGTAACCATTAACAACGAAATGCTCATCACCTCCATAAGAAAGAACCATATCCTTAGTTCTTCTCAAGTACTTAAGGATGTTTTGATCATTGTCCAATGATCCACTCGATCACTTTGATATCTGCTAGTTAAACTAACAAAGATATGCAATGTCGGGTCTAGTACATAGCATGGCATACATTAGAGATCCTATGGCTGAGGCATAGGAGTCTTACTCATCCTTTCTATCTTACGCCGATGTCGGACTTTGAGTTTTACTCAAGGTCGATTAGGCAACATGGGCAAGAACCCTTTCTTGCTTTCTTCCATTCCAAATCTCTTTAGAACTTTGTCCAAATATGTACTCTGTGACAATGATATTTGGCGTTTCGATCTATCTCTATAAATCTTTATGCCTAATATATAAGTGCTTCGCCAAGATCCTTCATTGAAAAACTATTATTCAAATATTCCTTGACACTATTAAGAAGGTCTACATCATTCCCAATCAACAATATGTCATCCACATACAGTATTAAGAATGCTACAGAGCTAGCTCCCACTTTCTTGTAAATACAAGCTTCTCCATAAGTTTGTATAAAACCAAAACTTTTGATTACCTTATCAAAACGTTGATTCCAACTTCGGATGCTTGCTTCAATCCATAGATGGACCGTTGAAGTTTGCATACCTTGTTAGCATCTATAGGATCGACAAAACCTTTGGGTTGCATCATATACAACTCTTCATCAATGTCTCCATTGAGGAATGCTGTTGACATCCATCCGCCATATCTCATAATCATAATATGCAGCGATTGCTAACATAATCCTCACAGACTTTTAGCTTCTACCGTGAGAAAGTCTCATCGTAGTCAACTCCTTGAATTTGTCGAAACCCTTTTGCGACAAGTCGAGCTTTATAGACGATAACATTACCATCAAGATCTGCTTTCTTCTTGAAAATCCATTTGTTCTCGACAGCCTTCCGCCATCCGGTAAGTCCACCAAAGTCCATACTTGGTTTTCGTACATGGATCCAATCTCGGATTTCATGGCTTCTTGCCATTTATTGGAATCTGGGCTCATCATCGCTTCCTCATATGTCTCGGGTCATCGGTGTCGCCCACCACCATGACATTCATAACGGAATCATACCAACTGAGTAGTACGAGTTCTCGTTGACCTCCGAGGCTCAGAGCAACTTCAACCAAGTTTCATGATCATCATCATTAGCTTCCTCCCTTATTGGTGCAGGCACCACAGAACTTCTTCCGGTCTGCGCTACTGCAATTTCGAGAGAAGGTTCAACAACCTCGCCGAGTTCTACTTTCCTTCCAAATACTTCTTTCGAGAGAAATTCTTCTCTAGAAAGGATCCATTCTTAGCAACGAATGTTTTGCCTTCGATCTATGATAGAAGGTATACCCAATAGTTTCCTTCGGGTATCCTATGAAGACGCATTTTTCCGCTTTGGGTTCAAGCTTGTCCCAGTAACTTCTTTACATAGGCTTCAGATCCCCAAACTTTAAGGAACGACAATTTAGGTTTCTTCCCAAACCATAATTCATACGGTGTCGTTTCAACGGATTTAGACGGCCCTATTTAAAGTGAATGCGGCTGTTTCTAATGCATAACCCCAAAATGATAGCGTAAATCTGTAAGTGACATCATAGAACGAACCATATCTAAGAGAGTTCGATTCTGACGTTCGGACACACCATTACTGTGGGTGTTCCGGTGTCAATTGTGAAAGTATTCCGCACTTCTTTAAATGCTCGCCAAACTCGTAACTTAGATATTCACCTCCACGATCGTAACGTAGAAATTTAATCTTCTTGTTACGTTGATTCTCTACCTCACTTTGAAACTCCTTAAACTTCTCGAAAGTTTCGGACTTATGTTTCATGAAATAGATATATCCATATCTACTCAAGTCATCCGTGAAGGTAAGAACATAACGATAACCATCACATGACGCTACACTCATTGGACCACACATCGGTATGTATGATTTCCAATAAGTCCGTAGCTCGCTCCATCATACCAGAAAATGGAGTCTTAGTCATTTTTCCCATCAGACATGCTTCGCATCTTTCAAGTGATTCAAAATCAAGTGATTCAAGAAGTCCATCGGAATGGAGTTTCTTCACGTTTCACTCGATGTGACCAAGACGACAGTGCCACATATAGGTCGAATTATCGCTTGATTTCAAACGTTTAGCCTCAATGTTGTTGATATGTGTATTTCCACTATCGAGATTCAATAAGAATAGACCATCTATTAAAGGTGCATGTGCATAAAACATATTACTCATATAAATAGAACAACCATTATTCTCAGATTTAAACAAGTAACCGTCTCGCAATAAACAAGATCCCGATATAATGTTCATGCTCAACGGGCACCAAATAACAATTATTTAAGTATAAAACTAATCCCGATGGTAGATGAAGGGGTAGCGTGCCGACCGCGATCACATCAACCTTTGATCCGCTTCCACGCGCATCGTCACCTCGTTCTTCGCTAGCTTCCGTTTATTTCGCAAAGACTGTTTGAGTTACAAATATGAGCAACGAACCAAGATCAAATACCTGTGCACTACTACGAGTACTAGTGAGATACACATCAATAACATGTATATCGATATACCTTTCTTCTTGATGTTGCCGTTCTTCGATCCGCCAAGTACTTTGGGCAATTCCGCCCAAAGTGACCTTCTCCCTTGCGTAAAAGCACTCGGTTGTGCTTAGGTCCAGCCTTGGTCTTCTTCGTCGGCGTGGTAGCTTTCTTACCACCCTTCTTGAAGTGTCCCTTTGCTTAGACTTGCCTTTCTTGAATTTGGTGGTCTTATTGACCAACAACACTTGGTGCTCTTTCTTGATCTCCACTGCAGATTTCAACATGGCAAAGAGTTCGCAACGTCTTGTTCATGTTCGCATGTTGTAGTTCATCACAAAGTTCTTGTAACTTGGTGGTAGTGATTGGAGGACACGGTAAATCCCCAAAGCATTAGGAATCACTATACCCAAGCTTTGAAGTTTGTTTGCATGCCTGACATCTTAAGCACATGCTCACCGACGAGCTGCCTCTTCCATCTTGCGCTTAAAGAACTTTTCGAAGCCTCATAGCTTTCAATTGCCGCATGAGTCTCAAAAATCAATTTGAGATCCTCGACAATATCATATGGGTCGACTCTTCAAACCTTTTCTCAAGCTCGATTCTAAACCATACAAGATAGCACATCGAACTATGGAGTACTGATTCTTCCGAGCGAGGTAAACATTCTTTACTTCATCGAAGCATCACGCAGTGTGGGTCACCCAATGGCATCCAAAGACATAGGTCAAATTACCGTGTGAGGACAATCCTCAAATTGCGGAACCAATCCGCGAAGTTGCTTCCATTGTTTTTCAACTTTTCTTTCTCTAGGAACGCATTAAAATTGATGGTAGGGCTGCCATTGATCTACAACATATTTGCAATAGTTTAGACTAAGTTTATGACAAATTGAGTTCAAATTAATTAATGAAATTAAACTAGGTGAACTCCCACTCAAAACAACATCCCTCACATTGTTTTAGTGATCAGACGAACCAAATCCACTACATCAACTCCGATCATCACGAGAGTTGATATAGTTTCAATAGCGAACAATCATCATGTTCATCATATCTACTATACGATTCATGCTTTACCTTCGGTAATCCGTGTTCGAGACCATGTCCGTACATGCTAGGCTCACAAGATCAAACCTTAGTTTCGCATGAGCAAATCTGCTTGCTCACGTTGTATACACTTGCGAATCTAGAACACCCGATCATCACGTGGTGTCAAACAACAAGCTTTAGCAACGGTGCTAACTAAGGGTGAACACTTTATGATTTGAAATTGATGTGCATGAGGGATCATCTTATAATGCTACCGCGTCTACTAAGCAATACAAGATGCATAAAGGATTAACATCACATGCAATTCAATATATATGTGATATGATATGGTTTTCTTCTTCGTGCCTCCGATCTCCATCTTCACCGAACATGATCTCCATCATCACCGCATTGCATCAAGGTCAATGACGCTTCTCCATGGTTGTCGCCCACCGCTTCAACTATTACAACTACTTTGAATAGACACGGGTCTTAACATAAATTAAAGACAACCATATGGCTCGCCGGGTTGTCGACTTACAATAAGGAACATTGCATACATCAAATATAATCACAATCATGGCCATATCACATCATCAGACATCCGCAAAACAAAGTTAGACGCTTCTACTTTCTTTGCATATTTTACGTGGTTTGGGGCTTTCAATAAGTGTCGTTCTAACTTTAACAAGAACCACAACATTGATACTAGTATTGTTGATCACCCGTTGTAAATTGGATCTTAACTATGCTAGGAGAAACATGCACCCATAAAGCCACTTATGCAATACAAGTTACATGTCAAGCGTGGAGCAAGTCTCATGAACGATGTCATGTAAGGTTAGCCCGCCGCTTCATCCCAACATACCGCAAGATGCAAAGTACACAAAAGCAATCTACAATAAAGCATCAACGCCCACAATGACCATTGTGTTCTACTCGCAACAGATCTACATATAGACACGGCTCGATACCTTTGTAGGGGTTCGTAGCATGGAAAACAAAAATTTTCTATCGCATACAAACAAACAAGCCAAGATCTATCTACTAGATTGTAGCAACGAGTCGATGGTATAACTTACCCTCGAAGATTCCAAAGCGTTTAACGAGATCGGATTCTCGTGGGTGATGTAGTCGATTCTTCCCGATCTCAAGATCGCAGACGATCCTTCCAGTACCACGTTCCTAAGCGCTTCGCAATGGTCACACGTTCGGTACTGACGAAGACCTTCCTCTCCCTTGTTCCAAAGCGTGGAGGTTGTAGCACTCTCTCGCGATTCCTAAAGACAACTGGCGTACCGAAGTAGAGGGAGATCCCAGGCTTCGCCTTAAGCGGTGCGAGTATGGTGGAGCTTATGAGAGAGGCTATTAGTGGCCTAGTAATTAGACACACCAATTAGAAGGCTCTAAACCAATTAGAAGGCTCTAAACTGTTGGCTAAAGCAATTAGAAGCTCTAAACCAAAACAGCTCTAAACCGAGATCTAGAGTAGAAAGTTATGTGTCTATGGAGGAGCCCCGCCCTCCTTATATGGGAGGGGGTCCTTGGCCAGGGGAGGAGGAGTCCCTCCCAACTCGCCTAGGTTGGCGCGCCTGGAGGAGTCCAACTCCTCCTCCGTTGGTTCCAACTCCTCTTGCTTGTTTCCCACAGTTTCTTGTTTTGGCGTTTGACTTTCAAATGGACATTTGACTTTTTCTTTAGGATTCAATTTAATCCTTTATTTGGGACAGCAATAACACTTAGTACATGATGCAATCATTCAATGAGCAATGACACATTCATGTACCCTTCCCTTGAGTGCCGGACAATCCGAACCTTCTAGAACATTCCCGATGAAACACCTAATCATTCCCGAACTCAAACGGACTTTCCTTATATGAATCTTATTCTCCGGACCATTCCGGATCACCTCGTGATATCCCGGATCCCATCCGAGACTCAACAACATTCGGTCTCTTTCTCATAATACCATAACTACTCAAACAACGTGAATCCTTAAGTGTGTCTCCCTACGGTTCGTGAATTATGCGACATGATCGAGACACTTCTAACAATAACCAATAGAGGAATCTGGAAATTCATATGGCTCCCACATATTTCTACGATTACTTTGCGATCGAATGAACCACTTACATACGATACCAATTTCCCTTTGTCTCACGATATGTTACTTATCCGAGGTTATGATCGTCGGTATCTCGCATACCTAGTTCAACCTCTATCGATAAGTACTCTTTTCTCGTTCCTGATATGTGATCCCTTGTGACCAAGTCACATGCTTGCAAGCTAATTGGATGACATTCCACCGAGAGGGCCCAGTATATCTATCCGTCATGTGGATGGACAAATCCCACTCTTGATCCATGTGTTTCAACCCATACTTTCGAACACTCAATGCCACTTTTATAGCCACCGATTACGGTGTGGTGTTTGATGTCATCAAAGCATCCATCCGTAAAGGTGATATGCATGATCTCATGGTCGAAGGAATTAGGTTACTATGTATCGTAAAGCATATAGCAATTGAACTAATGAAATGACTTGATCTTTATGCTACGCTTATCTATAGGAGTATGTCCACCATATCATTCTCCTAACGATATGATCTTGTTGTTGATAACATCTCAATGTTCATGATAGGGAAACCACAATCATTAATCAACCAACAAGCTAGTGAAGTATAGAGGCTATACTAGGGACTTCAAATTAAGTTTACAAATCACACAAGTATTAATGGTTTCCTTGTCAATACTATTATAGCATGAATGTAAACATTTATCATAAACACAAAGATATAATAATAACTACATTTATTATTGCCTCTAGGGCATATCTCCAACAAGTAGAGCTAGACGAGGTTATTGAACCTTCTCTTGAATTGGAGAGTAGCGCAGCACCTGAAATGGTTCCAGTGCCGTCTGCACCAACGATAGAGGAAGCTAATGACAAGGATCATGAAGCTTCGGACGATGCTGCTACTGAACGTCGCAGGTCGACAAGGTCGCGTGCCCCTCCTGAGTGGTACGACAACCCTGTCTTGACTGTCTTGTTAGTAGAAGACAGTGAAACTACGAACTATGAGGAAGCGATGATGAGCCCAGACTCTGAGAAATGGCTAGAAGCCATGAAATCCGAATTGGGATCCATGAGCGAAAACCAAGTATGGACTTTGGTGGACCCTCCTAACGACCGAAAGGCCGTTGAGTGCAAATGGATTTTTAAGAAGAAAACGGATGCAGATGGTAATGTTACCGTCTATAAAGCACGGCTTGTCGCGAAAGGTTTTCGACAAGTTCAAGGTGTTGACTACGATGAGACTTTCTCTCCCGTAGCGATGTTTAAGTCCATTCGGATTTTATTAGCAATTGCTGCATTTCATGATTATGAAATATGGCAGATGGATGTCAAGACTGCGTTCCTTAATGGCAACATTGATGAAGAGTTGTATATGATGCAACCCGAAGGTTTTGTCGATCCTAAGGATGCTGATAAAGTATGCAAACTTCAGCGTTCCATTTATGGACTGAATCAAGCATCTCGGAGTTGGAACCTTCGTTTTGATCAAGTGATCAAGAGCTTTGGTTTTGTTCCAAATTGCTACGAATCTTGTATCTACAAGAAAGTGAGTGGGATCTCGGTGACGTTTCTGGTACTATATGTGGATGACATATTGATTATTGTAAATGACATCAACATGATTAACGATGTGAAGAGTTATTTGAACAAGTGTTTTTCAATGAAAGACCTAGGTGAAGCTGCTTATATATTGGGCATCAAAATATATAGAGATAGACAAAGACGCCTGATAGCTTTAAGCCAGAGTACATACCTAGACAAAGTTCTGAAAAGGTTCAGAATGGATAAGGCAAAGAAAGGTTCAAAGGCCTATGTTGTCGGTAAGATATTGAGCAAGGCTCAAAGGTCCACTACCAGGTAAATGATAGGAAGCTATGAGCAAAGTGCCTTATGCCTCGGCCATAGGTTCTATCATGTATGCCATCTTGTGTACTATACCGGATGTGTCCAATGCTCTTAGTTTGAAAGGTGTATCAAAGTGATCCAGAGTGGAACATCGACATGTGCAGAACATCCTAAAGTACCTAAATAGGACTAAAGAAATGTTCTTAGTCTATGGGGGTGATGAGCTTTGTCGTAAAGGTTACGTCGATGCTAGTTTTGACACCGACAAGGATGATTCTAAATCTCATTGTGATACGTGTATATTTTGAATGGAGGAGTGTGAGCTAGAGAAGTCGCAAGCAAAGCGTGATCGCGGATCTGATGAGAAGCGGAATACATGGTCGCATAAGCGTCAAGTGAAGGAGTTTGGATCAAACTTCATCATCGAGCTTGGTGGTTCCAAGTGCATTGGACCCACTGGAGATATTGTGTGACAACACCGCGCCATAGCACTCGCTAAGGAACCAAGATATCATCCAAAGACCAAGCATATCAACCGAAGTTTCATATAATCCGAGATTATATAGATGGAGATCCAAGATTAGCAAAGTACATACATATCTGAATGTCGCAGATCCATTGACTAAACGTCTTCCACGTGTAAAACATGATCAGCACCTCAGTGCCATGGGTGTGAGATTGTTGCCAGATGTAAACTAGATTATTGACTCTAGTGCAAGTGGGAGACTGTTGGAATTATGCCCTAGAGGCAATAATAAAGATGTTATTATTATAATTCTTGTTTATGATAAAGTTTATATTCCATGCTAGAATTGTATTAAGCGGAAACTTTAATACTTGTGTGGTTTGTGAACAACACCGTGTCCCTAGTATGCCTCTATGGACTAGCTCATTATTTAATGATGGTTAAGGTTTCCTAACCATAGACATGAGTTGTCGATTAATAATGAGATCATATCATTGGGGAATGATATGGTGGATAGACCCAAACTAAGCGAAGCAATTAGATCGTGTCATCGTGTTCGTCTTTGCGAAGCTTTTTTTATGTCAAATATTGTATTCCTTAGACCATGAGATAATATAACTCCCTGGTATCGGAAGAAAGCTTTGAGGTCATCAAACGTCATCCTATGAGAGGGTGATCATAAAGGTGTCTCTCAGGTGATCGGAAAGTATCTGTTGGGTTGTATGTATCGAGATGGGATTTGTCCCTCCCAAGTCAGAGAGATATACATTGGGCCCACTCGGTAATCGATATCAACACCGCTTGCAAGCATGTGGTTAAGGAGTTAATCACAAGGTGATATCGGATTACGGAACGAGTAAAGTACTTGCTGTGAACGAGATTGAACTAGGTATGACGGTACCGACGATCAAATCTCGGGCAAGTAAAATATCGCGAGACGAAGGGAATATATATATGGGATTGATTGAATCCTGGCATCGTGGTTCATCCGATATGATCATCGATGAATGTGGGAGTCAATATGGGTTTCTGCACTCACTGTTGATTATTGATAGAAGATCATGTGCAGATATTCTCGAACCCAGGTCACACACTTAACGTATCTCGATGCTAGGATAGATTGGATAATTGGTTTATGAGTTTTTGTTCGGAGTCTCGGATGGGATCCGGGACATCACGAGAGGTTCCGGAGTGGTCCGGAGAATAAGATTCATATAAGACAGTGCAGTTTTTGGAGTTCGGAATTGTTCTGGGTTAATCGGTATTGTACCGGAAGCTTCTAGAACCTTCCGGAAGGGGACCAACGTGGCCCCACCTTCCGGGAGGGGGCATGGGCCTATGAGGGAGTGCCCTGGCCGCATTGGGCCAGGGGCACAAGGCCCCATAGGTCCCAGCCGGCCAAGAGAGGTTTAAACTCGAGATAGAGCTTCTAGAAGGGGGGTTTCCTTGCCCCCCACTCCTTATCCTTTGGGGCCGCCGGTTTGGGCTTGGGGGAGGGGCTAGGGCTGCGACCCCCCTCTATATAAAGAGGGGTGGGGGCGCACCAACCCCCCATACCTTCCCCTCCAACCCTAGCTGCCCTGCTGCCCTCCTCTCTCCCTCCCGACTGCTTGTAGGCGAAGCCCTGCTGCAGATATTCTCCACCATATACACCACGCCGTCGTGTTGTAGATCGAATCCGTCTCTCCACCATACTTGCTGGACCGAGGAAGGAGGAGACGTCGAGGTGCTTCACGTGTGCATCTCACGGAGGCACCGCCACTTGTGGTGCTAGATTGGATCGGATCGCGAGGAGGAGAAGCGAGTACGACTACATCACCCACGTTCCGCTAACGTTCATTGCAGGTGAATATTCAAGGGTATGAAGATCTAATCCAATCTCTCTCGTTGTTTGCATCTCCTAGATTATATCTTGGCTTTCCCTCTGTTCGCATCCGTAGAAAATTTTGATTTACTCTGCCGCGAAACCCTTCACCAAGCCCATGACATCTTCGGATCCTTGGAGAGCAAGACTAGAATAGATAGAATATTCAAAGGGGCAAACCCTAAACTTGTAACCGACTCGATCTGTGCCCGAGACCTGCCTAACCCTATATAAAGGCTAGGAGGGTGCGACGAGGAGGGCATCTTTTTTCCACCGCACACACATCTCCACGCCAGATTGCATCTGCGCATCCCTGTACTTTTTTGTTCCGCCGTAATCAAGAGCAGACAAGCAGGAGTAGGGTTTTCCCTCCGGGGGCCTGAACCTAGGTAAATCTCATGTCCCATGGTTGCTTGTCTGTTAACCGTTCCGCGATCTTCAGCACACCCATCTACTCCAAAACCCAAGCTCATAACAATGAGCATTGACGAGTCGAAACCTCGTCAATTGGAGTCGTCTGTGGGAATCAAGGGCATTGATTGTGCGATCGTGACGGTCCCAACCAAAGCGATCTACAACTCCTCGGTGACGGAGAGCCATCTCCTCTTCGGCGTTTTCGACTTCCCCGCCCACTCACCAGCCAATATGAAGGATTTCGAGCCCGTAGGCGACGGGCTCAAGATTTTGTTCGGGAGCTTCTACTTCTAGGTAGGACAGACAGGAACTCTCCGCCTCCCAGAGCGGGGGCCACTGCCATCAATCAGGCCCACCTCGTGGGCCCCGCATACCAGTGTGCTACGCACGTCAACGCTAACAGATGAGTCATACGACAACAGTAGCTGCAACTCAGATCTGTGCGCCCCCCCCCCCCCGTCGGATGAAGGAACCTACGGTTCCAAATCCAAAAGCTATGGCAACAACGATCCAATCCGCGGACGCTACCAGTGCGACGTGGTCATTCAAAGCGACGTGGAACGACCACCAGGTTCGGGTGCCCATGTGTCACCACCCAACCCATAGGGTGGAAACGGAGGAAACGGAAGGCAACCATACCTCCCACCCAACGAGGGCGACGCTGACGCCCATCGAAGAATCCACCTCAACAAGGAAGGATGGAACCAGGCATGCGAAGTTGTGGCGGGCAACAAGATCCTTCCTGTGAATGCTTTACGGGACCTGCTAATGGCATACCACCTGCTCCTCATCGACGAGCATAACAAGAAGGTGAAGATGCAAGAGGTACTCGACAAACGCAAGCAAGTGGCCTTGGAGTCTAGCGTGCGGCGAGCTGTGCTCTCCGCCGCTGGTGGCTCCAGCTCGCACGGCAATCCAGCCTACAAGCATCGCTCTCGCACGGATAACATGGATCCCGCTGCACGTCGCGAGGTGACTCGAACCCTCAACACGTCCTTCATGGAGATGGATGCCAACGGCAATGTCATCCCGAAGACGCCGCAAGTTGCGATCATGGCAGCCACCACATATCTTGCGTCCCATCCACCTCAGGTGGGGGACCCGAAGAGGGCCATGCATAAGTCTGCACTAGCCGAACTCGGACTCGTTGGAGCTGCGCTCCACGAGGAAGCTCCTGCGGAGCCAAAGTAGAAGGCTGCGGTCAGATTAAACCACAACCCCACGCCCTCAAACAAAGAGGAGGAAGACGAGCATGATCTACCTCGATGACGCAAGATTCCGAGACGTCGCAGCCGTGACTACGACGCTCGAAGCGACCTCGCTCAGCGCAAAGTCGACAAGGCACGTGCCAAACGCGCGTGCTCATCCGAATCCGAAGAGGATTATGCTGGAGAACTCTGCGGAGCTCGATGCTTTAGCAGATCTGTTCGGCGAACACGGATGCCGAGAAACTTCAAGCTTCCTTCGGACACTCCGAAATTCGATGGGACGCAGGACCCGAAGGCGTGGCTCAGCGACCACCCGTCGTCCGTCAAGCTGCACGGCGGAAACAAGAACACCGCCCTGCAATGCCTATAGCTGCAGCTGACAGGCGTAACCCAGATCTGGCTCAGCAGCCTATCCTTGGGTTCCATCCGAAGCTGGGAGGAACTAGCCTACAGTTTCATCCGAAACTTTAAGGGCACCAGCAAAAGGCCAGCCTCGATCGAGGAGCTGCGGGCCTGCACTCAACGAACGGGCGAATCCATTCGATCGTACATACTACGCTGGTACAACATCAAGAACTCCGTGGCACACATCTCCGAGGAAAGAATGATCGACGCCTTCAAGGATGGCGTCAAACGCCCGGACTTCAAGGAAGAACTTGGGCACGTAAAGCCCAAGACACTCGATCACCTCATGGACATCGCCAACAGGTGGGCAGATGGCGAGGACTCCGTCCATCGAGCACATTCGGATGAGGAAGATGACTACGGCCGCCGACGCGAGCGCCGTAGCGAGCGAAGATTGCGCGTCTACGACGATCGCGATGGACCCGATGTAGGGTTTCGTAGCATGGAAAACAAAAAATTTCTACCGCATACAAACAAACAAGCCAAGATCTATCTACTAGATTGTAGCAACGAGTCGATAGAATAACTCACCCTCGAAGATTCCAAAGTGTTTAACGAGAGCGGATTCTGGGTGATGTAGTCGATACTCTTCCCGATCTCAAGATCGTAGACGATCCTTCCTACGCTGCGTTAAGCAGCGCTCAATGGTCACACGTCGCATTGACACGAAGACCTTCCTCTCCCTTGTTCCAGCAGGCAGCGGAGGTTGTAGCACTATCCTCACGATTACGGTAGCACAACGGCGTGGTACCGGAAGTAGAGGGGAGATCTCGCAGGGCTTCGCCTTAAGCCGGAGCGAGTATGGTGGGCTATGAGAAATCCCTCGACGATCTAGGGTTTAGACACGCCGAGGAAGAGGTGCTAGAGCCGGCGGCTAGGGCTTGGTGGTGCCCAAGTCGGCGACAAGGAGATCCCTAGGCGGCGGCGGCGGCTTGGAGGGCGGCGGCGGCTAGGGTTAGGGTTTTCGGGGCAAGGGACTTGTGTGTCTATAGGAGGGAGCACTGTCCCTCCTTATATAGGTGGAGGGGCCGGCCGGCTAAGGGGAGGGAGGGGAGTCCCTCCCCAACTCGGCTTGGGTGGTGCGCCGCCGGTTGGAGGAGGGAAACCCTCCCCAACTCGGTTTTCCACCCCTCCTCCTCTTTCCAAAACTTGCCGTTTGACTTTCAAACTAGCCGTTTGACTTTTTAAACTAGGATTTGAATAAACCCTCTATTTTGAACAGCGATGACACCGAGTACATGATGCAATCATATCAACTTGATATAACACATTCATGTATCCTTCCCCCCGGAGTGCCGGACATTCCGGAAGCTTCTAGAACATTCCCGATGAAAACACCGGAACCATTCCCCAACTCCGAAACGGGACTTTCCTTATATGAATCTTATTCTCCGGACCATTCCGGATCTCCTCGTGATATTACGAATCCCATTCGAGACTCCGAACAACATTTGGTCTCTTTCTCATCATTCCATAACTACTCAAACAACGTCAAATCCTTAAGTGTGTCTCCCTACGGTTCGTGAATTATGCGGACATGATCGAGACACTTCTCCGAACAATAACCAATAGAGGAATCTAGAAATTAATATGGCTCCCACATATTTCTACGATTACTTTGCGATCGAATGAACCACTTACATACGATATCAATTTCCCTTTGTCTCACGATAGTTTACTTATCCGAGGTTATGATCGTCGGTATCTCTGCATACCTAGTTCAACCTCGTTACCGATAAGTACTCTTTTCTCGTTCCCGTGATATGTGATCCCTTGTGAGCCAGTCACATGCTTGCAAGCTAATTGGATGACATTTCACCGAGAGGGCCCAGAGTATATCTATCCGTCATATGGATGGACAAATCCCACTCTTGATCCATGTGTTTCAACCAATACTTTCCGAATACTCAATGCCACCTTTATAGCCACCCAGTTACGGTGTGGTGTTTGATGTCATCAAAGCATCCATCCGGTAAAGGTGATATGCATGATCTCATGGTCGAAGGAACTAGATTACTATGTATCAGAAAGCATATAGCAATTGAACTATTTAAAATGACTTGATCTTTATGCTACGCTTATCTATAGGAGTATGTCCACCATATCATTCTCCTAACGATATGATCTTGTTGTTTAATAACATCTTAATGTTTCATGATAGGGAAACCACAATCATCTATTAACCAACAAGCTAGTATTATATAGAGGCTTTACTAGGGACTTCAAATTAAGTTTACAAATCACACAAGTATCAATGTTTCCTTGTTAATACTATTATAGCATGAATGTAAACATTTATCATAAACACAAAGATATAATAATAACTACATTTATTATTGCCTCTAGGGCATATCTCCAACACCCGACATGGTTGCGGCTGGCTACGCCGAACGCCGCAACAAAAACAACCGCAGCAGCGACGGATATCACGGAAGCAACTTCCGCATGAGACGCCTAATGCAACGTGGCGGTTGCAATCATGACGATTTAACCTCCGGCATACGACACGTTGTCGGGCCCATGCACCATCCACTTCTACATCGACAAGCAGGATGGAAAAAGGAAGGCCAGTCACATGCTCAAGGACTGCCGCGAGTTCCATAAACTCAGCAAGGGTTTCACCCAGATGCGGCGACAAATCCTGAACCCCGGGTTCAGACTCACACCTGCACCAGGCGACATCGCCCACGGAGCTCCTCCACCACCACCTGTGGGACCTTCGAATCAAGCAATCGCGCATGTGCAAAACAACGGCATAAACGGGTACCCCGCGCCAAAAGGGTCCCTGATTATACAAAAAAGGCGCCCAACAAACAGGGTGCAAAGGAAGATCACCCGCCAAGTTAGCCTGGCTATGACTGCTCCACCTGCCATCCCTGAGTACCTCAGTGGCTCGGAGTCCTGCATCACATTCAGTCGTTCGGATCACCCCCGCCAGATCCCCCGCCTAGTACATGCTGCTCTGGTGCTTGAGGCACAGATCGGAGGATTCGAGATGAGCCGCGCTTTATGGACGGTGGCAGCGGCTTCAACCTGATGTTTGCCAGCACCTTAGCAGCAATACGGATCCCGCTGTGCAGCCTGGAACAATTCGATACAATGTTCCATGGTATAGTCCCATGGCATAGTCCTAGGGATATCTGAACAGCACCTTAGCAGCAATGCGGATCCCGCCATAGCAATAAAGATGCAGCTGAATTGACAACTCAGTTGTTAAGGCTTGCAAGTATTCTTTGCCCCCTTGTTTCGAATCAATAAATTGGATAATACTATCCTCGAAGACTGTTGCGATCCCCTATACTTGAGGGTCATCACCATGCCGCCGAGACTCGCTGCCAGTGATGCAGTTGATGAAACATAGCTCCGCCAGTAGACCCTTTCGAAAATCATGTGCTCCAAAACGATGTCCCCAAAAGGGATAACGACATGGAAAGTGTCGTAATCATCTAATCCCGAGACCAATATCTAGGATTTGCCTCAAAACATCCTGAGCAAGGAAGCAACAACTTCAAAAAACGATATATTTTACAAGGGAACAATGCAAAGAGTTTCACCGGCAAACACGCAAGTCCAAACCCAGTACTGACTAGACCACGATACAGTCACGCCGACGAGCGTGCATAACGTATCAGAGGTGCCCAACACCGATCGAAGATGGTGCCTAAACATCCCCGTCGTTATGCACAAACCGTCGTCCTTCCCATCAGAGTCGAAATCTCTAGATCGCAACCACCGCACCGTCGTCCGTCGCACTAATGTCGCTTTGGACGTTTCGTCGCCAGGTAATTAATCATATTAAAATTACTGAGAGGAGGTAAGAACCAAATGTATAAGGATTAAATGACAACCATATGACAAATATTTATGCACTATAGGTACTCAATCTTTTCCATCGTTTCATGCATGTACTTTATAATCTTTTCACAGTGGTGTGTGTTTGGGTTGTTTATGATATGAATCTTAGCCATATGGCGTCTATCTCTGAAATACTTCAATGTGCCATGGAAAATATCCTCCACAATGGCTGTAAATGGCAAAGCCGTGTTCTCTCTAAGGATAATGTTATATGTTTCAGCGAGCGATATAAAATAAGATGTAATTAACGACATATTAGGGTTTATCCTTGAAGCGTGTGAAGCCGTTCCGTCCAACGGCCTCGAGTCACTGGACCACCACCACCACCACCATGCAGCTCACCCTACCCCAACGACAAGCTCCACCGCAGCAGCACCATTGCTCTAAAAGATCACCATAGAAATGCCACCACGAGATATCTCATCAGTAGATCCAAGTTTACCTTGCTCCCTATTAGCTCTAGGATGAAGGTTTTGGTGGAAAACAAACTAAAACGGCTCAAAATAGCAGCAGTAATTAGAGAGCCTGCGAGTTGAGAGAGAGAGAGAGAGAGCAAAATGAGGAGTTGAGAAACAACAAGAAGAAGGGCGTGCGCGACATGCCTCGACCTAAGGACTTATTGGTTTCTCCGAAATTGACCAGCTTAGTCGGTTTAGCCGTAGCCGATAGGCTTGTCGACCAGGCGAGTGACAACACACAGTTGTCAGTGGCTTCGACAAGAGCTGTCAGCACTCGTTAGTTTTGCTCAATAGGTTCCTTTTTTTACCAAATCGAGGCGGTGCTAATTCACAATATCTCAAAAATGAGTATTGTTTTTGAAAATTCAAAAAAAATGTATTATTAAAAAATAGCCTCAACCTTTCTTCAAATCTATGCCCCAAAACTTCCTATGTATGTTTCTAAGTTTCCTATAATGTATGGGATGCCAAGGTATTTAAACAACAAGGAACCTACACCACATTCAAAAAGTTGAGCATAGGTGTCTTCCTGCTCCTTAGCATCCCAAAACTCCACACTTGGAGAAATCAATCTTCAACCGAGCGAGTTATTCCAACACACTTAGAATGTGTCAAATTTGCAACTTTGTCTAGGTCATAATCCATAAAAAGGAATTTATCATCCGAAATAGGTGTTCAAACATATTTAGAGTTTAGATAATTTTTGGCCGTGCGTAGGTGCGTAGGATGGATAAACTATTGTCCATTAAATATGAGATGACACCGCTAATCCCTTTTTATTCTTTTGCTATGCTAATTAGAATAGCTAACATATCAACCATAATATGAAAACATCGTTGATATAGAAGATAGCCACTTCTAACCTAAGAGTTGCTCAAGCATACTCAAAATGAATCAAATTTTTAGCTTTCTCTAGGTCATTATCCATCAGGATTTTCTGATCCAGAGAGGTGTTCAAACATATAAAGATTTTAGATAAAATTTTGGCCTTTTGTAGGTCCGTAGGATGGATAAACGATCATCCATTAAATGCGAGATGACGCCACTATTCGTATGTTATTTTTTTGCTAGATTAATTAGAATGGCTAACATATATCGATCATAATATGGAAGCATTGGTGATATAGAAGATAGCCTAGTCTAACACCCTATTTTTCACAAAAACGCAAAAGGCTTGCATTTCGATTGATTGATAGTTTTGTATAACCGCACATATAAGCCAAAAGAGCACCCACCAATTACAGCTCAACCCACTAGACCTACAAAGCCATGGGAATGAAGGCACGCAGGCCAATTGTCCCGGCAGCAACCCATGATCGATCCTCGGATCGAATCATAACGAGAAGATTACAAATGTTCGGTGACACATTATCGAAAACCATTGTGTTGCGCTATGTCCAAATCCACCACCCTGATACCATGATTAGTGAGAAAGTCCCCTTGTGATTCGAATCCAAGATAACACCTAATGCCAGATTACTCTGGAGAAGGGGGCAACCTACCAAGATGTATGTCATGTTCCTAGCCGATTGCTCCTAGATGAGGCGGCACGGGGGTGAGCTAGTCCCCACCTCACAAGCCGCTCAGTCGTCCAACGCCAATGTTAGTCTTGACAAGTGAGCCAAATGAAAAACTTGACGCGTGGAGGTGCTTAGACTTTCCGGTTCATCCAAAATCTTGAAGCAAGTGAGCACTAGAATAGAAGTTGGTAACTAAAACATCCTATTTTTACTAAAGCAGGGACCTATATCATCATTAATTTCATCTGCAATACTACCTCCATCACGGTTTGGAGGGCGTTTTAGAGAGATTGTTGGAACCTAGGTGGGTGCTGATTGGAGCCAAATTTGTGTAAAAAACATGCGCTCATTAAATATTTGGCGCCCTATTAAACATAATTACTCAATAGAAACGAGAAGACTAAGCGCATGCATTGGTGGAGTTGCGTGCAAAAATTAACTTTTTGGCTGCATGGAGTAGGAAGTGGAGAGGAAAAAAGACATTAATTCTGTAATTAAATCTAACGCACCTAGAAGAAGAAGAGTTTTGGAAACGTATGACTTTTGTAATATGCCCTCTAAACCGTGACGAAGGGAGTACTTACTTTTGGCATAGAAGTCTGTATACAAACTCCCATAAGGGTGAAAATACTTGACAACAAATTTGGTACATTCAGTTATTTTCCATGTGCTGCTACTCCTAGATGCCATTGCTAGGAGTACTAGTACCCAGCAAGGTAGGGTCCTACTGTAATTATTAACGACTAATTAATGGTCATCTCACGGAAGATACACCTTTTTGGGACGCAATCCCAACCAAAGCAGTAACCACTTGTATCCAACCCGACCAACCGCCCCTTGTTTGCCAAGTAACTTGTGAAAAGGCAGCGCCGTGCGATGGACTGGCAGGCCCAGGCGAGAGGTGGAGTGGAGGGTATTGGAAGCGTGGAACGGAATGGAAGGCGCACCACGGAGAATCCGTCATCATGCAGCGGCGGTGGCCAGCTTCCGGCACAAGGGAACACGGCCGGCGCTCCTCCTCCGCGTCCACCCATCCATGATTCCCTCGACGCGCGCGCACTGGAACGGCAGCTAGCAGAACCCGGTGCTGCACGCAGCTTTGAGCACACACGGCACGAGTGTGGAGACATCGATCCATTTGGTGCGTGCGTACGCGCGTTTGCTTTGGTTCGATCGAGCCTCCAGGAGACACCAGAGCGCACGCAGCGAGTGTGCAGGCAGCTAGCATCGGCGGTGTCTGCCGCTGCTGGCGCGTCCCCGGCCGACAACCCCATGCCAGCGCCTGCGCACGCTCTGGCTCGCTCGTGCCAACCTCGCGACCCTTCCTTTCCCGGTTTCAAATCTACCGTCCGTCCACGCACCCACCCCCGGGTGCGCGTACGCGCGTGCTTGCCGCCCGCCCGTACGCGCTCGTGGGCGTCAGGCAGCAGGGCACGCAGCGCCGCAGCGAGCGCGGCAGCCCCGTGTGCAGTTCAAACGCGAGGGCCGGTCAGTCAAGGCCCCAATGAATCCGCCGGCGGTCTGGTCGCCACGACGGGTGGCCTCGCGCAGGCAAAAGTCGGCGTTTTTCGCGCTCGCGGTCACGGGAAGCCGAGCAGAGGCGTGTCTCGTGTCGCGTGCTGCCGCTGCCACTGCCACTCGCAGCAGGGCTTCCGGTTCAAGCCTGTCGCTCTGCTTTTTTTTTCGAAGACTGGACTAGAGGGGAAGCCTGCCTGCCACTCTCTGCTGCGGTGCGCGTGGACCGTGTGGTCGGTCGCGTGTGGACTGGAGGCGCCGGAAGGGAACCAAAAACGGGAGAAGTGCTCGCGGTCCATACCGTTCACCAGCAGCCCACGGCTTATATAGCGCACGCTGGGCTAGCGCCTGGGCTTGGGCTCTCGACCCGCGCTCTGGGGAAGCCCAAGTTATTAACTACCAGGACTTCAGTTCTTGCATAAAAAAACGCAACGAGATGTACTACACAATATATAGATAGTACTCTCTCCGTCCGCAAATAATTGTATTTCTAGCTTTGTTTTAAGTCAAACTTAGTAAAATTTGACTAACTTTTTAGGACAACGTACCAACATTTATGATACTAAATTGTTATCATTAGATTTATTTTTAAATCTGTCAATTTAATGTAATATATGTTTCTATATTTCTCTATAAAGTTGGTCAAATTTAGTTATATTTAACTTAAGCAAAAGCTAGATGTACACTTATTTGCGGACGCACGAATAAACTGAGTTAAAAATATATATATATATATACAACAATGTTAACCAACAGTAGGTGTGGGGGGCGCGAGCAGACGCTGCTAGTAGAGGACATAATGAAGATATCAGTCGTAAGGACCGCAACTTACACTACCATATGTTACAAGGCTTATTCGGCAAGCAAATCACAAACTTCGTAATCAGTTTAAACACGGTAGGTCAAGTTCCTGAAACATATCATCATCATATGGGTCCCCAGGGACGGATCTACACCCCAGGGTGTAGACAAAATTTTCAACTATATATTAATAAAAATACACTAATTTCTCTAAAATTTAGCATAATTTTAATATATAATACTATCTTGGCCTTGGGTTTGGCGAAATTCTAGATCCGCCACTGTGGGTCCCATCCAAGTGTCAAATTCTTGATCCTCAAACATTTTTCTCGCAGGGCGTTGTCATCGTCGATTTTGAAGCAATTCCACAGGTAAAGACTGTCCAGATGAGGAGCATTGTCCAGGAGAGCCATCAACCCTTTGTTTCCAATGTTGATATTGACAAGTTCAACCGAGCGCAGCTCAGACAGGTGTGAGTTTCTAATCACCTTCTTGAATACATCATTAGTGATGAACCAGCAATTGTTAAGCCTAAGGCTCTTCAAAGAGGGGGACCTGTAAGAATAGCAGCTCGATGCAAGTTAGCAATCAACCACCAAATATAAAATTAGATTTGTTTGTGCAAAATGTTTGTAGCAAAAGTCTCGTTTCAATGTTACAGGTTATCGATCCGGCTTAGCATGTGACAAATGCAAACTTATCCCCGTTATCCGCCCCATCAAACAGAAGCCAACAATGAGTTGAGACGATTGATGGTCCGATTGACCAGATAAGTAAGAATTGACCACTAGACATAATTCAACCAGAAGTAATAGACCTCTTTATTGGAACTAAAATTTTCCATCAAACCTCGCTATTTGGAAAGGGCCAACAAAATCCTAGCGTAGCTTTCTCAGTTCTATGTAAAATTAAGAACATATATATCTAATACTAAAACTAAGGGCAAGGTCTCCTGGAAAAAGAATACCTTTCCCCGATATACATGAGGAGATCATTATTAACAAAACCATATCCCGCGAATGCCTCAAGCCGTCCAGCTGAACGATTAACTGCCTCCTTAGCCATCGCGCGCAAGATATTAGTTGTCTCGGAGCGCAGAGCCTTGTTGTCCTCCCTCTCCATGTGCAAAGTTCGCCACACATCAGGCACCCTTGCCGCATGGAGCCAGAAGCGGCAGACAAGGCCAGCGCCCATGAGAACGTCAACGCCGACCTTGGCGAGTATCAAAGAAAGCGCATCAAGTGGCAGTTCTGTCCCGTCCTTCATAGGTGGCTCCGGGATTGGCATTGCGTTCATGTCTATCAACAGCTGATTGCCTAAATCTGTATCAAGAAATTGCAGCAATACAGATTACAAGACATCGGGCAAGATCAAGCAAAAGAAACTAAGAAAAAGAAAGCACAGCTCGAAGACGTCGAAGCTTGAACTGAAGACCTTCAGGGAAGAGAGACACCAGTGATAAACTACCTATTCTATTCTGCCGTGTATATTGTTGGTAGGTTAGGATACTGATGATTATGGCCGGTATTGGAATAGGTAGTACAACACTGCCACCGTCTACCACCGAACCACGCATTAACCAGCTGACACAGTCGTTGGTTTGAAGACAGCCCCTCCCAGAAGGTAAGGACGCAAGAGCGTTGTTAGGCTGCTGTTGACTGGTGAGGCTACACGAAGTTTAGTCCCATCTCGCCTACGGGAGGAGGCCACACCCAGCTTATAAGGGAGAGATTCCTTCCTCCCATCAGTCTGGGCTTTTGGAATGGAGGCTTTCTTATTGTTGCTGTGAGCGCATTTAACGCCCGTAACATGGGCTTTAGACGGGCCAGTGGTGACGCTAACATCTGGTATCAGAGCTAGCGATCGCCATGCCTTCCTGAGGGGCTTCTCAGAGGGATGGGATGTTAGGCTGCTGTTGACTGGTGAGGCTACACAAAGTTTAGTCCCACCTCACCTACGGGAGGAGGCCACACCCAGCTTATAAGGGCGAGATTCCTTTCTCCCATCAGTCTGGGCTTTTGAAATGGAGTGGGCTCTCTTTTTATTGTTGGGCTGTGAGCGCATGAACGTCCAGAACATGGGCCGAGTACTGGGCTAGCCAAGTGGACGCTAACAAGCGCTGGCACCCTGTCCGAAGCAACGAACAAGGGCTTTCACCCGGAACCCCCCGGGCACGAGTTTGGACCCACGATGATGCATCCAGGGAGGAGGGGACGTCCAAGAACGTCACCATCGCCGGGAGCAGCGACCGCCATGCAGAGATTTCACTCGGGCTCAATCAACACCAGACACCTAAACACCTTGCAGCCGCAACACCCTCCTCCGTCACGCCACCAACACAGGGGAGCCACGGCGGGACGAGATCAAAGCTGGTCAGAGGAGACAGCACCCGCGTCTTGAACGTTCCCATGCCGACCACCTCGCCGCCCATACGACCGAGATGATTGACCAGCACCCACGTCGCAGAGACCGCCGTCAGGCCGCTGCCACGTCCACCAGCCAGGGTCGCCAACCCGGATCCCCATCTCCCCAGCTCCCCCCGCGCGAACAGAACAAGCAAGATCGACTCCTTCACACCGGTGCCACCAAGGCGGGAGGGAGGCCCAGCAGCCACCGTCCGCCGCACGGACCACGCCCGGCAGTTTCCTCCGGCGGCGGCTAAGATGGGAGCACGCGAGAGGGGTGGCGGGCTGGCGGCGGCTAGGATTTGGGCCGCGAATCGCCCAAGCGGGGGCGACGCGGGGGGCGAGAGAACCTACCCGTGCAGCTCAATCCAGATCGATCCAAACGTACGAGAAAAAAGTGGGAAGTACCTTGATTGGATGAGCTCGAGTCGGCACGCTCACTTGATGCGAGCAGAAAACGGCGGCGGCGGCGAGCGACAACGGCGAGTGCTGGTGGTGCCGACGAGAGAGAACGGGAATGAGAGCGATTTTGTTTTTTTGAGAGAGAGTTGGAGAGCGATATGGGATGGGGAAAGTGGCAAGCCACGTAGGGTGATATTGCCAACGTTTTTTTTTAATTGGTTACATGGTATTGTGATAGGATAGTGCTATGCGTCCCCCGAACGATTGAGAGCTCCCATCGTCCTGCTTTCCGTGCTGACACGTGTTTATTTGCTACAAAACATCCCGTGTTTGCTACATATGTTCCCGCTTTTGCTTCTGAAGCAAAAAAAAAAGTTTGTTTCAAAAATAGAACGTCTCGCCGGAGACCATGCAGTAAAAAAATTGTGCTAATGCAACAAAAACGACTTCGCCGGAAACATCGTCGAAAAAAATTCGCCGATGACTCTTGCTGGAGACCTTGTAGCAAATACTTGGCACTGTTGTAGCAAAACCATAAAACAATTGTAGCTAAAAAGTTCTTCTAATATAGCAAAAAACCTATTTCGCCGGAGACATCGCTAAAGAATTTAGCTGGAAGACCTCGTCGAAGAACTTGTAGCAAAAATTTTATGGTATTGTAGCAAAACAAAAAAAAACAGAGATAGCAAAAAAAAATATCAATGTAGCAAAATCATTTTGATATATAGCAAATTCCCATCCCATCAATTCTCTAACATGCAAAAATCCAAAGTAGCAAAATCTAGGGGCCTTGATAGCAACAACCAAAGCCTTCGGTAGCAAATCTACTCGTTTTCGACAGCAAAAATCCATCGCAGTAGGTAGCGTTCATAGGAGTGTCCTCGCACGAGGTATGAGAGAGAAAGCAGCTGGACGGCTTCCGGCGAGGCCCTTGTCAGAGGAGAGCCTCGTCGTCCTGGAAGAAGAAGTGGGGCGAGCCCGTCGTCCTCGATGCCGGTTGAAAAGGATACAGATGCCGCCTAGAGGGGGGGTGAATGTGGCATCCCGCAAAACCACTACTAGAAAATCGCGTTGAATTTGTGCATTGCATCGTCATCATCATGCATTGTTTGCCAAAACTATGTTTGCAAAACCCGTCTTTGTTTTCTAAACGCCCCATCTTATTCAACCACCAAAACCGGGTCCCCGGAATATTTTGTTTTGGCCGCTATCGGGTTGCCAACGGCCCGTTTAAAACAAATAAAATTTATATTTAATTTAGTAGGGGCAGTCGAACGGGCCAACCCGACCCGAACGACCACCCCAGAAAAATAATCGGTCCATCCCACCTGCCCCTCTAATCCTAAACTCACCCACTAGTCTACCCAACCCACCCTGGCCACCTCACCCCAACCTATAGGCTTGCGCCACCTCACCCTCTCCCTAACCCTCACCCAATCTAAACCTGCCACGTGGCCAACTCTCTCTCTCCTCTCACCCCCTCTCCCCACCAGCGCCCCACCACCTGCCACTCAACCCTCCCAGAAACCACACCCACCAACCGACAAACTCCCTCCCCTGGCCACTCCCCACGCCTCCCACTCATGCTGGTCCCACGCTGGACCCACCACGCGCTCCCCCACGCTGCGTCTGCGGCTCCTCTTTTCCCTCATCTTCTTCCTCACCGCCTTCGCTTCTCCTCCACCGCCTTTCGCCCAAAGACGCTCCGCCATCCTCCGACCTCAGGCCAGACACCATGGCCACCACCGCCTGGCTCTCCTCCTCGACGCTGCTGTCCTTCCCGAGTTCCTCTGAGCCCTCCTCCGAGCCATGGCGCTTCGCTTGCTCGCCACTGCCTCACACAGACGCTGCCCTCTCGCTTCTGGCCATTGCCTTCCTCCAAGCGCTCCACCTCCATGTCGCTGCTCCTCCATGGCTGCTCGCCTCATGCCCGGGCGAAGCTCCTCGATCAAGGCCAAGCATGAGCCCACCTCGCCACAAGAACTTCCATCACTTTCGAGCCTGGCCACAAGATTCCCTCCATGGCGGTTTCTGCCCGCCTGGCTGCCTCCCCTCATGAAGCGCCTGAGCCACTGGCGCTGCGCCGCCAACCTCTCACGGCGACCTCCTTCGCTGTCCTCTCGCTGCGCTGCCTCCTCCGGCTGCCTCGCCGAGCTTGCTGCCCGGCCCAGTTTCAAATGGGCGCCGCCGCTGGCATACCGCGCTCCCGCGTCGCCACGTTTCCGCCTGCCGTGAAGTCTGGCGGCGCTGAAGCTCGTGTTCTCGCCGAGCCGGCGTCCGCCTCGCGTTTTTCCGCTTGCTGCGCTGCTGCCGCTGCGGTTTCGCTGCTTCCTCCAGACGCTGCCTCGCCGCGTTGACGCCAACGCCCGCTGCCTCGCCGGTCCCGCCCGCCAAGACCGCCGCCGCTGTGCTTTGCGCCCGCACTGCGTTTTTCCTTAGTTGATCTTGTTCTTGCTCAGGTAATTTTGTTCCAGCATGACCGTGCCATCGCTCGCTTCGAGAACAAATCTTCTGAAAACCGCCATCAGCAAGTGTTGCAACGACAATAATTTTCGCGAACGACCCCGACCAAACAGATCTGTCCACTGACAGGACCAGCTACACGGGATCGAACCCTGGAACCCCGCCAAGACCTCCCTCGAAAACCCCGAGAACTCCGCCGCGGTACCCGGGGAATCGCCTACATGGAGCCATCGGGCCACGTAAGACCATCGACGCCACGCCCGAGTCCTGCACTGGCACTCAAGGACCTCGACAAGGCCGCCAAGATCTACACCGTGTTGTGAGGCCACCGACAAGATCTCCATCCTGGACCCCAGGGACTCCCTCGCGGACATCAAGCACCAAGATCTGCTTCCGGAAACTTCGACCGAAGACCGATCCCGGAGCCCGATCCGAAGACCCCGACGCGACGAGTGCTCCTTCCGGGACCCGAACCCCGGCACCGGACAGGATCACCACCGACCTCGAGTTCTCCTACACGGATGCCAAGCGACATGATCTCCTTCTTGTATACGACAAGCACTTCCGTGAGAACGCCAAGTACTTCTTTCCGTACGCCATAACCGCCGACATCGTGACCCCAAGTCCCGCACCCGGATGCGCCAAGACCTACCCCGATACCCGAGAACGGAACCGTCGAACCCTGGACCCTGAGACCGACCCCGGACCCCGAACCCCGGACAAGATCGTCGAGACCCCTAATGTGTGACCCCTTTTTCCTCGGACCCTATTTTATAACATAATAACAACTTGTCGCATATTAAATTGTCATCTCGCATGCATATCATTGGTTTGGGGGCCTTATGCCGATTCACCCAATAATTAAATATGGGGCCCATATGCGGGCAAATCTAGTCTTATATTGGCCTCATTTAAATTGGTGTAGCGAACCGAAGCCATGTTTGATCTTGCTAATTCAACATTTAAATTGCGGGGCTTCTAAATAACTTGAACTTCCTAATTAATTGGCGGGACCCCGGTTCCACTTAATATGACCTAAATGCATCGAACCTTTGCCATGTCATCCATCATACATGCATCATGCCGATCTTCTGTCGTTTTATTAAATAGCGCATCCGGTGTTTCTTCTAGTGATTTGCTTCTTCGCGGATAAGGCCGTTGAGTTGATGTGAGCTTTCGATCTTCGGTTGAACCTTCGACATGTTTTCAAAGCAGCATCTCCCTCTTCTACCTATCTTACTTTTATAGTCTTTATTCCTCCTGTTGAACTATTGCTATCTCGTGGTTGCGATGCTCTAGTTTCCGTACGATATATCCTCGCAATTTATATTGCCTTGGACACACCCTATTACCTGTTGTTTGGTAGATAGTTGGACTTGCGCGTCGTAGTTGTTTGCTCAAGTGCTGATGTGTGTCGCCATATGCCACAGTTGCTGATGAATTGCCGCATGTTGTTGTTGGAGATGATTCTAGTTTTACTTATTGTTCACTTTACTTTCTGTTTAACAACTAAAATTGAATAAGCAGAGGCATCGGTGGGTGATAGATAATATTTGGTTTCCGAACGCCCACTTGTGTCCCGTAAGACCCCGAGTACTTGATAATTGCTCCTTGATTTTGCGCTATCCACATCCGGAGGTATATGGGACCCCCGAGCCGTAGCTTGATTCCTCTTATTTCTTGGGGCCACAAACTAGTTTGAGGTTTTATTTACGATCCTGCACTTATGCCATGTTTTATCGCTTTATTTACGACAGCGAGGTACATAATCGCATCGCTTAGGTAAACGGATGTTTTCACAGTATCGAGTCCCCGATTGGGGACTCGCTGTCACATGCCATCGACGAAACCTTGAGTCCGCTCGAGCTTGCTTACTCGCTATGGGTATACTCAAGGGTGGCCTCAAATATTTCTCAATCTCGTGATTGTTCAATCGTGAAAGCCTCGTTGGGTTTTGATTTGGTTTTTCCGAGGTTGATCGAGCGTGTGTTGCTATTGGTGCACCCCGGTAAAACTTTCAAAGCCGTGTCCATGGATATGGACGACTTGGAGCATGATTCGATCATAGACAAGCATAACTAAAGTTTATTTGCTATAAATTTGACTTATAATGACTAGTAATCAGCTTCACTATAATGGAATGGCTAATTAATACCCCACCATTGCTTGTTTGGTTGTCGCCATGCACAAATGTATCTCGACTAGTAAGTATTGCAACTACAACGAATTGGCTGAATAAAAGTACCAACAACCGCCGGTTTGGGTTTATCTCATGCCATCTGCATCGATCGAAGTACCGCCACTATAACGGAATGGATAACTAAAAGTGCCCATCGCTTACTTTATCGTGACGATTATCTATACGACTAGTAATTGCTGCAACGATAATCGAATAAATAAACCGCCAACCGCGTGAGTTCCTCGGTTGACTTCCTCGCTTGGTCTCGAGGGGAAACACTGTGATGGGTTTGTTTGGTGTTAGCTGTGTTGGATCCGGATAGGTCATTCTTACCCTCTCGATATCCGCCAATGGTATCGAGTCTCTATAGGTTGTTGAGTGCATGCCGCCACGCCGCCACCACCATACCTATGTAGGCGAGGACCGCCAATTCTAGCCTCGCTGCAATCGCCTCAAGATCGACGCCCTTCTTTGTTTTCTGCTTTGCCTTTGTCGGCACCCTTTGTTAAGGTGTTTTGAGATCGACGCCGTTAAGGTGGTTACCCTTCCGCTTGGCTCGGCAGGGTTATGGACGCCATTGGTTATTCTTCAGGCTCTTAGCCCCATTTGCATCTTGTCCGTAGTCGGACGCCTATCGCTTTCAAGGTGATTTGGATCTTTGTATATTATATCTGTATTCATGACTCCTTGAGTCATATATATATCTGCCTGTGGGTCCCATCGAGGACTTGTGTAATGTTATTACTGCTTTTCCACCGCATTTAAAAGTGCTCGGTGGGCACCTTTGAATCGCTTTCTATGGGTTTTGGCGAATTTTGCTCAAACTTGCATAGGTCCGATTCTCGAGGGTGTTACAGAGTGGTATCGAGCATAGCAGCCATGATACCCACAAGTCCAAATTTCAGAGGATAACCTAGCTAATACCAAGTAGAGTGTCAAAACTATTTTCTAAAACCGGTTGGATAGTTCGTTAGGTCTGATTTTACTCCTTACCCTCCGCTATTCTCCTCTACCCCTTCGTGTTTTGAACCCGCCTCTCGCCTCATCTTTGAGTCCAGAATTCTCGTGGTTGGGTTTCCGCTGCACTTTAGGGTTTCGCCTTCCTTGATAACGGTGTGCTACCTCCTGTTCAAGCCCTGATGAATCCGCTCACGGTGTTACCATTCTTTGTTCCTTGTTTGTGCCTTCGGTGTTTTCCGACGACGACCTCATCTACGCCAGATCCGATGTAGTCAGATCACCCCTTTGTTCCGAACCTCGCTTGTCGAGAACTTCAGTCTGATTCCGAGAGTTGGTTGCATAATCCGCCCATTCGTGTGCAGAGTAATGGTTTGGGTGCGGGATGGAGTAGCTACCATACCACTACTCTTATCATTCGCCTTGTACGCCAATCGGATCCAGCGATTTTACTCCGTTCATGGAAGTTAGGGGTGGCTTTATTGTTGATACCTCTACTTCCGACCTTTTGTTACCGGAGAGTTCTCTCGACGATCACGGACAACGACCTCTTGTTAGTGGTGTCGCGAGGATCTACACGAAGCGCGAAGGATCGACGACCTTCCTTCCGGTACCATGAGGCGGATCTCGAGGGCGAGATCCATTGTTAGTGGTGTCAATTGTGGCATCCCGCAAAACCACTACTAGAAAATCGCTGAATTTGTGCATTGCATCGTCATCATGCATTGTTTGCCAAAACTATGTTTGCAAAACCCGCTTTGTTTTCTAAACGCCCATCTTATTCAACCACCAAAACCGGTCCCGAATATTTTGTTTTGGCCATCGGTTGCCAACGTCTGCTTAAAACAAATAAAATTTATATTTATTTAGTAGGGCAATGAACGGGCCAACCCGACCAACGACCACTGTAAAAAATAATCGGTCCATCCCACCCGCCTCTAATCCTAAACTCACCCACTAGTCTACCCAACCCACCCCGCCACCTCACCCCAACCTATAGGCTTGCGCCACCTCACCCTCTCCCTAACCTCACCCAATCTAAACCTGCCACGTGGCCAACTCTCTCTCCTCTCACCCCTCTCCCACCGCCCCCACCACCGCCACTCAACCTCCCAGAAACCACACCCACCAACCGACAAACTCCCTCCCTGCCACTCCCACGCCCATCACCGCTGGGTCCCACGCTGGACCCACTGGCTTCTCCCCACGCTGCGTCTGCAGGCTCCCTCTTCCCCGCTCATCTTCTTCCCTCACGCCTTCTTTCTCCACCGCCTCGCCGCCAAGACGCTTCCGCCATCCTCCGACCTCAGCCAGACACCATGGCCACCACCGCCTCCTCCCTCCCGACGCCCGTCGTCCTTCCCCGAGTTCCTCTCGAGCCCCTCCTCCATGGCGCTGTTCCCGTCTGCGCCACCGCCTCACAGACGCTGCCCCTCTCCTCTGCCACGGCTGCTCCTCCAAGCTGCTCCACCTCCATGGTCGCTGCTCCAAGGCTTGCCGCCCGCTGCCCCGTGAAGCTTTCCGGCGATCGCAGGCCATGAGCCCACCGCCAAGAATCAGCTTCCATCGCTTTCGAGCCGCCGCCGCCAAGACTTCCGCCGCGGTGCTCCTGTCGCCTGCTCGCCTCATGGAAGGCCCAATGAAGCTCCGCGCCGCCACGGCCCTGCGCGCCACCAACCTCCGCCGCTTTCCTCCTTCGCTGGCGCTGCCTCCGAGTTTGCTGCCGCCCGCGCTCGCCACAAGGCTCGCTGGCCGCCCGCCGCCATGCTCGCCTTGCTGAAGTCGCGGCGCGCCGAAAGCTCGTGTTTCGCTTCGAGCCGGCCTCGCGCTTTCCGCTTCGCCAGCGCTGCTGCCCGCGTGCTGCTTTTCCCAGACGCTGCCTCGCCGCTGACGCCAACGCCTCCTTGCCCGGTCCTCGCCCGCCTCGCTCAAGACCGCCATTGTGTTCTTTGCGCCCGCACCGCCGTTTTTCCTTAGTTGATCTTGTTCTTGCTCGTGTATTTTGTTCCAGCGCGTGTGCCATCGCTTCGAGAACAAATCTTCAAAACCGCCATCGGCAAGTGTTGCAACGACAATAATTTCGCGAACGACCCGACCAAACAGATCGTCCACCGACAGACCAGCTACACGGATCGAACCTCGAACCCCGCCAAGACCTCCTCGAAAACCCCGAACTCCGCCATGCATTCGGGAATCGCCTACATGGAGCCATCGGGCCACGAAGACCATCGACGCCACCGAGTCCCGTGACTGCACTCAAGGACCTCGACAAGGCCGCCAAGATCTACACCGTGTTGTGAGGCCACCGACAAGATCTCCATCCGGACCCTGTGGACTCTCGCGACATCAAGCACCAAGATCTGCTCGAAACTTCGATCAAGACCGATCCCGAGCCCGATCCAAGACCCCGACGCGAAAGTGCTCCTTCCGACTCAACCCAAGACCGACAGATCACCACCGACCTCGAAGTTCTCCTACACGGATGCTGACATGATCTCCTTCTTGTATACGACAAGCACTTCCGTGAGAACGCCAAGTACTTCTTTCCGTACGCCATAACCGCCGACATCGTGACCCCAAGTCCCGCACCCGGATGCGCCAAGACCTACCCCGATACCCGAGAACGGAACCGAACCTCGACCTCGAGACCGACTTTGACCCCGAACCCGGACAAGATCGCGAGACCCTAATGTGTGACCCCTTTTTCCTCGGACCCTATTTTATAACATAATAACAACTTGTCGCATATTAAATTGTCATCTCGCATGCATATCATTGGTTTGGGGGCCTTATGCCGATTCACCCAATAATTAAATATGGGGCCCATATGCGGGCAAATCTAGTCTTATATTGGCCTCATTTAAATTGGTGTAGCGAACCGAAGCCATGTTTGATCTTGCTAATTCAACATTTAAATTGCGGGGCTTCTAAATAACTTGAACTTCCTAATTAATTGGCGGGACCCCGGTTCCACTTAATATGACCTAAATGCATCGAACCTTTGCCATGTCATCCATCATACATGCATCATGCCGATCTTCCGCTGCTTTTATTAAATAGCGATCCGTGTTTCTTCTAGTGATTTGCTTCTTCATGGATAAGGCCGTTGAGTTGATGTGAGTCACCGATCTTCTGTTGAACCTTCGACATGTTTTCGGCGAAAGTAGCATCTCCCTTTCTACCTATCTTACTTTTATAGTCTTTATTCCTCCTGTTGAACTATTGCTATCTCGTGTTATGATGCTCTAGTTTCCGTATTCGATATATCCCCTCGCAGCCTTTATATTGCCTTGGACACACCCTATTACCGTTGTTTGGTAGATAGTTGGACTTATGCGTCGTAGTTGTTTGCTTGCGTCATGTGTGTCGCCATATGCCAGCTTGTCATGAATTGCCGCATGTTGTTGTTGGAGATGATTCTAGTTTTACTTATTGTTCACTTTACTTCGCTTAACAACTAAAATTGAATAAGGCAGGCATCGGTGGGTGATAGATAATATTTGGTTTCGAACGCCCACTTGTGTCCCGTAAGACCCCGAGTACTTGATACTTGCTCTTGATTTTATGCTATCCACATCCGGAGGTATATGGGACCCCCGAGCCGTAGCTTGATTCCGTCTTATTTCTTGGGCCACAAACTAGTTTGAGGTTTTATTTACGATCCTGCTTATGCCATGTTTTACTTATTTACGACAAAGCGAGGTACATTAATCGCATCGCTTAGGTAAACGGATGTTTTAGCGGTATCGACAGCCCCGATTGGGGACTCGTTGCTTACGCCATCGACGAACCTTGAGTCCGTCTCGAGCTTGCTTACTCCGCTATGGTATACTCCAAGGGTGGCCCCAAATATTTCCGAATCGTGATTGTTCACCGTGAAAGCCTCTGGGTTTTGATTTGGTTTTTCCGAGGTTGATCGAGCGTGTGTTGCTATTGGTGCACCCCGGCCGGGTAAAAACTTTCTGAAAGCCGTGTCCGCGGATATGGACGACTTGGAGCACAGTATCTCGATCATAGACAAGCATAACTAAAGTTTATTTGCTATAAATTTGACTTATAATGACTAGTAATCAGCTTCACTATAATGGAATGGCTAATTAATACTGCCCACCATTGCTTGTTTGGTTGTCGCTTGCGACAAATGTATCTGACTAGTAAGTATTGCAACTACAACGAATTGGCTGAATAAAAGTACCAACAACTGCTGGGTTTGGGTTTATCTCATGCCATCTGTACCTGATCAGTAAGTACTGCCACTATAACGGAATGGATAACTAAAAGTGCCCACTGTTTACTTTATCAGGACGATTATCTATACCTGACTAGTAATTGCTGCAACGATAACTGAATAAATAAAACTGCCAACCGCGTGAGTTCCTCGGTTGACTTCCTCGTTTGGTCTCGAGGGGGAAACACCAGGATGGGTTTGTTTGGTGTTAGCTTCAGGTTGGATCCGGATAGGTCATTCTTACCCCTCTCTGATATCCGCCAGTGGTATCGAGTCTCTATAGGTTGTTGAGTGCATGCCGCCGCTGCCGCTTCAGTCCACCATACCTATGTAGGCGAGGACCGCCGAATTCTAGCCTCGCTGCAATCGGCCTCAAGATCGACGCCTCCTTCTTTGTTTTCTGCTTTGCCCTTTGTCGGCACCCCTTTGTTAAGCAGGTTTTGAGATCGACGCCGTTAGCGTGGTTACCCTTCCGCTTGGCCTGGTTATGGACGCCATTGGTTATTCTTCGTGGCTCTTAGCCCCATTTGCATCTTGTCTCGTAGTGGACGCCTATCGCTTTTCAAGGTGTTTTGGGTCTTTGTATATTATATCTGTATTCATGACTCCTTGAGTCGCTGTTATATATATCTGTTCTGTGGGTCCCATCGAGGACTGTTGTGTAATGTTATTACTTCGTTTTCCACCCGCACGAAAGTGCCTGGTGGGCACCTTTGAATCGTTTCTATGCGGGTTTTGGCGAATTTTGCTCAAACTTGCATAGGTCCGATTCTGAGGGTGTTACAGTGAATAGGCGGTTTAAAACTTTTACGAGATGGGCTTAACAAAGGCGGAATAAAACTAGCGTTTACTTTGTCAAGCACAAAATCTATATAAACTACGGTTCACCTATGTGCACCAACAACTTATGCTAAGCAAAACAAGCAACTATGTGATAGCTAGATATAATAATTCAAGCACGAAGGCTATCACAAAGTAAAGTGTATAAGTAAATAGATCGGTATAGAGATTGTAGGGTTTCGTAGCATGGAAAACAAAAAATTTCTATCGCATACAAACAAACAAGCCAAGATCTATCTACTAGATTGTAGCAACGAGTCGATGGAATAACTTACCCTCGAAGATTCCAAAGCGTTTAACGAGAGCGGATTCTCGTGGGTGATGTAGTCGTACTCTTCCCGATCTCAAGATCGTGTAGACGATCCTTCCCAAGGCTGCGTTAAGCTCCGCAATCGGTCACACGTTAGATTGACGAAGACCTTCCTCTCCCTTGTTCCAAAGAAAATGGAGGTTGTAGCACTCTCGCGATTCCCAAGAAGACAACGGCGTGGTACCTAAGTAGAGGGAGATCCCGCAGGCTTCGCTTAAGCCGAGCGAGTATGGTGGAGTATGAGAGAGAGCTATTAGTGGTCTAGGGTTTAGACACACCAATTAGAAGGCTCTAAACCAAGGCTAGAGCAATTAGAAGCTCTAAACCAAAACGGCTCTAAACCGAGATTAGAGGATAGAAACTTGTGTGTCTAGAGGAGGAGGCCCCGCCCTTTTATGGGTGGAGGGGTGCGGCCAGGGGAGGGAGGGAGTCCTCCCCAACTCGCCTAGGTGGGCCCGGCTTGGAGAGGAGGACTCTCCCCAAGTCGGTTTCTACCTCCTCTTGCTTGTTTCACAGTTTCTTGTTTTAGCCGCTTGACTTTCAACCGCCATTTGATTTTTCTGTTTAGGATTCAATTTAATCCTTTATTTGGAACAGCAAGAACACTTAGTACATGATGCAATCATTCCAATATGTAATGACACATTCATGTACCCTTCCCCGGAGTGCCGCATAATCCGAACCTTCTAGAACATTCCCGATGAAAACACTAATCATTCCCGAACTCAAAACGGACTTTCCTTATATGAATCTTATTCTCCGGATCATTCCGGATCACCTCGTGATATCCCGGATCCCATCCGAGACTCCGAACAACATTCGGTCTCTTTCTCATAATACCATAACTACTCAAACAACGTCAATCCTTATGTGTCTCCCTACGGTTCGTGAATTATGCGACATGATCGAGACACTTCTCCTAACAATAACCAATAGAGGAATCGAAATTCATATGGCTCCCACATATTTCTACGATTACTTATGATGTAATGAACCACTTACATACGATACCAATTTCCTTTGTCTCACGATAGTTTACTTATCCGAGGTTATGATCGCTTGTATCTCCGCATACCTAGTTCAACCTCACATCGATAAGTACTTTTCTCGCTCGTGATATGTGATCCCTTGAGCTACCACATGCTTGCAAGCTAATTGGATGACATTCCACCGAGAGGGCCCAGTATATCTATCCGTCATATGGATGGACAAATCCCACTCTTGATCCATGTGTTTCAACAATTACTTTCCAACACTCAATGCCACCTTTATAGCCACCCGCCTACGGTGTGGTGTTTGATGTCATCAAAGCATCCATCCGTAAAGGTGATATGCATGATCTCATGGTCAAGGAATTAGGTTACTATGTATCGTAAAGCATATAGCAATTGAACTATTGAAATGACTTGATCTTTATGCTACGCTTATCTATAGGAGTATGTCCACCATATCATTCTCCTAACGATATGATCTTGTTGTTGATAACATCTCAATGTTCATGATAGGGAAACCACAATCATTAATCAACCAACAAGCTAGTGAAGTATAGATGCTATACTAGGGACTTCAAATTAAGTTTACAAATCACACAAGTATTAATGTTTCCTTGTTAATACTATTATAGCATGAATGTAAACATTTATCATAAACACAAAGATATAATAATAACTACATTTATTATTGCCTCTAGGGCATATCTCCAACAGAGATAACCGAGGCACGCGGAGACGATGATTTATTACCGAGTTCCTCCCATAAACAGAGTACGTCTCGTTGGAGAGGGGGTGGTATCAAACCACCTACGCCACAAAATGCCTCCCTTATTCTCCGGTGAATCTCACCCCAACGGGATCGATCCACACTTCCACTACCGGTGCACTTGTCGGTGGCAACCGGAACCTCTCACAAGGTTGGGGCACTTCTCCACAACTTAATCGGAGGCTCCCAACAAACGCCACCAAGGCCACAACCTGCAACACCAACAAACCGTCTAGGGTTCCAAGAACCCAAGAGTAAAAAGCTTCTCAACTTTCACTCACCAAATCCTCTGAGGAGAACTCAAACCGATGCACCAAATGCAATGGCAAGAACATAGGAAGTGCTCAAGTCCTTCTCTCCCAAATTCCACAAAAGCTACAAAAGCTAGTGGGAGAACAAGAGAGGAAGAACACACGAGGAAATCCACAAAAGAAACCCCAAGATCTAGATCCCAATATGTTCACCTCACATAGAGGAGAGATGGATTGGTGGAGTTGTAGATCTAGATCTCCCCTTTCAAATCCCCCAAAAAGATTCAAGAAATATGGGAGGGATTGAGAGTATTTGCAAGCTCTTGAAGGTCAAAACAATGGAGGAGAGAGAGAATGCAAGTCATAGGCCTAAGGAGGAAGAAGGGGTCTATTTATACCCCTCCCCAACGAAATATGACCGTTTGGGACCTTCCAGGCCGGATAATCCGCCCCTCCCCGGATATTCCGGGTTCCTCGGACCAAAAAATGGCTAAGAACTTCGCGGCGCGACCCTCAGTATAGGGGCGGATTTTTGGGGCGGATAATCCTCCCCCATGGCCGGATAATCCGACCCCAAATCGGCAGAACAAAGAAATGAAACCATCATAACTTTTTCATTCGGACTCCGATTTTGATGATCTTGGGCTCGTTTCGAAGATAGTAACGATCTCTACAAGATCATGCAGGGAAACATCATAGTCTAGCAATGGAGGATAGAACCAAATGATGAAAGGTTTAACCTATCTATAAAAGACAAACCGGTAAAACCTCCAATATCGAAAACACAATAGAGAATGCATAAGAAATCCGTTTTCGATGGACTTAAGCTTGTCATAGAGATTGACACAATATATAAATCCTCTCATGGATAATAACCAAATAAGAACCAAGAAATATGATGCCAAGTATGCAAAGGTTTGAGCTCTCACCGAGGGATATGATCAAGTTACTCACTTGAGATCCCCTCTTGATAGTACGGTTATCTATCCTATAAACCGGTCTCTCCAACTAACACCACGAGACCAGTTAGAAAGAAACCCTATCAAAATCAAACCTTTGCCTTGTATATTCCACACCTTAGGATGGAGCACCTTTCTTGATTGCACTAGCTTGGTGAAGATGCTCCCATACTCCACTATGGAAGAGCCTCTTTAGGCATATCTTCACATATCCATGATCACCATAAGGATGGCACGATACACTTGAGATCATCTTAAGAAACCTTGATCAACACTTGATCTTCTTCACTTTATTCTTATTCCAACCTTGAAGCCACCATATGGTTCAAGCATTGTCTATGGACAAATCCTCCAAGTAAAACTCAATGCAAACATAAGTCCATAAAACATTGTCATTAATTACCAAAACCACACATGGGGGCACACATGTTCTTTCAATCTCCCCCATTTTGGTAATTGATGACAATCCTTTGAGAGGGTTTATATAATCAACTTAACGAAAAAAAAGGTTGCGCCAACATCAAATACTACACAAGTATGTGATGTTGGTACGCCCATAATATATAGAGCAAGCTCCCCCACAATATATGCGTGTGTGATGAACCATTACCGTTGGTGGAGTTTCCTCTATATATTCAACATGCAAAGCAACAACAAAGATGCAAGATCATGAGAGGGAAATGCTTAAGAACAAACTTCCCTTAAACCCTCCAAAACATCTCCCCCATTGGCATCGATTGCCAAAATGGGTGAATAGTTCTAGACGACAAATATAGTAATAATTCCTCCAAAGGTGTGTCTTCGCACATATACAATGATGAATACTTGGGAGGGAGTAGAACTATATCGAGGGTCCGAATATTGCCAAAGGAATAAAATAAAAGATGCAAGCAATCACAAGATCCGACAAACCAATTTGAAAACAACAAATGAGTCCAAATGGAAACTACAAGATATTATGATATGAGCAAAAGAGTGTTTTAAATAACAAATAGAGAAGCTCTCCAATATTTGTGCACAATTTTAAAATAAATGCATTGGAATACATAATGCACAAATATGGAATCCTTGTTCCCCCATAAGAATTTAAAACACAACACATGAAAGATCAAATAAATGTTTAAATAACATTGAGAAGCTCCCCAAGAATTGCGCATACTTTAAAATCGGTGTATTTCAATACAAAAATGCACAAATATGGAATCCTCACTCCCCCATAAACATTTAAGGCACAATGAATGATACAGAAGATAAATGTGCATTATTAAATGAATTAGATGAGCTCCCCAAAGATAATGCACCAATTATGATAATTGCATTTGGGAACAAGGTGCATAATCATGGAATCCTCACTCATCCAAGTTCATTGAACAATACAAGGCACGAGAGAACAAATATGAGTGCCCAAAGATGCAAACAATAGGAACAAGCACCCATAGGAAATTAAATTTGGAAGCCACCAAAGAATCAAAAGGAATAGAAAGGTGGTCTCCAAGGATTAAAAACCAACTAACATTATCTTCACATATGTGTGTATGTTTCTAAATGGATAACATCACAAAGACATATGCCCATAACAAAACAAGCACACACAAGGAAGATATACAATAAATCACATAAAAGGACAAAACCAACTCCCAAAAAGAGTAAGGTTCCAACAAGTAAACCAAACTCTCCAAACTTTTCATGATGGCACAAAATACCAAAATGAATAGATCAAACTTCCAAGCACATAAAACCCGATATGGATCAAACAAGGAAGCATAAAAATATTGTTCTAGATAATATAGGAGAGCTCACTCATAAGTAGTACATTATATAGAATTTTCTTTTGAATGCAAAATGCACACAAATGGGATCATCACTACTACCTACAATAAGAAAAACACAAGAGGATATCAATAAAATAAGAAGATCCAAAAGAAGCAAGGAAGGCTTCAGAGACAACACAAAACATTTTGTTAGCCAAAGATAGGATAAAATTAAACAAAGGCCAAAGTGAATATGATCAATAAATTCTACCATAAATTGAGTACTCATTGTCCAAGGACAAGAAATATTGGGAATAATTTTCCCAAGGTAGCTTGCATGGATATCCAAGATCATAGTCACAACAAGAAGCATATAACAAAATATAATAATTAAGCATGATACTTCGAACAAGATTCTTGGTAGCTTCCAATAGTCACACAATCACTAGTGATTAGATTAACTTGAAGCAAATGGTTTCCATGATGATATAGAGATCTAAATATGAGGAAACACATACCAAGAAACACTCTCATATACAAGATCCAAAATATGATCAATAAATGCATTCAAGCAAATTGGAACTTGTATGAGCAAATGTGTCACATAGGCGCTAGATAATTATCCATATCAATTCTAAGTGACACAACCTCGAATATTCACATTTTTTTTAGGATTGTAATATGCACTAAGCATATGACTCCCACATAATGTGATACTACCATAAAACCAACACGAGGCAACGAATCCAAATAGATATAATTAATGGACATTATAGAACTTAAATTTCTCATGTACACATATTTTTAGGATTGTGGAATGCCCAAGCATAACACTCCCCCAAAATGGGATAGTCCATTAATCTCTCACAAGAGCCAAATAAGATACCAAATATAACCAAGAAAGGCTCAAACATAAGAAACACACATACATGGTGTGCCACCTAATCATACATAAAAATATGCTTGATTCCTCAAGATAATTAAGTGGAAATCACAACATGTACAAGAGCATGGAAGATACAAAACCAACACATGCACAAGGGGGCGAGTAACTTTCAATGTAAAGAGTTTAGCATATGTTACCGCAAGGAGGAACATTGATATATAATAGAATCATGATAATCCAAATGGTTTGGCTTGACAATAATAATTGATGAAGATCCCTCAATTCTTCATAATGTAGCCAAGTCTCCAATGCCCTCCACAACACACCTATTGATCAAGTTTCGACTTGTTGGTAGTACCCAACGAAGTTGGGTCCTAAGAAGTTAGTCACAATAGGCTTGGCAACCCAAATGGTTCTTTTCTTGAACCCACATTGAGCACCAACAAATTTGGCAAACACATTGCCAACTTCATCCTTACAAAGGGAATAAGCATCATCAATAATGATAGGGTTGGATGAGTATATACCAATAGTGCATGAGGAAGAAATGTGCCCCTTCTCACGGCATATGTAGCAAGTTCGTCTCTTGCCATCTTTCTTCTTAGGTGAAGCTACAACTCGAGGAAGAGGTCAAGTAGTACTCTTAGGAAGAGGCCCGTCAATGACTTGAGGTGGGGTTTGAGGCCGCTTCCCTTGTTGCTTCACACTAAGAGGATTTTTATTCAATGGGCAAGATCTAACATGGTGTCCTTCTTCCTTGCACTTGAAGCAAACAATGTTGGCCGGATTCTTGACTTGAACTTGGCCATTTTTCTTGTTTCCCTTATGCTTCAACTTGAAAGTGGACTTGTTCTTTACATTAGAGTTGAATCCAAGCCTACTCTTGTCATTGGGGGATTTTTGCATACTCAAGATTTTGTTGAGTGCGGCCTTCCCTTGATGACCCTTTTTCAAGTCATTCTTCAAATAAGTGACTTGATCCTTGAGCTCTTTGATTTCCTCTACATGGTTAGTTTCAACAAAAGTACTAGAGGAAGTATATGCTACATTGTTAGAGCAACAAGGCACGGAATGTAATTCATCACGAGATATAGCATGGTTATGAGAGGATGAATTACAAGGACTAGCACATGGCAATATAACATTTGGAGTAGATATAGTGCTAATGTCCATATGAGGCCCACTAGATGTTATCTTTGACACGATGGCCTCATGAGCTAACTTTAGCCTACCATGGGAGAGTAGAAGATCCTCATGCGAGATTGAGAGCTTAACATGAATTTCTTCTAATTTCCCATAATTGCTAGTTAGCAAAGCATGTTGAGCCTTTAGCTCAACATTCTCCTTCAAAATAGATGCTTCACAAGAAATAGAGTTAGTAACACAAGCATCATCATTATTAGCAAGAGGTGAGGGCAACTTGGCAAGCTCTTTTGAATATGAAGCTTTAAGTTGCTCATGCGACTCGGTGAGTTTGATGAGCTCCCTTTTAATGACCCGAGAGCCACTTTCGAGGTACGTAAAATCCTCAACAAGTTTAGCATAAGCAACTTCAAGTTCATCATTTTTAATCTTGAAGGAGTTTGCCACCGCAAGTTCTCTATCATGGTATTCCTTTACTCTAGATAATTCTAGAGTAAAAGTCTCCTCAAGAGATTCTTTGGTGTCTTGTTCTTCTTTAAGGGAGTCCTTTAGTTGAGCAATTTCATTAGCATACTCACGCTCAAGCGCAAACTTTTCATCAATTATGTTTTCTTGCTCCTCAATTTTTGCTTCTAACTTATCAATATGTTCTTTGCTCTTAATAGCAAAGTCCAAGATTTCAACAAAGTTAGAGCAAGCAATATTATTCTTAACAAGGGCACGATAAACAATCTCACCCTTTTCATATAAATCATCAATATCAAGCTCTTCTTCCACATTATCCACATCCTCCTCATCACAAGAGGTAATGGGTTCCAAAGTAGGAGTTACCTTTGAATCCCTAGCCATAAGGCATAGGTGGGTACTGGAAGAAGGTGAAGATGAGATTACATTTGTGGCTTCATTCAATACCTTGTCTTGGCCCATAGAATCTTCGGTTTCCTCTACATGGTTAGCAACACAAGCACTAGAGGAAATAAAAGCATTTTTATAATGGCAACATGAAAACACAAGCATATCATCATGAGATTTATTCAAGTCATTTCTACATGATATGCAAGGACTATTAACACAAGCATGTAAGAAGTTTGTAGTGCTAGAAGTGTTAAAGTCCAAAGATAGATCATTGAAACTAGATAGAGATGATGGATTATAAATAGTAAGCACACTATCCAAATTGTAATTTCTATCACCACTCACCATATCATTACCTTGTGAAAAATCACATGTTGGTGAAGTGGTAGAAGATGAGAACTCATCTTGACTGGAAGTGGAAGCAACACAATCATCCTCAACAATATTGGACACAACATATTTATCTTGAAGTTTTGTCCATAACTCATGAGCGCTCCAAAAAGGAATGATTGAAGAGGTAACTACATAGCTCAAAGCATTAACAAGCACATTAGAAGCTTGAGCATCGAGATATAAGTTTTTCTCATCCTCACAAGATAGATTTTTGAAATCCATAGGAGGAGAAAAACCTATATCTATAATACGCTCCAAATTTGGGTCCATGTCCCGAAAATGAATAAGCATACGAGTTTTCCATATATCATAATTTATGCCATCGAACAAGAACATGTCATTGTGCACTAATCCCCTAGCCGGCATCTTTACTCTCAAGGCGGTGAAGCCTAAAATGAGAGACCGGGCTCTGATACCAATTGAGAAGGATACAGATGCCGCCTAGAGGGAGGGGTGAATAGGCGGTTTAAAACTTTTACGAGATGGGCTTAATAAAGGCGGAATAAAACTATTGTTTACTTTGTCAGGCACAAAACCTATATAAACTACGGTTCACCTATGTGCACCAACAACTTATGCTAAGCAAAACAAGCAACTATGTGATAGCTAGATATAATAATTCAAGCACGAAGGCTATCACAAAGTAAAGTGCATAAGTAAATAGATCGGTATAGAGATAACCGAGGCACGCGGAGACGATGATTTATTACCGAGTTCCTCCCATAAAGAGAGTACGTCTCGTTGGAGAGGGGGTGGTATCAAACCACCTACGCCACAAAAGGCCTCCCTTATTCTCCGGTGAATCTCACCCCAACGGGATCGATCCACACTTCCACTACCGGTGCACTTGTCGGTGGCAACCGAAACCTCTCACAAGGTTGGGACACTTCTCCACAACTTAATCGGAGGCTCCCAACAAACGCCACCAAGGCCACAACCTGCAACACCAACAAACCGTCTAGGGTTCCAAGAACCCAAGAGTAAAAAGCTTCTCAACTTTCACTCACCAAATCCTCCGAGGAGAACTCAAACCGATGCACCAAATGCAATGGCAAGAACACAGGAAGTGCTCAAGTCCTTCTCTCCCAAATTCCACAAAAGCTACAAAAGCTAGTGGGAGAACAAGGGAGGAAGAACACACGAGGAAATCCACAAAAGAAACCCCAAGATCTAGATCCCAATATGTTCACCTCACATAGAGGAGAGATGGATTGGTGGAGTTGTAGATCTAGATCTCCCCTTTCAAATCCCCCAAAAAGATTCAAGAAATATGGGAGGGATTGAGAGTATTTGCAAGCTCTTGAAGGTCAAAACAATGGAGTAGAGAGAGAATGCAAGTCATAGGCCTAAGGAGGAAGAAGGGGTCTATTTATACCCCTCCCCAACGAAATATGACCGTTTGGGACCTTCCAGGCCGGATAATCCACCCCTCCCCCGGATATTCCGGGTTCCCCGGACCAAAAAATGGCTAAGAACTTCGCGGCGCGACCCTCAGTATAGGGGCGGATAATCCGCCCCCCTGAAAACTGGCAGGAACAACAAAACTGAAACCATCATAACTTTTTCATTCGGACTCCGATTTTGATGATCTTGGGCTCGTTTCGAAGATAGTAACGATCTCTACAAGATCATGCAGGGAACCATCATAGTATAGCAATGGAGGATAGAACCAAATGATGAAAGGTTTAACCTATCTATAAAAGACAAAACCGGTAAAACCTCCAATATCGAAAACACAATAGAGAATGCATAAGAAATCCGTTTTCGATGGACTTAAGCTTGTCATAGAGATTGACACAATATATAAATCCTCTCATGGATAATAACCAAATAAGAACCAAGAAATATGATGCCAAGTATGCAAAGGTTTGAGCTCTCACCGAGGGATATGATCAAGTTACTCACTTGAGAGCCCCTCTTGATAGTACGGTTATCTATCCTATAAACCGGTCTCTCCAACTAACACCACGAGACCAGTTAGAAAGAAACCCTATCAAAATCAAACCTTTGCCTTGTATATTCCACACCTTAGGATGGAACACCTTTCTTGATTGCACTAGCTTGGTGAAGATGCTCCCCCATACTCCACTATGGAAGAGCCTCTCTTTTAGGCATATCTTCACATATCCATGATCACCATAAGGATGGCACGATACACTTGAGATCATCTTAAGAAACCTTGATCAACACTTGATCTTCTTCACTTTATTCTTATTCCAACCTTGAAGCCACCATATGGTTCAAGCATTGTCTATGGACAAATCCTCCAAGTAAAACTCAATGCAAACATAAGTTCATAAAACATTGTCATTAATTACCAAAACCACACATGGGGGCACACATGTTCTTTCAGCCGGTCCGGAGTTTAGATGGAGGAGCAGAGATGGCGGCGGGCGGCGCGAAGGCCGAAGGCGGCAGCATGACGGCCGGCAGCAGCGACGGCCGGTGGAGCCGTTGGAGATTTGGATTCTCGCTGGTTTTCTACAGAGGAGAGATGTACGAAGAGGAGGACAAAAGGATGTGATAAGGTGGGCCCACGACCGGTCGCGTGCGCGCGTTGTTGACCCGGACGATGGCATCGTCCGGGGGATCGTGATAATTTTCCATTGTGATAAGAGCATGACTAGCAACGTTGTCTGTACTTTCTTTTTACGGAATGAAATGCACCTGCGGACATCAGCGCCATATTCTGTTTCACGGGTTGTGAATAACACTGATCTCTATCGGCACATTTCAGGCCATAAAAAGGGTTGTAGCCTATCTTTTACATGTAAATGAAAATACAATAATTAAATACATCAAATTATAGTTCACAGGATCAAACAAATATCATCCAAGTTATTACAATACTGTTTCAATCAAATTGTTCGAATCAAATAAATTAACAAATGTTCTCCAATAGTTTATCTCACACATAACGAAGAAAAACAAGGAAAGATAATGAACGAGCGCGAGTGCGTTGGCCATATAGCTGCCAGTGGTGCTGGATGAGATCAGTGACAAGCTGCTTATGAGTTGCCTTATTTTCAATCTACCGATGGATTTAAATAAATTCTTCAAGGCGGTTGGGGTTTCTTTGGGGACTTACTCGAGTGCCAACATTGTCGTAGAAGCACGACAAGTTTAACCCTCTCTCATCCTCGATGATCATGTTGTTTAGAATCACACAACATGTCATGATATTGACAAGGGTTTCCTTGTCCCAAAATTAAGCTGGACCTCGAACAATAGCAAACCTTTCTTGTAAAATACCAAAAGCCCTCTCAATGTCCTTGCGGGCTGCCTCTTGTGCCTTGGCAACTATAGCTTCTATTTCATGATGGTATATTTGATGGACTTCAAAAAAGTTACCCATTCGGGGTATATGCCATCAGCTAGATAATATATCATTAAATACTCATTATTCATGACCTTATAGTTGCAAGTAGGTGCATCTTCGGCTACAAGTTTTCCAAACAAGTGGGATCTTTGTAAAACGTTGATTTCATTGAGTGTTTTGGGCAGAAAAAAAAACAGTGCCAAATCCACAAATCCTGCGAAGCAACTGCCTCGAGCACAATGGCAAGATCATGGTTTTTTCTACAATACATTCCATGCCATGCTTTTGGACAATTTTTCCATGTCCAATGCATGCAATCTATACTACCAAGCATGCACGGCCATCCCATTTTTTCATTTATCTCCATTAACCTTTTGGTATCTTCCTCATTGGGAGCTTGGAGATATTTCTCCCCATACAACCTGATAACCATCTTCGCAAACCTACGCACCGACTCGGTGGTTGTATCTTTGCCTATGCGAAGGTACTCATCGGTGTAGTCTGCGGGGACGCCATAAGCAATCACTCGCATGGCAGCCGAGATCTTTAGGTAGACGCTAAATCCTAGGTCACAGGCAGAGTTGCGCCGTTGCGTGAAGTATGTCGAATTCTTTTGGATATCTTCAACGATTTTGACAAAAAAGATACGCCGCATCCGGTACCTCCTACGGAAAAGATTGGGCGGATATGTAGCTACTTCGGCGAAATAATCCTGCATCGGCATGGCCGAGGAAGCGGATGCGTTGGATGTAGCTGCGGCCATTCACCGACACGCGCCTTCGATCCATCATCTTCCACCGGTCCTCGTGCTCCTTAACGGCGAGGAGGAGAAGGGCCACCTCGTAGTCATCGTAGTCGTCGTGGAGCAGTTCCTCGGTGTTGGAATCTTCCGACGAGGAGGACGAATCAGACAGATCTTGGTGGTCGTCCGAGTTCATCCTCGATGGGGCGGGCGGTGGCGGGGGCTTGGGGAGGCGGGGCACGGAAGGTAGAGAGGAGGGCCAGAATGGGTGCCTGGCGGTGGCAGCTGAGACGGTGGCGACGAGGGAGGTGGATTCGGGTGGCTAGCAGCGGCGGCGGAGACGATGCGAGCGAGAGGTGGTGGCAGATGTGGACGAGCTTGTCCTGAAGATTCAGCGCGCGCTAGGGTTGGTGCGAGTGAGGGCCGGCGCTCGGGTCGCCCTCTCCACCCTCCTATGTATAGGCCATAAGAGGGTTTACGAGTCGGTCCCTTCTTTTTTTTACGGATCGTCTGATTTGTGGGTGCTGGTCGGCGCCGATTTTTCGCCGAAACCCTTATAGTGACGGTTATTTTAAGGGTTTGCCCCCTTTATGGGTGCTGTTAGACTTGCTCTAACAAGTATAGGATTCTTCTTAGAGTCGGAGCGATTGTTATTATTTGGTCGCTATGGATATGTAGGAATGATAAGGTTTTTAATAATATAAACTGCTCTATTATGCAGGTTATCTACAGGTATATAAATACTCTTCGGGCTTGGTCGGCATTACACCATGTGGGGTATCGCGACCTCTTTACGGAGGTGTGTGCGCGGTTGGAGTATATGGCGCGGGACTTGTTTACCAATCATGGATGGCAGCATAATCTTCGGATCGATCTGCCCTCTACACATTAGGCCATATTACAATTTCTCATTTTGATATGTAATATGTCTGGACCTTTTTTATTCTTCTGTCGGACCTTGTGGACTGATGTCGGCTATGTGCATCCTAGTTGTGCAGAGGCCAGATGTAATACTTACCTTGAGTAATAAAAACATCATTTATCGAAAAAACGTAGGCGGTAGGGGATACCAATCTTGTCAATCGGTGCAGGAATACCAATAAATGCACTCTATGTCTTCCTTTCAAATACTTCAAAATAAAAAAAAGGCACTGGCCAATCTTGTCAATTGGTGTAGGAATACCAATCCAAAATATTCTGGAGTTTGAAAGGAAGACATAGAGACACATATATGCTCTATCTCATATATTGTACTACAAGCCAATGTATTAATTGTTGCGGTGGCTTTTCGTATGATCTATGTAATGAATGTTGTTTATTTATAGGATTTAAATAAATTCTCTATTTGTTTCCTTTTTTAATTGAAGAGGAAAATCGCCTATCTATATTAGTATATCATGTAACTCCCTTTATTCATTCACTTCAGGATTATTTTTTAGTAAAGTATATTGTTTTTCCTTATTAACAGGCTCGTTACCTCAGGTCACAGAGTTTGATTAAGTACCATGTCGAATCTCATGTGATACGAACACTATGGTATGTGTTTTGTATATACCATCTATTAAATGAGAAGACATCTGGAATTTCAACGTTATCAGCTAACTATGTGTTTGCTTAATTCATTTGTATTCACATTTATTCGCAGCTATATTAGTAATTTGTTTTCCTATTTTCTACATAGAAGTTTTACTGATATGGGATTCCTTATGAAATTGACCTAGGGTGGCCCGATCTTCACGAATTTGAGCCTAGAAGTGAGAGGAACACAATGAACGCAACACAAATGCAAGGTATAACAGGGATGAATAAAGAATCCATGGTATAGGCCACCGGTCTTGTGTAGGGATTAGTTAGGCATAAGGTACTCTAAATTTTTCAACTTGAGCAATACAAGTTAACATAGTTTTTTATACGTGAATTGCTTAGTGATGTGATAAATACAAGAGCATATTTGAAAGGAAGGCCAATCCTTCTGCATGAGCTTAGCAACGCTTTGTTCAGCCCCCAACATGCTAACCGCTGGATCATACTCCCTCTGTTCTAAATTATAAGATGTTTTAGGATTTTTTAAAATGCATGTATCTATACGTTTTTAATATGAAGGTCATTATTTTGATCCATATGTAGTCTTAAAATATCTACAAAACCACCACTGATGACTGATGTAAAGAAAGAAAGAAAGAAAGCTTCGGATGTCAATAGCCACCACTGATCCTCTGTCCTCACGTTGTAATAAGCATGCGCAAACCCGAATCATCTCAACAGACTACAGACCCGTGCCTGCGATGCAGGGAGGCAGAGGCGTGCCGCAGAGGCACCTGTTCTGACCATAGCACTCCGCCCCGTGCAGCTCCATGAACCTCCCCGCCGGGATCTCGCCGCAGAGACCATTGTAGCTGACGTCGAAGTGGTCGAGCCTGAGGTCCCTGAGCGACTTAGCCACGCTCCCGTTGATCCGGTTGTGGCTGAGGTCCAGGAACCGGAGGTGGTGCGGGAACCTGACGCCGGTCATGTCGAACTCCAGCTCGTTCCACGACAGGTCGATCTTGGCCGCCCGCTTCGCGATGCCGAACAGGAACGGGGACGGGTCGCCCGTGAGCCCGTTGCGGGACAGGTCGAGGGTGTCGACGTCGTCGTCGCCGAGGTCGGCCGGGATCTCGCCGGTGAGCCGGTTGTTGGCCAGGATCAGGAACCGGAAGCTCCCGTGCAGCAGGCCCGGCGGGATGGCGCCCGTGAGCATGTTGCCGCTGAGGTCCAGGTAGCGGAGGTCGGGGAGGCGGGCCAGGGAGCTCGGGATGGGGCCGGCGAGCTTGCCGTCGGCGATGACGATGGTGCGGAGGGTGGTGATGCCGGCGAGGAAGTCCGGCACCGGGCCGGAGATGGAGGTGCCGGCGATGTTGAGGTCCTCGAGGCGCGTGAGGTTGGCGAAGGAGGGAGGGATGGGCCCGGACAGGCCGCGGACGGACTGCACCTGGAGGATGACAAGCTCGGGCAGCTCGCCGAGCGCAGGCGGCACTGGCGCGCGGACGCCGTCGAGGGAGGACAGGGCCAGCCCCGTGACGCGGCCGTCCGCGGAGCAGAAGACGGCCGGTGGCTCCCAGGCGCAGCAGTTGGTGGCCGGAAGCCATGACGATAGCTGGACCGGGTCGCCGAGCTGCGCCTTGACCCTCAGCAGCGCGGCGCGGTCGTCGCCGTCGCAGTCCATGGCGGACGACGTGGGGACGACGGTGCAATGCACCGTGAACAACACGAGGCAGAGCAGAGCGTGGCACGAGGAGAATGGCAGATCAGACGCCATTGCCGCGCGCGAGAAACACAAATGCAGTGGTGCATTCTGCTCGGCATGCATCTAAATACTCTCTTGACTCCCGACAAAAGATCGATCTACAGGGTGAAGAAGATCTGGAGCTGGGAATTGATTCCCTGGCGGTTGTGAGTTGAACGTACTACTAGGAGAAACGAGACGCGCGCCGAACCGAACCGTTCAGGACTCCCTCGTAAAAGGTACAGAGAGAAACAGAGGGTAGTTAGCATCGAATTTCAGATGGGATTTGACAGTACAAAACAGAAAAGGTGCAAGGGCAGTCCTTGCTTAAGAAAAGAAACATAGCACATGTCATTTTACAACACTTGAACAATAGATAATTTTCTTTTCTCGACAGCTAAACAAAAATTGTTGCTATAACACTGGGCTCTCATGATTTAAGAACATGGCAACGGCCGCAGGGCTTCATAACATTGAACTTGACTGTGGAGGGAACTTTCTCGACAACGTATCTCTCAATGGCCAAGAGCGCCTTGTAGGCCTCCGCGATCATATGCCTGCCTATCCATGGGCATTTGTCGATTTTGTGGTCAGGCAACATATAAGAATCTTCACAACCATAATCATATAGGATGGTGCCCAATTTAAGGCACTCTAGTGATGTTGCATTCTCAAGAATATGGCAGGTTAGCTCAACCATGCTCTTTGCAGAGCAGAAGCCGATGATCTTCACCTTCTTGATGTTTCCATGGCGGCTTCCTGGCATCTGCCTCAGATGCGCCGAGGGATCTTCAAGAACTGAATCATGCTTCATGCGAATCTGGTCAACCTGCATACGAATAACATACTTGAATTTATTTATTGTTCTATGAACCGTAGGTAATATGTAATAAGATAGAGTGACTTACCTCCAGCCTGAAAGTCTCCAAGATAGGACAGGCATCCAAGAAATGGGCTAGAGAAAAATAATCGTACTTTGGGGAAAAGGCCCCACTTAAATCTTGAAAATATATTTTTAAGTGCTTGAGGTGGAGGAATTTGCCAGGTACAGATGGTGTGCTGAATATCTACACAGACATGTCAATCAAGATATTTTTCAGTTCGAAAACTAAATCAAGAAGTTTCGAAATATACCTCACCAACCGAAGTAATGCTGAGAGTTTCAAGAATTGGCATACTGGCTGGAAGCTTGGCACGGGCATGATAAACAAGGTTAAACTCATCATAACAACACATGTCCAGGTCCTTCACTTGCAATGAATATCCAATAGAAATGTGTGCAACATCACCATCGATAGAAACAGTGCCGAGATTTGGAGCTTTATTCTCTATAACTTCCAGTTTGCTGCAGTCATACACCGACAGGTTGGCGAACCGGTGTAGCAGGCAAGGTATCTGGAGGCAAATTATCTCACTGCAATCAGAGAGACTCAGCTCCTCCAAAGCAAAAGAATTGGAAAGAAGGCACCCTAACTCATCCCCAGTAATATGGACATCAGACAGATCTAGCCTTGTCAAGCAACCAAGTCCAGCCATGGGATGGAAGGTGCAACCGCCAAGGTCAAGACTCCGGATTGAGTTTACTCCACTCCCAGCGAATAAAAGTGGGCATGGGAAGTTGTATTTCTCTTGCCCGTATCCTAGAGACAAGGAAATTTCGAGCTCTTCAATCCCTGGAGTAACAGCGATCTGAAGCCAATTGTTGAGCTGACTGGTGTCGAATGTTGAATCATAGTATTCAAACTCGAATCTCTTCACATTGCCCGAGTGTTTTTTCATAATTTGGTCAACTCTGTCAATGAAAGTCTGACAATTCTTCTCGCGATAATTATCATCCCCAGAGTTCAGGCCCATGGTGCTCTTATTGAAGGTGAGGTTGGGATAACGTCTCCAAGAGCATCGAAAAGTGCGAGACACACAGCTAGCTCGAGCAGCATCTCTCAGTGGCAGTAGGGAATGTATATGATACCAGATGTCCTGCACACAAGAGAATTGGAGAAACGTTAATTTTGAATTGTATTGGTATAAGTGGCTCCTTTAACTGGAGTAAATATAGGACCATGTGGCACTCAAGTATTTTAACAGGGACAAGTGTTTTCCCTAACCGAGTGATCAATTGCTTTCATAAAGTCATCTGTTATTCTTTGACAGTGTTATTACTTGTTCCCAGAAAATGCACAATAGTGAGAAAGCAATGCTCTAATTCCTAGTATGTGCGGAGGAAAGTATTTCTAATGCGAAATATGAAACTAGTGAATATGTGCGGAGGAAAGTATGCCCAAGATATCAAAACTGGCCACATTCCCAATTCTTAGTATGAATATATGCATACTTCTTCTGCTTCCAAATTCTGTAGAAAGATAGGAGAGGGTCTCTACTTATTCTAAGTAACTTTACATAGGCTTCTTTAGCTTATTTTATTCAGGGACCGCTACTTAATCGAATTTTCTAAACTTGTTGGCTTTCATTTTGTTGTTCAGAATGGATAAACTAGAGTCCATCGCATATGCCATTAATGAAATTTAACTTATGTAGGTTTGGGTTGCTCTCGCCCCTCTTGAGACTGATGTTGGAGCCCATGGTGTAGCCCCATCAGGCCCTTATTTCTCTTATCCACAAAATGAGCCTATAGCTGCTGCCCTTGGTTTCAATAAGATACGTCTAAATGTACCAGCGTGGATTCAAACATTATATATGAAATTCTGGGTTTTATAAATTATAGTAAGTTATAGAGGAAAAAGAGCAATGAGATTTCTAGCAAGAAGCTCTGGAGAATGCAGTCAAAGGGAAAGGTTCGAAGTACCTGAAAGAGATGTGTGAATATGAGAGGAAGGTTTGGTCTGGATTGGCCAAAGCTTTCACATAAAATGTAGAGAGAAATTGGTTTGTTTTTCTTATTCCATTCATTAGGAATATCTGTCTTAAGTGAAATAATCATGTCTTCAGGAAAGAAAATCTGTAGTTATACTAGAGATTAATAATGCCCACATGACACATTGCCGCTTCAGTCATGGCCGAAATTTTATTCTAACACAAGGATCTGGTAAAAGGTTTCACGATCGGGTAAATTTCATTCTAACACAAGAAAATCTATTGTTATGCTAGATATTCGAAATTCCCACATGACACATTGCCGCTGCAGTCATGGCCGAAATTTTATTCTAACACATGGATCAGGTAAAAGGTTTCACGATTGGGTAAATTTCATTCTAACACAACAAAATCTATAGTTATACTAGAGAATAGAAATGCCCACATGACACATTAAAAACGGCAGTCATGGCCAAAATTTTATTTGGGCTTAGGCCGTCTGTGTTTTACTTCTAAGGCAAAGCTCCTGCCCGGTTTTAAAAAAAAGGTTTCACAATGAGGTGATGAACCCAGCTAGTCAGAAAGTTGAAAGTGAAATGCCGCGTAAAAGAACAGAATTTGGTTTTGATTGTGGAAAACAAAGCATTGTGGGAAGTGAGGGTTTTGAATGTTACTCCCTCCGGTTCATATTAATGGATTCAACTTTATCTAGATTTGTATGTATGTAGTTAAATATTTAGACTAGATTCGTTCATTTCTAGACAAAGTTGAGCCCATTAATATAGATCGAAGGGAGTATAATTTTTCATTAAATTGTGCATCCAAGATGTGAGAAATATATCTGATGGCTAGCTTCAGTTTACTTCTGTATACTGACATAATAACGAAGTAGAGAATTACTGAAAAATCTACTCGTGACAATTTTTGCAATAGAGCACCCGTGACCATTAGAGTGATCGCAACAAACATAGCAATATTATACACAGTCAGCAATTTAATTCTTTCATTGTCAGCAACTTTATATTTATAGAGTACCTCTGGAAGTTCTGGCCATGAACTTCTACTTCTTTTTCCACCTTGAGAACTACTCTCTAGTTGACAGGGTGAGCCTTTTCTTTTTGCCACTGAAGCAATCAACATACCTACAACATATCACACATGGAAATGAACACAAGGAAAAATCTCATGGGGCAAACACTAATTTTATTTCCATTATCCAAGTTTTGTGGAAGTAAAACATGTTTCAATTTAAGATACAAAACAATTAAGTAATTGTATCTTTTGGAATCTCCACCCTAGTCATGTCACTATCATCGAAAACAACAGAACATTACAGTTGATCCTGTCATCCAGGCCTCAATTTGCTCTCATCCGTCCAAGTTTCATCTCCAAACTCACGATGGCTAAGCAAGATATTGCCTACCAAGAACATATTTAGTGCTTCCTCCATTTACAGTGTTTCCGTGCTACCTACACATACTATGGGTCTACCAGAGGCAAAAGGTTATGCAAAAAATAAAAAATATATATTGATGGCATTGATCCAAGATGTATCTACCAAGTACCAACTACCATGACACAAAACTCAGGTCCAGATTGGATACATACCCAAGACACAAAAAAAGAAAAGGCCGGCCATGAACAGTATATTAGTATCAAATATAAATCTGCTGGTAGCCTGGTACTATTCACAACTGTATCGATAGTTTGTCGAACTGTGTATCCGGTTTCAACTTGAACTTTTGTGCCATGATATATGCATCTTCTATCAATGTGGCCAATTTCTCTGACCTTTCATGACTCAGTTCGATACGCATACACGAGGGGAGGGAACACATGATAGACAAGACTCCTCTCACATCTCATGTCATGTTCAGTTGAGGCTGAGGGATACTGCAGTCCCATGTGGACCTCCTCCAAATATGAATCTTTTGTTTAACAACTGGAAATATGATTTTGCGAAGGAGCTGGGCTGGAGACCTAGTCTACTCAAAGAGAGAGACAACAATTTTGCTACCCATCAAAATAAGACTTGACGCTCAGAATAAAAATTGGCTAGCAGACTTGATCAAATTTCAAGTAACAGCTTGCTTCATCACTCATAAAAGAAGAATAGTTCTTCGGGAAAAGAAACCACAAACACCAATGATTCTTCATAAGAAATTCGTAAGCATTGTTGCATTCAGACCGTGGAGACGTAAAATAACACAGCTGTGCACAATTTATGTACTGTGAACGCGACTACGCGAGGATGCTAAGATGTGGCTTACCACGGGCTTGGGTTTTCCGGGGGCGCTGATTCCGCCGCACGGACACCAATCGATCGAGCGCCAGCAGCCCCATGATGAGACGACACCGGAGGTCGAGACTCGCGACGACGACGAACCAAGGGCACCCTGGGTATGTCTCCCCCTCTATTTCGATCTAAATCCAACATGGCCAGATCTCCCGCTAGATCCCGATATCTCTATTCGGATTTGAATCTAACAAAGGCGAGGCGCTGAGCGAAGGAAATCGCTTCGGCGCGGAGTGACCCTGCTACGACGGGAAACCGCACAGGACTCTATGGAACAGATGGGCAGAGCTTTCCAGAAAGGACACTGATCTCCGGGTCCCCAGAGCGTCACCTGATGCAGCTTTTGCTACAAAATGTCTCATTCAATTCACGGGACAAAAAAAAATTTGCCCAAGACTTCATCGAATATAGCAAAACCATAAAACAGATATAGTAAAAAATTATTTTAATATAGCAAAACTGACATCGTCGGCGACTCGACTCTTATCGGAGACCTTATAGCAAGACAAGAGAACGGTTGTAGCAAAAAAAAAATACAGAAGTAGCAAAACAAATATGAACGCGTAGCAGAAACAATATACCAAAGTAGCACACTCTCGTAGCAGCGACGGACAACAAGGGTAGCAACACCGGCCAACTAGAGTAGCAAAGATCGAAAACTATAGTAGCAACGTTGAACGCCCTAGGTAGCATTGCCATCGCCGCAGGCCATGGCCGCGGGGATCTGGCGTCATGGTCGTAGCCGGACGTGCGACAACGGTGGATGTGGAGAGGAACAGAGCCATCTGGGCGTGTAGCGGCGAGTGGCTGTAGAAGATGTGGAGCATGGAGGGGGAAGGGGCATTGGGGCAGTCGAGGATGCACCACGCATCGGAGCCTCACAACATCAGTCACACCGGTTGTAGCACAGTGCGCCGACTAGCGCTGCCCTGCATACAACACCGCCGACCATGGCTAGTTGTGGCGCCGCCTACTACCGGCAGCATCACCGCTAGCTGCCCGAGGTAGCAACTCCGGCCACCCAAGGTAGCAGCGCCGCCAAAGGTTTGTAGCAGACATGGATGTCGCATGTAGATAATGTCGCCGACTCTTTGTAGCAGAGGCTGATGCGTGCAGCAGCACTTCGTTGGGAGACCCAAAGAGGAAGGTATGATGTGGTACAGCAGGAAGTTTTCCCTTAGTAAGAAATCAAGGTTATCGAACCAGTAGGAGGAAGGAAACGTTTCAAAAGTGTTGCAAGCAACGTGGAAACCTGCACAACACAAACTCAAGACTTTTCCCCAACTAACAGTGAGGTTGTCAATTACACCGGTTGCTGTAACAAATGATTAACTGTATGTTGTGGAAGGTGATGATGATTTGCAGCAAGTAAACATTAACAGCGGAAGATGTATCAATGGTAAAGATTGGACCGGGGTCCATAGTTCACTAGAGGTGTTTTCCTTAGATAAACAAACATGGCATGCTGGGTAAATAAATTACAGCAGGGCAATTGACAGGACTGAACAATACATAACAATGATCCTATGAGATTCAATTGGGCAATACAACAATATACATAGACCGCCATCCAACTGCATCTATGACTAGAAATCCACCTTTGGGTTATCATCCGAATCCCCTCCAGTATTAAGTTGCAAGCAATAGACAACTGCTTTAAGCAAAGTGTGTAAGGTAAACAATCCACTTGTTCTATGAATAAGAGATTGTTGTTTTCTCCCTAGTGGCAACAACACATCTACAACCGTAGAGATTTTTGTCACTTTCCTTGATTAAGTAGAGGCATGAACCCACTATCGATCATAAATACCCCCTCTTGGAGTCACTAGCAACTACTTGACCAAGATAGCTACTAACAACAGAGAGCATGCAAGATCACAAACAACACAGACATGATAGAATCAATAAGACAAAACCATTAATCAATCTGATATAGTAATCTCAATATCCATTGGATCCCCGCAAACACAACATGCATGATTACAAATAGATGAGATCTTGATCATGAACGGAGCTTACAAGATCTAGACATGAAAGCACAAGGAGGAGATACAACCATCTAGCTACTACATGGACCCGTAGTCCAAGGTGGAACTACTCACGCTTCATACCAGAGGCTGGCATGATGAAGAAGAAGGCCTCCGGGATGATCTCTCCTCCGGCAAGGTGCCGAGAAGACCTTCAGATCCCCCGATCTAGGGACGATGGTGGCGGCGGCTACAGACAGTTTCGTAGAATTTTGATCGGGTGCCTAGGTTTCTGCATCGGGGGCTTCTTATAGGCGAAGAGGCGAGGCTGGAGGGCCACTAGGGCGGCAGCACCCCCCTAGGCGCGGGGTGGGCCCACCCGTGCAGCCAGGGGTGTGGCCCCCTGGTGGGTACCCTCCGTCTCGTACTCCGGCTTCGTGTTCCCCACGGTAAAATATTGACTTTGGCTTTTGTCCCGTCCAATTTCGAGAATATTGATTTTACGCTTTCCGAACAAAAAGTAAGAAAACAGTAACCGCAATCGTGGCAACTTGTTAATAGGTTAGTACCACAAAACATATAAAAACACCTCAAAGTGTGGACAAAGCAAAGCAAAGTAGATAGTAAACAAGCATGGAACATCAAAAATTATAGATACGTTTCCGACGTATCAAACATCCCCAAGCTTAACTCCTGCTCGTCCTCGAGCAGGTAAGTGATAAAAGAATAATTTTTAAGGTGACATGCACCATCAAAACCAAGATCAAACCATTTGCAAGCATTGAAAGCTGGGATCAAAGAACTCTAAACATGAGCATGAAAGGTGGAGTTCTAACAATAAGACAAAGTAACTATGTATGCAACATGAAAGGATACGAACAAAGATCATGAATAACATGCATTGAAGAACGTTTGTTTGTTTCACATACAGAAATCATGGCATAGTGGCATTCAGCTTGTCCCTCATAGAGTAGCAAATAGATGCATATGACACCTTCAAAGTTCATAAGAGTGACAAGATACAAATAGTTCAAGAGCAAGCAATATCAACAATATGCATCAATCAATAAGTTTTGGGACACTGCACATAGAACTAAGAATGTCAATGATGGTGCTGGGAAGCACTTTGTCGGGAAACCCCAAGAGCAAGGTGTGAAGCAACACAACAGCAAGTTTCCGTTAGTAAGAAACCAAGGTTATCGAACCAGTAGGAGGAAGGAAACGTATCAAAGGTGTTACAAGAAACGCCGAAACCTGCACAACACAAACTCAAGACTTTGCCCCAATGAATCAGTGAGGTTGTCAAGCTCACGGTTTGTTGTAACAAAGGATCAACTGTATGGTGTGAAAGGTAATGGTTTGCAGCAAGTAAACAGGTAACATTGGAGGATGTATCAATGGTAAAGATTGTACCGGGATCCATAGTTCACTAGAGGTGCTCTCCTTAGATAAACAACATGGCATGAAGGGTAAACAAATTACAGCAGGGCAATTGACAAGAACTAAGCAAGGCAAAACAATGCAATACCAAACAAAAAGATTGATGGTGCTGATTAGCACTTCGTTGGGAACCCCAAGAGGAAGGTGTGAAGCGGCACATTGGCAGTTTTCCTCAGTAAGAAACCAAGGTTATCGAACCAGTAGGAGGAAGGAAACGTCACACAGGTGTTGCAAGCAACGCGGAGACCTACATAACACAAACTCAAGACTTTGTCCCAACTAGACAGTGAGGTTGTCATGCTCACCGGTTTGCTGTAACAAAGGATTAAACGTATGGTGTGAAAGGTAATGGTGGATTGCAGCAAGTAAACAAGTAACAGTGGAAGATGTATCAATGGTAAAGATTGGATTGGGTCCATAGTTCACTAGAGGTGCTCTCCTTAGATAAACAACATGGCATGAAGGGTAAACAAATTACAGCAGGGCAATTGACGGGAACTAAGCAAGGCATAACAATGCAATACTAGCCAGAAAGATCCTATGAAATTCGATTGGGCAATACAACAAGATACATAGACCGTCATCCAACTGCATCTATGACTAGAAGTCCACCTTCAGATTATCATCTGAACCCCCTCTAGTATTAAGTTGCAAACAACAGACAACTGCTTTAAGCAAAGTGTGTAAGATAAACAGACCACATGTTACATGAACAAGAGACCATTGTTTTCTCCCTAGTGGCTACAACACATCTACAACCGAAGAGATTTCTGTCACTTCCCTTGGAAACTAGAGGCATGAACCCACTATCGAGCATCAGTACCCCTCTTGGAGTCACTAGCAACTACTTGGCCAAGATAGCTACTAACAACGGATAGCATGCAAGATCACAAACAACACAGACATAATAGAATCATAAAGACAAAACCATTAATCAAACCAACATAATAATCTCAATATCCATCGGATCCCCGCAAACACAACATGCATGATTACAAATAGATTAGATCATAATCATGAACGGAGCTCACAAGATCTATACATGAAAGCACAAAGGAGGAGATACAACCATCTAGCTACTACATGGACCCATAGTCCAAGGTGGAACTACTCACGCATCATACCGGAGAGAAGGCCTCCGGGATGATCTCCCCTCCGGCAGGGTGCCGACAAGAACTTGAGATACCCCCAATCTAGGGACGACGGTGGCGGCGGTTACAGAAGGTTTCGTGGAAAAATTGATCGGGTCCTTAGGGTTTCTGCATCGGGGGCTTCTTATAGGCGAAGAGGCGAGGCTGGGAGGCGGCCAGGGGCCCCACACCCTACCCAGGCATGGGGCAGGGCCCACCCGCGCCTAGGGGGGTCTGGCCGCCCTAGCTTGCATCTCCGTCTCGTCTTCTGGATTCTTGTACCCCACAGAAAGTTATTGACTTTGGCTTTTGTCCCGTACAATTCCGAGAATATTGATTTTCTGCCTTTCTGGAACCAAAAACAGAATAAAACAGGCAACTGGCACTGTGGCAACTTGTTAATAGGTTAGTTCCAGAAAATATATAAAAACACCTCAGAGTAAGACAAAGCAAAGTAGATACTAAACAAGCATCGAGCATCAAAAATTATAGATACGTTTCCGACGTATCAAAGATCCTATGAGCTTAACTCCTGCTCGTCCCCGAGTAGGTAAGTGATAAAAAGAATAATTTTTGAGGTGACATGCACCATCAAAACCAATATCAAACCATTTTCAAGCATTGAAAGTTGGGATCAAAGAACTCTAAACATGTGCATGAAAGATAGAGTTCTAACAATAGGACATAGTAACTATGCATGCAACATGACAAGCTACAAACAAAGATCATGAATAACATGCATTGAAAAAGTTTGTTTGTTTCACATACAGAAAACATAGCATAGGCAATCAGCTTGTCCCTCGTAGAGTAGCAAATAGATGCATATGACACCTTCAAAGTTCACAAGGGTGACTAGAAACAAGTAGCACAAGAACAAGTAATATCACAGTATGCATCAATCAATAAGTTTTGGAACACTACACACAAAATGACAACTATGCTCTCTTAATGTTGCCTAAAGGTAGAAGGTGGAGACTCAAATAATGGTGGAAGAAAGACCTTTCATAAAGGAAGCAGGGATTCCAAGTTTCAAAAAGAGCTTCCAAAAATTATGGTACTTGTTAGCTTTCAGCCCTCATTGCCCCTATCATAAGCATCTTGAAGTGTTTAAGGTTAAAGTGAACAAACTGTGGAGTATATGTTTGACAAAGTATAAGTTGGCAATCTCAAGTCCCTTGAATACGAGGGCCACGCCTCATGCTACTCAACTTCAGTCACCTGTAAGTTCTTGTCATAGTAAGTACATGCGTATCATAGAGAACTGCCAACGGGGTACCCCTTGCACATGGTACAGGAGCTATCCCATAACCAAAATGACAAGGCAAGCAGACAATGAGCATCTCAACGATCTTTTTATTTACTATGTGCATAGCTTTTTATTGAGGATGCTTCACAGATAGCTCATTATGGTGATGCTACAAGTTTCCACCATTATTAGGCATGGCTTAGGCTAGCGGCCCAGGCGTTTCTCTAACACAAAATACATAACTTCATGCACTTATAAGCTCCCTCTTTATTTCACGCCGGTGACATCCATAGACAAAAGAGCATGATATCAACTGTGTACAAAGTACAAGTGCAATGTTGAAAACGTTCCCCGTGACAACACGGTTCTGCTAATTCCAACAGGTAAGTGCAAGCATATACAACATAGATGACACAATGGTTCAGGTTTATTAGGGGCAAAGAATATAAAGTGTTCCATCAAGTTTGTGAGGGATTTAATCACTAAATTTTCACATAATAAAATACTTTTTAATTAGAAGATAGCTGAAAACAAGAATATACTTGGAATGGTGTAACACACCATGCATATGAGTTTATAGTGGACACTTTGGAACAACTTGGTTTCTTGGAAGTTGGAAGCATGTGTAGAACTTACTCATACAAGTGGAGGCTAGCAAAATACTGGGAGCAACCAACTAAGAGAGCAATAATGGCCATAATCATGCAAAACATTACTAATCAAAGCATAGAGTGGTACTACAAGTCAAGGACTAAATGATCATAGAGGCTATGGTGACTTGTTCATAGTCATAACATGGTGTGATCATGTGCCAAGTCAACCCAAACAAATCATCAAAGGAGAATACCATAATACTATGCTTTTGTATGCTAAAACAACGCATAATTCTTTCAAGGCACACTAAGCAATCCCAATTGTTTGGAACAAGACATGCTAAAACAAGAATAACTAAGCATAAGGTTAAAGCAACACCTAGCATGTCATGCTAAAGTCTAAATCACAGTCAATGCAAGCTCCTCTTGCACTTAACAAGCAGGAACTTCCTACTCCTTTCCAACACCAAGCAACCTATTTGAAATAACACAGCGAGAACGGGGGTCGAAACTACTTTATTCAAGCAAACTAAACAACTAAGCAAACCAAACGATAACTAATACACTCCAATAACAACACAACAATGCATGAAACAATAAAAACGAAGTGTCTAGACAGACCTGGGTTTTTTATTGATGAAGAAGGGGATGCCTTGGGCATCCCCAAGTTTTGACGCTTGTACCTCTTAGATATTTCTGGGGGTGACATAGGAGTGGCATCCCCAAGCTTGATATTTTGTCCATTCTTCATCTCATTACATCATTCTTTCTCTACACCTAAAATTTTTCCTTCATACAAAACTTCACACAATCTTCATTAGCAACATTAGTGTATTCAAACGATAATAGACCTTTGGGCCTAGCTTTGGAACAGCAAAACTTTTCACTAAAAACACAAGCTACTGTAGAAACTCATTCAAAAAGCTCAATTCCCCAAAAGAGAACTCAAAAAGGAATCAATAAGAAGCAAATGCAAATAATGGCAGAAATCTGTCAAAACAGACCTGCAGGTAGAAACCAATTTTTTGGAAATTCTTATGTTGCTCAAATAAAAAAGTGTTGAACTGATGAAAGTTAGCTAACATACTGGGGGATTTATTCGTAAATTTTCAGCTCAATTCGGCTTACAGAGACTCCTCACAAATTTTTATGGTGGAGGACAGAAATCTGTTTCGGGACAGCAACTCCCCAAATCTTACTTCCCTCTCATTAGAGGTCATGCTTGGTACAAAAAGAAAAGAAAAAGGATAAGGAGAGGTCATTACTGAAGTAATAACTTCCAAGACTGAAGGAAACTCTTAGGTTATCTCCCAACAAGTACTTTTCTTTAACGCCTTTAAGTTAGGCACAAGAAGCAAGAAATCAAGTATTTTCAAATGAGGAAGCATTAACATCAAACCTTGCTTTCAAAGGAGGAGAAAAAAGCAACTTCTCTCTCCTCATAGGGAAGTGTTCAATACCTTTATTGAATGGAAATTGATATTTAATGGTGTCTTCTTTCATATCAATGATGACACCAACAATTCTAAGAAAAGGTCTTCCCAAAGTAATAGGACAATAAGCATTGTATTCAACATCCAAAACATAGAAATCAACAGGGACATAAGCATTGTTAACAATATTGAGAACATCATTGATACTCCCCATGAGTTTCTTCTTAGCATTATCATCAAGTGGGACATCCAGATAACAATCTTCCAAAGGTGGCAAATCAAGCATTTCATAAATCTTCCTAGGCATAATAGAGACACTAGAACCAAGATCACATGAAGCTTTGAGATTAAAGTCATTCACTTGTGCATTAATAATGGGTTCCCAACTATCTTCTACCTTCCTAGGAATAGAAGCTTTGTGTTTTAGCTTCTCTTCCTTAATCTTAAAAAGAGCATCTATAATGTGTTTGGTGAAAGCAACATGCATATCACTAGCATCAGGACTTCTAGCAAGCTTTTGCAAAAACAGGATCACTTCAGAAATATTGTAACCATCTATATCAAAATCAAACTTAGCATCACAAGTGGTAGACTCATTAGGCTTAGGCACTGTAGGAGGAGGAATATCGACTTCTTGTAGATTAGTGGTATCCATTCTAGTGATGGTGCACACACTATTGTTTCTATCAATTTCAGCTTCCCTTTCCCACTTAGCATGAATTTGAGCTAACAGTCTAACATTTTCATCAATAGTAACTTGTATGGCATGAGTAACAGCAAAGGTACTTTCCATAGTTCCAAGTTTAGCAGCCATTTTATTAATCAAGGAGGACTGTGCTTCAGACAAAAAGGAAATATTCTTCTCAACACTTAAAATTTTTGACTGTAAACTAGGAATTTCTCTATTCAGATTCTCAAGCTGGTGACTAATGTTTTTAAAGATAACAGATTGTTCTTCCATAGTTTTAGTGAATATCTTGTTTTGCTCATATTGCATCTGCATAAAGTTTTTAGTGGATCTTTCAACTTCTAGAATCCTATCTTCACTATGCATTCTAGATCTACCATGGTAAGCATTTCCATTATTAGGAGGATAAGGCCTATAGTTATTACCATAAGTATTGTTGCCAAAATTGTTGTTTCTAATAAAGTTCACATCAACTTGCTCTTCTTGAGCAACCAAAGAGGCTAAGGGAACATTGTTTGGATCTAAAGGAGCTTTCCCATTAACAAGCATATCCATAATAACATATATCTTATCACTCAAAGAGGAGTTCTCTTCAATAGAATTTACCTTCTTACCATGTGGAGCTCTACCAATGTGCCATTCAGAGTAATTAACCATCATATTATCAATGAGTTTTGTTGCAGCACCCAAAGTGATGCCCATAAAGGTACCTCCAGCAGCTTAATCGAACAGGTTTCTTGAAGATAATTTCAAACCTGCATAAAAATGTTGGAGATATGCCCTAGAGGCAATAATAAATGTGGTTATTATTATATCTTTGTGTTTATGATAAATGTTTACATTCATGCTATAATAGTATTAACAAGGAAACATTAATACTTGTGTGATTTGTAAACTTAAATTAAAGTCCCTAGTAAAGCCTCTATACATCACTAGCTTGTTGGTTGATAAATGATTGTGGTTTCCCTATCATGAACATTGAGATGTTATTAACAACAAGATCATATCATTAGGAGAATGATATGGTGGACATACTCCTATAGATAAGCATAGCATAAAGATCAAGTCATTTTAATAGTTCAATTGCTATATGCTTTCTGATACATAGTAACCTAATTCCTTCGACCATGAGATCATGCATATCACCTTTATCAGATGGATCCTTTGATGACATCAAACACCACATCGTAACTGGGTGGCTATAAAGGTGGCATTGAGTGTTCAGAAGTATTGGTTGAAACACATGGATCAAGAGTGGGATTTGTCCATCCATATGACGGATAGATATACTCAGGGCCCTCTCGGTGAAATGTCATCCAGTTAGCTTGCAAGCATGTGACTAGCTCACAAGGGATCACATATCACGGGAACGAGAAAAGAGTACTTATCGGTAACGAGGTTGAACTAGGTATGCAGAGATACCGACGATCATAACCTTGGATAAGTAAACTATCGTGAGACAAAGGGAAATTGGTATCGTATGTAAGTGGTTCATTCGATCGCAAAGTAATCGTAGAAATATGTGGGAGCCATATGAATTTCCAGATTCCTCTATTGGTTATTGTTCGGAGATGTGTCTCGATCATGTCCGCATAATTCACGAACCGTAGGGAGACACACTTAAGGATTCAACGTTGTTTGAGTAGTTATGGAATGATGAGAAAGAGATCGAATGTTGTTCGGAGTCTCGGATGGTATCCGGGATATCACGAGGAGATCCGGAATGGTCCGGAGAATAAGATTCATATAAGGAAAGTCCCGTTTCGGAGTTGGGGAATGGTTCCGGTGTTTTCATCGGGAATGTTCTAGAAGGTTAGGAATGTCCCAGACCGGAGGGGAAGGGTACATGAATGTGTTATATCAAGTTGGTATGATTGTATTATGTACTCGGTGTCATCGCTGAACAAAATAGAGGGTTTATTCAAATCCTAGTTTGAAAAGTCAAACGCCAAGTTTGAAAGTCAAACGGCTATTTTTGGGAAGTGGAGAGGGAGGTGGAAACCGACTTGGGGGAGGAGTTTCTCCTCCCACCGCTGGCGCACCACCAAGCCGAGTTGGGTAGGGACTCCCCTCCCCTTGTCCGGCCCCCTCCACCTATATAAGGAGGGGCAGGGCTCCCCTCCTAGACACACAAGTTCCTACACCTCTAAACCCTAGCCCCAAGCCGCCGCCGCCTCCATAGCCGCGCCGGCCCTAGGGCACTCGCCGCCGCTGCCTAGGTGAAACCACTAGCCGCCGGCCTAGCCCCCTCCTCGACGTGTCTAAACCCTAGATCGTCGAGGGCTCTCTCATTGTCCACCATACTCGCTCTGGCTTAAGGCGGAGCCCTGCGAGATCTCCCCTCTACTTCTGGTACGACGCCGTTGTGTTGCCGGAATCGCGAGGAGAGTGCTACAACTTCCGCTGCCTGCTGGAACAAGGGAGAGGAAGGTCTTCTTCGAGTACCGAACGTGTGACCGATTATGGAGCGCCTTTGAACGCAGCCTTGAAGGATCGTCTACGCGATCTTGAGATCGGGAAGAGTACGACTACATCACCCACGAGAATCCGATCTCATTAAACACTTTGGAATCTTCGAGGGTGAGTTATTCCATCGACTCGTTGCTACAATCTAGTAGATAGATCTTGGCTTGTTTGTTTGTATGCGGTAGAAAATTTTTGTTTTCCATGCTACGAATCCCTACAAAGGGTATCGAGCCGTGTCTATATGTAGATCTGTTGCACGAGTAGAACACAATGGTCATTGTGGGCATTGATGCTTTTATTGTCGATTGCTTCTTGTGTACTTTGCATCTTGCGGGATGTTGGGATGAAACGGCCCGGGCTAACCTTACATGACATCGTTCATGAGACTTGCTCCACGCTTGACATGCAACTTGTATTGCATAAGTGGCTTTGCGGGTGCCTGTTTCTCCTAGCATAGTTAAGATACAATTTACAACGGGTGATTAACAATACTAGTATCAATGTTGTGGTTCATGTTCATAAGTTAGATCGACACTTATTGAAAGCCCCAAACCACGTAAAACATGCAAAGAAAGTAGAGGTGTCTAACTTTGTTTTGCAGGGGTGTGCTGTGATGTGATATGGCCATGATTGTGATTATATTTGATGTATGCAATGTTCCTTATTGTAAGTTGGCAACCGGCAGGAGCCATATGGTTGTCTTTAATTTATGTTAAGACCCGCATGTCTATTCAAAGTAGTTGTAATAGTTGAAGCCGGTGGACGATAACCATGGAGAAGCGTCATTGACCTTGATGCAATGCCGGTGATGATGGAGATCATGTTCGTGCTTGAATATGGAGATCGGAAGCACAAAGAAGAAAGGCCATATCATATCACATATTATGAATTGCATGTGATGTTAATCCTTTATGCATCTTGTATTGCTTAGTAGACGATGGTAGCATTATAAGATGATCCCTCATGCACATGAATTTCAAGTCATAAAGTGTTCACCCTTAGTTAGCACCGTTGCTAAAGCTTGTTGTTTCGAAGCACCACGTGATGATCGCGTGTGTTAGATTCCGCAAGTGTATACAACGTGAGCAAGCCAGATTTGCTCATGCGGAAACTAAGGTTTGATCTTGACGAGCCTAGCATGTACAGACATGGTCTTGGAACACGGATCACCAAAAGGTAAAACATGAATCATATAGTAGATATGATGAACATGTCGATTGTTCGCCATTGAAACTATATCAACTCTCGTGATGATCGGTGTTGATGTGGTGGATTTGGTTCGTGTGATCACTAAAACAATGTGAGGGATATTGTTTTGAGTGGGAGTTCACCTAAATTAATTTTATTATTAATTTGAACTCAATTTGTCATAAAATTAGTCTAAACTATTGCAAATATGTTGTAGATCAATGGCAGCCCCTACCATCAATTTTAATGCGTTCCTAGAGAAAGAAAAGTTGAAAAACAATGGAAGCAACTTCGCGGATTGGTTCCGCAATTTGAGGATTGTCCTCACAGCTGGTAATTTGACCTATGTGATGGATGCACCGCTGGGTGACCCACCTGCAGCTGATGCTGCCGATGAAGTAAAGAATGTTTACCTCACTCGAAAGACTTAGTACTCCACAGTTCAGTGTGCTATCTTGTATGGTTTATAATCAGAGCTTCAGAAAAGGTTTGAAAATTCGGACCCATATGATATTGTCGAGGATCTCAAATTGATCTTTGAGACTCATGCGGCAATTGAAAGCTATGAGGCTTCTGAAAAGTTCTTTAACTGCAAGATGGAAGAGGGCAGCTCCGTCAGTGAGCATGCGCTTAAGATGTCTGGGCACGCGAACAAACTTCAAAGCTTGGGTATAGTGATTCCTAATGCTTTGGGGATTTATCGTGTCCTCCAATCACTACCACCAAGTTACAAGAACTTTGTGATGAACTACAACATGCAGAACATGAACAAGACGTTGCCAGAACTCTTTGCCATGTTAAAATCTGCAGAAGTGGAGATCAAGAAAGAGCACCAAGTGTTGTTGGTCAATAAGACCACCAAATTCAAGAAAGGCAAGTCTAAGCAAAAGGGACACTTCAAGAAGGGTGGTAAGAAAGTTACCACGCCGATGAAGAAGACCAAGGCTGGACCTAAGCCTGATACTGAGTGCTTTACCGCAAGGGAGAAGGTCCTCGAAGCGGAATTGCCCAAAGTACTTGGATTTGAAGAACGACAACATCAAGAAGAAAGGTATATCCGATATACATGTTATTGATGTGTATCTCACTAGTACTGTAGTAGTGCACGGGTATTTGATAATCTTGGTTCGGTTGCTCATATTTGTAACTCAAACAAAGTGCCGCAACATAAACGGAAGCTAGCGAAGAACGAGGTGACGCGTGTTGGAAACGGATCAAAGGTTGATGTGATCGCTCGCACGCTACCCCTTCATCTACCATCGGATTAGTTTTATACTTAAATAATTGTTATTTGGTGCTGCGTTAAGCATGAACATTATATCGGGATCTTGTTTATTGCGTAGACATTACTTGTTTAAGTCCGAGAATAATGGTTGTTCGATTTATATGAGTAATATGTTTTATGAACATGCACCTTTGATAGATGGTCTATTCTTGTTGAATCTCGATAGTGGAAATACACATATTAATAACATTGAGGCTAAACGTTTGAAATCGAGTGATAACTCGACCTATATGTGGCAATCGCTGCCTTGGTCACATTGGAGTGAAGCGCATGAAGAAACTCCATTCCGATGGACTTCTTGAATCACTTGATTTCGAATCACTTGAAAGATGCGAAGCATGTCTGATGGGTAAAATGACTAAGACTCCATTTTCTGGTATGATGGAACGAGCTACGGACTTATTAGAAATCATACATACCGATGTGTGTGGTCCAATGAGTGTAGCATCGCGCAGTGGTTATCGTTATGTTCTTACCTTCACGGATGACTTGAGTAGATATGGGTATATATATTTCATGAAACATAAGTCCGAAACTTTCGAGAAGTTTAAGGAATTTCAAAGTGAGGTAGAGAATCAACGTAACAAGAAGATTAAATTTCTGCGTTCTGATCGTGGAGGTGAATATCTAAGTTACGAGTTTGGCGAGCATTTTAAGAAATGCGGAATACTTTCACAATTGACACCGCCGGGAACACCACAGCGTAATGGTGTGTCCGAACGTCGTAATCGAACTCTCTTAGATATGGTTCGTTCTATGATGTCACTTACAGATTTACCGCTATCATTTTGGGGTTATGCATTAGAAACAGCCGCATTCACTTTAAATAGGGCACCGTCTAAATCCGTTGAAACGACACCGTATGAATTATGGTTTGGCAAGAAACCTAAATTGTCGTTCCTTAAAGTTTGGGGATCTTGAAGCCTATGTAAAGAAGTTCTGATAGGACAAGCTTGAACCCAAAGCGGAAAAATGCGTCTTCATAGGATACCCGAAGGAAACTATTGGGTATACCTTCTATCATAGATCCGAAGGCAAAATCTTCGTTGCCAAGAATGGATCCTTTCTAGAGAAGGAATTTCTCTCGAAATAAGTGACTAGAAGGAAAGTAGAACTCGACGAGGTTGTCGAACCTTCTATCGAAATTGCGAGTAGCGTAGCACCGGAAGAAGTTCCTGTGGTGCCTGCACCAATAAGAGAGGAAGCTAATGATGATGATCATGAAACTTCGGTTGAAGTTGCTACAGAGCCTCGCAGGTCAACGAGAACTCGTACCACTCCAGATTGGTATGATCCCGTTATGAGTGTCATGTTGGTGGACAACACCGATGACCCTGCGACATATGAGGAAGCAATGATGAGCCTAGATTCCAATAAATGGCAAGAAGCCATGAAATCCGAGATTGGATCCATGTACGAAAACCAAGTATGGACTTTGGTGGACTTACCGGATGGCCGGAAGGCTTTCGAGAACAAATGGATTTTCAAGAAGAAAACAAATGCTGATGGTAATGTTACTGTCTATGAAGCTCGACTTGTCACAAAAGGGTTTCGACAAATTCAAGGAATTGACTACGATGAGACTTTCTCACCAGTAGCGAAGCTAAAGTCTGTGAGGATTATGTTAGCAATCGCTGCATATTTTGATTATAAGATATGGCAGATGGATGTCAAAACAGCATTCCTCAATGGAGACATTGATGAAGAGTTGTATATGATGCAACCCAAAGGTTTTGTCGATCCTAAAGATGCTAACAAGGTATGCAAACTTCAACGGTCCATTTATGGATTGAAGCAAGCATCCCGAAGTTGGAATCAACATTTAGATAAGGTGATCAAAAGTTTTGGTTTTGTACAAACTTATGGAGAAGCTTGTATTTACAAGAAAGTGAGTGGGAGCTCTGTAGCATTCTTAATACTATATGTAGATGACATATTGTTGATTGGGAATGATGTAGACCTTCTAAATAGTGTCAAGGAATATTTGAATAATAGTTTTTCAATGAAGGATCTTGGCGAAGCAGCTTACATATTAGGCATAAATATTTATAGAGATAGATCAAAACGCCAAATATCATTGTCACAAAGTACATATTTGTACAAAGTTCTAAAGAGGTTTGGAATGGAAGATAGCAAGAAAGGGTTCTTGCCCATGTTTCCCAATACGACCTTGAGTAAAACTCAAAGTCCGACATTGGCAGAAGATAGAGAAAGGATGATTAAGACTCCATATGCCTCAGCCATAGGATCTCTAATGTATGCCATGCTATGTACTAGACCCTACATTGCATATGCTGTTAGTTTAACTAGCAGATATCAAAGTGATTCAGGAGTGGATCATTGGACAGCGGTCAAAAACATCCTTAAGTACTTAAGAAGAACTAAGGATATGCTTCTTTCTTATGGAGGTGATGAACAACTCGTTGTTAATGGTTACACCGATGCTAGTTGGAACACCGATCCGGATGATTCTAAATCACAATCTGGATACGTATTTATTTTGAATGGTGCAGCAGTTAGCTGAAGGAGTGCAAAGCAAAGAATTTTGGCGAGATCTTCAACTGAATCGGAATACATGGCTGCTTCGGAGGCTTCACAAGAAGCGATATGGATGAAAGAGTTCATTACAGAGTTGCGTGTGGTTCCTAGTGCGCTGGACCCAATGTCTATCTACTGTGATAACATGGGCGCCATAGCCAATGCGCAAGAACCAAGGTCACACAAGAAGCTGAAGCATATCAAACTACGTTTTCACGCTATTCGAGAACATGTCCAAGATGGGGACATAAAGATTTGCAAAGTACACACAGATCAGAATGTGGCGGATCCGTTGACTAAACCTCTCCCGAGGGCAAAACATGACCAACACCAAACTGCCATGGGTGTTCGGTATATTACCATGTAATCTAGATTAGATGACTCTAGTGCAAGTGGGAGACTGTTAGAGATATGCCCTAGAGGCAATAATAAATGTGGTTATTATTATATCTTTGTGTTTATGATAAATGTTTACATTCATGCTATAATAGTATTAACAAGGAAACATTAATACTTGTGTGATTTGTAAACTTAAATTGAAGTCCCTAGTAAAGCCTCTATACATCACTAGCTTGTTGGTTGATAAATGATTGTGGTTTCCCTATCATTAACATTGAGATGTTATCAACAACAAGATCATATCATTAGGAGAATGATATGGTGGACATACTCCTATAGATAAGCATAGCATAAAGATCAAGTCATTTTAATAGTTCAATTGCTATATGCTTTCTGATACATAGTAACCTAATTCCTACGACCATGAGATCATGCATATCACCTTTATCAGATGGATGCTTTGATGACATCAAACACCACATTGTAACTGGGTGGCTATAAAGGTGGCATTGAGTGTTCAGAAAGTATTGGTTGAAACACATGGATCAAGAGTGGGATTTGTCCATCCATATGACGGATAGATATACTCAGGGCCCTCTCGGTGAAATGTCATCCAATTAGCTTGCAAGCATGTGACTAGCTCACAAGGGCATATCACGGGAACGAGAAAAGAGTACTTATCGGTAACGAGGTTGAACTAGGTATGCAGAGATACCGACGATCATAACCTTGGATAAGTAAACTATCATGAGACAAAGGGAAATTGGTATCGTATGTAAGTGGTTCATTCGATCGCAAAGTAATCGTAGAAATATGTGGGAGCCATATGAATTTCCAGATTCCTCTATTGGTTATTGTTCGGATATGTGTCTCGATCATGTCCGCATAATTCACGAACCGTAGGGAGACACACTTAAGGATTCGACGTTGTTTGAGTAGTTATGGAATGATGAGAAAGAGACCGAATGTTGTTCGTAGTCTCGGATGGTATCCGGGATATCACGAGGAGATCCGGAATGGTCCGGAGAATAAGATTCATATAAGGAAAGTCCCGTTTCGGAGTTGGGGAATGGTTCCGGTGTTTTCATCGGGAATGTTCTAGAAGGTTTCGGAATGTCCGGCACTCCGGAGGGGAAGGGTACATGAATGTGTTATATCAAGTTGGTATGATTGCATTATGTACTCGGTGTCATCGCTGAACAAAATAGAGGGTTTATTCAAATCCTAGTTTGAAAAGTCAAACGGCTATTTCTGGGAAGTGGAGAGGGAGGTGGAAACCGACTTGGGGGAGGAGTTCCTCCTCCCACCGCTGGCGCACCACCAAGCCGAGTTGGGGAGGGACTCCCCTCCCCTTGGCCGGCCCCTCCACCTATATAAGGAGGGGCAGGGCTCCCCTCCTAGACACACAAGTTCCTACACCTCTAAACCCTAGCCCCAAGCCGCCGCCGCCGCCTCCATAGCCGCCGCCGGCCCTAGGGCACTCGCCGCCTAGGTGAAACCACTAGCCGCCAGCCTAGCCCCCTCCTCGACGTGTCTAAACCCTAGATCGTCGAGGGATCTCTCATTGTCCACCATACTCGCTCCGGCTTAAGGCGAAGCCCTGCGAGATCTCCCCTCTACTTCCGGTACGACGTCGTTGTGCTGCCGGAATCGCGAGGAGAGTGCTACAACTTCCGCTGCCTGCTGGAACAAGGGAGAGGAAGGTCTTCGTCGAGTACCGAATGTGTGACCGATCATGGAGCGCCAGGAACACTGTTGGGAAGGATCGTCTACGCGATCTTGAGATCGGGAAGAGTATGACTACATCACCCACGAGAATCCGCTCTCGTTAAACACTTTGGAATCTTCGAGGGTGATTTATTCCATCGACTCATTGGTATAATCTAGTAGATAGATCTTGGCTTGTTTGTTTGTATGCGGTAGAATTTTTTTGCTTTCCATGCTACGAATCCCTACAAAAAAGTCTGGATAATCATCCAAGCAGTAAGTCCATGAGTGGGACAATTCTTAACCAAAGATTTCATTATTTCCCAAGCTTGAGCAACATGTTCATTATCAAGTTGTTTAAATTTCATAATGCCACTTCTCATAGATATAATCTTAGCAGGAAGATAGTACTTTCTAATAAAAGCATCTTTGCACTTAGTCCAAGAATCAATACTATTTCTAGGTAAGGATAGCAACCATTCTTTAACTTTTCCTCTCAAGGAGAAAGGAAACAACTTGAGATTAATAATATCTCCATCTACATCCTTATACTTTTGCATCTCACAAAGTTCAACAAAGTTATTGAGATGGCCAGCAGCATCATCAGAACTAGCACCAGAAAATTGCTCTCTCATCACAAGATTCAACAAAGCGGGCTTAATTTCAGAAAAGGTAGCATCAGGAGCAGGTGGAGCAATGGGAGTGCTAAGTAAATCATTGTTGTTGGTGCTAGTTAAGTCACGCAACTTGGTGTTCTCAGCAGAGTTCATTTTGGCAAAGGTGGAACAAGCCAAAAACAGCAGTAGCAGCTAAAGCAGGAACTATTTTTTTTGTGTTTTTGAATAAAGAAAGCAAACCAAACTAGACTATTTTTTTGAGTTTTTGATTAAAAGAGGTAAACAAAACGAAGAAAAAGAAACTAAGCAAACTAAAACCAAAGTAAAGAGAAAGGTTGAGGAGGACTCCCCTTGTGAAGACGTCCTTAGCCTCCCTGGCAACGGCGCCAGAAAAGCTTGATGGTGCTGGGAAGCACTTCGTTGGGAAACCTCAAGAGCAAGGTGTGAAGCAGCACAACAACAAGGTTTCCCTCAGTAAGAAACCAAGGTTATCGAACCAGTAGGAGGAAGGAAACGTCTCAAAGGTGTTGCAAGCAACGCGGAAACCTGCACAACACAAACTCAAGACTTTGCCCCAACGAATTAGTGAGGTTGTCAAGCTCACCGGTTTGTTGTAACAAAGGATTAACTGTATGGTGTGGAAGGTAATGGTTTGCAGCAAGTAAACAGGTAACAGTGGAGGATGTATCAATGGTAAAGATTGGACCGGGGTCCATAGTTCACTAGAGGTGCTCTCCTTAGATAAACAACATGGCTATGAAGGGTAAACAAATTACAGCAGGGAAATTGACAGGAACTGAGCAAGGCAAAACAATGCAATACCAGACAAAAAGATTCTATGAGATTCGATTGAGAAATACAACAATATACATAGACCGCCATCCAACTACATCTATGACTAGAAGTCCACCTTTAGGTTATCATCCGAACCCCCTCCAGTATTAAGCTGCAAGCAACATACAACTGCTTTAAGCAAAGTGTGTAAGGTAAACAATCCACTTGTTCTATGAACAAGAGACCGTTGTTTTCTCCCTAGTGGCAACAACACATCTACAACCGAAGAGATTTCTGTCACTTTCCATGGAAACTAGAGGCATGAACCCACTATCGAGCATAAATACCCCCTCTTGGAGTCACTAGCAACTACTTGGCCAAGATAGCTACTAACAACAGAGAGCATGCAAGATCACAAACAACACAGACATGATAGTATCAAATAGACAAAACCATTAATCAATCTCACATAGTAATCTCAATATCCATCGGATCCCCGCAAACACAACATGCATGATTACAAATAGATTAGATCTTGATCATGAACGGAGCTCACAAGATCTATACGTGAAAGCACAAGGAGGATATACAACTATCTAGCTACTACATGGACCCATAGTCCAAGGTGGAACTACTCACGATTCATACCGGAGAAGAAGGCCTCCGGGATGATCTCCCCTCCGGCAGGGTGCCGGGAAGAACTTCAGATCCCCCCGATCTAGGGACGATGGTGGCGGTGGCTACAGAAGGTTTCGTGGAGTTTTGATCGGTTGCCTATGGTTTTTGTATCGGGGTCTTCTTATAATCGAAGGGGCGAGGCAGGAGGCCCCCCAGGGGGGGCCACACCCTACCCAGGCGCGGGTTGGGCCCACCAGCACCTAGGGGGGTTTGGCCGCCCTGTGGCGCCTCTCCGTCTCGTCTTCTGGTTTCATGTCGCCCATGGTAAAATATTGACTTTGACATTTGTCCCGTCCAATTCCGAGAATATTGATTTTCTGCTTTCTGGAACCAAAAACATAAGAAAACAGGCAACTGGCACTATGGCAACTTGTTAATAGGTTTGTGATGACCCACAAGTGTAGGGGATCGCAATAGTCTTCGCGGGTATTATTACCCAATTCATTGATTCGACACAAGGGGATCCAAAGAATACTTGCAAGCCTTAACAAATTGAGTTGTCAATTCAGTTGCACCTAGAAATAGTTCTTGCTCACAGAAGTTACCTGTAGCAACAGCAAAGCAACAGTAGCAGTAGAACAAGAGCATTAGTAATAGTAATTGTAAACAGTGGGATTCGAGTGTTGTAGGCAAAGGGATGGATGGACGGGCGTTGCATGGACGAGTCTAAACATGTAACTTCAAGATCTAGGGCATTGCAGATAAATAATAACAAGCATCCAAGTACTAAACAATCCTAGGCATGTGCTCCATATATAGTCATACGTGCTCGCAATGAGAACTTGCACAACATCTTCTCCGTCCGACCAGCCCAGCGAGGCCTCTAGGGAACTACTGGAAATTAAGGTTCTCCTTTTAATAGAGCACCGGAGCAAAGCATTAACACTCCGTGAACACATGTGATCCTCACATCACAGCCAACCCCTCCGGTTGTCCCAATTATTGTCACTTCGGGGCCTTTGTATCTGGACAATGATATGTGTACACAACTTGCAGATAAGGTCACAAAAAATACTATCATAATGATTCAATAATAAGTTCAGATCTGAGATTATGGCACTCGGGCCCTAGTGACAAGCATTAAGCACAACAAGTTGCAATAAAGTCAAATAGCACTAATAGAGATACTAGGTACTATGCCCTAACAATCTTATTCGATTACAAGATAGAACTCATCCAATCCCTACCATCCCCATAGCCTACAGTGGGGGATTACTCATTCATGGACGAGGGAAACATCAATGGTTGATGGAGAGGCATTGGTGATGATGATGGTGATGATCCTCTCCAAATTTCCCGTCCCGGCAGGATGCCAGAACGGAGTTTCTGGATTCGAATCTTGGTTTCTGATGTTGGCGGCGGAGCGGAACTCTTTCTAGAAAAACGTCGAACCCCCCTCGGTTTTTAGGTCAAGGGGGAACTTATAGGCGCAGAGGAAGCCCGAGGGGGTGCCTGGGGTGGCCGCACCCCGTAGGCGCGGGGCAGGGCCCACCCGCTGGGTGGGTGGGCCCCTGTGCCTCCACTGCTTCGCCTTCGCTCCATGGATCTTACGTGAAATATAATTTTGGCATATTTTTCGGATTTTTCTTAATAGTCGATTTTCACAAAAACTAGACACCAAGGTAACTTTTTGAAAGCAATACGTCCGTGTTAGTTGTATCCAAATCACACAAGTTTAGAGGAGAAACAATAGCAAAAGTGTTCGGGAAAGTAGATACGTTTTGGACGTATCAACTTCCCCCAAGCTTAGCTTATTGCTTGTCCTCAAGCAATTCAGTTGAAAACTGAGTGCGATAAAAGAAATTTCACGAACACATTTGCTTCATATGATGTATATATTCTCAGCACAAGAGTAGATGCTTTAACCATTCATAATAAGAAGTATGCAACTAAGTCTACTCAATAGTCATTGCAAGCTATGAAGAGAAACCAACTCAATAATAATAAGTAGCATGGAACATAAACATAAGCAACATTGCAATGCTCATAGTAACGTATGATAGAGTGCTCGCTTGCCTTTGTTTGAAGAGCACAATATAGATTCCAAGGCACCTCTAAAGTTCAAGTGAAGACTAGAAGTAAAGATATAAAAGATACAAGCATCAAAGTCATGACATAATTAACCAAGTTTTGGAACAAACACAAGAATGACAACTATGCTCTCAAGAAGGTGATCCTAGAATAAGTGGTGACTCAACATGGAAGTGAAAAGGTTTTGAAAAGTTTGAAAGACTTCCAAATGCTGAAAGGATGGTAGTCACTAGCTTTGAGCTCTCATTGCCCCTATCATAGGCATCTTCATATGGTTAAGGTAAAAGTGAGATCCAATCTGAGTTATATGCTTGACAGACCATAAACTGGAAATCCCAAGTCCCTTGAGTACGCGGGCCGCTCTGCATGCTACTCAACTTTGGTTAACTGCAAGTTCTTATCATTGTGCATACATGCATATCATAGAGAACCTTAACGGGTACCCTTGCACATGATCTGAGAGCTATCCCGTGATCAAAATGACAAGGCAAGCAGACAATGAGCATCTCAGCGATCTTTTTATTTACTATGTGCATAGCTTTTTTATTGAGGATGCTTTATAGAATGCTCATTATGGTGATGCTGCAAGTTTCCACCATGATTAGGCATGGCTTAGGCTAGCGGCCCAGACGTTTATCTAACACAATGTATAGACTCCATGAACTCATAAGCTCCCCTTTTATTTCACACCGACGACATCCGCAAATAAAAGATCAAGGTATCAACTGGATATGTATCCAAAAAGTGTTAAAAGCGTTCCCCGTGACAACACGGTTCTGCTAACTCCCCGCATATAATTTGCAAGCATATAACTTTTATGGCCAAGTCACAATGGTTCAGGATTATTAAGTGCAAGGAATAAAGTGTGCCATCAAGTTCGAGAGAGATTTACTAACTAACTTTCTCAAAACAGACAAACATTTTATTTGAAAGAAAACAAGGCATATTAAATATGCACTAAAATAGCAAACGATGCTAATAGGTAGGTATGGTTGACACAGTGACAATATTGGTTTTGGGGAGTTGGATGCACAAGGAGAGCTCATACGCAGTGCAGGTGAAGTCTAGCAATAGAGAGGGGGCGACAAACGAGAGAGCAATAACTGTCATAATCATGCTTGCAACAAAACATGACTAATTATGGCATGAAAGTGATACTAGAACTCTGAGGCAAAATAAATCATCGAGGCTTACTGACTATTGTTTAGTCATATGCATGCGTGAGCATGTGCCAAGTTGATTCACATGAAACTTCCAGAGGAGGATACCACAATATCATACCAAAATATGAATAAAATAATGTAAGCAAACGTTCACATGACATGCTACAAACTATTAGCAAGCTGGAGCTAATCATAGACAAGCAAGAACTACTAAGCATCCATCAGTAACATACGCCTTACAATGAACATACTAAGCATGCTCACAATGATGAGTATATGTACAAAAATGAAAACAAATAAAGTTCGTTATCGGTCTCTTACCACTCCTCAAGTTGTCTTAATCTTCATTATTGCCCTTCACTTGTGTGACTTGAATAATAACATGAAACCAAAATCCACTAAGGACGGCTGAACCCTGCAAAGAACTCACAAAACCAAAGAAGAAGAACAAATATTTTTGGTGTTTTTGATTTTCCAAACAAGACAACAAAGCAAAAACAAACAAAGAAAAAACAAACCAAACAAAGCAAAATCTTTTTGGATTTTTCTTTTAAGACAAACCAAAGCAAAGAAACAAACCAACAGAAACAACGAAAATATTTTTGGTATTTTTGTGTTTTAAGAAAGCATCAACAAAAACCAAAAAGAACGCGAAACAATGGATATACAAAGAACCGACCAAACATGATATATATATGAGTGTGATGTCGGTATACCTCCCCCCAAGCTTAGGATTTTGGCCTAAGTGGGGCTCAATCCCATGGTGCCCAAGTAGGTGCACCTCCGTAATATGAATAGGAGGCTCCCTCGTCCTGGTACGAGCTCGAGGACTCCCCTGTGTAGTGTACAACGGGGTCATATGAGGGCGCTTTGCGGTGACCCAGCATACCACTGCATGATGTAGTACACTATAGCTGTAGACATAACAGCAATGGAACACCATTCACTAGTATTACATCCCTCAGAGTGGTACAACAGAAACACAGCAGGTCCAAGACATGACTATAGGTTACAACTCAACTCTTTACACAAGATCCAGAGAACACTCTAGGTCAAAGAGAGAGAAAGAAACTTCTTACAGAGAAGAATCAGAAATAAACAACTCAAAAATTATAATACTATTAAGACTAATATCTTAACTAATGGTCTGGCATTGCTGCTATTGCAATACACTACAGAAATAGGTTCTATGGCTAGAGATTCTATTCTTAACTAATCAGCAACTTCGTCTTCACTTGAGCTGATGTATATGTTGACTTTCTTGACTTCATTGAAGAGCTTTAGCTTTTGATGATGATTCCTGGAGCATGGCTTGATGTAGTCATCGTCTGTACTGGATTTAGAACCTAGCAAGGGTTAAGAAGATACTTTGAGTATGAGCGTACTCAGCAAGTCCACTAGAAAAGGAGTGTTTGATGCACTATAACTACAACCACAAACCATAGGTCGTAGGCAATGCAAGTTTTTATAAACATTTCTTCAAAGGTTGCTTTTATTCTGAAAAGCTATGTCCGTCAGCCTTCACGAGTTTACCAGAACCTTCATGGGGTTCCCTCCCGCCGCGTTCGCAGCTCCTTCCCGGAACAGGGAGTAACAAGTTACAGTTCTTACACTCTGCAAAGGTGTGTCACTTTACCCATGAGAGACCTTAGGTTTTGTTGCATGGCCGGGAGTATGTCCCCGTTCAAACTTCCTTGGTTTGAGGCCCAACCTAAGATCCAAGCCAATCACTGCCTTCTCCGCGACCCCGCATGTCTCCTTGGTGTACACCATGCCCACCTTTTGAATTACGACAATGGTTTGTACAGACCGTTCAGATGCCGGAACTATCGTGGGACGTTGAGGGATCCCACCCATATGCTGCATATCCTCTACGAATTACCATATAATATGCACGCTACGAGTGATAACAGACATGACCCGCACATCCAGCTCCATGCGAGGGGGAAAGATACAACTGACTTCTCCATCCCATTCCAAATCTCATGGTCAACGCGTAATATACGGCGCAAGAATCACTGGCGACATTGGTTGTTAAGTCCTAGATAATATGTTCCTTTACCACCGGAACTCTTATAGTAGGTTATTACCTCATGGTAAATAACTTATAATCATATTATTATGAAAATAGTGTTTTCTGACCTTTTTCAAATGCAGGTGATGACAACACTGGATTTGTAAAATACTTTACAGAAAATAATCAAAGGACATGAGCAAGTGTGAACTTGCCTTTTGTGATTGCAAGATTATGCACTCACGGTCTTCAGGACAATATAAGATCCAATATCTGGAATCAGCATCATTGGTCCGATAAGGACTAATGTTTAAAGAGGCAATATGCAATTATGCATAAGTAATGCTATGCATTTTTGTAAAACTCCTAAATTGAATCCCCAATACTTTGAGTGGAGTGAATTTAAGTGATTCTTTTCAGAGTTGGTTTATCTTCAAATTTTACTTTACAAGTAATGACCTTTATAAGGAACCTAGGTGTTAACAATCCAAAATATGTAAGTAAAGTATAAGATGATGTGATTATGGTGAATTGTCATGTGGTGACTATGATAAAATTCCTTGGAATTGAGTTGTTAAGAGTTGAAGAACTTATTATAAGATTGTTATTTGAAGTGGCAAAAAGAATAACATTTGAAGAAAAGATTTACTTTATAATGTTTAAGCAATTTTCATTGTTAATAAAATGTGATCATTGCCTTCTTGTATTTGATTGATTAGTTTGGACTTGAGATGCATTATGTCTTAATTGAAATAGACCAAAGTTAACTATAAAAACATAAGTAGTGTAATAGACTTGATGTTTATAAGCTTTGAGACTAAAATTAACTTTAAAAGGGTAAGTAAACTTAAGATGTAATATGTTTTAATTATTCCCAAGTTTTAGATTTATGATAGGTATAACTAAGGTGTGGAATTATTCACTTTCTATTTAAGTGAATGATTAGATTAAATTTGTTTTTCTATTATGAAAGGAATATGTATTTATTTAATGGAATCATAATTATATTGTCTTAGTAATTTGTTAGAATTTAAAGTTATGTTAATAGTGGTTAAGATATAATGATTATTCACCATATTATATAAATGGGTGATACCCAATGTTTATTTAAAAGGATTCTTAATAAGATTTTTAAAAGAATATTTTAAAGTTAAAAATTATACATAAGTTTGATTATGAATTCAAGTGATGGTTTTGGAATTAGTACTAAGACACTAATTGCTCAAGGTTTTATAATAATTGTGATTATTGCTTACTTAACAATTGTTTTAAAGAATTCACAAAATAGGTATTAGATAAGGATTTATTATTTAAAATATTAAAGACTTTCCTAATAATATATTTAATATTTTTCTATTGTAATATATTTATTCAAGACCTTAAAAATGAATTTTATTTATTTTTAGGTATTATCTTTATTTTTATAAAATTCATCAAAGAATTAAGTGTCTTTAAATATTTGATTTATGTTTTATTTGTAAAACTCTAAGTGAGTATTTTTATAAAATAATAGAGTTATTTCGATACATAAAAATGATTATTTATTTATTTTTAGTGTTTTTGTTTTATTTTATAAAATTTCATTCAAGATTTAATGGTGTTAATAATTATTCTACTTTAAATTTATTTTAAACACTTAAAATTATATATTTGTTAGGTAGATATTATTTTTGTGGTCATTTTGATATGTCATGTGTATTTTTAGGATTTTCTATAATTTTCTATAGCTAAAAAATGTTTGGAGGTTATTTTAATAATTCATTCATTTTTTTTTATTTCTAAACCTAATTAACTTGGGCCGTTTGGTTAGGTACGTGGGCTAGCCTGGCCCAACTGGATCGGGCCTGGTGTCACTTTGACCCCCGACCCACTCTCTCTCCCTCACCCAACACACGCGAGCACGCACGCAGGCACAATCCCTTATCCTGTTCCTCTGCTTCTCACACGCACGCACTGACCCGCCATCGCCGACGCCATCCTTTCCATCGTCGGCCATATCCAGCGCCGCCGTTCACTGCCGCTTGCTAGGCTGGATGGCCCGAGTCTCCTTCATCGGTTCCCCGCCGCTTCGATGCTGCCCTGCACTGCACGACCCCTAGCTCACGGCTAACCCTAGCCGTGCAGGTCGGGTGTGCTGGTGCCACAACAGCTCTTCTTCGATTCCCGCGCCTCCTCTACCTCGCCATGATCGGCGATGCCCCTGCTGCGTCACCACCCCATCCACGACCACTACCTGCCATAGTCACCAGGGTTGGCGTTAGGGTTTCAGTGCTCTCCTTTACTGTATTCTTGTGATGGCCTGATGGTGGTTCGAGGTGATTTGGTGCTGTGTTAGTGGTGGTCGGACAGTGGTGAAGCTGAGGTTCTTCCTCTTCTATTCTGATGCCGGTGGGACGGCAGTAGATGCAACCCCGGCGTCGGAACTATGGGGCCATTGATGTGGTGTTGAAGATTTCTTCAGGTTGGCATTATTTTGACCGTGCGGGCACTGCCCCTTTGAGGTCATCGTCGACTCCCTGGTACGCCTTTTTCTACCCCTCCTCCTTCTCTCTTCTGTAGTGAGGTATGCCAATTGCCCCCTTTTTGTTTAGGTTCTGATCCATGGAATATACCCTCATTGCTTGATTTGGCTAGATTTGATGATTACACAATTGATTTAGGATTAGCTAGCATTGTTCTAGTTGTTCTTTTGATAATGGTTATGTTGAATGATAGTGTCAATTTATTGTATGGTGGTGTGTTTGTTATCAGTATACTTAGGACTTGCCTGGAATATGAGGGATATTACTAAGTACTATGCTATTGTTTACATTGGTATCTGTAGTTACAGAGTGTCACAATTTATAAGGGTGAACATTTGATTTGCTTAATTGCTTCTTGTGAAAACGGTATGATCCCAGACTAGTCTCCACACATGATGCTTTTTAAATAATAAGAAGAGTCTACCTTTGTTTGACTAAACAACCAAGTATGTTTAAAAGATATTGGTGCTAGCTCCTATTCTTTTAAGATAGAGAATGCATATTATTTTCTTTGTGCAAAAGTGAATATGATAAGTAGGAGCATGTATATGGTTGTTATTTGGACATATACTGATGGTAGTGATAAGATGGTACTAGTCCAGATAAATAAGTAGTGCATGGATAGCCACTGATTATTTACATATGGTATATCTTTTTATTTTGTCATGAAATATCTGTATATATACTTAGATGAATCTTTGATTCAGTTCTATGATTAGTGCTTCTTTGGCTCAATGTGATCTCGAGCCATTCTTACTTGTAAAACAAAATGGTATTTATAATAATATTTTTGTTGAGGAATGATTCCTAACTAACTAGCTAGGAAAATAATTTGAACACTTCTATGGTTGCTTGCAGATGGTTTTGAATGAACCAATGATGATTTGGTTATGCATATGTATGCACTTGGGCCTGGGGTGATGCTTCTATTGAGTGTGCACAATGGTGATGCCTAACACATGATCTGCTACTGAAACTTGATTGCTTACTAGAGATCATTTTTTAGATGATTTGTGGCTTAAGATTCTTTGGGAATACCCCTGGCCTGTGATGCAAAGGCTGAGGCACTAAGCTTAAATAAGAACATATACTTACTTTGTGGCTTCAATTCTCTATGAGGAACTTTGCATGGCATTTCCATGCAAAACTGAGAGAAGCAATCCTCTTATCTTCCTAGAAATGTTCTAGTTGCAGGGTAATTGGATTTGGTTGTTACACTTCTCTTTTTCTTAACCCTCAAAGCTGTCTTTTCAAAATTGAATAAGAACAGATGCTACAAAATCTAGCTATATTCACATCTACCTTATTGTTTGTAGTGTTGACAGATGAGGTGGTGCTGGAGGCTTGTCCTTGTGATGGATCTTGATCAGTTGCTATTGAACCTTGATATCCTGCTCACCTCTCCTTTTACTACATAATCCACTACAGCAGCCATAGCCTGGCCTTCTCCACTTTGTCCTTGCCATTGGATGGTTTCTTGCAGCAACCATGGTGTAAGTGATGTGGTGGTGATCTGGCTAATATCTTGGTTGATGGGATGGGGATGAGTTGATGTGAATCTGATGAGATCTAATGATAAGATGGTTTCTTGCTGTTCTGAGTGTTGTAGCTAGTATTTAGCAGAGTATCCTCACTCTGCTTCGACTGATACTTTTCCTCTGTCCTGATTGCTTCCTGTGTTGACAACACCACATACCTACATGTATGTGTGAGCTGCTTGCACTGTTCTGGATCAGTGCAAGGCAAAAAATATCTTACTTCCACTCTTCTACTTTTCTAGTGAAACTTGCCCCATAAATTACTGCCAATGAGGTTGTACTGAGGCTACACATCTGATAAGAACAGATGATTTATTTGGTGAAACTTACCCCTTCGATTAAAAGCTCAATGTCCAACAGTGCATTTCACTGTCAGACTGAGAGCAATTTTAATACTAACACTTCCTGCTATATTTTATTTTGTCTTGTTTGCTTGCAGGTACAAAAGAAGATGAGCAGATACCAAAAGTTTAGTTAAGGAAATATAGTTTAGAACTCTCCCTTTCATTATTCTTGTAATTTCATCTTTCTTTTGTGAAATATAGAATATTGTAATATTGACTAATGATATTTTTGTATTAAGGTATTCTTTTTGTTAAAGTAAAGTTTTATTCTTCACTCATGTTAATATTCCTTTTTTTATTCTTTTACAACTTTATTTGATTCTTGAATATTGTAAAGCATATTGTATTCTTTTTTAATGTAATAAAGTTAATTTTTTTCTTTGTTAGTTGAAACTTGTAAGGATTTGTATCTTATTTAATAAAGTTTACTTATTTCCTTTTTCTTTTACAATTATTTTGTAAAGACAATGTCATATTTATTTTGTTGTAATAAAGAGCCCTTTTATTTATTTCAGTAATGTAATTCATGATACTTTACTTTTATTCATTTATTGTAAAAGATCAATGTAGTACTATATGTATATATATATATTAATAAAGAAATATTTTTATATCATTTTCTTTTGTAATCACTTCAATTCAAGTTATTAAGTGTTTCTAATTTCCATTTGTGAATTTTACAAATTCATTTGAATTTCACATTTGAAATTCAATTACATGCTTGAGCAACTTTTCCCCTAAGCAAGGTATTCTTTAAAGGTCATGTCGAAATCTAGCGCACTTGCTCCGAAGTTTCCATCAGTACAAGAGAGATCTCGATCCCTCTATAGCTTCTTTAGTTTTGCGCGAAAATTCTCCGGATTTTCTTATGCATGAATACAATGCACAAACATGTGTCCTATCTATTTCGAGGTGCTAATCCTGGGATGTTACACGCTTCCCCCTGATAGTGTCCATGGAAGGTAAGAGGGCACAGCTTGTCATTTATCTCCTCCTTGGAGCGTGACAAAGGTCCCTGAGAATACTGAACAAAGTGGTTTGTGGTAGAGGGATCTCTCTCTCTCTTCCCCGTCAATAAACAACATTTTATATACCAAGTTCTCAAGGGTAGAGCCATTAGTGACAAAGTGGTGCGCCTTCATGGCAGCAATATCAAGCCTCTGAGGAGCCAAAACTGTATCATTTGGATCAACAGACATGCCCAAGGCAGTGGCAACACGCATAGCAATAATTCCCCCATAAATGGGTCCCTTAGCAGTTAAGTGACGAGCAATGAGAGAACCAAGATTGTACTTAGTATCATTGTTGAGCGCAGCAGCTAAGAAATCCAAATGATAGCTGGAAATATTACTAGTGTTCTCCCTACCAAGAACACTAGTGGCAAGATAGTAAGTGAAGTACCTGATGGCTGGAAGCTGAATGTTTCTTATCTTCCCCCGTTGAGCTCTACGGTTATCATCATTGGTTATTCCACGGTAGAGCTCCAACAAATCAGCGGGTTGAGCTGGAATCTTCTTTGCTGACCCGGCTGTACCAAGTCCCAGAGCCTCACAAAATTTCTTCAATTTCATATGGTAAGACCTGCCATAAATTTTGAAAGAAACATCTGGATTGAACATGCTGTTAGTAAAGGAGGAGCTCTCCACAAATGTTTTAGTGAGCATAGCATATTGCACGCTCTCATCCTACATAAGGCTTGTTAGTCCAGCCCTCCGAACCAAGGTCAGAAAATCATCAAGAATCCCAGCAGCCTACAAGAAGGTTCAGCAAGGAAAGGCAGAGGGGTGCGCATCCCCCTCATCTCCCTCGCCGCTGAATCACTAAGTGATGAGATCCTCATTGTATGAGGTCCTAGTACGGGAGGATGATCTTGAAGGCCTTGACCTTCTAGGTGCATCACTCTAAAATATCTCTTCAAATCTGTGGTTGTCCATGACCACTCTTTTCTGAAATTTTTAGACAAACATCAAACCAAGTGATTTCCAAGTTGATAAATGATGAGCAACTTCTATAGGAACTTGCTAGAGGGCTACACATGCATCAAAATGAAATCTCTAAGCATAGAGCAAGCAGTCAAGCTCACACAACCTGTCACCTATAGCAGCAAAATATTCAAGATACAATCTACCAATCACAAATCTAATTGGACAAGTGGAGGAGGCACATACCAAGGAGCAATCCCTCCAAAAATTAGCAGCAAAGATGGGCTGAGCAAGGAGATCGAAAATCGCGAGCAAGAACAACAAGAACTCGAGTTTGAGAGAGTTTTCCGGTGTTTTTTGGAGAGATAAAGAAGATGGCTGTGAGGGGGCACCTTGGAGGGGCCGAGGTGGGCCAGACCCCCCTAGGCGCTACCCATGGGCAGGCCGCGCCTACCTGGGGTGTGGGCGCCTGGGGTGGCCCCCTGGGTCACTCCAGGTGTCCCTCTGCCCCTTTTTTCGAGGAAAAAATACTTTGAATTTTCTGGGATTTTTTGGGAAACTTTATTTTTGGCCAATTTTCAGGGTATGAAAATTGATTTTCTTGTAGAAACAGTTTTTTCAGAAGAAGCAAAAGCAAACCAAAAGCCAAACTACAGAAGCTCTAAGACACTAACAATCAAACAACTAACAAAACCAAATCTAGCAAAATAAAAGGCAAAGCCTATGAAGGAGAAAAATAAAAGAAAGCAAGTATAACCATAGTGAAAACATTATTTTGTTCATTAAAATCCTTTTATTAACAAGGTTGATCAAGTCTTGTTACCAAAACAATCTTATATGAAACAAAACTTTGCATTACACAAGATGATTATGTTACCTCATAATTTTGATAGCAATGGTCCCAATCATAATAGTTTCAAAATTTTCTTGTGGAATGGGACAATAAATTTCTCCAACCTTGATGCTCTCAATATTTCCAATGGAATTCAGGCAATAGATTTTAGCAACCTTCTTGGGGAAATAAACAGTATGCTCTTTTTCATTAATATTGAATGTTACTTTCCCTTGATTACAATTGATGACAGCACCTGCAGTATTAAAAAAAGGTCTCCCAAGATTAATAGACATATTATCATCTTCAGGCATTTCAAGCACAACAAAATCAGTCAAAACCAAGCAATTATGAGGCACTTGAACAGGAACATCCTCACATATACCAACAGGAATAGTAGTTGACTTATCAGCCATTTGCAAAGATATATCAGTTGGTATCAACTTTTCTAGCTGGAGTCTCTTGTAGAGAGAAAAAGGCATAACACTAACTCCAACTCCCAAATCACATAAAGCAGTTCTAACATAATTATTCTTAATAGAGCAAGGAATAGTTGGTATACCTAGATCACCAAGTTTCTTTGGAACCTTACCATTGAAGGAGTAATTAGCAAGCAAAGTAGAAATCTCCTCGTTAGGAATCTTCCTTTTATTAGATACAATGTCCTTCATATACTTTGAATAAGGAGGCAACTTAATAGCATTAGTCAAAGTAATTTGCAAAAATAAAGGTTTCATCCACTCACAAAACTTGTTGCAGTGTTCTTCCTCCTTTGACTTGTGTTTCTTACCTAGAAAAGGCATAGGTTTCTGCACCCAAGGTTCTCTCTCACTACCATGTTTCTTAGCAATAAAATATTCCTTTGTGTACCTAGTGTTCTTAGTGTGCTTCTCGGGTTCCTCCTCACCTTCCTCCTTATCAGGATCATCATTTTTATCATTAACACTCTCAGTTTCAGCATCAGAGACAGATATACTATTAGGATCTACAGCAGGTTCAAGTGGTTCCTCAACTACTTTATGTTTATTTTTCTTTCTCTTACGAGGACTACCACTACTTTCACCTTGAGAATTATGCTCAATTCTTTTAGGGTGTCCTTCAGGATATAAAGGATCTTGAGTAGCTATACCACTCCTAGTTCTAATTCCATAAGCATGTTTATCTCCTGAAGCATTAACTAGCATATATTTTTGTACCTTAGCAAGTTGATCAAGTTGGGTTTGAACCATTTGAAAGTGTTTACAAAGCATTTTAATATCATTAGAAGTTCTTTCCACAATATCTTTCAACTCTTTAATAGCTCTAGAGTTTTCCAATAAAGATTCTGAACTTGTTTATTAAAATTACCTTGTTTAACAATAAAAATGTCAAGTTCCTCTAAACATTGATCATGAGGCTTACCATAAGGAATATCACCTTCATCAAAGTGTTGGAGAGAGTGTACCTCAATAGTGGATGAGTGGGTAATTGGCTTACATAATTCTTCTATAGGAGGTAGATTCTGAAGGGAATATGCCCGAGAGGCAATAATAAAGTGGTTATTATCGTATTCCTATTTATGATAAATGTTTATTTTACATGCTATAATTGTATTAATACGGAAACGTTAATACATGTGTGTTTAATAAACAAAAGAAAGTTCCTAGTTATGCCTCTCTTATAAACTAGCTCGTTGATTAACAAGATGATCATAGGTTTCCTGATCATGGACATTGGATGTTGTTAATAACGAGGTCACAACATTAGTGTAATGGTGTGATGAACATTCATCCGAAGTATAGCATTACGATCAAAGTCATTGAGTTTATATTGCTATAACATCTTACGAAGTGATCCTAATCCTTAGACCATGATATCATGTCAATCACTAACACCGGAAGAGTTTCTTGATAACATAAAACGTCACACCATAACAGGGTGATTATAAAGATGGATTCAGAACTACTAAAGTGTTATGTTGAGGCCCATGGATCGATAGTGGAATTTGTTCATCCCGATGACGGATATATATACTCTGGGCCCTCTCGGTGATATCACATTGGTTAGCTTGCAAGCAAGTGATTTGATCACTAGAATGTTATATCACGGGAACGAGAAAAGAGTGCATGTCGATGCGAGATCAAACTAGGTATGGAGATACCGATGATCGAATCTCGGACATGTAATATATCATGAAACAAAGGGATTAAGATACTAGCGTAAAGGTTCCGACGATCACAAGAAAGTCATCGTTGAATGTGTGGGAGTCGATGGGTCTCAGGATCCCGCTTACGATTATTGATCGAGAGGGTCTCGATCATGTCCGCATTATTCATGAACCGTAGGGTGACACACTTAAGAGACACCGACATCCATTTGGAGCAAAAGTTTCATGCCGAAAAGAAAAGGAAAGCGCAGAATCTATTTCACTAGACAATAAAGCTGTTTGGTTGAAATTGGCAAACTGGTTACGCATGTGAAATGGAATACTAGCAAGGGTTTTATGTGAATGTTTGTTAATTAAAGTAATTAACAAAATTCTGAATAAATAAATAAAAGAGTTTTATTTAAATGAGAGCTTGCATTAAATTTGGTGGAAATTTAATGCATGTGAGTGGATTTTTGAGTGGAGGCTTTTCATTTTGGTGGGAGCTCCACCCACATGAATGTGGAAGAGGTGGGGCAGCCCCATGGCTGGGCGCCATGCCCCTTGGGTGCCCCTCTCCCTATAAAGGCCTCCTCTCCTCCTCTCAACACACCTCCTCGTGAAGGATCTCTCTCCCCTCTAGAATTTATCCCCATGGTCTCGGACTAGCGAGATACATGTTCCCAGTGGCTTTTCGGCAAGAAAGAGTTGTGCTTCCCTGCATCGCTGGAGCGAGGCGGAGGTTGCTCGGTGCCTCGAGCGTGTGCGAGCACGGATGCGCTTTGCTTGGCGCTAGGACTTCCTCTCGATCTTGAGATCGGCAAGAGATCGTCTACATCAACCACGAGTTTGGACTCGTTAAGCTTTGTCGGTCTTCAAGGGTATGTTCTCTACGGATATACATCTGCCCGTTGTTTGTATCTAGTAGATAGATCTTGGTACATAGTTGCTCCCATCGTAGGAAATTTTTTGTTTTCTATGCTGCGAACCCTACAGTGGTATCAGAGCCGGATCTATGCGTAGATGCTTTACACGGGTAGTACACATATGAGTATGTGGGCGATGATGATCATTTTATTGCTTCTTAGTTGTACTTTGGATATTGGTGGCATAGTGGGATGAAGCGGCCCGGACAAACTTTACATGTCCTCGCACATGAGACCTGTTCCACGCTTGACATGCAACTAGTTTTGCATAAGTGGCTAGCGGGTGTCTGTCTCTCCTACTATAGTCAATATCTAATTTGCAACGAGTTGTCAACAATTTGGTTATCCTTGTTGTGGTTCATGTTCGTAGGTAAGAACGGTTCTATCTTCGAAAGCCCTAAGCCACGTAAAATTTGCAATGGATAAATTAGAGGCGTCTAGTTTAGATTGTTGCTGGGCTAGTGTTATGATATGGTGATGTTGTAAGTAGAAGTATGAGATGATACTCTTACAACATACATAACGTGTAAACTCCATAGACCTTGGATTTACACATAAAGGTATGATAGTGATCATATCACAGTGCACATGATAGAGATCATATGCGAGAACCATATCATTCCACTAATAAACATGTGATGTTTTGATAGCATCTTATATTGCTTATTTGGCGTTTTATTAGCATAATAAGATGATCCCTCATTTAGATATCAAGATAAGAATGTGTTCTTCCTTAAGTATGCACCGACAATGTTTCGTCGCTTCAAGACATCACGTGATGATCGGGTGTACTTGAATCCACGAGCATATCTCGGGTGTAAGACAGTTACACACGCGAATACTAAGGTTCTTACTTGGCGAGCCTAGCATGTACAGACATGGCCTCGGAACACGGACCGAAAGGTTAAGCATGAGTCATATGTTTTGATATGATGACCATATGGATGCTCGCCTTTGAAGCTATGCCGACTCACGTGATGATCGGACTTGGTGTAGTGGATTTGGTTCATGTAATCACCAAAAGGACACGAGGGATGTCGTTTTTGAGTGGGAGTTCATTTCTAATTTGGATTAGTAGAACTCAATTTATCATAAATTAAATCAAAGTGAATTTGCATAATTTGTTGTAGTCATTGGCATTCGTTCACCACCTTATGCATAGTTGTAATTGAGATAATAGAACTATAGAATTATGGATATTTACTTTACGAACTGGTATCGTATTGTGTTGAGTGTCAATCTAAAGTTTAAAGTCCTATTGCAAACTTTTAGCAAACTCTATTTACTCCGTGAAATTTAATAGTTGGTATTAAATCGAGTAACAATTCGATGTTAGTATCTTAAGTATCATGTTTGCCTCCATGATTCTTGATTGTTTTAATATCAAGATTATCTAGGAGTGAAAGAATTGTTTCGAAACCATCATGTGTGGCGATATAACGATATTTGAAACAATGTTTTGGTTGCAATATGATAGAGTATAATATATGTTCTCATATTGGATGAGAATTCTGAAGGTTAGGAGATGCTAGACATCCTAATCATCCAAAAGGGTTTTGGAAAGTAATGTTATACTCACGATTCTCCTTTATAAGCTAAATTGGCTTGATCATGAAAGTCGTCATGATAAGGATGAATAGAAGATGTATGTAAAGTGTTTACTACACTAAAAGATTACTAAAGAATGGTTTTTGAAAGAATACCGATCATTTTGATGATGGTGATCTACTTCAAAGTGCAAGTCCAAAGGTATTATTATTTGAATATACACGCTTTGGACTATGTGTCATGTATATGGCGCCACTTTTGATGTTGATGGATTCTTTTAAAAGGAAAAGGAAATGCTGAAAGAGAATCTATAAAATATATTTGGCAGAAAATAAAAGATTGGAAATATCCAATTTAGGTATATAGATACATGTTATGGTTGTATTCTTTGCTTGTTAAACAATGTGGTTCTTGGGTATTAGATACCGAATTGGTTGGTATGAAATTTCATACGGAATGACGCAATTCATGAACCACAATGGCCTAAGTAACTAGCAAGAGAATATGTGATGATGTTCATCGAAAACAAACAAACCGTTGTTTGTATTTCTCGTTGACATCAAAGCTTGACTTCAAGATTTGTTTTAATAATTGTTATTTGAATCAGGTATTATAAGAACAAAGGTTGTTCAAATAATTACCGTATTCCATATAAGATGGATGATTTACAAATCTAGTTGAAGAAATCACATCCATAAAACCTAATGCTAAAATGTTGCAAGACAAATGATTGAAAGATCACTTATGAAGTGACATCATTTAAATTATATTGGAAAGAAAACATGAAGAATCTCCATATTCATGGATTTTTGGAGTCTTTGATTTGATCAAGTGACGCTTGTGAGACTTTCCACGTGATAATTAAAACTTCGTTCAAAGGCCAAAGAAGAACGAACGACTAAAATATTGGAATTTATACATATCGATGTATGTAGTCCATTATGTGTAGTCGTAAGCGATGGGTTTCAACTTCATATGCTTTCTCCGGATTTTGAGTGAATGTTCACTTAATGAGAAAGAAGTATGAAATATTTGAAAATGTTTCAAAGACTTTCAAGATGAAGTGGAAAATCATTGTAACAAGAAAAAATAAATGAATTATGATTTGATCATGAAGGGATTTATTTGAGTTACAAGTGTAACAAGAAAAATAAATGAATTATGATTTTATCATAAAGGGATTTATTTGAGTTGCAAGTTTAGCAAAACACCTAGATTTACATATCCCGAAACACCATAGGAGTATGGAGTGTTTGAGATTTGTAATGAAACCTTGTGAGACATGGTTGGATCAAAGGTGTTATTTATAAAACTGCCATTATGTTTTAAAAGATTAAAGCTTTAGAGACTACCGCTTTTACCTTGAAAAGAGCTCCATCTTGATCCGTTGAAATGACACCATATGAGTTATGGTTTGGGGTAAAACCAAGTTGTCCTTTCTTAAATTTTGGTATGCTAAACATAAGTAAGATGTTTACAACCAAAGTCGGATGAGCATGTCTTTGTAGGTTATTTGAATAACAATTGGTTATTCCTCCATAACACCGAGGACAAAAGGGTTTGTCGCTTGAAATGTGAAGTTTCTTGAAGAAGGAATTTTTCATAAAAGTTAAGTGGGAGGACAATAGAACTTTGATAAGGTTAACGAACCTTAGCTAAATGTCTTGAGTTGGCGCCAGGAAATCGCTCCGGAGGCTGCCATAATGCTCATAGCTTATGTGCCTCAAAGGTTGTGGTCACGGAGGTCTAAAGTTCCTATTGAACCAAGAAGGTCGGTTAAACAATCAAATGCTAAGATTTGAGAGTAAATCATTATTGTTTGACAATGATGAACCGAATACATACAACGAAGCGATGATGGGCCACGACTCCGTCAAATGGCTTGAAGCCATAAAATCCGTGATAGTTCCATATACGAGAAATCAAGTTTTGAACTTGGAAGACCCTCAGGAAAGGTGTAAAACCTATCGGTCGTATTTGGATCTATAAAGCAGACATGGATGTCTCACATCTATGAAATATTCGACATGTCGTAAAGTATTTTATGATAATGTTCAAAGAGTTGACTATGACAAGATTTGATCTTTCATAGCGATATTTAGTCTAAACGGATTAAAGTAGCAACCACTACATATAATTTGGTATATGGTAGATGAATAAACAAAACAAAGTTCTTCTAATAGAATGGTTACCTAGGACATGTACATGACACGGTCCAAAGGGTTTTGTTAAATTCAAAGGATGCTAAAAGGGCATGCAAACTTCAATGGTTGAAGTAAGCATCGCGGAGTTGGAATCTTCACCATGATGAAAAGGAGTTTTTCATCAGGAGACAATGAAGATGCTTGCATTTGCAAGAAATTAAGTGGGAGCGCTGAGACATATTTCTAATACATTATGTGAAGGACATCTTGTTGATTAGAAATGATGTATATTTTATTGACAAAGGTTAAGAATTTCATTTCGATGAAAGACTTAGGCAAAACCCGAATATTTAGCGTGAATGTCTATAGTGGATAGACTGTAACGCCAATATGGTTGTGCCAAACGTACATATATGAGATATTGAAGGAGTTCAATATAGAATCAACAAGAAATGGTTCTTGTCGCATGGAAAGGAATTGAATCAAGATTCAAGTGTATCGACACTTGATAAGTGAAACAAGATTCAAGTGCTTTGACACTTGATGAGTAAAATCACAAGAATGTCTTGATCAATCATACCATGATATGTACACATCCAGATATGTCCTATGCTCTAAGTGTTATGAGCATATACCAGAATGAATCATAAAATGATCATTAGACGATAGTGAGGATATTCTTATGATCTTTTGGAAGAACTAAGAATATATTTTTGTAGAGGTGACAAACAATTACAAATAGTTCATTGTAAAGCGTTACATTGATACTAGTTTTGTCACAAGATACAAATTAAGTTTATCTCAATTTAAACTATGGGTGGCACAATGTAATGGAAAGGAGATTCCATGATGTATTTGGAAGAGTTCCAAAGTTAAGACATTGTGACGAATACTACAACAAAAGGCTAAGTATATGACTGCTAAGGTGTGGTTTGCTATCAAACTAAGGTGTGGTTCGCAACGGGCTAACACTAAAGATATATTGTATGACAATAGTATCGATGTGTTTTAACCCCAAGGAACTAAAGGTCTCACCAAAAGACCAAATTTATACAATGCCATCTCATTGGAGAATGAGTGATGCGTGGAGACGCAAAGACATGCAAATACACACGGACCTGAGCGTCAGATCCGTAGATTATGTTAACCACTTGCAATTGCGTATTTGGAACACCAGAAAGCCATAGGTGTTCAATACACAAAGTTTTCAAACTAGATTATTGTCTCTAGTGCAAGTGGGAGACTGAAGGGAATATGCCCGAGAGGCAATAATAAAGTGGTTATTATCGTATTCCTATTTATGATAAATGTTTATTTTGCATGCTATAATTGTATTAATACGGAAACGTTAATACATGTGTGTTTAATAAACAAAAGAAAGTTCCTAGTTATGCCTCTCTTATAAACTAGCTCGTTGATTAACAAGATGATCATAGGTTTCCCGATCATGGACATTGGATGTTGTTAATAACAAGGTCACAACATTAGTGTAATGGTGTGATGAACATTCATCGAAGTATAGCATTACGATCAAAGTCATTGAGTTTATATTGCTATAACATCTTACGAAGTGATCCTAATCCTTAGACCATGAGATCATGTCAATCACTAACACCGGAAGAGTTTCTTGATAACATCAAACGTCACACCGTACGGGGTGATTATAAAGATGGATTGAACTACTAAAGTGTTATGTTGAGGCCCATGGATCGATAGTGGAATTTGTTCATCCCGATGACGGATAGATATACTCTGGGCCCTCTCGGTGATATCACATTGGTTAGCTTGCAATCAAGTGATTTGATCACTAGAATGTTATATCACGGGAACGAAAAGAGTGCATGTCGATGCGAGATCAAACTAGGTATGGAGATACCATGATCGAATCTCGGACATGTAATATATCATGAAACAAAGGGATTAAGATACTAGCGTAAAAGGTTAGACGATCACAAGAAAGTCATCGTTGAATGTGTGGGAGTCGTATGGGTCTCGGATCCCGCTTCGATTATTGATCGAGAGGGTCTCGATCATGTCCGCATTATTCGCGAACCGTAGGGTGACACACTTAAGGGACACCGACATCCATTTGTAGCAAAAGTTTCATGCGAAAAAAGAAAAGGAAAGCGCGAATCTATTTCACTAGACATCAAGCTGTTTGGTTGAAATTCTTGGCCCAGTTACGCATGTGAAATGGAATACTAGCAAGGGTTTTATGTGAATGTTTGTTAATTAAAGTAATTAACAAAATTCTGAATAAATAAATAAAAGAGTTTTATTTAAATGAGAGCTTGCATTAAATTTGGTGGAAATTTAATGCATGTGAGTGGATTTTGAGTGGAGGCTTTTCATTTTGAGTGGGAGCTCCACCCACATGAATGTGGAAGAGGTGGGGCAGCCCATGGCTGGGCGCCATGCCCTTGGGTTCCCCTCTCCCCTATAAAGGCCTCCTCTCCTCCTCTCACAACACACCTCCTCGTGAAGGATCTCTCTCCCCCTCTAGAATTTATCCCCCATGGTCTCGGACTAGCGAGATACATGTTCCCGGTGGCTTTTCGGCAAGAAAGAGTTGTGCTTCCGCTGCATCGCTGGGCGAGGCGGAGGTTGCTCGGTGCCTCGAACGTGTGTGCGAGCGGATGCGCTGTTTTTGGCGCTAGGACTTCCTCTCGATCTTGAGATCGGCAAGAGATCGTCTACATCAACCACGAGTTTGGACTCGTTAAGCTTTGTCGGTCTTCAAGGGTATGTTCTCTACGGATATACATCCGCCCGTTGTTTGTATCTAGTAGATAGATCTTGGTACATAGTTGTTCCCATCGTAGGAAAATTTTTGTTTTCTATGCTGCGAACCCTACAGATTCCTCACATCTTCAGCTCTAATACCTTTCTCCTTTAGTCATTTCTTAGCTTCTTTCATCACTTCATCATTTAATGCAATTACTCCCCTCTTCTTTGGTGTTGGTGTTGAAATTGGTGCTGGCACAACTGGTTCAGGAGTAATAGGCTCAGGTATATTTAGCTCAGTTGAAGTCCAATCATCATAATTCTTGCTTATCTTAACCATTAGTTCTTCAGCATCTGTAGGAGTTCTTTTCCTGAAAACACAATCATCAAAGCTATCTAGGTATGTGCTAGAATCATCAGTTAATCCATTATAAGAAATATCAAGAAGCTCATTTTTAGGTAATGGACATCCAGGATGTGCATGAATCAAGGCATGAACCTTCTCCATGACTCAGGCAATTTCTCTTCTTCTCCCTATTTAAAATCAAAAAGTCTCTCCAAAGTAGCATGTCTAGCACTGGGAGGAAAATATTTCTGGAAGAAAGAAGCAATCAAACAATCAGGGCTATCAATGGAACCAGGAGGTAATCTATTAAACCAAGCCCTAGCTTCTCCTTTTAGTGAAAAAGGGAAGATCTTAGTAACAAAGTACTTGCGCATTTTAAAATCATCAGAGAACAAAGCACTCATAGTAGAAAGCTCATTCATATGAGCCACAACACTCTCATTTTCAGTCCCACAGAAAGGTTCTTTCTCAACAATATCTAAATAGGATAAATCAATAGAAAAAACATAATCTTTATCTTTAATATCTATGGGAGAGGTGGCAAACTTAGGATCAGAGGACAACTTAGGAATAATGATGCGTCTAGCAAGGAGACTCTTAATAGCACTAGTACCATGTGTGTTTCGGCACTCTTCGACAAATTCATTAGTGAACTCAATGTAACCATCATTAATATCATAACTCTCTCTAGACTCAGGTGAGCTAACATGTGTAACAGTGTCTTCACTAGGAGTTTTGGTATTTCCTAGACTAGCCATAGTAGCATCTAGAAAAGGACCTAATGAACCACTCGCATCAAGCACAACAGAAGTAGCATCATGAGCATCAAAACAAGTTTCAGACTCAGCAGTAGTAGTAGTGTGTGTAGCATGAGTATATGGTGGTGGTGTAACAAGCTTACTTATAACAGACGATGAATCAAGAGCAACATAGGTGTTTAGGACTGTACCTCTTCTTGTAGTGGATGGTAAAATAGGAAACTTTACATCACGAGACTTCCCCATGATGAAAGGAGTAGCAGTGAACAATAATAGATCCAAGTGAACTTACAAATAAAGCTATGCTCCCCGGCAATGGCGCCTTAAAATAGTCTTGATGGCCCACAAGTGTAGGGGATCGCAACAGTCTTCGCGGGTAGTATTACCCAATTTATTGGTTCGACACAGGGGGGGCCAAAGAATACTTGCAAGCCTTAACAACTGAGTTGTCAATTCAGCTGCACCTAGAAATAGTTCTTGCTCACAAAAGTTTATCAGTAGCAACAGTTTGGTAGTAGCAATAGCAAAGCAACAGTAGCAGTAGAACAAGAGCAATAGTAATAGTAACAGTAAACAGTGGGATTCGAGTGCAGTAGGCAAAGGGATGGATGGACGGGCGTTGCATGGATGAGTCTAAACATGTAACTTCAAGATCCAGGGCATTGCAAATAAATAATAACAATCATCCAAGTACTAAACAATCCTAGGCATGTGCTCCATATATAGTCATAAGTGCTCGCAATGAGAACTTGCACAACATCTTCTGTCCAGCCAGCCCGTGGCAGCGGGGCCTCTAGGGAACTACTGGCAATTAAGGTGCTCCTTTTAATAGAGCACCGGAGCAAAGCATTAACACTCTGTGAACACATATGATCCTCACATCACAGCCATCCCCTCCGGTTGTCCCAATTATTGTCACTTCGGGGCCTTTGGATCCGAACAATGATATGCGTACACAACTTGCAGATAAGATCACAAACAATACTATCATAATGATTCAATAATAAGTTCAGATTTAAGATCATGGCACTCGGGCCCTAGTGACAAGCATTAAGCACAACAAGTTGCAACAAAGTCAAATAGCACTAATAGAGATACTAGGCACTATGACCTAACAATGTTATTCGATTACAAGATAGAACTCATCCAATCCCTACCATCCCCATAGCCTACAGTGGGGGATTACTCACTCATGGATGAGGGAAACATCGATGGTTGATGGAGAGGCGTTGGTGATGACGATGGCGATGATACTCTCCAAATTCCACGTCCCGGCAGGGTGCCAGAACAAAGTTTTTGGATCTGAATCTTGGTTTCTGATGGTGGCGGCGGAGCGGAACTCTTTCTAGAAAAACGTCGAACCCCCCTCGGTTTTTAGGTCAAAGGGGAACTTATAGGCGCAGAGGGAGCCCGAGGGGGTGCCTAGGGTGGCCGCACACCCCTAGGCGCGGGGCAGGGCCCACCCACGCTAGGCAGGGGTGTGGGCTCCCCAGGCCTCCACTCTGTATCGTCTTCTGGCTCCATGGATCTTCTGGTGAAATATAATTTTTGGCATATTTTCCGAGATTTTTCCTAATAGTTAATTTTCTGCACAAAAACTAGACACCAAGGTAATTCTGCTGAAAACAGTGTCAGTCTGTGTTAGTTGTATCCAAATCACACAAGTTTAGAGGAGAAACAATAGCAAAAGTATTCGGGAAAGTAGATACATTTTGGACGTATCAGTTAGTTCCAGAAAAGATATAAAACACCTCAAAGTGTAGACAAAGATATATGATACACCTGAAAGTAGATACTAAACAAACATGGAGCATAAAAAATTATAGATATGTTTTCGACGTATCAGGCAACTATGCTCTCTTAACTGGTGCCTAAAGGTAGAAGGTGGAGACTCAATATAATAGTGGAACAAAGGCCCTTCATAAAGGGAAGCAGGGATTTCAAGTTTCAAAAAGAGCTTCCAAAAATTATGGTACTTGTAGCTTTCAACCCTCATTGCCCCTATCATAAGCATCTTGAAGTGATTAAGGTTAAAGTGAACAAACTATGGAGTATATGCTTGACAAAGTATAAGTTGGCAATCTCATGTCCCTTGAATACGAGGGCCGCACCTCATGGTACTCAACTTTGGTCACCTGTAAGTTCTTGTCATAGTAAGTACATGTGTATCATAGAGAACCGCTAACGGGGTACCCCTTGCACATGGTACAAGAGCTTTCCCATAAGCAAAATGACAAGGCAAGCAGACAATAAGCATCTCAGCGATCTTTTTATTTACTATTTGCATAGCTTTTTATTGAGGATGCTTCATAGATTGCTCATTATGGTGATGCTGCAAGTTTCCACCATGATTGGGCATGGATTAGGCTAGCGGCTCAGACGTTTCTGTAACACAAAATACATAACTCCATGGACTTACAAGCTCCCTCTTTATTTCATACATGCGACATCCATAGACAAAAGAGCATGATATCAACTGTGTACAAAGTACAAGTGCAATGTTGAAAAAGTTCCCCATGACAACATGGTTCTGCTAATTCCAATGTATAAGTGCAATCATATACAACATAGATGACACAATGGTTCAAGTTTATTAGGGACAAGGAATATAAAGTGTGCCATTAAGTTCATGAGGGCTTTAACCACTAAGTTTTAACATAACAAAATACTTTTTAATTGGAAGATAGATAAAAACAATAATATACTTGGAATGGTGTAACACACCATGCAAAGGAATTTATAGTGGACACTTTGGAATAACTTGGTTTCTTGGAAGTTGGAAGCATGAGTAGAGCTTACTCATACAAGTGGAGGCTAGTAAAAGACTGAGAGCAATCAACTAAGAGAGAAATAATGGCCATAATCATGAAGAGTGACAAAACATTACTAATCAAAGCATAGAGTGGTACTACAAGTCAAGGAATAAATGATCATAGAGGCTATGGTGGCTTGTTCAGAGTCATAACATGGTGTGAGCATGTGCCAAGTCAACCCAAACAAAGCATCAAAGGAGAAAACTACAATACTATGCTTTTGTATGCTAAAACAACGCATGATTCCTTCAAGGCACACTAAGCAATCCCAATTGTTTGGAACAAGTCATGCTACAACAATAATCACTAAGCATAAGGTCAAAACAACACCTGGCATGACATGTTAAAGTCTAAGTCACAGTCAATGCAAGCTCCTGTTGCACTTTCAAGCAATAACTTTCTACTCCTTTCCAACACCAATCGAATTATTTGAAACAACACAACGAGAATGGGGGTCCAACTACTTTATTCAAGCAAACTAAACAAGCTAAGTAAAGCAAACGAAAACTAAGACGCTCAAGGCATCCCCAAGATTTGACGCTTTTACCTCTTGGATATTTTTTGGGGTGACACCGGTGTGGCATCCCCAAGCTTGAGCTTTTGTCCATTATTCATCTCATTACATCATTCTCTCTCTACACCTGAAATTTTTCCTTCATACAAAACTTCACACAATCTTCATTAGAAACATTAGTGTATTCAAAAGATAATAAACCTTTGGGTTTAGCTTTAGAACAAAAAAAAATTCACTAAAAACACAAGCTACTATAGCAAATCCTTCAAAAAGGCTCAATTCCCCAAAAAGAACCCAAAAAGGAATCAATAATAAGCAAATGCAAATAATGGCAGAAATCTGTCAAAACAGACTGGCAGGTAGAAACCGATTTTTTAGAACACCTTCTGTTGCTCAAATCAATAAGTGTTGAACTGACGAAAGTTATCTAACATACTGGGGGATTTATTCGTAAATTTTCAGCTCAATCTGACTTACATAGACTCCTCACGAATTTTTATGGTGGAGGACAAAAATCTGTTTCGGGACAACAACTACTCAAATCTTACTTCCCACTTATTAGAGGTCATTCTTGGCACAAAAAGCAAACAAAAAGGATAAGGAGAGGTCATTACTCAATAAGTACTTTTCTTTAACGCCTTTAAGTTAGGCACAAGAAGTAAGAAATCAAGTATTTTCAAATGAGGAAGCATTAACATGAATACTTGCAAAGTCTTCAACTATGAAAGGTATCTCATCCAAATGAGTTTTGGAGGATCCCTTATCATCTCTCTTTGGTTTACTACTTTCATCAAAAGGATTTTCAGGAATAATCAAACCAAATTCTTTTCAAAGGCCTCATGCATCCCAACAAGCTTAAAGGGTATGGGTATATTAAATTCCTCTCTAGGCTTGGTTTTATCTGAAGTGCCCACAACATCTACACACGAGCCTAGCTATTAAAACACTTAAAGCCCTTTTTGGCTTCCTTAGCAACATCATGGAACTCTTTCAGTAAAGTTTCAAGAATAAATTCTCTCTTTTCAGCATTCTTTTCTTCTTTTAGTTTTAGAAACAAAATTTTCATCATGGGGTTAAGGCTAACAAACCTAGCCTCCAACATATCAACTAAAGAAGCTGCAACAATTTCATAATTAGGAGCAAGTTATGCTATAGATCTATCCTCAATATCCTCATGCTTGCTAACATGATTGAAGAATTCTTCAATAATTTATTTCTAAATTATAGAGCCACTACCTATCGAAAGGTCCTTCAGGGCGAACTTGGGGAACAACATGGTGAGCTAGAGCAAGGTGGCAACTAGAGTAGGAACTAATTTTTTTTGTGTTTTTTATAAAAGAAAGCAAACCAAACTAAACTAATTTTTTTGGAGTTTTTGATAAAAAGAGGCAAACAAAGCCAAGCAAAAGAAACTAAGCAAACTAAAAACAAAGTAAAGAGAAAGGTCGAGGAGGACTCTCCTTGTGAAGACGTCCTTAGCCTCCCCGGCAACGGCACTAGAAAAAGTCTTGATGCATGCAGCAGCACTTTGTTGGGAGACCCTAAGAGGAAGGTATGATGCGGTACAACAGAAAGTTTTCCCTCAGTAAGAAACCAAGGTTATTGAACCAGTAGGAGGAAGGAAACGCCTCAAAGGTGTTGCAAGCAACATGGAAACCTGCACAACACAAACTCAAGACTTTGCCCCAACTAACAGTGAGGTTGTCAATCTCACTGGTTGTTGTAACAAAGGATTAACTGTATGGTGTGGAAGGTGGTGATGGTTTGCAGCAAGTAAACATTAACAGTGGAAGATGTATCAATGGTAAAGATTGGACCGGGGTCCATAGTTCACTAGAGGTGTTCTCCTTGGATAAACAAACATGACATGCTGGGTAAACAAATTACAGCAGGGCAATTGACAGGAACTGAGCAAGGCATACCAATGATCCTATGAGATTCGATTCGGAAATACAACAATATACATAGACCGCCATCCAGCTGCATCTATGACTAGAAGTCCACCTTTGGGTTATCATCCGAACCCCCTCCAGTATTAAGTTGCAAGCAACAGACAACTTCTTTAAGCAAAGTGTGTAAGGTAAACAATCCACTTGTTTGATGAACAAGAGACCGTTGTTTTCTCCCTAGTGGCAACAACATATCTACAACTGTAGAGATTTCTGTCACTTCCCTTGATTAAGTAGAGGCATGAACCCACTATCGAGCATAAATACCCCCTCTTGGAGTCACTAGCAACTACTTGGCCAAGATAGCTATTAACAACAGAGAGCATGCAAGATCACAAACAACACAAACATGATAAAATCAATAAGACAAAACCATTAATCAATCTGACATATTAATCTCAATATCCATCGGATCCTAGCAAACACAACATGCATGATTACAAATAGATGAGATCTTGATCATGAACAGAGCTCACAAGATCTAGACATGAAAGCATAAGGAGGAGATATAACCATCTAACTACTACATGGACCCGTAGTCCAAGGTGGAACTACTCACACTTCATACCGGAGGCTGGCATGATGAAGAAGAAGGCCTCCGGGATGATCTCCCCTCCGGCAGGGTGCCGGGAAGATCTTCAGATCCCCCGATCTTGGGACGATGGTGGCGGCGGCTATAAACGGTTTCGTGGAATTTTGATCGGGTGTCTAGGGTTTCTGCATCTAGGGTTTCTTATAGGCGAAGAGGCGAGACTGGAGAGTCACGAGGGCGGCTGCACCCCTCCCAGGCACGGGGTGGGACCACCCGCGTGGCCAGGGGTGTGGCCCCCCTGATGGGTCCCCTCCGTCTCGTACTTCGGCTTCGTGTTCCCCACAGTAAAATATTGAATTTGGCTTTTGTCCCGTCCAATTCCGAGAATATTGATTTTCTGCCTTTCTGAAACCAAAGACAGAAGAAAACAGGCAACTGACTGTAGGGGTTCGTAGCATGGAAAACAAAAAATTTCTACCGCATGCACACAAACAAGCCAAGATCTATCTACTAGATTGTAGCAACGAGTCGATAGAAGCACTCACCCTCGAAGATTCCAAAGAGGTTAACGAGAGCAGATTCTCGTGGGTGATGTAGTCATACACTTGCCGATCTCATGATCACGCAGACGATCCTTCCGGCGCTGCATTCCGGCAGCGCTTCCGCAGTCGGTCACACGTTCGGTACTCGATGAAGACGTTCCTCTCCCTTGTTCTAGCAGGCAGCTGAGGTTGTAGTTCTCCCCTCGCGATTCCGGCAGCACGACGACATGGTGTCGGAAGTAGAGGGAAGAGCTGGTGCGAGTTATGGTGGATTAGGGTTTCCCGGAGATCTAGGGTTTAGAAGTCTGGGAGGAGGAGGAGGTGTCGGCGGCGATGGACAGCGGCGCAAAAGACAACGGCGGTTGGCGGCGCAATGGTCGGCGGCGGCTCGGGTGGAGAGGGGCTAGGGCTTGTGGTGTTGGGGCAGCCCTCCCCCTCTATTTATGAGAGGGAGGGACACCCTTGGGAGGGGTGGGTTTGAATCCACACCCAAACCCAAGTTGGATTGAGAAAAGGACTTGTTCCTTCTTCCACTAGGAAACCATTGTTCCAGTTTGACTTTTCAAACTTCCTGTTTGACTTTTAATTTAGAGCTTTATTTCTCTCTTGCAAAATGCCAACACCAAGTGACCTAGGATATGATCCAATCATTCCACATATCCATGACACATTCATGGACCATTCCCCTTCTGGTCCGGTGAACCTTCTAGAACCTCTCCGATGAAACCATCGGAAACTTTCCCGAACTCCGAAATTGAACTTTCCTTATATGAATCTTATTCTCCGGACCATTCCGGATATCCTTGTGATATCCCGTATCCAATCCGAGACGCCGAACAACATTCGGTATCCCTACTAACATTCCATATCTACTAAACAACATCGAATCCTTAAGTGTGTCTCCCTACGGTTCGTGAATTATGCGGACATGACCGAGACACTTCTCCGATCAATAACCAATAGAGGAATCTGGAAATTCATATGGCTCCCACATATTTCTACGATTACTGTGCGATCGAATGAACCACTTACATACGATACCAATTTCCCTTTGTCTCACGATAATTTACTTATCCGAGGATTTGATCGTTGGTATCTCTGCATACCTAGTTCAACCTCGTTACTGATAAGTACTCTTTTCTCGTTCCCGTGATATGTGATCCCTTGTGAACCAGTCACATGCTTGCAAGCTAATTGGATGACATTCCACCGAGAGGGCCCAGAGTATATCTATCCATCATATGGATGGACAAATCCCACTCTTGATCCATGTGCCTCAACCCATACTTTCCGAACACTCAATGCCACCTTTATAGCCACCCAGTTACGGTGTGGCGTTTGATGTCATCAAAGTATCCTTTCGGTGATGGTGATTAGCATGATCTCATGGTCAAGGAATTAGGTTACTATGTATCAGAAAGCTTATAGCAAACAAACTATTAAAATGACTTGATCTTAATGCTACGCTTATCTATAGGAGTATGTCCATCATACCATTATCCTAATGATATGATCTTGTTGTTAATAACATCTCAATGCTCATGATCGGGAAACCACGATCATCTATTAACCAACAAGCTAGTATTACAAAGAGGCTTTATTAGGGACTCTAATTTAGTTTACAAATCACACAAGTATTAATGTTTCCTGTTTAATACTGTTATAGCATGAATGTAAAAATTTATCATAAACACAAAGATATAATAATAACCACTTTTATTATTGCCTCTAGGGCATATCTCGAACAGTCTCCCACTTGCACTAGAGTCAACTAATCTAGATTACATGGTAATATACCGAACACCCATTGCGGTTTGGTGCTGGTCATGTTTTGCCCTCGGGAGAGGTTTAGTCAACGGATCCGCCACATTCAAATTTGTGTGTACTTTGCAAATCTTTATGTCACCATCTTGGACATGCTCTCGAATAGCATGAAAACGTTGCTTGTTGTGCTTCGGCTTCTTGTGTGACCTTGGTTCTTGCGCATTGGCTATGGCGCCCATGTTATCACAGTAGATAGACATTGGGTCCAGCGCACTTGGAACCACACCGAGCTCTATAATGAACTCCTTCATCCATATCGCCTCTTGTGAAGCCTTCGAAGCAGCTATGTATTCCGGTTCAGTTGAAGATCTCGCCACAACGCTTTGCTTTGCACTCCTCTAGGTAACTGTTGCACCATTCAAAGTAAATACGTACCCATATTAAGATTTAGAATCATCCGGATCGGTGTTCCAACTAGCATCGGTGTAACCATTAAGAACGAGCTGTTCATCACCTCCATAAGAAAGAACCATATCCTTAGTTCTTCTCAAGTACTTAAGGATGTTTTTGACCGTTGTCCAATGATCTACTCCTAGATCACTTTGATATCTGCTAGTCAAACTAACAACATATGCAATGTCGGGTCTAGTACATAGCATGGCATACATAAGAGATCCTATGGCTGAGGCATAGGGAGTCTTACTCATCCTTTCTCTATCTTCTGCCGTTGCAGGACTTTGAGTTTTACTCAAGTTCGTATTGGGCAACATGGGCAAGAACCCTTTCTTGCTATCTTCCATTCCAAACCTCTTTAGAACTTTGTCCAAATATGTATTTTGTGACAATGATATTAGGCGTCTCGATCTATCTCTATAAATCTTTATGCCTAATATGTAAGCTGCTTTGCCAAGGTCTTTCATTGAAAAACTATTATTCAAATAATCCTTGACACTATTAAGAAGGTCTACATCATTCCCAATCAACAATATGTCATCTACATATAGTATTAAGAATGCTACAGAGCTCCCACTCACTTTTTTGTAAATATAAGCTTCTCCATAAGTTTGTATAAAACCAAAACTTTTGATTACCTTATCAAAACGTTGATTCCAACTTCCGGATGCTTGCTTCAATCCATATATGGACCGTTGAAGTTTGCATACCTTGTTAGCATCTTTAGGATCGACAAAACCTTTGGGTTGCATCATATACAACTCTTCATCAATGTCTCCATTGAGGAATGCCGTTTTGACATCCATCTGCCATATCTCATAATCATAATATGCAGCGATTGCTAACATAATCCTCACAGACTTTAGCTTCGCTACTGGTAAGAAAGTCTCATCGTAGTCAACTCCTTGAATTTGTCGAAACCCTTTTGCGACAAGTCGAGCTTTATAGACAGTAACATTACCATTAGCATCTGCTTTCTTCTTGAAAATCCATTTGTTCTCGACAGCCTTACGGCCATCCGGTAGGTCCACCAAAGTCCATACTTGGTTTTCATACATGGATCGAATCTCGAATTTCATGGCTTCTTGCCATTTATTGGAATCTAGGCTCATCATCGCTTCCTCATATGTCGCAGGGTCATCGGTGTTGTCCACCAACATGACACTCATAACGGGATCATACCAATCAGGAGTGGTACGAGTTCTCATTGACCTGCGAGGTTCCGTAGTAACTTCAACCGAAGTTTCATGATCAACATCATTAGCTTCCTCTATTATTAGTGCAGGTGCCACATGAACTACTTTCGGTGCTGCGCTACTTGCAAGTTCGAGAGAAGGTTCAACAACCTCGTCGAATTCTACTTTCCTTCCAATCACTTCTTTCGAGAGAAACTCCTTCTCTAGAAAGGATCTATTCTTGGCAACGAAGATCTTGCCCTCGGATCTATGATAGAAGGTATACCCAATAGTTTCCTTTGGGTATCCTATGAAGACGCATTTTTCCGCTTTGGGTTCAAGCTTGTCCGGCTGTAACTTATTTACATAAGCTTCACAACCCCAAACTTTAACGAACGACAATTTAGGTTTCTTCCCAAACCATAGTTCATACGATGTCGTTTCAACGGATTTAGATGATGCCCTATTTAAAGTGAATGCGGTTGTTTCTAATGCATAACCCCAAAACGATAGCGGTAAATCTGTAAGTGACATCATAGAATGAACCATATCTAAGAGAGTTCGATTACGACGTTCGGACACACCATTACGCTGTGGTGTTCCCAGCGGTGTCAATTGTGAAAGTATTCCGCATTTCTTCAAATGATCGCCAAACTCGTAACTTAGATATTCACCTCCACGATCAGATCATAGAAATTTAATATTCTTGTTACGTTGATTCTCTACCTCACTTTGAAATTCCTTAAACTTCTCGAAAGTTTCGGACTTATGTTTCATGAAATAGATATACCCATATCTACTTAAGTCATCCGTGAAGGTAAGAACATAACGATAACCATCGCGTGATGCTACACTCATTGGGCCACACACATCGGTATGTATGATTTCCAATAAGTCCGTATCTCACTCCATCATACCAGAAAATGGAGTCTTAGTCATTTTTCCCATCAAACATGCTTCGTATCTTTCAAGTGATTCGAAATCAAGTGATTCAAGAAGTCCATCGGAATGGAGTTTCTTCATACGCTTCACTCCAATATGACCAAGACGACAGTGCCACATATAGGTCGAGTTATCGCTCAATTTCAGATGTTTAGCTTCAATGTTATTAATGTGTGTATTTCCACAATCGAGATTCAATAAAAATAGACCATCTATCACAAGTGCATGTGCATAAAACATATTACTCATATAAATCGAACAACCATTATTCTCGGACTTAAACAAGTAACCGTCTCGAAATAAACATGATCCAGATATAATGTTCATGCTCAACGCAGGCACCAAATAACAATTATTTAAGTATAAAACTAATCCCGATGGTAGATGAAGAGGTAGCGTGCCGGCGACGATCACATCAACCTTTGATCCATTTCCAACGCGCATCGTCACCTTGTTCTTCGCTAGCTTCCGTTTATTCTGCAGTACCTGTTTCGAGTTACAAATATGAGCAACCGAACCAGTATCAAATACCCAGGCACTACTACGAGTACTAGTGAGATACACATCAATAACATGTATATCGGATATACTTTTCTTCTTGATGTTGCCTTTCTTCAAATCCGCCAAGTACTTTGGGAAATTTCGCTTCCAGTGACTTTCTCCCTTGCAGTAAAAGCACTCAGTATCAGGCTTAGGCCCAACCTTGGTCTTCTTCGCCGGCGCGGTAACTTTCTTACCGCCCTTCTTGAAGTTTCCCTTTTTATTAGACTTGCCTTGCTTCTTGAATTTGGTGGTCTTATTGACCAACAACACTTGGTGCTCTTTCTTGATCTCCACTTCTGCAGATTTCAACATGGAGAAGAGTTCTGGCAACGACTTGTCCATGTTTTGCATATTGTAGTTCATCACAAAGTTCTTGTAACTTGGTGGTAGTGATTGGAGGACACAGTGAATCCCCAAACCATTAGGAATCACTATACCCAAGCTTTGGAGTTTACTTGCATGCCCAGACATCTTAAGCACGTGCTCACGGAGCTGCCCTCTTCCATCTTGCAGTTAAAGAACTTTTCAGAAGCCTCATAACTCTCAACTGCCGCGTGAGCCTCAAATATCATTTTGAGTTCACGGACAATATCATGTGGGTCATGGTTCTCAAACCTTTTCTAAAGCTCCGATTCCAAACCATACAAGATAGCACACTGAACTGTGGAGTACTGATTTTTCCGAGCGAGGAAAACATTCTTTACCTCATCGGTAGCATTAGCTGCAGGCATTTCACCCAGCGGTGCATCCAGCACATAGGTCAAATTACCAGCATTGAGGACAATCCTCAAATTGCGGAACCAATCCGCGAAGTTGCTTCTATTGTTTTTCAACTTTTCTTTCTCTAGGAATGCATTAAAATTGATGGTAGGGGCCGCCATTGATCTACAACATATTTGCAATAGTTTAGACTAAGTTTATGACAAATTGAGTTCTAATTAATAGTTAAATTAATCTAGGTGAACTCCCACTCAAAACAATATCCCTCAAATTGTTTTAGTGATCACATGAACCAAATCCACCACATCAAAACCGATCATCACGAGAGTTGATGTAGCTTCAATGGCGAACAATCAACATGTTCATCATATCTACTATATGACTCATGCTTTACCTTTCGGTGATCCGTGTTCCGAGACCATGTCTGTACATGCTAGGATCGTCAAGATCAAACCTTAGCTTCCACATGAGCAAATATGGCTTGCTCATGTTGTATACACTCGCAGAATCTAACACACCCGATCATCACGTGGTGCTTCGAAACAACGAGCTTTAGCAACGGTGCTTACTAAGGATGAACACTTTAAAACTTGAAATTTTGTGCTTGAGGAATCATCTTATAATGCTACCGTCGTAAACTAAGCAATACAAGATGCATAAAAGATTAACATCACATGCAATTCATAATATGTGATATGATATGGCCTTTCTTCTTGTGCTTCCGATCTCCATCTTCAAGCACGAACATGATCTCCATCATCACCGGTATGGCATCAAGGTAAATGGCGCCGCTTCATGGTTGTCGTCCACCAGCATCAACTATTACAACTACTTTAAATAGACATGCAGGTCTTAACGGAATTTAAAAGACAACCATATGGCTCCTGCCGGTTGCCAACTTACAATAAGGAACATTGCATACATCATATATAATCACAATCATGGCCATATCACATCACAGCACACCCCTGCAAAACAAAGTTAGACGCCTCTAATTTTCTTTGCATATTTTACGTGGTTTGAGGCTTTCAATAAGTGTCGTTCTAACTTACAAACAAGAACCACAACGTTGATGTTTAAACTATCGAGTCCCCGTTGTAAATTGAATCTATACTATGATGGGAGAGACAGACACCCGCAAAGCCACTTATGCAATACTAGTTGCATGTTGAGCATGGAACAAGTCTCATAAACGATGTCATGTAAGGTTAGCCCGGGCCGCTTCATCCCATCATACCGCAAGATGCAAAGTACACAAGAAGCAATTGATAATAAAAGCACCACCGCCCACAATGACCATTGTGTTCTACTCGTGCAACAGATCTACATATAGACACAACTCTGATACCACTGTAGGGTTTAGTAGCATGGAAAACAAAAAATTTCTACCGCATGCACACAAACAAGCCAAGATATATCTACTAGATTGTAGCAACGAGTCGATAGAAGCACTCACCCTCGAAGATTCCAAAGCGGTTAATGAGAGCAGATTCCCGTGGGTGATGTAGTCGTACACTTGCCGATCTCAAGATCGCGTAGACGATCCTTCCGGCGCTGCGTTCCGGCAGCGCTTCCGCAGTCGGTCACACGTTCGGTACTCAATGAAGACCTTCCTCTCCCTTGTTCCAGCAGGCAACGGAGGTTGTAGTTCTCCCCTCGCGATTCCGGCAGCACGACGGCGTGGTGTCAGAAGTAGAGGGAAGATCCCGCAGGGCTTCGCCTAAGCCAGTGCAAGTTATGGTGGATTAGGGTTTCCCGGATCTAGGGTTTAGAAGTCCGGGAGGAGGAGGAGGTGTCGGCGGCGGCTAGGCACGCTGCGGCGGCGCTAGCGGTGGGTCGGCGGCGGCGGCTCGGGTGGAGAGGGGCTAGGGCTTGTGGTGTTGGGGCAGCCTTCCCCCTCTATTTATGAGAGGGAGGGACAGCCTTGGGAGGGGTGGGTTTGAATCCAAACCCAAACCCAAGTTGGATTGAGAAAAGGACTTGTTCCTTCTTCCACTAGGAAACCATTGTTCTAGTTTGACTTTTCAAACTTCCCGCTTGACTTTTAATTTAGAGATTTATTTCTCTGTTGCAAAATGCCAACACCAAGTGACCTAGGATATGATACAATCATTCCACATATCCATGACACATTCATGGACCATTCCCCTTCCGGTCCGGTGAACCTTCTAGACCCTTCTAGAACCTCTCCGATGAAACCATCAGAAACTTTCCCGAACTCCGAAATTGGACTTTCCTTATATGAATCTTATTCTCCGGACCATTCCAGATCTCCTCGTGATATCTCGGATACAATCCGAGACTCCGAACAACATTCGATATCCCTACTAACATTCCATATCTACTAAACAACATTGAATCCTTAAGTGTGTCTCCCTACGGTTCATGAATTATGCGGACATGACCGAGACACTTCTCCGATCAATAACCAATAGAGGAATCTGGAAATTCATATGGCTCCCACATATTTTTACGATTACTTTGCAATTGAATGAACCACTTACATACGATACCAATTTCCCTTTGTCTCACGATAGTTTACTTATCCGAGGCTTTGATCGTCGGTATCTCTGCATACCTAGTTCAACCTCGTTACTGATAAGTACTCTTTTCTCGTTCCCGTGATATGTGATCCCTTGTGAACCAGTCACATGCTTGCAAGCTAATTGGATGACATTCCACCGAGAGGGCCCAGAGTATATCTATCTGTCATATGGATGGACAAATCCCACTCTTGATCCATGTGCCTCAACCCATACTTTCTGAACACCCAATGCCACCTTTATAGCCACCCAGTTACGGTGTGGCGTTTGATGTCATCAAAGTATCCTTCCGGTGATGGTGATTAGCGTGATATCATGGTCAAGGAATTAGGTTACTATGTATCAGAAAGCTTATAGCAAACAAACTATTAAAATGACTTGATCTTAATGCTACGCTTATCTATAGGAGTATGTCCATCATACCATTCTCCTAATGATATGATCTTATTGTTAATAACATCTCAATGCTCATGATCGGGAAACCACGACCATCTATTAACCAACAAGCTAGTATTACAAAGAGGCTTTACTAGGGACTCTAATTTAGTTTACAAATCACACAAGTATTAATGTTTCCTGTTTAATACTGTTATAGCATGAATGTAAACATTTATCATAAACACAAAGATATAATAATAACCACTTTTATTATTGTCTCTAGGGCATTATCTCCAACACTGACACTGTGGCAACTTGTTAATAGGTTAGTACCAGAAAACATAAAAAAACACCTCAAAGTGTGTACAAAGCAAAGCAAAGTAGATAGTAAATAAGCATGGAACATCAAAAATTATAGATATGTTTCCGACGTATCAGAGGCCACCGCCACATGTAGCAGACTCCGCCTACACTTGTAGCAGACTTCATCACGCCATGTAGCAGACGCCCGCCACCGCCGCCATGTAGCAGAGGCCGCATGAGCTTGTAGTAGACGCCGCTGCCGCATGTAGCAGACTCCACCTCCACTTGTAGCAGACACCGTCGGTGCCACATAGCAGAGGCCGTTGTCGTCGCATGTAGAAGAGGCCGCTGCCGCCACATGTAGCACGCTCCGTCTCCACTTGTAGCATACTCCGCCCGCGCTTGTAGCAGAGGCCATCGTCGCTTGTAGCACAACCAGTGGAGGCGGACAGCTAGAAAGTACCATGGGTCTCCGCTTGCAGCAGAGGTAACACCCGCTTGCTATATCAAAAAAATGGGTCGACGGCGCGGTGGTCTGGCAGAGCGGCGCCGACTTGGTGGTCGGGAATCAGGATTTGGGACAGTGGTAAGGGAGAAAGGAGGTGGCGCCGAAGTTTTGGCAGACGACAGAGGCATCATAGCGGTATCAAGGAGTAGCACCGCCATCGACACGGGCATCAACACCACGAGCGCCATCAACACCTACCACCGCAGTCGACGCAACCACTAGCCACCACCGACACGGGCATCACAGCTCGTCGATGGCCAGAGCTCTCACCCATGGCGGAAGCACGTGAGGAGATGGGGGAGGCTGGCGCTGGAAATAGGGACCCATGAGGACAGTAAGGGAGAAGTATGAGAAGACCATCATCCGTGGCGATACTTAGCGGAGACCGGTGGCGGCGGGCGGCGACACCTAGTGGAAAGCAGCCGACGAGATCCATGAAGGTGATGGGAAAAAACAACGACTGAAAAGGTGGGGGCACGATGGAGAGGTTAAGTCTCTGGTGCAGTCCCGGAGGAGCAATATCATCATTTTCCAAAAAGAAATTTGTATCCATATTTTCGCAAAGAAAAGAAACTCGCCTTTAAGAGCATCTTCACTCGCCTACCCCGGACGCCGATCCGGACGCCAAATTTAGGTTCGGACGCCGAAAATCGGCCCAGTCGCGTACCCAGGGACCTGTTTTCGTCTGGATTTGGGCGAATTTTGGTCCGTCCTACTCAGGTCGAACCCAGGTTCCCGGGTATGCCCTGGGAACGCCGGACGAAGCCAACTCGGCATAAAAAACGAAACGGCGCGTGGAACCGCTGAGTCAGCGAGAGAAGCCGAGTCGTCATCATCCTCGGAACCATGCGGCGACCGTCGGGCAATAATCGCGCCGCTTGACCACGTCGCCCGGCTGGCGCTGCGCCGCCCAAAGGTTGAAGGCTCGGCGCCGCCGCAGCGCCGCCTTGAGGATGGCGCTGGAAGCGATCGCTCCGCGCGACTCGGTCGCAGCCCGCCGTTGTTGGGCCGTCCTCGCCGGACATCCCGGAATGGTCCAGAAGGATGGAAGAGGCGGGCGGCAACGCGTCACCGCCTGCGGCGAGCGAGGAGCGGCGGCGGAAGAGGCGCTCCGGGCGTGAGCTCGCCTACCAGGGCGCCCGCTCTACGTCCTCGACGACAAGGAGGAGGACGACTCTTCCTACCAGCCGTGAAGGTGCGGCGACCCAGGCCAGGGGAGCTCCCGCTAGCACCAGCCACCGAGCGGCGACGACGACGACGGCGGCGAGGATGATGGCAGGGCCAATCCCGGATACACGGTGTTCTACAGCAACTTCGGCATGTAGAATGGTGATGGCGCTGGCGGCAGCCTTTTTTCGTTTATTACGTACTACTTTAGTTTAAATTCGATGTAATACGTCTATGTTCGTCCATCTTAATAAAATTCGTCCATCTTTAATGGAATTTAGCCGAACGTGGGAACTTGACCTAGGTAGGCGAATGAAAACTCAACGTACTTAGACCAAAAACTTATTTCGTCTAGAGAAAAAAAAGCCGATTCGAGTGGCGATGCTCTAAACCCATCGTACGACTCGTGGACGACTGTTCTCACGTGCGAACCGACGTAAACACACGGCTACCAAAAAGTCCACGTATGACACGCCAATAACCAGAAAGACCCCCAAGATTATGAGCGGACGGTGTAAACTTCTAACGCGGACGAAAAATGACCTTTTCAAGGGGGCATATCGCAAATACCACTTCCTAAATTTCCCGATCGCCTTGAACCCTACCTGCCCCTCCCCGTCGCCCCCGCGTTCCCCAAAATCCTCATCCGATTCCAAGCCGCAAAACCTCCCCAAATCGGCGTCTGGCGCTCTCAGGTACACCAGGATTCGTCCTCAGGCTGCTCCATATATCTCCGGATTCCTGCTCAGGCCGGCCGCGCCGTCCGGATCTGGGGGGAAACTCGGCGGATTTGACTTCTAGGGTTTCTCCGTTCTCGGCGCGCCAGGCGGGTCCATGAATCCCATGGGATACAACCACTATGACAGCAGCGGTGAGTGGCCTCGAATCCATCGGTTGTTTTGGCCCGCCGAACCTGGCGGAAAAGCCCCGTTTTTCCGCGTTGCTCGTTAGATTCCTGGAGGGGAATTTGCGGAGGAGATTCACATGAGTTGATTTATGATACCAAATAATGTTATTAGCCACTTTGTATAAATCGTGCCTCTTGCTTTCTGGCAAAGATGAGCCGATAGATAACTGAAATTTTATTAAATTTCTCGAACAATGTGCACATTTTCATGGTCCTAATGTGTAGGGGCAGAAAAATAGCTCCTTTTGCCAAACCCTTGGCGCTGCAGATTGATTACTACTTTATCATGTATAAAAACCTATCCTTTCATGACAAGTTGTGAGCTTCTTCAACCTCTTGCCAAATTTTTAGGTTCATCATAGTTGGCGTGACATTGGTTGGTCCTGTACTTCACAAAATATTAGCAGCCTGGTTTATCATGACTTGCGGCCAAACTGTATATTGGGATTTGCTGCGTTATTCATTCCTTGCCCAATATTGCTTGCAGGGACAGACGATGATCTCGCCCCGTCTCAAAATAGAGGACCGAGAGGCCGATCTTTCAGTGGGAATGGGAGAGCATCTGCTGGACCATTTCCTTATGGAAGGCCACACAATGATTTGGAGAGCGAAGTGCATCTGGTTGAGCAAGAGGCATACACTGGTGTTCTTAGAGCATTCAAAGTCCAATCTGATGCATTATCTTGGGTGAATACTAGCAAACTGAATTTAATGCCAATATTCACTGCTTGTCCTTCTGTTTTGAGCTGAAAGTTAATAATTTACGTTTGTGACCAGGAAAAAGAAAGCCTGATTTCTGAACTCAGGAAAGAACTGAGGGTTTCTGATGAGGAACACAGGGAGCTGTTAAACAAGGTTAATGACGATGGGGCCATCCGTAGAATGAGGTATTTCCTTACCTGATTTGGTTGTCCCTTTGTCTGAACAAGTTTTACTTAATCGTCTTGTTCTTACTTAATCTTTTACTTTTCGTAAATTTTCAATAGGGAGCTGAGACAGGGAGGTGGAACCCCGAGTGGGCTGCACCGTGGCGGCAGAGTTCTTCATGATGGAGAACCTGGACCAGCAGCCAAGAGGCAACGGCCATCTCATTTAATTCCTTCGCATTCTTCGGGCCTCCAGTCCCCTGTTATGTCTTCACACTCAGTTCCGTCTTCTGCAAAGTGGGGACCAGCCTCAGCATCAAAGGGCAAAAGGGCTAAGTCGGTAGGTTTGGAATACTATGCGTCATGTTCCTTTGCATTCGGGTCAATTTTATGGCGATCTGTTGATGCTTGTACAGACCACACCACTGGCATTACCATCCGTTGATCCAACTTCATTGATTAGCCGGAAAGTTTTTACAAGATGGCCAGATGACAACAACTTCTATGAGGCCACTATAACCCGTTACAATCCTGCTACGGTTTGTTCCAAGTTTTACTGCTATTTGCTCCCTGATGCAGATATGCATCCGTCTTAAGTAGTTTTACCTACTCTCCTCACCCTTTTCAGGGTGAACATGCTCTTGTCTATGACATGGGCAAAGTGTCCGAGACATGGGAGTTGGTCAGGCTTTGTGATGTAAGCATTGTTTAAGTTTGTGATGCTTGAATTGTTATTTATCTTTCTTTTTCTTACTCGTCTCCTGATTTGGATTTGTGCTCAGCACTGTATACCATATTGTATTTCTTATGAATTTAATTCGAACCGGTATTCTGGTTCAACCTTTTGCTGTGAATTATTCATTTCTTATATGCTATATAATCTACCTACTTACCCCAGTAATGAACCAGAGATTGGCAGCTCATGTGCCTGATACCATTGAAATTAAAGAGGAAATTTTTTAGCTGTTGCTTCTGATTTTTTGTAAGAATTATGTTGAGAGTGGTATCATATCATGTCTTACATTTTTATTATCATGATGCCCTTAGTGATTCATAGAGGCTAAAATTCGGCTTCAGATAACTAATCTATTGACCATTAGTTTATTCTGCATGATGATTTTGTTTTTGTTTGTTGTTTCGTTGGAGTATGCATATTTGTTTAGTCAGCCCATCCACTACGCTGAGGACTAAATTTTACTAGCATAACTTTCCAGAATGTCTTATTGCCACTTTTTGGTAAGTAAATATAACCAATAAAGAAACAATCCTTTGACAGATGGCACCTGAAGATATAAGATGGGAACATGATGATGTTTGGGGTCCTTCTGGTCCTATGTTGAAAAGAAACCTAAGCAACAATGGTACAATGGCATTGCCAGGCAGGGGCAGAGGGAGGCTATCTCAACCACAAAATGGCATCAACAGGACGATTGGTCAAATTGACGTGCCTAACACTCAAAGTGTAGTGTTAGAGGTAAATTTCTCTCAAAAGGTTCAGACGTCAGAAGGTACTCAGATAATGTTTGTTCCTAACTATCTTATGTTCTCAACACAGGTGGAGAGGGTATTGTCAAATCCAAATATACGTGAAATTGAAAAGGCAAAGAAACTGCTCACTGTGAGTTGACTTGTCTATCATGATGCTGTTCCCTGTTGAAAGTAGTTTATGAGGGAGAGGCTTGCTTGTAATTCTGTAAATCCTGTATTTGAGAATTGTAAGGCAAAATTATTGTCCGTGCAGGACCAGGAGCAGTCATTACTTGATGCAATTGCCAGTCTTGACGAAGCGTCAGATGGTGAAAGTGGTAAGTTATTTTCCGTTTCTGGAAAACACCGTAAAAGTAAGATCACTGAAGGGCCAAGTAATATTATATCTATATTGGTATGGTGGTGTTCTGGATGATTACCATGCATTATCTCAATCTATAGAAACCAGGGTGATTGAAATTCTATCTGAAATCTTGAGGAATGCTAGATGATTCTTTTGGAGTTCTGATTGAAATTTCTGTAGTCAGTCTTCCTAGATACTGACTATTTGCACTCATCACTACAACTTCACCGTTTTCACTAACCAGTCTTAATGTAACAGAGGATATGGCCACGGAAGGCCGAATGGGTCCTGCTGGTGATCACATGGGTGGGAACGGCATTGCCTGTTAGTTGTACTACAAGCAGTACAATGGAAGATTAGCAGGACTTTTTTTTATCACCTTCCTGAATCACTGAAGAAAAGAAGCTACGTGATGAATAGCTGGGATGCCACTTGAGATGATTTTTATTTGGCAGCTCAAAATGTAGACCTCGCAAAGGCGGATAGGATGGAGAAACTTTTGTAAATCGTCTCCTTCAAGTGATCTGTTGGTGGTATTTCCTCTAGTGAACTAGAAGTAACTCTAATCTTCTAGATATTGGTAGTAACATAACTCGGCTGAAGATTCTTGTGCTCAGGGCAGACAGCTGAGTAAACCCCTCTGGCAGCAATGTATATGCACTGAGTTTTGCAATGAACAAGTTGGCTGCACTGTAATGTACAAAATATCGTACTTCCTCCGATTCATAACAAGTGTTGTTGATTTAGTACAATCAATGGTACTTATTATCGATTGGAGGGAGTATTTTTTTTTCCAATAGCTTTTAGCTATGTATTTGGAACAATAATTATCATGTGTGGCAAACTGAAGTTCAGAGAAGAAAAATCCTGTCTCTGCGTGATTGCCGGTTGTTGCTGTATCTTCAAAGAAGAAAAATCACGTTTCTGTGTTGTCTTAGTGGTGCGGGAGTACCTTATTATATTAGTATGGGTGATATTGATTTGGAACAAGCAAGCGGGGATAGCTCAGTTGGGAGAGCGTCAGACTGAAGATCTGAAGGTCGCGTGTTCGATCCACGCTCACCGCATTTAAAATTTTCTTATTCTTTGTTTATTTTTGAAGTTCACGATCGTCAGCTTTCTCTCACGACACCAGTCACTTCTCTTCACTTCTCCTTTTCCCAATAATAACCTAGCAATTCTGCAAGAGGTTTCAGAACTCAATAGAAATTACATATGTGTGCGAGATCCCATCGAAGTCCACTTGTCTCACCGTGTTTATTTTTGAAGTACACGAAGTAGGTACTGACTGTCTGTGTGTGTCTCTTTTTTTTTTTTTTTTTTTTTTTTTTTTTGCAGGTGACTGTCTGTGTCTCTCGACATTGGCTATGCTCTTGTTTGGCCTTTGGGATATGAGGTTTTGATCCTCTCTGGTTTGTCTTATCGGCAGCTTTCTCTTGTCTTCTCTCTCGACGCTATTTCTCTTCGCTTCTCCTTTGGCCAATTTCGGCTGCTTTCCTTAACGTAGCTCTTTTGCAAGAGGTTTTAGAATTCAGTAGATGCAAGTGAGATCCCACCAAAGGCACACTTGTCCGTTCATTTCGAGATTTCTAGTTTAAATTTGGTTCAAAACTACTAATGGAACTTTGGTGAAATCCTGGTTGAGACCTTAGAATTCAAACACAATGAATGTGTGTTATTGAGCAACCAGTTTGAACTTCAGACATTTTCCAAGCCAAAAGGGCAATCGATCTGTTAGTCCGATCACAGCATGCCAGTTCAGTAGGTTTTACCCCGACTAGTCTACTTCAAACGTAAGTGGCTAATGTTGCAAACAGCCTAGTAGTAGCTACATAATTTACACACAAAAGACCAAGCTATCAATAATCACTTCCTAATCCCTACTGGCTACCTCTAGCTAGCTAGCAGCTAAAACGCTCCAATTCTACGACTTCCTCCCTCCTCGCCTGGACGTCGACGAGGACCGCTCCACCTTGGCCCGCTTCGCCGGCGGTGGCGTCGCCGGAGCAGCGCCTCGCTTCGCGGGCGGCCGCCCCACGTTTCTCTTAGACCCGGCAGCCTTGCCGCCTCTCCCCCGGCCGGTGCTCTTCCTCCCTGGCCCCCTTCTCTTGGGCTGCTCCTCCTCTTCCTCTTGCGCCGCAGGTGCTGACCGCTTCCGCTTGGTCAGCGGCGACCCTCTCTTCTTCGTGGTGGTCGACGTGCCCTGGTTGAGCCGCTTCAGGAAGTCCACGGCGATCCGCTTCTTGGGGAGCCCACCGGCGGCAGCCGTGGTGCCATCGTTGGCGTCGCCCTTCTTGTTGTTATCAGACTCGGTCGCCGCCGCCGCCTCATCCGCAGCAGCCTTCGCCAGCGCCTTGGCGGAGTTCTTGCCGGGTCCTCGGGTCTTCTTCATCCTCGAACCCCACGCCTTGTCCTTGGCCGCCACGTCCACGTCCACGTCCACGTCCGCGCCCGCCTTCTTCTTCTCGCCGTCGCTGTCCTCCTTGGCAACCTTCTTCTCCGCGGTCTCGTCCTTCCTCGCGACGGCCGCCGCCGCGGCGGCCTTGGCGATGGAGCTCCTCTTGCGGCAGAAGATGAGCGGCTTGGCGGCCTTGGCGATCAGCGGGCCGACGATGTCCGCCTCGGCCCTCCGCGAAGAGGAATCCGCCAGCGCGGCCGCCGTGACGGCCCCGATCAGCAGCGGCTCCCGCTTGGGCTGGGGATGCGTCGTCGTCGCCGTCGTCGTCTCGCGGAGCGAGGCCGAGACCTGCGCGGAGACGAGCCTGAGCGCGTCGAGCGCCGCGGCGGCGTGCTCGGGCGCGTGGCGCGGCAGGTAGACGGCCGCGTTGGCGCAGAGCAGCAGCAGGTCGCGGTACAGCTCGGAGCTCGGGTAGTTGAAGCCGCTGCCGTCGTCCAGCTTGCGCCGCATGGCGTCCAGGTCCACGTGCCGCCTGATCGTGGCCCGGTACGAGTCGCTCTCCTGCACACACACCAGAGCCACGCACGCACGCACGCGCGTGAATGTTAGACGATTTTAAACGAAAATCGGGACTAGTGGGGAAAAAAAGATGCGAGCTGCTCAAGAGGAAATATCTTGTTTGGCTGGAATCAGACGGCCTGTGTGATCGCTACGCGGCACCCAACTAGCAGTAGTAGTACGCGCGACAGGGAATCGTATCAGTGGATAAACGAACCGGCAAAAGCAGCAACTTTTTCTCTCGTCGACAGACACGAACCCGAAGCCATCGCCGTTGCAGCGATACAATACGCGAGAGGCTGGCCTGGCTTGGCTTGGCTCAGCACGCACGCAGCTGGACGGTGGCATCACGGATGATGACTTGAACGGCAGAGAATTTCTGGTGCATCAGCATTCAGCACGCACGGAGGCAGCAACTACGCCCACCTACCGCAACAAACCCGCGGGGTGCGGTCACCGCGCCGCGCCGCGCCACTTCGGAAGCAACCGGTGACAGACACGTTCGTTGCGGTCACGTAAACCGGGCGGGCTTGGCTCGTGGGTCATGGCGGCCGATCAGTACTGCTCGCAGCTCATCATGCCGCGTGCGTGCGCGCCAGCCCAGCTCGCCCTATCCGTATCACCAGGCCACTTGATTATTGTTAAGGGCGTGACAGGGGACCCACAGCCTGACAGCCTTAGGCTTTTCGTTTCGTTTACCCCTGGTAGTGGTAAGACTTGACCTAGCGCACCGCACGCCGGCCGGTGAAGAGAGGCGCGGAAGGGGGAAGAAGACTGGACTGGAGCTGGACAGGGCGGTAATTCCCGAGGAGATTTTTTACCTGGCTCTCCTGTAGCCGCTCGAACACGGGGCCGAACCTGGCCGCGACCCGGTCGAGCAGGGCCGCCAGCGGCTGCACGGACGCCGCCTCCTCGCACTCCTCCTCCCCTCCGCCGCCGACGCCCGCCTTCCGCCCGCGCCGGCACAGGCTCGCCGAGCTCTCCTTGGACGCCGCCATCGACTCCCCGGACGCCTCTTCCTCCTTCACGCTCCCGGACTGCTTCGGCCGCTTCAGATCTGTCGAGTTGGACTCCCTGCACGACCGCCCGGGCTCCTCGCTCGACACGTTCTCCTCCTCCCCGGTCGTCACGTTCCCCTCCGGCTTCGTCGCCGCCTCGCCCGACAGGCTACGCTCCCGCTCCTCCTTCATGAGCTCCACCTTGCTCTGCAGCGTCCTGACCACAAAATCCAACCACCACAACAACAATGTTTTTCAGCCCCCCTCTCATATGATTCGCCATCGAACGGTCGGTACGACGCGCGGTTGAAAGGGTATATGTTTCAAACATCGGCTCGGATTTTCGTGGGATTACCCGATGGAGAGATCGCATCGCTCGACCTCCCGCCGGAGCTCCGCCACGCGCAGGCGCCGGAGCTCGTCCAGCCACGCGTCCGCGGCGGACGCGCCGAGGTCTTCCGCCTCCCCATGCCCCTCCTCCGCGGCCTCCTCCTCGGCGACGCCGCCGCCGCCGACGGCCACCACGGAGAAGCGGCGGTGGAGGTGGTGGAACCGGAGGCGGCAGCTGCGGGGCGTGAGCCGGGGGCGGGCCGCCAGCGGGCTGCGCGTCTGCACCTCCGTGGCCACCGACTCCCAGCTCGCCGTGCCGTGCCGGCTAACCGCGCACGCCAGCAGCAGCTCCTCCAGCGTGCCCCAGATCTCGCCGCCCGCCGCCGCCACCTCCGGCGACACGTCTGATCCGTCCGTCATGCGCTCCAACTCGAACCACTCTCGCGGGCAGGGGAGCTGCGGCTGCTAGTGGTCCGTCGTGGTGGTGGTGCCGTCTCAGGTCCCTCAAGTCCCCCTTGCCCTCCTCAGGCTCAACCTCTGTTATTTTTTTCCTCGTCAACTTTTTTCTGTTTCTTCTTCCTCCACCTCGGGTTTGGTTCTTATTGGAAACACAGATTCTGCTAAGAGTCGTAGTGCACGGGCCCGTGCACCCAAGGGCAAATTCCTCCTTCCTCAGGGCTGTTTCTGCCTTCTGTGACAAGGTGGGGGCGAGGGAGAGCTGTTTTCAAACTGGGCCCCACCTCTGGCTAATTCTTGTACAATGCCTATATTGCCCCTGATCACCTGCTACTACCGTTAGTCCCAACTCTGAAGAAGAAAAAACATGTGAAATTACAAAATACTCCCTCTATTTAACAATACAAACTTTTCCGAGCAATACGGAACTGTTGAACTGCGTCACTGGGCGAAACTGTCCATGACTACAGATCAGAAAGTATCTAACCGTCACTGAACCACACGTCAAAAGGTAAAAACGTCGCTGAAACCAAAGTACCTATCGGTCACTGATGTTCAGATTGTAATACTCCGACCTCCAAAGCATTTTTTTAAAATTGTACTAGTTGAATACCCGTGCGTTGCTACGGTCTTTTAAAAAAATTTATATAAATATAATCCAAATAAAAATTATGATGGTATGAATATAAGAAAACGACACATATTTAATCGATATTTTAATAGAATGTTTGGGTTTTTGGAACTACCGAGGCTTGCTCATGATATACTTCATCACTGGAATCTATAAGTTACAGATTCCCGTTAATTTCTATTTTTTATTCTTATATATGATCAATACAACTTTCAGGATGAATTCTAGGAAAAAAATATTTTGATTACTCTATGGGATTTCTGGTTGATGAGATAATTGAGAACTTTTACATCTTTTTTTCCCGTAGTTTCTCAATATTATTTCTGGTTTTTTGCTTATTCTTGTATTTAATTGACTTATTATGTGTAGACTCCATGTAGGTCAAAACCACGATCCAGAAGCTACGAGAAATAATTACATGAAGAGAGAAAATACTCAAAAAGTTGGTTTACTTTGCAACCCTAAATGTCGAACATGGTGGACATGTCATTTCTTACTATGTCATGACAAACTTTAGTTGTTCTTTTGAACAACAATCTGTAGTTAATTCGTCCATCCAGACTGACATGTGTGTTGGGTTTTGAGCTGGAAGTAAAGACATGCTGCATAGGCCAGGATCATGCCAATGCTGGATGCCCGGGATAGCACCAATCCTGCATCCTGCGGCGGTAGGGATTCCTCGCCTCCTTGCCTCTCTCTATCGGAGCGGGCCGGCTAAAGGGCAAGGACGTGGCGCTGCCGGGCGTCATGGTATGGCTGCTCCAGCGACGACGCGACGGAAGGCGGCCTCTTCTCCGGGCAGATCAAAGGGGATGGTTGTGGCAGCCTTCCTCTACCGTGGCTCGGCCCTTGGCTGTGGGGACGGGTTGGAGGCGAGGCGGTTGGCCTGTGAAAGTCGGGCTCCGGGTCAGAGCCGAGGATGGCGGCGTTCTCGGACGTCGTTTACCTTGATGAAGGCATCGTTGCCACAAATTTCGCATCATGCCTAAGGCTCCGGGGGAAACCTTGGATCTGGGATGTCCCGGATCGGACGATGAAGGCACTTTCAGTGTCATTTACCCTCTTGAGGGCATTGTTTTGGAGCTTGAGATGCCTGGAGGAGGTCTTTTGGTGGTGCAGTGTCTCATCTACCGCGCCGACGGCAGTGAGTCTCGACTGCGTAGTGCAGCGTGGTCTCGGCGGCAGGCATGATGATGTCTTCGCGTAGGGTGGAGGTGCGGTTTGGCGTCGCCGTGGCATCGGCGGCAGGACCGACAAAGTTCATGTGGATATTAACCGTGAACACTGTTCAGAGGTTCGATGGCGGTGACGGCTTCTGTGGCATGCATACAGGGTGCTCGCTAAGAGTCAGCTAATCCGGATATACGCTCTTGTCTCGCGCTTCGGGGTATGCGACTGTTCCCGGTTCCTAACTGGTGGAGTGTCTTCATTGTCTTTCCGGACACAGAGCATCCCTGTTCACACGATTTTCCTCCATTGTCGAGTTTGTAGGTGTTGTGTGGTTGCTTCGGATTTGGTGATGTATGTTCTTTGTTGTTTCTTTGTTGATCGTTCTATAATAAAGCAATAAAGGCCGTATGTATCTTTTTGATGCAGAGGCCGGGTCGCACCCTCCATTTTGAAAAAGCAGTTAGTCGAGCCAATTAAACTCTGCAGTGCAACATAAACATATGATGTACAGTCATGAACAAGCATTCACAGACTATTAGAACAGAACAGGTAAATGTTGTCAATTTCTTGAAATGCGAGAAATCAATTAAAGGAATAAGAAGATATGTTCTTAGTTCAAACTGCTTGGCCCCATCCAAGCTAATTGATGGATCCAAACAAAAATATGCCTTTGTCTAGCATCCTTTTGATACGTGCTGGTGCAGTACCTTTATAACATGTTCATCTGTTAGGCTGAAAGACAAAGTATTTCTTGGCCTCCACTATTGCAATCACGTGTTCATTATTAATCTTCAAACTCCAAATAAGCCTAGTGACTAAAATATATAACTTTACCAAGGGACAAATAATAATTTTATAGTGTAGCTTCTATGGTTGACACTTATAAAGATATTATATGAAGTAAAAGCCCAACGAACCTTTGAAATAGAGAACTTTGGGAAGTCATATAGCCTATATACACAAGAAAAAGAGAATGCATCAGCGGTGTTGCACAAGAAATATTATATGCAAAAGGAGGATCAACTGCACACCATAGCGTTGAAATCATCACGTTTGTGTCTTAATGAAAACACAGGCACCAAGATGACCAATCAAAAAGACTAAGAATACAGCGGCCGGCTTACTGTATTTTAAGATCGAAGCATACTGATGCTGCACATGTAGACACGTATCCTCATGTCGTCCTTGGAGTCAAACACTTCCAGAGCAAATAACATGGCCACCGATTGATCTGCAACACCGACCACCACCATTCTCAATCGTCCTGATTTGTGTCCGATGGATCCCAACACGATCTCAATCCTGGAGGCTTCTGCTCCCCGCCAATCTTCCCGCTCCCGTAGACAAGGACACTGCCTGCTTGCCTGTACCAATTCCGTCTGTTCTTCACAGCGTCGACGTTCGCCGCCTGTTGGCGCAGCTATTTAATCCGGCCAACCTCCTCTCCTCAACCTCCTCGCCTGGCCATGGTAGCCATCGCCAGCCTCTTCCGACCAACACGGTGATCAAGTGTAGGGGCCGTTAGAGGCAGATCAGTGATCTCGGACCACATCCAGCTAGTGGCGGCGGGAGGACGGTTCGAGCGCGTGGGGGCGAGATAGGAGGGGCGGCGGCGACGGGACCCTGTGCCAGGGTTCCATGGGAGGAGGTAGGGGGTGATAGGTCGGAGCCCTTGCTTTTTTGTCAGGGCATTCTGAACCGGCAACTTTCACGGTGGCAAAAAGTGTAATTAATTTAAGACAAGTAGTAAGAGGACTCATTGTACCGTCAGATGCAGATCGTACCGTCTTGATCGTTTTAATGTTTGATGTGAAAGTGTCAAAGTGAGACCTACCAACACCAACTTCTTTTTAATAGTAAAGATATATTTATATCACGGGATACCAATTATATCCAGCCTCTGCAACAACGCATATCTACACAACCCAAAAAAGAAAAATAATAAAAATGAAAAGTTCTGTTACATATAACTATTTCTCAAAGCAACGACACTAACACCACCAGAACAACATCAGTAGTCCTTCACTCCAATAACAACGAAATTGTGCCCAATCATTGTCGTTGCCCGATCAAAGATCATAGGTTTTCACCCTGAAGAAAGTCCTCGCTCGTAAAACAATGCCTTTAACAAGGTCATTGTCAGACACAACCAGTTAAGTCCAGACCTTGGATTTTTACCCTGCAAGTTAAGAGTGGAAACTCCTCATGTGTTGTCTCCCCCCACAAACAGTCGTTGTTGCGAGTCACAGATCACACAGCCAGTTCTCCGTCGCCACAAAAACTGAAATCATCATCGCTACCCTCATATTTCCGCTTTCCTGAAATTCTCCGCATCTGACTTCACCATGGCTCGTTGAATGGCACTTGGTGGGAACAAACAGCAGAGCTTCGCAACGCTTCCGCTGAAATCAAACGGCCAGAAAAACAAGGTACGCACGACCGAATACCTTCTGATCCAGCAATCTCTAGGCATGATACGCCCATGGGAGTTCGCCGGTGGAGCCTTCCGAAACTTGATACGTAATTTTTTATGCTCCATGCTTGTTTTGTATCAACTATCTTATGTTTTGTCTACACTTTGAGGCATTTTTATACATTTTATGGAACTAACCTATTGACAAGATGCCACAGTGCCAGTTGCCTGTTTTTCTGTTGTTTTTGGTTTCAGAAAAGCTAGTAAACGAAATATTCTCGAAATTGGACGGAACAAAATCCAAAGTCAATATTTTACCGGAGCAAAGACGGAGTCTAGATGGGGGACGAAGAGGCGCCATAGGGCGGTCGCAACACCCCCTGGCACGGGCCCACCCTAGGGCGCGCCAGGGCATGGTGTGGGCCCCCTGTCCCTCAACCGATCTCGCCCCTTCGCCTATATAAACACCCCGAGGCAGAAACCCTAAGTACCCGATCAGAAATCCACGAAAAAGTCGGTAGCCGCCGCCACCATCATCCCTAGATCGGGAAGATCTGAAGCTCTTCCTGGCACCCTGTCGGAGGGGAGAGATCATCCCAGAGGCCTTCTTCATCACCATGCCAGCCTTCGGAGTGATGCGTGAGTAGTTCACCCTTGAACTATGAGTCCATACAATAGCTAGATGGTTGTTTCTCCTTCTTTGTGCTATCATGTTTAGATCTTGTGAGCTCCGTTCATGATCAAGATCATCTATTTGTAATCCTATGTGTTGTGTTTGTGGGGATCCGATGGATATTAAGATACTATGTCAGATTGATTATTGATTCTATCATGTCTATGTTATTTGTGATCTTGCATGCTCTCCGTTGCTAGTAGATACTTTGGCCAAGTAGATGCTTGTAACTCCAAGAGGGAGTATTTATGCTCGATAGTAGGTTCATGCCTCTACTAATATGGGAGAGTGACAGAAAATTCTAAGGTCGTAGATGTGCTCTTGCTACTAGGGAGAAAACAACAATCCTTTGTCCAAGGACAATTGTATTATTTACTTTACATACTTTGTTTAATGCAATTATATGTTGCTTGCAACTTAATATTGGAAGGGTTTCGGATGATAACCTGAAGGTGGATCATTAGTCATAGATGCAGTTGGATTACAGTCTATGTATTATGTTGTAATGCCTAATCAAATCTCGTAAAGATCAAGATGTATAGTATATGCATTGTTATGCATTCTCAATCTGTCAATTGCCCCGCTATAATTTGTTCACCCAGCATGTTATCTATCTTATGGAAAACACCTCTAGTGAACTGTGGAACCCGGTCCATTCCTTACCATTGATATACCATCTACTGTTTATCGTTTACTGCTTACTTTCTACAAGCAATTACTATCTTCCGCACTATATGTTTAATCTTTTGTTTTCAGCAAACCGGTGAGATTGACAACCTCACTATAAGTTGGGGCAAAGTATTGTGGTTGTGTTGTGCAGGTTCCAAGTTGCTAGCAACACCTTGGAGTTGTTTCCTTACTCCTACTGGTTCGATAACCTTGGTTTCATAACTGAGGGAAACTTGCTGCTGTGCTCATCATACCTTCCTCTTGGGTTCCCAACGAGCTCTACATATTTGAGCCATCAAGCACTTTGTTGACGTTGTTGCCGGGGAGATAAGGACAGCTTCAATCTCTTCCTCTCCGTCAATCACTTTTTAGGGTGAAAGAAGATTCTTGCAAGGGGAGTCACTCACAACCAATCTCTTTACTTTGTTTTTGTTTTGCTTAATTTCTTTTGCTTTGTTTTACTTGCTACTTTTTATCAAAAACACACAAAAAATAGTTGTTCTGTTTTGTTTCTTTTTATCAAAAACACAAAAAAATTAGTTCCTACTTTAGTATCTATTTTTGTTGTCTTGCTTTAATATTGCAAAAATGAATACTCCTGAAAACACCAAGTTGTGTGACTTCACTAGCACAAACAACAATGATTTTATGTGTACACCTATTGCTCCACTCGTTCCTGAAGCTACTTTCTTTGAAATTAAACCTGCTTTGCTGAATCTTGTTATGAAAGAACAATTTTCTGGTGCTAGTTCTGATGATGCTACTGCTCACCTTAATAATTTTGTTAAACTTTGTGAGATGCAAAAATATAAGGATATAGATGGAGATATTATTAAGCTTAAGTTGTTTCCTTTCTCTCTAAGAGGAAGAGCTAAAGAATGGTTGCTATCTTTGCCTAGAAATAGTATTGATTCTTGGATTAAATGCAAAGATGCTTTTATTGGAAAATATTATCCTCCTGCTAAGATTATATCTATGAGAAGTGAAATAATGAAATTTAAACAATTTGATAATAAACATGTTGCTCAAGCTTGGGAAAGAATAAAATCTTTGGTAAAGAATTGCCCCACTCATGGACTGACTGCTTGGATGATTATCCAAACCTTTTATGCAGGACTAAATTTTTCTTTAAGGAATCTATTGGATTCTGCTGATGGATGTACCTTTATGACCATTACTTTGGGTGTTGCAACATAGCTCCTTGATAATATGATGGTTAATTATTCTGAATGGCATACTAAGAGAGCTCCACAAGGTAAGAAGGTAAATTCTGTTGAAGAAACCTCCTCCTTGAGTGATAAAATCAATGTTATTATGTCTATGCTTGTTAATGGAAAAGCTCATATTGATCCAAATAATGTTCCTTTTGCCTCTTTGGTTGCTCAAGAAGAGCAAGTTGATGTGAACTTCATTAGAAATAACAATTTCAGCAACAATGCCTATAAGAATAATTTTGGTAATAATAATTATAGGCCATATCCTCCCAATAATGGTAATGCTTATGGAAATTCCTACAACAACAATAGAAGTGCACCCTCTGAACTTGAAGTCATTCTTAAGGATTTTATTAGTAAACAAACTGTCTTCAATAAAACTATTGAGGAAAAGCTTTCGAATGTTGAAAAAATATTTCATATTTGTCTGAAGCACAATCTTCTTTGATTAATAAAATGGCTGCTAAACCTGAAACAATGGAAAATCCCTTTGCAACTACTAATGCCCTACAAGTTAGAATTGATGAAAATGTTAGGATGTTAGCTGATTTGCATGCTAGGTGGGAAAGAGAAGATGAAATTGCTAGAAATAATAATATGAATAAAGTGTGTACCATTACCACAACTAGTAATGTTGATGCTAGCAAACCACCTAAAGTCCCCATTCCCTTTTCCAATAAAAATGCTGAAAATTCTTCGAAATATGGGAAACAATAATTCTACTACATTGGATGCTAATTTTGGTTTTGATCTTGATGGTTGCAATATTTCTGAAGTAATTATGTTCTTACAAAATCTAGCTAGAAGTCCTAATGCTAGTGCTATGAATATGGCTTTTACAAAACATATTACAAATGCTCTCATGAAAATCAAGGAAGAAAAATTGAAACATAAAGCTTCTATTCCTATGAAATTAGAAAATGGTTGGGAACCCATCATTAATATGATAGTGAATGATTTTGATCTCAAATCTTTATGTGATCTTGGTGCTAGTGTCGCTATTATGCCTAGAAAAAATTATGATTGCCACCATTGGAAGATTGTTATTCGAATGTCCATCTTGATGATAATGCTAAAAAGAAACTTATGGGGATCATTAATGATGTTCTTATAATGGTTAAAAATGCCTTTGTCCCCGTTGATTTCTATGTTTTGGATGTTGAATGCAATGCTTCTTGTCTTATTATTTGGGGAAGACCTTTTCTTAGAACTGTTGGTGCCATTATTGATATGAAGGAAGTCACCATTAAATATCAATTCCCACTCAGGAAATGTATAGAATACTTCCCTAGAAAGAGAGATAAGATACCTTTTGCTTATACTATTAAAACAAAAGTCGATCTTAATGCTTCTACATTCGACAATACTTGATTCTTGCTTTCTATGCCTAGCTGAAAGGAGTTAAAGAAAAGCACTATTGGGAGATAACCCAAATTATTTTTATTTTCAGTAAGTTTTTTTTTGTTGAGTCTTGGAAGTTATTGCCTCTATAATAACCTCTCCTTATCCTTTTTGTGTGGTTTTTGTGCCAATAATAACCTCTAATGAGAGAGAAGTAAAATTTGGGAAAGTTGTTGTCCCGAAACAGATTTTTGTGCTTCATTGTAAAAACTCGTGAAAAATCCCAGTATGTCGGATTGACCTGTAATTTTCCGTGCATATGCCCCAGGTTATTATATAACTTACCTTAGTTTAACACTTTTTGATTTGAGCAACATAAGGTCTTCGAAAAAATCGGTCTTTACCTGCTGGTCTGTTTTGACAGATTTCTGTCATTATTTGCATTTGCCTCTTAATCGTTTCTTTTGAGTTCTCTTTGATCACTTGAGCTTTAAAAGGATTTGCTACAGTAGCTTGTGTTTTAATGGAAGTTTTACTTTTGTTGAAACTAAACCCAAAGGCTTATTATCTTGAATACACTAATGTTGCTAATGAAGAATTGTGTGACGTTTTGTATGAAGGAAATTTTCAAGTGTAGGGGAAGAATAATATGATGAGATGAAGAATGGACAAAAGCTCAAGCTTGGGGATGCCACCCGTATCACCCCAAGAAATATTCAAGAGGTACAAGCGTAAAAACTTGGGGATGCCCAAGGCATCCCCTTCTTCATCAATAAAATCTGAGGTCTTCTTTCAAGACACTTCATTTTTATTGCTTCATGCACTATATGTTGTTCTTGGAGCGTATTTGTTTTTGTCTTTAGTTTTCTTTTGTTTGGTTTGCTGCAATAAATTATTTGGACCCACGCATTCTTATTTTGTTTCAAATAAGTTGATTGGTGTTAGAAAAGGGTAGAAAACTCCATGCTTATAGTGGTACAAAAGCAAGCTTGTCTTGACTGTGGTCTAAACTTTATCATGTCATGTTAGATGTTGGTTTGACCATATGATTAGTGATTATTGTTGTAGCATTACTTGTTTCAAACAATTGAGATTGCTTAATGTGCTTTGAAAGAATAATGCATTGTTTTAGCATATAAAAGCATAATATTGTGGTATTCTCCTTTGATGCTTTATTTGGGTTGACTTGGCACATGCTTATACCATGTTAAGACTATGAACCAGTCACCTTAGCCTCTATGATCATTTAGTTTTTGACTTGTGATATCACTTTATGCTTTAATTAAAAATGTTTTGTCGTTTTGCATGATTATGGCCATTATTGCTCTCTTAGTTGGTCGCTCCTAGTCTTTTGGTAGCCTCCACTTGTACTGTGTATAAGCTCAACTCGTGCATTCAACTCCTAAGAAATCAATTTATTCCAAAAAGTCCACTATAAATTCCAATGCATGGTGTGTTACACCATTCCAAGTATATTGATGTGTTTATCTATCTTCCGAATTAAACTTGTTATGTGAAAATTAGTGATTAAAGATCTCACAAACTTGATGGCACACTTTAATTTCTTGCACTTAATAAACTTGAAACATTGTGCCAATCTTTGTTTCTTATATGCTTGCAAATTATAGGTTGGGAGTTAGCAGAACCATGCTGTCATGGGGAACGCTTTCAACATTGCACTTATTCTATCCAGTTGATATCATGATATTTTGTTTATGGATGTCGGCGGTGTGAAATAAAAGGGGAGCTTGTAAGTCCACAGAGTATTGTATATGTGTTAGAGAAATGCCTGGGCGACTAGCCTAAGCCATGCCTAATCATGGTGGAAACTTGCAGCATAACCATAATGAGCACTCTGTGAAGCATCCTCAATAAAAACCTAAGCAAATTAGCAAATAAAAAGATCGCTGAGATGCTTATTGTCTGTTGCCTTGTCATTTTGATATGGGATAGATCCTGTGTCATGGGGTAAGGGGTACCCCATTGGCGGTTCTCCATGATACACATACACTTACAATTACAAGAACTTGCTTGTGACTAAAGTTGAGTAGCATGAGGAATGACCTTCGTACTCAAGGGACATGAGATTTTTAACTTATGATTTGTCAAGCATATACTTCATATTTGTGGCACTTTAACCTTAATCACCTCAAGATGCTTATGATAGGGGCAATGAGAGCTCAAAGCTAGTAAGTACCATAATTTTTGGAAGCTCTTTATGAAACTTGAAATCCCTGCTTCCCTCTGTGAAGGACCTTTCTTTTTTTACTTTTATGTTGAGTCTCCATATTATATCTTTATGCACCAATTAAGAGAGCATAGTTGTCGTTCTTAGTTTAATGTGCATTGTCCCAAAACTTATTGATTGATTCATAATCATGGTATTGCTTCTTCTTAAATTATTTGTATCTAGTCACCCTTATGAACTTTGAAGGTGTCCTATGCATTTATGTTTTGCTATTCCATAAGGGCGTGTTTAATGCAGACGTTTAGTCCACACGCTAGGCTCTAATTCCTGGCTGTTACATAAAAATCCCAGCTGATTCCTGAAAACTAGCTAGCATCGACGCAAAAGGAGCTGCCGGGCGCTCCGCTCTTTTCGCTGCAAAAGTTTGTTTCGATCAGCAGTGAAATAAAAGGATCTACTTCCCTCTAATAGCGACCCACATTGTTGTTACGACGCTTGCCTACCTTTTCTTTTTTCTCATATTATTTTTAATAACCTAAGCGTCTATCTAAACGGTGGGCATTAAACATGCCCTAAGGACAAGCTCAATACCACTCATGATATGTTTTCTATATGTAAAACAAACAAATGTCTTTCAATGCATTGTTATTCATGATATTTTGTTTGTACCTTTTCATGATACAACTTAGTTGCTTTCTCTTATTGTTAGAACTACATCTTTCGTGCTCATGTTTATAGTACTATGATCCTAGCTATCAATGCTTTACAATATTTTGATCAAGATTGTGATGGTGCATGTCACCTCAAAAATTATTCTTTTATCACTTACCTACTCGAGGACGAGCAGGAGTTAAGCTTGGGGATGCTTGATACGTCGTAAATGTATCTATAATTTTTGACGCTCCATGCTTGTTTTGTGTCAACTATCTTATGTTTTTTCTACACTTTGAGGCATTTTTATACATTTTCTGGAACTAACCTATTGAAAAGATGCCGCGGTGTCAATTGCCTGTTTTCTGTTGTTTTTGGTTTCAGAAAAGCTAGTAAAGAAATATTCTCGGAATTGTACCTTGCCCCTGGCCCTCAACCGACCTCGCCCCTTCGCCTATATAAACACCCCGAGGCAGAAATCCTAAGTACCCGATCATAAATCCACGAAAGAGTACGTAGCCACCGCCACCATCGTCCCTAGATTGGAAGGATCTGAAGCTCTTCCTGGCACCCTGCAGGAGGGGAGATATCATCCCAGAGGCCTTCTTCACCACCATGCCAGCCTCCGGAGTGATGCGTGAGTAGTTCACCCTTGGACTATGGGTCCATACAGTAGCTAGATGGTTGTTTCTCCTCCTTTGTGCTATCATGTTTAGATCTTGTGAGCTCCGTTCATGATCAAGATCATCTATTTGTAATCCTATGTGTTGTGTTTGCGGGGATCCGATGGATATTAAGATATTATGTCAAATTGATTATTGATTCTATCATGTATATGTTATTTGTGATCTTGCATGCTCTCCGTTGCTAGTAGATACTTTGTCCAAGTAGATGCTTGTAACTCCAAGAGGGAGTATTTATGCTCGATAGTAGGTTCATGCCTCTAGTGATCTGGGAGAGTGACAGAAAATTCTAAGGTTGTAGATGTGCTATTGCTATTAGGGAGAAAACAACAATCCTTTGTCTAGGGGCAATTATATTGTTTACTTTACACACTTTGTTTAATGCAATTATATGTTGCTTGCAAATTAATACTAGAAGGGTTTCGGATGATAACCTGAAGATAGATTATTAGTCATAGATGCAGTTGGATTATGGTCTATGTATTATGTTGTAATGCCTAATCAAATCTCGTAAATATCAAGATGTCTAGTATATGCATTGTTATACATTCTCAATATGTCAATTGCCCCGCTGTAATTTGTTCACCCAGCATGTTATTTATCTTATGGAGAACACCTCTAGTGAACTGTGGACCTTGGTCCATTCCTTACCATTAATATACCATCTACTGTTTACCGTTTACTGTTTACTTTCTACAAGTAATTACTATCTTCCACACTATACGTTTAATCCTTTGTTTCAGTAAACCGGTGAGATTGATAACCTCACTGTAAGTTGGGGCAAAGTATTGTGGTTGTGTTGTGCAGGTTCCAAGTTGCTAGCAACACCTTGGAGTGTTTTATTACTCCTAATGGTTCAATAACCATGGTTTCATAACTGAGGGAAACTTGTTGTTGTGCTCATCATACCTTCCTCTTGTGGTTCCCAAAGAGATCTACATATCTGAGCCATCAGAACTCACATCTCCAGACCAGATCAACGAGGGCACACATCAAGCAGATCTTCATCTTCACGCGAAATAAACCCAAGGACCACCTCCTTTATTAAAGCCTACGCAACGATCTCCACACCATCGGCCGGTTCCTGGTGAACGGATCGAGCGTGCCGACCTTCGGCGCCGACAAGCACGTAGGCTGAGCAGCCCCACTATGGGCGCGCCGCCGCCTCCATCTTGCAACACAGTGTCCGCCGCTTCCTCCAGAACCCCTCACAGCCACGCGACGACGAGCACCATGCGCAGTAGGTACCGCCTCCCCGCCGCCAAGACCACCACCTGTGAAGCCCTGGAGTCAACCCCCGTGCGAGGGGGATCAGACGGGGCACACCCAACCCGCCCGCCACTTTCAGCGGCCGACGAAGAATAATGGAGGCGGCGCCTCTAGGGTTTGGGAGGGACGCTCCAGAGCCGCCCTCGCGCGAGCAGCCCGGGCGCGAGATCCGTTTCACGAGGAGATCCACACAAGAAGTCAACCTCCAAAGCATATAAGAGCATCTTCACTTGTTCGGCGTTCTTAAACCGAAATCCAACACTATTTAGTGTCAACTGGATGTAACTTTCGGTCTAGAAACGACGATATTTCACTCGCATTCCTAGACGAGTCTTTTTTTAGAAAATTTGGCAACATTTCGCCTAATTCGGCTCAAATTCGCACAATTCCGCATAAATATAAATACAGAGCAATGTTCATCATAGTTTGACATAAAATTAAACACAACACAGTTTGACATATTTCGTCATAGAATGGAACACAACATAATTTGGCATAGTTCGGCCAGATCACGTTCGACATAGTTGTTATGTGTTTCCCTTGTCTATCCATATGTGCTTGACTAGATCATCCTGCAACTATTGAAGCACTACCGGGTCTCAGATCTCGATGTCGGCACCTGGTGATTAAGCTCTGCAAAAGGCCTCTGTCTATAGTATGGCTCCTCCTGCTCGAGCAAATCCACTGGATTCTTCTGCTCGTCCTCAATGATAGTGTTGTGCAAGGTCACACAATAGTTTATCACTTTCCACATATGATTTTCGACCAGGTCATCATAGCAGAGAACCGGACAACTGCAAATCTCTGTTGGAGCACACCAAATGCCCGCTCCACATCCTTCTTGCAAGCTTCTTGTTCCTTGGCAAACTGAGCATGCTTGGGAGCGTGGGATTGAGATAGTCTTAACAAATGTTGGCCATCTTGAATAGATGCCATCTCCAAGATAGTATCCCTTGTTGTAGCGGTGCCCATTGATCTCAAAGTCCAGTGGGGGAGAATGAACCTCAACAAGTTTGGGAAAGACAATAGAAAACTAGAGAACGTTGATGTCATTGTTCGATCCTGCCGTGCCAAAGAAGGAGTGCCAAATCCAGAGATCATGTGTAGAAACTGCCTCGATTATCACAGTGGAATTTTTTTTCTGGTCTTTGTACATTCCCTGCGAAGCAAATTGATAGTTCTTCCAGTGCCAATGCATGCAGTCGATGCTTCCAAGTATCCCAGAAAATCTTCTTCTTTCATTGATTGCGAGGATCCGAGCAGTGTCTTTAGTGGTAGGTGATCTCAAGTATTGTGGCCCCTAAACACTGGAATCACTGCCCTGCAGAACCTGTACAAAAAATTGATGGTGGTGGACTCGGCCATGCGGAGATAGTCATCGACAGTGTCACCCGGAGTTTCATATGCAGGCAATCTCATCACCACCATGCACTTCTATAGTGAGAAAAAACCTACCATGTTGGTGTAGTCCTTTTTGCATATGAAGTAGGGTTGTACTCCCGGATGACATGCACTATCTCAAGGAAGAGTTTCTGACTCATCCTAAATCGGAGCCGAAACACGGCCTCTTTGTGTAGCGGGTCATCGGCGAAATAGTCGGCGTACAACATGCAGTATCCCTCCATCCGCTACCTTGCTTTGCACTTCCGGTGACCCTTTGTCGAGCCTCCATGCTTCGACGTTGCAGTCCACGTGTATAGTCCGGCCAAGGAGCCGAGGATCCACATATGCTCTTCATCTTCAGCTGTTGTAGCGGTCTTTTCCTCCAGCAGCAGGGAGAACATCTCCTCGTCATCGAATTCCATGGCCAAACAGGCAAAATGTCGAATACTTCATGGGCGAGGTGGGCGCGAGCTTGGAACAGAGACGAGCTACTGGTGAAGGCACGAGAGGACGAAACAAGGCCAACAACAAGGGAAAAGGATGCAACAATGGTGGTGGACCTTTCTATAGGCGTGGATTTGGCTAGGCGGGGCGGGGCATCGCCGGCGGTGACATGGTGGCGAGGGAACAGCTGGGGAGAAGGCTCTATGCAGCGAGAGAGCCGAATCGCAGTGGGAAATGGTTTGTCTCGCCGACAAGGTTGGCCCACCATTTTTTCCTTTCATCCGGCATTCATAAGCGACTCCCTGCTGGTTGGGTTTGGCCAAGGAACACCAGATGAAAGTTGGGCCAAATCCGGCTCAATTCGGCGTCCTAGGAACGCGACTGGGTGAAAACTCACTGTCCGGGTGAAAAAACGGCCTGGGGAGGCCCTCCTAAAATTGCTAGTGGAGATGCTATGAGATGATCTCCACTGTGGTGACCCCTATGGTGCCCCCATATTGGGTCCTGGTCTAAAAATAATCACACTCGTGGCCTTAAAATTGGTAAGCACATTTTCGAGCCCAATGACCACACCCATGCCAGTCTCTACCAGCAAGGATTGTACTGGGAGCTTCGGCACTCCAAGCCATGTTGGATTTTTCCGTGGGGCCCTCTCGGTATCCAAGCATAACCATTCCCTACCCGTCCAACTCTCCCCATATGCCTCCTGACCACCAGAATCACCATCGTCGCCGATGTGGATGCCTTCCCATGCTTGCCTCCCTCCTGGCCACCTACGAGTAGAATCTCTACAACCAACACGCATTCCACTGACCCGGTTCCGTCTTTTGTCGAGCACCACACCTTATGCCACTGCCACCACACGCTTCTCCGCCTCCGGCTCCGGGTCTGCCTTTGCCCCTGACATGCCAAGCTAGGACGACATGAACTTTGGCGGGGTCCCCGTGATGCTAGTCCCATATGGTAGGGAGCTAAGCAACAAGATCGCAAACTAATGGCTCCAATATTTGTCATCTTTATTTGAGTTTAAACATTGTTTTTAGTCAAGCAATTGACAAGAAACTCTCAATCCTTGCCACTAATGACTAATAATTGCAAAGATATGCAAAACCTTGCTTTGATTATATTGTGCAGGAAATCACGGGTTTTAATGCGAAATCAGGAGTCATGATGAAGGATTTTGAGGAAGTCCACACGACCAAGTAATTCGGAAGCAAAATCTAGGAAACAGTACGCGTAACGACCTGTGGTACAGCCGGAGCCCGCCCATACGGTCCCCCGTACTGGGTGGCGGAGGCTAAAAGAGTAAGTGTCCCTATGTGTGGTTTTGGTGATTAATGACAATCCCTATGGACTAATGTTTTCACTGAGTTTTATATGAAGTAATATTCCATAGGTCATGCTTGTAGTCTATGTGTTGGATTCAAGTATGGATGCCATGAAGCTAAAGATATATCTTGAGTATTGGCATCAAGATCATCGAGTTGAATAGAATAATATGATATGATCAAGATCTTGAGAGTGTGATCTTAATAGAAGAATTCAAGATATGGCTCTAAGACGATGTCATGATAGCCTCATTAGTTGAGCTATGATTGAATTAGATTTAGAGCATGTAATCAAATTAAGAGTTCTTTATGTACCTCAAGATATTGGTATGGATCATGAGAAGATACATGGTTGACCTATACAAAGAGTGAAGAATGATTTCAAGTTGGTCAACACATGAAACATAAAGAATGTACCACATGGATCTTGTGGTATGGTAAGCCTTGTCAATTGTGCATCATGAACTAACCCATTATATATGTGCCTTTGCGTTTTCTATATGGGATAGGTATCTTTCCATGGGCATGCTTCAAAAGTGAAGATCTTATATAGCCCATGAGAGGATGACATCAAGTGGTGATCGTCATCAAGGTTGAGAAGGGCACGTTCAAGTTAAGCATCTCGAGAAGATCATTTGATTGAAGCTTGCCATCCATATTGGTGATAATGGACATGTGAAGACATGTATTAATGAATCTATCCAATAGTGGTGTATGGGGGAGCAAATTAGGAGTCTTCACGAAGCAACAATGATCAAGTGATGCATTCCAGCTTGGATGGAGATTGAAGTGTTGTCATCGAGATCAAGCGGGATGCGCAATGCAAAGGTATGGCCCTCCTAGGTTTTCCTTCTACCGGTCTCAAGGTGGTTGTTGGGAGACCGGGTTATAGGATACATAGCCGCACTATTACGAGGGGCTTTCGGTTGGGTAACTTGATCACATCGTCATAGGGAGCTCAATCCTTTGCATTCTTTGCATCTTCCTATTTTGTTGCTTCTTGGTGTTTCTCCATGTTAGGTTCTTGATCTTGTTTCTAGCTCTTCATCAAGCCCAAGTTTATCGAAAACGGAATTCGTATGCATCTTCTATGGCGTTTTTGAGTTTGAAGGTTTTATCGGTTCTTATTATAGAGAGGCTTCTTACCTTTCTTCATTTGGTTCTATCCTCCTCTATTGGACTATGATGTTTCTCTACAACATCTTGTAGGTCTTGTTGTGCTCGTCAAAACAAGCCCAAGATCATCGAAATCGGAGTCCGGACGCAAAAGTTATCACCGTTTTCGTGTGCCCTGTTTGGTTTCAGCGGAATTCCGGCGAGAATTCCGGCGGACCGAGTCTGTGGCCGGAATTTCCGGCAAACCGCCGAAAAACTGTTCTGTATGCTGTTTTGGTTTGTACCGGAACTTCCGGTTTTGACCGGAAATTCCGGCGGCTGATCCGGCGACGCCGATTTCGTCGCCGGAACGTGTTCGCCCAGCGTATCTTGCTTCCAACGGTCATTCCCCTTGAAGGGGTATAAAAGGGGGGCTTCTTCCCCAAAGTTCTAAGGCTCTTTAGCACGTTTTTTACCTCCATTATTGACCCCTTTGAGATTGATTCCTCTCCCTTCCCTCCTATGATTCTTGCATCTTTTTGAGATCTTTGGAAGAGGAGATCTAGATATACAATCCCCACCAATCAATTGTTCCTCTAAGTGAGGGGAACCCATTGGATCTAGATCTTGGAGTCATTTTTTGGTTTCCACCATTGTTCTTCCTCCCTAATTCCTCCCTAGAACTTGTTGCTTTTGTGGTATTTTAGAGTGGAGGATTTAAGCACCCTTGGTGTTCTTGCTTTGCATTCTTGCATAAGTGTTGAGCTCTCTCGATTTGTTCGAGTGAGAGACCGTGAGCTTGTTACTCTTGGAGGGTGACCTCTGTAACACCCTCAGAATCGGCCCTATGCAAGTTTCAGCGCTTCCCGCCAAACCTGCATAGAAACGATTCAAAGGTGCCCACCAGGCACTGGCGTGCGGGTGGAAAACGAAGTAATATCATTACACAATAGTCCTCGATGGAACCCACAAAACAGATATATACAACAACGACTCCATGAGTCAAGAATACAATATACAGTACAAAGATCCAAATCACCTTGAAAACGATACAGCGTCCGAGTACGGACAAGATGCAAATTGAGCTAAGAGCCCTGAAGAATAACCAATGGCGTCCATAACCCTGCCCAGGCCAAGCCGGAAGGGTAACCCTGCTAACGACGTCGATCTGAAAACCTGCTTAAACAAAAGGGGTGCCGACAAAGGGCAAAGGAAAAAGAGAGAGCGGTCAGTACTGAGGCCAGTACACGGCGAGATTAGAATTCGGCGGTCCTCGCCTACATAGGTATGGTGGACTAAAGCGGCAGCGCAGCATGCACTAAACAACCTATAGAGACTCGATATAACTGTCGGCTATCAACGAGGGATAAGAAAGACCTATTCGGAACCAACCTGATACTACCACCAAACATACCCATCCTGGTATTTCCCCCTCGAGACCAAACGAGGAAGTCAACCGAGGAACTCACACAGTTAGCAGTTTTATTTATTCAGTTATCGTTGCAGCAATTACTAGTCAGGTATAGATAGTCATCCTGATATAATAAGCAGTGGGCACTTTTAGTTAACCATTCTGTTGTAGTTGCAACACTTACTAGTCAGATACAATTAGCATGAGATATCCCAAAACCCAGCAGTTGTTGGCACTTTTATTTAGCCATTCCGTTGTAGTGGAGCTGATTACTAGTCATATCGGATACAAGTCAAATTATAACAGTAAACTTTAGTTATAGTTGTCTATGATCGAGAACTGTGCTCCAAGTCATCCATAACCGCTGACACGGCTTCTAAAAGATTTAACCATGCAGGGTGCACCAAAGTTTCCACACGCACCTACACCCTTGTTGTCGATCGTAGATACAAGATCACAAAACATACACCCAACGGTATGTCGACGGGTTTCGGACACGACGCTTCCTGCACCCAAAGCAAGCACATGGGGGCCACCCCACTAAGCTACCCAGAACGAAGTCGGCCGGTCTCCGAGACGGACCTGTGGTTTTGAGAACGGTCAGAACGATCGGGAACCCGAAGTGACTGGGCTTGTCGATACCGCGAAATCGCCGCGATCCAAAATAGATAGCGCCCACGCAATCGTAAATAAAGAAGTAAATCATGGCATAAGTACAGGATAGTAATAAAGCCCCAAACTACTTTGTGGCCCCCGGTACAATACTTTGAACTCAGGTACTAATCGATGGGGGTGCCCACACACCCCACCTGTGGTTAGCGCTACCGATCTCTAACAGTGTCAAGAACTCGGGTCCCACGGACACCAGGAGCGTTAAAAACCAAATATTGTCTATTACCCACCGGTGCCTCTGCATTTACCTACTTTCAATTTTAGTTATTAAACGGTAATTAAATCCATGATCATCTCCAACATTAAACATGCGGCATTACTCCAACAACTGTGGTACTTGACGACACGCAAGTCCAACTATCTACCAAACAACAGGTAATAGGATGTGTCCAAGGCAATATAAGGCTGCAAGGGATATCACGGGTACGAAAACGAGAGCATCGCAACACAGATAGCAATAGATCAACAGAAGGAAATAAATACTATAAAAGTAAGATAGGTAGAAAGGGGGGAGAATGCTCGCATGAAAACATTGCCGAAAGTTCATCCGAAGAACGGGCGTCACTCGCATCAACTCATCGGCCTAATCCGTGAAGAAGCAAAGCACTAGAAGAAACATCGGGTGCACTATTTAATACTACGGCAGAAGATCGGGCATGATGCATGTGTGATGTATGACATGTCAAAGAAAGGGCGTAATTAGGCCATATTAAGTGGAACCGGGGTCCCGACAATTATTTATTAAGTTCATATTGTTTAGATATCCCTCAATTTAAATGTTGTTTGAACATGGCCAAATATATCATCGGTTCGCTACACAATTTTAAATGGACCAATATTAGACTAGATTCGCCCGCATATGGCCTATATATTTAATTATTAGTTGAGTCGACACAATACCCCCAAACCACATGGCACGATGTATGCAAGCATGATTAATTTAATGTGTAACAAATAGATGTCATATATATTATAAAATAGGAGAGGTATCGGAAAAAGGGTCACACATCGAGGATCGACGATCTTGGGGTTCCGAGGTTTGAGGGATCGATCTTAGGGATCTCAACGAGAACGGTCTTCAGATTCCGTGAGGGAGATCTTGGGGCTCCTGACATCTTCGGGTCGAGGGTCTAGAAACCGGTAGATCTTGGTGTCAATGGTTCTAAGCGACGGAGCGCTTAGCATACGTCTTCGATCGCCGGACTAGAAGTAGTCGAGGCATCATCTGAGCATCACCAACACGGGTTGTGGCAGTAACCAGTGACACCATCATCTCTTCACCATTACTCCTTCAGCTTCACTGCTCGTTCTCTGCCACAACAACAAAACCCCAAAACTGAATTTCCAATTCTGCCAACACATCAATACCACATCTCGGCACACAGAAAATATGGCAGTGACCTGCAGAACTTTGAGGGCACCAGGCGCTATGCTGGGCGATGCACTCGAGCTGTAGGGCGACGAGAGCGGAAGGCGCGGGCTCGGGGAGGCTTGGCAGCAGCGGAAAGCGCGACGCTTGGCAGAGGAAGGGCGCGCGAGCCGGAACTCCGGTTGGCGTGCGCAGCGGTGATGGCGGACTCGGGCGAGCGCTCGCGGCGCTGCAGAGGCAGAGAGGTCACGCGGCGGCGGTGACGGTGGTGGCAGGGCGACGGTTTCGCGGGGAAAGGGGTGACGGCCGGACGAAGGGCAGCAGTGACGAGGTGGTCCCGTCAGCGCCGCGAGGAGCTTGCAGAGGAGGGAGGATACACGGCGGCTGTGACGGTGGCCCTCGAGCGCGAGGCCAGCGAGGCGGCGAGGCCGAGGGAAGTGGTTTCCGCGGCGACCCTGGCAGCGGCGAGGCGCAAGCGGAGCTCCGGGGCAGCATCGGGCGGCCAGAGAGGGACGAGGAGGGCGGTCGGGAGGAAGGCCGTGGCAAGGGGCTTGAGGCGCCTTGGTCTCGGGCCATAGGAGAGTGGAGGCTTCCGCGGGAATACTCGGCGAGGTGAGAGCGGCGCCAGGGAGAAGATGTGCAGCGGCGGCGGGATGCAGAGAGAGAGGGAGCGAGGTGAGAGGGAGAGGGTCGCGTGGAGGGGACGTGGGGCGATAGGACCGAGGGAGTGGGGTGGGGCCAGAGCGGTAGCAACGGGAGTAGCGTGTCGGGTTGGGCCGAGAGAGAGAGGAGCGTGGGGTGGTTGGGTTCTTCTTGTGGCATGCGCAGGCTTGTGGTGGAGTCTGGGTTGAGTCGCTGGGTCTGGTAGATCGGTGGGTGGCGGCGGCAGGGGTGTTGGGTGGTTTTGGGAATTAGGGTTAGGGTTGGGTAGAGTAGAATTAGGGTTTGGGGTTGTAGGTTGGCTGGCTGGGCCTTTGGGCCTGGCCGGCTGGGCCTTTGGGCCTGGCCGGCTGCCTCCCCTAATAAAACTTTTCATGTTTTATTTTATTTTTTTAAAGGATTTTTGCAAGACATTTTTAGACAAATAAAATATCCGGAAATATCAGGGTTTCGCATTTGAATAAAGAAAGGGATATTTTTAGAAAACAAAATAGGGATTTTCGAAAATAGTTTTAGGCAAAGCATGCATGATGATGTCATGATGATGCACAACATATAAACAAGCGCGATTTTTAGTCGTGTTTTTACCCGGGGTGCTACAATTCGACACCACTAACAATGGATCTCGCCCTCGAGATCTGCCTCATGGTACATGGAAGAAGGTCGACGCTCCGAATTTTCTCGCTTCGTGTAGATCCTCGCGACACCACTAACAATGATTCCTTCTCCATCTTGAAATCAGCGACACCACCAACAAGGGGTTTTGCTCACGTTCGTCGAGAGAGCACTCCGGATAAACAAAAGACGAAGGGAGAGGCATCAAAAGATAAGGCCACCCCTTACTTCGACAGAAGGAGAGAAAAGGTGCACTCTAATCCACCTCAATGTACAAGAGCGAATAGATTGAGTAGTTGGCATGGGGGCCAATCCATCACGCACCCAAACTATTACTTCGCACATGCAGTAGAAAATCACGCAACCCATTCTCGGAATTAGATTGAAGATCTCGACAAGCGAGGTTCGAAATCAAAGGAGGAATGGAGATTCTCATCAGATCTGATGTAGATGACTTCGTCGTATCGGAAAACATCGGAGGATAGGAAGAAAATTTTTGGTGAATTTTTGGTCCACTGAAAAGGTACAACAGATGAAAGATTCATCAGATAGCGTGAAGGTCGGATGTTGAAGCACCGTTACAAGAGGAGGAAGTGAAACACTGAAGGTACGACGGAAACCCAACCACGAGAATTCCTGGACTCAGAGAAAAGATAAGATGGCAGATTCAAAACACGAAGAGATGAGAGGAGAATAGCAGAGGGGTAAGGAGTAAAAGCAGACCTAATCAGATCTATCCAACCGATTTTCCAAAATAGTTTTGACACTCTACATCGGCCGTTAGCTAGGTTATCCTACAGGCTGGACCAGTGGGGTATCGTAACTGCTGAGCTCTGATGCCACTCTGTAACACCCTCAGAATCGGCCCTATGCAAGTTTCAGCGCTTCCCGCCAAACCGGCATAGAAATGATTCAAAGGTTCCCACCAGGCACTGGCGTGCGGGTGGAAAACGAAGTAATATCATTACACAATAGTCCTCGATGGAACCCACAAAACAGATATATACAACAACGACTCCATGAGTCAAGAATACAATATACAGTACAAAGATCCAAATCACCTTGAAAACGATATGTCATCGAGTACGGACAAGATGCAAATTGAGCTAAGAGCCCCAAGAATAACCAATGGCCCATAACCCGCCCAGCCAAGCGGAAGGGTAACCCCGCTAACGACGCCGATCTCAAAACCCGCTTAAACAAAAGGGTGCCGACAAAGGGCAAAGGAAAAGAGAGCGGTCAAGATCGAGGCCAAGACACGGCGAGACTAGAATTGCGGTCCTCGCCACATAGGTATGGTGGATCAAGCGGCAAAGCATGCACTAAACAACCTATAGAGACTCGATATAACCGCTATCGGCATCGAGGGATAAGAAAGACCTATTCGAACCAACCGATACTACCACTAAACATGTAACACCTCAGACCGGCCCTATGCAAGTTTTAGCGAAACTCGCCAAACCCGCATAGAAACGATTCAAGGTGCTCACCAGCACTTTCGCAAGGGTGGAAAAACAAAGTAATAACATTACACAACCCCTCGATGGGACCCATGACAGATATATAACGGCGACTCAAAGAGTCAAGAATACATATAATGTACAAGATCCAAATCACCTTAAGAACGATATAGGCCCAACTACGGACAAGAAGCAAATGGGGCTAAGAGCCCCAAGAATAACCAATGGCGCCCATAACCCCTGTGCCAAGCCGGAAGGGTAACCTCGCTAACGGCGTCGATCTCAAAACCTGCTTAACAAAAAGGTGCCGACAAAGGGCAAAACAAAGAAAGAGCGCCAAGATCGAGGCCAAGACACGGCGAGGCTAGAATTCGCGGTCCTCGCCACATAGGTATGGTGGATCGAAAGGCAGCAAGCAATCGAACAACCTATAGAGACTCGATATAATCAAGGATATCGAGAGGGATAAGAATGACCTAACCGGATCCAACTCAAGCTTATCACCAAACAAACCCATCTCGGTGTTTTCCCTCGAGACCAATCGAGGAAGTCAACCGAGGAACTCACAGGTTGGCGCTTTTACTTATTCGCTTATAGTTATGCACTTTACTAGTCGATTTAGATAATCGCCCGATAAAATAAGCAAGGCCCTTTTAGTTAATCATTCCGTTATAGTTGCAACAATTACTACTCGGTTACGGGATAGCATGTGATAAACCCAAAACCCAGCAGCTTGTTGGTACTTTTATTCACCAATTCCGCTAGAAGTTGCCATACTTACTAGTCAGTACAATGGTCGCAGTTTACACTCCTAACAAGCAATTGTGGGCGATTAATTAGCCATTCCATTATAGTGAAGCTGATTACTAGTCATTATAAGTCAAATTTATAACAATAAACTTTAGTTATGCTTGTCTATGATCAAGAAACTGTCTAAGTCGCCCATATCCGCGACACGGCTTTCAGAAAGTTTTACCCGCCGGGTGCACCAATAGCAACACACGCCGATCAGCCTCGAAAACCAAATCAAAACCCAACGAGGCTTTCACGATCGAACAATCACAAGATTCAGAAATATTTCAGGGGCCACCTTAAGTAGATCCCGAACGGCCACCGACCAGACGGGCTCAAGGTTTGGGTAGACGGTCAGAACGATCGGGAACCCGAAGTGTGGCTGGGCTTGTCGACACCGCTGAATCGTGTCCCGATCCTAACAAAGACAAAGGTGCTCCTCACAATTTAAATACGAAAGTAGCATGGCATAAGTTCAGATGGTAAAACACCTCAAACTAGTTTGTGGCCCCAAGAAATAAGACGGAATCAAGCTCGCCGTGGGGGTCCCATATACCTCCGGATGTGGATAGCGCGATAAATCAAGGAACAGTATCAAGTACTCGGGGTCTTACGGGACACAAGTGGGCGTTCGGAAACCAAATATTATCTATCACCCACCGATGCCTCTGCTTATTCAATTTTAGTTGTTAAACGGAAATTAAAGTGAACAATAAGTAAAACTAGGATCATCTCCAACATCAACATGCGGCATTACATCAACAACTGTGGCATTTGACAACACGCGACAACACTTGAGCAAGCGACTACGACGCGCAAGTCCAACTATCTACCAAACAACAGGTAATAGGGTGTGTCCAAGGCAATATAAGGCTGCAGGGGATATATCGGGTACGGAAACTAGAGCATCGCAACACAGATAGCAATAGATCAACAGGAGGGAATAAAGACTATAAAAGTAAGATAGGTAGAAAGAGGGAGATGCTCGCCTGGAAACATTGTCGAAGGTTCAACCGAAGATCGGGGCGAAGCTCACATCAACTCAACAGCCTTATCCGCGAAGAAGCAAAACACTAGAATAAACACCGGATGAAATATTCAATACAACGGCAGAAGATCGGCATGATGCATGGCATGGCAAGGGTGCAATGCAATTAGGTCATATTAAGCGGAACCGGGGTTCCGACAATTAATCAAACGGTTCATGTTGTTTAGATACCCCACAAATTAAATGTTGTTTAGCAAGACAGCAGATAGATCCGGTTCGCTACACATGTTTAAATGAGGCCAATATAAGGCTAGATTTGCCCGCATATGGGCCCCATATTTAATTATTAGGTGAATCGGCATAAGGCCCCCAAACCACAGATATGCATGCGAGATGAATGATTCAATATGCAACAAGTTGTTATGATGTTATAAAATAGGGTTTCGAGAAGGGGTTCACACATTAGAGGGGCTCGACGATCTTGGGGGTTCCGGGGTTCAGGGTTCGGTCTCGGGGTCCAGGGTTCGACGGAACGTTCTCGGGCTCCGGGGTTAGGGTCTCGGATCGGGGTAGTTCTTGTCGCATCGGGGTCTCGGTCGTGTCGACGGTCGTGGCGTTCGGGGGGAAGTCCTCGGTGTCCATGAGGTAGACCTTGTCGTGCCTTAGCGTAGATCTTGGGGGTCTCGGGGTCTTGGCGCCTTCGGGAAAAGAGTACTTGTCGCACATGTGTCTTCGGGTTCCGTGACGATGGTCTTGTCGCACGGTGTTCGGGGTAGACGACTTGGTGTATTCGCATCGACGATCTTGGCGTTCTATGACGAAGGTCCTGATGGTCCCGTCTTTGTTGTCGGCGTCGGACTCGGGTTTCATGTCGCCGAGGAGGCCTTGTCGCATCCAACTTGCGTAGGTGTGGCCTTCGAGAGATCTTGGCAAGATCCCGGACGAGCCATATACTAAGCAACACACCGGCGTCTGCAAGACGACGTGGATGAGCACGAGCGACTCCGCTTGGGTCGGCTTGAAGGATTTGACGGTGGAGATCGTCGCGGGCAGCGGGTCCGCAGGCGGGCCCCGAGGCGCCGCGATGGCTCGGGGGTAAGCGGCTCCGGGCTCGCAGGAGCTGCAGAAGAGGGTCGACCGACCGCGGAGGAGGGACGAGCGGCGCCAACGCAAGGCCGCCGGGGCGAGGTGGGGGCACCGGGCGGCTCGACGGGACGCGAGGCGGCGGGCGAGGTGGTGCCGAGGCGACGGGCGGCGTGGCGTACACGGGCGGAGGAGAGGGCCCGAGGCGAGGTTGCCGGAGGCGGCCGGAGGCGGGGGCGACGCGCGAGGAGCGGGCGGCGCTTGAGCGGTGGAGGCGCTGCTCGACGGAGACGCTGCACCGGGAGAGAAAGGCGCCGCTCGGGAGGAGGCGCGGCGGGTCGGGAACCGCCGGAGGCGGTCATGGCGCGCCGCTGGCCGAGGACGGGCGGAAGGCCGAGGCGGGACGGCAGGCGACGGTGGAGGTGAGGCGGGACGCGAGTGGCCGCTGAGCGCCGGGCGGGAGGCGACGGGAGGCGACGCCGAGGAGGAGGAGGAGGCGCGCGGGAGATGCGGGCGGCTGGGTCTTGGGAGCTGCGCGACGCTGGAGAAGCACGGCGACGGCGACGCGGGCTGTCAGGCGCCTGGGGACAGGGGTGAGCGGCGAAGCTAGGGGGAGGACCGATGGAGGCGGGCGCCAGGCCGCAACAGGGGCGCGGGAGCTCGAGGCGGCGAGGCTCTGGGCGGGCGGCGGCGAGCCAGGGCGGTTGTCACGGAGAGAGGAGCTGGGCCGCGAGGTGGAGGCAGAGCAACGGGACGAAGGCGGGGCTGTGGGGACGGGGTGGGAAGGTTCACTGGGGAGGGTTTCTGGGAGGTGGGGTTGATCGTGGGGCCACGGTGGGAGCCGGGGGAGGTTGGCTGCGGGCGAAGTGAGGAAAGGCGGGTGGGGGGGGGGGGGTTGACTGGGGTGGGCCAGGGCGTGAGGGTCCCAATGAGAGAGAGGGTAGGGCGGCTGGGTGGTAGGGAGAGAGGCCGGTGGCGGTGGGGCCTGGGGGCCACGCGGGGTGTGGGTAAACTGGGCAGGGTGTGGCTGTGCGGTAGTGGGTCCGTGGGGTGGCGAGAGGAGGAGGTGAGAGAGAGAGAGATGTACACGTGGCAGCCACGGTTGGTGGGGAAGAGGGTCACCGAGGTGGCGCAAAGCTATTGCCCAAGTGAGGTGGCCAAGGAGGGTGGGTAGATTTTAGGTAGAATAGGTTTTAGGTAGGGTCAGTTGGACCGTTTTAAAATCTGGGCGCTCGGGTCGGGTTGGCTGCTCGACCGCCTACTAAAATAAATAAATCTTTTATTTAATTTAATTGGGCCGTTGCACCACGACAAGAATAAAAACAAAATAATCCGGAGACCCGGGGTTTTGGCGTTTGAATAAGATGGGGCGTTTTAGAAAACAACACGGGCTTTGCAAACATAGTTTTATGCAAACAATGCACGATGATGACGATGCAATGCACAAATTCAACGCGATTTTCTAGTAGTGGTTTTGCGGGATGCCACAATTCGACACCACTAACAATGGATCTCGCCCTCGAGATCCGCCTCATGGTACCGGAAGGAAGGTCGGCGATCTGATCCTTCGCGCTTCGTGTAGATCCTCGCGACACCACTAACAAGAGGTCGTTGTCTGTGAGCGTCGAGAGAAACTCTCCGGGAACAACATGTCGAAGGTAGAGGTATCAACAAATAAAGCCACCCCTAACTTCCGTGGACGGAGTAAAGCTGCTGGATCCACTAATTCGATGTACAAGAGCGAATGATAAGAGTAGTGGTATGGTAGCTACTCCATCCCGCACTCGAACCATTACTCTGCACACAAATAGGCGGATTATGCAACCAACTCGGAATCGATCAAGATCTCGACAAGCGAGGTTCGGAACAAAGGGGTGATGCAGACTCTGCATCGGATCCGGCGTAGATGATGTCGTCGCGTCGGAAAAACACCGGAAGGCACAAGCGAAGAACAAAGGAGGGTACCACAGACGAAGGATTCTTCGGATAGCATGAAGACCGGATGTAACAACACCGTTTCCAAGAGAGGAAGAAACTCAAGGTACGACGGAAACCCAACCACGAGAATTCCTGGACTCGAAGAGAGGGAAAAGGGCGGATTCAAAACACGTAGGGTAAGAAAAGATCAGCAGAGGGGTAAGGAGTAAAATCAGACCTAGTCAGAACTATCCAACCAATTTTCAAAAATAGTTTTGACACTCTACTTCGGCCGTTAGCTAGGTTATCCTACAGGCTGGACTTGTGGGTATCGCAACCGCCGAGCTCGATACCACTCAGCACCTCGAATCGCCCTATGCAAGTTTTAGCGAAACTCGCCAAACCCGCATAGAAACGATTCGAAGGTGCCCACCAGGCACTTTCGTGCGGGTGGAAAAACAAAGTAATAACATTACACAACAGTCCTCGATGGGACCCACAGAACAGATATATATAACGGCGACTCAAAGAGTCAAGAATACAGATATAATGTACAAGATCCAAATCACCTTAAGAACGATATAGCGTCCAGCTACGGACAAGAAGCAAATGGGGCTAAGAGCCCTGAAGAATAACCAATGGCGTCCATAACCCTGCCCAGGCCAAGCCGGAAGGGTAACCCTGCTAACGGCGTCGATCTCAAAACCTGCTTAACAAAAAGGGGTGCTGACAAAGGGCAAAGCAGAAAACAAAGAAAGAGCGCAAGATCGAGGCCAGACACGGCGAGGCTAGAATTCGGCCTCGCCTACATAGGTATGGTGGATCGAGCGGCAAAGAAGCATCGAACAACCTATAGAGACTCGATATAATCGGCGATATCGAGAGAGGATAAGAATGACCTAACCGGATCCAACTCGAAGCTATCACCAAACAAACCCATCTGGTGTTTTCCCTCGAGACCAATCGAGGAAGTCAACCGAGGAACTCACAGCTTGGCGCTTTACTTATTCAGTTATAGTTGCGGCACTTTACTAGTCAGATTTAGATAATCGTCCTGATAAAATAAGCAGTGGGCCCTTTTAGTTAATCATTCCGTTATAGTTGCAACAATTACTACTCGGTTACGGATAGCATGTGATAAACCCAAAACCCAGCAGTTGTTGGTACTTTTATTCAGCCAATTCCGTTGTAGTTGCCATACTTACTAGTCAGGTACAATGGTCGCAAGCGACACTCCTAACAAGCAATTGTGGGCAGTATTAATTAGCCATTCCATTATAGTGAAGCTGATTACTAGTCATTATAAGTCAAATTTATAACAATAAACTTCAGTTATGCTTGTCTATGATCAAGAAACTGTGCTCCAAGTCGTCCATATCCGCGGACACGGCTTTCAGAAAGTTTTACCCGGCCGGGGTGCACCAATAGCAACACACGCTCGATCAGCCTCGGAAAAACCAAATCAAAACCCAACGAGGCTTTCACGACTGAACAATCACAAGATTCAGAAATATTTCAGGGGGCCACCCCTTAAGTAGATCCCGCAACGGCCACCGACTCGAGACGGGCTCAAGGTTTGGGTAGACGGTGGAACGATCGGGAACCCGAAAGTGGCTGGGCTTATCGACACCGCGGAATCGTGTCCCGATCCTAAATAAAGACAAAGGTGCTCGCACAATTTAAATACAAAAAGTAGCATGGCATAAGTTCAGGATGGTAAAAACACCTCAAACTAGTTTGTGGCCCCAAGAAATAAGACGGAATCAAGCTCTGGCCCAGGGGGGTCCCATATACCTCCCGGATGTGGATAGCGCGATAAATCAAGGAACAGGTATCAAGTACTCGGGGTCTTACGGGACACAAGTGGGCGTTCGGAAACCAAATATTATCTATCACCCACCGATGCCTCTGCTTATTCAATTTTAGTTGTTAAACGGAAATTAAAGTGAACAATAAGTAAAACTAGGATCATCTCCAACATCAACATGCGGCATTACATCAACAACTGTGGCATTTGACAACACGCGACAACACTTGAGCAAGCGACTACGACGCGCAAGTCCAACTATCTACCAAACAACAGGTAATAGGGTGTGTCCAAGGCAATATAAGGTCATAGGGATATATCGGTACGAAACTAGAGCATCGCAACACGTATAGCAATAGATCAACAGGAGGGAATAAAGACTATAAAAGTAAGATAGGTAGAAAGAGGAGATGCTCTTTGGAAACATTGTCGAAGGTTCAACCGAAGATCGGGGCGAAGCTCACATCAACTCAACGGCCTTATCCGCGAAGAAGCAAAACACTAGAATAAACACCGGATGCAATATTCAATACAACGGCAGAAGATCGGCATGATGCATGGCATGGCAAGGGTGCAATGCAATTAGGTCATATTAAGCGGAACCGGGGTTCCGACAATTAATCAAACGGTTCATGTTGTTTAGATACCCCGCAAATTAAATGTTGTTTAGCAAGACAACAGATAGATCCGGTTCGCTACACATGTTTAAATGAGGCCAATATAAGGCTAGATTTGCCCGCATATGGGCCCCATATTTAATTATTAGGTGAATCGGCATAAGGCCCCCAAACCACAGATATGCATGCGAGATGAATGATTCAATATGCAACAAGTTGTTATGATGTTATAAAATAGGGTTTCGAGAAGGGGTTCACACATTAGAGGGGCTCGACTATCTTGGGGGTTCCGGGGTTCAGGGTTCGGTCTCGGGGTCCAGGGTTCGACGGAACGTTCTCGGGCTCCGGGGTTAGGGTCTCGGATCGGGGTAGTTCTTGTCGCATCGGGGTCTCGGTCGTGTCGACGGTCGTGGCGTTCGGGGGGAAGTCCTCGGTGTCCATGAGGTAGACCTTGTCGTGCCTTAGCGTAGATCTTGGGGGTCTCGGGGTCTTGGCGCCTTCGGGAAAAGAGTACTTGTCGCACATGTGTCTTCGGGTTCCGTGACGATGGTCTTGTCGCACGGTGTTCGGGGTAGACGACTTGGTGTGTTCGCATCGACGATCTTGGCGTTCTATGACGAAGGTCCTGATGGTCCCGTCTTCGTTGTCGATGTCGGACTCGGGTTTCATGTCGTCGAGGAGGCCTTGTCGCATCCAACTTGCGTAGGTGTGGCCTTCGAGAGATCTTGGCAAGATCCCGGGACGAGCCATATACTAAGCAACACACTGAGCGTCTGTTGCAAGACGACAGGGACGAGCACGAGCGACTCCGGCTTGGGTCGGCTTGAAGGACGGCACGGTGGAGACTGTCGCGGGGCAGCGGGGTCCGCAGGCGGCCCCGGGAGGCGCGCGGACAGGGGCTCGGGGTTGGCGCCTCGCTCAGGAGCTGCAGCGAGGGTCGACCGACCCCGCGGAGGAGGGAGCGCTGGCCAACGCCGCGCGGCCGCCGGGCGAGGGGAGCGCGCGGGTTCGACGGGACGCGAGGCGGCGGGGCGAGGTGGTGCTGAGGCGACGGGGCGCGTGGCCGGGCGAGGAGAGGGGCCCGAGGCGAGGTTGCCGGAGGCGGCCGCGGAGGCGCGGGGCGACGCGGCGAGGAGCGGGCGTGGCGGCTTGAGCGGGTGGAGGCGCGCGGCTCGGAGACGCTGCACGCGGGAGAGAAGAGGCTGCCGCGGCTGAGGAGGCGCGGGGTCGCGGGAACCGCCGGCGGGCGCGGCGCGCCGCATGGGCTGGAGGAGGTGCGGAAGGCCGAGGCGGGGACGGCAGGCGCGGCGACGTGGAGGTCGGAGGCGGGACGCGAGGTGGCGTGAGCGCCTTGGGAGGCGACGGAGGCAACGCGGAGCGAGGAGGAGGCGCCTTGGAGATGCGGCGCGGCGGGCTGCTGGGAGCTGCGCGACGGGAGAAGCACGGCGACGGCGGACGCTGCCGGGCGCCTGGGGACACGGTGAGCGGGCAGCCAAGGAAGCTAGGGGAGGACCGATGGAGGCGGGCCGGGCCAGACAGCGAGGGGCGGGCGGTGGGAGCTCGAGGCGGCAGGGCGAGCTCGGGCGGGCGGCGAGCCAGCGGGCGGTTGCCGAGGAGAGGAGCTGCAAGGCCGCGAGGGGAGGCAGGAGCGACGGGACGGCGTGGGGCTGTGGGACGGGTCGGGAAGGTTCGACCTGGGAGGGTTTCGGGAGGTGGGGTTGATCGCGTGGGGCCACGGGGTGGAGCCAGGTGAGGTTGGCAGGCGAGTGGGCAGGAGGTGCAAGGGGCGGGGGGGGGGTTGTTTGATCAGGGGGCTGGGCGGTGAGGGTCCCATGGCAGAGAGAGAGGTAGGCTGGGTGGTAGGGAGAGAGGCGGTGGGCCTGGGGCCACGGGTGTGGAAAATCAAGGTGTGGTCAGGCGTGTAGAAAGTGGGTCTGGGGTGGCGAGAGGAGTGAGGTGAGAGAGATGTGGCCACGTGGCAGCCACGGTTGGTGGGGGAAGAGGGTCACCGAGGTGGCGCAAAGCTATTGGCCAGGTGAGGTGGCCAAGGAGGGTGGGTAGATTTTAGGTAGAATAGGTTTAGGTAGGGCGGGTTGGACCGCTTTTAAAATCTGGGCGTCGGTCGGGTTGGCCCGTTCGACTGCCCCTACTAAAATAAATAAATCTTTTATTTAATTTAATTGGGCCGTTTGCACCACGACAGCAACAAAACAAAATAATCCGGAGACCCGGGGTTTTGGCGTTTGAATAAGATGGGGCGTTTTAGAAAACAACACGGGCTTTGCAAACATAGTTTTATGCAAACAATGCACGATGATGACGATGCAATGCACAAATTCAACGCGATTTTCTAGTAGTGGTTTTGCGGGATGCCACAAAACATACCCATCCTGGTATTTCCCCCTCGAGACCAAACGAGGAAGTCAACCGAGGAACTCACACAGTTGGCAGTTTTATTTATTTAGTTATCGTTGCAGCAATTACTAGTTAGGTATAGATAGTCATCCTGATATAATAAGCAGTGGGCACTTTTAGTTAACCATTCCGTTGTAGTTGCAACACTTACTAGTCAGATACAATTAGCATGAGATATCCCAAAACCCAGCAGTTGTTGGCACTTTTATTTAGCCATTCCGTTGTAGTGGAGCTGATTACTAGTCATATCGGATACAAGTCAAATTATAACAGTAAACTTTAGTTATAGTTGTCTATGATCGAGAACTGTGCTCCAAGTCGTCCATAACCGTGGTCACGGCTTCTCGAAAAGATTTAACCCTGCAGGGGTGCACCAAAGTTTCCACACGCACCTACACCCTTGTTGTCAGATCAGGTAGATACAAGATCACAAAACATACACCCAACGGTATGTCGACGGGGTTTCGGACACAACGTTTCCCAGACCCAAAGCAAGCACATGGGGGGCCACCCCACTAAGCTACCCGTAACGAAGTCGGCCGGTCCCCGAGACGGACCCAGGGTTTGCGAGAACGGCTGTAAACGACTGGGAACCCGAAAGTGTGACTGGGCTTGTCGATATAGTGAAATCGTGCCGCGATCCAAAACAGTACAGGCGCTCCACGCGCAATCATAAATAAAGAAGTAAAGCATGGCATAAGTACAGGATAGTAATAAAGCCCCAAACTACTTTGTGGCCCCCGGTACAATACTTTGAAATCAGGTACTAATCGATGGGGGTGCCCACACACCCCACCTGTGGTTAGCGCGCTCGATCTTGGAACAGGTGTCAAGAACTCGGGGTCCTACGGGACACCAGTGAGCGGTTAAAAACCAAATATTGTCTATTACCCACCGGTGCCTCTGCATTTACCTACTTTCAATTTTAGTTATTAAACGGTAATTAAATCCATGATCATCTCCAACATTAAACATGCGGCATTACTCCAACAACTGTGGTACTTGACGACACGCAACAGCACTTGAGCAAGCGACTACGACACGCAAGTCCAACTATCTACCAAACAACATGTAATAGGATGTGTCCAAGGCAATATAAGGCTGCAAGGGATATCACGGGTACGAAAACTAGAGCATTGCAACACAGATAACAATAGATCAACAGAAGGAAATAAAGACTATAAAAGTAAGATAGGTAGAAAGGGGGGAGAATGCTCGCCTGAAAACATTGCCGAAAGTTCATCCGAAGAACGGGCGTCACTCGCATCAACTCATCGGCCTAATCCGTGAAGAAGCAAAGCACTAGAAGAAACACCGGGTGCACTATTTAATACTACGGCAGAAGATCGGGCATGATGCATGTGTGATGTATGACATGTCAAAGGTGCGATGCAATTAGGCCATATTAAGTGGAACCGGGGTCCCGACAATTATTTATTAAGTTCATATTGTTTAGATATCCCTCAATTTAAATGTTGTTTGAACATGGCCAAATATATCATCGGTTCGCTACACAATTTTAAATGGACCAATATTAGACTAGATTCGCCCGCATATGTCCTATATATTTAATTATTAGTTGAGTCGACACAATACCCCCAAACCACATGACACGATGTATGCAAGCATGATTAATTTAATGTGTAACAAATAGATGTCATATATATTATAAAATAGGAGAGGTATCGGAAAAAGGGTCACACATCGAGGATCGACGATCTTGGGGTTCCGAGGTTTGAGGGATCGATCTTAGGGATCTCAACGAGAACGGTCTTCAGATTCCGTGAGGGAGATCTTGGGGCTCCTGACATCTTCGGGTCGAGGGTCTAGGCACCGGTAGATCTTGGTGTCAATGGTTCTAAGCGACGGAGCGCTTAGCATACGTCTTCGATCGCCGGACTAGAAGTAGTCGAGGCATCATCTGAGCATCACCAACACGGGTTGTGGCAGTAACCAAGTGACACCATCATCTCTTCACCATTACTCCTTCAGCTTCACTGCTCGTTCTCTGCCACAACAACAAAACCCCAAAACTGAATTTCCAATTCTGCCAACACATCAATACCACATCTCGGCACACAGAAAATATGGCAGTGACCTGCGGAACTTTGAGGGCACCAGGCGCTGTGCTGGGCGATGCACTCGAGCTGTAGGGCGACGAGAGCGGAAGGCACGGGCTCGGGGAGGCTTGGCAGCAGCGGAAAGCGCGACGCTTGGCAGAGGAAGGGCGCGCGATCCAGAACTCCGGTTGGCGTGCGCAGCGGTGATGGCGGACTCGGGCGAGCGCTCATGGCCAGCTGGCGAGAGAGGTCCTGTGGCGGTGGTGGTGGCGACGGTTTCACGGGGAAAGGGGAGACGGCCGGACGAAGGGCAGCAGTGACGAGGTGGTCCCGTCAGCGTCGCGAGGAGCTTGCAGAGGAGGGAGGAGACACGACGGCTGTGACGGTGGCCCTCGAGCGCGAGGCCGGCGAGGCGGCTTGCGGCGAGGCCAAGGGAAGTGGATTCCGCGGCGACCCTGGCAGCGGCGAGGCGCAAGCGGAGCTCCGGGGCAGCATCGGGCGGCCAGAGAGGGACAAGGAGGGTCGTGGGTCAGGGGAGGAAGGCCGGCGGCGGGGCTTCGCGAGGAAGGAGGCGCGCGGTCTCGGGCGGCAAGAGGCGAGTGGAGGCCGCCGTGGGAATACTCGGTGAGGTGAGAGCGGCGCCAGGGAGAAGATGTGCAGCGGCGGCGGGATGCAGAGAGAGAGAGGGAGCGAGGCGAGAGGGAGAGGGTCGCGTGGAGGGGACGCGGGGCGATAGGACCAAGGGAGTGGGGTGGGGCCAGAGCGGCACCAACGGGAGGAGCGTGTCGGGTTGGGCCGAGAGAGAGAGAGAGGAGCGTGGTGTGGTTGGGTTGCAAGGTGCGTGCCAGGTCTTTGTGTGGTCTTGGGTTGAGTCGGGTCAGTAGATCGGTGGGTGGCGGCGGCAGGGGTGTTGGGTGGTTTGGGAATTAGGGTTAGGGCTGGGTAGAGTAGAATTAGGGTTTGGGGTTGTAGGTTGGCTGGCTGGGCCTTTGGGCCTGGCCGGCTGCCTCCCCTAATAAAACTTTTCATGTTTATTTTATTTTTTTAAAAGGATTTTTGCAAGACGTTTTTAGACAAATAAAATATCCGGAAATATCAGGGTTTCGCATTTGAATAAAGAAAGGGATATTTTTAGAAAACAAAATAGGGGTTTTCGAAAATAGTTTTAGGCAAAGCATGCATGATGATGTCATGATGATGCACAACATATAAACAACCGCGATTTTTAGTCGTGTTTTTACCCGGGGTGCTACAACCTCCTAGTTGGCTTGGCGGTTGGTGCCACGGTGTCCTCTTCATGGAAGATTGTGAAGAGACACGGGCTTCTCCTTCGTGGAGCTTGTGAAGTGGTTGTGGAGCTTGCCATCTTCGGAGTGGATGAAAATCTAGCCATAAGGAAAGGGCATATTCCTTCGTGGGATAGACTCGGAGAAGAAGGTGAGCCTTCGTGGCGTTGGAAAATCCTTCATGGAATCCCACACCTCTCCAACGTGACGTACCTTACTTATAAGGGAACACGGGAATACATCTTCGTCTCCGCGTGCCTCGGTTATATCTATACCCGAGCTTACTTTCCTTGTGATAGCCATCGAGCTTGAAGTACTTATATCGTGCTTAGCTTAACTTGTTGTTGGTTCACTTAGTTGAGCCTAGTATATTTAGGTTTTGTGCTTGTAAAATAAATTTTAGTTTAATTCCGCATTCTATCAAGCCAAAACCGTAATAGTTTTGAAATTGCCTATTCACCCCCCTCTAGGCGACATCTCTATCCTTTCAATTGGTATCGGAGCAAGGTATCTCCTTGTTTAGGCTTCACCGCCTAGAGTGTAAAGATGTCGGCTAGTAGTATAGTGCACAATGACACAATTATCTTTGATGGCACAAATTATGATTTGTGGAGAAATTGCTTGCTTTATAATCTTCGGATTTTGTGTCCAAATATTGAGCGATTTCTAGATGTAGGTTTTTATCCTCTGATGGATCCTCAAAATCTATCTCTAGAGGATGAGAAAAATTTACATCTCGAAGCTCAAGTATCTAATGAGCTTATTTTCTCTTTGAGCCCCACGTTTAATTTGTTCTTGACGATTGTAAAGCGCAAGTCGTCTCATGAGAAGTGTACCGAGGTTAAAGAAATATTTGGTGGTTCCATCTCTAATATTGTTAGTGGTTTCTCCGAGGGGATCTCTTTTCCTTCACATCATGAAGAGCTCCAAGTTGCTTCCACCTCCGGCCGCGATGAGTTCTCATCTTCACTCACTTCACCAACGTGTGGCAAGACACAAGGTAAATATATGGTGAGTGGTGTTGGGAAATACAATGTTGATATTGTGCTTGCTAATGACGACCCTTCATCTCTATCCCATTGCAATGATTCTTCTTTGGACTTAAGCACTTCTTGCAACAATAATGCTATAACCCCTTGTGTTGCTAGTCCTTGTATATCATCTAGAAATTATTTGAGTACTAGTGTATATGATATTCTTGATTTGCCTTGTTCCCATGAACAAAATTCTTCTATTTCCTCTAGTTGTTTATCTAACAATGTAGAGGAAATCAAACATTATATGGAGCAAGACATGATCATGAATGAAGATTCAATAATATACTCATATTCATCCTCCCGTGCTCACATGTGCCTTATGGTAAGAGGATCAAAGGTATCTCCTACTTTGGATCCCAATATATCTTCTAAAGATAATAGCAATGATAATAATGATAGTGATGATGACATTGATGAGGATACTAGTGCTCTCTTGCTTGAGTTGAATTTTTTGTGTACCTCTCTTCGTGATAATAATAAGACCGTTACTTGTCTAAAACATGTTATGGACACCATAACTAGACAAACGGGAACCATAGAGGAGTTGGATTTCCAACTTGATGATGGGAGTAGGAGATTCAATCTCCTTAAGCAAGAGCTTGCCGAGGATAAGCACACTAATTGTCTCCTCACACAAAAATTGAATCTTATGAGATTGAAAAGAAAAATTACATTAATGATGCTCGTGTTACTAACTCTACTTATTGTGAATCATCTACCCTTAAGGAGAACGTTGAGCTAAGGGCTCAACTTGAGTTGCTAACTAGCAAGTATAGTAAATTGGAAGAAAGTCATGAAAAGCTCTCGGGCTCTCATAATGATCTTCTAATCTACCATGACGGGCTAATGTTAGCTCGTGAGGCCAGTATTACCAAGGTAACATCTTGTGAGCCTCTTTTGGACATTAGCACAACTTCTACTCAAAATGCTATTTTGCCATGTGCTAGTTCTAGTAATCCATCTAGCCATACTATTGATAAACCTTGTGTTGGATTACTTGCTTTGCCTTGTTGCTCTAACAATGAAGCTTCTACTTCCTCTAGTACTTGTATTTCTACTAACCATGTAGAGGAAATCAAAGAGCTAAAGGACCAAGTCACTTCCTTGAGGAATGACTTGGAAAAGAGTCATGAAGGGAAATCCACACTCGATAATATTTTGAGTGTGAAAAAATCCCCTAATGATAAAAGTGAACTTGGATTCAACTCCAATAACAATAACAAGTCCAATAGAAACAAGAAGAAGTGCCAAAACCAAGTCAAGAATTTGGCCAAGATTATTTGCTTCAAGTGCAAGGTTGAAGGACATCATGTAAGATCTTGTCCATTGAAGAAAAAGCACTTGAGTGGGAAGCAACAAGGGAAGCGGCCAAAAGTTCATGTTCAAGCCCAAGTTGAAGTTAGGCCACTTTCGAAGAAGAATCAAGATAATTCTCCCCAAGCCAAGAAATCAATTAATAAGAGAAAGGGGAGCACTTGTTGCTACATATGTCGTGTGAAGGGGCACTTTGCCTCTTCATGTTCAAACGGTACCTTATCTAACCCTATCATTGTTGGTGATGATTATTCTCTTAGGAAGGATAAGGATGGCAATGTGTTTGCCAAGTTTGTTGGAACTCAAAGTGGTTTTAAGAAAAGAACCATTTGTGTTGCCAAGCCTATTATGACTAACCTCTTAGGATCCAACTTATTTGGGGACCAACAAGCTCAAACTTGATCAATAGGTGTTTTTGGAGGGCATTGGAGACTTGACTAACTCATGAAGAATTAAGGGATCTTCATATATTATATTTGATCAAGCCAAGTCATTAGGATTATATTATCCGTATCTTACATCCAATGGCCTCTTCGCGGTAACTTGTACTTAAATCATTTATATTGTAAGTTACTTGCCCCTTTACATGTTTTGGTTGTGTACCAAGTATGTGTTTGTATTTGGTGTTCCTCATGCTTGCTTATTTTGTGTATTCAAGTATGTCTAGGTGTTTGGCACATCATTTACCCGTGTGTCTCGTTTTGAGCCTCTAATGCACCTTGATGATATCTTATTTGTCTCTTTTTGAGTGGTTAATGGAACATCCCATTTTTGGGGGTAATATGCCTTGCGCATCTCTCAAACCTTAAAATGTGTGTATGTGAGTACTGCCACTTAGTATTGATATTGCAAGCTTATCTAGTCACTATGTGGTGTGTCATACTCATGAGAAATTCAAATTCTAAATGTCCATTAATTCTCTCTAGTTGAGGTTGCTTTGCCTCTTATTAAGAAAAAATGAATATCACATTATGGGGCAGTAATATGCTTCTTTTGCATATCACAATCCTAGGAAATGTGAACATATGAGGTAGTGCCACTTAGAATTGATATTGTTGATTATCTTGTTTCTAGGTGGCATGTTAGCTCAAACAAGGTCCTATTTTTGTTAGAACCTTTTATTGCTCGTCTTTTCAGTCTTTGTTTAAGTAAGAAATTCTTGATGCAGTCTTCCTCAAATACATATATCTATATCATATTTGGGAGACCATTTGCTTCAAGTTATTATAATCATTGCTTTGCATGATTGTGTGACTAGATTGAAGCTATCAAGAATCTCTATCTTTGCATAGTGCTTAATATTTTTATTCCTATCCTATGATTTTTTATTGTGAAGATTTATCTTTAATATCCGTGCAATATACCACCAAAAATCAATTCCAATACACTCATTATCTTCGACAATTGATATACTTATGTGTGGTAGCATTTGTGGATCTTATTCACCTTGGATTTCACCTCTTATTGCCTTATTTTATTTCCAAAAATTTGTTGTGGCTCCCATTGTCTTCCTTGTCTTTTGAACATCTCTTCGATGATGTTTTTGATTATTATCAATTGTGTTTTAGTGGAAGACAAACCTTTTCTTCCCGGAACCTTGTGGCATTGTGAAAAGTGTTGAGGGTTTGGTTTATTTGTTGAAACCTTGCTCTTTTGGGAGTTTGTTATCTCATTCTTTATTCTCTATCTTATTTGTTTGAATGAGATAAATCTTTGAGTATTTTTGTTTTGTTTCATCTTTTTGCTCAATAATTTTTTCTTAGTTCATTTGTTGAATTTCATTGAACAAATCTTTTGTTGATTTGATTCTTTGATATAGTTTGGGCAACAATTGTGTTTGGTCACACCTTGTATGCCTTCTTGAATATTTTGGTGTTTTCCCAAATTATATCTTCTTTGGATATTGAAAGTCTCCATGTGTTTGCTTTCTTTGATCCGATATATAGGTTATACTCCATCAAATCCTTAAACGGCTAAGATGTGCATGAAATTCAAATTTCATCTCTAAATATGTACATATTTTTATGGAGTGTGTCCTATGTGTTGTGGTTAGTCTAACCACTTTGGACCCAATAAGTTTGGGGACCAAGATGTACTTGAATGTTGTTTTAGGTACATTGGAGATGCAATGGATCCTTGTCTCGTCTATAAGGAAAGTGTTGTCACCACATGATAATTGGAGCCAAGATAGGATGATCGAAAATTCTTATCTACTACATCATACCATTGCTATCTCGGTAACAAGTATCTTATTCATGCATACTATTCTTTCATCCAATCTGTTGTAGGTTGCATCTTAGCATGAATTTATCTGTTTGTAAATATTGCGGTTCTTGCAAGGATCTTTGAAGGACTTCTTTATCCTTATTGCTTATGTGAGTAATTTGAGATGATGTGTATAATGGGGAGTATATAAAATCATGTCCATGATTCACCAATTCCAAATATGCCTTCTAGAAATTTATTGCATATCAATTCCTCAAGGTACTCTCATGTGCAATATTGTTAAAATTGCTTTGAATCCTTACTTTTGCTACTTGTTTCCTTTCTCAAAGTATCCCAAATAGCATTTGTTCCCTTAGTGTTAGTTGTGATGTTTTTGAGGGTTTTCTTTTTTTGGTGAAGTTCATTGATATACCATAAGAGAATATAGAGCCATGGGCTATATATGTACTTAAGCAAAAATTATCATGTTTGGTATATCTTATGACTTCCTCTTGGATATCACGTTTTCTTATTTTATTAACCTCTTATGTGTGTTTGTTTATTTGTGGATTATTCCCATGTTTTGTCCACTTATAAACTTATGAGTGTTAATCTCTCGCCTTGATATCCTTGCTCTTTGCCGACCATATCTCTTATCCTCTTGGTTTTTAATGGTATTGGTAAGGTCTTGATTTATGAGTGCTTGGTTTAATTTTATTGCATCTTCACGCACTCATATCTCATATTTGGTTTCTTTTGGACTTAAGCTTGTCTTAACAAGTGTATTTATTTATATCTACTCCTTGTATCTTGTTTGTGTTCTAAATAATATAGAGGGAGTGAGGATTCCATGTTTGTGGATATTGTATTCAAATACAATAATTAAAATTTATGCACGAACCTTGGGGAGATTCCTTATTTCATTTAGAGCACTATTTGTCCATTTGATTTTTTGGATCATTGGATTGCTTGCTTCATCCGTTGAAGTTTCTTCACCGTTTTATCATTGTAGCAATCTTTGATCCTCAATATAGCTTGATTTCCTCCAAATATTTGTCATTGGATACATGCATTTGATTTCACTCAAAATATTAGGAATGCACACCTTGGGGAGGAACTCATACTATATTGTCCTTCTAACTTTGTCATCCATTTTGGCACTTGTTGTCAATGGGGGAGAAGTATGGAGGGTTTAAGGGAAATGGTTTTATACTTAAGATTGGTTTGTTCTTAAGTGTTTGCATTTCATGCATTTCATATTTATTATGTTTTGCATGGTTGCATTTCATATTTATTATGATTTGAGAGTGGAGGATTTGAGCACCCTTGGTGTTCTTGCTTTGCATTCTTGCATAAGTGTTGAGCTCTCCATTTCGATTTGTTCGAGTGAGAGACCGTGAGCTTGTTACTCTTGGAGGGTGACCTCCTAGTTGGCTTGGCGGTTGGTGCCGCAGTGCCCTCTTTGTGGAAGATTGTGAAGAGACACGGGCTTCTCCTTCGTGGAGCTTGGGAAGTGGTTGTGGAGCTTGCCATCTTCGGAGTGGAGGAAAATCTAGCCATAAGGAAAGGGCCTATTCCTTTGTGGGATAGACTCGGAGAAGAAGGTGAGCCTTCGTGGCGTTGAGAAATCCTTCGTGGAATCCCACACCTCTCCAACGTGACGTACCTTACGTGTAAGGGAACACGGGAATACATCTTCGTCTCCACGTGCCTCGGTTATCTCTATACCCGAGCTTACTTTCCTTGTGATAGCCATCGAGCTTTAAGTACTTATATCTTGCTTAGCTTAACTTGTTGTTGGTGCACTTAGTTGAGCCTAGTATATTTAGGTTTTGTGCTTGTAAAATAAACGTTGGTTTAATTCCGCATTCTATCAAGCCAAAACCGTAATAGTTTTGAAATTTCCTATTCACCCCCCCTCTAGGCGACATCTCTATCCTTTCAGAGGCTCCGTCTCGTCAAACCCTACAATCTTCGTGAATATGCCTATATATTATGAGGCTCCAGCCGCCATCCAGAGGACTGACATTCTCAGATTTCATCTCAACACCACCATAGAAGATCTACACCATTGTTCATCCATTCCACCATCCATCCCTCCATTAGCCATAACCATTGCTTTGTACTTTAGATCTCCTTATGATTTGGCGACTATTATAAAGGCTTGAGGTGAGATACTTGGCTAGCGGCGATCTCATAGGAACCCCAGTGACAGAAAAGGTAGTACGGTCTTCGCTTAGCGATCCATTTGGGATCACAACAACATCGCCACTTAATGCGTTAATCTATGTTCTACACTTAATACTCGTTTGTAACCCGTGGCTTCGATGTGCACTCGGTTGGATTAAAAGACTATTGCTATGCTCGCTGCATCACGGGGCTCTAGTATATTACGGTGAGTTGCCCACAAGAGATTATCTCCGTTCAAACATTACACATGACTATGCTTATTATTATCTTTTATCTCAAATAATGTGCAACTGCATGTGGATCTTCAACCCTGGCCTATCTTCATCCATCGATTCAATCCACTATAAAGGTAAACTAGATTGGTCCGATAAACTAAGCTAAAACAAAAAAACAAAGTCTTGTGGACGTGTCTTTTTTATTTCCTTTTAGCATTGCTTTTCAAGGTTCGATTAAACCTAGGCCTTTTAGGGAAAAGCTATTACACTACATCCATGAATCCGAATCAATGGTATCACGAACCAACGAGGCCAACTGCCGTAGTGGAAGAGGGCAATGGCCTTGTACTCGCCCAACCACGAGTACTGCCAAAGTGCTTCGCCAAGGAGCGGAAGGCGGCCCTAGCCATGTGCGGCGCGCACCGACGTGAGTTTCCTCCGTATCTTGCAACATCGAGAAGTGGTGGCGCTTCTGGTGTGTGACCAGCCGTGAAATCTACGATGTCATTGCCATAGAACGCCATGAGACATTTATGAGGGAGGTAAACGCCGTCGGGATCATGGACATCGACTCCGACACGGAGGACGTGGAGGAGGCCGATGGCAATGACCAGGCCAACGGTGATGACGAAGATAACGGGCGGCAACATATTCAGCTAGAATTTCTATGTATTGTGCATCTATTTTTTAGACGAAAACTATGTTGGGGTCGGCCGTACTTGGCACAAATGTGTGGGCAACCCCATTATTTTTTAGGCGAAAAATCTTATATCGCAAGTACCGTCAGCCGACGGCTACCATTATGGAGCACATGGAGATGCTCTTGAACTATTGGAATCTGGCGAGGGGTGTGTATTTAGTTTGCTCGTTGACAATGGGGGGCCTGACTGAGATGGGAACCATCTGTACATTGCGGAATGTTCATATCTAATTACCAGTCTTTGTCCAGGCTGAATGAGTGAACACGAATCTGTTCTCCAGCTACTGAAGTATTGAATCCTGAATTGCAGTACTCCCAAGCTTTAAAGCAACAACGCACATCAGAACAATAATATTTACCTCATTTACATTTCAGGAAGAGCAGTAATAAAGACTATATGCATTAGTCGATGGAGAGGCCGGGTCTCCCCCATTTCTAATTTAAAAAAAAAACATTTCAGGAAGAGCTTTCCTTACTACAGTAGAGTAGTTTCTAGTTCTCCGGGTCTCAAATGCAAATGTTAGGTTAGATATTTACTCCACCTGCAGGCAGATAAGAGGTCACACAGAGAAGCAAGTACGAATTTTCTCCATGTATTTGTTGAAAGACAGTTAAATATTCTTCCTCAGGAGTCTTCTTTATATATTTGTTGGAAGACAGTTAAGTATTCTTCCTCAGGAGTCTTCTTTATACTATATTCCAACGCAGTCAGATCATTCCTTTTCGGCCTTGATTCTTAGCAGTCTAGCACTTTCAGGGCCAATTACAAAAGGTTGGCCTTAAGATTTTGCCTGCAACTAAATACAGGCAACTTAGGAGCATCTGTACCCTGAATAAAGCTAACTAGATACAGGCAACTTAAGAGCTTCGGTGCTTTGAATAAAGCTACAGCTACATTTGCACATAGCTATCACTGCGGCCAAGTTACAAAAAATGCACCCCAGAACAGAATGTGGTGAACAAAAGCATTCTGGACATCATGGTGGGAAGTAGAAACTTGTACTAACAGAAATCTGTGAAGATGAAAATGCAGGTTTATACATAGACCGACATACCCTAAGACGACGACCAACGACATAGAAAACATGGAAAGTTATTGCATTTGCTTCCACTCGGGATGCAAACTGCCTACCAATCTATTATTATTAAGCACAAAAATGAACACCTCGGCCATATGAAATTGCAGAAGCAGTGAAACCATCATTTCCTGCGAGCCTCTAGTGCCTTCTTCAGCTCATCGCTCGCGTCATTCGGTCCACTGGCCACAAGCTCCTTCCCATTCCCATCAGGCCTCACAGGAAAAGATTGCTGTGCAGGTGGTGAGATCACCTGCATCCTTCGAGCATCGCCTTTGCTGGGAACTGAAATAGATCGGCTGACACCAATCTCAGCACGCAGGCCCTCCACAGAATGCCGCAGCATGATGCTCTCATCATTCAGCGCCTCCAGCTGCCTCTTGAGCAATGAGAATTCCTCTCCCTCGGATGCAGGTGGGCTCTTCTTGTCCCCTTCAGACTTGAGATGCTGGTGTGGCGCGTGCTCAATTGTGATCTTGTTCATGACGAGCAGCGGCAGCTTGCTCACAGCCAGGTTCCCCGCCTTGCGCCCGTACCCATCATCAGCGAGCGCGGCCTTCAGCTCCGGTGGCACGCGCAGCCCCCACTGGAACCGCAGGCTGGCCTTGTTCCACAGAGGCATCATGCTCCTCGTGGTGAGGCGCATCCCGGACAGCAGAGTCCCCACCCCACCAGCGCTCTTCCCGGCGGCCGCGACGTCCGCCGCGAACCCGTTACCGTTCCCGTTGACCGAGAACGCCTTGTGGCCTTCATGGTCGTGGTCGTCGCCGTTGGTGAGGTCGGCCAGCTTGTGGGGCGGCGGCAGCGCGGGGGTGTCGGAGAAGGGCGGGGAGCGGACGGAGCTGGCGAGGGAGAAGTCCCCAATCCGGGGCTTGAAGAGGAGCTGGAAGGCGGGCGGGTCGGAGGAGAGGAGGTTGAACTCGGCGGAGAGCGCGAAGGGGGCGCGGATGGGGGAACCCAGCGCGCCGAGGCCCGTGCGGACGGAGAGCACAAAGGGCTGGAGCGGGTCGTTGGGGTGGTAGGAGAGGCGGAGCGCCGGGCCGGAGGCGAAGGCGGTGGAGAGGTCGAAGCGGAGGTCGCTGGCGTCGCCGCCGGCCGATACGCCGGAGAGGAACGGCAGCCCGAGCACGCCGATGGGCACCTTGGCGCGCAGCAGCGGCCGGTCGTCGTCGCGGAACTTGATGGACGCCTTCATGGTGGTGGGGGGAGGCTAGGGTTAGGGTTCGGGGCGCCGGGATGTGGGGATCTCCGCGATTCGGGGAATGGGTGGGAGGGATCGCGGCGACGGGGAGGTATTTGAACCGCGGGAGGGGCGAGGGGAATCGGGGGCGGGGATCACGCCATTTCGGGTGCCGGAGAGGGAGTCGGCGGCGGCGGCGGTCGCGGCTGCTTTTAATTGGGGGAGGAGGAAGGGAAATGAATTGAAACGAAATGGATGGGCGTGGGAGAGGAGCGGAACAGGATTGGGTTGGAGCTGGATGGACCGTTATTTCCTCTCCGGTTTACTGCCCACACGTTTTTACCGCTGATCATGCCGACGTGGCTCGTTAATTCTCCAGGTAAATCAGTTACTACTACGACGGTGTATTTAGTTCCTGCTGGATCATCGTTTGAATCCTTCACTATCTTTTTTTTTCCGAAATAATGTTTATGGACATTAGAAAGTTTCAAAAATATTTGAATCCTTCACTGTCAATTCGAAATAACATGGCGAGGTAATGGTAATTGGCTAGGCTCTTCCCTTCCCCAGCCTTATCCCCTTTCCTCTTCCCTTCCCCCACCCCCGTGCTTGCGCGTTGACCGGCGGCGACCGGGCCAATCCCGAGCTGTCTCCGGCGGCTTGGCCGGCCGGAGATGGCGGAGGGGCGACGCTGGTGTAGATCTTAGGGTTAGGTGTAGGAGTTTCGGCGAGATGTCGTGGGATAGCACTGGGGCACCGGAGTTGGACCGGCTTTGGTGCCTCCGGTGGTGGTGGTGCGGCGGCGGGGACCTCCGGCGGTCTAAGACGGCATCTGCGCATCTTGCTGTTGATTTCTCCTCTAATAAGGTCTTGGCCTTCTCCCTTTCTTGTGCTTCCCCGCTACCTCTCTCCTCTTTGCTGGCCAGCCATGGCGGCGAGGGGTAGGGAGTTGCGAGGTGGTCGGGACGCAGGTGAGGAGGGATCTGGGAGGGTCTTCTTGCTGGGCTGTTCGGAAGCGACACTGGCAAGTTTCTGTCAAGCTTCTTCGTCAGGCCTCCATAGGGGAGGAGGGCGAGTTTCTCGGTGGTGGGCTTCCCAAATAAGCGCCTCCGCCGCCTTCACTGTGGTGTGGTTGTCGATCTCAACCTCTTGGCCCGTCGTAGCGGTAAGGGGTAGGGCGAGGTTGACATCTCCGCTGCTGGATTTTGGCAGTGTTTTCGAGTGTGGTTGGAAACTGCACACTTTGCAACAATCTCCAAGCGACGGGGCGACATCGCTATTTTCGGGTACAAGATTGGCCTTGATGCGCTCGACCAGGTGGTGTTGAGCTTACAAATCCTCGAGGTGAGGGTCCTCTTCAGCTCAGATGTGGTGGAGTCCGGTGTCTCCGGCGTCCCAAGCGGTTTCGTCCCCGATGGCGTTTTGAGCGGCCACATCTAGAGGCACGATGGCAGAGATCAAGGACTCGGTTGCGTCCAACGGGCCGACACAATTTCTTCTGGGGTACAATATGTATTATTAAGGACTCGTGTGTACATAGGGGGTACCGTTCAGATCATTTCTATCAAGTTGTATCCACCGTCTTATTAATGCAGTTTCGAGGTCTCTCGGGACTTTACGGTTCCAAAAAAAAAGATGAGGTAGAAGCTCGTAGGATACCAGCGGATAAGCTCCTTCAATCCTACATGTCGGGTTTTGCTGATAAGAATCTCTGAAAATAATATTTATAGACTATTGAAAAAGGAATTTATCAGGGTACCACGTCTAGGGGACAAGGGAAGATGATATTTTTAATGTGCCATGCGTATGGGACCAAGGAGAGGCAATGTTCCACAATCATGTAAATCTTCAAGTCAAACTTAATTCTGGAATATATTGGAAAATGAAAGAAAGAAACCAGACCTGCTAATGATTTCAAATATTTTTGAAAATTTCTACTAGTAATATCTTGCCTTCGAGATTTTGGGTGTGGAATGAGCGCTGTAGTGAATCTACTATCTAATTAATACAATTCCTTTACCACGCAAAAAAACAGCATCTACGCTTGCCGCTAAAAACATAAAACAGAAGCAAGACCTAACAAATTGATTCATCTTGACTTCGTTAATGACATATGACCGGTAAATTACATCATTCTTCGCAATCTGGCATCAACAGGCGTTGTACATTTCATATGTATGTAGGACAATCTTGTGACCGCGAAGAAATCGAGTCGAGTCACACAACAAATCTCAATACCCGTGATCTCTCATTTGAGGACAAGCTCGATCTATGTGCAACATTATCACTTATTTTGCTAAAATTCTAGCAAAATTCATGTGATATTGTTAACTCAATCTTTTGAACTTTATTTTCCTGTCAAAAATATTTTTTCCGAACAATATTAAAATGCCATCTTTTGTTATAAATTGTTAGCATATTTCTATTTTGGGCAAGCTTATAAACTTGTACTATGTTTTATCCAGGGTGCCCGTGCCATGCATGGAAAGTAATTATGTGTGTGTAAAATGTGGCACCGCCCAACAGTGAAATATTAGGCCTTCCCCCACGCCCAAATGTGGGATATGTGAACATTATGTTATTTACCTTCAACAATTTATACTATGATTTACCAATAGTTAATTAGGAAAGTAGCTTATTAGCTAGTATATTTGTATTTGGATAGCTTTAGTTCATGTTGGGCCTCTAGGTTCCTCGTTTTCTACCATACTTGACCAAAACTCTTTAGATACTTGCACAAGCTTGAGCAACTAGTCATATGAATTTTTTTCTCAAGGAGTGTTATCCCTCGATTACCATTGACAAAACCAAAATACTCCCTTCATTTAGAAATAATTGACTTTAATTCGTCTAGATTCATACGTATTTTCTCACTAAAACGTGTCTAAATACATAAGAATCTAGACAAATCTAAGTCAGTTATTCTTGAAAGAGAACATACATTTTTTAGTGAACGTCATCGTGCCTATTATTGACTATCAAATAAGCTTTCGACATTCATTAAGTCTGTTAAAAGAAAAGGGAGGGGCCTCTTCAAACCAGACATTGGAGAGGTCACCCTAGAATCTAAAACATGACGTACACAATTACTCACCCTAGGTCGATGTTCTATGATTACATGATTAAATTCACGAGCTAGAAAACTATAATTTACCATTGTCGCTCCAAGCGAGTTTCCTCCTCGCACCATATATAGTTTCCACAACATCCATACCTAAGCATTCAACTGGCCAGCCAAAATTGTTAGAATATATAACTATATTGTATTTGTATAGATATATGGTTGTATATGTGTAGTCTGTGTATAACTGTCCGTGTATTGTATGGTATAAACTCTAGTCTTGTAAGTCTATATAGTGAGCAATACAAGGCACCACAATGTGTGGTTTCTCCTATCTTACATGGTATCAAATGCAAAACCCTAAACCTAGACCTGCGCCAACCCCTCCTTCCGCCGCCGCCGAAGCCACCACCACGTGTCACCGCGGCCAGCGCCCTCGAGCACCGTCATCGCCCGCGCACCCCTCCGATGGAGATCAGGTCTCCAAGGCCCTCGCTGCGGCCAAGGGGACCAAGGACGCCACCGACGCCGAGAAGGCTACCGCGGCCGAGAAGGCTAAGCTTGACCTCCTCTCTGCCGCCAACGGATCCGGCTCCGGGTCGAGCGTGGGGTCTTTCTCCCTGACCTCGCTACACGCCCAGGCCGTCGGTCTCTCCTCCATCAAGGGGCACGTCCTCGTCGAGCTCGCGCTTGACACCGGCGTCCATCGTCAGTGGCACCTTCTTCCACGCCGCGTGCCGCAAGTACGCCCTACTGGATCACCTCGACGCCGACGCCCCTGCCGCGCCGACCCCGGAGTGGTCTCTCCTCGATGCCATGGTCGTCTCATGCCTCGCTCAGCATCCTCGATGCCGTCATGACACCTGGCGATGATCCCCTCATCGTCGAGCTATGGACCCGCATCAATGGCCTCTTCAACGACCACAAGATCAATCGCCAACTCCACCTCACGGTCGAGCTTGGCAATGTCAAGATGGGCGACATGAGCATGACCGACTATCTTCAGAAGGTCAAGTCACTCTCCGATGGACTTGCGGATATTGGTTCTCCTGTTGACGATGCTGAGACGGTGATCCACTGCCTCAACGGCTTCTCCGAGCAGTATGAGTCCGCCGCTGATCTGATCTCCCTCATGCCTGGGATTAGTTTTGCGCAGTGCCGCTCGTTGCTCTCGCTTTAGGATATGAAGCGAAAGAATCGCTGCGCCCGTAAGACCGACACGTCCCTCTTTTCCAACGCTAGAAACCATGGCAAGGGAACCGGAAAGGGCAAGAACAACAACAAGAAGAAGAATGCCACCGACGCCGCCAAGGACGTCGCGCCCCACAGGCGTCCGTGCCCCCATCTGCGCCGACCGCCGCCCCTCCTTCTTGGTCGTCCCTGCAGCATCCCTTGAACGGAGCCATCCAGATGTGGCCCTATGGCCAGGGTGCCGTGCTCGGCCGGCAGCAGCCCGCCTACGCCCCTAGCTACATGCCGAGGCACGCTTAGGCGCCGCAGGCGTTCTACGCTCAAAACTCGTACGACATCGCCCCCGCCCCTACGCCTACAACTACGGGTATGCGCCCCTGCAGCCCGCCTATGGACTCGGTGCCCCGGCATCTCCGGCACCTTCGACGGCATCGTGGGATCAGGCCGCGCTGATGAACCAGTTCCAGACCATGGGACTGCAGGCACCCAAGGAGTGGGTGATGGACACCGGCGCTTCCTCTCACTTCGCCTCCGATCCCGGTATGCTTACCTCTGTGTCTCCTCCTTATTCCTCTCGACGTGTTGTCGTTGTCGGTAACGGTTCTACCCTTCCGATCACCGGTACCGGGCACGCACGTCTTCCTATCTCTACTTCCTCTTGATCTCTTTACCTTCGTAATGTCTTAGTTGCTCCTACCATTGTTAAAAACCTTTTGTCTGTTTGCCAGTTCACTATTGATAATCGTGTCTCTATCGAATTTTACCCTCTTGGTTTTTTTGTGAAGGACCTTCTAAACAGGACCGAGATTCTTTGTTGCAATAGCTTCGGACATATCTACTCCATACGCCCTTCATTAACCTGACGGCCATATGCCTTCCTCGCCGTAGATCCTGCACTTTGGCACCGTTGGCTTCAGCATCCTGGGTGGCCAGTCATGGAGACCTTAGCTCGCTCTTCTATTAATCCTAGGGAAAAGAATAAAAGTAGTTTGTGTCATGCATGTCAGTTAGGTCGTCATGTTCGTCTTCCTTTTTCTTATACCAATCGTGTAACCACTACTCCATTTCATATAATTCTCTATGATTTGTGGACATCTCCTGTCGAGAGTATTTCTGGCTTTAAGTATTATCTTGTGTGTCTTGATGATTTTATTTAGTATGCATGGGTCTATCCTCTTCGGACTAAGTCAGAAGTTTACTCCCACTTGTCGTTCCTTCACGCTCTTGCACTCACCCAGTTTAGTGCACGCTTGCAGGCTATTCAGTGTGACAATGATTGCGAGTTTGATAATTCCTAACTCCATTCGTTTGCCCAGCACCATGGAATTGCACTCCGCTTTTCATGTCCATACACTTCTCAACAAAATGGTAAAGTTGAACGTATTATTCGCACTCCTAGATGACATTACTTGCACACTTCTTGTTCAGGCCAGCATGCCGCCTTGTTTCTAGGTTGAGGCCCTCAACGTAGTCGTTTGATGACCCACAAGTATAGGGGGTGTATCGTAGTACTTTCGATAAATAGGAGTGTCAATCCCAACAAGGAGCAGAAGGTGTTTACTAGTGGTATGGAGCAGGAAATCTCTGTAAATACTTAGCAAACAGATTTTTAGGGGTTTTCTGATAAAGCAAGGAAATGAAGTGCAAGTAAATAAAGGCAGCAAATAATTGCAGCAGTGGCCCAATCCTTTCTTAGCAAAGGACAAGCCGATGGAAATACTAATGAGGACCAAACGTTCTCGAGGACACATGGGAATACTGTCAAGTTCTTTCATTTCATATAGCTGATTAATCTTCTTTGGTTTTATAAGTGCTGTCTGGGTGAACCTGTGCTAATGTACCGACCTTACTTGGACTAATACATACTTGTGATTAAACCCCTTCCAAGCATCCGCAACTACAAGAAAGCAATTAAGATAAAAACCTAACCAAAATCTTAAACTCTGAGATCCTACACTTCCTTGTACAAATGTTTCCTAACGGGGGTTCAGGTTTCTATCACTCCGGCAACCCCACAATTAGTAGTCAAGTACACAATGCATTCCCCTAGGCCCATAAATGGTGAAGTATCATGTAGTCGACGTTCACATGACACCACTAGAAGAATAACACCACAACTTAAATATTAAACCATTGAATAATACCTCAACACAATTCCACTACTAACAACATGACTTCTCCCATGTCCTCAAGAACTAAACGAACTACTCACGAGACATCATATGGATCAAGATCAGAGATGATATGATGGTGGATAACAATCTGAACATAAACAATAATTCAATGGTTCCACTCACAAGCATCAACTACAATAGTAATCAACACTGGGAAAGTTTCCCCTAAGAACTATGCAAGATTTAACACAATTGTTACATCGGGATGGAGTGGTGATGATGGTGCTGGTGGAGATGATGGTGTGGATGATGATAATGATGATCCTGATGAAGTCTAGCTTAATGACGGTGTTGATGGCGACGATCTCCCCTCTCCGGGAAGGAATTTCCCCATCAGAAATCTGTCTGCCGGAGAGCTCTTTCTCTCTCGGTGTTTTTCACCCAGCAGGGGCGGCAGAATCTTTATGTAGTCGCTCCCTTGTTTTAGGGTTTTGAGGAGAAGATATAGACGAGAGAGCAGAGCCAGAGGTGGGTCAGGGAAGCCACACCCCTGTAGGCGCGGCCTAGGGTGGCCCGCGCCTAGGGGGTGTGGGCCCCCTGTGGCCCAACTCCTTCTCCCCTTCTGGCATCCTTCGTCTTCTGGGAAAATATAATTTTCTGGAGTTTTTCTGGTATTTTTATGATCTTCACGAAATTGCATCAAAACACCGCTTTTCCCATCAAAATCTTGACTCCGGCAGTTCATCCTCCCAGAATCATCTAACATGCAAAAACAGATGAAAAGACATAAGTAACACCTCTTAATATGAAATATATCAACGAATAGAAGCAAATTATGATATAGAATGGTGATGCAAATTGGACATATCAACTCCCCCCAAGCTTAGACCTCGCTTGTCCCCAAGCAAAAACTGATCTCAGTAAACATGTCCACAGGTTTATGGAGTGAAGTGTCGATAAAAAGAATACGAACAAGAAGCATCACACTTACCAATACACAACTCATAGTAGAAAGCAACTCGCCATTATATAACTTAGCTTGCAACAAGTATGGGAGACACAATAAAGATGCATAAAGATAAATCATAATTGGGATTGGAAAACTTTGTTCTTGGTCAGAGAACAGTTTATAAAGAAGTTTATAACAGGACTTCAAGTTCATAAAGAGCTTTCAAAATATTTTAAAGAAGTTCATAAGAGGAGTCCTCTTTTCTCAAACATAAAAGGATTTCCACAATGATGGCTTTCAAAGTAATACTCATTTAGATAAGAGTCTTGTGCAAACAAGGAAGATAAAGAACATGATTGAATAAATCATCATACGAATGCTTGAAACACAACAACTCAAATGCTTGCTGGAGATAGATGGGAGTAGGTTTATTGACTCAACTTAGAAGTAGAAGAAAGGCCCTTCATAGAGGGAAGCAGGGACTTCAAGTTCATAAAGAGCTTTCAAAAGATTATGGTACTTACTAGCTTTGAGATATCATTGCCCCTATCATAAGCATCTTGAGGTGATTAATGTTAAAGTGAACAAAGATGGAGTATATGCTTGACGAAATATAAGTTGGAAATCTCATGTCCCTTGAGTACGAGTGTCGCTCCTCATGCTACTCAACTTTAGTTAACGGTAAGTTCTTGTCATAGTAAGTACATGCATATCATAGAGAACCGCCAATGGGGTGCCCCTTGCACATGATACATGAGTTATCCCATAATAAAAATGACAAGGCAAGCAGACAATGAGAATCTCAGCAATCTCTTATTTACCATGGGAAATGGTGTTTTTTTCTCTCTTTCCTCTTTTCAATATGTCTCTTTTTTTATAAGAGGAAAGCTTCATAGATTGCTCATTATGGTGATGCTGCAAGTTTCCACCATGATTAGGCATGACTTAGGCTAGCGGCCCAGGCGTTTATATAACACACATACATAACTCCATTGACCTATAAGCTCCCCTTTTATTTCACACCGATGACATCCGCAAACAAAAGAGCATGATATCAACTGGGTAGATATTTACAGGTGTTGAAAGCGTTCTCCGTGACAACACGGTTCTGCTAATCCCAACGTATAGATGCAAGCATATACAACTTCGATGACACAATGGTTCAAGTTTATTAGGGGCAAGGAAATAAGGTGTGCCATGAAGTTCGTGAGAGCTTTACTAACTAGTTTTCACATAACAAATTTTTTTTTAATTTGAAAGATAGATGAAGCTCGAGAATTTACTTGGAATAGCAATAATGCTAATAGGTAGTTATGGTCGACACAAATGGCATAGGTTTTGGTTTAAAGGATTGGATGCATGATGCGCCCAGATCAATGTAGAGCTTCATTGGTAGACCCCAAGAGGAAGGTATGATGAGCACAACAACGAGTATTCCCTCAGAAAGAAACCAAGGTTATCGAACCAGTAGGAGGAAGGAAACGACTCAAAAGGAGTTGCTAGCAACTTGGAAACATGCACAACACAAACTCAAGACTTTGCCCCAACGAACAGTGAGGTTGTAAATCTCACCGGTTTGCTGAAAACAAAGGATTAACTTTATGGTGTGGAAGGTAATAGTGGTTTTCAGAAGGTAAACAGTAACAATGGAAGATGTATCAATGGTAAAGATTGGACCGGGGTCCATAGTTCACTAGAGGTGTTCTCCTTAAGATAAACAAACATGGCATGCTGGGTAAACAAATTACAGCAGGGCAATTGATAGGATTGAGCAAGGCATAACAATGCAATACTAGACATTCATGATCCTATGAGATTTGATTGGGCAATACAACAAGATACATAGACTGCCATCCAACTACATCTATGACTAGTAATCCACCTTCAGGTTATCATCCGAACCCCCTCCAGTATTAAGTTACAAGCAACGGATAATTGCTTTAAGCAAAATGTGTAAGGTAAACAATCCACTTGTTCCATGAACAAGAGACCGTTGTTTTATCCCTAGTGGCAACAACACATATACAACCTTAGAGATTTCTATCACTTCCCTTAGATTAAATAGAGGCATGAACCCACTATCGAGCATAAATACCCTTCTTGGAGTCACTAGCATCTACTTGGACAAGATAGCTACTAGAAACGGAGAGCATGCAAGATCTCAAACAACACAGTCATGATAGAATCAATAAGACAAAACATTAATCAATCTGACATAGTAATCTCAATATCCATCGGATCCCCGCAAACACAACATGCATGATTACAAATAGATGATATTGATCATGAACGGAGCTCACAAGATCTAAACATGGTAGCACAAAGGAGGAGATACAACCATCTAGCTACTATATGGACCCGTAGTCCAAGGTGGAACTTCTCACACTTCATACCGGAGGCTGGCATGATGAAGAAGAAGGCCTCCGGGATGATCTCCCCTCTGGCAGGGTGCTGGGAAGAGCTTCAGATCCCCCCGATCTAGGGACGATGGTGGCGGCGGCTACAGAAGGTTTCGTGGAATATTGATCGGGTACTTAGGGTTTTGGTATCGGGGGGTCTTTATAGGCGAAGAGGCGAGGCAGGGGGCAGCCAAGGCGGCCGCACTCCCCCAGGCGCGAGCTGGGCCTAGCCGTGCGGACAGGGGGTGTGTCCCCTTGGTGGCTCCCCTCCGTATCGTATTCAGGATCCGTGTTCCCCACGTTAAAATATTGACTTTTGCTTTTGTCCCGTCCAATTCCGAGAATATTGATTTTCTGCTTTTTCTGAAACCAAAAATAGAAGAAAACAGGCAACTAGCACTATGGCATCTTGTTAATAGGTTAGTCCAGAAAAACATATAAAAACACCTCAAAGTGTAGACAAAGCAAAGCAAAGTAGATACTAAACAAGCATGGAACATAAAAAATTATAGATATGTTTCCGACGTATCAAGCATCCCCAAGCTTAACTCTTGCTCGTCCTTGAGTAGGTAAGTGATAAAAATAATAATTTTTTAGGTGACATGCACCATGAAAATCAAGATCAAACCATTTGCAAGCATTGAAAGCTGGGATCAAAGAACTCTAAACATGAGCATGAAAGATGGAGTTTTAATAGTAAGACAAAGTAACTATGCATGCAACATGAAAGGTTAAAAACAAAGATCATGAATAACATGCATTGAAAAATGTTTGTTTGTTTCACATACAGAAAACATAGCATAGTGGCATTCAGCTTGTCCCTCATGGAGTAGCAATTAGATGCATAGGACACCTTCAACGTTCATAAGAGTGACTAGATACAAATAGCACAAGAACACGTAATATCAACAATATGCATCAATCAATAAGTTTTGGGACAATGCACATAGAACTAAGAATGGCAACTATGCTCTCTTAATTGGTGCCTAAGGATAGTAGGTGAAGACTCAATATAATGGTGGAAGAAAGGCCCTTCATAAAAAGAAGCAGGGATTTCAAGTCTCAAAAAGAGCTTCCAAAGATTATGGTACTTGTTAGCTTGCAGCCCTCATTGCCCCTATCATAAGCATCTTGAAGTGATTAAGGTTAAAGTGAACAAACTATGGAGTATATGCTTGACAAAGTATAAGTTGGAAATCTCATGTCCCTTGAATACGAGGGCCGCTCCTCATGCTACTCAACTTTAGTCACCTGTAAGTTCTTGTCATAGTAAGTACATGTGTATCATAGAGAACCGCCAACGGGGTACCCCTTGCACCTGATACATGAGTTATCCCATAATCAAAATGACAAGGCAAGCAGACAATGAGCATCTCAGTAATCTTCTTATTTACCATGGGAAAATGGTGCTTTTTTATCTCTTTCCTCTTTTCAATGTGTCTCTTTTTTTCTAAGAAGAAAGCTTCATAGATTGCTCACTATGGTGATGCTGCAAGTTTCCACCATGATTAGGCATGGCTTAGGCTAGCGGCCCAGGCGTTTCTCTAACACACATACATAACTCCATGGACTTACAAGCTCCCCTTTTATTTCACACCAACGACATCCATAAACAAAAGAGCATGATTTCAACTGTGTACAAAGTACAAGTGCAATATTGAAAGTGTTCCCCGTGACAGCACGGTTCTGCTAATTTCAGCGTATAAGTGCAAGCATATACAACATAGATGACATAATGGTTCAAGTTTATTAGGGGAAAGAAAAATAAAGTGTTCCATCAAGTTCGTGAGAGCTTTAATCACTAAGTTTTCACATAACAAAGAGACCTTTTTAATTGGAAGATAGATGAAACCAAGAATATACTTGGAATGGTGTAACACACCATGCATAGGAATTTATAGTGGACACTTTGGAATAACTTGGTTTCTTGGGAGTTAGATGCATGAGTAGAGCTTACTCATACAAATGGAGGCTAGCAAAAGACTGTGAGCGACCAACTAAGAGAGCAATAATGACCATAATCATGCAGAGCGACAAAACATTACTAATAAAATAATAAAGTGGTACTACAAGTCAAGGACTAAATGATCATAGAGGCTATGGTGACTTGTTCATAGTCATAACATGGTGTGAGCATGTGCCAAGTCAACCCAAACAAAGCATCAAAGGAGAATACCACAATACTATGCTTTTGTATGCTAAAACAACACACGATTCCTTCAAGGAACACTAAGCAATTCCAATTGTTTGGAGCAAGTCATGATACAACAATAATCACTAAGCATAAAGTCAAAACAACATCTAGCATGACATGATAAAGTCTAAGTCACAGTCAAAGCAAGCTCCTCTTGTACTATTCAAGCAAGAACTTTCTACTCCTCTCCAACACCAATCAACTTATTTGCAACAACACAACGAGAACGAGGGTCCAAACTACTTTAAGAAAACTAAGCAAACTAAAATGTGTAACATCCCAAAAATATTAAACTTGGATCATCAAACTCTAATCATCAAAATTAGGGTTAACAAAAACTTTTCCATCTCAAAATATGAAAGCATCCATGTGTATGTGTATTTAACTTAGGAGTTCATTTGAATTGCCATGGTTCTGTGATTCATTGCTTGTAAAATGATTCTTAGGTGAAATAAACATCATCTAAATCAGTCCCAAACTTTTCCCAAAGAAAAACAACTCAAAAACAAATAAATGAAGTGAATGGTCATTTTTGCCAAATTAACTATCATGCCTACTTTGGCTATTCCTAGTACTCAAAACTTAACAGAAACAATTGTGTATATTTGCACCCCTTGCTAGTACACATAATGAGGTACCAAGGCCCACTTTGTGATCTGCCAAAAACATTCAAATGCTAAGTTTAAATGACAGTTTAAAATTGAATCTATTTCATATGGGAAGATCCCACTATTTCAAAACCCACTCAAACAAGCTCAATTTTCAAAACCCAAGCAACCACAGAGTCTCAAGCTTATGCCTAGCACACCCACCAAAAATCTTTTCAAAATTCAAAAAGAAGTTTCTTGCGGCCATTTCATCAAACACTTGGCAGGTAGAATTTAAACCAAATCAAATTCACTATTTTGAATAGTGTTCTGGCCAAACTTGTCTCCCATTCGACCCCCATTTGATCACATTGTCCCCTCTGGATCAAACCAGGCCATAACTACCCCATCCCCTACCTCCTAGCAGCATGGCCATGCCAAGCCGAGCCCCACCTCGCCGACCAACTTGGTAGCCGCCGCAGCAGACCGCCTCCCCCTCTCTCGCCATGTCTGGGAGATAACCAGCACCTCACCGCCGCCCACTGTCCCCTCCCCGAGCCAGGCCCAACCATAAACCACCGAGAAAACCCCGCGCCTAGTGCCACCGCGCCATGTAGAGCACGCGCTAGAGCGCCGCACCCGACACGCGTGCACACGCCACCGCTCGACCGCAGCCCGTGCCCACCGCGTCGCCATGACCCAGGGAGCACGCCAGACACCCCCATTCTCCGTCCAACGCCTCACAACCACTGCTCGTCGTCGAAGCCGCAACCTCTGCCGCTTAGAGCGCCAGCTCCACCCGACCGCTTACCACCGCCCCTAAGCCCGCATTAAAATCCTAGAGCACCGCCAGGAGACTGCGCATCGATCGCCAACCTCAGCCATGCCGCTAGCAGCCCGTAGCCATGTCGCCACCGTCGCCTGCCCATCCCTCTCGGTCTCGTCGTCGAGCCTATAAAAGGAGGGCACCCCAGCCGTTTGCAGCACACCACTCCACTCCCCTCACCTCACTGATCGTCCCACACCTCTAGCCGGAGCATGGGGAGCAGCAGCTCGCCGGAATTGTACCGGAGCAGGACGCCTCTGGGGGAGAATGGCGCCACTAATTGCGACCACCCCGGAGCTGCCTCGACCGTCCCTGAGCTCGCCGTCGACCACCAGTCCGTTTGCCCACCTCGCCGTCGTCGATGGAGCCTTGGTACACCCCCTATGCACCCCCACCAAGCCGCTAGGGTTAGGGCTCGTCGGCGATAGGTCTGTCGTCGACGACGATCCACAACCTTTGATCCCCACTCTAATCCAACGTCCCACACAGCCCCGTACCGCTTCACGCGTTATGAGCCACTGACTGGTAGACCCCCCTGTCAGCTGAGCCCCGTGCTGCGGAGTGACACTAGGCCGGCCCATTAGCGTCTCCCGCGTGACCCAGAAGTTTAAATTTAGATTTTTCCATTTAATTTCAAACACAGTTCTGTACATAGATTCAAAAATCAACCCAGCTCGATTCAATGAACCAAAATGCATGAAACCAATTTTGTTAGCAAAGTACTGAAATGCTTAATCCAAGACCGTTGGATTTAAATCATTTGGATCTGTAGATCAACCTTGGTAAAAATAACAAGGCAGAAGCTTTTCTGCATTCAAATTTTTTAAAAAATTAAACCATAAGAGCTTTTGAGTTGATTCCAACTCTCAAAAATCACATTTGATCATACCTTTCAGAATATATAAAAACATATGGGTTTACTTACAGAAATAATGTTTAAGTAATAAAATAATGCCACATAGGCATTTTTAGTCACTTTAGTTATCTAAAATAAAAAGGTTAAACATTATTAAATTGTGACACCACTTTAAATCACATTCCCATGTACTGAAATATGTGGTGATGACATGTGTCAACATGATCCCATGTTTGAGTTGGAGAATATTAAATCTTAAGTAGTTTTTCAATGAGTAGAAATTACTTTTCTCAAACTAAAATAAATAAGACAAATTCTATAATTTGGTAATGTTAAGTGATGATGCTAGATCATCTATAGTGAACCTTTGTGTGATGATTGAAAATAGTTAAGTATTATTTGGTGATTGTGTACATCGTATTTGTTTATAGACGCTAGTACCGACCAAGGATACGAGGAGGAAGGAGGATACTACGAGGAAGAAGCTGAGGAGAACTTCAACCACTGCTCTGCACAAGGCAAGCTAACACTTGCAACTATGAAAGTTAGATAACCTATGCAATGCATTAAGCATGCTTGGTTAGACACATTTGATGATACGCAATCCTAGTTTTACTTACAAGTTTAATGATTCATTTTCTTTATCAAGGCTTTCTCTTAGAGTTTACTTAAGTGACTTGTAGATTCTAGAAAAAATAACTAAAGGTAGCATAAAGAGCATAAAATTTGGCCTAAGTTAGATAATATTGATGTCATCCTAAGGCATGAGATTGAACTTAGTTAATCTTCACTTGCTTACCACCCCTCATTAGTACTTATTCCCACCTGTAGATGCTAGTGCTAAGCATAAAACTTGACCAACTTTAGATGGGAATACTTGGTGAAAATGGTTATGAAAACCTTAGAATGATGAGTCATTCTACTGAAATGTTTTGACATGTGTTCTCAAACACCAGATGATTTTGATGATGAAAATGTTGAGGCGTGAGCCTTAGCCCTTGATAAAACTGATGTTTGTCTGGATGCGATACCATTCAAATTTTACCGTACAACCACAATACCCAAAAATTGGGTAGGGCTTGACTGGAAACTTATATACCTTAGTATGGGTTCCCTTGCGGCCAAGGTCTGAGCTGAGGCTACCTTGTGAAGATTGTCCACCTGTGCAGTACCCAAGATGACAGTTGGTCATGGTTGGGAGCCCAAACTCACAGGAGAGGTGCCTATACTAGGGCGTGTAATTGAAAGGTTAGGATTGATTATCCGCATACTGAGTATGGTGAATTCAGGATTGTTCCTGAAGGATGTATCGATTGTTGTGGTGAAAGTGTACAATCTCTGCAGAGTGTCAAACTATTCGAATAGCCACGTCCGCGGTTATGGACAGTTGGAGTGGCCATATTGTTCCCCCGTCAGATGTTTTTAAAATGACTTGTGAAATGAATTATGACTTTGACTTGACCACAACAGAGTTGTGATATGAGATTCAAGTTCCCACTTAGGTGTTATAAAACTTTCAACTAGATTTCTTTGCTTTTGAACTTAGTAGAGGTAAATCTGGCTTTTTGCAAAACAACCCTAGAGCCTAGTGTCCTAACTACAAAAACCCCCTTAACTTGTTAGTATTAGTTTGCGAGTACTTAAAGAGTACTCATGGCTTTGTCCCTGGCTATTCCCGTGGCCAGACTATGAAGAGGAGTATCAGGATGACGAACCGCAGGAAGGTTATGACAACTAGGATCATCTCCCATCGTCAGCATTGCCTATGACCCCGAAGATGGAGCTTCGCTTATGCTATCGTTACTATTATGTTATTCCGCTGCTGGAGTTGTATTAAGGACTGGATCATGAGATCCTTATTTGTGTAAGACCTTATGTATGGTTTGTAATGGATGATGTACTATGATATCCAAATCTGATGTCTCGCAAAAATGGTAATCCTGGGATTGTGATGTATGGCATAATAGGCATCTAGGATTAAAAATCCGGGTGTTGACAAGTTGGTATCAGAGCCATCCTGACCATAGGAGACCCTAGTTAGAATGGACATTCGAATCAAAAACTTAGTTTCAAAACCAAAGGAAGTGAGTATTTACAAAAACTTATTCCCATTCTTATCACTTTGATTCTTTCATGAAAATTCATGTTCCTCAAAAACTCTTGCAAAATACATAAAATTTGACACACTTGATCACTCTACTAACTTACTCATCGTATATTCTTATAGATGGACGTGAAGTACAACAAGTTTTATCAGTTGGGGAATGGAGGAGAACTCATCTTTGAGCGTGACTTGGACCAGCTTTCGGAACTTCTAGAGCGTCCGCACCCCGAGTTCTTCGGAGCTCAGCTCAATGATCAGGAAGGAGAAGATCTGCAGTGGCTAGTTGTTGCAAGTCTCCGAGGAAAGATTGAACCTACCACTACAAAGGGAATTCAGTTCACCTTAAGAGAGAAAAACTAGCTCGATGGACTTGCCAGGGCAATGCAGGAAGCTCTTGCCCGTCTATGTGGGCAAAGTATCAATCAGATCAAGGGTACCCGCTTTGAGTTCTATCCAAGGCATGATGCTATGGGACAGCCACTGGAAGCCCCACATCACCCCGAGCTGAAGACTCAGTTGGACCACCTTAGCTTCATGATGTATGATCATCAGCAGGAGTTGACAATGCCCGTGACTACGCCAACCACAAGTCCGCCATCGCCAAGAAGAAGGATCAGACCCTTGCCATGCTAGTGAAGGATCGCAAGTCTCGTCGCCGTCAGCTTGACAAGAAGGAGCGCATAATTGCCCGTCTTCGCCACCGTATCACGGATTTGGAGGAGACCATCCACGAGAGAGACATGCAGTTGGAGGAAAGGGAGAATGCCGGAGAAGACCTTCGTGGAGATCCCTACTCCTATCTTAGCGATGATGATGACTTTCTGGAGGATCAGGCCATGGACTTCTTCACCGATGAGGATGACTTGGCCTTCATCGATGAGGATGATGAGGATGATGAGGACACTGACTCCGAGGAGTAGTAGCACTTGAGCACTAGCGTTAGTGAGTTGTATTCGGTCCCACTGTATCGTAGTTTCCAGAATGGTTCTTAAAACCATTTGTTTTCCTTTGTTGTGGTGTGTGTTTATATCGTGTGCTATGAATGAATGAAAAGCAAGTTGCTGAAAATCCGAGTCAAACATTAAAAACTTTTCAAAGTCCTTGAACCTTAGAAATTTCCCTCTTTTTTATCTCAATCTTTAGATGCATCGCAGAGGAAGTGGTTCATCCCCGGACCCGATGTTGCAGATCCTGCAAATGTTGGTTTAGGATCGCGAAGCTGAAAGAGCAGAACGTCAAGCCAACTTAGCCACCCTTCAGCAGATAGCTCAGATGGCCAATAACAATCAAGGCCATGGAAATCACGACAACCATGGATCTAAGCTCAAGAATTTCTAGAACACCAATCCACCTGTTTTCACTAAGTCGGAAAAGCCCTTAGATGCAGATGATTGGCTGCAAACCATGGAGAACAATCTAGAAGTCGCGGGAGTGGAAGCTAACGAGAAAGTTCTGTTTGCCACCCACTATCTAGCCGGAGATGCAAGAGCATGGTGGAACAACGTTCGTGCAATGACCGGAGGTCAGATGATGACCTAGGATGAATTCAAGGTCAAGTTCAGCAGAAACCATGTGCCACCGGGTTTGATCAAGAGGATGAGAGATGAATTCAGAGAACTGAAGCAAGGAAGGATGACCGTAGTGGAATACCGTTACAAATTCTTGTCATTAGCTAGGTATGCGCCGGATGAGATCGACACTGAAGCCAAGAATAAATAGAGATTCTTGAATGGTTTGCACGATGAGATGCAGACGGTGTTAGTCAATATCCCCTTTGCTGATATTAAAGCCCTAGTCGACTCTGCCATTCAGATGGAAGGAAAGATTAACCAGGCAAATGAGAACCGCAAGCGCCGCATGATGCATCAACCAAGAACCCACCATACCCCAAAGTATCGCCCCAACCCATCTCCAGGATTTGCCCGGAGGACCAACAGACCCCCGATGAACCGTCCGACCTATCCCAACCGTGGAAATCCAAGGACCGGAGGAAACCACAACAACCCCGGCAACTCTAGCAATTTCAACCGTGCACCACCCAAGTTCAACAACAACAATGCCGCCACCAACACCAACACTGCCCCAAGGACCGTAAGCAATGTTGTGCCTGTTGCTGCGAAGGACAAGTCGCAAGTGACTTGTTATGACTGTGGAACCAAGGGTCACTACTCCAATGAGTGACCCAAGAAGAATGCCGCAGCCCCCAATGCAAATGCCCTAGCTCAGCAGCAGCGTCGTGTTCAGCCCGGAAGAAGGTTTGCCCTAGGGAATTTGCTCAACCGCAACAGCCGTCTCTTTCTCATGCATGCTGAAGAAGCCCAGGAAGCGCCAGATGTCGTGCTGGGTATGTTTTCTATTAACTCAGTACTTGCAAGAGTGTTGTTTGATTCTGGAGCATCGCACTCATTTGTCACCGAAGAATTTGCATGCACTAGTAAGATTCAACCAACCAAACTGAGCATGTTATGATTGTTCAAATCCCCGGTTCAACCACCAAAGCTAGGCAACTTTGCAAAGTCGTCCCTATCCGAATCCATGGCATAGATTTTTATGTTAATCTAATAGTACTCGGAACTAAAGGTCTGGAAATAGTACTAGGAATGGATTGGATGTCCAAACATAAAGGATTAATTGACTGTGCCAAAAAATCCATAACCATCACCAGTACAACCGGAGTATCAGTCGAGCATGTATCTGAAACCTTACCTCGTCAATTCAAGTGCAACAAGAGTATAGCCCAACCTACCATTGAACAAGTCCGGATAGTCTGTGAATACCCCGATGTATTTCCACATGTTTTGCCCGGTATTCCCCCGATCGGGATATCGAGTTTATCATTGAACTAATCCCTGGAACAGGACCCATAGCCCAGAGACCATATAGTATGAACCCGTCTGAACTAGAAGAACTGAAGAAGAAACTGGATGCCATGCTAGAAATTGGATTGATTAAACCAAGTGCGTCACCATGGAGATCACCTGTTTTGTTTGTGGACAAGAAATATGGAGGTAACCGTTTGTGTACGGATTATCAAGAACAAGTACCCATTGCCCAAGATAGAAGATCTATTTGACCAGTTTACTGGTGCCAAGGTGTTTTCTAAGATTGATCTTAGAACTGGCTATCATCAACTCAAGATTTGCGCAGAGGATATTCCAAAGACTGCCTTTACCACCATATATATATTATACGAGTATACTGTCATGTATTTTGGATTAACCAATGCCCCCGCTTATTTCATGAATCTCATGAATAAGATTTTTATGGACTTCCTAGATAAGTTTGTCGTTGTTTTCATCGATGACATTCCGATTTATTGCAAATCGGAAAAAGAACATGAGCTACACCTAAGGACCATTCTTGGAACCCTTAGAGAGCATCAGTTGTATGCCAAGTTTAGCAAATGTGAATTCTGGTTACGGGAGGTAGGCTTCCTCAGACATATTGTATCAGCTGGAGGAATTGCCGTCGACCCTACAAAGGTGAAAGATGTCGAAGATTGGCAAGCCCCAACCACTCAAACCCCAGTTCGTGCATTTCTCGGATTAGCGGGATACTACCGCAAGTTCGTAGAAGGATTCTCGAGTATCACCAGACCCATGACCCAATTGCTGAAGAAGGACAAGAAGTTTGAATGGACGAACAAATGTGAAGCGAGTTTTCAGGAACTCAAGAGAAGACTGATTTCAGCCCCAATCTTGATGATGTCGGATATCACGAAGCCCTTTGACGTGTATTGTGACGCATCCAGGATAGGTCTCGGATGTGTGCTAATGCAAGAAGGAAAAGTTATATCCTATCTATCTCGACAACTGAAACAGCATGAACAAAACTACCCAACCCATGACCTCGAGCTCGTAGCCGTAGTTCTAGCCCTGAATACATGGAGGCATTATCTCATGGGAAACCGTTGTGAGATTTATTCGGATCACAAGAGCCTAAAGTATATATTCACTCAGAAGGAGCTGAAATGAGACAGAGAAGATGGATTGAGCTAATCAAGGATTATGACCTGGACATTCACTATCACCCCGGTAAAGCCAATGTGGTAGAAGATGCCCTTAGCAGATTGCCGTGCTGCTTGAACTCCATGATTTTGAAGGAGAAACCAAGTTTGCACAAGGAGATGGAAGATTTCCGAATGTAATTAGTAAGTGAAGTATTTTTGGCTAGCATAGAACTTCAACCCACTTTGATCAGCCAGATCAAAGAGACCCAGAAAGGAAATGCTAGCATCAACGGAATCAAGCATCGTATCGGTGCATGCAAAGTACCCGGATTTACCGAAGACGAAGAAGGAGTTCTGTGGTACAAAGGACGTCTTTGTGTACCAGCAGAGTCAGAGTTGAAAGAAGTTATTCTGAAGGAAGCTCATAATACTCTTTATTCTATCCACCCCCGGAGGAACAAAGATGTATCAGGATTTGAAGGAACAATTTTGGTGGCATAAGATGAAGAGAGAAATCGGAAGCTATATCGCCAAGTTTGATATATGTCAGAGAGTCAAGGCGGGACATCAAAGACCTGCTGGATTGTTGCAACCTCTACAGATTTCGGAATGGAAATGGGATTCCGTTGGAATGGACTTTATCACCGGATTGCCTACTTCTAGTAGGGGAAATGACTCCATTTGGGTCATAGTTGACAGATTATCCAAAGTCGCCCATTTCTTACCAGTCAAGACCACATACCAGAGTTCGAAACTAGCTGAGTTGTACATCGCTAGAATCGCCAGTTTGCACGGAGTCCCCAAGAACATCGTATCGGATCGAGGAACTCAGTTTACCTCGAGATTCTGGAAGAAAGTCCAAGAAGGTTTAGGAACCCGACTAGATTTCAGCACAACTTATCACCCTCAGACCGACGGACAAACGAAGCGAGTAAATCAAATACTCGAAGATATGTTGAGAGAATGTGTGTTAGAGTATGGATCTAAATGGGAAGACTGTCTACCGTTCGCAGAATTTTCATACAACAACAGTTATCAAGCTAGTTTGCAAATGGCCCCATTTGAATTCATGTATGGTAGGAAGTTTCGCACCCCTTTGAATTGGTCGGAAGTAGGAGAGAGTCAGATTTTTGGACCCGACATCCTACGAGAAGCAGAAGAGAAAGTTCACAAGATTCGTGAGCACCTCAAGACCGCGCAGTCAATACAGAAGAGTTACACCGACAAGAGACGTCGAAACCTCACTTTTAATATAGGAGATATTTTGTATCTCAAAGTGTCGCCTTTGAAAGGAATGCAACATTTCCAGCTGAAAGGAAAGTTAGCCCCCAGATATATCGGACCCTTAAAGATTATGAACCGTCGAGGATAAGTATCATATCAATTGGAACTGCCAGCAGAAATGTTAGCCGTGCAAAATGTGTTCCATATCTCCTTACTTCGCAAATGCCTTGAAGTTCCGGAGAAGACTGAAGTTTTCAAGAACATTGATCATCGGACCATAGAGATCAACGATGACCTGACCTATCCCGAAGTACTCATCCGTATTTTGGAAGAAGCTTTCAGAACCACCAGGACCCGCAGCATCAAGTTTCTCAAGATTTAGTGGAGCAACCACACAGAAGAAGAAGCTACCTGGGAGCGGGAAGATCACATCAGGACTGAGTTCCTCGATCTCTTTAAATCCTTGGTAATCTTTTCCGTCCTTTTAAAATCTCAGGACGAGATTTTGTTTAAGGGGGTAAGGTTTGTAACATCCCAAAAATATTAAACTTGGATCATCAAACTCTAATCATCAAAATTAGGGTTAACAAAAACTTTTCCATCTCAAAATATGAAAGCATCCATGTGTATGTGTATTTAAATTAGGAGTTCATTTGAATTGCCATGGTTATGTGATTCATTGCTTGTAAAATGATTCTTAGGTGAAATAAACATCATCTAAATCAGTCCCAAACTTTTCCCAAAGAAAAACAACTCAAAATAAATAAATGAAGTGAATTGTCATTTTTGCCAAATTAACTATCATGCCTACTTTGGCTATTCCTAGTACTCAAAACTTAACAGAAACAATTGTGGATCTTTGCACCCCTTGCTAGTACACATAATGAGGTACCAAGGCCCACTTTGTGATCTGCCAAAAACATTCAAATGCTAAGTTTAAATGACAGTTTAAAATTGAATCTATTTCAGATGGGAAGATCCCACTATTTCAAAAACCACTCAAACAAGCTCAATTTTCAAAACCCAAGCAACCACAGAGTCTCAAGCTTATGCCTAGCACACCCACCAAAAAACTTTTCAAAATTCAAAAAGAAGTTTCTTGCGGCCATTTCATCAAACACTTGGCATGCAGAATTTAAACCAAATCAAATTCACTATTTTGAATAGTGTTCTGGCCAAACTTGTCTCCCATTCGACCCCCATTTGATCACCCCTCTGGATACAACCAGGGCATAACTACCCCATCCCCTACCTCCTAGCAGCATGGCCATGCCAAGCCGAGCCCCACCTCGCCGGCCAACTTGGTCGGCCCCGCAACAGACCGCCTCACCCTCTCTCGCCATGTCTGGGAGATAGCCAGCACCTCACCGCCACCCACTATCCCCTCCCTGAGCAAGGCCTAGCCGTGGACCACCAAGAAAACCCCGCGCCCAGTGCCACCGCGCCATGTAGATCACGCGCCAGAGCGCCGCACCCGGCACGCGTGCACACACCGCCGCTCGATCGCAGCCCGTGCCCACCGCGTCGCCACGACCCAGGGAGCACGCTAGCCCCATTCATCGTCCAACGCCACGCCCACCGCCGCCGTCGCAACCTACCTTCGCTGGGCCAGGCGCCCGACCGCTTACCACCGCCTCTAAGCCCGCATTAAAATCCTAGAGCACCGCCAGGAGACCCCGCATCGATCACCACCCTCAGCCATGCCGCTAGCCGCCCGTAGCCATGTCGCCACCGTCGCCTGCCCATCCCTCTCGGTCTCGTCGTCGAGCCTATAAAAGGAGGACACCTCTAGCCGTTTGCAGCACACCACTCCACTCCCCTCACCTCACTGATCGTCCCACACCTCTAGCCAGAGTATGGGGAGCAGCAGCTCGCCAAAATTGTACCGGAGCAGGCCGCCTCTAGAGGAGAAGGGCGCCACTGATTGCGACCACCCCCAGAGCTTCCACGAACGTCCCTGAGCTCGCCGTCGACCACCAGTCCGTTTGCCCGCCTCGCCGTCGTCGCTTGTAACATCCCAGCATTTAGGAACTAACGAAGGGTAGATTTAGAAATTTGGAATGTTGCATGCATTTATCTGTGAAAATGTGGGTAAAATTTTCGCCAAATAAAAACCTGAAGTGATCAAGGTTTCTTTCATACTTTGAGATTAGGTATAGTCTTAAAGGATGATTGCTATAAAATTTGAAATAATCTTTGAGGAATTATGTGTTTGGAAAGTGAATTTGAATTTTAAACTTGAGTGTTTGAATTATAATTCAAATGAATTAGGAATAAGGTTTGAATCTTAATCTAATTAAGAGTTAACTATTATAACTTAAACTTTATCCAAAGAAAACAATTAAGAATATGAAAACTTATTTCATATTATCAATACATAAACAAGTTACAAAAAGGTAATTTATTGAAATCATCTCCAAACTTCACAATAACAAATGAATAAAGGATAAGAATATTTCTTTATTAAACATTATATAATCTTTATTACAGAAGAGTAAAATGAAGATTACAAATAATAAAATGAAAATTACAAAAGTATAAAGAAGATTACATTGGATTATTCTATAACTAAACCTAAACTAAAATCTTCATCTTTATATCTGTACTTGCAGAACAAACAGAAACTAAATAGAAAAAGGAAAGTGAGAGTTAGAATTATTTTTCTCTCAGACATGTCAGTGAGGTGCACTGAACAAATTCATCATTGAGAAAATATAAAAGGGGCAAGTTTCACCAATATGAAAGAATTTATCTTTCATCAATTTTAAGCCAGAAGTCAAATGACAGACAAGAGGGGCAAGTTCACTAGCCAGGTAAAAGTAATCTGATCAAAGTAACTTTCAAGTCCAAAGCATATCCACAAGTGCACAGCAAGAACACAAGCAGGACACACAACTAAATGCATGTGATGTGATGTCAGCTTCACAGCACAGCTCCATCACACCAAAACCAGCAGCACAACCGTGGAGAGGCACTAGTGCATCTCTTCACTGCTTACACACAAGAACAACCAGCAGATAACCAAGCACAACAGCCAGCAACCAAACCAACCAAAGCCAATATCTCATCACTAGGATGGTGACATAAGGAGGGGGATGGATCAGGTGGACAACAAGATCAAGTCTAGGAGCTAGGAGGAGCAGGCCAGCTCAAGGTCAAGCATAGGAGCTCAGCAAAACAAGATCAACATCACCACCTTACTCCGCAATCATCAGATTTTGTGGTGAGCACCATAAAACCCTCACATGATATAATCATATTATCTAGACAGAAGCACAGGGGAAGGGACCACTTATTACTGTCGACGATGCTCGCACAAAGGTCATGCCTCCTCCGCCAAATCCAGTGCAACAGCCGCAGGAACTCGGCACCGGTCTGAGCAACAACAACACCGCCAACTTGCCACCTCCAGCATCCACGTCGGCAGCAGCCCATGTTACTCCAGCTGATAGAGTGATGTACGGAAATCTCCTCGTTGAGCCACTAACTGTTGATCATATCTGGAATGTGAATCAGCTTGACGAGAAGCGCCAGCAGCTGCTGGAGGAAGCACAAGCCATCGCGGAGTAAGGCTCTAAACTAGATCGAGATCTGGTCAACGCGCATAAGTCCATAGAAAAAGCTAGAGGAATGGAGGCCGAGTACAAGACCCTGCTACAGCAGCAGAAGGCTAAGAAAGCTCCGGCTCATGTCATCAACGATCCTGGTGTACGGCGTAACCTAGGATGGGATCCCTCAAAGCCGGCACAGGCCAAGCCATACATTGACAGTGAAGGCAAACAGGTGATGCCCACCCCACTCCTTAACCTCGCCGTCGCCAAGACCCTTCTGGAGCAGGATAGATCGCCTGAGGCAGTAGAACAGGTTTATGACCTAGTGGCCAAGGCGGTAAAGCAGCAGGAAAAGGCCACCTCTCAGACACTTGAGTCTGACCCAGCGCTCTGCCGATCTAGCCAGTAGAAACCGCGAAGGGACAGATCTCCTCAAGATGTCGGCTCACGGACGGGTTCATCAGAACGAAGACGGAGGGATGCACGCAACAGGAAGGATGCTATCCCCATATCTTCCGACCACGGAGAAAGAGCCCAACCTCGCCGTCCATCGCCACCGCTCCGATCCCCCCGACGTTAGGAAGACTACAAGACTCACCATCGCACGGATATGCCTCCACCAAAGCAGTGCGGCATCGTCATCCGCGACAACGCGACACAGACCCGTCATGATGAAGAGCACCACCAAGGACATAAGAGCAGGTCGCACCACGACCCTCCGCGTCCGACAAGCAACCGCGACAGGCGTGGGGCGTCGCAGGAGGGTTAAGCAAGAAGGCTAACCCACCGCCACCTCCGCCTCCGTCGCCGCCAAGCAGTCACCATGGCGGAAGAGGCATGCGTCGTTCACGCAGCCCATCCCCTGTTGACAACAAGAAGAAGAACCCAGAGCCATACGACGCACGTTCACGGATCGATAAGATCCACGAGGCCCGGGAAGGACCATACCTGGGACCACGTTGCTTTGGACCTGCAATACGGTCCGCAACTTACCCCAAGGGTTTCCGGATTGACAAGATCATCAAGCCCTATGACGGCACCGCCAAGCCTGCCACATGGTTGTAGGACTACGGCAACGCGGTGGAGATTGCCGGAGGCAACACCAACGTCGCCGTCAAGTACCTCCCGTTAATGTTGGCAGACACGGCCCGTCAATGGATCGACGACTTGCCGGAAAGATCTATCTACAACTGGCTGGACATACAAGAAGCATTCACCAAGAACATTGAGGGTACATATAAGCGTCCCTACACTGTGGAAGATCTACAGCAGTGCGCGCAAGAGAAAGACGAGACATCTCGCGCCTACCTCTCCCGCTGGCTGGATATGAAGAATTCCTGCGCAGGAGTGCACGCCCAGACCGCCATGGCGGGTTGGAAAGGGGAACTTTGCTCCGACATAAGCTGAAGCGCTTGCAGGACAATCATCAGCTTGACTTGAATCAGATGATTCAGTTAGCTAGTGAGTTCGCAGTTGCCGACGGCGATGCTCGTGGCTCTTTGCCGGCAACAACCGTTCCAACCCAAGCTCGGAGGAACAACAGTACAAAGAGAAAAACTGCTCCAGAAGAAAAGCAATCTACCGACATGGTCGCCATGACTTTTGCAGGACGAGGAGAAGGCGGCCAACATGTCCGAGGAAGGGGAACAGGCCGCGGGCAGTAGCGAGGAAGTGAAACCAACTCGGCGCCGCTTCGTGTTCCCCAAACGTACGAGGAGTATCGCGATATGCCATGCCTCGTACACATCGATGTCAACGGCAAGGCCACCCATACCAATCGACACTGCAAGTTTGTCAATGACCTCAAGGAAGACCCGGAGTCCGACTACAAGCGAAGTCGGAAGAACAGACCGCGAGGCAAGGGCAAGGGGAAGAAGAAGGAAGAGGAGTCCAAGGATTCAAGTGACATGGACGAGGACGTTGACCCCAAGCACGCCGCCAAGAGCGACGACAAGGGCAAGAACCCCTTCGCAAAGAAGGCCCCAGTCTACCACACTTTCCTTGGCACCCCCATCGTCCGACAACAGAAGACCTCTCTAAGGATCCTGATGGACACTCTCCCCCTAGTTCCCCAATACCTACGCTGGTCGGAGGTTCCAATCACTTGGGACAAGATGGACCACCCAAACCTTGTGCCCACGGAGAACCAATACGCCATGGTCATCAACCCATTGATTGATGGCATGGAGTTCACCAAGTGCATGGTGGATAGTAGAAGCAGCATCAACATCATGTACCTGGATACACTGCTGAAGATGAACTTGACGGAGGCAAACCTAAGGCGGACCAACACCGTGTTCCATGGCATAGTTCCTGGTCGGGAGGCTCGGTCCCTTGGGTGCATCACGCTTCAGGTAGCCTTTGGCGACGTTAATAATTACCGCCAAGAGCGCATGACCTTTGAGGTGGTCCCCTTCAAGAGCGTGTACCACGTCATATTCGGCCGCGACATATTCCACACGTTCATGGCAAAGCCATGCTTCGTCTACAACAAACTCAAGATACCCGGACCAAACGGTGTCATCACCGTATCCGGAAGCTTTACCAAGGCAAGGGACTGCGAGATCAATGAAGCAACCGTTGCAGAAGCTGTCCTCTACAACGAAGAATTCAAGGAGATCTAGAGCAAGGTCAATGACTCAGAGATGCCCGCGTCGAAGAAGCAGATCTCCAACTCCGCTCCTGCGTTCAAGGCTGCCATCGAGACCAAGCCGGTGGAACTTGTGGTAGGCGCCTCCAAGACCGTCGCCATTGGGACAAACTCGATCCCAAATAGGAAAGCGCCGCCGAGTTCCTCCGTGAGAATAGGGACATCTTTCCTCGGCAACCGCCGACATGAAAGGTGTACCTAGGGAACTTGCCGAGCACAGCTTAAACATAGATCCAAAATGTAAACCAGTGAAACAACCTCTACGACGCTTCGGAGATGAGAAGAGACGTGCCATTGGCAAAGAGATAGCTAGGTTACTTAAGGCCGGTTTTATCCGAGAAGTCCTTCACACCCGATGGGTGGCCAATCCTGTACTTATCCCAAAAAAGGGAACTACTGAATTAAGAATGTGCATTGATTACACCGGCTTGAACAAAGCATGTCCCAAAGATCCGTTTGCTTTGCCTCGCATTGACCAAGTCATTGACTCGACGGCTGGCTCGGAACTTTTGTGTTTTCTCGATGCATACTCAGGATACCACCAGATCAAGATGAGGAAGTCGGACCAATTGGCCACTTCGTTCACTACCCCATACAACATGTTTTGCTATGTCACAATGCCCTTTGGGCTGAAAAATGCAGGTGCTACCTACCAGCGGATAATGCAACGTTGCCTTCACGACCAAATTGGTCGGAACGTTCACGCTTATGTGGATGATATCGCGGTGATGTCTAAAAAGTCAAACGACTTAATCTCTGACTTAAAAGAAACCTTTGATAATCTCCGGAAATACAACATGATGCTCAACCCTAAGAAGTGCGTCTTCGGGGTCCCAGCCGGCAAACTATTGGGCTTCATCATTTCCCAGCGCGGGATCGAGGTCAACCCGGAGAAAATCAAGGCCATCTTAAACATAAACCGTCCGACATGCCTAAAGGACATCCAACGACTAATGTGTGTTGCAAAGAAGCTTAGTCGCTCACACCGACTTGGAGAGAAGGCTCTACCGCTGTACAAGTTGCTGAAGAAGGTGAACAAATTCACATGGACAGACGAAGCATATGCAGCATTGAAGCAACTCAAGGAGATTCTTTCCTCAGCGCCCATCCTTGTAGCACCCGAGCCTGGAGAGCCCCTGTTAATTTACATGGCGGCAACCAACCGGGTTATCAGCATCGTCATAGTGGTAGAGCGGAAGGAACCAGGCTATGAGCACGGAGTTCAACGACCAGTTTACTATGTAAGCGAGGTCTTGACGGAGTCCAAGCAGCATTACCCGCACTACCAAAAGATAGCTTATGGAGTATTCCTTGCTTCTCGGAAGTTAAGGCACTACTTTCAGGAGCACCCAATCACAGTAGTGAGCAAGACTCCACTGTCCGACATTATCAATAACAATGACGCTACAGGAAGGGTCACGAAGTGGGGCATTGAACTTGCCTCCTTAGAGATCACCTACAAAAGACGCGACGCTATCAAGTCACAAGCCTTGGCGGATTTTATTGCAGATTGGATGGAGATGCCGGATGATACTCCACTTCCAGAACCATAGTACTGGGTGATGCACTTTGACGGATCAAAATTGCTCAACGGCTCGGGGGCTGGTGTACTACTACAGTCACCAAAAGGAGACAAGCTACACTACGTTCTGCAGATCCACTTCGAGGCTACAAACAACATGGCGGAGTATGAAGCACTCATTCACGGACTGCGTGTAGCCAAGGATATTGGCATCAAGCGCATAGTTTGCTGTGGAGATTCTGACTTGGTTGCCCAGCAGGTGGCTGGCACCTGGAATGCGCGGAACCCTATGATGGCGGCATATCGCGACGAAGTGGACGAGATAGCCAAGAGCTTCTTGGGCTACGAGGTCAAGTATGTGCCTAGGGAGCAAAACAAGGCGGATGATCTACTGTCTAAACTTGGACCAGGGCGCAAGCAAATTCCGCCAGGAGTTTTCCTAGAGCATCTACGCACACCATCCGTGAAGGGCGCCGACATCGACAACCCGGATAGATCTGAATCTTTCGTCAACATGGTGACAAAGATCCCTCCGGCTTGGACAAAACCGTTCATGGAGTATCTCGAACACGGAACTTTGCCCGACAACAAGGTCGAAAGACGGCAAATAGTACGACGAGCAAAGGGTTATACCATAATCAATGGGCAACTCTATAAAAGGAGCACTACTGGTGTATACCTAAAGTGTGTTTCCCAGCTAGAAGGTATGGAAATCCTGCGCAAGATCCATCTCGGAGATTGCGGGCATCACGCCGCTCCTCGATCGTTGGTCGCGAAAGCCTTCCGGCAACGATTCTACTGGCTGACCGCGAAGGCGGACGCCGACAAGCTGGTTGAGACATGTACAAGATGCCAGTATTATGCCCGACAACCACATGTTCCTGCTGAAGAATTGCGAACAATACCAATAACTTGGCCGTTTGCAGTCTGGGGGCTAGACATGGTGGGGCCGTTACAAACGACACCGTGTGGATTTACGCATATGCTTGTAGCAGTTGACAAATTCACCAAATGGATAGAAGCTAAACCCATTATAAAGCTTGATGGGGCAACTTCCCTCAGGTTTGTCCCGGATCTAGTGGTGAGATTTGGTCTCCCACATAGCATCATCACCGACAACGAAAGCAACTTGTCACTCAGAGAAGTGGAAGCCTATTGCTGGGACAAAGGCATCCGACTTGACCTTGCATCTGTGGCACACCCACAATCCAATGGTCAGGTTGAGCGAGCCAATGGATTAATTCTGCAGGGAATCAAGCCGCGTCTTGAGGCACCGCTACATAGAGCAGCTGGAGCCTGGGCGGAAGAATTGCCATCTGTGCTATGGAGTTTACGAACTACACCCAACAGATCCACCGGCTACACCCCCTATTTCATGGTATATGGAGCAGAAGCCATCCTACCTTCCGACATCCTCCACGATGCACCAAGAGTTGCCGCCTACGACGAAGATGACGCTGAAGAATCCAGACGCCTAGATGTGGACCTTCTCGAGGAGGAGCGCGTTTTGGAATGCCAAATATCCGCCATCTACCAGCAGAAGCTACGCAGCTACCATAGTCGCCGCGTCCGACATCGCTCGTTTAAAGAGGGGGATTTGGTGCTCCTACTTAAGCAGAAGAAGTTCCACAAATTATCCCCGCCATGGGAAGGACCGTTCATCATAAGCAAGGCGCTGCTGAATGGGTCTTACTACCTTGTCGACAATCGTGAACTCAAGGATAGACCCAACGAGGATCATAAGCGTAAGCGACGTGACCCGGATGATGACTACCCGGAGCTTGATCGGCCATGGAACATAGCACATCTACGTCCTTTCTACACTTAGCATTTTTTATCTAATCGTGTACCTCTTATATGATCAATGAAATAAAGCTCTTTGGTTCACTCATATTGCTGAGTCTTTTACCTCCTTTAGTTTTCATTTTTGGATCATATAAACCTTTATGCACATGCCTTGCGATTGCACTTGTGAAAATTCCGCCTACGGGCGTTAGCTTAAATTTTCTGGTCTACACGTTCTTTGTTGTTTTTATGTGGATTCTGGAGTAGTGACTTTCGGCACTCATTGTCGGCGATTTTGTGCTTAGGTTATTGACGGTGCCATTGGGCATCATCACCTAAAGCGCATGGTTCCGACAACGAGTCTTCCGACTCACGAAAAGTCAAGCATAAGAACCAAAGTAATGGATAAGCCGGCACTTGCTTAAAAAAATATACATGTTGAAACTTAATTCTTAAGTAGAAGGATACGATAACCATTGTTTTTCGCCTTAAGATTACATCAACAAAGTTTTTCACGCGCACACTCCAGAGGTGAAGCAGAAATTACAAAGTGTTTTTCACTCTTTGGGTGTAGGAGACTTGGAGGCCACATCATCACCAGCCAGAGAATCACCCTCAGCATCGGTGCTATGGTGAGACTCGGAGGATTCCGGGTTGGTGTTGTCAAGAAAGTTCCTGGGCACGAAGACGTCAACATCTACTAACTCGGCAACCCTGGTATCATACCCCGCGAGTGATGACATGATGGTTTCGTGATCGATCTCCTTGCCGTCATCATCCACGTTGGGGATACCAGATGTCACCGTGTCAATGTCGGCATCTTCATAGTGTGCCTTCACCATAGACAGCGCCATCCTTGCGCCAGCCCGTGCACATGAAGCTTTCCAGCTTGCAGCACGCTCGGGGGCTCGGCGCAGAATCTCCGAGTACTTCACCACGGAGTCCGAGGCCTTGATATAAATCTGGAGGGGCTTGGCAATCTCCTTGGCTTGGGCGATGGCGGTGTTGATGAAGTTGCCGGCAAGAATCATGCATTCCTTTTCCGAAGGAGGCGAGCGGGTTAAGCCCATGGGCGCTGAAAATTCCGACAACGACTGCATGAGTTAAAAAATTCTAAGTATCCACTACGTAACTACAAGGCGAGGACACTTCTGAAGATGCTGGCCTTAGCTCGCCGACGACGTCCGCCAAGGATTCCTTCTCTTGTTGGAGGAGCTTAAACGCCTCGCTATGGCGAAGGTTTTGCTCATCGGCAGCTTCTCGATCCTTTAGGATCGCAAGCTCCTCCTTCAAGCGATTGATCTCAAGAGGCGAGTCTGCAGGCTTTCATGGAATCCTCGTGCATCTTCAAAGATTTCTTCCTCTCCTTCTTAAGGATCTTGTTCTCGCTGTCCAGCTGCTGGATATGCTTGGACTGCTCGACAATATCCTTAGCCTTGGCAACATGTTCTGCAAGTCGGAGAAAACAAAGTACACATTGAGTACTCGGAGATTATAGGCACAAAAGTAAGACAGAAATGCGCAAAAAGAAAACAAACTCTTGTTTTTGATGATCTGTTCCTTCAAGATGGCGGTTTTACCCTTTTCAGCTTCAAGGTCCGTGCGCATCTTCTGGTACTTATCGTTGGCCATGCCCCTCCGACCATTCTCGTTCTGTGGAAACAAATACAAAGTTAAGTCGTTGTTTAGTCTGCTTGGAGCTTCTAGTCGAAAATTTTCCACCTAGATGCTCGGGGGATATATCGAGAGATTTTAACTTATCAATATGCTTAGCTTTTCTTTAAGCATCTAGTCGGAGCTAATTCAGTTCTCAACTAGAGGCTTGGGGGCTACAGTATAAAGTTTTAACTCGGAAAATGCTTAGCTTTTCTTTAAGTATCTAGTCGGAACTAATTCAGTTACAACTAGAGGCTTGGGGGCTACAGCACTTAAATTTATGAACACTGTGTATGCTACTCTTAAAGCTTCTAGTCGGAATAATTCATTCCATCTAATGCTTGGGGGCTAAAGTGAGAGTTTTTACTAACTTGGTGTAACACCCTCAGAATCGACCCTATGCAAGTTCAGCGCTTTCCGCCAAAACCCGCATAGAAACGATTCAAAGGTGCCCACCAGGCACTTTCAATGGTGGAAAACAGTAATAACATTACACAGTCCTCGATGGGACCCACAGAACGGATATATATACAACAGCGACTCCATGAGTCAAGAATACAGATATATTATACGAAGATCCAAATCACCTTGAAAATGATAGAGCGTCCGACTACGGACAAGATGCAAATGGGGCTAAGAGCCCTAAAGAATAACCAATGGCGTCCATAACCCTGCCCAGGCCAAGCCGGAAGGGTAACCCTGCTAACGACGTCGATCTCAAAACCTGCTTACACAAAAGGGGTGCCGACAAAGGGCAAAGGAAAAGAGGAGCGCCAAGATCGAGGCCAAGACACTACGAGACTAGAATTCGGCGGTCCTCGCCTACATAGGTATGGTGGACTGAAGCGGCAGCGCAGCATGCACTAAACAACCTATAGAGACTCGGTACAACTGGCGGCTATCAGAGAGGGGTAAGGAAGACCTATTCGGATCCAACCTGATACTATCATCAAACAAACCCATCCTGGCGTTTCCCCCTCGAGACCAACGAGGAAGTCAACCGAGGAACTCACACAGTTGGCAGTTTTACTTATTCAGTTATAGTTGCGGCACTTTACTAGTCAGGTTTAGATAATCGTCCCGATAAAGTAAGAAGTGGGCACTTTGAGTTAACCATTCCGTGATAGTTGCAACACTTACTAGTCAGATACAATTAGCATGAGATAACCCCAAAACCCAGCAGTTGTTGGTACTTTCGTTTAGCCATTCCGTTGTAGTGAAGCTGATTACTAGTCATATCGGGTACAAGTCAAATTATAACAGTAACTTTAGTTATAGTTGTCTATGATCAAGCACTGTGCTCCAAGTCGTCCATAACCGCGGACACAGCTTCTCGAAAAGATTTAACCCTGCAGGGGTGCACCAAAGTATCCACAGGCACTTCGACCCTTTTGCCGGATCGCTAACATACACCCATCCAGGTATGTCGGCGGGGCCTAAGTCACGACGTTCCTGCACCAAAGCAAGTACATGGGGGCCACCCCACCAAGTCGAACCAACAACGAAGTCGGCCGGTCTCCGAGACGGACTTAGGGTTTGCGTCAGTGGCTGTAAACGACAGCAAATCCCCAAACGGGGACTGTCGATACCGCGAAAACACTTCGCTTCCTAAACAGTACAGTGTGCTCCTCGCACAATTTAAATTAAGCAGTAAAGCATGGCATAAGTACATGATAGTAAATAAAACCTCAAACTAGTTTGTGGCCCCCAGTACAATACTTTGAAATCAGGTAATAATCAATGGGGGGCCCATATCTCCCCACCTGTGGTTAGCGCGCTCGATCTCGGAACAGGTGTCAAGAACTCGGGGTCCTACGGGACACAAGTGGGCGGTCGGAAACCAACATTATCTATCACCCACCGATGCCTCTGCTTACTTACTTCAATTTTAGTTGTTAAGCAGTAATGAAAGTGAACGAAAAGTAAAGCCATGATCATCTCCAACATCAACATGCGGCAATTCTCCAACAATTGTGGTACTTGACGACACGCAAAAACACTTGAGCAAGCGTCTACGACACGCGGGTCCAACTATCTACCAAACAATAGGTAATAGGATGTGTCCAAGGCTATATATGGCTGCAAGGGATATCACTGTTACTAAATCTATAGCATCGCAACACGTATAGCAAAGATCAAGGAGGGAATAAATACTAGAAAAGTAAGATAGGAAGAAAGGGGGAGATGCTCGCCTGAAAACATTGTCGAAGGTTCAACCGAAGATCGGGTCGACACTCGCATCAACTCAACGGCCTTATTCGCGAAGAAGCAAAACACTAGAATAAACACCGGATGCAATATTTAATACTACGGCAAAAGATCGGGCATGATGCATGTATGATGTATGGCATGGCAAGATGCGATGCAATTAGGTCATATTAAGCGGAAGCGAGGTCCTGACAATGAATTAGACGGTTCAAGTTATTTAGAAACCCCCGCAATTTAAATGTTGTTTTAACATGGCCAAAAGATAGTATCGGTTCGCTACACAAATTTAAATGAGGCCAATATAAGACTAGATTTGCCCGCATATGGGCCCCATATTTAATTAGAGGTGAATCGGCATAAGGCCCCCAAACCACAGACAAGGATGCATGCATGAACAATTAATATGCAACAAGTTGTATTATGTTATAAAATAGGGTTTCGGGAAGGGGTCCACACATTAGGGGGTCTCGACGAACTTGGGGGTTCCGGGGGTTCGGGGTCGGGCTCAGGGTTCAGGGCTCGACGGAACCGGTCTCGGCAGGAACATTCTCGAACAACGGGGCAGATCTTGTCGCATCCGGGTTCTCGGCGGACTCGGCGTCCGGAAGGGGTACTGGGTTCGGTGTCGGGGGCGCATCGGATCCGCTCTGGTCGGTGCCGATCTTGTCGTCGCGAAGGTCTTGTCGGGTCGTCGGTGTTCCGGGCCGAAGGACTTGGCGTCCGTGAGACGATCTTGTCGCATCCGTGGTCTTCAGATGCGGTGACGAAGGTCACGGCGTCCCGTTGTAGATCTTGGCGCATCCGTGGATCTTCGGAACCCGTGACGTAGGTGTTGCCGCACGGTGTTCAGGACGAAGATCTTGGTGGGTCGGGGTCTTCGGGTTCATGAGTTGGTTCGCACGCACAAGATTCCGAGGCAGACGTAGCAGGGTCACCAAAAATCTTGAGAGAAGCTCGGGGACGAATAACTTTCTGCTGGCTTGAGCCAGCCCAACACTTCACCCGGCAACGAACAACTCAAGGCCTCACACAGAGGTAGGCAGGGACATCAGGAGGTCTCCTGGGCGGTCAGGCGCGAGCAGGGAACACAAACGGAGCAAGGTAGCGGCTGATGGCGACGGCGGCTCGACGACGCAAGGGCGGGAGGAGGCGGGCCCACCAAGAGGAAGGGGCGCGCGGGACCGGCGCAGGCGAGAGAGAGGTCACGGAGGACCGTGGCCAGAAGACGGTGGGGAAGGCGACTGTGGCGGCCTCGCCGAGCAGAGCGGGCCCCGGAGGCGCTGGTCGGCGACGCAGAGACATGGGCGGTGGGTGGCATGCAGGCGACGAGGCGGCCGGGAGGAGAGGACCCCGCAAGGGCCGGGCAGAGGCGACGGAACGACGACGGCGGAAGCGGAGGGCGTCGTGGGGCTGGGGGGAGGCGAAGGGCGATGAGGAGGGGCGGCGTCGATGGGGCCGAGAAGGAGCGAGGAGCTCTAGGCGGAGCGAGCGAGCGACGGAGGGCGAGGGCGGGGCCGGAGGAGCTCGTCCGCGGAGGGAGAATCTGGCGGGCGAGGCGGCGGCGGGCAGAGAGGCGCTGGCCTGGGACGCTGGGGCGGGCGGCTGGGGAACGTGGGCTGGGGCAGATGGGGACGGTGGAGCTGGGCATGGGCGGCGTGTCAAGGCTTGGCTATGCAGGTGGGGTCAGGCGGTGGGCGCCAGGGACGGGTCAGGGGATGGTGGGCCAAGGGTCGGGTTAGGGGGCAGGTCGGGTGGGACCCGGGGTCGTGGGAGAGGAGAGAGGCGGAGGTGGAAGGTCAGCGTGCAGTGCATGTGTGTCTTGGGGTGGGTCCCAGGAGAGAGGGAGAGAGAGGGAGGAGAGGGGTCTGATGTGGCAACCGCTGATTGAGGGGATGAGGGAGAGAGGTGAGGTGGCGTCTAGCTATTGGGTGGGGTGATGTGGAGGGTGTGGGTAGATTAGGTTGGGTAGACTAGGATTTGGGGTGGGCTGCTTTAAATTCCCGGGGTGGTCGTTGGTCGAATCGCCCGGCCTACCCCTAAAAAATAATTTAATATTTATTTAATTTTAAATGCACCGCTTGCAAAACCGATAGCGCATAAACAAAATATTCAGACAATTCGGTTTTTGCGTTTGAATAAAGACGGGGCGTTTAGAAAACAAATTGGGTTTTTCCGCAAATAGTTTTATGCAAGCAAATGCAAGGTGATGACGATGCTCAAATGCAATGCGGCATGATGACATGAGCATGCGGTCATGACGATGCAATGCACAAAAACAACGCGATTTTCTAGTAGTGGTTTTGCGGGATGCCACAATTCGACACCACTAACAATGGATCTCGCCCTCGAGATCCGCCTCATGGTACCGGAAGGAAGGTCGGCGACCTGCGTCTTCTCGCATCGTGTAGCTCCTCGCGACACCACTAACAAGAGGTCGTTGTCCGTGATCGTCGAGAGCACACTCCGGGAACAAAGGTCGAAGGTAGAGGTATCAACAAATAAAGCCACCCCTAACTTCGATAGAAAAAGGGAACCGATGCATCCTCATCCACTTCAAGGTACAAAAGCGAATAGAAGGGGTAGTCGGTATGGGGGCCAATCCATCACGCACCCAAACTATTACTCCGCACAATCAGTGGAAAAGCGTGCAACCATTCTCGGAATAAGACTGAAGATCTCGACAAGCGAGGTTCGGACAAAGGAGTGATGCAGACTCTGCATCGGATCTGGCGTAGATGATGTCGTCGCGTCGGAAAACACCGGAAGGCACAAACAAGGAATAAAGAATGGTAACACCGTAGACGGATTCATCAGGCAGCTTGAACACCGGTCGGTAGAACACCGTTAACAGGGGAGGAAGCGAAACCCTGAAGGTACGACGGAAACCCAACCACGAGATATCCTGGACTCAAAGAGAGAGAAGAGAGCGGATTCAAACACGCAGAGGTGAGAGGAGAATAGCAGAGAGGTAAGGAGTAAAAATCAGACCTAATCAGAACTATCCAACCGATTTTGCAAAAATAGTTTTGACACTCTACTTCGGCCGTTAGCTAGGTTATCCTACAGGCTGGACTTGTGGGGTATCGCAACTGCTGAGCTCTGATACCACTCTGTACCACCCTCAGAATCGACCCTATGCAAGTTCAGCGCTTTCCGCCAAAACCCGCATAGAAACGATTCAAAGGTGCCCACCAGGCACTTTCGTGCGGGTGGAAAACGAAGTAATAACATTACACAACAGTCCTCGATGGGACCCACCGAACAGATATATATACAACAGCGACTACATGAGTCAAGAATACAGATATATTATACGAAGATCCAAATCACCTTGAAAATGATAGAGCGTCCGACTACGGACAAGATGCAAATGGGGCTAAGAGCCCTGAAGAATAACCAATGGCGTCCATAACCCTGTGCCAAGCGGAAGGGTAACCCCGCTAACGACGCCGATCTCAAAACCTGCTTAAACAAAAGGTGCCTAAAGGGCAAAGGAAAAAGAGGAGCGTCAGTACTGAGGCCAGTACACGGCGAGACTAGAATTCGGCGGTCCTCGCCTACATAGGTATGGTGGACTGAAGCGGCAGCGCAGCATGCACTAAACAACCTATAGAGACTCGGTACAACTGGCGGCTATCAGAGAGGGGTAAGGAAGACCTATTCGGATCCAACCTGATACTATCATCAAACAAACACATCATGGCGTTTCCCCCTCGAGACCAACGAGGAAGTCAACCGAGGAACTCACACAGTTGGCAGTTTTACTTATTCAGTTATAGTTGCGGCACTTTACTAGTCAGGTTTAGATAATCGTCCCGATAAAGTAAGAAGTGGGCACTTTGAGTTAACCATTCCGTGATAGTTGCAACACTTACTAGTCAGATACAATTAGCATGAGATAACCCCAAAACCCAGCAGTTGTTGGTACTTTCGTTTAGCCATTCCGTTGTAGTGAAGCTGATTACTAGTCATATCGGTACAAGTCAAATTATAACAAGAACTTTAGTTATAGTTGTCTATGATCAAACCGTGCTCCAAGTCGTCCATAACCGCGGACACGCTTCTCGAAAAGATTTAACCTGCAGGGTGCACCAAAGTATCCACAGCACTTGACCCTTTTGCGGATCGCTTAACATACACCCATCGGTATGTCGTGGGCCTAAGTCACGACGTTCCTGCACTAAAGCAAGTACATGGGGCCACCCACCAAGTCGAACCAAGCGAAGTCGGCCGGTCTCGAGACGGACTTAGGGTTTGCGTCTGGTGGTAAACGACAAAGAATCCCCAAACGGGATCGACACCGCGAAAACACTTCGCTCTAAACAAAGATGCAGTGTGCTCCTCGCACAATTTAAATTAAGCAAGAAAGCATGGCATAAGTACATGATAGTAAATAAAACCTCAAACTAGTTTGTGGCCCCAGACAATACTTTGAAATCAGGTAATAATCAATGGGGGCCCATATCTCCCCACCGTGGTTAGCGCTCGATCTCTAACAGTGTCAAGAACTCGGGTCCCACGGACACAAGTGGGATCGGAAACCAACATTATCTATCACCCACCGATGCCTCTGCTTACTTACTTCAATTTTAGTTGTTAAGCAGTAATGAAAGTGATCGAAAAGTAAAGCCATGATCATCTCCAACATCAACATGCGGCAATTCTCCAACAATTGTGGTACTTGACGACACGCAAAAACACTTGAGCAAGCGTCTACGACACGCGGGTCCAACTATCTACCAAACAATAGGTAATAGGATGTGTCCAAGGCTATATATGGCTGCAAGGGATATCACGGGTACGAAAACTAGAGCATCGCAACACAGATAGCAAAGATCAACAGGAGGGAATAAATACTAGAAAAGTAAGATAGGAAGAAAGGGGGAGATGCTCGCCTGAAAACATTGTCGAAGGTTCAACCGAAGATCGGGTCGACACTCGCATCAACTCAACGGCCTTATCCGCGAAGAAGCAAAACACTAGAATAAACACCGGATGCAATATTTAATACTACGGCAAAAGATCGGGCATGATGCATGTATGATGTATGGCATGGCAAGATGCGATGCAATTAGGTCATATTAAGCGGAAGCGAGGTCCCGACAATGAATTAGACGGTTCAAGTTATTTAGAAACCCCCGCAATTTAAATGTTGTTTTAACATGGCCAAAAGATAGTATCGGTTCGCTACACAAATTTAAATGAGGCCAATATAAGACTAGATTTGCCCGCATATGGGCCCCATATTTAATTAGAGGTGAATCGGCATAAGGCCCCCAAACCACAGACAAGGATGCATGCATGAACAATTAATATGCAACAAGTTGTATTATGTTATAAAATAGGGTTTCGGAAAGGGTTCACACATTGAGGGGTCTCGGCGAACTTGGGGGTTCCGGGGTTCGGGTCGGCTCAGGTTCGTGGCTCGGAACCGGTCTCGGCAGAACATTCTCGAACAACGGGCGATCTTGTCGCATCCAGTTCTCGGCGGACTCGGCGTCCGGAAGAATCTGGTTCGGTGTCGGGCGACGGATCCGCTCTGGTCGGTGCCGATCTTGTCGTCGCGAAGGTCTTGTCGGGTCGTCGGTGTTCCGGGCCGAAGGACTTGGCGTCCGTGAGACGATCTTGTCGCATCCGCGGTCTTCGGATGCGGTGACGAAGGTCACGGCGTCCCGTTGTAGATCTTGGCGCATCCGTGGATCTTCGGAACCCGTGACGTAGGTGTTGCCACACGGTGTTCAGGACGAAGATCTTGGTGGGTCGGGGTCTTTGGGTTCATGAGTTGGTTCGCACGCACAAGATTCCGAGGCAGACGTAGCAGGGTCACCAAAAATCTTGAGAGAAGCTCGGGGACGAATAACCTTCTGCTGGCTTGAGCCAGCCCAACACTTCACCCGGCAACGAACAACTCAAGGCCTCACACAGAGGTAGGCAGGGACATCAGGAGGTCTCCTGGGCGGTCAGGCGCGAGCAGGGAACACAAACGGAGAAAGGTAGCGGCTGATGGCGACGGCGGCTCGGTCGACGACGCAGGCGGGCGGGGAGGAGGCGGGCCCACCAAGAGGAAGGGGCGCGCGGGACCGGCGCAGGCGAGACAGAGGTCACGGAGGACCGTGGCCAGAAGACGGCGGGGAAGGCGACCTGGCGGGCCTCGCCGGAGCAGAAGCCCGGAGGCGCTGGTCGGCGACGAGAGACCGCGGCGGTGGCTTGGCGAGCAGGCGGCCGAGAGGAGAGGACCCTGAGGCGCTGGCCGGCCGAGAGGCGATAACGGCACGGCGGCGGGGCGGAGAGGACGTCGTGGGGCTCATGGGGAGGCGAAGGGCGATGAGGAGGGGGCGGCTCCGTCGATGGGGCCGAGCGGGGCGGAGCGAGGAGCTCTAGGCGGCGGAGCGGAGGCGGCGGAGGAGCTCCGGGTCCGGCGGAGGGAGCTGCGCGGGCGGCGGCGGCGAGAGAGGCGGCTGGGGGCCTGGGACGCTCGGTGGTGGGGCGCGTTGGGGAACGTGGCCAGGTGGGTGGGGGTATGGGCAGATGGGGACGGGTGGAGCTGGCGTGCGGGGTGTCGTCTTCTTGCGTCGGTTCACAAGGGTCGGCAGGCGGTGGGCGCGTGGGACCGGGTCCAGGGGACAGGGTGGGCCGCGCGGGGTCGGGTTGGGGACAGGCAGGTCGGGTGGGACCCGGGGGTCAGGGAGAGGAGAGAGGGCAGAGGGTGGAAGGCTGGTAGCGCGTGCGGTGCATGTGTGTGCTGGGGGTGGGTCCCAGGGAGAGAGGGGGAGAGAGAGAGAGAGAGGGGAGAGGGGCTGGCTGATGTGAAAGCTGCTGATTGGAGGGGATGAGGGAGAGAGGTGAGGTGGCGTCTAGCTATTGGGTGGGGTGATGTGGAGGGGGTGTGGGTAGATTAGGTTGGGTAGACTAGGGATTTGGGGTGGGCCGTTTTAAAATTCCTGGGGGTGGTCGTTCGGGTCGAATCGGCCCGTCGGCTGCCCCCCTAAAAATAATTTAATATTTATTTAATTTTAAATGCACCGTTTGCAAACCGATAGCAGACAAACAAAATATTCCGGCGACCCGGGTTTTTGCGTTTGAATAAAGACGGGGCGTTTAGAAAACAAATTGGGTTTTTCCGCAAATAGTTTTATGCAAGCAAATGCAAGGTGATGACGATGCTCAAATGCAATGCGGCATGATGACATGAGCATGCGGTCATGACGATGCAATGCACAAAAACTACGCGATTTTCTAGTAGTGGTTTTGCGGGATGCCACACTTGGTCACTCTTAGAGCATATAGATGCAAAACCAATGGTTTTTCGTCTACATCCTCGGGGGCTACAGTGGGCTACTCATATGAAATTCAAAAGGTAAAGTAAAACTTACAAGTGCGATGATCTTGAGGTTTGTAGCGCTCTCGGCCAGCAGCTTGCCAAAGGAAACGTTGTTTCCTTGCAAGATGTCTGCTTGACGGAGTAGCTCCTCAAGACCGCACGTCAGAGATGACGACACTCCTCCAGGAACCATAGTTGTGCTACCCGGCGTAAGCACCGGGTAAATAATCTTCGGCAACTCGAAGGGTTTCTGGGGAGTAGAGGCGCCGCCTTCGGCAGAGGTACCAGCTCCCATCACCGCCTTGCCGCTACCGATGGCATCCTTAGCCGGAGCTTCAGCCATTTGAAGAGCAGCACTCTCCTGCGTCGCCTGCTCGCCGACGACAGCTAGTTCGGTAGAAGCGCCAGAGTCCACTTCCATGGCGGAAGGGCCTGGTGCCTCCTGGACTGGGGAGCTTGTCGGAGCAGAGGAGGGCTTGACGGCAGGAGTGGCAGGGGCGATGGCGGGAGAGGAGTCGCGATGCAGCATATCTTTGATATTTCTAGAAGCCCCAAGAGTCTTGGAGGACTTCTTGAGGCTGGTTGTGGCTTTCTTCCTGAAACGTGCAAAATGCATAAGTACAGGAATAAGACAGATAAATGAGACAATGTCGGAGAATAAGAAGCTTACACTAGGGGGCGCTTTGGCAAACATCCCGGTGGCTTTCTTCTTTTCCGCCTCCAGGGCGGCTGTACTCTTTTTGGAGGCTCCACCCTCTGTCTTCTTCTTCTTACCTTCGTCGGCAGCGTCAGAGGTGGAGCTCTTCCGCTTTCGCGCCAACAGGGCATCATCGTCGGACACGACCGTGACTTCCTTCATCTTTGGACCATAGATTTGGGCAGCCAGGTTGCCCTCCTCTAGATCGCTAAGCTGTTAAGTGAAGAAATCATCGTGTTAGACAAGATGATATTGGCAAGACGGAAAAACTGGAGCAATGTCATACACGGAAAATAAATGTCTACCTTTGGGCACTTTCCGTCTACGAACATGTCGTAGGTGAGGGTGAAGCCACACTTCTTATCCTTCACCTTGACGATGTCCTTGAGGCGGAACATGACGGAGTCGCTCGAGAAGTTGTCCTCGGAGATCCGGAGGGTATCCCTTCGGTCGCCGATGTACTCGTGCATGTACTTCGTGTGGTGCTGCAGAGGTTGGATCCGCCTGATGAACCAGCACATGGCTTGGTCCAAGCCGGTCAGACCCATCTCTACGAACCACTCGATCCGCCTTATTGCGCGAGAAGCATCGAGGTAGGAGGGAAGGGAGGCATGGGACCGCCATGTGGAGACTTCGGCGGCGGCTCCATCCACGAAGTCCGGGTACGTTACTTCTCGGCCCGCCAAAGGAATGTCGGGACCGTAGAAGTACGTCTGTTGCCAGTTCTTGCACGACTCGTGGCCGACGATGTCGGGGAACCGCCGTCCAGGATGGATCTTGAAGCTTATGGTGCCGCAGTTTCTAAGCTCCTCCCTACTGTGTCCGGCTTCACGCTTGACGGTGAAGAAGTATACAAACAAATCTAACCTAGGCCTAATCCCTAGGTAACCCTCACAAAGTGCCGCGAAGTTGCTAAGCACTAAGATACAATTGGGGGAGAGGTTATAGGGTTGGACCTTGAAGTGATTCAAGACGGACAGGAAGAAGTGAGAGATGGGCAGAGAAACGCCGCGTACCAATTGCGCCTTGAGGTACACCTTCTCTCCGGCTTGGGGAGAAGGGGTCACCTCGCTGGCCGACGCCGCCCGCCAGGTGAGCCCCTCCGTCACGGGGAGGTAACCCTCAGCAACCATCTCTTGGATGTCACGGCCGGTGATGTCTGAGCCGCGCCAGTCGCCTTTGTGCGAGTCTGGCTCCTCTTCTAGGGGCTCCAGCGCCGCCAGATTATGGTCGCCGCCGGTGGTTTCTATCACCGCCGATGCGGGGATGACAAGGCCCTCTGGGGGCACGACGACGGAGCTCGCCGGCTTCGCTGCGGCTTCGCTCGACGCCGCCATTGACGGGGATGAGCTGCTGCTAGCCATAGAGGAGGAAGAGAACGTGACTGGTGCAGAGAGCGATGCTAGCGTTTCTCGAGGTTTTCGCGGAGAGCTCGAGGAGGCGCGCGGCTGGAGGAAGAAGACGATGACACGAGATAATGGGGTGAAAAAGTGTCAAGTGTCCCACGATTACTATTTATCTTACTCTGCATCAAGATTCGTGCAGCTAATCGGACGGTTACCGCGTAGACGACGTGTTCGTGAACGTGCGCGGTAATTTCGCCATGTCTCCAACCGTCGCCGCCAACGGTTCGTATCGCTCGCGCGGGAAAATCGGATATTATTACGTTCTCTGCATGTGTGAGTTACGAGGCGTCGCTGACCTACAACCTACGTCGCCATAACTAACATGGTAGATGAGCCGTCCCATCGAAGATTCCGGCATGGACGGATTTAATCCGACAACGGGAGCGTACGATGGAAGATTCAGCATTTCTCCGACTTACTCATAGAAGACGGATAAACCTTTGCAGGGTTCTTTAGGAGGACTACAAGATGTTGCTTGACGATTTGCCGACATCCATCTAGACGGAGCATTCCACGGGAAGAGGCAAGACGGCGCAAAATCTCGGAGTTCTCCGGGGCTACTGTTGGGGATATGCTATATGGGTATCCTCATAGTATGTCTCTTATCCGACTAACCCGGGTGGCCCATAGTCGGTAGCATGGCTTATGGCCTGCTGGGCGGCCCAGTTAGGTGGATCCAGAAGGGAGGCCCATGCCGGATAAAGGAAGTCTACGGTGGAGTCACCAGCGTACTCGGAGCATTGGAGTGCAAGATACACAAGACTAGTAATAGACGGTGTAGAACTATGTAACCTGTCCGGCTATGACTTTTCCCTATAACCCTAGGACCTGGCGACTATATAATTCGGGCCTATGGGAGCCTTTAGGGCACGATAACTTAGACTTTCTAGTCACCTCGCACAACGAACCTAATCTCTGTAACTCGACGTATTGCCATTATAGTGATTTATAGCAGGAGTAGGATTCCGCCACCATTGTGGGATCTGAACCTGGGTAAGCTGTGTTATCTCGTACCCGTCAACCGTTCGCCTTACCCCATGTCTCTAAACACGCACTGTGAGGACCCCTCCATGGCGTACTCATCGGCAATACCACGACAGCACCCAAGTGGGGTGAATCCATCATAGAGATTTTAAACTCTAAAAGCAAACAGCAAAGTACAAGGATCCAACCAGAGCTCGGAACAACATCATTTCTTTGGTTGTCAAGCTATATACTACCATTCAAGCATAAATATAGCAAATATCTACTTTCTAGGCACATCCCTAAATAAAGGGTAGCACCTTAGAAACTAATCCTTTGGATCCAGATAATGATCAAGCCTACTATCATTTTTCTCCAAGCTTTGATTCAAGAGACAATAGCTGGTACCACTACCAGGACTATCTATATGAATCAATTATATAAGGCCTAAAACCCTAAGCCTCAAACCAACATCATTGGTCTTAGGGATTCAGAAAAGAACATTTCCATTTATCTTTTAAAGATAATCTTGTCTTAAGCTTAAACCAACCCAATCAAAGGAGTAGAATCAATCTTGTGTACCATACAAGATGGTGTCACAAGAACAAATCTACATGAATCAGGATAAACATTTAATCATCACAGATTCAATCAATTAACTTACTAATCATTTTCCTGTTAATACAGGAATCATAATTAGGATATTTCTATGTTAATCCTCACTGTTTGAGATCATGATGATCTCAAAACACACATAAATTCTCAAGCCAACAACACTAAGACAGTGGTTTCATCACACCATAACCATGATCATAAATCAAGAAATGACAATGAAAAGTTATCAAGTCACTGACTTTAACAAGCATGGATTCCAAAGCAACTATACCATCTGAAACATATGCAAACCAGGCATAAAAATCATCTAATAAGCCACCGGAACCATTATAGTTCATCCCAAGTAACAAGCCTCAGGCTAATAATCACTTAACATGCTTACATACCATCCAAACATGATCTAATTCATCCAGTACATGATCAATCACATGATAAGAACCCTAAAGGAAATAAACCATCCTAATCAGGACCAGACAGTCACTAGAGAGGTCATTGCCAATATCCAGCATGGGATGAGAAAGCACAGAGAGCACAAGGGGAGAGGAAAAGAACTCACCATAGGTCCTCGCTGGAGATTAGAAGAGGAAGCAGAGTGGCCGACGTCCATGGCGGCATGGGGAGCACCCCAGGAGGGGCGCTGCAACCCATACGGCGCCACGACGGCAACCATGAACATGCATTGAGGTGAGGAGCATCACCTCGACACACGACGACAGCGGCAGCACCTGGATCCACACCAACCCCCAAACCCTAGGGTTCAGGACGACATCGATCCGTCGCAGGAGAACCCCATACGCAAATCCAGTTGGATAGAAAGGACAGGCATCATTGACAACCTCCTATTGCACCACGGTGGCGACCAGAACGGCCCACGACGGCGGGAATCGCCGGCGACGATATCACCGACCACGGGGTCGGGGGCAGAAGAGGAGAAGAGTGAGCTCGAGGGAGAGAGGCAGTGAGAAGTGGGCTGAGTGGGACAGACCCTTCGGGGTGGCTATTTTGGTTATGACTAATGGGCCACCAGGGCCCAATAAGATTAAGCCATCCTAGAAATCTTTTAAGGCCTATTCTAATAAATAGGAAAAGACCAAAATACCCTTGAAATTAATTAAATTCTAGAAAATAAAATAGAAGGCCAACAATTATAAATAAAATGTTTTTGGATTCACAATAATCCACACCACCCCAAAAAAAATAAGATATAAAATTTTAAACATTTAAATTTTTATAAGAATTTTGTAATTTAATTATTCCTTATGGAATTTTGCAAAATTATTGATAGATGATAAAAATAAATAAAAATCACTTTCATTATATATTAATATTGTAGTATTTATGAAAAATACTAATTAAATATTTAGTAAAAAATTTTAATCTTTACGTGATAATTCCTAAAGGAATTATTAAATCAATAAAAGTCAAATAAAGAGGAAATAAAATAAAATAATTCAATATATGTTATAAATATTAAAAAGTAATATTTATAAATCCTTTATTATTTAAAAAGAATTATAATAATAATGGGGAAACTGCATATCAAATTTAATAATGCGTTACATTACTTGCATAATCATTTTGCTTATTTAAATATTGTCCTTACCGGGCAATAATGATGTTTTTGTAGACATAGAAGCTCAAGGTCCAGTGCAAGCATCAGACTTCACTACCTTGCCATCACAAGGCAAGTTCATCACTTTCTCATGTCCTTTGAAGAGTCTTTATCAAAGTATTTGCAAATTGTGTGTTATCATATATATTATAAAAGAAAGGAAATATTATTTTCACACATAAAGAAATCATAGATATCATCCTAAGTGGTGATATAATGGAGCAATAGAACTTAGAGTTCTATTTACAACAATGATGATCAAGTAGGGACTTAATAACCCCTAACATCAGTGATTCTAGCGCCGTATATTATGTGTTAGCCATGAGATTTGGAATGGGACAGAGAAGTCAGTTGTATCTTCTTCCTCTCGCATGAAGCCGGATGTGCATGTCGTGGCTGTTATGCTCGTAGCGTGCATATTAATTGGTAATTCGTAGAGGATATGCAGCATATGGGTGGGAACCCTCATCGTCCCACGATAGTTCTGGCATCTAACGGTGTGTACAAACCATTGCCGTAATTCATTATGTGGGCATGGTGTGCACCAAGGAGGCATGTGAGGTCGCGAAGGGGGCAGTGATTGGCTTGGACCAACTACTGGGCCCCACATCATGGAATTGTGGACGGGAAAGTACGCCCGGTTGTGCAGCAAGTAGTTGATCTAGCATGGGTAAAGTAACGCACCTCTGCAGAGTTTAAGAATTGTAACTTGTTACTCCCTGTTCCGGGAAGGAGCTACGAACACGGCAGGAAAGGAACTCCATGAAAGTTCCGGTCAACCTGTGAAGGCTGATTATCATAGATTTTCATAATAAAATCAATCTTTGAAGAAAGATTTACCAAAAATTGCATAGTGCCAAGGACTTATAGTCTGAGGTGGTAGTTAGAGCATCAAACTTCCCACCTTGCATATAATGAACTTGTTGGGTAACACTGTTACTCATTCTTTCCTTTGATACCTTGCTTAGACTCCGAGGATCCCGAAGATGTGCCAATGTATGCAACAGAATGCCAAGAAGATGTGTTCTACGAGGAACCTGATCTGTCCGGAGGTGTTGACGGAGTGGATTACGAAATCTTCTACGGTGTCGATGATAACGAGTCCAACTAAGTATTCCCAGTTAGTAGTAACCAACGGAGCCAAGCATCATGAACTCTATAGAATAAGTTGCTGAGCTCAACTCCTAGTCGGAGTTGCTACTTTTAAATTCCACTGAAACACTTTATATTTTGGTTTGTAAGTTGAATCTTTTGGAAGTCTTGAACTTCCGGTATTGTAATAATAATAAGGTGTGTATATTTGTAATATGGACCCGCAATGTTTCTGTTGTACCACTCTGAGAGATGTGATATTTACAGAACGGTGTTCTGTGGATGTCATGTCAACGACTATAGTATACTACACATGCAGTGGTATGCTGGGTCACCGCATCTGTAGAGGGAGTGTCCCAACCTTACAACAATATAAGGTGGAGTCCCCTGTGTTTACAATGCTAGTCCCTGGATCAATAGCTAGCATCCACAGTTAAGATGTAATATCAAGAAACAAAGGTCATGATATAACTTTATAACCAGGAATAACATAATTTTATTACATCTTACATAGCTCATTTGGCTATTACATTACATTGCAGCGGAATAACTATAAGCATGGGTCCTTCATCTTCAAAGTGCCACATGCAGACATGTTGGTTGTAGACTTGTAATCCTAATCACTTAAACTTCACTAAATCAATCAAACCTGCAACATACAAGTTACAGCCACAAGGGTCAATACATTTGAATTGTATTGGCAAGTGATACTCTGGTAGTATAGTGGAATCTATCATCTATATGCATTTGGCTAAGTGGAGTTGAGGCTTGCATTGCTAACAATAGATTTTTCCTTAACATTTGAAAATACTAAGTTTTTGCTTTGACAAAATCATTTCTCTCAATCAAAGATTGAAGATCCTTTAACCAAGGCATCTCTCAATCAAAGATTGAAGATTTCAAATAACCCTTGTTCAAACCACAAGTTTTAACTTAGAAATTTTAATGATGAGATTCTTGATTGCTTCCATGTCTTGATGCTCAAATTGTCCTTTACCAGGGACATGGCTAAGTACTTAGATTTTACACTCTGCAGATGTGGTGCACTTTCCCCACAAGACTTGGTTTCCCAAGACAAGATCTTTCGAAGCTTTCCTTAGACCAAAATGGACGCGCTCCAACCTATCAAACACTACCACCCACTGTCCATATGGCTAAGTTCTTGCAAACTATATGATCATGGCAGAGCCCATATTGCCAAGTGGTTGCACTTGAAGCTTCTCAACATTTGACATCTCAAATATCTTTGTTCCTGGGTGGCCATCCACAAGTGATATACACAAGGTAAACCATAGACATGGGCCTTGTGAACCACTCAACCAAAATCCACCAAGCAAGTCCCATTCCACCCAGGTGATTCATTAACTTACTTGTTTTATTAAACAAAACACAAGTCCTTAGACTTAGAATATTTTTCCATAGTGTGAATATATATTCCACCCATGTTTTCTATTAGCTAGGCTAAGCTGGATAGTAGTAGGAATCTTAACTTAGGAAAATCCTACTAAGGATTCATCTACTAGGTTTTCCTATAGCAAGGTTTATACTTAGCATAAATTCCATGCAAGTTTTACTTAGCAAAATCACTAATGCATAGTGAAAGTAATGGGACAAAAAGTATGAAGCATCACTTGCCTTTTTGGTAGAGTATGGGTTCACCCCTTGTCCTTGCAACAATCACACTCTTCAAGTCACTACAAATCAATCAAGCAAGACACAAACTCAATCTACCAATCAAGCAAAACAACACATAAATTCACAAAGTCAAAGTAATGCATGCAAGCATGCCAAGCTTTGTTTTGTTTGAAAAAATAGGTTCCTAATGGGTCATGAACATTTTGAAAACACCTAATGGTCATTTTGTAAAGTGGCAAAGTCATTTGCAAAAGGTTTCACTTTAAAAACCATTTTCAAAACAAAGTATCATTTTATGTGGGGTAGAAATATTTTTACTAAGGCATTAATCTATAGGGTTCACCAAATATATTTTCAAACCAAAAAACCTTGTTTTTAGGGTCAGAGAGTTTAAAACAAAACATTTTCCAAAGGTTTTCTTCCAAAACCATTGTTAATAAATAAACCACATTTCTATTTGACTAGAAATGGTTTTAAATCAAAGAATCATTCTTTTCCTTCACCAAATGCATTTTTGAAACCACAAAGTGTTTCCTAGGGTCAGTAGGTTCAAATCACACCATTTGCCAAAGATTTTATCCCCAAATTCATTTTTAAACAATTTTCACAATCTTAACAAGCATACAAATGTTTTTTGCAAAAACACACATTTTTTCAAAAGCTTTTGACTAAACAAAGGGCATGGTTGGCTAGGGCTTGTCTCACTGATTCCAATGATACCAAATTTGCAATTTTTGGACGTGTGGATCAAAAGTTACATGAGTTTCAAATTGCAATTCAAATCTGGTTTCAATCTGTTTTTAAATCGAAACACGCCACGCCGTCACCGTGATTGGTCGGTACCGGTTCGTGTGGATCTCACAGCTGCAGCCGTTGGATCTAAACTGATCGCGTGGCCCAGAACAAATACCCCTTCGTTGTTAAGTAGTTCTATCCTATCCACCAGATCAAGATCGGACGGCTGCGGTGAGCTCGACCTTAAACGAGCGGCGCTGCGGCGGCTACTGGTGGCGGAGCGATCAGACGGTGGTGGCGCCGGTGAAATAGGAAGCGAGGGAGGAGGGGAAGGTGATCACCAGATTCGCAGGGTTGTGGTTATGCTCAAAATCTTGGCTTGACAAGGCGCCAGGCTCGTAATTCCTCGCCGGAGTTAGGTCTGGCGACGGTTGCACGCGGTCGAGGTCGAGGACGATGCTACGGTTCACAAGAATACAAACAGAGGACATGGTTAGCTGCGCATGGTCGAGGCGAGTGAGGGAGCGTGAACGAGGAGGCGCGGGGCGGTCTGGACTTACCGGAGGAGCTCGACGGAAACGAGGCAGACGGCGGCGAGGTCAAAGCTTGACGAAGGTGGTGCTCTGGGGTGCCCGCGGTAGAACAGAGGGTACTGAGAGATGCGCCAGGGAGTGGAGAAGGTGTGAGCTTGGTCGGGGAGGTAAGGAGTGGTCAGGCTTGGCCGGAATCGACAAGGAGGGTCGTCGGAGACAGAGTTGCTTGGGAAGAAATTGAGGCGGCCTGGGGGCGTGCTTGGGAGAGGAGACAGAGGGGAAATGGAGAGGAGGCCAGGGCGTTTAAGCGTGTGTGGTCAGGGGGCGTTGATCACACGGCATTGAAGCGAATTGACGAGGCGAATTCAATCGGCAGTAAACAGCCAGGGCGACGAGGTCGTGTTTGAAGACGATGAATAGGAGGGGGTGGGGTCGGCTGGTCAGCGAGTGAGTGAGAGGGAAGGAGGGTCCACTTGTCATCGTCTGTATGGGTGCGTGATCGAGTGCAAAACGTTTCGCTGAGGGGAAAGAAAGGTGGGCTGGAGTTGGGCCTAGTTGGGCTTGGCCGGCTGGGCTGGTCCAGATCCTATTTTTTTCTGTCTGAAACCTTTTTCTTTTTCCAATATTATTTTCTGTTTTGAATATTCAAACAAACAAATCAAACATTCAAACAATTCAATCACTTCCAAACTTGTAATGAGTTTTTGGTTCTGTTTATCAACATAAACCAAATCCCAAAATAAAATAATATTTTTATTCTTTTTAGGACCATTCATTATTTAAATAAAATGGACCTTTATTTATTTAATCAAATAGTGTTTGATTTATTTAATAAAATCTCCATTTGAAATCCAAATATTTTCAAACCAAATCAGTAGGTTTTATTTGGAAATGGAAAACTTGTTTTAAAATAAAATAACATTTTATTTTAGGGTCCATTAATCATTAAATAAAATGGACTTTGGTCTTTAAATCAAATAGGATTTGTTTTATTAAAATAATTATTTTGAAATCTAATATAAAACCAAAACACTTCAGTAGGTTTTTATTTGAGAATATAAAATACTTGGAAAACTTATTTTAAATATATAAATAATTTTTTGTGTTTAAAAAAATGGGAAAAGCCTTTACTTAAATAAAATTGGATATTAAATCCTTATTATTTTATTTAATTATGCCTTTACTATTTTTATCAAAACAAAATGTTTTTATTTCAAAATCTTGGCCTAGGTTTAATTTTGGCTTTATAAAATAACCTTTATTTATAAATCCACCTTTTCTTTTGAAAACCAAATCCTTTTATTTAAAAGATCCAAATAGTAATACTAAAATATTTTATTTTCCTTTATTAAATGTTGATCTTTTTAAATCCCTTTAGGATTTTATTTGATCCAAATTGGTTTGAAGTTCCAATTGAATTCAAAAAGTTTCTTCTGGCCCTGAAAATGATCAAAGTTTTATTTTATTCATTTATTTTTCACATTACAAGATTTGGAAAATCTTGGGATGTGACAGGCTACCACCCTTAAGATAAATCTCGTCCCGAGATTTGGGGAGGCTAGGTTTACAAGTAGGTTCAAAACAACTAGGGTACTACCACCCTTAAAAATTTTCAAACTACATTACATCTTGGCTTGCTTGGGATCCTGGGGAAAACTTCTCTAAGCAAACATTTGCATTATGTCCTTGGTTTCCACACTTGACTCATGGGCCAAGGTTGAGATCCTTCATAGACTTGTTTAACTTGTTCTTCATCTTTTCTGGACAATTGTTTACATAGTGGCCTAGTTCCTTGCATTTGAAACACATCACTTGGCTGATATCTTTCTTTTCCTTGGGTAACAATTCTTCTTGTTTGTTTCCTTGGTTCTTCTTTTCTGAGCATTCACTGCATAGTGTCCCATCTCTTTGCAATTGTAACATTGCACTTGAGTGATATCCTCCTTGTTAGGGTTGGGGCATTTCTTCTTCTTCTTCTTCTTTTTGGGTCTCTCCAAAGCTAGGAGTTCTTCTAGTTCATGATCTTCATAGGTGGGAGATCTTTCTCTCTTCTTGGGGCATTGGTCTTCATGCCCCTTGGATGCATGATCCTTGACTTCATAAGTATTGTTAACTTGGGTTCCTTCTAGAATAACATCTTTGTCATCCTTGTGGTCATTAGCTCTTTGGAAAAAGTTTTCTCTCATGTTGATCACTTGAGTAACCAATCCTTGCAACAATTGGGATTGAAGTTTCAAAATCCTTTGTATGGCTGGGTCTAGTCCATTGTTGTTGGCTAAAAGCTGAGTTGTCTCTTGGCTCAACTGGTTTTGGGTTGCTATGAGTTCTCTCATGTTGTCCTCTTGGTTGTTGTTGGTGTCATCAACCTTGATGTTGGAGTCTCTTGGAGTAGTCATCTGTTTGGGTTGAATTGGGATTAGAGTAGGCAAAAGATTTCTAAGGGAATAATTCTAATCACACACATCACAATCCACACAAGCAATGTGCAAGCATTCACAAACAAATTTTTACTCAAACAACAAGTTTTCAAGTATATACTTAGGCAACCAAAAATATTTTTGACTTATCTAAAATATGGTGGTCCATCTATATGGTTTACTTATGATCTTTCCTTCCTTCATGATTCTTCTTGTATGAGATCATGGTTTCCTTGAGAAAAACCCTTGGTTGCAATACTTCAAATGATGTAGGCTCCTTCTAACTTTTGCATTCCCTCAGTCTCTAAATCTTGAGTAAGATTTCCTTGTTTCACTTGTAGTCCTTAGTGATATCCAAGTTGGAAGTCCTTGGTGAACATGCTGAAGATGTTGAAGTCATTAGAGTTGAAGAAGTTGAAGTCATTAGAGTTGAAGTAGTCCTTTGCACCTGGTGAAGTCTTTGCCCATGGGGTGGGTTTTTCCATCAAGTTGAAATAGAAGAGATGTAGAGTTGAAACCAAAATGGTTGAGGAAAGAGTTTACAAGTGTTTTTTTTTGTAAATAAGTTTTGGATCAAAATATACCTCCTATTCTTCTAAGGGTTTTTGTCCAATCCTAGGTTTACAAATCCTACAGGCAACACAATGCTCTGATACCATCTGTAGAGGGAGTATCCCAACCTTACAACAATATAAGGTGGAGTCCCCTGTGTTTACAATGCTAGTCCCTGGATCAATAGCTAGCATCCACAGTTAAGATGTAATATCAAGAAACAAAGGTCATGATATAACTTTATAACCAGGAATAACATAATTTTATTACATCTTACATAGCTCATTTGGCTATTACATTACATTGCATCGGAATAACTATAAGCATGGGTCCTTCATCTTCAAAGTGCCACAGGCAGACATGTTGGTTGTAGACTTGTAATCCTAATCACCTAAACTTCACTAAATCAATCAAACCTGCAACATACAAGTTACAGCCACAAGGGTCAATACATTTGAATTGTATTGGCAAGTGATACTCTGGTAGTATAGTGGAATCTATCATCTATATGCATTTGGCTAAGTGGAGTTGAGGCTTGCATTGCTAACAATAGATTTTTCCTTAACATTTGAAAATACTAAGTTTTTGCTTTGACAAAATCATTTCTCTCAATCAAAGATTGAAGATCCTTTAACCAAGGCATCTCTCAATCAAAGATTGAAGATTTCAAATAACCCTTGTTCAAACCACAAGTTTTAACTTAGAAATTTTAATGATGAGATTCTTGATTGCTTCCATGTCTTGATGCTCAAATTGTCCTTTACCAGGGACATGGCTAAGTACTTAGATTTTACACTCTGCAGAGGTGGTGCACTTTCCCCACAAGACTTGGTTTCCCAAGACAAGATCTTTCAGAAGCTTTCCCTTAGACCAAAATGGACGCGCTCCAACCTATCAAACACTACCACCCACTGTCCATATGGCTAAGTTCTTGCAAACTATATGATCATGGCAGAGCCCATATTGCCAAGTGGTTGCACTTGAAGCTTCTCAACATTTGACATCTCAAATCTCTTTGTTCCTGGGTGGCCATCCACAAGTGAGATACACAAGGTAAACCATAGACATGGGCCTTGTGAACCACTCAACCAAAATCCACCAAGCAAGTCCCATTCCACCCAGGTGATTCATTAACTTACTTGTTTTATTAAACAAAACACAAGTCCTTAGACTTAGAATATTTTTCCATAGTGTGAATATATATTCCACCCATGTTTTCTATTAGCTAGGCTAAGCTGGATAGTAGTAGGAATCTTAACTTAGGAAAATCCTACTAAGGATTCATCTACTAGGTTTTCCTATAGCAAGGTTTATACTTAGCATAAATTCCATGCAAGTTTTACTTAGCAAAATCACTAATGCATAGTGAAAGTAATGGGACAAAAAGTATGAAGCATCACTTGCCTTTTTGGTAGAGTATGGGTTCACTCCTTGTCCTTGCAACAATCACACTCTTCAAGTCACTACAAATCAATCAAGCAAGACACAAACTCAATCTACCAATCAAGCAAAACAACACATAAATTCACAAAGTCAAAGTAATGCATGCAAGCATGCCAAGCTTTGTTTTGTTTGAAAAAATTGGTTCCTAATGGGTCATGAACATTTTGAAAACACCTAATGGTCATTTTGTAAAGTGGCAAAGTCATTTGCAAAAGGTTTCACTTTAAAAACCATTTTCAAAACAAAGTATCATTTTATGTGGGGTAGAAATATTTTTACTAAGGCATTAATCTATAGGGTTCACCAAATATATTTTCAAACCAAAAAACCTTGTTTTTAGGGTCAGAGAGTTTAAAACAAAACATTTTCCAAAGGTTTTCTTCCAAAACCATTGTTAATAAATAAACCACATTTCTATTTGACTAGAAATGGTTTTAAATCAAAGAATCATTCTTTTCCTTCACCAAATGCATTTTTGAAACCACAAAGTGTTTCCTAGGGTTAGTAGGTTCAAATCACACCATTTGCCAAAGATTTTATCCCCAAATTCATTTTTAAACAATTTTCACAATCTTAACAAGCATACAAATGTTTCTGCAAAAACACACATTTTTTCAGAAGCTTTTGACTAAACAAAGGGCATGGTTGGCTAGGGCTTGTCTCACTGATTCCAATGATACCAAATTTGCAATTTTTGGACGTGTGGATCAAAAGTTACATGAGTTTCAAATTGCAATTCAAATCTGGTTTCAATCTGTTTTTAAATCAGAAACACGCCACGCTGTCACCGTGATTGGTCGGTACCGGTTCGTGTGGATCTCACAGCTGCAGCCGTTGGATCTAAACTGATCGCTTGGCCCAGAACACATACCCCTTCGCTGTTAAGTAGTTCTATCCTATCCACCAGATCAAGATCGGACGGCTGCGGTGAGCTCGACCTTAAATGAGCGACGCTGCGGCGGCTACTGGTGGCGGAGCGATCAGACGGTGGTGGCGCCGGCGAAATAGGAAGCGAGGGAGGAGGGGAAGGTGATCACCAGATTCGCAGGGTTGTGGTGATGCTCAAGGTACTGTTGGCTTGACAAGGGGCGCTCAGGGGCAGTCGTAATTCCTCGCCGGAGTTAGGTCTGGCGACGGTTGCACGCGGTCGAGGTCGAGGACGATGCTACGGTTCACAAGAATACAAACAGAGGACATGGTTAGCTGCGCATGGTCGAGGCGAGTGAGGGAGCGTGAACGAGGAGGCGCAGGGCGGTCTGGACTTACCGGAGGAGCTCGACGGAAACGAGGCAGACGGCGGCGAGGTCAAAGCTTGACGAAGGTGGTGCTCTGGGACGCCAAATATCATTGTCACAGAGTACATATTTGGACAAAGTTCTAAAGAGGTTTGGAATGGAAGAAAGCAAGAAAGGGTTCTTGCCCATGTTGCCCAATACGACCTTGAGTAAAACTCAAAGTCCGACATCGGCAGAAGATAGAGAAAGGATGAGTAAGACTCCCTATGCCTCAGCCATAGGATCTCTAATGTATGCCATGCTATGTACTAGACCCGACATTGCATATGTTGTTAGTTTAACTAGCAGATATCAAAGTGATCCAGGAGTGGATCATTGGACATGATCAAAAACATCCTGAAGTACTTGATAATAACTAAGGATATGGTTCTTTCTTATGGAGGTGATGAACAACTCGTTGTTAATGGTTACACTGATGCTAGTTGGAACACCGATCCGGATGATTCTAAATCACAACCTGGCTACGTATTTATTTTGAATGGTGCAGCAGTTCGCTGGAGTGCAAAGCAAAGCGTTGTGGCGAGATCTTCAATTGAATCGAATACATGGTGCTTCCGGAGGCTTCACAAGAAGCGATATGGATGAAAGAGTTCATTATAGAGCTGGGTGTGGTTCCTAGTGCGCTGGACCCAATGTCTATCATCTTGTGATAACATGGGCCATAGCCAATGCGCAAGAACCAAGGTCACACAAGAAGCACATCAAGCTGCATTTTCACGCTATTCGAGAACATATCCAGGATGGGGATATATAGATTTGCAAAGTACACACAGATCTGAATGTGGCGGATCCGTTGACTAAACCTCTCCCGAGGGCAAAACATGACCAACACCAAACTGCCATGGGTGTTCGTTATATTACCATGTAATCTAGATTAGATGACTCTAGTGCAAGTGGGAGACTGTTGGAGATATGCCCTAGAGGCAATAATAAATATAGTTATTATTATATCTTTGTGTTTATGATAAATGTTTACATTCATGCTATAATAGTATTAACAAGGAAACATTAATACTTGTGTGATTTGTAAACTTAATTTGAAGTCCCTAGTATAGCCTCTATACTTCACTAGCTTGTTGGTTGATTAATGATTATGGTTTCCCTATCATGAACATTGAGATGTTATCAACAACAAGATCATATCGTTAGAAGAATGATATGGTGGACATACTCCTATAGATAAGCATAGCATAAAGATCAAGTCATTTCAATAGTTCAATTGCTATATGCTTTCTGATACATAGTAACCTAATTCCTTCGACCATGAGATCATGCATATCACCTTTTGGATGGATGCTTTGATGACATCAAACACCACACCGTGAATCGGGTGGCTATAAAGGTGGCATTGAGTGTTCGGAAAGTATTGGTTGAAACACATGGATCAAGAGTGGGATTTGTCCATCCATATGACGGATAGATACTCTGGGCCCTCTCGGTGGAATGTCATCCAATTAGCTTGCAAGCATGTGACTGGGTCACAAGGGATCACATATCACGAACGAGAAAAGAGTACTTATCGGTAACGAGGTTGAACTAGGTATGCAGAGATACCACGATCATAACCTCGGATAAGTAAACTATCGTGAGACAAAGGGAAATTGGTATCGTATGTAAGTGGTTCATTCGATCGCAAAGTAATCGTGAGAAATATGTGGAGCCATATGAATTTCCAGATTCCTCTATTGGTTATTGTTCGGAGAAGTGTCTCGATCATGTCCGCATAATTCACGAACCGTAGGGAGACACACTTAAGGATTCGATGTTGTTTTGAGTAGTTATGGTATTATGAGAAAGAGACCGAATGTTGTTAGGAGTCTCGGATGGGATCCGGGATATCACGAGGTGATCCGGAATGGTCCGGAGAATAAGATTCATATAAGGAAAGTCCGTTTGAGTTCGGGAATGATTCCGGTGTTTTCATCGGGAATGTTCTAGAAGGTTCCGGATTGTCCGGCACTCCGGGGGGGAGGGTACATGAATGTGTCATTGAATGATTGCATCATGTACTAAGTGTTCTTGCTGTTCCAAAACTGAAAAGTCAAACTGCCAGTTTGAAAGTCAAATGGCTAAAACAGGAAACTGTGGAAAACAGGAAACTGTGGGAAACAGGAAAATGTGGGAAACAAGCAAGAGGAGGTTGAAACCAACTTGGAGGAGGAGTCCCTCTCCTCCAAGCCGGCGGCCCACCTAGGCCGAGTTGGGGAGGCACTCCCCTCCCTCCCCTCGCGCGCCGGCCCCTCCACCTATAAAAGGAGGGGCAGGGCCTCCTCCTCTAGACACACAAGTTCCTATCCTCTAATCTCCGGTTTAGAGCCGTTTTGGTTTAGAGCTTCTAATTGCCTTTAGACTGCGGTTTAGAGCCTTCTAATTGGTGTGTCTAATCTCTAGACCACTAATAGCCCTCTCTCATACTCCACCATACTCGCTCCCGGCGAAGCCTCATGATTTCCCTCTACTTGGTACCACGCCAGTTGTCTTCGGAATCGCGAGGAGAGTGCTACAACCTCCGCTTTTCTGGAACAAGGAGAGGAAGGTCTTCGTCAAGCACCGAGCGATGTGAAGCGCTTGGAACGCCGGAAGGATCGTCTACACGATCTTGAGATCGGGAAGAGTACGACTACATCACCCACGAGAATCCGCTCTCGTTAAACACTTTGGAATCTTCGAGGGTAAGTTATTCCATCGACTCGTTGCTACAATCTAGTAGATAGATCTTGGCTTGTTTGTTTGTATGCGATAGAAAATTTTTGTTTTCCATGCTACGAACCCCTACACGGAGGAGCTCGACGGAAACGAGGCAGACGGCGGCGAGGTCAAAGCTTGACGAAGGTGGTGCTCTGGGGCGCCCGCGGTAGAACAGAGGGTACTGAGAGATGCGCCAGGGAGTGGAGAAGGTGTGAGCTTGGTCGGGGAGGTAAGGAGTGGTCAGGCTCGGCCGGAATCGACAAGGAGGGTCGTCGGAGACAGAGTTTCTCGGGGAGAAATTGAGGCGGCCTGGGGGCGTGCTTGGGAGAGTAGACAGAGGGGAAATGGAGAGGAGGCCAGGGCGTTTAAGCGTGTGTGGTCAGGGGGCTTTGATCACACGGCATTGAAGCGAATTGACGAGGCGAATTCAATCGGCAAGAATGTACAGGCGACAGGTCGTGTTTGAAGACGATGAATAGGAGGGGGTGGGGTCGGCTGGTCAGCGAGTGAGTGAGAGGGAAGGAGGGTCCACTTGTCATCGTCTGTATGGGTGCGTGATCGAGTGCAAAACGTTTCGCTGAGGGAAAAGAAAGGTGGGCTGGAGTTGGGCCTAGTTGGGCTTGGCCGGCTGGGCTGGTCCAGATCCTATTTTTTTGTGTCTGAAACCTTTTTCTTTTTCCAATACTATTTTCTGTTTTGAATATTCAAACAAACAAATCAAACATTCAAACAATTCAATCACTTCCAAACTTGTAATGAGTTTTTGGTTCTGTTTATCAACATAAACCAAATCCCAAAATAAAATAATATTTTTATTCTTTTTAGGACCATTCATTATTTAAATAAAATGGACCTTTATTTATTTAATCAAATAGGGTTTGATTTATTTAATAAAATCTCCATTTTAAATCCAAATATTTTCAAACCAAATCAGTAGGTTTTATTTGGAAATGGAAAACTTGTTTTAAAATAAAATAACATTTTATTTTAGGGTCCATTAATCATTAAATAAAATGGACTTTGGTCTTTAAATCAAATAGGATTTGTTTTATTAAAATAATTATTTTGAAATATAATATAAAACCAAAACACTTCAGTAGGTTTTTATTTGAGAATATAAAATACTTGGAAAACTTATTTTAAATATATAAATAATTTTTTCTGTTTAAAAAAATGGGAAAAGCCTTTACTTAAATAAAATTGGATATTAAATCCTTATTATTTTATTTAATTATGCCTTTACTATTTTTATCAAAAAAAATGTTTTTATTTCAAAAGCTGGCCTAGGTTTAATTTTGGCTTTATAAAATAACCTTTATTTATAAATCCACCTTTTCTTTTGAAAACCAAATCCGTTTATTTAAAAGATCCAAATAGTAATACTAAAATATTTTATTTTCCTTTATTAAATGTTGATCTTTTTAAATCCCTTTAGGATTTTATTTGATCCAAATTGGTTTGAAGTTCCAATTGAATTCAAAAAGTTTCTTCTGGCCTTGAAAATGATCAAAATTTTATTTTATGCACCCCCACCGAACCGCTAGGGTTAGAGCTCGTCGGCGACAGGTCCGTCGTCGACGACGATCCATAGCCGTTGATCCCCACTCTAATCCAACGTCCCACACAGCCCCGTATCGCTTCGCCCGTTATGAGCCACTAACTGGTAGACCCCCTGTCAGCTGAGCCCCGCACTGCGGGGTGACACTGGGCCGGCCCTAGCGTCTCCCGCGCGACCCACCAGTTTAAATTTATATTTTTCCATTTAATTTCAAACATAGTTCTGTACATAGATTCAAAAATCAACCCAGCTCGATTCAATGAACCAAAATGCATGAAACCAATTTTGTTAGCAAGGTACTGAAATGCTTAATCCAAGCCCGTTGGATTCAAATCATTTGGATCTGTAGATCAACCTTGGTAAAAATAACAAGGCAGAAGCTTTTCTACATTCAAACATTTTTCAAAATTCAACCATAAGAGCTTTTGAGTTGATTCCAACTCTCAAAAATAACATGTGATCATACCTTTCAGAATATATAAAAACATATGGGTTTACTTATAGAAATAATGTTCAAGTAATAAAATAATGCCACATAGGCATTTCTAGTCACTTTAGTTATCTAAAATAAAAAGGTTAAACCTTATTAAATTGTGACACCACTTTAAATCACATTCCCATGTACTGAAATATGTGGTGATGACATGTGTCAACATGATCCCATGTTTAAGTTGGAGAATATTAAATCTTAAGTAGTTTTTCAATGAATAGAAATTACTTTTCTCAAACTAAAATAAATAAGACAAATGCTTTAATCTGGTAATGTTAAGTGATGATGCTAGATAATCTATAGTGCACCTTTTTGTGATGATTGAAAATAGTTAAGTATTGTTTGGTGATTGTGTACCTCGTATTTATTTATAGACGCTAGTACCGACCAAGGATACGAGGAGGAAGGAGGATACTACGAGGAAGAAGCCGAGGAGAACTTCAACCAGTGCTCTCCACAAGGCAAGCTAACACTTGCAACTATGAAAGTTAGATAACCTATGCAATGCATTAAGCATGCTTGGTTAGACACATTTGATGATACCCAATCCTAGTTTTACTTACAAGTTTAATACTTCATTTTCTTTATCAAGGCTTTCTCTTAGAGTTTACTTAAGTGACTTGTAGATTCTAGAAAAATAACTAAAGGTACCATAAAGAGCATAAAATTTGGCCTAAGTTAGATAATCTTGATGTCATCCTAAGGCATAAGATTGAACTTAGTTAATCTCCACTTGATTACCACCCCTCATTTGTACTTATTCCCACCTATAGATGCTAGTGCTAAGCATAAAACTTGACCAACTTTAGATGGGAATACTTGGTGAAAATGGTTATGAAAACCTTAGAATGATGAGTCGTTCTACTAAAATGTTTTGACATGTGTTCTCAAACACCAGATGATTTTGATGATGAAAATGTTGAGGCATGAGCCTCAGCCCTTGATAAAATTGATGGTTGTCTGGATGCGATACCATTCCAATTTTACCGTACAACCATAATACCCGAAAATTGGGTAGGGCTTGACTGGAAACTTATATACCTTAGTATGGGTTCCCTTGCGGCCAAGGTCTGAGCTGAGGCTACCTTGTGAAGATTGTCCACCTGTGTAGTACCCAAGATGATTTTGCTCATGGTTGGGAGGCCAAACTCATAGGAGAGGTGCCTATATTAGGACGTGTAATTGAAAGGTTAGGATTGATTATCCGCATAGTGAGTATGGTGAATTCAGGATTGTTCCTGACGGATGTATCGAATGTTGTGGTGAAAGTGTACAATCTCTGCAGAGTGTCAAACTTTTCGAATAGCCGCATCCACGGTTATGCACAGTTGGAGTGGCCATACTGTTCCCCCGTCAGATGTTTTCAAAATGACTTGTGAAATTAATTATGACTTTGACTTGACCACAACAGATTTGTGATATGAGATTCAAGTTCCCAATTAGGTGTTATAAGACTTTCAACTAGCTTTCTTTGCTTTTGAACTTAGTAGAGGTAAATCTAGCTTTTTGCAAAAACAACCCTAGAGCCTAGTGTCCTAACTACAACCCCCCCCCTTAACTTGTTAGTATTAGTTTGCGAGTACTTAAATAGTACTCATGGCTTTGTCCCTGGATATTCCCGTGGCCAGACTATGAAGAGGAGTATCAGGATGACAGACCGCGGGAAGGTTATGACAACTAGGATCATCTCCCATCGTCAGCATTTCCTGTGACCCCGAAGATGGAGCTTCTCCTACGCTATCGTTACTATTACGTTATTCCGCTGTTGGAGTTGTATTAAGGACTGTATCATGAGATCCTTATTCGTGTAAGACCTTATGTATGGTTTGTAATGGATGACGTACTGTGATATCCAAATCGGTTATGTCTCGCAAAAATGGTAATCCTGGGATTATGATGTATGGCATAACAGGCATCTGGGATTAAAAATCCAGGTGTTTACAAAATGAAAAATAAGACGCCCCAAGAACAACACAAAAGTGCATGAAACAATAAAAACGAAGTGTCTAGAAAGACCTGAGATTTTTATTGATGAAGAAGGGGATGCCTTGGGCATCCCCAAGCTTTGACGCTTGTACCTCTTGAATATTTCTTCGGGTGACATGGGGTGGCATCCCCAAGCTTGAGCTTTTGTCCATTCTTCATCTCATTACATCATTATTTCTATACACCTGAAAATTTTAATTCATATAAAACTTCACACAATCTTCAATAGCAACATTAGTGTATTCAAAAGTTAATAGACCTTTGGATTTAGCTTTATAACAGAAAAACTTTCACTAAAAACACAAGCTACTTTAGCAATTCCCTCAAAAAGCTCAATTTCCCAAAAACAACCCAACAAGGAATCAATAAGAAGCAAATGCAAATAATGGCAGAAATCTGTCAAAATAGATCAGCAGGTAGAAACCGATTTTTTCGAAGACTTTCTGTTACTCAAATCAAAAAGTTTTAAACTAACTAAAGTTATCTAACATAGTGAGGGATGTATTTTGTAAATATCAGCTCAATCCGACTTATAGATATTTTACACGAATTTTTACAGTGGAGCACAAAAATCTGTTTTGGGATAGCAACTTCCCAAATCTTACTTTCCTCTCATTAGAGGTTATTCTTGGCACAAAAAGAAAATAAAAATGATAAGGAGAGGTCATTACTGAAGTAATAACTCCAAGACTCAAGAAAACTTTTGGGTTATCTCCCAATAAGTATTTTTCTTTAACGCCTTTAAGTCAGGCACCAGAAGCAAGAATCAAGTATTTTCAAATGAAGAAGCATTAACATCAAACCTTGCTTTCAAAGGAGGAGAAAAAAGCAACTTCTCTCTCCTCATAGTGAAGTGTTCAATACCTTTCTTGAATAGAAATTGATATTTAATGGTGCCTCCTTTCACATCAATGATGGCACCAACAGTTCTAAGAAAAGGTCTTCCCAAAGTAATAGGACAAGAAGCATTGTATTCAACATCCAAAACATAGTAATCAACAGGGAAATAAGCATTGTTAACCATAATAAGAACATCATTAACACTCCACATGAGTTTCTTTTTAGCATTATCATTAAGTGGGACATCCAAATAGCAATCCTCCAAAGGTGGCAAATCAAGCATTTCATAAATCTTTCTAGGCATAATAGAGACACTAGAACCAAGGTCACATGAAGCTTTTAGATCAAAGTCATTCACTTGCATATTAATAATGGGTTCCCAAATATCTTCTACTTTTCTAGGAATAGAAGCTTTGTGTTTTTGCTTCTCTTCCTTAATCTTAACAAGAGCATCTATAATGTGTTTGGTGAAAGCAACATGCATCTCACTAGCATCAGGACTTCTAGCAAGCTTTTGCAAGAACAGAATCACTTCAGAAATATTGCAACCATCTATATCAAAATCAAACTTAGCATCACTAGTAGTAGATTCATTAGGCTTAGGCATTGTAGGAGGAGGAATAGGGGCTTCTTGTGGTTTAGTGTTATCCATTCTAGTGATGGTGCACACACTATTGTTTCTAACAATTTCAGCTTCTCTTTCCCACTTAGCATGTAGTTGGGCTAACAGTCTAATATTTTCATCAATAGTAACTTGTATGGCATGAGTAGCAGCAAAGGTACTTTCCAAGGTTTCAGGTTTAGCAGCCATTTTATTAATCAAAGAGGACTGTGCTTCAGACAAAGAGGCAATGTTTTTCTCAACATTCAAAAGCTTATCCTCTACGGTCTTGTTGAAAGTGGTTTGTTTACTAATAAAGTCTTTGAGCATGACTTCAAGTTCAGAGGGGGCACTTATAGTATTGTTGCAGGAGTTTCCATAGGTATTGCCATTATTAGGAGGATAAGGCCTATAATTTTTGTTATTACCAAAATTATTCCTATAGGCATTATTGTTGAAATTGTTGTTTCTAATGAAGTTCACATCAACTTGCTCTTCTTGAGCAACCAAAGAGGATAAGGGAACATTATTTGGATCAATAGGAGCTTTTCCATTAACAAGCATAACCATGATAACATCAATCTTATCACTGAAAGAGGAGGTTTCTTCAACAAAATTTACCTTCTTACCATGTGGAGCTCTCTCAGTGTGCCATTCAGCATAATTAACCATCATATTAGCAAGGAGCTTTGTTGCATCACCCAAGGTTATGGTCATAAAGGTACCTCCAGTAGTTGAATCCAACAGGTTTCTTGAAGAGAAGTTCAAACCTGCATAAAAAGTCTGGATAATCATCCAAGCAGTAAGTCCATGAGTGGGACAATTCTTAACCAAAGTTTTCATTCTTTCCCAAGCCTAAGCAACATGTTCAAAACCAAGTTGTTTAAATTTAATTATTTCACTTCTCATATATATAATCTTAGTAGGAGGATAGTATTTTCCAATAAAAGCATCTTTGCACTTAATCCAAGAATCAATAATATTTCTAGGCAAGGATAACAACCATTCTTTAGCTTTTCCTCTCAAGGAGAAAGGAAACAACTTGAGCTTAATAATATCTCCATCTACATCCTTATATTTTTGCATCTCACAAAGTTCAACAAAGTTATTGAGGTGGGCAGCAGCATCATCAGAACTAGCACCAGAAAATTGCTCTATCATCACAAAATTCAACAAAGCAGGCTTAATTTCATAAAAGGTATCATTAGGAGCAGGTGGAGAAATAGGTGTACTTGGGAAATTGTTGTTGTTTGTGCTAGTGAAGTCACACAACTTGGTGTTCTCAGCAGAGTTCATTTTGGCAAAAGTGGAGCAAGCCAACAACAGCAACAACTAGAGCAGGAACTAATTTTTTTGTGTTTTTGATAAGAGAAAGCAAACCAAACTAAACTATTTTTTTTGGAGTTTTTGATAAAAAGAGGCAAACAAAACCAAGCAAAACAAAAAAAAGTAAAGAGAAAGGTTGTGAAGGACTCCCCTTGTGAAGACGTCCTTAGCAATGGCGCCAGAAAACACCTTGATGCGCTCAGATCAATGTAGAGATTCGTTGGGAGACCCCAAGAGAAAGGTATGATGAGCACAACAAAAAGTCTTCCCTCGGAAAGAAACCAAAGTTATCGAACCAATAGGAGGAAGGAAACGACTCAAAGGTGTTGCTAGCAACTTGGAAACCTGCACAACACAAACTCAAGACTTTGCCCCAATGAATAGTGAGGTTGTCAATCTCACCGGTTTGCTGAAAACAAAGGATTAACTGTATGGTGTGGAAGGTAATAGTGGTTTGCAGAAAGTAAATAGTAACAGTGGAATATGTATCAATGGTAAAGATTGGACCGGGGTCCGTAGTTCACTAGAGGTGTTCTCCTTAAGATAAATAAACATGGCATGCTGGGTAAACAAATTACAGCAGGACAATTGACAGGACTGAGCAAGGCATAACAATGCAATACTAGACATTCATGATCCTATGACATTAGATTGGGCAATACAATAAGATAAATAGACCGCCATCCAACTGCATCTATGACTAGTAATCCACCTTCAGGTTATCATCCGAACCCCCTCCAGCATTAAGTTGCAAGCAATGGATAACCGCTTCAAGAAAAGTGTGTAAGGTAAACAATCCACTTGTTCGATGAACAAGAGACCGTTGTTTTCTCCCTAGTGGTAACAACACATCTACAACCTTAGAGATTTCTGTCACTTCCCTTAGATTAAATAGAGGCATGAACCCACTATTGAGCATAAATACCCCCTCTTGGAGTCACTAGCATCTACTTGCCAAGATAGCTACTAGAAATGGAGAGCATGCAAGATCTCAAACAACACAGACATGATATAATCAATAAGACAAAATCATTAATCAATATGGCATAGTAATCTCAATATCCATCGGATCCCCACAAACATAACATGCATGATTACAAATAGATGATCTTGATCATGAACGGATCTCGCAAGATCTAAACATGGTAGCACAAAGGAGGAGATACAACCATCTAGCTACTACATGGACCCGTAGTCCAAGGTGGAACTACTCACACTTCGTACCATAGGATGGCATGATGAATAAGAAGGCCTCTGGGATGATCTCCCCTACGGCAGGGTGCCGGGAAGAGCTTCAGATCCCCCCGATCTAGGGACGATGGTGGCGGCGGCTATAGACAGTTTTGTGTTATATTGATCGAGTACTTAGGGTTTTAGTATCAGGGGGTCTTTATAGGCGAAGAGGCGAGGCAGGGGCAGCCAGGGCAGCCGCACCCCCCAGGCGCGGTCTGGGCCCAGCCGCGCTGTGTGGCCCCCTGGGGGCTCCCCTCCATCTTGTATTCAGGCTACATGTTCCCCACGGTAAAATATTGACTTTGGCTTTTGTCCCGTCCAATTCCGAGAATATTGATTTTCTGCCTTTTCTGGAACCAAAAAACAGAAGAAAACATGCAACTGGCATTGTGGCATCTTGTTAATAGGTTAGTCCACAAAAACATATAAAAACACCTCAAAGTGTAGACAAAGCAAAGCAAAGTAGATACCAAACAAGCATGGAACATAAAAATTATAGATACGTTTCTGACGTATCAATGCACGAGAAGTGTACCCTTAGCAAAGGTTTTTGGCTAGCAAGGCTGGGTAGCAAGCAAAAGAGTTGAAGGAAACAAACAAACCTACAAGTGATAAAGCCAGACATGCAATCTTCCTTGAAGACACAAAAGATCTTAAATAAAGAATACTAAGCTTATGAGCCAATCAAGAAAGAAAATAAATGATACAAAATACATGTAAGCTTTTCTCTTTTCCTTTCAAATCTCAAAAAGTGTTGCTACTGACCAGAGCTCGGTTTGCCAAAACCAATTTAGATCTACTTGATGCTACCAAAGGGATACCAATACTGATCAACAAGATCAATCGTATAATAGAGATTGCAAACTAAAAATAAGAAGTGCGAAAAGTAAAAGATGAAACTTCTCATTAATATTCCATAAAGTCACTCACACCAAGGGATACATATATAACCAAGTAAAGGAGAGATACTTCCACAATTCAAACCAACCCATAAGATAACTTCTCAATCCAAGATATGAATCTACTAAAAAGGTAAAAAGATAAAAGATAATGATGTGATACCGCGGCACTCCCCCAAGCTTGGAACAAGACAAGGGGATGCCAAACCTGATGACGAATTACTCGTTCGGTGGTGGTGGTGTTCCCTTAATGAGATTTTCAACCAGCTTCCTCAAGTCCTCTATCTCAAAGGTCAGATTACGAATCAACTCTGAATTATGCTCAATGAAATTCATGATCATGTCGGACCGAGAAACCCAGTCCTTGTTATTCTTTCCCCACTCTTACTTCTTGGAGTGTTCCTTTCCTGCATGGTTAGAACGGGGCATGTCCCACATAGAGGGCAACTTCCCTTCGAGCACCTTTTGGAATTGTTGCTCATGTATAAGAGTATGGAAGGGGTTCTTGGTGCGTGGAGGAAGTGACCGTGGAGGGATGCAATGACGCAGAGTTTTCCCTCCTGTATACATCTGTGCTATCCTCCTAAGATTGGCAGGGTTTGCCACCGCTCCAATGCTTGCAACAGTAGCGCGGGTGTCCGGATGCTCGTCCTCCTTCACGTTCTCTTCATCCCCAACCAAGATCTCATCTTCCTTGGGGTTTTGAGTATCATCCTCCACGGGTTTCTTGCCCTTGTCGTTGGAGGAAACCATGGTGCCTCTAAACTTGAGAGTATTTCCTGACAGAATCAGATCGAAACGAAAACACGACGAGAACAAGATATACGATCCTCGGGGGATCTAGGGGTTATATATTACGAAGTTTTATAACATAAGGACGGTATTGTACGAAAACGAGATGGCCACGGACTCCAGGGGCTCACACCCCCTGGTGGCGCGACTAGCTGGGGCCCGGGCCACTGGTGGGTGTGGCCCACCTGGGCTCCATTTCCTCCTCTGTTCTGTCTTGTAACTTTCCATATGTAATAAAAACATAAAAAATATAGAGAAAAAGGTTTTTCGCGAACCTTCTGTTTGCAACACTTTTTACCTATTCACAGACAGACTCTATAGATTCCTTCTCTCCAACACCTGTAAATTCCTTTCATGCAAAGCCTCACACAAACTTTATTAGCAACATTAGTATATGCAAAAACAATAAACCATTAGGTTCAAATTTAAACTGAAATCCATCAAAACAAAAGATATTGTAGCAACTCCTTCCAAAATCCCAAAAAGAATCTGAAAGAGAAACAATTTAAGAGGCAAATTCAAATGATGGCAAACATCTGTCAAAACATACCAGCAGGTAAAGATTGATTTTTTCGAAAAACTTCTGTTGTTCAAATTAAAAAGTGCAAAACTAATGAAAGTTGGATAACAACTTGGAGAGTAAGTACATAAAATTACAGCTCCATCCGTTGTGCTGAGCTCCTTCATGAATTTTTACAATGCAGCACAAAGATCTATCCCAGGATAGACACTTTTCACAACTCCTCTACTTCTCAACAAAGGTTGAATCTTGACTCAAAAACCAAAACAAAAAAGGATAAGGAGAGGTTATTACAAGTAATAACTTCCAAGACTCAATAAAACTATTGGGTTATCTCGCAAGAAGTACTTTTCTGTAATGCCTTTAAGTTAGGCTTGACAATTTCAAAGATGCTCACATAGGAGATATAGATTTGAAGTGAAAAAGAGCATCAAGAAGCAAATATCCAACACATTTGAGTCTAACCCACTTCCTATGCAAGGGGGTCTCATGAGAAAACAAATTATTGAAACAAAACGACACTAGCATAGGAAGACAAAACAAATGCAGCTTCAAAGCTTTCAACATAAAATGGGGAAACTTAATATTATTGAGATGCATAAAACCATGTTTCCCTCTATCATAATAACTTTCAGTAGCACTTTGAATAAAGTTGACAATATAACTATCACAATAAACAACTTTATCATCAGAATGAGCATACTTACAATCATCAAAAAGAGGTCTAAGGTCATAAACTGGATCAGTAGAAGCAAGTTGTTACATCCTGAAATCTTCATTAGGGAATTCATTTTCATAAGGAGTTTTATCAAATTTTGAAAAATTAAACTCATAAGATTCTCCATCAAACTTAGTTAAAACTTTCTCCTTCTTACAATCTATAATATCCCCACTAGTATTCAAGAAAGGTCTACCAAAGATAATAGGACATGTTTTACTAGCTTCTGAACCAAGTACTAGAAAATCAGTAGGATATTTAATCTTACCACAAAGAACCTCCACATCTCTTACAATGCCAATTGGACAGACTATCTCTCTATTAGCAAGGTGAATAACCAAATCAATGTCCTCAAGTTCACAAGGACAAATTTCATGCATAATTTCCCTGTAAATCTCATAAGGAATAACACTAGAACTATCACCAATATCACATAAACCATAATAGCAATGATCACCAATTCTCACAGAAAGCACATGGACACTAGTTTTTCTAGCTTTTGTAGGATGATAGACAATATTAGAAGCATCTTCACACAAGACAATGTGCTCATCCTCTATATTTTTAGTGACAAGATCTTTTACAAGGGCTACTATAGGTTCAATTTTTCTTTGCTCATTAGGTTCCATAGTTTTCTTTGTACTTTTGCTAACCACATTAGCTATGATAGAATGTTCCCTTACCTTAGCAGGAAAAGGGATTTTCTCAATATAAGGTTCAGGCAAAATATGATCAACAGTACAAACTTCAATGCTAGAAGGAACATGAGTAACAACATCTTTATAAGGTGCATGGTACTTGTCCCACTTCTTTTTAGGAATTTTAATATAAGAGGCAAAAGCCTTAAAAAATTGGCAATACTTTGAGAATCAAGACCATACTCAGTACTAATATCACGAAAGTCATCAGTTCCCATAAAAGATTTAATGCATTCATAATCATAGTTTATACTTGACTTTCTTCCTTTGTCATTCTCCCATGCTTCAGTGTTCTCTTGAATACGGTCTAGGAGATCCCATTTAGCTTCTTCCTTCATATGTGTGAATGATCTAGCACAACAAGCATCTAGTAAATCTTTATCATGAAGAGAAAGCCTTGCATAAAAGTTATTAATAATAATATTGTCAGGGAGTTCATGAATAGGACATTTAAGCATTAGTAACTTCAATCTCCCCCAAGCTTGGGCTATACTCTCTCCATCACGAGGCCAAAAGTTATAAATTTGATTCCTATCCTTATGAATTTCACCGGGAGGATAGAATTTAGAATAATAGAGAGGTACTATTTCCTCCCATTCCATGGATTGTCCATTCTTCAGCAGCTTATACCATTCTTCAGCTCTTCCTTTCAATGATATAGAGAGTAACTTCTTCTTCACCTATTCAGTTGTGATACCTGCACACTTAAACAACCCGCATAATTCATGGATAAAAAGCAAGTGATCACTAGGATGGATAGTTCCATCCCCAAAATAATAACTATCCATAACACGATCAACAATACTTGTAGCTATCTTAAAAGGATCTATCTCAACAGCTGGTGGTTCATCTACTACCCTAACAGTGGTAGTAATTTTCCCAAATAGGAAACCAAGTGGGTTATCCATATTGGAAACAAAGTAAAGCAGAAATAAAAAGCAATACTCAGAGTAGAAGTTTCCTTTACTAGTTCCACTCTTCAATAGCGCTTCACTCTCCGGCAACGGCGCCAGAAAATAGTCTTGATGATCCACAAGTATAGGGGATGTATCATAGTACTTTCGATAAATAGGAGTGTTGTGGCATCCCGCAAAACCACTACTAGAAAATCGCGTTGTTTTTGTGCATTGCATCATCATGACCGCATGCTCATGTCATCATGCCACATTGCATTTGAGCATCGTCAGCATCATGCATATTATTTTCGCTTAAAAACTATTTGCGAAAGTCTATGGTTTTCTGAAAACTAGCCCTCCTTCTATTTCAAATCAAACCCCGGATGCTTCCGGATATTTTGTTGTCTAAAAACTATTTACAAAAAGCTTATTGCAAATTAAATATAAGTTATATTATTTTAGGGGGCAGTCGAACGGGCCAATTCGACCCGAACGACCACCCCCAGGAATTAAAACGGTCCAACCTAGACCCTTTTCTACCCCAACCTAACCTACCCAACCCTCTGGCCACCTCACCCCCACCTATCCCAGGCCGCCACGTCACCCTGCCTCTCCCTCCCAACCAATCCCCTTATGCCACCTCTGCCCACTCCCTCACCTCTCTCTCTTCCCCACTCAGCAGCACACACACACACACGAACGCCCGCCTCTTCCACCTGCCCGCGTGGCCCCTCCCCTGACGCGCCCTTGGCCTCACCTGGCCCCATCCCCTGTCCCCACCCACGCTTGACCCGCCTCCCTCTTCCTCCTTCCCTGCAACCTCGCCACTCCTTCCTCCTCTCATCCAGCGACCGCCGCCTCTTCTCCCCGCCGAGTCGCCCCGCCGCCGCTGCTCTGCCTCACTGAGCCGCCACTGCTCTCGCCGGGCGATCCTCCACGCCGCTGGCCGACTCCCGCCTCGGCCACCGCTTTCCTTCTCGCCTCTGCCGGCCTCGCCTCTTCCCCACCGCTGCTCTCCGCCGCGTCGCCCCTCCTCCTCCCCGCTGGCCCGCGCAGCCTGCCAGCGGCTCCGCCGCTCGAGCCCGAGGCCGCGCCGTCCCGCCACCGAGTTCAGCCGCCGGTCCTTCCCTCTGGCGCCCCTCTCCTCCAGGACACGCCCTCCCCGACGCCACGCCGTCCTCCCCACCTCCGGTCTCCCTCGCCTCGTCCCCGACCGCTGCTCGCCGGTCGCCGGCGCGCCAACCTCCGCTCGTGCCCCGCCTCCCCAGACCGGCCTCCTTCTCTCCGATCTCGTCGCCCGCTTCATTGTCGCCACCGCCGCTGGTCCTCCGCATGCGGCAGCGTCGCGCATGAAGCTCGCTCCCCGAGTCCCTCGCCATCCTTCCAGCGCGCAGCAGCCGGCCCGCCTGGAACCGTCTCCCCTGCGGGGCCCACCCCGTCGCCCGGCAGCGCGGCCGCGTCATCCCCGTGCGTGTCTGCGTGTTCAGGGCCAGCTCGATCTCGTGCATGTTTGGTCTCCCTAGTGGCAAGTTGTGGTTGTTCTGAGGCGATGGAGCAAGATATCCTATGAGACGAGACCGACATATGACGATTCAAGTTCTTCTCAACAGCTGGTACGCCAAGATCTGCACCGTGTTGTAAGACCACCGACAAGATCTCCATCCTGGACCCCAAGGACTCCCTCCCGGACATCGAGCGCCAAGATCGACTCACGGTTTCCGAAGCTGTTCCATACCCAAAGACGTCGAGACCCCCGACCCGAAGATGCCCAGAACACAAGTTCGCCTTCTCGGTCGCCAGGACCTCCTTCATGGACACCGAAGATCGAACCCCGGTGCGTCAAGATCCCCTTCCCGGCCGTCAGGGTCCACGACATGGAATCGCCAAGATCTCCAATCGGAACGCCAAGTTCGCCGGGACCCCGAATCCGAGGGCCTTCGCCACGGAACGACAAGATCTACCCCAGTAAATCCGAGAACGCTTCCGTCGAGACCGAACCCGTCGAACCCTGGACCCTGAGACCGGACCCCGAACCCCGGAACCCCAAGATCTGCCGAACCCTAATGTGTGAACCTTTTCCCGAACCCTATTTTATAAATGCCCTCTAGATAAATTGTTGCATATTAAATGTTCATGCATGCATATTGTCGTGTGGTTTGGGGGCCTTATGCCGATTCACCATATAATTAAATATGGGTCTATATGCGGGCAAATCTAGTCTCATATTGGCCTCATCTAAATTTGCGTAGCGAACCGGTAACTTATTTTGCCATGTTCAAACAACATTTAAATTGCGGGGTAGCTAAATAACTTGAATCACCTAATTAATTGTCGGGACCCCGGTTCCACTTATTATGAACTAATTGCATCGCACCTTTGCCATGTCATACATCATACATGCATCATGCGCGATTTTCTACCGTAGTATTAAATATTGCATCCGGTGTTTATTCTAGCGTTTTGCTTCTTCGCGGATAAGGCCGTTGAGTTGATGCGAGTGTCGACCCGATCTTCGGTTGAACCTTCGGCAATGTATCAGGCGAGCATCTCCCCCTTTCTGCCTATCTTACTTTTATAGTATTTATTCCCTCCTGTTGATCTATTGCTATCTGTGTTGCGATGCTCTAGTTTCCGCACCTGTGATATTCCGTGCAGCCCTATATTGCCTTGGACACATCCTATTGCCTGTTGTTTGGTAGATAGTTGGACTTGCGCGTCGTAGTCGCTTGCTATATTGTTGTTGCGTGTCGTCAAGTACCACAGTTGTTGGAGTATTGCCCCATGTTGATGTTGGAGATGATTATGGCTTCACTTATCGTTCACTTTAATTCCTGTTTAACAACTAAAATTGAAGTAAGCAGAGGCATCGGTGGGTGATAGATAATATTTGGTTTCCGAACGCCCACTTGTGTCCCGTAGGACCCCGAGTACTTGATACCTGTTCCTTGATTTATCGCGATATCCACATCCGGGAGGATTATGGGACCCCCCTGAGCCAGAGCTTGATTCAGTCTTATTTCTTGGGGCCACAAACTAGTTTGAGGTTTTATTTACGATCCTGTACTTATGCCATGCTACTACTGTATTTACGATTGTGCGAGGAGCACACTGTACTATTTAGGTAAGCGGAGTGTTTTCGCGGTATCGACAAGCCCAGTCACACTTTCAGGTTCCCAGTCGTTTACAGCCACTGACGCAAACCTTGAGTCCGTCTCAGAGTCAGCTAGCTTCATTGCGGGTCTACTCAATGGGGTGGCCCCCTGAAATATTTCTGAATCCTGTGATTGCTTTGTCGTGAAGGCCTCGTTGGGTTTTGATTTGGTTTTTCCGAGGTTGATCGAGTGTGTGTTGCTATTTGTGCACCCCGGCCGGGTTAAAACTTTCTGAAAGCCGTGTCCGCGGTTATGGACGACTTGGAGCACAGTATCTCGATCATAGACAACTATAACTAAAGTAGTGCTATAAACTTGACTTTATAATGACTAGTAATCAGCTTCATTATAATGGAATGGCTAAATAAAACTGCCAACAATTGATTGTTTGATGTGTCGCTTGCGACAATTGTACCTGACTAGTAAGTATTGCAACTACAACGGAATGGCTAAATAAAAGTACCAACAACTGCTGGGTTTTGGGTTTATCTCATGCTATATGTATCTGATTAGTAAGTGCTGTAACTATAACGGAATGGTTAACTAAAATTGCCCACTGCTTATTTTATCAGGATGATTATCTACACCTGACTAGTAATTGCTGCAACAATAACTGAATAAATAAACCGCCAAGTGTGAGTTCCTCGGTTGACTTCCTCGTTTGGTCTCGGGGAAACACCAGGATGGGTTTGTTTGGTGTTAGTTTCGGTAGGATCCGGATAGGTCATTCTTATCCTCTCCGATAACCGGCTTGTATCGAGTCTCTATAGGTTGTTTAGTGCATCTTTGCCGCTCGATCCACCATACCTATGTAGGCGAGGACCCCGAATTCTAGCCTCGCTGTCTTGGCCTCGATCGACGCTCCTTCTTTTTCCTTTGCCCTTTCCGGCACCCCTTTTGTTAAAGCAGGTTTTGAGATCGACGCGTTAGCGGGTTACCCTTCCGGCTTGGCACAGGTGGTTATGGACGCCATTGGTTATTCTTCGTGGCTCTTAGCCCCATTTGCATCTTGTCCGTAGTCGGACGCTCCATCGCTTTTCAAGGTGAATTGGATCTTTGTACCGTATATGTATTCTTGACTCATGGAGTCGTGTTGTATATATATATATCTGCTCATGGGTCCCATCGAGGACTGTGTAATGTTATTACCGTTTTCCACCCGCGAAAGTGCCTGGTGGGCACCTTTGAATCGTTTCTATGCGGGTTTGGCGGGAATCGCTGAAACTTGCATAGGTCCGATTCTGAGGGTGTTACAGAGTGGTATCAGAGCTCAGCAGTTGCGATACCCCACAAGTCCAGCCTGTAGGATAACCTAGCTAACGGCCGCAGTAGAGTGTCAAAACTATTTTTGTAAAATCGGTTGGATAGTTCTGATTAGGTCTGATTTTACTCCTTACCCCTCTGCTATTCTCCTCTTACCTCTACGTGTTTTGAATCCGCTCTCGTCTCTCTCTTCGAGTCCAGGATTTCTCGTGGTTGGGTTCCGTCGTACCTTCAGGGTTTCGCTTCCTCCTTTGATAACGGTGTTCTACCATCCGGACTTCATGCTATCTGAGAAATCCGTCTACTGTGGTACCATTCTTTGTTCCTTGTTTGTGCCTTCCGGTGTTTTCCGACGCGACGACCTCCTCTACGCCAGATCCGATGCAGAGTCTGCATCACTCCTTTGTTCCCGAACCTTTCTTGTCGAGATCTTCAGTCTGATTCCGAGAATGGTTGCACTCTTTTCTACTGATTGTGCAGAGTAATAGTTTGGGTGCGTGATGGATTGGCCCCCATGCCGACTACCCCTTCTATTCGCTTTTGTACCTTGAAGTGGATGAGGATGCATCGGTTCCCTCTTTCTATCGAAGTTAGAGGTGGCTTTAATTGTTGATACCTCTACCTTCGACCTTTTGTTTCCGGAGTGTTCTCTCGACAATCACGGACAACGACCTCTTGTTAGTGGTGTCGCGAGAATCTACACGATGCGAGAAGATTCAGATCGCCGCCCTTCTTCCCGGTACCATGAGGCGGATCTCGAGGGCGAGATCCATTGTTAGTGGTGTCGAATTGTGGCATCCCGCAAAACCACTACTAGAAAATCGCGTTGTTTTTGTGCATTGCATCATCATGACCGCATGCTCATGTCATCATGCCACATTGCATTTGAGCATCGTCAGCATCATGCATATTATTTTCGCTTAAAAACTATTTGCGAAAGTCTATGGTTTTCTGAAAACTAGCCCTCCTTCTATTTCAAATCAAACCCCGGATGCTTCCGGATATTTTGTTGTCTAAAAACTATTTACAAAAAGCTTATTGCAAATTAAATATAAGTTATATTATTTTAGGGGGCAGTCGAACGGGCCGATTCGACCCGAACGACCACCCCCAGGAATTAAAACGGTCCAACCTAGACCCTTTTCTACCCCAACCTAACCTACCCAACCCTTTGGCCACCTCACCCCCACCTATCCCAGGACGCCACGTCACCCTGCCTCTCCCTCCCAACCAATCCCCTTATGCCACCTCTGCCCACTCCCTCACCTCTCTCTCTCTCTCCCTTCCCCCAATCAACGCCACACACACACGCACACACGAACCGCACGCGCCCTGCCCCCTCTTCCACCTGCCCGCGTGGCCCCTCCCCTGACGCGCCCCTGCCCCACCTTGGCCCCACCTGGCCCCATCCCCTGTCCCCCACCCAGCCCACGCGACCCGGCCTCGTCCTCTTCCTCCTTCCCTGCAACCTCGCCACTCCCTCCTCCTCTCATCCATGACCGCCTCTCTCTCTCCCTTGCCGCCCCGCCGCTCGCGTCTGCCTCCCCGCCTGAGCCGCCTCGCCGCTCGCGTCTGTCTCCCTCGCCGGCGATCCCTCCACGTCGCCGTCGACCCCGCCCGGCACCGCCTCCTCTCCCGCCTCAGGCCGGCCTCGCCCCTTCCCCACCGCCGTTCACCGCCTCATCCTCGCTGCGTCGCCGCTGCGCCTTCACGCCGCTTGAGCACCCTCCGCCCGCGTCCACCTCGCCGCTCCTCCTTCCGCGTCGGCCCTTCCCCCGCGCTGGCCTGGCGGCAGCCGGCCGCTCGAGCCGAGGCGCGCGCCCGCCACCGAAGTTCAGCCCGGTCCTTCCCTCGGCCCTCTCCTCAGACACGCCCTCCCGACGCCACGCCGTCCTCCCACCTCCGGTCTCCCGCCTCGTCCCGCTGCTCGCCCGGTCGCCGGCCAACCTCCTCGTGCCCGCCTCCCTGCATCGGCCTCCTTCTCTCCGATCTCGTCGTCGCCTTCCGCCTGTGCGTCCGCCACCGCCGCCTGGTCCTCCGCATGCGGCCGCGTCCGCGCCCGCGAGCTCGCTCCCCGAGTCCCTCGCCATCCTTCCAGCGCGCAGCAGCCGGCCCGCATGGAACCGTCTCCCCTGCGGGTCCCACCCCGTCGCCCGGCAGCGCGGCCGCGTCATCCCCGTGCGTGTCTGCGTGTTCAGGGCCAGCTCGATCTCGTGCCTGTTTGGTCTCCCTGGTGGCAGGTTGTGGTTGTTCTGAGGCGATGGAGCAAGATATCCTATGAGACGAGACCGACATATGACGATTCAAGTTCTTCTCAACTACTGGCACGCCAAGATCTGCACCGTGTTGTAAGACCACCGACAAGATCTCCATCCTGGACCCCAAGGACTCCCTCCCGGACATCGAGCGCCAAGATCGACTCACGGTTTCCGAAGCTGTTCCGTACCCAAAGACGTCGAGACCCCCGACCCGAAGATGCCCAGAACACAAGTTCGCCTTCTCGGTCGCCAGGACCTCCTTCATGGACACCGAAGATCGAACCCCGGTGCGTCAAGCTCCCCTTCCCGGCCGTCAGGGTCCACGACATGGAATCGCCAAGATCTCCAATCAGAACGCCAAGTTCGCCGGGACCCCGAATCCGAGGGCCTTCGCCACAGAACGAAAAGATCTACCCCAGTAAATCCGAGAACGCTTCCGTCGAGACCGAACCCGTCGAACCACGGACCTCGAGAGGACCCGAACCGGAACCCCAAGATCTGCCGAACCCTAATGTGTGAACCTTTTCCCGAACCCTATTTTATAAATGCCCTCTAGATAAATTGTTGCATATTAAATGTTCATGCATGCATATTGTCGTGTGGTTTGGGGGCCTTATGCCGATTCACCATATAATTAAATATGGGTCCATATGCGGGCAAATCTAGTCTCATATTGGCCTCATCTAAATTTGCGTAGCGAACCGGTAACTTATTTTGCCATGTTCAAACAACATTTAAATTGCGGGGTAGCTAAATAACTTGAATCACCTAATTAATTGTCGGGACCCCGGTTCCACTTATTATGACCTAATTGCATCGCACCTTTGCTATGTCATACATCATACATGCATCATGCCCGATTTTCTACCGTAGTATTAAATATTGCATCCGGTGTTTATTCTAGCGTTTTGCTTCTTCGCGGATAAGGCCGTTGAGTTGATGCGAGTGTCGACCCGATCTTCGGTTGAACCTTCGGCAATGTTTCAGGCGAGCATCTCCCCCTTTCTGCCTATCTTACTTTTATAGTATTTATTCCCTCCTGTTGGTCTATTGCTATATGTGTTGCGATGCTCTAGTTTCCGCACCTGTGATATTCCGTGCAGCCCTATATTGCCTTGGACACATCCTATTGCCTGTTGTTTGGTAGATAGTTGGACTTGTGCGTCGTAGTCGCTTGCTATATTTCTGTTGCGTGTCGTCAAGTACCACAGTTGTTGGAGTATTGCCGCATGTTGATGTTGGAGATGATTATGGCTTCACTTATCGTTCACTTTAATTCCTGTTTAACAACTAAAATTGAAGTAAGCAGAGGCATCGGTGGGTGATAGATAATATTTGGTTTCCGAACGCCCACTTGTGTCCCGTAGGACCCCGAGTACTTGATACCTGTTCCTTGATTTATCGCGCTATCCACATCCGGGAGGATTATGGGACCCCCGAGCGAGCTTGATTCAGTCTTATTTCTTGGGGCCACAAACTAGTTTGAGGTTTTATTTACGATCCTGTACTTATGCCATGCTACTATCAGTATTTACGATTGTGCGAGGAGCACCTGCATCTTTTAGGTAAGCGGAGTGTTTTCGGGTATCGACAAGCCCGATCACACTTTCGGGTTCCCATCGTTTACATCCCGACGCAAACCTTGAGTCCGTCTCGAGTCACTAGCTTCGCTATGGTCTACTCAATGGGGTGGCCCCCTGAAATATTTCTGAATCCTGTGATTGCTTTGTCGTGAAGGCCTCGTTGGGTTTTGATTTGGTTTTTCCGAGGTTGATCGAGTGTGTGTTGCTATTTGTGCACCCCGACCGGGTTAAAACTTTCTGAAAGCCATGTCCGCGGTTATGGACGACTTGGAGCACAGTATCTCGATCATAGACAACTATAACTAAAGTAGTGCTATAAACTTGACTTTATAATGACTAGTAATCAGCTTCACTATAATGGAATGGCTAAATAAAACTGCCAACAATTGATTGTTTGATGTGTCGCTTGCGACAATTGTACCTGACTAGTAAGTATTGCAACTACAACGGAATGGCTAAATAAAAGTACCAACAACTGTTGGGTTTTGGGTTTATCTCATGCTATGTGTATCTGATTAGTAAGTGTTGTAACTATAACGGAATGGTTAACTAAAATTGCCCACTGCTTATTTTATCAGGATGATTATCTACACCTGACTAGTAATTGCTGCAACAATAACTGAATAAATAAAACTGCCAACTGTGTGAGTTCCTCGGTTGACTTCCTCGTTTGGTCTCGAGGGGGAAACACCAGGATGGGTTTGTTTGGTGTTAGTTTCAGGTAGGATCCGGATAGGTCATTCTTATCCCTCTCTGATAACCGCCAGTTGTATCGAGTCTCTATAGGTTGTTTAGTGCATGCTGCCGCTGCCGCTCAGTCCACCATACCTATGTAGGCGAGGACCGCAGAATTCTAGCCTCGCCGTGTCTTGGCCTCGATCTTGGCTCCTTCTTTTCCTTTGCCCTTGTCGGCACCCTTTTGTTAAAGCAGGTTTTGAGATCGACGCCGTTAGCGGTTACCCTTCCGGCTTGGCACAGGTGGTTATGGACGCCATTGGTTATTCTTCAGGGCTCTTAGCCCCATTTGCATCTTATCCGTAGTCAGACGCTCCATCGTTTTCAAGGTGAATTGGATCTTTGTACCGTATATCTGTATTCTTGACTCATGGAGTCGTGTTGTATATATATATCTGTTCTGTGGGTCCCATCGAGGACTGTTGTGTAATGTTATTACTTCGTTTTCCACCCGCACGAAAGTGCCTGGTGGGCACCTTTGAATCGTTTCTATGCGGGTTTGGCGGGAATCGCTGAAACTTGCATAGGTCCGATTCTGAGGGTGTTACAAGTGTCAATCCCAACGAGGAGCAGAAGGTGTTAACCAGTGGTATGGAGCAGGAAATCTCTGTAAATACTTAGCAAACAGATTTTTAGGGGTTTTATGATAAAGCAAGGAAATAAAGTGCAAGTAAATAAAGGCAACAAATAATTGCAACAATGTCACAATCCTTTCTTAGCAAAGTACAAGCCAGTGGAAATACTAATGAGGACCAAACGTTCTCGAGGACACATGAGAATACTGTCAAGTGCTTTCGTTTCATATAGCTGATTAATCTTCTTTGGTTTTATAAGTTTTGTGTGGGTGAACCTGTGATAATGTACCGACCTTACTTGGACTAATACATACTTGTGATTAAACCCCTTGCAAGCATCCGCAACTACAAGAAAGCAATTAAGATAAAAACCTAACCACAGCCTTAAACTCTGAGATCCTACACTCCCTTGTGCAAAGGTTTCCTAATGGGGGTTCAGGTTTCTGTCACTCCGACAACCCCAAAATTAGTAGACAAGTACTCGATGCATTCCCCTAGGCCCATAAATGGTGAAGTATCATGTAGTCGACGTTCAGATGACACCACTAGAAGAATAGAACCACAACTTAAATATTAAACCATTGAATAATACCTCAACACAATTCCACTACTAAAAACATGACTTCTCCCATGTCCTCAAGAACTAAACGAAATACCCACGAGACATCATATGGATCAAGATCAGATATGATATGATATGATGATGGATAACAATCTTAACATAAACAATAATTCAATGGTTCCACTCACAAACATCAACTACAATAGTAATCAACACCAGGAAAGTTTCCCCTAAGAACTATGCAAGATTCAACACAATTGTTACAGCGGGATGGAGTGGTGATGATGGTGCTAGTGGAGATGATGGTGTGATGTTCCCGATGAAGTCTAGCTTGATGAAGGTGTTGATGGCGACGATCTCCCCTCTCTGGGAAGGAATTTCCCCAGCAGAAATCTGTCTACCAGAGAGCTCTTTATCTCTCGGTGTTTTCCGCCCCGCAGAGGCAGCGGAATCTTTCTATGGTCGATCCCTCGTTTTAGGGTTTCGAGGAGAATATATAGGCAAGAGGGCAGAGCCAGAGGTGGGACAGGGCGGCCACACCCCCTGTAGGCATGGCCTAGGGTGGCCCTTGCCTGGGGGGTGTGGGCTTCCTGTGGCCCAACTCCGCCTCCCCTTCTGGCATCCTTCGTCTTCTGGGAAAATATGATTTTCTATAGTTTTTCTGGTATTTTTCTGATCTTCGCGAAATTGCATCAAAACACCGCTTTTCCCATCAGCATCCTGACTCCGGCAGTTCATCCTCCAAGAATCATCCAACATGCAAAAACAGATGAAAAGACATAAGTAAGACCTCTTAATATGAAATATATCAATGAATAGAGGAAAATTATGATATAGAATGGTGATGCAAATTGGATGTATCAGTCGCGACCACATCATCGACGGCCGCGTCGCCCCCAGCCGCGTTGAGCCCTGCCCCGAGCTCTGTCGCCGCTGTCTCTGCCTGCCGTGGCAGCGGTTCTGGTGATTCTCCTGTCGTGGCAGCGGTTTGGGCAGTTTTCCTGCCGTGGCAGGAACGACAGCATCGTCGCCTGCTGCGTCGTTGGTCTCCCCCGCGCCGCCACCACCACCGCCCCGCCATCAGCAGGACCCACCTCCTCCACCGTCTCACTCAATGATCACTCGTTCTAAATGGGGGATTGTGCAGCCCAAGGCGATTTTTGATCTTCACGTTGAGGGATTATCTCCAATACCGAAGAGCTATCGTGGTGCTCTCAAGGATCCAAATTGGCACTCCTCCATGGTTGAGGAGTATGGCGCTCTTCTCTCCAACAATACTTGGGACCTCGTTGATTCACCTCGCAATGCTAATATTGTTACAGGCAAGTGGATCTACCATCACAAGATGAAGTCTGATGGTTCTTTGGAACGATACAAAGATCGTTGGGTGATCCGAGGATTTACTCAACACGAAGGTATTGATTTTGATGAAACCTTCAGCCCTGTCGTTAAGCTAGACACTATTCGCACAGTCCTCTCTCTTGCGTTAACCAGTGACTGTCCTATTCATCAGCTTGACATCAAGAATGTGTTCCTCAATGGCACTCTCACAAAAACTGTTTATGCTCGTCAGCCCTCTGGGTTCACTAATCCAAATTATCCTGATAAGGTTTGTCGTCTCAACAAATCACTCTATGGTTTGAAGCAGTCGCCTTTGGCATGGTTTCAACGGTTTGCCTCGTTCATTGCTTCGGTTGGTTTCACTGACTCCAAGTCCGACAGTTCTTTGTTCGTCTATCGGCGTGGTGCTGACATGGCCTATCTCCTGCTCTATGCGAATGACATAATCCTGACTGCGTCTTCCTCAACATTGTTGCACAGTTTGATTGCCTATCTTCGTACAGAGTTTAGTATGACAGATATGGGCAATCTTCATTACTTTCAGGGCATCTCTGTGACACACAGTAAGGACAGTCTGTTCCTCTCACAGGAGAAGTATGCATTGGATCTTCTTGATAGAGCTGGTATGTTATAGTGCAAATCCATCTCTACTCTAGTTGATAGTGCCTCCAAACTTTTAGCTAAGTCCACTGATCTTTTTGCAAACCCGACTGAGTACCGCAATATTAAAGGTGGTCTTCAGTACCTTACGTTTACTCGGCCATACATCTCTTATGCCTTGCAACAGATTTGTCTCCATATGCATGATCCTATGGCTAATCATTTGCTTCTCGTCAAGCGTGTTCTTCGCTAGATCCATGGCACCACCAACTATGGTCTCACCTTGTTTAGACGCATCTCCAACAAATTTATGGCCTATTCTGACGCTGATTGGGCAAGTTGCCTAGACACTAGATGGTCTACAAGCTATTGTTCTTTGATGCGGCTTAGTTCACTATACAGCTTCGTTGGGAAACCCCAAGAGGAAGGTGTGAATAGCACAACAACAAGTTTTCCCTTAGTTATGAAACCAAGGTTATCGAACCAGTAGGAGTAAGGAAACAACTCCAAGGTGTTTCTAACAACTTGGAACCTGCACAACACAAACTCAAAACTTTGCCCCAACATACAGTGAGGTTGTCAATCTCACCGGTTTGCTGAAAACAAAGGATTAAATGTATAGTGTGGAAGATAGTAGTTTCTTGTAGAAAGTAAACGGCAACAGTAGATGATGTATCAATAATAAAGGAATGGATCAGGGTCCACAATTCACTAGAGGTGTTCTCCTTAAGATAGATAACATGCTGGGTGAACAAATTACAGCAGGGCAATTGACAGATTAGAAAGCATAACAATGCATATACTAGACATCTTGACTCCTATGAGATTTGATTGGGAATTACAACAATATACATAGACCATAATCCAACTGCATCTATGACTAATAATCCACCTTCAGGTTATCATCCTAACCCCTTCCATTATTAAGTTGCAAGCAACAGATAATTGCATTAAGCAATGTGTGTAAAGTAAACAATACAATTGTTCCATGAACAAAAGTTTGTTGTTTTCTCCCTAGTAGCAACAACACATCTACAACCTTAGAGATTTCTGTCACTTCCCCAAATTACTAGAGGCATGAACCTACTATCGAGCATAAATACTCCCTCTTGGAGTCACAAGCATCCACTTGGCCAAGATAACTGCTAGCAACGGAGAGCATGCAAGATCACAAATAACAGTATAACACAGACATGATAGAATCAATAATCAATCTGACATAGTATCTCAATATCCATTGGATCTCCACAAACACAACATGTATGATTACAAATAGATGATCTTGATCATGAACGAAGCTCACAAGATCTAAACATGATAGCACAAAGGAGGAGAAACAACCATCTAGCTACTGTATGGACCCATAGTCCAAGGGTAAACTACTCACGCATCATATCGGAGGCTAGCATAGTGATGAAGAAGGCCTCCGGGATGATCTCTTCTTTTCGGCAGGGTGCCGGGAAGAGCTTCAGATCCCCCCGATCTAGGGACGATGGTGGCAGTGGCTACAGACTGTTTCGTGGAGATTTGATCGGGGACTTAGGGTTTCTGCATCGGGGTGCTTTTATAGGCGAAAGGGCACGGCCGGTGGGCGCCTGAAGGGCCCACGGCTAGTGGCGGCACGCCCCCTGGTCCGTGTGGCCCTAGGGTGTGGCCATCTCGTGGCCCCCTTAGGCTGCCCTTCGGACTCTGTGTTCTTTCTGGTAAAATATTGAGTTTGGCTTTTGTCCCGTCCAATTCCGAGAATATTTCCTTACTAGCTTTTCTGAAACCCAAAACAGTAGAAAACAGGCAACTAGCACTGCGACATCTTGTTAATAGGTTAATCCCAGAAAATGTATACAAAATACCTCAAAGTGTAGACAAAACATAGCAAAGTTGATACTAAACAAGCATGGAGCATCAAAAATTATAGATACATTTACGACGTATCAGTCTTCCTCGGCGCTAAGATGGTGTCATGGTCTGCTAAGCGGCAGCACACGGTCTCTCGCTCCAGCGCCAAGGCCGAGTATAGGGCGGTTATGAATGTGGTGGCTGAAACTTGTTGGTTACGGCAACTTCTTCAGGAGCTTCACCGACCGGTGACTGGTGCCACTGTGGTTTTCTATGACAATGTGAGCTCGGTTTACATGACACTGAATCCTATACATCATCAGCACACCAAGCACGTGGAGATCGACTTGCATTTTGTACGAGATTGCGTCACCACCGGCAAGGTACGGGTTCTACATGTTCCGAGTTCTTCCCAGTTTGCGGAAATTTTTACCAAGGGACTAGCGTCGCCTCTCTTTTTGGATTTTTGGGACAGTCTTAACATTCGTCGACGCCCGTTTATGACTGAGGGAGGGTGTCAGAATATATAACCATATTGTATTTATATAGATATATGGTTGTATATGTGTAGTCTGTGTATAAATGTATGTGTATTGTACGGTACGAACTCTATCATTGTAAGTCTATATAATGAGCAATACAAGGCACCATAATGTGTGGTTTCCCCTATTTTACAAAAACAACTCCATCCTTCAAAGCACACGTCTCAGCCATTGTCGCCAATTTGACCTAGTCAAGTACTTGTTAGGTACCAAATACTCAATTCACACAATCTGGCAATTATTACAAGGATTTGCTGGACAATTTAGACACAAGATGAACAAGCAAGAAAGGGAATAGGGAATCAGAGCATAGGTCGGAGAGAGGAGATTTCGTGTCGTTCGTCTGATCAAACTTGCATGATCCAAGCATTGTCTTCTTCGATGTATAAGTAGCATGTTGCCTCGAGGGTAGATGTCGAACCAGGTCCAGGCCATGTGGCATCCTACAAGGCCATCCTTGGTACACATATCAGTAGAATAAGTATAGACTCTTATCAATACAAGCCACTAGGAAAAGGCAACATCAAAATTTATTTTCACATCCCCTATTTCACTTTAGTCCATCCTTTCCTTCTGATTCGTCAACACCCATGGTTTGCATGGATATAATTGGACGCTAAGACTGCAATATACATTGAAGTTTTGTTGACTTAATACTTTCATTACGGCCTTCCTCTGATGTTCCTTCTTCCTCTTATTCTGATGAGTTGTCTTCCACCGATGAGCTTCCCTCTTCACGGCCTATTCGTCAGCGTCGTGCTCCAGACCGTTACTCTCCTAGTCATTATGGTCTCTCTGTCGTCTCCGAGCCGACTTCTTATCGGGATGCCGAGCGTCATCCTGAATGGCAGCTTGCCATGGCTGAGGAGATCATTGCGCTTGAGCGCACTGGCACCTGTGATCTTGTTTCTCTCCCTCCTGGTGTTCGTCCTATCACGTGTAAGTGGGTCTATAAAATTAATGTTGGAGATATGCCCTAGAGGCAATAATAAATATAGTTATTATTATATCTTTGTGTTTATGATAAATGTTTACATTCATGCTAGAATAGTATTAACAAGGAAACATTGATACTTGTGTGATTTGTAAACTTAATTTGAAGTCCCTAGTATAGCCTCTATACTTCACTAGCTTGTTGGTTGATTAAATGATTGTGGTTTCCCTATCATGAACATTGAGATGTTATCAACAACAAGATCATATCGTTAGGAGAATGATATGGTGGACATACTCCTATAGATAAGCATAGCATAAAGATCAAGTCATTTCAATAGTTCAATTGCTATATGCTTTCTGATACATAGTAACCTAATTCCTTCGACCATGAGATCATGCATATCACCTTTAGGATGGATGCTTTGATGACATCAAACACCACACCGTATCGGGTGGCTATAAAGGTGGCATTGAGTGTTCGGAAAGTATTGGTTGAAACACATGGATCAAGAGTGGGATTTGTCCATCCATATGACGGATAGATATACTCTGGGCCCTCTCGGTGGAATGCCATCCAATTAGCTTGCAAGCATGTGACTGGCTCACAAGGGATCACATATCACGGGAACGAGAAAAGAGTACTTATCGGTAACGAGGTTGAACTAGGTATGCAGAGATACCGACGATCATAACCTCGGATAAGTAAACTATCGTGAGACAAAGGGAAATTGGTATCGTATGTAAGTGGTTCATTCGATCGCAAGTAATCGTGAGAAAGATGTGTTAGCCATATGAATTTCCAGATTCCTCTATTGGTTATTGTTCGGAGAAGTGTCTCGATCATGTCCGCATAATTCACGAACCGTAGGGAGACACACTTAAGGATTCGACGTTGTTTGAGTAGTTATGGTATTATGAAAGAGACCGAATGTTGTTGAGTCTCGGATGGGATCCGAGATATCACGAGGTGATCCGGAATGGTCCGAATAAGATTCATATAAGGAAAGTCCGTTTGAGTTCGGGAATGATTCCGGTGTTTTCATCGGGAATGTTCTAGAAGGTTCCGGATTGTCCGGCACTCCGGGGGAGGAGGGTACATGAATGTGTCATTGAATGATTGCATCATGTACTAAGTGTTCTTGCTGTTCCAAAACTTGAAAGTCAAACTGCCAGTTTGAAAGTCAAACTAAAACAGAAACTGTGGAAAACAGAAACTGTGGGAAGCGAAGCTGTGGGAAACAAGCAAGAGTTTGAAACCAACTTGGAGGAGGAGTTCCTCTCCTCCAAGCCGGCCCTAGGCCAAGTTGGGGAGGGACTCCTCCCAGCGCCTAGCCCCTCCACCTATAAAAGGAGGGGCATGGCCTCCTCCTTGAGACACACAAGTTTCTACCTCTAATCTCCGGTTTAGAGCCGTTTGGTTTAGAGCTTCTAATTGCTTTAGCCTGCGGTTTAGAGCCTTCTAATTGGTGTGTCTAATCTCTAGACCACTAATAGCCCTCTCTCATAATCCACCATACTCGCTCCGGCTTAAGGCGAAGCCCTGCGGGATTTCCCCTCTACTTCCGGTACCACGCCGTTGTGCTGCCGGAATCGCGAGGAGAGTGCTACAACCTCCACGTCTTTGGAACAAGGAGAGGAAGGTCTTCGTTGAGTACCGAACGTGTGACCGATCATGGGCGCCAGGAACGCAGCGCCGGAAGGATCGTCCACACGATCTTGAGATCGGAAAGAGTACGACTACATCACCCACGAGAATCCGCTCTCGTTAAACACTTTGGAATCTTCGAGGGTAAGTTATTCCATTGACTCGTTGCTACAATCCAGTAGATAGATCTTGGCTTGTTTGTTTGTATGCGATAGAAAATTTTGTTTTCCATACTACGAACCCCTACAGTGGTATCAGAGCCGTGTCTATATGTAGATCTGTTGCACGAGTAGAACACAATGGTCATTGTGGGCGTTGATGCTTTTATTGTCGATTTCTTTTTGTGTACTTTGCATCTTGCGGTATGTTGGGATGAAGCGGCCCGGGCTAACCTTACATGACATCGTTCATGAGACTTGCTCCACGCTTAACATGCAACTTGTATTGCATAAGTGGCTTTGCGGGTGCCTATTTATCCTAGCATAGTTAAGATCCAATTTACAACGGGTGATCAACAATGCTAGTATCAATGTTGTGGTTCTTGTTCGTAAGTTAGAACGACACTTATTGAAAGCCCCAAACCACGTAAAATATGCAAAGAAAGTAGAGGCGTCTAACTTTGTTTTGCAGGGGTGTGCGGTGATGTGATATGGCCATGATTATGATTATATTTGATGTATGCAATGTTCCTTATTGTAAGTTGGCAACCGGCAGGAGCCATATGGTTGTCTTTAATTTATGTTAAGACCCGCGTGTCTATTCAAAGTAGTTGTAATAGTTGAATCCGTGGGCGACAACCATGGTGAAGCGTCATTGACCTTGATGCAATGCCGGTGATGATGGAGATCATGTTCGTGCTTGAAGATGGAGATCGGAAGCACAAAGAAGAAAGGCCATATCATATCACATATTATGAATTGCATGTGATGTTAATCCTTTATGCATCTTGTATTGCTTAGTAGACGACGGTAGCATTATAAGATGATCCCTCATGCACATGAATTTCAAATCATAAAGTGTTCACCCTTAGTTAGCACCGTTGATAAAGCTTGTTGTTTCTAAGCACCACGTGATGATTGGGTGTGTTAGATTCTGCAAGTGTATACAACGTGAGCAAGCCAGATTTGCTCATGCAGAAACTAAGGTTTGACCTTGACGAGCCTAGCATGTACAGACATGGTCTCGGAACACGGATCACCGAAAGGTAAAGCATGAATCATATAGTAGATATGATGAACATGACGATTGTTCGCCATTGAAACTATATCAACTCTCGTGATGATCGGTGTTGATGTAGTGGATTTGGTTCGTGTGATCACTAAAACAATGTGAGGGATGTTGTTTTGAGTGGGAGTTCACCTAGTTTAATTTCATTAATTAATTTGAACTCAATTTGTCATAAACTTAGTCTAAACTATTGCAAATATGTTGTAGATCAATGGCAGCCCCTACCATCAATTTTAATGCGTTCCTAGAGAAAGAAAAGTTGAAAAACAATGGAAGCAACTTCATGGATTGGTTCCGCAATTTGAGGATTGTCCTCACAGTGGTAATTTGGCCTATGTCTTTGGATGCACCATTGGGTGACCCACTGCAGCTAATGCTTCCGATGAAGTAAAGAATGTTTACCTCACCTAAGAATCAAGACTCCATAGTTCGGTGTTCTATCTTGTATGGTTTAGAATCGAGCTTGTAAAAGGTTTGAAGAGTCGACCATATGATATTGTCGAGGATCTCAAATTGATTTTTGAGACTCATGCGACAATTGAAAGCTATGAGGCTTCGAAAAGTTCTTTAAGCGCAAGATGGAAGAGGGCAGTCGGTGAGCATGTGCTTAAGATGTGCGGGCACGCAAACAAACTTCAAAGCTTGGGTATAGTGATTCCTAATGCTTTGGGGATTTACCGTCCTCCTCCAATCGCCACCAAGTTACAGGAACTTTGTGATGAACTACAACATGCGTAACATGAACAAAGAGTTGCGTAACTGCTATGTTAAAGTCTGCAGAAGTGGAGATCAAGAAAGAGCACCAAGTGTTGATGGTCAATAAGACCACCAAACTCAAGAAAGGCAAGTCTAAGCAAAAGGGACACTTCAAGAAGGGTGGTAAGAAAGTTACCACGCCGGCGAAGAAGACCAAGGCTGGACCCAAGCCTGATACTGAGTGCTTTTACTGCAAGGGAGAAGGTCACTGGAAGCGGAATTTCCCAAAGTACTTGGCGGATCTGAAGAACGGCAACATCAAGAAGAAAGGTATATCTGATATACATGTTATTGATGTGTATCTCACTAGTACTCGTAGTAGTGCCTGGGTATTTGATACTGGTTCGGTTGCTCATATTTGTAACTCGAAACAGGTGCTGCAGAATAAACGGAAGCTAGCGAAGAATGAGGTGACAATGCGCGTGGGAAACGGATCAAAGGTTGATGTGATCGCGGTCGGCACGCTACCCCTTCATCTACCATCGGGATTAGTTTTATACTTAAATAATTGTTATTTGGTGCCTGCGTTGAGCATGAACATTATATCGGGATCTTGTTTATTGTGAGACGGTTACTTGTTTAAGTCCGAGAATAATGGTTGTTCGATTTATATGAGTAATATGTTTTATGCACATGCACCTTTGATAGATGGTCTATTCTTATTGAATCTCGATAGTGTAAATACACATATCAACAACATTGAGGCTAAACGTTTGAAATCAAGCGATAATTTGACCTATATGTGGCATGCTGTCTTGGTCACATTGGAGTGAAGCGTATGAAGAAACTCCATTCGATGGACTTCTTGAATCACTTGATTTTGAATCACTTGAAAGATGCGAAGCATGTCGATGGGAAAATGACTAAGACTCCATTTTCGGTATGATGGAGAGCTACGGACTTATTGAAAATCATACATACCGATGTGTGGTCCAATGAGTGTAGCATCGCTGGTGGTTATCGTTATGTTCTTACCTTCACAGATGACTTGAGTAGATATGGGTATATCTATTTCATGAAACATAAGTCCGAAACTTTCGAGAAGTTTAAGGAGTTTCAAAGTGAGGTAGAGAATCAACGTAACAAGAAGATTAAATTTCTACGCGATCGTGGAGGTGAATATCTAAGTTACGAGTTTGGCGAGCATTTAAAGAAGTGCGAATACTTTCACAATTGACACCCGGAACACCACAACAGTAATGGTGTGTCCGAACGTCGAATCGAACTCTCTTAGATATGGTTCGTTCTATGATGTCACTTACAGATTTACCGCTATCATTTTGGGGTTATGCATTAGAAACACGCATTCACTTTAAATAGGGCACCGCCTAAATGCTGAAACGACCGTATGAATTATGGTTTGGCAAGAAACCTAAATTGTCGTCCCTTAAAGTTTGGGGATCGAAGCCTATGTAAAGAAGTTACAAGGACAAGCTTGAACCCAAAGCGGAAAAATGCGTCTTCATAGGATACCCAAGGAAACTATTGGGTATACCTTCTATCATAGATCCAAGGCAAAATCTTCGGTTAAGAATGGATCCTTTCTAGAGAAGGAATTTCTCTCGAAAGAAGTGACTGGAAGGAAAGTAGAACTCGACGAGGTTGTCGAACCTTCTCTCGAAATTGCGAGTAGCGCAAAGACCGAAGAAGTTCTGTGGTGCTCGCACCAATTAGAGAGGAAGCTAATGATGATGATCATGAAACTTCGGTTGAAGTTGCTACAGAGCCTCGGAGGTCAACAAGAATTCGTGCCACTCCAGATTGGTATGATTCCGTTATGAGTGTCATGTTGGTGGACAACACCGATGACCCCGAGACATATGAGGAAGCGATGATGAGCCCAGATTCCAATAAATGGCAAGATGCCATGAAATCCGAGATTGGATCCATGTACGAAAACCAAGTATGGACTTTGGTGGACTTATCGGATGGCCGAAGGTCATCGAGAACAAATGGATTTTCAAGAAGAAAATCTTGATGGTAATGTTCTTTATAAAGCTCGACTTGTCGCAAAAGGGTTTCGACAAATTCAAGGAGTTGACTACGATGAGACTTTCTCACCAAAGCGAAGCTTAAAGTCTGTGAGGATTATGTTAGCAATCGCTGCATATTATGATTATGAGATATGGCAGATGGATGTCAAAACAGCATTCCTCAATGGAGATATTGATGAAGAGTTGTATATGATGCAACCCAAAGGTTTTGTCGATCCTAAAGATGCTAACAAGGTATGCAAACTTCAACGGTCCATCTATGGATTGAAGCAAGCATCCCGAAGTTGGAATCAACGTTTTGATAAGGTGATCAAAAGTTTTGGTTTTATACAAACTTATGGAGAAGCTTGTATTTACAAGAAAGTGAGTGGGAGCTCTATAGCATTCTTAATACTATATGCGGATGACATATTGTTGATTGGGAATGATGTAGACCTTCTTAATAGTGTCAAGGAATATTTGAATAATAGTTTTTCAATGAAGAATCTTGGCGAAGCAGCTTACATATTAGGCATAAAGATTTATAGAGATAGATCGAAACGCCAAATATCATTGTCACAGAGTACATATTTGGACAAAGTTCTAAAGAGGTTTGGAATGGAAGATAGCAAGAAAGGGTTCTTGCCCATGTTGCTCAATCGACCTTGAGTAAAACTCAAAGTCCGACATCGCAGAAGATAGAGAAAGGATGAGTAAGACTCTATGCCTCAGCCATAGGATCTCTAATGTATGCCATGCTATGTACTAGACCCGACATTGCACATGATGTTAGTTTGACTAGCAGATATCAAAGTGATCCAGAGTGGATCATTGGACAATGATCAAAAACATCCTTAAGTACTTGAGAAGAACTAAGGATATGGTTCTTTCTTATGGAGGTGATGAACAGCTCGTTGTTAATGGTTACACCGATGCTAGTTGGAACACCGATCCGGATGATTCTAAATCACTGATAATGTATTTATTTTGAATGGTGCAACAGTTAATGGAGGAGTGCAAAGCAAAGCGTTGTGGCGAGATCTTCAACGAATCGAATACATGGTCGCTTGGAGGCTTCACAAGAAGCGATATGGATGAAAGAGTTCATTGCAGAGCTGGGTGTGGTTCTAGTGCCTTGGACCCAATGTCTATCTCTGTGATAACATGGGCGCCATAGCCAATGCGCAAGAACCAAGGTCACACAAGAAGCTGAAGCACATCAAGCTACGTTTTCACGCTATTCGAGAACATATCCAAGATGGGGATATAAAGATTTGCAAAGTACACACAGATCTGAATGTGGCGGATCCGTTGACTAAACCTCTCCCGAGGGAAAAACATGACCAGCACCAAACCGCCATGGGTGTTCGGTATATTACCATGTAATCTAGATTAGATGACTCTAGTGCAACTGGGAGACTGTTGGAGATATGCCCTAGAGGCAATAATAAAAGTAGTTATTATTATATCTTTGTGTTTATGATAAATGTTTACATTCATGCTATAATAGTATTAACAAGGAAACATTGATACTTGTGTGATTTGTAAACTTAAATTGAAGTCCCTAGTATAGCCTCTATACATCACTAGCTTGTTGGTTGATAAATGATTGTGGTTTCCCTATCATGAACATTGAGATGTTATCAACAACAAGATCATATCGTTAGGAGAATGATATGATGGACATACTCCTATAGATAAGCGTAGCATAAAGATCAAGTCATTTAAATAGTTCAATTGCTATATGCTTTCTGATACATAGTAACCTAATTCCTTCGACCATGAGATCATGCATATCACCTTTACCGGATGGATGCTTTGATGACATCAAACACCACACCGAATCGGGTGGCTATAAAGGTGGCATTGAGTGTTCGGAAAGTATTGGTTGAGACACATGGATCAAGAGTGGGATTTGTCCATCCATATGACGGATAGATATACTGGGCCCTCTCGGTGGAATGTCATCCAATTAGCTTGCAATCATGTGACTGGCTCACAAGGGATCACATATCACGAACGAGAAAAGAGTACTTATCGAACGAGGTTGAACTAGGTATGCAGAGATACCGACGATCATAACCTCGGATAAGTAAACTATCGTGAGACAAAGGGAAATTGGTATCGTATGTAAGTGGTTCATTCGATCACAAAGTAATCGTAGAAATATGTGGGATCCATATGAATTTCCAGATTCCTCTATTGGTTATTGTTCGAAGAAGTGTCTCGATCATGTCCGCATAATTCACGAACCGTAGGGAGACACACTTAAGGATTCGATGTTGTTTGAGTAGTTATGGTATTATGAGAAAGAGATCAAATGTTGTTGAGTCTCGGATGGGATCCGGATATCACGAGGTGATCCGGAATGGTCCGGAGAATAAGATTCATATAAGGAAAGTCCCGCTTTGAGTTGGGGAATGATTCCGGTGTTTTCATCGGGAATGTTCTAGAAGGTTCCGGAATGTCCGGCACTCCGGAGGGGAAGGGGTACATGAATGTGTCATTGCAAGTTTGAATGATTGCATCATGTACTAAGTGTCATCTCTGTTCCAAATAAAGGATTAAATTGAATCCTAGTTTGAAAAGTCAGATAGCTAAATTGAAAAGTCAAACGGCTAAATTTGGAAAGTGGAAAAGAGGAGGAGGGGGTGAAACCGAGTTGGGGAGGGAGTGCTCCTCCCCAAGACGGCGCACCACCCAAGCCGAGTTGGGGAGGGACTCCCCTCCCTCCCCTTGGCCGCCGGCCCCTCCACCTATATAAGGAGGGGCAGGGCTCCCTCCTAGAGCACACAAGTCCCTCACCTCAAACCCTAGAAGCTGCAGCCCTCCATAGCCGCCGCCACCCCCTAGGGTTTTGCCCTAGCCGCCGACTTTGGGGTCCCCGGAACCCTAGCCGCCGGCTCTAGCATCCCCTCCTTGGTGTGTCTAAACCCTAGAACACCGAGGACTCTCTCATACTCCACCATACTCGCTCCGGCTTAAGGCGAAGCCCTGCGAGATCTCCCCTCTACTTCCGGTACCACGCCGTTATGCTGCCGGAATCGCGAGGAGAGTGCTACAACCTCCGCTGCCTGCTGGAACAAGGGAGAGGAAGGTCTTCGTCGTTAACGTGATCGATCATGGGATTTGCCGAACGCATAGCCGGAAGGATCGTCACGCGATCTTGAGATCGGAAGAGTACGACTACATCACCCACGAGAATCCGCTCGTTAAACACTTTGGAATCTTCGAGGGTAAGTTATTCCATCGACTCGTTGCTACAATCTAGTAGATAGATCTTGGCTTGTTTGTTTGTATGCGATAGAATTTTTGTTTTCCATGCTACGAAATCCTACGGGGTATCGAGTCGTGTCTATATGTAGATATGTTGACGAGTAGAACACAATGGTCATTGTGGGCGTTGATGCTTTTATTGTCGATTGCTTCTTGTGTACTTTGCATCTTGCGGTATGTTGGGATGAAGCGGCCCGGGCTAACCTTACATGACATCGTTCATGAGACTTGCTCCACGCTTGACATGCAACTTGTATTGCATAAGTGGCTTTATGGTGCTGTTTCTCCTAGCATTGTTAAGATCCAATTTACAACGGGTGATTAACAATACTAGTATCAATGTTGTGGTTCAGGTTCGTAAGTTAGAACGACACTTATTGAAAGCCCCAAACCACGTAAAACATGCAAAGAAAGTAGAGGCGTCTAACTTTGTTTTGAGGGTGTGCTTGATGATGTGATATGGCCATGATTGTGATTATATTTGATGTATGCAATGTTCCTTATTGTAAGTTGGCAACGGGGAGCCATATGGTTGTCTTTAATTTATGTTAAGACCCGCGTGTCTATTCAAAGTAGTTGTAATAGTTGAAGCCGGTGGACGACAACCATGGAGAAGCGTCATTGACCTTGATGTAATGCCGGTGATGATGGAGATCATGTTCGTGCTAGAAGATGGAGATCGGAAGCACAAAGAAGAAAGGCCATATAATATCACATATTATGAATTGCATGTGATGTTAATCCTTTATGCATCTTGTATTGCTTAGTAGACGACGGTAGCATTATAAGATGATCCCTCATGCACATGAATTTCAAGTCATAAAGTGTTCACCCTTAGTTAGCACCGTTGCTAAAGCTTGTTGTTTCGAAGCACCACGTGATGATCGGGTGTGTTAGATTTTGCAAGTGTATACAACATTAGCAAGCCAGATTTGCTCATGCGGAAACTAAGGTTTGATCTTGACGAGCCTAGCATGTACAGACATGGTCTCGGAACACGGATCACCGAAAGGTAAAGCATGAATCATATAGTAGATATGATGAACATGTCGATTGTTCGCCATTGAAACTATATCAACTCTCGTGATGATCGGTGTTGATGTAGTGGATTTGGTTCGTGTGATCACTAAAACAATGTGAGGTATGTTGTTTTGAGTGGGACTTCACCTAGATTAACTTTATTATTAATTTGAACTCAATTTGTCATAAACTTAGTCTAAACTATTGCAAATATGTTGTAGATCAATGGCAGCCCCTACCATCAATTTTAATGCGTTCCTAGAGAAAGAAAAGTTGAAAAACAATGGAAGCAACTTCGCGGATTGGTTCCGCAATTTGAGGATTGTCCTCACAGCTGGTAATTTGACCTATGTCTTTGGATGCACTTGGGTGACCCACGCGGTGATGCTTCCGATGAATTAAAGAATGTTTACCTCGCTCTAAGAATCGATCTCCATAGTTCAGTATGCTATCTTGTATGGTTTGGAATCGGAGCTTCAGAAAAGGTTTGAGAATTCAGACCCATATGATATTGTCGAGGATCTCAAATTGGTCTTTGAGACTCATGCAGCAATTGAAAGTTATGAGGCTTTTGAAAAGTTCTTTAACTGCAAGATGGAAGAGGGCAGCTCCAAGAAGCATGTGCTTAAGATGTGCGGGCACGCAAAACAAACTTCAAAGCTTGGGTATAGTGATTCCTAATGCTTTGGGGATTTACCGTGTCCTCCAATCACTACCACCAAGTTACAAGAACTTTGTGATGAACTACAACATGCGTAATACATGAACAAGCGGTTGCTAAGGCTTTGCTATGTTAAAGTCTGCAAGTGGAGATCAAGAAAGAGCACCAAGTGTTGTTGGTCAATAAGACCACCAAATTCAAGAAAGGCAAGTCTAAGCAAGGACACTTCAAGAAGGGTGGTAAGAAAGTTACCACGCGGGCGAAGAAGACCAAGGCTGGACCCAAGCCCGACATCGAGTGCTTTTACTGCAAGGGAGAAGGTCACTGGAAGCGGAATTGCCCAAAGTACTTGGCGGATCTGAAGAACGGCAACATCAAGAAGAAAGGTATATCTGATATACATGTTATTGATGTGTATCTCACTAGTACTCGTAGTAGTGCCTGGGTATTTGATACTGGTTCGGTTGCTCATATTTGTAACTCGAAACAGGTGCTGCAGAATAAACGGAAGCTAGCGAAGAACGAGGTGAGGATGCGCGTGGGAAACGGATCAAAGGTTGATGTGATCGCGGTCGGCACGCTACCCCTTCATCTACCATCGGCAATAGGTTTATACTTAAATAATTGTTATTTGGTGCCTGCGTTGAGCATGAACATTATATCGGGATCTTGTTTATTGCGAGACGGTTACTTGTTTAAGTCCGAGAATAATGGTTGTTCGATTTATCTGAGTAATATGTTTTATGCACATGCACCTTTGATAGATGGTCTATTCTTATTGAATCTCAATAGTGGAAATACACATATCAACAACATTGAGGCTAAACGTTTGAAATCAAGCGATAATTCGACCTATATGTGTAATCGCGTCCTGGTCACATTGGAGTGAAACGTATGAAGAAACTCCATTCGATGGACTTCTTGAATCACTTGATTTTGAATCACTTGAAAGATGCGAAGCATGTCGATGGGTAAAATGACTAAGACTCCATTTTACGGTATGATGGAGCGAGCTACGGACTTATTGGAAATCATACATACCGATGTGTGGTCCAATGAGTGTAGCATCGTGTGGTTATCGTTATGTTCTTACCTTCACGGATGACTTGAGTAGATATGGGTATATCTATTTCATGAAACATAAATCCGAAACTTTCGAGAAGTTTAAGGAGTTTCAAAGTGAGGTAGAGAATCAACGTAACAAGAAGATTAAATTTCTACGTTCTGATCGTGGAGGTGAATATCTAAGTTACGAGTTTGGCGAGCATTTAAAGAAGTGCGAATACTTTCACAATTGACACCGCGGGAACACCACAACGTAATGGTGTGTCCGAACGTCGTAATCGAACTCTCTTAGATATGGTTAGTTCTATGATGTCAGTTACAGATTTACTGCTATCATTTTGGGGTTATGCATTAGAAACAGTGCATTCACTTTAAATAGGGCACCGTCTAAATCCGTTGAAACGACACCGTATGAATTATGGTTTGGCAAGAAACCTAAATTGTCGCCCCTTAAAGTTTGGGGATCTGAAGCCTATGTAAAGAAGTTACTGTAGGACAAGCTTGAACCCAAAGCGGAAAAATGCGTCTTCATAGGATACCCGAAGGAAACTATTGGGTATACCTTCTATCATAGATCCGAAGGCAAAATCTTCGTTGCCAAGAATGGATCCTTTCTAGAGAAGGAATTTCTCTCGAAAGAAGTGACTGGAAGGAAAGTAGAACTCGACGAGGTTGTCGAACCTTCTCTCGAAATTGCGAGTAGCGCAGCACCGAAAGAAGTTCCTGTGGTGCCTGCACCAATTAGAGAGGAAGCTAATGATGATGATCATGAAACTTCGGTTGAAGTTGCTACAGAGCCTCGGAGGTCAACAAGAATTCGTGCCACTCCAGATTGGTATGATTCCGTTATGAGTGTCATGTTGGTGGACAACACCGATGACCCCGAGACATATGAGGAAGCGATGATGAGCCCAGATTCCAATAAATGGCAAGATGCCATGAAATCCGAGATTGGATCCATGTACGAAAACCAAGTATGGACTTTGGTGGACTTATCGGATGGCCGAAAGGCTGTCGAGAACAAATGGATTTTCAAGAAGAAAACAGATGCTGATGGTAATGTTACTGTCTATAAAGCTCGACTTGTCGCAAAAGGGTTTCGACAAATTCAAGGAGTTGACTACGATGAGACTTTCTCACGATGTGAAGCTAAAGTCTGTGAGGATTATGTTAGCAATCGCTGCATATTATGATTATGAGATATGGCAGATGGATGTCAAAACAGCATTCCTCAATGGAGATATTGATGAAGAGTTGTATATGATGCAACCCAAAGGTTTTGTCGATCCTAAAGATGCTAACAAGGTATGAAAACTTCAAAGGTCCATCTATGGATTGAAGCAAGCATCCCGAAGTTGGAATCAACATTTTGATAAGGTAATCAAAAGTTTTGGTTTTATACAAACTTATGGAGAAGCTTGTATTTACAAGAAAGTGAGTGGGAGCTCTGTAGCATTCTTAATACTATATGTGGATGACATATTGTTGATTGGGAATGATGTAGACCTTCTTAATAGTGTCAAGGAATATTTGAATAATAGTTTTTCAATGAAGGATCTTGGCGAAGCAGCTTACATATTAGGCATAAAGATTTATAGAGATAGATCGAAACGCCAAATATCATTGTCACAGAGTACATATTTGGACAAAGTTCTAAAGAGGTTTGGAATGGAAGAAAGCAAGAAAAGGTTCTTTCCCATGTTGCCCAATACGACCTTGAGTAAAACTCAAAGTCCGACATCGGCAGAAGATAGAGAAAGGATGAGTAAGACTCCTATGCCTCACCATAGGATCTCTAATGTATGCCATGCTATGTACTAGACCCGACATTGCATATCTTTGTTAGTTTAACTAGCAGATATCAAAGTGATCCAGAGTGGATCATTGGACGTGATCAAAAACATCCTTAAGTACTTGAGAAGAACTAAGGATATGGTTCTTTCTTATGGAGGTGATGAGCATTTCGTTGTTAATGGTTACACCGATGCTAGTTGGAACACCGATCCGGATGATTCTAAATCACAACTGGATACGTATTTATTTTGAATGGTGCGAAGCTTAGTGGAGGAGTGCAAAGCAAAGCGTTGTGGCGAGATCTTCAACTAAATCGGAATACATGGTCGCCGGAGGCTTCACAAGAAGCGATATGGATGAAAGAGTTCATTACAGAGCTGGGTGTGGTTCCTAGTGCTACTGGACCCAATGTCTATCTCTTGTGATAACATGGGCGCCATAGCCAATGCGCAAGAACCAAGGTCACACAAGAAGTCAAGCATATCAAGCTGCGTTTTCACGCTATTCGAGAACATATCCGGATGGGGATATAAAGATTTGCAAAGTACACAGATCTGAATGTGGCGGATCCGTTGACTAAACCTCTCCCGAGGGCAAAACATGACCAACACCAAACTGCCATGGGTGTTCGGTATATTACCATGTAATCTAGATTAGATGACTCTAGTGCAAGTGGGAGACTGTTGGAGATATGCCCTAGAGGCAATAATAAATATAGTTATTATTATATCTTTGTGTTTATGATAAATGTTTACATTCATGCTAGAATAGTATTAACAAGGAAACATTGATACTTGTGTGATTTGTAAACTTAATTTGAAGTCCCTAGTATAGCCTCTATACTTCACTAGCTTGTTGGTTGATTAAATGATTGTGGTTTCCCTATCATGAACATTGAGATGTTATCAACAACAAGATCATATCGTTAGGAGAATGATATGGTGGACATACTCCTATAGATAAGCATAGCATAAAGATCAAGTCATTTCAATAGTTCAATTGCTATATGCTTTCTGATACATAGTAACCTAATTCCTTCGACCATGAGATCATGCATATCACCTTTACCGGATGGATTCTTTGATGACATCAAACACCACACCGTAACTGGGTGGCTATAAAGGTGGCATTGAGTGTTCGGAAAGTATTGGTTGAAACACATGGATCAAGAGTGGGATTTGTCCATCCATATGACGGATAGATATACTCTGGGCCCTCTCGGTGGAATGTCATCCAATTAGCTTGCAAGCATGTGACTGGGTCACAAGGGATCACATATCACGGGAACGAGAAAAGAGTACTTATCGGTAACGAGGTTGAACTAGGTATGCAGAGATACCGACGATCATAACCTCGGATAAGTAAACTATCGTGAGACAAAGGGAAATTGGTATCGTATGTAAGTGGTTCATTCAATCGCAAAGTAATCGTAGAAATATGTGGGAGCCATATGAATTTCCATATTCCTCTATTGGTTATTGTTCGGAGAAGTGTCTCGATCATGTCCGCATAATTCACGAACCGTAGGGAGACACACTTAAGGATTCGACGTTGTTTGAGTAGTTATGGTATTATGAGAAAGAGACCAAATGTTGTTCGGAGTCTCGGATGGGATCCGAGATATCACGAGGTGATCCGGAATGGTCCGGAGAATAAGATTCATATAAGGAAAGTCCCGTTTCGGAGTTCGGGAATGATTAGTGTTTTCATCGAATGTTCTAGAAGGGTCTGGATTGTCCTAAGCACTCGGGGAGGTACATGAATGTGTCATTGAATGATTGCATCATGTACTAAGTGTTCTTGCTGTTCCAAAACTTGAAAGTCAAACTTCCAGTTTGAAAGTCAAACGGCTAAAACAGGAAACTGGAAACAGAAACTGTGGGAAGCGAAACTGTGGGAAACAAGCAAGAGGAGTTTGAAACCAACTTGGAGGAGGAGTTCCTCTCCTCCAAGCCGGCGCCAGCCCTAGGCCGAGTTGGGAGGGACTCCTCCTCCTGGCGCGCCTAGCCCTCCACCTATAAAAGGAGGGGCGGGGCCTCCTTGAGACGCACAAGTTTCTACCTCTAATCTCCGGTTTAGAGCCGTTTGGTTTAGAGCTTCTAATTGCTTTAGCCTGCGGTTTAGAGCCTTCTAATTGGTGTGTCTAATCTCTAGACCACTAATAGCCCTCTCTCATAATCCACCATACTGCCTCGGCTTAAGGCGAAGCCTGCAGATTTCCCTCTACTTCCTGTACCACGCCGTTGTCTTAGGAATCGCGAGGAGAGTGCTACAACCTCCATTGCCTTTGGAACAAGGAGAGGAAGGTCTTCCGAAATCGAACGTGTGACCGACTGCGGAAGCGCTGCCGGAACGCAGCGCCGGAAGGATCGTCCACACGATCTTGAGATCGGAAAGAGTACGACTACATCACCCACGAGAATGCGCTCTCATTAAACACTTTGGAATCTTCGAGGGTAAGTTATTCCATCGACTCGTTGCTACAATCTAGTAGATAGATCTTGGCTTGTTTGTTTGTATGCGATAGAAAATTTTGTTTTCCATACTACGAACCCCTACAATTAAGACCCGCTCTGATGGATCTCTTGAGCGCTATAAAGCACGTCTTGTGGCTCGTGGTTTTCAGCAGGAGCACGGCCGTGACTATGATGAGACTTTTGCCCCTGTGGCTCATATGACCACTGTGCGTACTCTTCTTGCCGTTGCTTTTGTTCGACGCTGGTCTGTGTCCAAGCTTGATGTTCAGAACGCTTTTCTTAATGGCGAGTTGAGTGAGGAGGTTTACATGCAGCCTCCTCCTGGGTATTCTGTTCCCGATGGGATGGTTTGTCGTCTTCGACGTTCCCTTTATGGCCTGAAACAGGCCCCTCGTGCCTGGTTTGAGCGCTTTGCCTCTGTGGTGACTGCTGCTGGTTTCTCCTAGTTTTCATGATCCAGCGCTATTTGTTCACACTTCTCCTCGTGGACGCACTGTTCTTCTTCTCTATGTTGATGATATGATCATTACTGGTGATAATCCTGAGTATATTGCCTTTGTCAAGGCTCGTCTTCGTGATCAGTTTCTTATGACTGATCTTGGTCCTCTTCGCTATTTTCTTGGGATTGAGGTCTCCTCCACTTCTGATGTCTTTTCTATCTCTCAGGAAAAGTATATTCAGGATCTTCTTGCTCGTGCTGCTCTTGGGGATGAGCGCATTGTTGAGACTCCTATGGAGCTTAAATGTTAAGCTTCGTCCTACTGATGGTGATCCTCTTCCTGATCCCACGCGTTATCGCCATCTTGTTGGGAGTCTTGTTTATCTTGATGTCACTCGTCCTGATATCTCTTATCCTGTTCATATTCTGAGTCAGTTTGTCTCAGCTCCTACCACCGTTCACTACAGTCATCTCCTCCATGTCCTTCCTTATCTTCGTGGCACGATCACTCGTCGCCTTTTCTTTCCTAGTTCCAGCTCTCTCCAGCTCCAGTGCTACTCGGATGCTACGTGGGCGAGTGATCCTACGGATCGCCGTTCACTTTCTGCTTACTGTGTGTTTCTTGGTGGTTCTCTTGTTGCTTGGAAGACGAAGAAACATGTAGCGGTTTCCCGTTCGAGTGTTGAGGCTGAGCTACGGGCTATGGATTTGTTGATTGCTGAGGTGACCTGGTTACGGTGGTTGCTTGCAAATTTTGGGGTCTCTGTTATGACACCCACTCCACTCTTGTCTGACAGTACATGTGCTATCAGTATTGCACGTGATCCGGTCAAGCATGAGCTGACCAAGCATATTGGTGTTGATGCTTTTATACACGTGCTCAGGTGCAGGATCAGGTTGTTGCGCTTCATTATGTGCCTTCAGATTTGCAGCTGGCGGATTTCTTTACAAAGGCACAAACTCGAGCGCAACATGACTTCTTACTCTCCAAACTCAGTGTTGTGGATCCACCATGAGTTTGAGGGGGGTGTTTATTTGTATATTATAGTTTCCCCGTGTGTTAGGGGTTTCCTGTATATTTGCGCCTGTACATGTACTATATATTGTGGCCTTTGGCCCTACGGTAATACAACAAGTCTATTACCCTAACAGATACTTCTACCATGAAATGGCCAAACTATGAAAGTGTCAAAGAATGGTGGATGCACACCTTGTCATGCCGAATAGAGAGTGAGGAAGGTTAAGACTTTCATGATTATTCTTGTCTCTTGAGAAATTTGAAAGGACTGCAACAATAGGATCTTTAAGCATCATGCTACGCCGTTAAGAATATGCCAACATCAAAGCTGAGGCTAGATTATGGAGTGTGGTTGGTGCTAAGCACTTGATTAATGTAATATTGTGAATGAAGGCTTATTTGAAAGTCTTAAGAAGTGTCCTAGGCATATATTGTGCTTTAAAACTCTAAAACTTCTTAGTCAATGAAAGCAACAATTTTTTTGTCTTATTTCAAAAAAATGATATAGAAATCTGGCGATTAGCCAACACAACATTGCATAGGATAGCTCAAGAAAACTTTTCATCTTTGGATTTTAAATTTCCCAATTTTCCCTAGACCTTCAAAGACCAAACAGTCTTCCATATTGGATTAGTATTTGAACTTTGAGTCTTTTAGAAACACAATACAAACGCGCATACGAGAACCTTTGAGGGGCTTGCAGATCCTCGTATGAATGTATACACGCACATCCTACTCCTATGAGCACCTTTACGAGACACGCATATGTCAAACCTGATATTTAAACTCTAGTGGGTTGGTGACACAACCATCCTCCTAGCCATCCAATCACATTTATATGAACTTTGAGTTATAAATGTAGAAAGAAATGCAAGAGAAAAGTGACCATAATTTTTTTTTCTGAGAGAAAAGGATGTATTATCTTTTTTTTATTTAGGGAAGAAAGGCCGTATTATGTGAGAGGGTTCACGTAAAAGGCCATAGTTGGCTTAGGATAGTTATCTTAGCACAACAACTAACAGCTGCAGATGCATCAAGCAGCTACCGGGTCATGCTATAATTTGGCCCATCTCCACAAGAAAATCTGACTTGCAGGCCACATCCACAATTTCTATGATTGGACAATAGGCCCAAATTTCGTGTTTTCTTCTTGTTCACCTGGATCATCGTCATCCCAAACGAACTCCAAAAACTTGGCCATGTTCCCGCGAGCTCGATTACAATTTATAGGAGTATTTTTTTTTTCGATTACAATTTATATTTACAACCTAGGAACAAAACCTTCCGGGTATAATACACCAGGAAATCAATAGAATTCTGAAAGAATAAACGAATCGCTACTCCGCCACCTCGAAGCACACCGAGGTGATGATGAATCCGCAAGAAAAAACCTTCTCAGAGAAGCGGCGCCGGACAGCGGCCGGCGACGCCGGTCCTCATCCACGGCACGCCTTCGTCGTCCGCCTTCCACACCCCGTCGTCGAAGTTGCGCGCGTACCCCTCCGCGTCGTAGCCGTACCCCGCCGACACCCTCCGGCAGCAGCGGCCCCTCCTCGCCTGCGCCCACCGCCCCTGCCGCCGCGCCGCGCACAGCCGCAGCAGCCCGCGCCTCAGCACCGCCCACGCCCCTCCTCCGCCGCGACGCCGGCTCTCGGGCCCGGACACGGACAGCCTCTCGTACGACGTGGCGCCCATCGCGAAGTGTTCTCTTCCCTCTCTGCGATCTGGCTGCACGTCACCTACGCGAGCGAGGGTGAGAATGAAATGATGGAGCTGGTGGTGGACTCGCGGGTCGCCGGTGGTTTTATAGACGCGGGTGCCTGAGCGAGACCGTGTGACGAAAGCCTCGCCTCGGTGCTTTCCGACGAGCTGGACCTTTGCTGCGCCCATTCCCCAGCTGCCAAATGGACCAACGCTTAAATTACAACGTCGTCTCTCTGCTCTCATTAGGCTGATCTGATAGATTAAGCTGTCACTGGGTGGCATATCGAAATCATCTCCAGCAGTCCAAAGTTGTGCATTGTACTAGTAGTATAGTATAATATAAAAGTGGAACAGAGCACGCGTGCCGATTCGTTCCATCGCATTTGGTGGGCGATGTGTGCTGCACTAAGCCTTGTTTATTTACAAGAAAACAATCGGCAAGAACACGCAGGGGAACAGGTCAAAAAGGTGCTTTCTGCTTCAGTAGTTAAGCAACGAAGAGGCATGGAAGAAGCATATAAACTGCAGACTCAGCCACAAACCTGTACTCCTAAAACGTCTTACATTTAGGAGTTCAATTTGGACTCGCAAAACGTCTTATTTTAGAAGCAGACTAATGCTATCTAAGAAATATATTTCCCTGTCACACCCATGTAGTTGTAAGTAGTGACACACTCAGGGCTCAATCCCATAGAAAATCCGGAGGATTTGGATCCTTAGAATTTTTTTCTATGTGCATTGTTTGTTTTGTAGGATTAGATCCTTGGGAATTTTTTCCATACGTTTGCATTGCACCATGTCCTAGAGAATTTTTTTCATCTATCCGAACTTCATGTTACAATTTCTTTGCTTTTTCTGTGATCCAAACATTCTCTAAAGAAAATTCATGTACTCTATATCATGTAGGATTCAACTGGACATGATGATCTAATCTTGCATTTTCATGTTACTGCATTTTTCCTATAATGTGAATCAAGAGGCCCTAATCGGTAATACTCATCTATAATGGTATAGGCATATGCATAGACTCACAAGATGACATACCGGGGTCGCTACCTACAGGATCAGATAGGTAGAGGTCTGTACAAGTTACATGACGCGGATCTAAAAGCATCAATGTTTCATAATACTAGTTTTATGCGCAACAGAATCTTGATGTTCGAATCAACTGTGAAAATTACACCATTAGGAATGTCTCGGGTAAATTTTTTGGGCCGGAAATAAAAAAACATTAGACTTATCGCCTCAACATTTGAAAAATATGTAAATTTTTTAAACTATGTGACCAAGAGAAGAAGAATCATCGAGGAACACGCTACTTAGTTCCCAGAATAGAACACCTTCTTTTCTAGGGAAACATAAGAAAATATATGCACAAGTTTGAACTAACATCGAGGATACTAAATGACTGTATGAGACGACCATCACAAGGGTGAGAAGACATGCAGTCAAACCGTTGTTGCACCAATGAACCACTGAAACTTAGCAAAACAAAACTAGCATGGGTGTAAGAAGTGTTGTTTTGGGGTTTTGGAGGAGATCATTGAGCATTTGTTTTTACCATGTCTCTTTGCATGGATTCTTTAGCACATTGTTCATCTTATTTATAGTATTCCTCTTTCAAATATGTTTGTGAATTGGTTAAATGGAATTGAAATATTACTAAGGGGTAGAATACACATTGGTGTTTTGAATTTATGTTTGTCCATTTAGACTTGTAGAAATAACATTGTTTTAAATGGTCAAGATGTACCTTTTTTTTCAGGTTATTCATTTGGCTACTCATTGCATAAAGTTGCGGTCTTTCCTTCTCCCATTGGAGTAGCGAGAGCATATGGGTGCTTGATGCAACCTGTTGCTGATATCTACAGTCAGGCTAGCTGACAACATATTAGTATACTTCAAAATAGATAGTTGTTATATGCTTCCATTATTTCGTTGGTTGATTCATGTTTCAACCCTATATGGTCTTTGATTGTAATATCTGATATTGATAGTCTGAACTTCTTAATAAATGTGGTTGTATGCACGATTGATGCGGAGGCCAGAGTTTTACTCCCCATTTCGGGAAAAAACAAACCATCAAAACAACAAAAACGTGATTTAAGGTATGACAAAATGAGAGAAACCAAGAAACCAATACAGGACATGGACGAAGCCAGAATACCATTATTTGGCACGATGTTGTCTTCATCATCAAGACGCGGTTGTGAAGTACTCCCTCTGGCCCAAAATGTAAGATGCCTAAGCTGTAGCCAAAAGTTAACATATTGTATGTTTGACCAAATTTATATGTAAAAATATAAACATCCATAATACCAAATCAATATCAATAGGTTCGCCATAAAGTATAGTTTCCCAATATGTCTATTCAATATTGCAGATATTCGTATTTTTTTGTATAAACTTGATCAAATTTAGAAAATGTTGACTTTTGACTAAAGCTTAGTAACCTTACATTTTGGGACGGAGGGAGTACAAAACTAACATAAAAGTACCAAAAGGAAACACCATACAGATATCCGGGTTCCCCTTCCTCTCGGACATGTGTGTAGTCATTGCATGTTGTCAAATGAGGTTTTCACATATATGCATCTCTTGAATATTAGACTCCTCTCAAAGTGAAGGTCTTTGTTTGGTAGATTCTTAGAAATAGCACCTTAACTGAAGACAGACTCCTCAAAGGAGGGTGGACTAGGAGTGAGCGGTGTCATTTCTCTCTGCTACAAAGGAGCCGGTGGATTATCTCTTGATCACATGTGCTTTGGCCAAGATGGTGGCCAGATCTCCTGATCTAAATGGTCTTTGGCTTAAGTTATTTCTAATTTCCAAGTGCGATGAATGATGCACGCTTTAAACGTCAATTTCCCGATGATCCGGTGATTGTGGTGTGCGGATTGTGTGGCATGCGTAACTAATGGGCTCTATTGCAAACAAGAAAAGAAGTGTTGAAAAGGGTGTGGAGAAGATCAAGAAGACATATGTGGGCACAATTAGTGAGGTTAACATGTTGACAGGCTATATCAATAATTTCTAAGATCATAAAATAAGCCTGCGTAATTCCTTATTTCTGCCATTTTTCATCACCAGCATCAACATCATCATTCCAAACAAATCCCAAAGCTTGGTGCTATACCAAAAAAAATATCCAAGACTTGGCCATTTGCCTCGAAATCCTTTTTAACTTTCGACAGAAGCTGATTTCATTTACAAACTAGAAACGATTTTGTCTTATACAAGCTAGCTACGTAATGAAATCTTGAACAAATAACCAATCTCTTCTACTCCACGAAGCAGACCACAAAGTAGTCTGAAAGAATCACTCGGCAACGGACACAGCGCAGGCGAGCCTGCACGCGCCGACGAGCAACGGCTGACCGACGGCTCAAATTAAAATTATGAAAAAACCCTTATTGATATTTACATGTTATAGTTTGATATCTGTTAGTTCTTAGCTCCGTTTAAATTTGGATCGTCGCCACGGAAGTCCATAAATGAGTTTAAATTTAAACTCAGATGGATGATCTGTGATGGTTTCTACGAGATGGTTAAGGCTATTTGGAAGAAACCGGTTGGTGGCCAAACGCCTATCCTACGATGGAATAACAAAATACGTGTTTTACGCAAGTTCCTTCGTGGTTGGGCTAGGAACACAACTGTAATCCTCAAAAACGAAAAAATACATCTAACATCTATTATTGATGACTTAGAGGCTTCCGCTGAGATCAGGCTATTAACTGCACAAGAAATTGAGCTTAAAAGCCAATCAAATGCAGAGATAGTCCGACTCCTACGCGAAGAGGAGCTCAAATGGTACCAACACTCTAAGGCGAAGTTTATTTTAAAAGAAGATGCGAATACTAGATACTTCCATGTTGTTGCCAATGGCAAGCATAAAAAGAAACTTATTTACTCTTTGATCTAGAATGAAGGTACGATTGAGGGACAGAAGCAACTGAAGTCGTATATTACAGCTTATATAAATCCTTGTCTGGCCCTAATGGAAAATTCGTTCTCTCTGGATGAGTCTCAAACGACCAACATTCCTCAGGTTTCTGATGAAGAGATCAGCTTTCTGACTGCCTCATATACCGAGGAACAAGTTAAAAGAGCGGTTTTCCAAATGAAACATAACAAAGCGTCAGGGCCTGATGGCTTCCCATCGGAATTTTATCAGAAATTCTGGGACGTAATAAAAAAGGACCTTATGAATTTATTTGGATTTCTACAAGTCGGTTAGTTGGGTCTTTTTTGTCTAAACTTTGGCAACATAATTTTACTGCCTAAGGTTAACAATACATAACGTATACAACAGTACCGCCCAATCTGCTTGCTTAACGTTAGCTTTAAGATTTTTACTACGATTAGACTTAACTCAGTTACTGATCATGTTGTTAGTCCTTCTCAAACTGTGTTTATGCAAGGAAGAAATATCCTTGATGGTGTGGTAATTCTGCATGAAATAATCCATGAACTACACTAAAAAAAATTAAATGGTGTATTGTTCAAGATTGACTTTGCGAAGGCATACAATAAAGTTAATTGGTCTTTTATACAATAAACACTCCGCATGAAAGGTTTTTCTGAGGAGTGGCGTGCTCTTATTCAGTCGTTTGTGTCTAGGGATAGTGTTTCCATTAAAATAAATGAGGATACTGGCAATATACTTCCAGACAAAGAAAGGACCGAGACAAGGAGATCCATTATCGCCTTCACTATTTAATATAATGGCTGATATGTTGGCTATCCTTGTTGAGAGAGTAAAGGTTGATGGTCAAATTGAAGGATTAGTTCCACATCTTATTGATGGCGGTCTTTCTATTCTTCAATATGCTGACGATACAATTCTTTTTATGGAACATGATCTGGAGAAGGCTAAGAATCTAAAATTAGTTTTATCAGCATTCGAACTACTATCTGGACTTAAAATTAACTTTCATAAGAGTGATTTGTATTGTTTTGGCGAGGCCCAAGAAGAGGCTTATCTTTATGCTGAACTTTTCGGCTGTAGACAGGGGCAATTTCCAATTAACTATCTGGGAATACCGATTCATTATCGACGGCTCACAATCGCTGAATGGAAACTTGTAGAGAAAAGGCTACAAAAGTGTCTTAATAGTTGGAAGGGAAAATTGCTATCCCTTGGTGGAAGACTTGTACTCATAAATTCAGTACTTACTAACATGGTACTGTATATGATCTCGTTTTTTCAAATACCAAAAAGGTGTCTTGAACAAAGTGAATTATTTCCGCTCAAGATTTTTTGGCAAGGGGATAACGAGAAAAAGAAGTATCGATTGGCCAGATGAAATGTGGTTTTCCGCCCAAGGAGTATGGTAGACTAGGCATACATGATTTACAAGTCAAAAACGCCGCGCTTCTGGGCAAATGGCTTTTCAAACTACTTACTGAAGATGGCATTTGGCAAACCATGTTATGGAGGAAATATGTGGGGTCCAAAACTGTGTCTCAAGTGGTTTAGAAATCAAGTGATTCATATTTTGGGCAGGGCTTATGGCCACCAAAAAATATTTCTTTTGTTTTGGTGCTTTCGAGATTAAAGATAGATCACAGATTAGGTTTTGAAAAAATAAGTGGCTTGGCCTAACTACTCTTCGCGAACAATATTTAGCTCTATATTCGATTTTTAGACACAAAGGAGATACTATTTCCACAGCATTGAAGAACAGTCCTCCTAATGTGTCTTTCAGAAGAAGCCTCATTGGTTCTAGACTGTTATCTTGGAACAATCTATTTTTACGATTATCCACGATACAACTTTCGGATGGCGTGGACGTGTTCAAATAGAAATTACTAGAAAATGGTAAATTTTCTGTTGGCTCACTTTATAAAGCGTTGGTCCAACCTGATATCCCGGTCGATGACAATAGTAAGATTTGGAAAATAAAAATACCTCTTAAGACAAAAAAAATTGCATGGTATTTCGTAAAGGTGTAATTCTAACAAAAGATAATCTTGAAGAGGAATTGACATGGAAGTACAATGTGTTTTTTGTCATCACGATGAGACAATTCGCCATTTATTCTTTCAATGTAAATTTGCTCGCTCTATATGGTCATTCATTCAAATAGCTTCTGGCTTATCTCCTCCAAGCTCAGTAACCAATATTTTTGGTAATTGGTTGCATGAAATTGTTGATAAGTATAAGACTTTATTTAGGGTGGAAACGATTGCCATTATATGGTCGCTATGGCTTGGTAAAATGACAAGATTTTTAATAATATTGTCTCTTTACCTCTCCAGTTTATTTATCCAACCACGACTTTTCTCCGATCATGGATTATTCTTCAATGTGTGGAGTTTCGCGACTTATTTGTGGAGGGATGTATGCGATTGAAGGATACGACGAGGGATATTTTCTCCCGACATGGATGACCGCGTGACTTGGAGATTGATCTGCCTTAGATTCAAGATTTTTTTTATAGTGATTTTGTGTAATGCTTGTCTACTCTTTATTCCCTAACTTTGTCGTTTATGTGGCTGTGTGTATCCTAGTTATGCAGAGGCCAGGTGTAAACATTAAACGTTTTCGTTAATATATGCGCCCGTTTTTTAAAAAAAGTTCTTAGCTCCGTTTAAAAAAGTTCAAGATGATGTTTTAGAACAAGAAAGAATTTGGAGACCTTAAAAATTTACTAGTTTCTTTTATATTTTATTTTTGTTATCTCTGAAGACAGCTTATACATATCTACCATGTACTATTTGCTACTATAAATATATCGTGATATTGATAAAAAAAAGAGCGGTGTCATTTCTGTGTCATAAAGGAGCCAGTGGATCATTTTCTTGTTCGCCTGTACTTTGGCCAAGATAATCTGGCCGGTGGTTTTTTGTGCTTTTGGCCTAGCTAGTTAGGCCTCCCCAAGGGGCTGGTGATCTAAATGAACTTTGTCCTAACTTATTTCTAATTTCCCAACAGCACGAACCATGCTCTCTCAACAAAGAAAAAAAATGCTGAATTAAAAAAAAAGCAGCACGAACAATGCGTGCTTCAGTTTTAAAGAAGTGTTGAAAAGGGTGTGGAGAAGATCAAGAAGACATGTGGGCGCAATTAGTGTGAGGTTAACATGTTGACAGGCCATATCAATAATTTCTAAGATTGTAAAATAAGCCCGCGTAATTCCTTATTTCTGCCATTTTTCGTCACCAGCATCAACATCATCATTCCAAACAAATCCCAAAGCTTGGTGCTATACAAAAAAATAAAAAATCCAAGACTTGGCCATTTGCCTCGAAATCCTTTTTAACTTTCGACAGAAGCTGATTTCATTTACAAAGTAGAAACGAATTTGTCCTATACAAGCTAGCTACATGATGAAATCCTGAACAAATAACCAATCTCTTCTACTCCACGAAGCAGACCACAAAGAAGTCCGAAAGAATCACTCGGCAGCGGACACGGCGGGCGAGCCTGCACGCGCCGAGCGACGACCGACCGGCGGCTCAAATTAAAATTATGAAATAACCCTTATTGATATTTACATGTTATAGTTGATATCTGTTAGTTCTTAGCTTCGTTTAGAAAAGTTCAAGATGGTGTTTTAGAAGAAGAAAGAATTTGAAGACCTTAAAGATTTACTAGTTTCTTTTAGATCTTATTTTGTTATCTCTAAAGACAACTTATATATGTCTACCATGTACTATTTTCTATTATGCATATATCGTGGTATTGATCGTAAAAAAAGAGCAGTGTCATTTCTGTGTCATAAAGGAGCGAGTGGATCATTCTCTTGTTTGCCTGTAGTTTGGCCAAGATAATCTGGCCGGTGGTTTTTTGTGCTTTTGGCCTGGCCAGTTAGGCCTCCCCAAGGGGCTGGTGATCTAAATGGACTTTGTCCTAACTTATTTCTAATTTCCCAACAGCACGAACCATGCTCTCTCAACAAAGAAAAAAAATGCTGATTAAAAAAAAAGCAGCACGAACAATGCGTGCTTCAGTTTTTTTTTAAAAAAGATGCCTGCTATGAACGTCAATTTCCTGATTATCCGGTGATTGTTTTCTTTAGGCCCTGCTTGTTTCACCGAAATTTAGCCCAAAACGGCCGATTTAGTCGGAGCCGGTTAAGATACGGCCCGTCCCCGGTATTGGCACTTGGTTGGACGTTTTTTTTCTCCTTCCGAATCGTTTTCGGCCCGTTTACAGGCGCAAATTCCACGGACATGCGGGGCTCCGACCCGTTTCCACGCGACACCAGACGGGAGCCCGTTCCCAACCCTAGCGCGGCGGCGACTGGCGGGGCGACGTGCTTGTCGAGCTGCTGGCGCAAGGTTTGGCGGGGCGACTGCGGGGCGGAAGCGACTGGCGCGGCGGGGCAACGCGCGGCGACTGACGTCACGCGGCGCAAGGTCTGCGCGACTCGACCGGCGGCGCAAGATCTGCAGGCAAGGTATTTCTCCTACTCCCACTCGTCTTCCCCCGTGTCTTGGGCTCTTTCTCTGCTTGGTTCCATCGTGCTGACCGGAGAGGCGATTATGAGCGGCGGGCGTCAGCCATGGACTCGGATCTCCAATGTCGAAACTCGATCTTGTGCATAGCAGGTAGTTGACCTTCGTTCCCATCCTCCGTTAGGCGGTGCTCAGCTCCTGATCGCCTCTGGTCTGGGTGTTGGATCTGCAGCTTCCAATGCTATTATCCCTCGCAGCCGAAGCGAGTTGCTGAAGTGAAGCTCCTCCATGTTCTTGCCCCTCGGTGGCGAGGCATGCAAGCTATCTCAAATCATCAACTTCTAGCCAGCGATGGTTCCTCAGATCATATATTTCTTCCTGCAGTTAGGCACTTGCATGTTTAATTCCATTACTCAGCTGGGCAATAGATGAGCTAGATCCAAGTTGCTTGTAGTAGTACAGGGAGACACCACCATATATATTATTGTTGTCTGTACTTGATAACAGCAGCTTGCCACACTACTGCCAAACGGAGGCATTGTCTCTACTTTATCTCCTCCCTTTGGAGTAGCAAATGTCACTCCCGGAATAAGTTTGGATAATTGCAACCATAGTTTTACCCGTTCTCAATAATTTTGGTTGATCTTAATGTCACATGTTTGTGAAATTAAGCATAGTCTGCATGGGGACTGAGATATTGTGTGAGTATCAAATTTAATGGAAGCGAGAAGGCTTCAATGTGGTTAATTTCTGGAAAGTGGTGTGATTTATGTTTAAATGGGAGAACACATTTCTCTTAACGGGAGATTGGATAGCAAGTGCTAGACTCGTTACCTGCAATTTTAATTCATGTGTCTATATCTGCTTTATCTCCTCCCTCTGGAATTATGCAGATGGATGCGCTGATAGTCGAGACTGAATTATGATGGATCTTGTTGACGATGGCGGATGCGTTGATAGTGGCATCCATAATATACTATTGGTCTTGGTTATATTCTGATGGAGTACTCGAGAGAGAAGCAAATGCCCACTGTTTTGGTTTGTGGAGTTACAGATACTGGAACTGAAGTTCAAAGTTAAGTAATAGTACACTGGAACTAAAGTTCAAATGCCCACTAGTAGCATCCATAATATAGGATTACTCTGATGATCTTGGTTTTCTTTAATAATGCAAGATAACCTCTTAGCCTCTTCTCAAGAGAGAAGCAAATGCCCACTCTTTGATTTGTGGAGTTACATGCATTAGTACACTGGAATTGAAATTCAAATGCCCACTAGTAGCATCCATAATATAGGATTATTCTGATGATCTTGGTTTTATAATAATGCAAGATAACCTCTTAGCCGACTAGTAGTATAGTACAATTTGCAAACAAGATATACTCCATGCTTATAATTTCCAGGAGTACCATGTTATTCCATGTTATAAATTTACAGAATGAGGGATCTAAAGGCTGCAATATCATTTCTTCTTTTGCTTGATTTTTTTATTAGGATCAAACCTGAACTCTTTTCTTAAATGTTCAAGTCTGAACTCTTTTCTTGATTGTGTAATCCCCATACAGTAATTGTGCTTCTGTCATTGTTTCCACTATTGTTGTATATTAGTCATTGTCAAACATAATGAGCTAAATTTGCTTAAGGTCCTTCAATGTTTTCAATCTTCTCTGAATTTTACCTGAGTTGTCGCTATTTGACCTGAGCTGGTCTCACTAATAACTAATCTGATGTTTCATTACTGGATTATTCCATTGCGAATTGTTGTATACATAGGCTAGCCCTTTAGTCATCTGATTGCCCATTTGATTGCAGAAGTATGAAATAATCAAGTTGATTGCATGAGCATCGATCACCTAACCTGGAGATAGCCATTGGAGGGAGCTGGGAACATGCCATTGGAGGGAGCGCGGAGCTAGCCGGCCGGGCGGCAGGAGCCGGGCGACGGAGTTGGAAAAACACGTAGGTGAGCTTGTCTGCGGCAGGATCCCTTCACCAGCGGAAGAGCGCCACCGCACAAGTGAGCTTGGAGCTTGCTGGCCGGCGGCCGGAGCCCATCAAGCAGAGTTGGAAGAACACGTATCGGCGCTAACGCAGGGTCGCAACTTGTGGAACTAGCACGGGAGGACGGCGACCTAGCGCCTGTCTGACCTACCGCGGGAGGACGGACGCCGGATTGGCGGTGACGGAGACGGAGACGGCGAGGGACCTCACAGCGGCGGCGACTCCCTCCCCGAGTACGACGACCGGAACGAGAAGTGGATCTTCCGATTGGCCTCCTCCCGCCCTCCGTCTCCCCCGAAGAAGACGCGCGTGATGGGGATCATTGGCGGGCGCCGGGGATCACGAGTGCTGATGATCGCTAGGCGACGCCAGAGATCACAGGCGGGTGATCCCGGGAGGATGCAGGAATCGCGGGCCGGGATTTGCCAAATTGGAATTTTGAATGTAGGCTAATTTAAACGATTTGGATATGTCCGTTCTTTTTGTAATATTTGAATTGAATTGTGCTCGTGGTCGTTAATTCGGACCGGAGAGAGTAACCTACTAAAAAAACGAAGCTTGTATTTATGGATAACTGTTAAAATATGACCTGAAATGTTTGTGTATGTTGAAAGATTCAATTTTTATGAAATCTGAAAGAATTGGCTTCATGTTTATTTGATTACCAGCCAAAATACTGGAATATCCAACTAGAAACCAAACTGTGCACGTCCGGTGGACAGTGCATGTCCAAATTCCCCCGGAAACAAATCGGGGCCGGATGTGCACGTTCAAATTCCCCTGAAAACAAATCGGAGCCAGAAAACGAACTGGCCTGCCAAGCGTGGCCTTAGGGGATTATCCGGTGATTGTGGTGTGCGGATTATGTGGCATGCTTAAGTCACGGGCTCTATTGGAAAAATGTAAGAAAAAAAGTGTTGAAAAGGGTGTGGAGGAGATCAAGATGGTGATCAGGTAAGTATAATCGAGAAGAGATATTTGGGCTCCCTTCTCGGCGGTTGACTCTGGCGATCCCCGTGGATGGATGCTCCGTTGAGAAGGGCGGCGGAACGAATCAGGGGGTGGAATCGCCGAGAAGGGAGCCTGAACGAGAAGGAGGAGAAATGCTCGGGGAGCAGGTTTCTCGGCCCTGCGTGGGGAACTCGACAACGGCGCTCGGTAAGGAATCCCCATGGCCATCCAGCTCCAATTGCTTCGACCTCTGTATTGGCTCCTTTGCTCCTATCACCGTTGGAAGGGGGAGCGGAGTTGTCTGTGAAGAGGAGAGGCAGGGTGCCGCGGAAATCCAAATCTCTGAGCGAGCTGGGGCTGAACTTCGATGCAGCACCATTACAGCTTGTGCAGGCGAAGAGAGCGGTGCAGAGGGGGATGAAGCGGGGAAGACCGAGAAGAGCATCTTCCCCTTTCTCGAGATTGGAGCAAAAGCTTCGCAGTCCTCTCCTGAAGGTTTGCAACCCAGTCTCGATGGTGCGGGATTTTTCAAGGAAGGAACTAGGGGCAGCAGTGGGTTTGCTGGATTTGAATCTGCAGCTAATCCTCTTGATCGAGTTCGGAATCGGTCTGACAAGCCCGGCAGACTCACAGAGTCAGAGGTTGGGAGCCGCTTTTCTCCCAAGGTCAGAAAAGGACAGGGGAGAAAGTTTAGTCTATGGAAAAGTGGGGTGTTGGAGGTGGATGGGCTGAAGGATTGTTGTCCTGAAGAAAGCATGGGGGGCTTCTTTTCCCAGCTGTGGAATCCCCCTTTGCAGCCCATGTGCCACCAGAAGCAACAGCAGCCACTCACTCTAATTGAGCCACATGGCCCTGCTTATAAGACCCTGGGGGGTGCAAACCCTAGAGCATATTCCCCTCCCCTCTTGGTGGCGGCGGTGGTTGAGCTCACTTCTGGACTCCAGTGCTTAGGCCTTGTAGATTTTTCTGCATTGAAGATCTGTGGTTTTGGAGATGGGAGATAGAGGTCGAGGAGGCAAAGGAAAAGGCAGGGGAGGGAACAATGGTCAAGACAACTGGCAGGGGCGGCAAAGAAGCACCGAGATTGTGGCCTCAGATGCAGCTGAATTTCTGACAAGAACAACTTGAATCCTTATGAGTTTGGGAGTTTCAATCCTCAGTTCTTCCCTCACCAGACTCCTTTTGGCTTTCCACCAGGTAATATGCCACCTCCTTGGGGTTTTTCCAACCCTTTTCCTCCTTTCCCACCTCAGCAACAATTTGGGGTGCAGTCAAATCAGTGGATTGCCCCTCCTCAACAAAGACCTGACTCTACGAGTAATGAGCAGGGTGTGAAATCTAAGTCTTTGGGTCAGCAGAAAAGCAAGAAGAAACTGTCTGTTGCTCATAAGGAAAATATTTCAGGTCAAAGTGCTAATGCTCAGTGGAACTATGTTAATGATTTTTGCTTGTGTTGTGGGGAGCCTGGACATGTGCAAACTAGCTGTGAGAAGACTCTGGTTTGTTTCATTTGCAAAAGTGCTGCCCATTCTGTGGATAAATGCCCTGTGAGGAAGAGACCACATCAGGTGGCTAAATATGTTGGTAGTGGTGCTCCTGGCCTGGGTTTCTATCACATTGAAATGCCTGAAAATGTGGTGAACCCAATTGCCTCTACTAAGAACTGTGGGATTGTTCTGGTGGAAGAAGGATCTTTGTCTGAACAAGAGCTAGCTGTTGAGTTTTCCAAGATCTACAAGACCAACTAGCCCTGGCAAATTAGGGAACTAGGCTCAGAGAATACTTTTCTGGTCAAATTCCCCCCACACATTGTGGTGGAGCAGGTGATTGGATATCCTAAGTTTGGGGTTTCCAAACCAGGGGTGGGTCAAGGTGGAAGCTTGGTGTGATGATCTGAACTGTTGAGGTCTTGAAGAAGGCTTGGGTGATTATCACCGGCTTGCGGCTAAGTGGTGTGAATGGAATACTTTGGATCAGTTTGTTTCCACTTGTGGCATTCTAGAGGAAGTTGGTAGCTCAAGATTTTCAGGAACAATGCTAAGGAAGTTAGAGTATGTATCAAGTGCAAAGATCCATCTAAGCTCCTGCTAGTAGACTCTTCAATTTCGGGATCAACTTTTTCAGTTAGGATTCACTTTAGATGTTCTGCTCCTTTGGTTGAGGAGGCGGGAATTTAGGTGTTGATGATCAAGGTGGGCAAGACAAAAATCTTGAGGATGAACCTCTTTGCAGACGGTGGTAATGGTAGTAATGTGGGACTGTCTGGATCTGGTGCTAACTCATCTTTAAGTGGGAACCTTTCTGTTAGAGAGGGGGGTCAGTCTTCTAACAGGGTGAGGATGGCTACTGATTCTCCTAACAACTCTAGTGCTGTGTTCCAACTGCTTGTGCAAAAAGGTCTTGTGGATACTGAAGGTAATTTCATTTGGGATAAATCTCCTCTGGTTCCTGGTGCTGAGGAAGAAGCTCAGAGATTCTGGCTAGATGGTCAGTCTGAAGAATTGGAGTTCTCTCAAGAGGTAGCTAGGGGGTCCCCTCAGAATTTGATTGATCAAGTGGGTGCTCTCCCTGATGATATCATGCCTAGCTTCAAGGAGTTAGTTGTGAGAGAAAAAGAGGATTTGTCTGGTTTCCAGAAAGCTGCCAAGAAACAGAAACAGTGGGGACCTGTGCAACCAACAAGGCGAGCTCAGGTGTGGATAGATCCAAAACCATTCTTGAGAAGGCTATGAATCAAGAAAGTTACTAATTTGGAAATTCCTAAGAGCATGAAAGGTATAATGTCTACAAATCCTTTCTCTGTGCTCTCTGTTTCTACTTTAGAAAATTTAGCTGATAGTGTAGGAGTTGATATTCCTGCTGATGATTTAGATAGTTCTAGTGATGTTTTACATAGTTCACCTCTAGGTACAAACTCTCCTTCTGAAGAGGATGTGGCAGAGGGTTGGATAGAAGTTTTGAATAAATCTCGGGGCAAGCACCCCAAGAAAAATAGTTATGATTAGTCTTTTTTGGAATTGTAGGAGCCTTAATGCTCCTGGTAGACAAAAATTCATTTCTGAGAATATCTCACCTCTTAAAGTAGATTACATTGGTTTTCAGGAAACCAAGAAAGATAGTTTTAGCAACTCTTTTTTGAAGAATCTGTTAGGGAATAGAAATTTTGCTTGGAATTTTCTCCTTCTCGAGGAACCGCTTTGGTGGTATTTTAGTTGGGGTCAATTTAGATATTTTTGATGTTGTGTCTTGGGATATTAGATCCTTCTCTGTTAGTGTAGTGCTTAAAAACAAAGTTCTGCTTTCATTTGTAGAATTACTACGTATATGGGTGCTTATGAGGAAAAGAAACAGGATTTCATTTCGAACTTCATGATCTTTTTATCTGGGATGGCCCTACTATGATTGGGGTGATTTCAACCTTATTAGATCCCGAAGATAAATCCTCTAGGAATGTAGATTATAAGTGGGTGGACAAGTTTAACATCTGGGTTGACTTGTGGGCCCTTATGGAGATTGGTCTTCTTGGTAGAGCTTATACTTGGGGTAATAACCAAGTTGAACCTATTATGTGTAAGCTAGATAGAATTTTTTGTACTACTGGTTTTGATAATCATTTTCCTTTAGCTAGTGCTAAAGCTTTAACTAGAATTGGGAGTGACCATACTCCTATTGTTTGGGATTCAGGGGAAAAAGTTCTTCTGAAGCCTAATAGATTTAAGTTTGAAAAATGGTGGCTTAGTAGGCCTGACTTTAGACAGATTGTCTTAAAAGCTTGGTCTTTAAAAGTAGAAGGTGATGATCCAATAGAGGTTTGGCAAAAAAAAGTGAGATTCTTTAGGAAATTGGCCAAAGGTTGGAACATTAACATAGAGGCTGCTGTTAGGAAAAATAGGAGAGAATTGATGGAGGAATATGATACTTTAGATATTAAGGCTGAGACTCAACCCCAATCGCGAGGAGGAGAAAAACAGACTAGATTTCATTTTTTCTGAGCTCCATAAATATTGGATTTTAGAGGAGACTAAGGCTAGACAAAGGTCTAGAGATAGGAATGTGTTAGAAGGAGATAGAAACACTGCTTACTTCCATGCAGTGGCCAACCAGCGTAGAAGGAAAAAGTTGATTAATGTTCTTGATGGTCCTGATGGGCCTGTTACAGACATCAAAGATATGCTTAAAGTGGCAACTGATTACTATAGGGAGCTGTTTGCTTGGGAACCTAGGCCCAATATTCAGCTGAAACAGGACTTTTTCTCTGAGGAAGAAAAGGTCAATGAGGCTGAAAATTTGAACTTAGGCTCAAGTTTTTCTGAGGAAGAAATTAGATTAGCTATCTTTACTTCTTATGCTGATGGGGCCCCTGGCCCTGATGGTCTCTCTTTTATGTTTTATCAATCTTTTTGGGATATCTTGAAGCCTGATCTTATTGCTATGTTCCAGTCCTGGTATGAAGATCGATTTAGCATCTTTAGGCTCAATTTTGCTATGATTACTTTGATTCCTAAAGAAAATGAAGCTAGGACAATGAAAAAGTTCAGGCCAATTAGTCTCTTGAACTGTTCTTTCAAAATCTTTACCAAGGTTCTGACCAATAGACTTGCTACTGTCATTGGTAGATTAATTTCTCCTAGTCAATCTGCTTTTATTAGAGGTAGGTTCATTTTGGAAAGTGTGTTCTGCACATGAGGTTGTGCATGAGGTGCATAGGAATAAGGAGCAGGGCCTAGTGCTCAAAATAGACTATGAGAAAGCCTATGATAGAGTTAATTTGGATTTTTTGTTTGAGATTTTAGAGCTAAGAGGCTTTTGCCCTATCTTTATTAGATTTATTAAGCAGATTACTTTAGGGGGGTCAGTGGGGGTTAAAGTCAATGATTTTGAGAGTGATTTTTTCTTGACTGGTAAAGGTCTCAGACAAGGTGATCCCATTGCTCCTTTGTTGTTTAATCTGATGATTGATGTTTTTTCTAGGATGTTAATTAAGGGAGTTGGTTGTGGGGCCATTAAAGGTCTCTGTCCTAATTTTTTCCCAGGAGGGATTGTTTGTTTGCAATATGCAGATGATACACTCCTCTTCTTGGAGCCTAGTGAGTCAATAGCTGTTAATCTTAAATGGATCCTCACCTGTTTTGAGCAGATCTCTGGGATGCGTATTAATTATCATAAGAGTGAACTCATTCCTATTAACATGTCGAGTCGATACTAGACCTTTCCTAGACATTTTGAATGTATTAGGGGTAACTTCCTGTTAAATATTTGGGAATTCCTCTTCACTTTGAAAAGCTAAAGAGAAGATTTGCAGCCTCGATAGAAAACTTGTTGAATAGAATCACAGGTTGGAGGGCAAACTCTTATCTTATCTTGCTAAAAGGTGCTTATTCAAGCTGTCTCTCTAGTATCCCTATCTATTTGTTTTCTTTCTTTAAGTTTCCCAAATGGGCTTTGAAACTCCTAGATTCACATTTAGCTAACTTTTACGGAATGATGAAGAAGGTAATCATAGGTTGCATCTTGCTAAGCGGCCTTGGTTTGCATGAAGAAAGAGTTTGGAGGTTTGGGTATTCCCAATCTGCATGATTTGAATCTTTGCCTCCTTGGTTCTGGATTAAAAGATATATCCGGAGAGGGGCTCTGTGGAAAAAAGTGATAGATGCTAAATATAGGACTAAGTCACCTAATATCCTTTGTTGCCATGATGTCCATCCATCTACCTTTTGGAAAGGGGTGATGTGGGCATCTAGGGATTGAGATTGGATATAAATGGCATGTGGGAATGGTAAAACTATTAGATTTTGGGAAGATGTCTGGTTTGGAAATTCTAATTTAGCCACCCGCCTGGAAATTTATTTGATTTCTAACCGACAAACTAAAACGTTAATGAGTTATGGGATGGCACACACCTTAGATGTGACTTTAGAAGAACCTTTTACGAGGATTTAATGCTGCAATGGCATGAACTTACGGGCATTGTTCGGTCGATTAGATTCTCTGAACAAGATGATCGACTAATTTGGCGTATGAATCTAAGGGTAAATATTCCTCAAGTTCTATGTATTCTCCGGTCAATTTTAGAGGTATCTCTCGGGTTTATCTTCTGCTTGTTTGGAAATTACTTATCCCACCCAGGATACAGATTTTCCTTTGGTTATTTTCTCAAAATAAGATTCGACTAGAGATAATCTTAGAGCAGAGGTATTCCAAAACCTTTAGAATGCAATCTCGCAAAGAAATAGAATCATGCATCATTTATTTTTTGAATGCTTGGTTTCTAGCTTACTTTGGAAGGATGTGCATGATATTTTGGTGTTAGTATTGTAGATTTTGAGTCCCTTGCTTGAAATGGATTGCTAATAAGAAACATCTTCATTTGAATGTGGTTTCTTACATGTTCTTTGGAGTATTTGGAACAATAGGAATAGCCTTGTCTTTAACAAGACAACTTGGATTAATATGAAAGGTTTGGCGTCTGGTCCTTTCCTTCCTAAAGATATGGCAAAAACCATTCAAGGACACGGAGGGGAAGATCGCCCTTTTCATGGAGAGGATGATCGACAGACTGAGAAACCCTCTAACGCTCATGGCGAGATGATCTGTACCGGGTTCGAGTGGATTTCCACTTGGAAGACTACTGCGTCATCAAGCTATGGAGGAGCATCATCAAGCACCTCCAAGATCATCCCCGATGAGGAGGAGCATGTTCATGTGGTGTTCTAATTTCTCTTCGACCTTTCCTTGAGCTTTTTTGGCATCGGAGATAGCTTTTGTTTGAGCGGCTTTGTTTTGTTTACGGTAGAATAGTTCTTCAGTTGTGTAGGGTGGAGCGTTTCAGAGCTCTTAACTGTCGTTTCCTTTTTCTTCGTACTTGTGGAACTAGTTTGTTTCATTATGCTTAATGGAACAGGGGACAGAGTCCCTTTCGATCTAAAAAAATATTTGGGCGCCGTTAGTGTGAGGTTTATAACATGTTGACAGGCTATATCGCTAATTTCTAAGACCGGAAAATGAGCCCAGGTAATTTGTTGTTTCTACGGAGTAGTATCATTTTTCATCACCAGCATCATCATTCCAAACAAATCCCAAAACTTGGTGCTATATACAAATAAATAAATAAATCCAAGACTTGGCCATATATTTGCCTCGAAATCCTTGTTAACCTCCGACAAAAGCTGATTTGATTTACAAACTAGAAACGAATTTGTCCTATACTAGTACAAGCTAGCTACAAAATGAAATCCCTGAACAAATAACGAATCGCTACTCCTCCACGAACTAGTGCAGACCACGCACGAAGTCTGAAGGAATCAGTGGGCAGCGGACACGGCGCGTGCGAGCCTGCACGCGCCGAGCGACGGCCGACCGGCGGCGTTGGCGCTCCAGGGCGCTCCCTCCTCCTCCTCCTTCCACAGCCCGTCGTCGAAGTTGCGCGCGTACCCTTCCGAGTCGTACCCGCACCCGGCCGCCACCCTGCCCGCGTGCCTCCTCCCCCGCGCCCGCACCAGCGTCCTGCTCCTCGCCGCCGCCCACCGCCCCTGCCGCCGCGCCAGGCACAGCCGCGCCAGCGCGCGCCTCACCGCCGCCCACGCCCCACCTCGACTCCGGCTCTCGGGCCCGGACACCGACAGCCTCTCGTACGACGTGGCGCCCATGGCCGGCGAGCAGCTAGCAGCAACGATCGAACGGTGACCGACGCTTGCACGTACTACTAGTGGACTCGCGAGACGCGGTGGAGTAATTAGTGGACTCGCGGGACGCGGGAGGTTTTATAAACTTGCCGTGGCCGTCGCGACGGACGCGCATATCTTGGGCGTGTTCTCTGGATCGCTGTCGGCCGAGCTGGGCAGCGGGACCCCCGCCCGGCGCGCCCGGCGTCCGCGCGTCCGGGACAAGGACCGTTTCTCCGCTCCGCCAGCTCCAGCTGCCGAAACGGGCCACCCGTCAGTGTCATCCCCCCACGGCTTAACAAGGTGGCATATTGGCATCATTCCCGCTCTCTAAACGCGTGGCGTAAAGAACACACACACAGCCTGTGCGATCGGCGATCGATCGCCCAAAACCTAGCGCTAACCTCTGTTTGTCTGCAAGGAAAGGGTCCGAAAAGTTTCCAAATCCGTTAAGAAACTGAGGGGAGCATTCCATTTTTTATCGCAGCTAGCAGCTGGCATGAACTTTTCGGAAGCTGCAGCGTCGCTGACACGGCCCCTCGGCATACAACTCAGCTGTTAGCATCGGCATACAATTGGCGTGCCATAGATTAGTTTAGGCGAAATGATGCTGGAACTTTTCTCGCGTAAAGAAAAATAAAATTGGTGCTGGAACATTCAGAGCGCCAGCACTGGAGCTGCTCTTGTGGTTAACGACTTATAGTTGGTTAGCAAGTTGGGGGCGGTGTACCAGGGGATGACACAGCTGACGGGCGAGCTTCCATCAGCAAAGTCCCGTTGCAACCAGGGATGGAAAAGGACCGGATAGTGCCCCCTTCTCACATCAGTTTTCATATTTACACACAACAAATTCGGATACGAATACGGATGTTAACGAATTCAAATGCGGAGTGAATGTTACTAGGATACGAATACAGGTCAGATGTTTTCTCAATTTGGAACAGATACAAATAACAAAATAATACTCCTGTCTCAAGAGTTATAACATCTTTGAGTTAGACACATTTAGTTCAAGTTCAATCTCATGAAAACAATTCTCAGTCTTTTTTTAGGTTACATAATTGCCATTTCAGACTACAATTACTAAAATAGGTTAACATGATTTTATTCGGATACAGATATATCCATTCCACATTTGCTTCAAAATTCAAAACCACATCCATATTTGTATTTGGAAAGCGAATCCAAATATTTACCACATACATATTTATGTTCCTCCGCATTCGGATTTTACCAGGACCATTTTAAGTTTTCCAAATACCGATCTCGTTTAATTCAGATTATCCACTACCAATTCCCATGCCTAATTGCAACTGTTGTAGATTACCCATAATGCACAAACACAAAGTCATACCTCTGCAATATCTAGCCACTATGGATTTAGAGTTTCCTGTACAGAAAGAACCAAATTGAATCGAACTAAGGCTTAGCGTCGGTGGTTTGGTTGGATCTATCTCTAGTCCAGCGCTTTGCGCGCAGCTATCTCCTTCACGCCTAGTTCATCCCTCACTTCTTTGCCTTGGAGAAGCGGAGGCACCTGTACTTCTCACCGCTAACCGTGATCTCGAGCGCACCGTCCTGGTTGTCTTGATTGGAAGCGGTTCCCATCAAGACGCTCTTTTCCTTCTCCAGGTTCTCCTTCTCAGTCTTCAGCCTCGCCTCTTGCCGCGCAATCTCAGCCTGTCAAAGACGTGACTGAATCAACTCATGCTACAATACACACCATTAGAAAAGACTGCTGATGTTATCATTTGATTTGGGAAGGAATGGATATGGTTTTAGAGTTATCAGATACAGTTCAATTCATGTCTGTCGAAAGATCTTTCTAAAAGATCAAGAAGGTTTTATTTAAACTTGATAAAACGCAGTTCAACTAAAATGTGTACTTAACTTATCCTGTTGTCAGTATGACAAAAGAGGTTTTATTTAACAAGGTGCACTACACTAAGACAAAGCCTAACATCAGAGTTGATGAGGATGAACCCGAAAGCAACCAAATGATCAAGCTCTTACTTTTTTTTACTCAATCCGTCCAGGAATCTAGACAAATCTATGTCACTTATTTCCGCATGGAGGAAGTATATAAAAACATTGTTATAGCTAGAAAGATAATTAATAATAAAAATCTGCATTCTTGGTCAATTTTTGCAGGTGCACGTGTTCTATCATGTTGCACATCTATAACTTTTGTTTTGGATTCTTTAGATGCAAGACGAATGTGACTTGAGTTTCTGAAATTGAGTGCACCCACACATACAAGCCAATAGTGTACTGTATTCTTATAACATACGGTTTAAAGTTTAAACGTTTCTCCAGAATTACCCAATTAACTAAATAATGCTTAGACAGCACATGCCTTCTGTTATCAGTTATCACAACACAAGATACACTTGTTCCTTTTTTTTTGCGTAAAAGATACACTTGTTACTACTATCTCAATGACACCCTTTATTATGGACCTAAGTTACCATTCAATATTTCTATGAGTTGCTGATCAGATCATTAATCCATGGACAGAAGCACAATGTGCTGAGACAACCACATCAGTGATAGCAGTAACTAAACATGAAAGGAGAACAAGACAAATGGATTCATATCTTCTACTGGATGCTAGTCATGCAAAATACCAGATATGACAATAAAAACAATCAGGTGGACTCCAAATTCAAACATGCACTGAGTCCCAAATTTACATTATGTAAGACATTCTTCTGGCCACTCAAACGACACAGGCTCACAATTTTTGCATCAACACCACAACATTAAGGATCTATCGGTTTAGCAAATGAGAAACTATACACTTTCCAAACCAGGATTGGCCTCTTCCCATTTCATAGTGAAAACTTTGATATCAGCAGTAGTAGTCCCACTCCCATTACAACTGTATATTATGCTAATCATACCACCATTTCTCTGCATGGCAAGAACCTGCCTACTTTGCATCAAAAGGTCATTTACCCAGTACCTCAACCAGACTACCTTAACTTCAGACCTGACAGATCACTCACTATGGAAACAAGATATCGTGATATCAGTAAAACAGGTAGATGGGAAATTTGCTCCCAAAACGCAGTGGCTACTGATTAATCAACACCTAATACAACAAACAGTCTATCAAATTTAACTTACTCACTTTCAAAGCTAATCTTTAGAATTCCTTCCAGAGATTGATACCTTTTATAAAGCGCAGAGGCACCAGCATTCAGCAGCCAAACTATGGAGCCATCAACACCACCAACAGATTCATTCAACGAGGTATATGGACGCAGATGAACTGGACTGATGGGGAAGGAGGGAGGGAGTAAGTAATGAATGGGTTCCTACTCACAGCGGGAGAGCTCAGCCTCCCAGACTGCCTCCCTAACAACGAAATATTTGTGATATTAGTAATAAATTAAAGCAGTCTTATTCCTATATTAGGGTAATCAGATCCCTAGGCTCACAATTTTGCAACATCACATCACTCAGGATGTATCAGTTTAGGAACTGAGAAACTATGTCATTCTTCGGAACCAGGATTCGCTTCTTTCTGTTACATAGAAACGAAAACTATGGAATCAGCAGGAGTAGTCCCGCTATCATCACTACTGCATATTACACAATCATACCATCATTTTTATGCGTGGCTAAGAACCTGACTACTCTGCATCAGAAGGCCTTTTACCCAATACCCCAACCAGACTGCCTGAACCTCGGACCTCACACATCACATCATCATGGGAGCAAAAGCTATGATGATATCAGTAAAACAGGCAGATGGGGAATTTGTTCCAAAAGATCGTCGTGGTTACTGATTAATCAACACCTAACATATCAAACACAATTCTATCAAATTTAACTTTTAAGGCTAATCTTCGTTCGGAGATCGAGAATATTGGTAAGGCGCAAATGCATCAGCATTCAGCAACCGATCTCTGAAGGCATCAGCACGACAGCACAATCAAAGGATACAAGGTATAGTCTTACTCCTATACTAGGGTAATCAGATGCATAGGCTCACAATTTTGCATCAACACCACATCACTCAGGATGTATACAGTTTAGCAATCGAGAAACTGTGGCATTTTGCAAAGAAGATTTTCCCCTTTCCATTACTTGAATTGAAAACTATGACATGAGCAGGAGTAGTCCCACTCCCATCACTACTGTATATTATGCTAATCATACCACCATTTCTCTGCTTGGTAAGAACCTGCCTACTTTGCATCAAAAGGTCATTTACCCAATACCTCAACCAGACTACCAGAACTTCAGACCTCACAGATCACTCATCACTCACTATAGAAACAAGATATCGTGATATCAGTAAAACAGGTAGATGGGAAATTTGCTCCCAAAATGCAGTGGCTACTGATTAATCAACACCTAATACAACAAACAGTTTATCAAATTTAACTTACTTTCAAAGCTAATCTTTAGAATTCCTTCCAGAGATTGATATTTTTGATAAAGGGCAAATGCACCAGCATTCAGCAACCAAACTATGGAGGCATCAACACCACCAATAAATTCATTCAACAAGGTATATGCACGCAGATGAATTGGACTGATGGGGAAGGAGGGAGGGAGTAGGTAATCAATGGGTTCCTACCACACAGCAGGAGAGCTCAGCTTCCCAGGATGCCTCCTATATTAGGGTAATCAGATGCCTAGGCTCACAATTTTGCAACCACAACACATCACTCAGGATCTATCAGTTTAGGAACTGAGAAACTATGACATTTTTCGAACCAGGATTCACTTCTTTCCGTTACATAGAAACGAAAATTACGAAATCAGCTGTAGTAGTCCCACTATCATCACTACTGCATATTACACAATCATACCATCATTTTTATGCTTGGCTAAGAACCTGACTACTTTGCATCAAAAGGCCTTTTACCCAATACCTCAACCAGACTGCCTGAACCTCGGACCTCACAGATCACATCGTCTTGGGAGCAAAAGCTATGGTGATATCAGTAAAACAGGCAGATGGGAAATTTGTTCCAAAAGCGTCATGGTTACTGATTAATCGACACCTAACATAACAAACACGATTCTATCAAATTGAACTTTGAAGGCTAATCTTCGTTCGGTGATCGAGAATATTGGTAAAGCGCAAGTGCATCAGCATTCAGCAACCGATCTCTGAAGGCATAAGCATGGCTGCACAATCAAAGGATACAACAAGGTATAGTCTTACTCCTATACTAGGGTAATCAGATGCATAGGCTCACAATTTTGCATCAACACCACATCACTCAGGATATATACAGTTCAGGAATCGAGAAACTGTGGCATTTTGCAAAGAAAAATTTCCCCTTTCCATTACTTGAATTGATAACTATGGCATGAGCAGGACTAGTCCCACTCTCACTCCCATCAACACTCTACATTACACTAATCATGCCACCACGTTTATGCTTGGTTAAGAATCTGACTACTTTGCATCTAAGGTCATTTACCCAATACCTCAACCATTCCGCCTGAACCTCACAGATCACCTCGCCGTGGAAGCAAAAGCTGTCGTGATATCACTAAAACATGTAGATGGGAAATTTGCTCCCAAAGCGCAGTGGTTGCTGATTAATCAACACCTAACACAACAAAGACATTCTATCATATTTAGCTTCCTTATTTTCACGGCTAATCTTTAGAATTCCTTCCGGAGATCAAGATTACTGACAAAGCGCAAATGCACCAGCATCCAGCAACCGATATCTGAAGGTATCAGCACGACATCACCACCAAATGACTCAGCAAGATTTATGCGTGTAAATAAAATTTACTGACGGGGAAGGAGAGCAAGCAAGGAATGGGGTCAGATTAGTACCTCGCGGCGGGAGAGCTCTGCCTTCCAGGCGGCCTCCCTCTCGGAGACCTCGCGCTCGCGCTCCTGGATGTAGCTCTGCATCTCCCGCTCCTTCATGACCCGGTCCTGGATATCCGCGTCCAGCGCCTCCTGCAGCTCCTTGACGAACCTGTCCACCACCGCCTTGATCCGCACAGACATCTCGGGGCTCCAAATTTACACCGCAACAGAGCTCCTCCTATCGCCTCCCGCTACCGGCGATCCCCATGGGCGGCGGCTGGCTAGGGTTCTGGCGTGGCGAGGTTGGTGGGCGCCGCAAGTCTCGTACCCCGATTGTCTCTTCTGTTGGCCGACTTCGTTTGGGCGCTTGCGCCTGGCGCTGAGTGGAAGAGAAGAGGCGGGACCCAGCGACAGCGACTGGGCCAGCATCCGCACGCCTCCTTTGATCTGGCACCCGTCTCCTCCACTTGAAGACGTACTTTCCGTAACACCTGAAAACGGTACATTGCTATCTGCAGTGGCAACAGGATTAGCAACAGCAGCACAGAAAAATTCGCCAAACGAAATAAGAAGATAAATAAATACCAGCAACATGCCAACAGCACAGAAAAAATCGCCAAACAAAATAAGAAGATAAATACCCAGCAACATGCCAACATCACAGGAAAAAATCACCAGAAAAAAGAAGAATCAGCAACATCACAGCCATAACCAGCAGAGCATACCAAATGCCAAATAAGCATAAATCCATCATGATAACCACAAGTTAAACGACGACGACATAGCAATAATCCGACTCCAGTTCACTGACATCCAGACTAGGATGAACGACCACCTAATGATAATAATCCATGAAATACGACGAATTAACATCTAAAGAGTCTCGACACACTGAAATTACACTAGATAATAACATCTAGTCAGGGTTTTTCTTCTTCTCATTGCAGACTTCTACGAAACGACGGTCAAGCTGTCACTGATGATGCTAGCCAGAGCTCACTTCCAGGACATGCTGGAGAGGCCCCCCTGCTGGCTGTTGTTGCTGGCAGTGGCCGCGGCACCCTGGTTCATTGGGCTTCCTGGACCGCCGGAGGACTCGCTCAGCGTGCCCCTGGATGGCGGGCTGCTCGGCCCCATCCCGACACCGATAGGCACAGGCGCGATCGGCGCGAGCTTTGGTGGTGCTGATGCAGGTTCAGATGGGGCGGCTTGCTGCTTCTTCGGCTTCTTTTCGCCGGTGTGGGTGATGAAGCTGCCCACCACAATCTGTTGATATAAGGATGCTTGTTAGTCACTTCTCTAGTGTGCAAAAAATAAAAGGTGACTGTCACTGATGTGCAAAAATCTAGGGACGTACTAATTGTGTGCATAACAGTCTGGCAACTTGGTGTTCGTTGCAGTACTGACAGAAAAACATGAAGCTACATTCAACTTACAACACTATCCAAATCATATCAGTCAGAAGTCATGACCTTGTCAGAGAACCAAAATCCAGGAGATGAACATTGTGCTATTATTATCTGTATATGACTAAGGAAAGTTCTGAAGAAATGCTAAATACACTAAGCCGAGAACATGCAAAGAAGATTACTTTTGGCTAGTATAAGAGATGGACCGACTAAAAAACTGAAAAAATGCTGTAATGAAACTATGCAAAGAAGTTTACTTGTGGCTAGCATATCAGATATAAAATATTAACAATTATGAAGGAACAAAGTAATATAAGTAAAGCTCTATATGAAACTATGACTGCATATTTGTTGTACTGAGATCTGAAGTTGGTGTGAGAGAAAGAACATACCTGAATAGGTGTACAAGCAATTAGAACTCCAGCAACTCCGCCACCCAAGACACGGCCATCAGGACCTGCTAGTGAAATACTCAGCCCGCCAGTTCGAGTGCGATGGCCTCCAATATCTTGTACAAGGAATGATCCAGACAGTGACAGTATCTCAAATCGGCCCTGTGGCAGAAAACAAAAAGGTCCACCACTTACTAACCTGTCATCGACAAACCATCTACAGTGACTATATTTCAATAGAACTAAAACTTCAGCTTGATCAGGTTTCTTATAATCATGTATTTACAATATAACGGCTCTTGCATTAATAAATCCTGGAGCTCTGCAATTACCATTTCATTGGAAGAGTTTATCTTGATAGGTTCTTACAGTCAAACATACATACCTCATATGTGGCCGTTCCACCAGAAGTAGCAGCTTGCCGAAGACTCACATTTGATATGGCACCATTTGCTGAAAGGACGCAAACTCCCCGAGTTCCCTGCTGAGAGAATGCCATAATCCTTGCAGCCACATCCTGAAAAAATAGTGTTCAGGTCATTTTCCATGAGAAAACCATGATCATGAATGATACTACCTTAGTCTTGCATCTACGTACGATTAAAAAACTTGCCAAGTATTTCAATAGAATAACTTGCATATATTTTTTTCATATGCGAAAAAATAACAGTGCTTAAGATAGCAGGAAATCTAAGACCATAAGCAACTGATCATCTGGATTTTTTTTTCTTTCCAGAAATATATACCATAGATGTTCAATGATCACATAGCAGAAGATAAAGGCCTAGTGAGTAAAATGCCACAGATACGGACTCTATCAAATCAAAGGATCTTGTGAGGTATATCACTATACCGACTTTATGTTTGCACCAGATTACAAGAAAAATTGAATTGAGGTAATGTCAGTCGCGTAAATGTATGATGGTAGTATAGTATTAGAGTAAAACAACATATTTTTATCACAAGTCTAGTGGATATAAAATGGAAAAGTGTTGGTGTGTGCTCAGAAGAGCATGCCAAAAATATATATGATGAAAGACATTGCAAGAACGCATATGTTGCTGTGAAGATAGCATGTCTATTTCCATGGTGAAAGGTGGTAACGATACTGAAAAGGGTAAACATCATTGAATCTAAAACAATCTAACATGAATACTGTATAACCAAAATGACAGATTGCCTCATCCTTATCTAGAAGGTGCACAAAATAATTCAGGAAATCAAGGGTTGAGGAATCTTTACCTCTCCAGGTTGAGCCTGAAGAACATGAGCTGCAAATCCAACTCCTGCAGTTCCTGCAAAATAATAATCATAATAGTAATTCAATCTGTTTTCGAGAATAATAATAATTCAATCAAGAACATGACCAAATATATGCACAGATCTCAAAAGAAGCACGATGAGACAGTTTGATTTTTGTATTCAATAGACACATACGACTTTAGTTGTATAGTTAAACTTCAGCTCACGAGTACAACAACCAAACACTACAAAGGATTCCTTAACTATGCATTTCATAAAAAGATCACTGCAATATCTTTTGCCTATATGACATTTATTTACACTAAAGAAGAGGTTCATGTTCAAAAAGCTAGAAGGGTATGAAAGTAATTTCCCGACCTGCAGTCTGGCACACAGTACATCATTCCAGATCTAGTCAAAGCTAATCAGACAGCCCTGAGCAAGTCCAGAGCCTAGGCAGTAATTTTTCAAACTCTAAACAGATAACGAAATTTGAAAAAAAATGCAGGGAAATTATTCCTCCATTTTCCATCTTCCTGAATCTTAGGAACAGTAATTAATCTTTAACAGAAAATGGAGAAGTTAAGGGAGAGTTACCAATGGACTCCAGAGGAGACGGTGGCGGCTTGGGCTTGTTGGTGGAGCCCTTAGGCCTTCCCCTCTTCTTCATCCCTACCGGCGCCACGCCCAGCGCAGTGCCCGCCGCCGACATAGCAGACGGCGAAAAAGGTCCATAAGCGCCTGGCGCCGGCTCCGCGGTGTTGGGCACGGGCACCAATGCCAGCGCCATGGAGCCGTCGTCGCCGTACTTCCTTGGCCGGCCGCGCTTCTTCTTGGCCGAGTCGTCCATGTTCAATGGGAACGCCGGCGAGCCATTGCCTCCTGCGGCAGCCGCCTCGGGGACAGGCGCCCCGCCGCCCCCGCCTGGCTGGTACGTCTCCGTCGGCGGCGGAGCTGAGCTGAGCGGCGCGAAAAAGGGAGTGCCGTCCGGGCCGTAAGCCATGCGCATGGTCTGCATGGGGGCGGAGGACTGCGGCGTCGGCGGGCTATTGGGCAGCCCGAACGGCTCCCTTCCCGCCATCACTCCTTGCTGCTCCGACGACGCCCTCACCTCCATCATTCCTCACCAAAGCAGAAGCAGAGCTCCTACTCAGAAGAAACCAAGCAAGCTCAAGAACTATAATAATAAAACCATAAACCCCGCGCCGCACAGAGCTCGAAATCTTTAGCGACGAACAGAAGAGCTCGGTATCTTGGAATGGGTGGAAAGAAGCCGCAAATGACGGGAAAACGGAAAAGAAAATGGGAGGAAGAAACGGTAAAACCAAAACGAAATGGAAAAATAATGCGGTGCGGTTTAAAATCTAAGCCCTGGTAAGAGGATTTGGCAAATAAAGCACAGAAATTACAGATCCCCGCCGGAGCAAAGGAGCAGCAAAATCACCGAGGAACTGCCACAAATCAGGATAATACCGCGGAAATACAGACAAAAGACAGGAAAATAATCAGGAAAATGATGGCGAGAATGAAGCGGAGCTCGGTTGCGCACTGGTAAGCGGAAAGACGGAGCTTGAGAGTCCTCGCAGGCCACTCAAACAGCTACAAACAGGGGGGAGAGGGGAGAAATTTGGGGATTTCGCTTATCTCCTACGTAATTTTCCCCTCACGAGCTCTCCTCCGATTTTGTTTCTTTTTCTTTGTTTTGCTTTTCTTAACTCCCCTGCTCTCACGTAATCTTTTGAGAAAAGGAAAAGGTTTTAAATTGGGGGATTAAAAATAGGCAGGTAAGTGAAGCACGTCAGGATTGCATTGGTAAGGGTCTACATTATTTGACCCCAAGTGCTTATTATATTTACTTTGTGACCTCCCCTGCTTTTGGCTTTATCCGACCCTGTATTTTTCTTTTGCTGCTTGTCTGTTTTTCACTGTGCACATGGACCTAACCAAAGCCAACCCCTTCCTACCACCACATGCCAACTGGCTAGCAGAACCATAAATTAGCTAGCATTCATTTGTTTGACCAGATTAGCAGGTATTTCAAAAAATCATGACCAGATTCATATGTTTTCTACAGAGGTTCACTAGGTTCATATGTCTTCCGGAAGGATTTGGCTAGTTTAATATTATTTTAAATGATTTCGACTAAAAGAAATTTGACAAAAACTATAATTTCTAAATGTTTTCCAAAGATTTTTACCATGTGGATTCATTGTTTAAGGGATTTGACAAAATTCTTGTTCTCAAATGAATTTGAGCAAATCCATAGAAGAATTTAACCACATAGTACGAGTTTTGGAAAAGGTTTGACAAGATCCAATAAATTCAAAACGACTTCATCAAATGTGCATATTTCAATGGGTACTCATTTATATGAAAATAACATTTTACAGTGCATTCTAAAACTTTTTTAATGTCACGATACCAGTTTCTTAGCAGTGTTCAACGTCATCTATGTTCCATTATCACTGCGTGTGCAAGATAAAAATGATAAGAATAATCGGCCATGATTTGGTATTCAAGTAAAGATATCTATGATAGTGTAAACCTGAAAACTTCAAGAAATTTTGACTATTTTTTACATTTCACCTGGATAGAAAAATCAATAGTGACATCACTATAACAAGAAAATAATACAAGCATAAAAACGTCACTCATGATTCATCTATATGTTAACATAGTACTCATCAGACAAAGTGTGGCATAAATCAAGAATCTGCTTAGAGAAGAATAGGGAGCAAGGACATACCGAAAACGTGAAGAGATGATGATGCCGAAGTAATAGATCTATGAGATGGTTGTAGGTTGAATGGAGGGGTGGAGTGGGGAAGGGACGGCGACCGCATATTTATAGAACAATTGGGGATGCGATAAGGAGAAAATAATTAATGATAAAGTTAATCGAGTTAAGATAAAGCTGCCAAACTCATTGAATACTATTTGGACATGTATTTGCATGTTAATATGGAATTAAATGAGCAAAGATAGAACCAACCGGGATTTACGGTATTAATCATTTGCTTAAATTTCCTACCAAATTTAAACATTAAATCGGTATCATGAAACGAGTTAACATAAAGTGATCACTGCATACTAATTGCAAAGGTATTTCCATGTTAAATTGGGACAATAAAGTGAGGATAGAACCAAGGTTTTACGGTTTTAATCATTTTCTTAAATTTCCTTCCAAAGTTGAACATTTTTTGAAACCAACAACTTTTCAGGAAAGCCACATGTAAATCCACTATCTACAATATTATGAGGAATGCATTTAAGCAAACTATAATGATTTTTTAAATTTTGGTCCTTAAAATGACTTTTTAAATTACTCTTATTCATGTTACATTGTCACTTTAACACTCTTCTTTGTTATCTTCACATTTTCACTTATCTTCTCAATCAATAGGTGTGTCGCGGATAAAGAGGGGGAAACCTCCTCTTTGATGTATTCTATGTTCTTTGGGTGTTTTTCATTCCTTTTCCTTACATAGCGGAACAGCTTTATATTTTCCTAAAAATTATTCCTTAATTTAAATGAAAACTGCACAAATATATAAATTCTTGGTTTCAAATAAGAAAAAATATTCATGCATATAGAGGTATATTGAAGGAAAATCTTTGCTATAAGTCTATTTTGATGATATGATTAGGAGACTAATGGAACTTAGTCCCAACAGATACATGGAAACCACAAGAAAATCTAAATCATCGGTTTTAAAAAAGGAAAAAAATCTCCATGCATATAAAGATATACTAAAATAACATATTTGGGTTTTTGTGAATTTCATATGATTAGGAGACTAATGGAACCTAGTCCCAACAGATACAAATACAATGGAAAAGTGGAAGGAGGATCCCCAATTAAAAAGAGGAAAATAGACAATAAGATTAAATTCCATATTTCCATATACTTTAGGTTTACTTTATGTCACAGGTGAAAGAGCATGGGTGCTCCCATGTGTGGTTTGGATAATTAATGACGATCTCTATGACTAATGTTTGCATTGAGTTATACTTGTAGAGATTCACCATATGCAATGGTTGAACTATATGTTGGCTTCAAGGTTGAAATAAGAAGAAAGTTAAGAATAATATGAAATGACCAAGGAGATATTCAAGATGTGATCTAAATTATGGTCATTGAGATATAAGCCTGATCAAGAAAAAGTGCAAAAACTGGATTCGAGTGGATCAACACACAAAGAAGAAAGTAAGTGCAAGTTCAAGATGATCCATCTCGAGAAGATCATACGTTTGGAGCTTGTCATCCTTATGGTGATCATGGATATGTGAAGACATGCCCAAAGAAGAGATTCTCTCAAGTATGGCAACTCATAAGACTTCACGAAGCAAGCGCAATCAAGAAAGGTGTTCCCAAGGAGACCAAGGTTGTCATCAAGCTGAAGTGGAATGAGCAAGAAAAAGGTATGATATTGATTGGTTTTCTCTTTTGCTAGTCTCATGTTGTTAATTAGGAGATCGGGTTATAGGATAGATAGTCGTACTATCAAGGGGGATCTCAAGTGAGTAACTTGATCATATGTTCCGTAGAGAGATCAAACCTTTCCATGCTTGGTATCATATTTTTTTGTTATATCTTATCCATGTGAGTTTTTAGGGCCCGTGGTTATCTTCATAAAATGTTCTAGTTCATAAAAATTGGATTTCATATGAAAATCTTATTGGGTTTTTTATGTTGGAGATTTGACCAGATCTTATCTTAGGGATGTTTGGAACCTCTCTCCTCTTGGTATTTTACCCCTTTCACATCCTTAATATTTCCAAAAAAAAATGGTTTTATCTCAATCGGAGTTTGGATTTTCGAGCTATTGATGTTTTGGTTCTATCTCAATCGGGGTTGGAGATCACATAACCATCTATTTCCACCCCCTGATTTAGATCTCCCAGCACCGTGTGGAAGATGGGTCTAACATCCCAACATTAGAGTTTGGAATTAAATAGATATCATGTGTGTGCATTGCATTCATACATAGAAAATCTGAATAATTTTCGTGCTTTTGATCAAAACTTGTCAAAGTGATTGAAACTTATCTTAACTTGATGGAATTAAAGTATATCATCAAGTTGAGTGCAATAAGTTTCAATATGAACTTTGTTGAAACCTTATTTTGGGTAAAGGTAATTTGATCGATGGTTAGATCGAATGGAGTAAAACTAAACATACAACACATGACTTAATGATTAATACCAGATCTTCTAATGATCATATCATGGTATTCATTCCAACAACTCATGGATACCAAGTTAAGCATATAACTCAAGTAAAAGGAATTCAATAACTAAATATCGAAGTATATACTTTTCATAATAAATCCTACCATGAGCATCATGGTAGTTCTTAAACCCTAACTCTTTGGTTTATATTGAGTACGAAGGAAACCAAGTCAAGACCCTTCACCACATATCATTCTTGCCATACTAATCATTGTCATTCCTATTGAACCATGATCTAGTATATGTTGATCATCAATGTTGGGTGATCAATCAATCCTTGATCTATCAATTCTTAACCTTTCAACTCTTGATCTTACTATAGTATTCCTTCCAAAGTCTTTAAAGAAAGATGTAAGGGGAGATAAGTTAGTTATGCTAATTTGAGTAATCATATTTAACATGAGAGTCTTAGGAGTGAATCAAATCAACATGGTAGTTGGTGGAGTTAACTCACTCCCGAATGGAATAGAAGAGTTATCTTGAATAAAAATTTATGTTGCTAACAAGAGGATCATAAGGATGATTTTTTGAAGATATACTTACAAAGGAGTAATCTTATTGGATCAAGTAGACATAGTGTAACACCCCAGGATTACCACCTCAAAATAGACAGGACACATGTGTGTGCATTGCATTCATGCATTAGAAAGTCGGGGAATTTTCGCGCAAAACTAAAGAAGCTATAGAGGGATCGAGATCTCTCTTGTTCTGATGGAAACATCAGAGCAGGTGCGATGGATTTCGACATGACCTCTACTATATTTTTGTGTTTGAGGGGAAAGTAATTCAATTTTGAATATTCAAAACATATATTTGAATTGCAAAAGAATAAAATTATAACAGGAAATGGTGTTACAATTATAAATACACACTTCACAGATTATTTATGATTAAGATATAATTAATCACAAGTATTAAAATAAAAAGGAATTGAATTATTCTATAATATAATATGAACATATAATCATAATTACAATTGAGTAAATTGAAACAATTCAATAAAATGAAATCATTACAATAATAATCTTTATTATTACATATATATATATAGTATTGTTGTTATTTTAGAATGGAAGAATGAAAGTACATTACAGGAAATGAATAAATAGAAAAAGGAATTATATAAATGAAATAACTAAAAGAATTCTTTATTACAAGAAGATATATATTACATTGTTTGCAAATGAATTATAAAATAAAAAGAAAACAAGTAAACTTTATTGAATGAAATACAACAATACAATGTTTTCACAATATTTAAACAGAAAATAAATTACAATAATATAAAAAATAAAACCTATACTAAATCGTAGCTATTTGCTCTAAACTAAATCTGGTACTTCTTTCTTCTTCGCTTTATTTCCTGCAAAACAAAAGATCAACAAAACATGTCAGAAAGGAGGGGTTAGTGTAATATATTGCTCTCAGATAAAGACAATGTAGTGCACTATTTTGTCTCCTCATTGAGCCGTGTTTTTAGAAGGGGCAAGTTTCACCAAATGAGTAGTATCTAGTCTTATCTAGTAGTGGCCTTAGTACAACCTCATCGGCAGGGGCAAGTTTCACCAAAATAAGCAAAAGAAAAATGTTCATGATGGATAAGAACAAACCAGCTGAACTGATCCTCATTGAATAAATATCTCAGCACAGTGGAACTTGAACTAGAGAGACCCACTTCACAGCAGCTTAGTCATTGCATGCTTGTGTGATGTCAACACACGACAGCCACAAGGGAAGATAAGAACACAGTCATAGCAACATAGTACCACATTGTTGGTCACTTACCACATCTCCTTCCACCACACAACACCAACATCTCCATAGCTCATACCACAAGAACAACATTTGTTCTTGCTGGATCATCACAAATTTGCTTCACACATACTTACCAACCAATTGTTCTAGTCATGATGACTTTAAGAGGAACAAGTCAGGAACAATAAGAATACCAGATCACCACCACATCACTTGCACCATGGTTGCTTCAAGAAGCCATCCAGTAGCTAGGACAGGGAGGAGTAGATCAAGCAAGCAATCAAAAGGAGCTGGAGCTAGGAGGTGAAGGTTACAAGAACAAGTTACAGCAGGTGATCTGAAGCAACACCAAAACTACCACAAGATCATCAGCAGCCTCCATTACAAGCACATCTGTCTACTCACAACCAGCAGGTAAAAATCACCAGAACTACCCAGTAGATCATGCAACATCTGTTCTCATATTTTGCATATGGATCCGAGAATATAAGGAAAATAATACACCTCAACTAGTTCCATCTACCCTTCAACTAGATTTTATCTAGGAGGATTGGATGGAGAGTTTTATCTCAGTCTTGCATAGAGATGCTATGCAAAATCATCATAGAGAATTTAAAAGTCATCAAGTAATATTTGTTCTTAAATAAAATCTTGCCTCAGTATTTGCATCCTTGGCATTGACCACAAGTTTTATCCAACCAAGCTAACAGAAGATCATGAAAATAAGATCTACCACTGTGCACGCTCCAAAATGGAGGCACCACCGTGGCAGTATTATGCACAAAAGCCATTAGAGAGTATATCATCACACTTAATAACCACTCAGATATTTCAGCTAAAACATATCTATCATTTTCCTAGTGAAATAATCTAAGAATCAATTGTATATATTATTTTACTGTCAACAAAGACAAGAAGTCTGATCCTTTCCCAAGTTCCAAATCAGCAGCAAAGTGATACGCCGAAAACATATCTATAATTTTTGATGCTCCATGCTTGTTTATTATCTACTTTGCTCTGCTTTGTCCACACTTTGAGGTGTTTTTATATGTTTTCTGGTACTAACCTATTAACAAGTTGCCACAGTGCCAGTTTCCTCTTTTCTTCTGTTTTTGGTTCCAGAAAGGCAGAAAATCAATATCCTCGAAATTGGACGGGACAAAAGCCAAAGTCAATATTTTACCGTGGGCAACACGAAGCCAGAAGATGAGACGGAGAAGGCTCACCAAGGGGCCACACCCCCTAGCCGCGCGGGTGGGCCCACCCCGCGCCTGGAGGGGTGAAGCCGCCCTGGTGGCCCCTTGGCTCGCCCCTTCACCTATAAGAAGCCCCCGATGCAGAAACCCTAGGCACCCGATCAAAACTCCACGAAACCGTCTGTAGCCGTCGCCACCATCGTCCCTAGATTGGGGGGATCTGAAGCTCTTCCCGGCACCCTGCCAGAGGGGAGATCATCCCGGAGGCCTTCTTCTTCATCATGCCAGCCTCCGGTATGAAGCGTGAGTAGTTCCACCTTGGACTACGGGTCCATGTAGTAGCTAGATGGTTGTATCTCCTCCTTTGTGCTTTCATGTATAGATCTTGTGAGCTCCGTTCATGATCAATATCTAATCTATTTGTAATCATGCATGTTGTGTTTGCGGGGATCCGATGGATATTGAGATTACTATGTCAGATTGATTAATGGTTTTGTCTTATGATTCTATCATGTCTGTGTTGTTTGTGATCTTGCATGCTCTCCGTTGTTAGTAGCTATCTTGGCCAAGTAGTTGCTAGTGACTCCAAGAGGGAGTATTTATGCTCGATAGTGGGTTCATGCCTCTAGTTTCCAAGGGAAGTGACAAAAATCTCTTCGGTTGTAGATGTGTTGTTGCCACTAGGGAGAAAACAACGGTCTCTTGTTCATGGAACAAGTGGATTGTTTACCTTACACACTTTGTTTAAAGCAGTTGTCTGTTGCTTGCAACTTAATACTAGGGGGGTTCGGATGATAAACTTGTTGGAGATATGCCCTAGAGGCAATAATAAAAGTGGTTATTATTATATCTTTATGTTTATGATAAGAGCCGTGATTCCATAGACCCCTCTCCCCAAATTTTAAAAGGTTAAAATGGTATTTTGTCTCTAATTAATTATTGAATAGATTAATTAAATTGTCCGACAGAAGATCATATCCATAGAAAAGTCCCCCGCGCCTGTTTCTCCGTGATCTACCACATGGTCGCTCTGCTCCGGTCGTGCTCCAAATAGTTGGGAAATCACCCTTGTGCTGCACCGATGTCGGAAAAAGTTCGCATTGCAGATGTCTCTCGAGCCCGTGTAGGTGGATAGGTCTGTGGCCTGGCCTCCCCGCATGAGCCGCCGATGTCCACAATTGCCAATCCTACGAGTTCAAATTTCCGCTTGCTTGTAGCACAAGGGTAAACTCCGCTGGTGTGGCGTCTCTTGTCCGACACGATAGGCTGCAAGTTTTCCATCTCACTCGAGGACATGGCGACACAGGCGTATGCACACCGCCGTGCTCCTCCTGTTGCTGGCAACGACGGAGGCCACCGCCACGATGCCCTTGCAGGATGACGCCATCCAACCCTGGAAGGCCAGCCTCGATGGCCCGGTCGCGCTGTCCAGCTGAAACAAGGCAACAATGCCAGTGATCTGCTCCTCCTGGCGCAGAATGGCCTGCGAACGCCACCGACTACGTCACATCCTAACACCACGCGCTCTCGATCTTAATGGGGTCCTCGACAGTCTACACCCTCGACTCCATGGCACAACCGCCCTGGCCACACTCAACCTCACCAAAAACAACTTCAACTGCCAGCTTGCCACATCTTGGCGAGCCTCTCGCAGAGAGGATCTATTGCGCGTATGCGTAGGTATCTCTGTATCAGGTTGCACTGTGTAGCCTGGGTTGTGCCGACAAGTTCAAAAGGTCATTGTGGGCAGCTTCTATTTTACCTTGGTCCATTACTTAATTTCTATGCGAGGTAACAAACACAAGCAAATAAATGTCCTCTGTGCCTGAAAACGTTAGACTATAATCACCAAGGTCCAAAATATAATGGAAAAACATGAATACCAAACTTACAAGTTTATCCTACAGTTTGAAAAAAAATTGGGACAAAAAACATATGAAATCCAGTATTTTCTTGTTATCTTTTTGGCACATCCAAAAGAATCTACGTAAGTTGTAGAAAAAGAGAATAAAAAACTAGAACCTTGAAAGGAAAAAATAATGAATGGGAAAGAATAAGAATGTGAGAAGAATTGGAGAAGCTACTGGGAAAGAAGAAAACACATGCCCGAGGGACGCATGGAAAGGTGAACACATGTCCTGGGACCTCGGCGTAAGTTTCAAGGAAATTTGACCTCCGGTTTTTTGTCTCCATTTATTCATAGAGAAACAGTCCTCTTTGGCCAATATCTGCTGACAGATGTTTCTCAAAGTATACGCACAAAGTCACCACTCGCCGTAGCTCAGATTCGGGCATCCTCGACCTCTGCCTCTACAGGAGCAACAGGAGAATTTAATTTATGCAACGAAAGCTGAAATTCAAACGCAAACACATACACCACTAGCGGATCATGTGAACAGGCCAGGCCGCGGATTTGTCCAACTCATCTTGAAGTACGAGCTACACAACATCGGTTTGCAGCCTTAAACTTTTTCGGCATCGGTGCAACGCAGGGGTGATCTCCCCGCTGCTTGGAGAACAACCAGATGCGGAGCAAACATGTCGTCAATTGTTAAGAAGCAGACGTGGAATACCAGTCTTTGGAATATGGGATTTGGTGGGCCAATTTAATTAATCCGCTCAACTAGCTAATTAGAGCCAAAAGACCATTTTAACCTTTTAAACTTGGGAGATGGGGTCTATGGAAGCAGAAGTGTTATGATAAATGTTTACATTCATGCTATAATAGTATTAACCGGAAACATTAATACTTGTGTGATTTGTAAACTAAATTAGAGTCTCTGGTAAAGCCTCTTTGTAATACTAGCTTGTTGGTTAATAATTCCCGATCATGAAAATTGAGATGTTATTAACAACAAGATCATATCATTAGGAGAATGGTATGATGGACATACTCATATAGATAAGCGTAGCATAAAGATCAAGTCATTATCAATAGTTTGTTTGCTATAAGCTTTTTGATACATAGTAACCTACTTCCTTCGACCATGAGATCATGCTAATCACCATGACCTGAAGGATACTTTGATGAAACAAACACCACACCGTAACTGGGTGGATATAAAGCTGGCATTGAGTGTTTGGAAAGTATGTGTTGAGGCACATGGATCAATAGAGGGATTTGTCCATCCATATGATAGATAGATATACTCTGGGCCCTCTCGGTGGAATGTCATCCAATTAGCTTGCAAGCATGTGACTGGCTCACAAGGGATCACATATCACGGGAACGAGAAAAGAGTACTTATCGGTAACGAGGTTGAACTAGGTATGTAGAGATACCGGCGATCAAACCTCGGATAAGTAAACTATCGTGAGACAAAGGGAAATTGATATCATATGTAAGTGGTTCATTTGATCGCAAAGTATTCATAAAAATATATGGGAGCCATATGAATTTCTAGATTCCTCTATTAGTTATTGATCAGAGAAGTGTCTCGGTCATGTCCGCATAATTCACGAACCGTAGGGAGACACACTTAAGGATTCTATGTTGTTTAGTAGATTTGGAGTCTTGTATGGGATCCCGAATATCATGAGGAGATCCGGAGAATAAGATTCATATAAGGAAAGTCCGATTCCGGAGTTCGGGAATGATTTCGATGTTTTCATCAGAGAGGTTCCAGAAGGGTCTAGAAGGTTCACCTGACCGGAAGGGGAATAGTTCATGAATGTGTCATGGTTAAGTTGAATGATTAGATCATGTCCTAGTTCACTTGATTGGGCATTTGAAAGAGAGAAATAACGCTCTAAATTTAAAGTCAAAAGGGAGGTTTGAAAAGTCAAACTGGAACAATAGTTTCCTAGTGGAATAAGGAAAGAGTCCTTCCTTCTCTCCAACTTGGGTTTGGGGAAGGATTCAAACTCCCCTCTCCCAAGCTGCCCTCCCTCTCATAAATAGAGGGGAAGGGCTGCCCCAAAGCACCACAACAAGCCCTCCCCACCAAGCCGCGCCTCCGTCATCTCTTCACCGTCGCCCTAGCCGCCGCCGACTCCACTTCCTCCTCTCCGGCCCTCTAAATCTAGATCGTCGGAAACCCTAGATCCACCATAACCCGCACCGGCTTAGGAGAAGCCCTGCGGGAACTTCCCTCTACTTCCGACACCACGCCGTCGTGCTGCCGGAATCACGAGGGGAGAATTACAACCTCCGCTGCCTACCGGAACAAGGGAGAGGAAGGTCCTCATCGAGTACCGAACATGTGACCGACTGCGGAAGCGCCACCAGAAAGCAGCGCCGAAAGGATCGTCTACGCGATCTTGAGATCAACAAGTGTACGACTACATCACCCACGAGAATCTGCTCTCGTTAACCGCTTTGGAATCTTCGAGGGTGAGTACTCTAATCGACTCGTTGCTACAATCTAGTAGATAGATCTTGGCTTGTTTGTGTGCATGCGGTCGATTTTTTTTGTTTTCCATGCTACGAACCCCTACAGTGGTATTAGAGCCATGTCTATATGTAGATCTATTGCACGACTAGAACACAATGGTCATTGTGGTCGGTTGTGCTTTTATTTATCAATTGCTTTTTGTGTACTTTGCATCTTGCGGTATGATGGGATTAAGCGTCCCGGGCTAACCTTACATGACATCGTTCATGAGACTTGCTCCACGCTTAACATGCAACTTGTATTGCATAAGTGGCTTTGCGGGTGTCTGTCTCTCCCATCATAGTATAGATTCAATTTACAACGGGCACTTGATAGTTCAAGCATCAACATTGTGGTTCTTGTTCGTAAGTTATAACGACACTTATTGAAAGCCCCAAACCACGTAAAATATGCAAAGAAAATTAGAGGCGTCTAACTTTGTTTTGCAGGGGTGTGCTGTGATGTGATATGGCCATGATTGTGATTATATGTGATGTATGCAATGTTCCTTATTGTAAGTCGGCAACCGGCAGGAGCCATATGGTTGTTTTTAATTCCGTTAAGACCTGCGTGTCTATTATTCAAAGTAGTTGTAATAGTTGATGCTGGTGGATGACAACCATGGAGCGGAGCCATTGACCTTGACGCAATGCCGGTGATGATGGAGATCATGTTCATGCTTGAAGATGGAGATCGGAAGCACAAGAAGAAAGGCCATATCATATCACATATTATGAATTGCATGTGATGTTAATCCTTTTATGCATCTTGTATTGCTTAGTTCGCGATGGTAGCATTATAAGATGATCCCTCTCACAAAATATCAAGTTATAAAGTGTTCATACTTAGTAAGCAACGTTGCTAAAACTCGTTGTTTCGAAGCACCACGTGATAATCGGGTGTGTTAGATTCTGCGAGTGTATACAACGGGAGCAAGCCGGATTTGCTCATGCGGAAGCTAAGGTTTGATCTTGACGAGCCTAGCATGTATTGTCGTGGTGGTCTCACGGCAGATGCCATGGGTAGGCTAAAGTATGGGGCCAATGGATGCTAGAGGGATCTGGGGAGGGAAGATGTAGTTGATTCTACACACAGAAGATTAAGGCAAAGGTCTTTATTTCTTCTTCCTTGGACTACAAGTGCTCCTTGAGCTGTATACAGGGAGAAGAGAAGAACTTTACCAGCCTAACGGCTCTAACTCTAGTCGATCCCTCCTTCTGAGTCCAAGCCTCTCCTTATAAAGGAGAGCCCTGGATTCCTCTAGGGCTGACGTGGCAAGCATATTCGAGGAATATGCTTGTCCCAATATAGTAGTTCGGCGCCCCTCTTTCCCTGTCGCTCCTCTAACGACGGCAAGGTTCCAGAGGGCCCCTCCTGCGCGCCTCGGTCTTCTGGACTGTCACCTCCGTGACCTCCTTCTGCCTCTCTGTCGCTCTTTGTCCGTAGCGCTTGGCCCTGCTCAGATTCTCCCTAGCTTGCTGCTAGGGTTTGACTTCAGGCTTCTCCTTCTCCTGCAAGATTCATATCATTCGGCCCTTCCTCGAATAGCTCGGATCTTCCTTTATCTGTATCAAGATCACTCGGGCTAACCCGGCCGACTTACGTAATATCTCGGCCGGGTAATGTCTTAATATACATATACCGGCCTCTTGCTTCCTTATGTCGGCCGACTTCTACAGGACCCGGCCGACTTAAACTGTAACTCGGAAACCAGACGGGGATCGTTCCCTTGTCTTTCCCCGTGTTTACCCTATCCGGGGTCACCCCCCCCAACATTATTCCCCGAAGCTGGTGTGGCCTGGCCGTTAACATCGGCCGGGTCGTATCAGCTTCAACACATTTTTCTGTATTGTTTCCGAGTTCTCTTTTTCTCGTTCGAGGTACCCATGTTCCTTCTCTTGTACGCCTTGTCCTACGTGTCACCCTCATCATTGGTCTTCTAGTTTTTTGTTCCTCTGTAGTATTTACTGACAAGCTATAGTTAACCACAGCCTGCTGCTGCCGCGGCGCTAAATGTCTGCCGTTCCAGGGATCGCAACCTTCTTCGCTGCGGTGTGGCCGTTGGTGCGGTTCCACTCAACGTCGTGCGTTTGTACCGCACCCACGATCTACACGGTCAACTGCTGCACCCACGATCCCACTACCTTGCTTGTGGCTCAACTATAAAGAGGGGCGCGGCGCCTGGGAATTCACTTTTCCCCTTCTCGCTCGCCTGTGCCCTTCTTCTTCTTCTCGCCTCCGCATCCTCTTGCAGCTTCGCCGCCACGCGCTCATCAGTACTCCCGATGGCGAGGACTCCGCCGTGTTGTTCCGTCCGCCTCGCCTGCGCTCGTCAGCTCCTGTACCGTCGCCGGTGAGTTCTTTCCGGCCGCATTGCCTAGGTTTTATCCCAGATCTCTCCGTTTCGATCTTTTATTTGGGCGGCGGTTCTTCTGCTCCTCCGCCGCCGCTTCCGTGCAAAATCACGACGGGGCCTCGTAGCTCTAAACTTCCCTCCGCCGCCAGCTCTTCTTCCGTCGATCTCTCCGGCGAACCACCCATGTCTAGCTCCTTTAGTGGTGCTCTGGTAGAGGATGATGACGCTGGATCTGGGCCCGAGAGAGGCTCGTGGCAAGGTTCTTCTGTTACACGCCACAAGATTGAGTGTCTTATCCGAACCCGGAGGATTCCCGCTGAGGTTTCCTATCGTTTACCCGGCAGCGAGTCCTCTCCGGACGTTAGTGAGGGCGAGTATGTGGTTTTTATGTCGCACTTCGCGCGAGGCTTTGGTCTCCCTCTTAGCGATTTTGCCAGAGAGTTTCTCGACTACTTCGGCCTTCATCCGCATCATCTTCCTGCGAATGCCATCGCTTATCTTTCTGCTTTTATCTCCGCCTCGGAGGGATACTTCGGCTTATGGCCGTCTGTGCACGTCTGGTCGAAGTTCTTCCAGATTCGTTCTAACGTGGTCCCTGACAAATCTCTGCACCCTTCCGAGAAATTGCTTACTCAATGTGGGGCTGCGTCCATTACACCTCGGAGGAAATCCGTATTTCCTCATGTCACTGGGTTAGAGTCGTGCAAGAAGTGGCACAACTCGTTCTTTTACGTCAAGAACAGAGGAACAGAGGACAAGATTCGGCTCCCTGCCTTCACAATTGGTCCGCCTTCTAAGGTGAATTGGCTTTACAATCCGAGGAAAAGTCATGCCTTGGCCGAGGCTTTTGAGATTCGGCTTAAAGAGCTGATCCGCGCCGGGTTATGCGGCGAAGACCTGATGGCTACCTTTATTAGTAGCCGGATCTGCCCATTCCAGAAGCGGACTCACAAGCTGTGCTACATGAGTGGTCCTCTTGACCCTAACCGAGTCTCGACCGTGGAGCTGGACAATTACCTTATTTATAAGCGTGTCCGAGCTATATTTAAGACGGAGATGCCTGAGGATTGGGCTTAGGGATTGAAACCGTTCACCCGCGAACATCCACCTCCCGAAGTAAGCTTAATCAACAACGCTCTGCTATTCCATCATTTTCGTAACGGATTCCGCTAACTTTCTTTTTCCTCGTCTTGCAGAGATTCGCAGAGCAGAAGAATGAGGATGCCGAGGTTTTGTTGCTTCCGTGGCCCGCGGACCAGAGCACCCCGGATACTGGTGAGCCGGACTCGGAGGAGTTCGTCCCTAAGTCGGATCCTGCCCCGGCTCGGGCTCGTGGCAAGACTTCGGCGCACGAGGAGGAAGGTGATTCGGACGAGGTCCAAATTCTTGAGGTAGTTGCCGCAATGCCTATTTCTTATGCATTTCCGGCTTCTAATTTCCCAGCTAATCCGGCCGGTTAGGTTCACGACGCCAAGCCTATCGCTTCTCGCCCCCCTGTTACCTCGGGGAAACGCGGGGCTCCTGCTGGCGCCTCGGAGGCGGTCCCCAAGAAACGAACGAAGAGATCCGCTCCGAATCCTCCCAGGTGCAAGATTATGCCTGGGGTCGCCGGGTAAGTTCTTTTTGCTCGTATTTCTTGTTTCTCTCTTTCTGTTTTTCATACTGACACTCTTTTTTCTTTCTTATTTCTGCAGTGCTCCGCTTTCTGTTAAGCCCGGCAGTCCTAGCATGACTAACCGCCCGATTCGGCCGCCGTCTCCTCCGTCCGTCGATGATACCAGGGTTCCCAGTCCTGTTCGTGCTGCCTCTCCTCCAGCTCCGAATCCGTCGCCTCCTCGTCGCGATGTAACTGAAACTCCTTTTGTCGATGGTGATTCCAATCAGCCCTCCGAGATCTCCATCGAACCCGTTGCCCCTTCTGTGTGTCCCAGCGCGCTCATCGAGCCTCTATCGCCCAGCTTCTCTGACCACTCCGGCCCGGCGAAGAGGTCGTTATCCCGGCGCCTTCTGCGATCGTGCCTCCTGCTGCTCCTGAAGACGCCGTCCCCACTACCGAGGTATCACTTCCTGTTGATGCTTCTTCTAAGGCGAGAAAAGCTATTGCCACCAAGGCTTCCTCTTCTCAGAAAGGTCTTGTCGGCTCTTCTCAGCCGAGTATCACCGACATGCTGCGCAAGGGAACTGCGCCTACCAAAGCCTCCGTTGCCTCGGTACTTTCGACTTGCTCTTCATAAGAGCCTATGACATGATGGTTACACAACATGTCCGGGGTAAGGTATTAACTCGGACAGCTAGTGGGAACAGCCTCGGCACACTGGTGGAGTATGCCAATAATTGGAATGCTGCTGATCAGTTTGAGGGTAATCCCATCAACTAGCCCTTTCAGCTTTCCGACATCAGCGGCCGTTTCGACCATGCTGCCAAGTTCATCGTTGACACTAACAAGATGAATGAGATAATTGCTGTTTCCCTGAGTTTAGATTAGTTCCCCAGATGTTACTATATGCTCTAGTCCCCGAAACTTGCAAGGAAATAACTTGTTATATGCTTGGAAGTTTTACTGATCTTTGACTTAATTTAAGTTTATTTCTAGTGTTCGAATATCCGGACATCTAGATCCGAGTTAAGTTTTGCTTGACTCGGATCTGATTTAGCTGTGAATATCCAGCCACCTAGATCCGAGTTAAGTTTTGCTTGACTCGGATCTGTTTTAGCTCTGAATATCCAGCCACCTAGATCCGAGTTAAGTTTTGCTTGACTCGGATCTGATTTAGCTTTGAATATCCAGCCACCTAGATCCGAGTTAAGTTTTGCTTGACTCGGATCTGTTTTAGCTTTGAATATCCAGCTACCTAGATCCGAGTTAAGTTTTGCTTGACTCGGATCTGTTCTTCGAATATCCGATACCTAGATCCGAGTTAAGTTTTGCTTGACTCGGATCTGATTTAGCTTTGATTATTCATTTATCGTTTTGCTCCATTGTTCAGTTGCACATGACCGTGAATGCCGAATTTCAGAGGTTGCTTTTCTCGCATATAACCGGAGGAAAAGTATGAGAAAATTCTTCCTGTGGTAAAAAAGGCGGGTAAGTCGATAGTTCCTTTTGTTATTCTCGACATTCTTATTGATTTGTCTGCTAGATGCCGGCTCACCTTTTTGGTGAACAGGTAATATTAATAACCTCAACATTCGTCTTGAGAAGAAAGTCAAGAGCTTGGAAGGTCAGTTCCCTTTTATCTTAGACCTTTTCCCTTTTTAACATGTGTGCTAAGCTTGTTTATTTCGTTCGGCTTTGGTAAAGCCGAGTTGCAAACCTTTGCAGCGTCTCACCAAGATTGCACGCCCATGCCTGACGTGATGCTGCATTTTTTAGAACAAAATGCTACTCATTCGACGGAGCTAAAAGAAAAAGACGATGAAATAGCTCGCATACGGGCCGAGGTGGAGACCCTTAAGCTTTCTCAGAAATCCGAATTAGAAAAGGTCGATCAGGAATTCTCCGAAGAGAAGAATCGGATGGCATTGGAGATGCAGAAGAATAAAGAACTCCTCGAGGCTGCCGAACTGAAAACTCAGGGATTGAGCGAGGAAATTGCTCGTTTTGAGAAGAGCAAGGTTGATTGGGCCAAGGACCTTCAGATAATGATGAGATACATTCATCGTAAGTTTCTTAGCATAGCCGAATTATATTTTTGTCTTTGTCCCTGCTGCCGCCTGACATGTTCGTGTTTTGCGTAGATCATTTTCCCGAAGCTAAGCCCGTGAGCTCTAAAGTTGTTCTTGCAGCTCGTGTGCGCCGAGGTGTTCCTGTTGCCGCTGACTCAGAGTATTCAATGGAGGATTTCTTGGTTGCTGTTGGTGCTGCAGTTGGTCCAATGAAGATTATGGTCCGGGATTTGGTGCAAGCCACTATTCGAGCTTACCACGTTCTTTGGCCGAACACTTCTGGGACTCCTGATATCAACGAGGTCAAATTACTGGTGAAAAGACTGATGGCATCTGAGAGGCAACTAAGTCTCTGGAGGGAATCGGCGGTACCGGCGTTGATATGGCCCTTACTGTTATCATGTCATGGTATGAAGACATTTCTCTTGATATCCTGAGAAATTTGCGCACTGGTTCCCGCTGGGTTGAGGACCCCACTTTTGTTGCGCTTCGGCAAGCTCGTGCCTTTCAACTCGTCGAGTATGCCGACGTGCACACCTGGAATGAAGGGCCGAGTTTTCTTCCAGACCCGGATGAGGAGGTCGTAGTTGAGGATGCCTCAGACAAAAATTTGGCTGAGCAAGGGGAAGGTGCGGATGACTCGGCCACATCTGGCAGCTCTAGTTCAAGCTCGGACAGCAACAGCGATGCGCGGTCCTCCTCCAAAGGTACTGGGCATTCTACTGCACGGACTGATGCTCCTGAGCAGCCTCGGGCTTCCGCTGAAGTTGCACCTGGATCTATGGAGGGCGAGGCAACCTCAGTCGAAGTTCCTCCTACGTCGGAGCACTCAGCACCTGGCCAAGTTGCTGCCTCTCCATCGAACAATGCTTAAGTTATTTTTTATCCCTCGCATGCCGGGCGTACAATGTAGGCGAAACATTTGTCCGCTCTCTGTATGATTTGAATTTCTTTTGCCGTGTACTGCTGTGACATATACGCTTGCAGCTGTTACCATTTGGTTAAGTGGGTGTTCGTCCGAATTCTTGATTTTGTAGCCCGCAATTTCCTCATTTTAGGATTTATCCTTGCCTTCGTTTTTTCATGGTTTATCCAAGTAGTCTAGGCGTGAGCTCTGAATATCATATAATATGGATCTGTTCTGAATAGAGGTTGACTACTACCTTGGGACCATATATGGCAATCCCTGAATCACAGTTTATCGCGCCGAACTTCAATACGTAAACCAAATTTCAGAAATAATATAAGATCAATACGGAGGCGCTCCTCAGGGTAGTGCTCAACATAAAACTGAGGCAACATATGGCAGTCCCCGATTGGCTGCCTTGGATGCCGAGGTTCGAATATTTAATATGAAATGAAAATAATATATGGCATTCCCCGAGTCACTGCTCTGGGTGCCGAGGTTTAAATAGACAACATGAATTTGGGATAACATATGGCAGTCCCCGAGTCACTGCTCTGGGCGTCGAGGTTCAAATACATAACCTGAGATTGAGATAACATATGGCAGTCCCCGAGTCACTGCTTTGGGCGCCGAGGTTCAAATACATAACATGAAATTGAGATAACATATGACAGTCCCCGAGTCACTGTTCTAGGCGCCGAGGTTCAAATACATAACCTGATATTGAGATAACATATGGCAGTCCCCGAGTCACTGCTCTGGGCGCCGAGGTTCAAATACATAACATGAAATTGAGATAACATATGGCAGTCCCTGAGTCACTGCTCTGGGCGCAGAGGTTCATTACATCATTGGTTATTGACCTTGAGATACAATGCTATGAGTAAAATGGTCGAAGTAAAGCTACATTCCATGGACGCTTCGTTTCTTTGCCAGCTTTGTCTGCCTTGTTCCCTCCGGGGGACTGAGCGTCGATTAGATAATAGGCATCGTTATGCAACGCTTTGCTTATAATGAATGGTCCCTCCCATGGAGGTGACAACTTGTGCATGCCGGCCGTACGTTGCACCAGTCGGAGGACTAAATCTTCTTCTTTGAACACTCTTGGATTGACCTTCTTGCTGTGATATCATCGCAGGTTCTGCTGATAAATAGCTGATCGTGATAATGTCAATTCTCTGGCTTCTTCTAGCAGGTCTACAACATCTTGCCGAGCTATCTCGTTTATCTCCGAGGTTGTATACTGAGTAACTCTTGGCGAGTCATATATTATGTCGGTGGAAATCGGCCTCGCCCGTATACCGGAAGAATGGTGTATAACCTGTTGATCTATTCGGAGTAGTCACGAGGCTCCATAGTGCGGTGAGAGTTCCTCAATCCAACATCCCGCCAACCTTTGCAATGGTTCGACAAGTCGTGGTTTTATTCTGATAGCACCAGCCATTAGACCTTTCCACTTGCCCATTGGATCTTTGGGTGAGCCACAGAGGAAATATCTAGTCTTATGTGTTTTTCTCTGCAAAATCTGGCGAAGGCTCCTTCTGCAAAGTTTGTGCCATTATCCGTAATAATACTGTGCGGATACCCATATCTCAAGATGATATCTTTGAGAAATTTCACTGCTGTGTGCCCATCGCACTTTTTTATTGGTTTCACTTCAATCCATTTTGTGAACTTGTCCACCATAACCAATATGTGGGTCATTCCTCCTCGTGCCGGCCTAAATGGTCCTACCATATCTAAACCCCATACAGAAAATGGCCAAGTGATGGGTATTGTTTTTAACTCGGCCGATGGCATGTGTATTTTGGTTGCGTATCTCTAACACCCATTGCATTTTTTAACTAATTCTTTTGCTTCTTTCAATGCCGTCGGCCAATAAAATCCATGCCTAAATGATTTGGCTACCAGGGCACAAGATGAGGCGTGGTGCCCACATTCCCCTTGGTGTATATCTAGGAGGATCTCCTGACCTTCTGCCGAACTCACACACTTCTGCAACACGCTTGTGACGCTCCTTTTATATAGCTCGTTGTTTATGATTGTATAAGCTTTTGCTCTTCTTGCAGTTTGTCTAGCTAATACCTCATTACTCGGCAACATTGAGTCTTTTAGGTAAGAAAATATGGGTTGCGCCCATAACGGTGTGATTTTTCCTGGTGTGATCTCACTGTCTATTTCCATGTTTTCTGCCGACATATCTATCTCGGCTTTCCCTATGATTGTGCTTACTTCGGCTGTCCTCCTTTTTGGGGGTTCCGAGTTATATTGCTGATCTATTTCCATCGGCGCATTATCTTCTGCTGAATTTGCCGGGATAAAGATAGATTCGGATTCTGGTGATGGGATTATTGATGGTTTCCTGAGATGTTCCAGGGCAATACCCGGAGGAATTGATTGCCGGGTTGATCCTAGTTTTGACAACGTGTCTGCGGCATCATTTTCTGCCCGAGGTATGTGGTGAAATTCACATCCTTCAAAGTATCCGATCTTTTGCGTGAAATCTGTATAACGCAATATTAGCATCTAATGCGTCCCAACCGCTCGAGACTTGTTGTACTACTAGATCCGAGTCGCCATAGCATAAGATTCGGCGTATGCCAATTTTTTTGCTACTTTCAATCCATGGACCAGTGCTTCATATTCGGCTACGTTGTTGGACGCAGCAAAATGTATTTGTAACACATACTTCAGTTGGTCTCTTTTAGGCGAGGTTAACACTATTCCTGCCCCCAAACCATTCTTTAGTTTGGAACCATCGAAATGCATAGTTCAATAATTTGGATCTGGCAATGGTGGCTCATACTGCACCTCGGCCCAGTCTACGAAAAAATCGGCGACCGCCTGAGATTTGATTGCATCTCTCCTATCAAATTGTGGAGCGTATGGCGACAACTCGATTGCCCATTTTGCTATTCGGCCACTTGCGTCTTTGTTTCTCAATATGTCGGCTATGGGCGCCTCACAGATCACCTTGATGGGATGCTCTTCGAAGTAATGTTTAAGCTTTTTCGCCGACATATATACCCCATATGCCATCTTCTGATAATGTGGGTAGTTCTGTTTTGAAGTGGATAACACCTCACTTAAGTAGTACACCGGCCTCTGAACCGACTTACCATCTTCAAGTCGTTCCACTACGACTACAACACTCACTACTCTGTTGGTAGCCGCTACATAGAGTAACATAGGCTCTTTTAATAATGGAGAGGCCAAAATGGGTGCGGTGACTAACATCTTTTTCAACTCATGAAATGCGATGTCCGCTTATGGAGTCCAAATGAATTTATCCGATTTCTTCATCAGCTGATAGAGTGGTAGCGCCTTCTCTCCTAGCCGACATACAAACCGACTAAGCGAGGCCAGACACCCCGTGAATTTTTGTACATCATTTAAACATTTTGGCAATTCCATTCTTTCTACTGCCTTTATCTTTGTTGGGTTGGCCTCTATACCTCGGCTAAAAACAAGAAAACTGAGTAATTTTCCTGCCGGCACGCCAAACGTGCATTTTTCTGGATTAAGCTTCATTCGGAACCTTCTCAGGTTCGCAAAAGTTTGCCGTATATCTTCCAGTAACGTTTTTCTTTCTTTGGTTTTGATGACCACATCATCTACATATACTTGTACATTTTTTCCTATATGATCGTGTAGACATTTTTGCATGCATCTCTGGTATGTCGCTCCTGCATTCCGCAGGCCGAATGGCATTGTGCGATAACAATAAGCCCCGTACGGGGTAATAAATGCGGTCTTTATTTGATCGGCCGGATTTAACGGTATCTGGTGGAAACCAGAATACGCGTCTACAAATGACAATAACTCACAACTAGCGGTCGAATCAATGACTTGGTCTATTCTAGGCAATGGAAAAGGATCTTTTGGACACGCCTTGTTCAGGTTGGTGTAATCGATACACATTCGCCATACAATGGCTACATTGGGATCATCTTTCTTCTTTTCTACTAGCACCGGATTCGACAACCAATCCGGGTATAGCACTTCCATGATGAACCCGGCCGCGAGGAGCCGAGCTATTTCATCTCCTATTATTTTTCTCCTGTCTTGGCGAAGCGGCGGAAGTTGCTTCACCGGCCTTGCTCCGGCCTCACGTTCAAAGAGTGCTCACCAACTCCTCGGAAGACCTTGCGGATCTGAGTTGACCATGCAAATATGTCCCGATTCTCACAGAGAAAGTTGGTGAGCTCGCTTTCCTATTTAGCGTCGCCTGCACCAATTGTAACGATGCGCTCGGAATTGCTCATCGATCTGAAATTTCTTCGTTTCTTTAGTCGGTGAAAGAGACACCGCCATGTGGGTTGGCCAGTAGCATGTTCAAATTCGATCGAGCGAGGGCTGCTACCTCTTGAATCCTTCTCTTTTCTCTTGCTATAACCAATGATTCGGCCAAATTTGACCCGGCTGAAGCACACTCCATTGACTTCTTGTAATCCCATGCAACTGTTATTACTCCTTGTGGTCCGGGTAGCTTCATCTTCAGATAACTTACATGACAGCTGCTCATGAATTTGGCCAGCGCAGGCCGTCCGAGTAGAGCATGATAACAACTTTCCATATCTACCACCTCAAATTCTAAGTTTTCTGCTCTGCAGTTATCTCTTGTGCCGAATAACACATCCACTCGGACTTAAACGATGGGCTCGCATGAAAGTCCTGGCACTATCCCATGGAAAGTGGTCCTCGTGGACTGCAGCATGTTCTGCGATATTCTGAGTTTATGCATGGTATCTTTGTACATGATGTTGATACTGCTTCCATTGTCAATGAGTACTTTTGAAAATTTCACATTGATGCTTGGTCCAACGAATGTCGGATCCAACACGAGTGCATACGATCCTGGATTCGGCATTATCTTGGGGTGATCCTTTATGCTCCAAGTTACCTCCTGATCTGACCAAGGCACATATCTTGGTACTGCCGGCATAACTGCATTTACTTCCATATGCCGGCGCTGCACACTCTGCTTGTCTTGCTTTTCCGTTGTGAACACGCAATAAGACTGATGATGTTCTCTGTAATCATTACGTCCAGTATTTGCTGGATTTGTCCTTCCATCCTGGACTTGGTTCATTACTTGATGTACCGCATCCCTCCGATCCGAGTTATCGTACCTCGGGGGAGGAGGCGGTAACATCAGTTGCTGTGCATTTGCTCCAGTCAATTGTGGTTGATGCTGTTGATGTATTTGATGGGGCGTTGCCTGAATGCCTACGGGGTTTCCCATTGCATTTTTCATCCATGCACATTGGCGGGTCGTATGATTGGCTGGCCTGGATGGGTTTGACGTGTGAAATTTGCACGGCTGATCTAACATGGATTCGAATGTGTATTTCGGCCTCTCCTGCCACTGCTTCTTTTGTTCTGGGGTCCACTGCCTTTTTCCTTCATTCTTTGGTGTCCACTGCTGAGGTCCATTCTTCTGCCGTTGAGTTGCTCCGTGACTCGGCTGATCTTGCGCTACTGCCGCCACTTGGGCCGAATTATATCTATAATCCGGCCTTTCCTCTCTTCTTCTTCCTCTGAAATAACTACGCCTGGATGACCCGGCCAAATCTCTTGCATAATGGTCCTGTTGCTCGCGATGATCCGCCGACATTAATTCTGGTTGCGTTGGGTCCCCTAATGCATAGGAGTCTGCTATTCTGATAGTTTCTGCCAGTGTGGTCGGCATATCTCTTTGCAGGCGTTGCCACAACACGCTGCCATAACGGCAGCCTTGCGCGAACCAGGCTATTGCTTGCGATTCTATAACCCCTTCACATGAGTTTCTCAGGTTGCACCATCGAGTTAAAAACTCTCTATCTATTTCATTCGGCCTCTGCTTGCACATGGCTAACTGTTGCGGCTTGTTTGGCCTCTTGTATGTGCTGGTAAAGTTGCTAACGAACATTTCTTCAAAATCTAACCAACAGTTGATACTGCCCGCTGGTAGATTATTTAGCCATACCCTAGCTGGTCCTTCCAACATTTGTGGGACATACCGTACTGCCCATCTTAAGTTCCCACCCGCTATTTTCACAGCAGTGGCATAGTCAATCAACCAGTCTTGTGGCTTGGTACTCCCATTGTATGTTTTTGTGCCTCTCGCTAGCTGAAAGTTCGGCACGGGCGGTTCGCCCATGATTCGTGGTCCAAAGCATGTCGGACCTGGTGGACCCTGTTCTTCCAATAACTCGGACCGGTATAGCCGGTCCAACTTCACTCTTGCATCACTTGATGGCAAATCTCTATACAGAATTCTGTCCTGCATCCCATAGTGGTTATTTCCACCATGGATCGCATATTCCATCTCGGAATAACCATCACTGTACCTTTCATTCACTTGATTGTGGCGAGCTGGCCTCGCTTCTCTTTCCTGCCGAGGTTCATGCCTTGGTTGCGGGTTGAGCGACAGCTCTCTCCTTACTTCGACCGGGGTCTCGTTTTCATGATTACCTCTCGCGGGTTCTCTTCTGCCGAGATCTCCATTGCCTCGGCTTCCGCCGTCTTTTTCCACACGGCCGTGGTTCCTCTCCCCACTGTTACCTCGGCTTTCATTGCCTTTGTTATCATTTGCCTGTCCAGCCATTGCCGGATCATATGGAACAATTTTCTTGTTCCTCTTTCTCGAGGTTACTGCTTTGTCCCTTCATGCATTATTTCCGGGTGAAGATGCTGCTGCCGCGGATAAGGCAGGTGCTGCCCCTGCCGAGTGAACCACACGCGAGGCCCCTGGCCTCACCGGGTTTGTTCTGAGTATTTCTTCGTTTCTTGGCGCATCAGCTCATTCACTCTTTCTTTGTTTCTATCGGGCTTCCCGTCAACCCTCTAATTCCAATGCCGAGGCGTTTGCCGCCTCGTGTTCTTTTGTCGGCATTGTACTCGGCAAACCCAAGTCACCTGATTCCGCCCTATGAGCTTCATGCTCTTTGTTAATATCATCCATGAGGTTCTTCCCCCTTAATCTTAATTCTTCCACCCGCTCGGGTGCGACATCAAGCTTATTAGCTTTGGCATATTCTCTCAGGGTCCTGTTCAGGGACTCCCGCAAGGCCGATACTTTCTTGGCCTCTACCAGCACCTTTTGCCTTTCTTCTAACTCGCTGAGCATTTGCGGATCAAGTATCGGCGCTGGTGTAGTCAAGTTTTCTATGGTCGCTCAAGAATGTTCTCGCCTTTCCAGAGGTGGCCCTCTTACTCTTGGTGCCTTTGGGGTGGTGTCCCGCAGTCGGGTTGGTCCTTGGCGGGATTACCTCGGTGGTTGTGGCGGGTGCCTTGGTGCGCCTTGCACGCTGGCGGTGTTCTGCTTGACACGCTACTGCTGCTCTAGCTTGCGCTCCGGTAGCGACCATCACCTCGACGCTGCCTGCAGGACATGCTCTGGACGGACAGCTTGCTGCGTTAAGAGGTGGATCTCCTGCAACAACAACTTGGTGAGGATAAATGCCGGTGATGTCGACACCGACGTAGACCTTGTGCCCTCCCAGGCTGATGAAGACACCATTACGCGGGGTAGTTTTCCCCCTGAAGCTCCCTGCATTGTCGCTGACATAGTCACAGAGACCAAATATCTGGACCAAGCCAGAAACAACGCGCTCGCCCGTGTTGATGAAGTTTCCCGTCCGGATCATAACTCCAGCTAGCACCGCTGCTGGCCCCACGGTGGGCGCCAACTGTCGTGGTGGTCTCACGGCAGATGCCATGGGTAGGCTAAAGTATGGGGCCAATGGATGCTAGAGGGATGCAGGGAGGAAGATGTAGTTGATTCTACACGTAAGATTAAGGCAAAGGTCTTTATTTCTTCTTCCTTGACTACAAGTGCTCCTTGAGCTGTACAGGAGAAGAGGAGAACTTTACCAGCCTAACGGCTCTAACTCTAGTCGATCCTCCTTCGAGTCCAAGCCTCTCCTTATAAAGGAGAGCCTGATTCCTCTAGGTCGACGTGGCAAGCATATTCGAGGAATATGCTTGTCCCAATATAGTAGTTCGCCTCTTTCCCTGTCGCCTCTAACGACGGCAAGGTTCCAGAGGGCCCCTCTCCGCGCCTCGGACTGTCACCTCCGTGACCTCCTTCTGCCTCTCTGTCGCTCTGCGCCTTTGTCCGTAGCGCTTGGCCCTGCTCAGATTCTCCCTAGCTTGCTGCTAGGGTTTGACTTCAGGCTTCTCCTTCTCCTGCAAGCTTCATATCATTCGACCCTTCCTCGAATAGCTCGGATCTTCCTTTATCTGTATCAAGATCACTCGGGCTAACCCGGCCGACTTACGTAATATCTCGACCGGGTAATGTATTAATATACATATACGGGCCTCTCGCTTACTTATGTCGGCCAACTTCTACAGGACCCGGCCGACTTAAACTGTGACTCGGAAACCAGACGGGGATCGTTCCCTTGTCTTTCCCCGTCTTTACCCTATCCGGGGTCACCCCCCCAACATGTATAGACATGGTCTCGGTACACGGATCACCGAAAGGTAAAGCATGAGTCATATATTAGATATGATTAACATGTTGATTGTTCTCCATTGAAGCTACATCATCTCTCGTGATGATCGGTTTTGATGTGGTCGATTTGGTTCGTGTGATCACTAAAACAATGTGAGGGATATTGTTTTGAGTGGGAGTTCACCTAGATTAATTTAACTATTAATTATAATTTAATTTGTCATAAACTTAGTCTAAACTATTGCGAATATGTTGTAGATCAATGGCGGCCCCTACCATCAATTTTAATGCGTTCCTAGAGAAAGAAAAGTTGAAAAACAATGGAAGCAACTTCGCGGATTGGCTCCACAACTTGAGGATTGTCCTCAATGCTGGTAATTTGACCTATGTGCTGGATGCACCGCTGGGTGACCCACCTGCAGCTCATGTTACCGATGAGGTGAAGAATGTTTTCCTCACTCGGAAGAATCAGTACTCCACAGTTCAGTGTGCTATCTTGTACGGTTTGGAATCGGATCTTCAGAAAAGGTTTGACAACCATGACCCACATGATATTATTCGTGAACTCAAAATGATATTTGAGGCTCACGCGACAGTTGAGAGTTATGAGGCTTCTGAAAAGTTCCTTAACTGCAAGATGGAAGAGGGCAGATTCGTCAGTGAGCACGTGCTTAAGATGTTTGGGCACGCAAGCAAGCTTCAAAGCTTGGGTATAGTGATTCCTAACGCTTTGGGGATTCACCGTGTCCTCCAATCACTACCACCAAGTTACAAGAACTTTGTGATGAACTACAATATGCAAAACATGGACAAGTCGTTGCCCTAACTCTTCTCCATGTTAAAGTCTGTGGAAGTGGAGATCAAGAAAGAGCACCAAGTGTTGATGGTCAATAAGACCACCAAATTCAAGAAGCAAGGCAAGTCTAAGAAAAAGGTAAACTTCAAGAAGGGCGGTAAGAAAGTTACCGCACAGGCGAAGAAGACCAAGGCTGGGCCTAAGCCTGATACTGGGTGCTTTAATACAAGGGAGAAGGTCACTGGAAGCGGAATTTCCCTAAGTACTTGGTGGATTTGAAGAACGACAACATCAAGAAGAAAGGTATATCCGATATAAATGTTATTGATGTGCATCTCACAAGTAGTCATAGTAGTGCCTGGGTATTTGATACTAGTTCGGTTGCTCATATTTGTAACTCGAAATAGGTACTGCAGAATAGACGGAAACTAGCAAAGAACAAGGTGAAGATGCATGTTGGAAATGGATCAAAGGTTGATGTGATCGTGGTCGGCATGCTACCGCTTCATCTACCATCAGGATTAGTTTTATACTTAAATAATTGTTATTTAGTGCCTGCATTGAGCATGAACATTATATCTGGATCATGTTTATTGCGAGACGGTTACTTCTTTAAGTCCGAGAATAATGGTTGTTCGATTTATATGAGTAATATGTTTTATGCACATGCACCTTTGGTAGATGGTCTATTATTGTTAAATCTCGATTGTAGTAATACACATATTAATAACATTGAAGCTAAATGTTTGAAATTGAGCGATAACTTGACCTATATGTGGCACTGTCGCCTTGGTCACATTGGAGTGAAGCGTATGAAGAAACTCCATTCTGATGGACTTCTTGAATCACTTGAAAGATGCGAAGCATGTCTGATGGGTAAAATGACTAAGACTCCATTTTCTGGTATGATGGAGCGAGCTACGGACTTATTGGAAATCATACATACCGATGTTTGTGGTCCAATGAGTGTAGCATCGCGCGGTGGTTATCGTTATGTTCTTAACTTCATGGATGGCTTGTGTAGATATGGGTATATCTATTTCATGAAACATAAGTCCGAAACCATCGAGAAGTTTAAGGAATTTTGAAGTGAAGTAGAGAATCAACGTAACAAGAAGATTAAGTTTCTACGATCTAATCATGGAGGTGAATATCTAAGTTACGAGTTTGGCGAGCATTTGAAGAAATGCGGAATACTTTCACAGTTGACACCGCCGGGAACACCACAATGTAATGGTGTGTCCGAATGTCGTAATCGAACTCTCTTAGATATGGTTCGTTCTATGATGTCACTTACAGATTTACCGCTATCGATTTGGGGTTATGCATTAGAGACAGCTGCATTCACTTTAAATAGGGCACCATCTAAATCCGTTGAAACAACACCGTATGAATTACGGTTTGGGAAGAAACCTAAATTGTCGTTCCTTAAAGTTTGGGGTTGTGAAGCTTATGTAAAGAAGTTACAGCCCGACAATCTTGAACCCAAAGCGGAAAAATGCGTCTTCATAGGATACCCAAAGGAAACTATTGGGTATACCTTCTATCATAGATCCGAGGGCAAAATCTTCATTGCCAAGAATGGATCCTTTCTAGAGAAGGAGTTTCTCCCAAAAGAAGTGACTGGAAGAAAAGTAGAACTCGACGAGGTTGTCGAACCTTCTCTTAGACTTGAGAGTAGTGTAACACCGAAAGTGGTTCCTGTGGCGCCTACACAAATAAGAGAGGAAGCTAATGCTGTTGATCATGAAACTTTGGTTGAAGTTACTACGGAACCTCGCAGGTCAACGAGAACTCGTACCACTCCTGATTGGTATGATCCCGTTATGAGTGTCATGTTGGTGGACAACACCGACGACCCTGCAACATATGAGGAAGCAATGATGAGCCCAGATTCCAATAAATGGCAAGAAGCCATGAAATCCGAGATTGGATCCATGTACGAAAACCAAGTATAGACTTTGGTGGACTTACCGGATGGCCGGAAGGCTATCGAGAACAAATGGATTTTCAAGAAGAAAACAGATGCTGATGGTAATGTTATTGTCTATAAAGCTTGACTTGTCGCAAAAGGGTTTCTACAAATTCAAGGAGTTGACTACGATGAGACTTTCTCACCGGTAGCAAAGCTAAAGTCTGTGAGGATTTTGTTAGCAATCGCTGCATATTATGATTATGAGATATGGCAGATGGATGTCAAAATGGTGTTCCTCAATGGAGACATTGATGAAGAGTTGTATATGGTACAACCCAAAGGTTTTGTCGATCCAAAAGATGCTAACAAGGTATGCAAACTTCACCGGTCCATTTATGGATTGAAGCAAGCATCCCGAAGTTGGAATCAACGTTTTGATATGGTAATCAAAAGCTTTGGTTTTATACAAAATTATGGAGAAGCTTGTATTTACAAGAAAGTGAGTGGGAGCTCTATAACATTCCTAATACTATATGTAGATGACATATTGTTAATTGGGAATGATGTAGACCTTCTTAATAGTGTCAAGGATTATTTGAATAATAGTTTTTCAATGAAAGATCTTGGCGAAGAAGCTTACGTATTAGGCATAAAGATTTATAGAGATAGATCAAGACGCCTAATATTATTGTCACAGAGTACATATTTGGACAAAGTTCTAAAGAGGTTTGGAATGGAAGATAGCAAGAAAGGGTTCTTGATCATGTTGCCCAATACGACCTTGAGTAAAACTCAAAGTTCTGCAACGACAGAAGATAGAGAAAGGATGAGTAAGACTCCCTTTGCCTCAGCCATAGGATCTCTTATGTATGCCATGCTATGTACTAGACCCGACATTGCATATGCTGTTAGTTTGACTAGCAGATATCAAAGTGATCTAGGAGTGGATCATTGGACAACAGTCAAAAACATCCTTAAGTACTTGAGAAGGACTAAGGATATGGTTCTTTCTTATGGAGGTGATGAATAGCTCGTTGTTAATGGTTACACCGATGCTAGTTGGAACACCGATTCGGATGATTCTAAATCTCAATCTAGATACGTATTTACTTTGAATGGTGCAGCAGTTAGCTGGAGGAATGCAAAGCAAAGCGTTGTGGCGAGATCTTCAATTGAATCGGAATACATAGCTGCTTCGGAGGCTTCACAAGAGGCGATATGGATGAAGGAGTTCATTACAGAGCTCGGTGTGGTTCCAAGCGTTATTGGTGGTGGCACGACAGATGCCATGGGTAGGCTAAAGTATGGGGCCAATGGATGCTAGAGGGATCCGGGGAGGGAAGATATAGTTACTTCTACACTCAAATGACTAACAAGCAGATCTTTATTTCTCTTCTCTTGTGCTACAAGTGCTCCTCGAGCTGTTTTCAGGAAGAAGAGAAGAACTACACGAGCCTTACGGCGTAGAATGAATCGACCCCCCTCTAGATCCCGCGCCTCCCCTTATAAAGGGGTGCCTTGGATCCTCTAGGGCTGACATGGCAAGCATATTCGAGGAATATGCTTGTCCCAATATAGTAACTCGGCGAAATCCTTTCAGTGTCCCCCTTATAATGAAGGCAAGGTTCCAGAGAACCCCACCTGCACGCCTCAGGCTCCAGGACTGTCACCTCCGTGACCTCCTTCTGACCTTCTGCTGCTCTGGTCCTTGTCCTTTGTGCTTGGCTCTGTTCAAATTCTTCCTAGCCCGTGACTTTGGTTTGACTATAGGCACCTCCTTCTCCTGCAAGCTTCACGTTATTCGGCCCTGTCTCGCATAACTCGGCTCGGCCTTCACCTGCATTCAAGTTATTCGGTCTCACTCGGCCGACTTAACTCGTATGTCGGCTGGGTAAAGCATTGCTCCTTCCGTAGGTGTCATGGCCGTGCTTATCTCGGCCGACCTTTACATGACTCGGCCGATATCAACAGTAACTCGGCATATGACAAGGGAGGATCCTTTTATCTTCCCCTGTCTTGACCCTATCCGGGGTCACCTCCCCAACATTAGTCCCCGAAGCTGGTGTGGTCCTGCTCGTAACCTCGGCCGGGCCATATCAGTTTCCCAATATTCATTTCTCCTCATCTCCGAGTTACTTTTTCCTGTTCGTGGTATTCGCGCAGCTTCTCGTGCACTCCTCGTCCTACGTGTAACACTCATCATTATTTCTCTAGTTTTTTGTTCCTCTACAGTGCCCACTGACAAGCTACAGTGATTACTGCGCCTGTCGCGTCGGCGCTGCGACGCCTCGCGTACCGCATCGGTCAGGGGGCCTGATCCTCTCCTGCGTTGTGTGGTCTTCGGTGTGGCTCCACTCAGTCGCTAGCGGTTCCGCCGCACGCATGATCTACACGGTTAGCGCTTGCACGCACGATCCCACTACCGCCAGGGCTGCGTGGTTATAAAGAGGGGAACGGTGCTAGAGGGTTCACTTTTCTCCTTCGCTCACCGTTGCTCTTCTTACTCCTCGCGCCCGTGCGTCTGCTCGTGCTCCTGCGGTTGCGCCATCGTCGATATCTTCGATGGCGAGGCCACAGTTCCTCTATTCCATCGACCTCATTGCTGTGCGCTTGCTCTGGCGCCGTCGTCGGTGAGTTTCTCTACTGTCCCATCGCTAGGCTCCCTCCCTAGACGCATCTGCCTGTTTCTAGATTTCCCGTGGCGGCTCTTTTCCGCTCCGCCGCCGTCCTCGCTTAGAACCACGACGGGGCCCTACGCCTCTAAGCCTTGCTCCGCCGTTAGTTCTTCTTCCGTTGATTCCTCCGGCGACCCTATGTCGAGTTCAGTTAGTGGCACGCTCGTCTAAGACGACGACGTAGCGTCTGGTCCAGAGCGGGGCTCCTGGCAGGGTTCCTCCGTCACTCATCGTGAGATTGAGTGGCTAATTAGGACTCGCCGGATTCCTACCGAGGTAAGCTATCGCTTACCCGGCAGCGAATCGTCTCCCGTACTCAACGAAGGCGAGTATGTTGTTTTCATGTCCCAATTTGCTCATGGGTTCGGCCTTCCCCTTAGAGATTTTGCTAAGGCATTCCTTGATTACTTCGGCCTACAACAGCATCATCTTTCGGCTAATGTCATTGCCTCCCTATCGGCTTTTATCTCGGCCTCAGAGGGATACTTCGGCCTTTGACCTTCTGTGCCCGTTTGGTCCAAGTTCTTCCAAATCCGATCTAACGTCGTTCCAGACAAATCCCTTCATCCCTCTGAGAAATCGCTTACCCAGTGTGGAGCCGCGTCCATCACACCTCGGAGAAAATCCGAGTTCCCTCGCGTTGCTGGCCTCAAGTCTTGCAAGAAGTGGCATAGATCGTTTTTCTATGTCAAAAACACTGGAAAGGAAGACAAGATTCGGCTCCCTGCCTTTTCTATCGGCCCCCTTCCAAGACGAATTGGAATTACAATCCCAGGAAGATCCATGCTTTGGCCGAGGCCTTCGAGATTCGGCTGAAGGAATTGATCCGCGCCGGGCTCCACGGTGAGGATTTGATGACCACATTTGTCAGTAGCCGGATTTGCCCTTTCCAGCTTCGCTCGGTCCTCTTGATCCCAACCGAGTTTCGACGGTTGAGCTCAACAACTATCTCATTTACAAGCGTGTCCGAGCTATCTTCAAGACTGATATGCCGGAGGACTGGACATGGGGGCTGAAGCCATTCACTCGCGGGAATCCCCCTCCTGAGGTAAATTTACGCATGTGCATTTGCTTACAAATTTCATTTGTGACTTCTTTTGCTAACTCCACTTTGTTTCTTTTCTTGCAGAGGTTTGCGGAGCAAAAGATCGAGGATGCCAAGGTTCTGGCTCTTCTGTGGACCGCAGATCGGAACACCCCGGACAACGGGGAACCTAACTCGGAGGAGTTTGTTTCTAAGTCGGACGTCGCTCCGGATCGCGCCGTGGCAAGACCTCGGCCCACGGGGAGGAAGGTGACTCGGACGACGTCCAAATTCTTGAGGTAGTCGCCGCAATGCCTATCTCTTATGCATTTCCAGCTTCTACTTTCCCAGCTAATCAGGCCGGTCAGGTGTACGACGCCGAGCCTCTCGCCTCTCAACCTCCTGCTACCTCTAGGAAGTGCACTGCTTCGGCAGGTCCCTCCGAAGCTTCTCCCAAGAAATCAGCCCAGCATCTTCCGTAGCGTAAAACTATGCCCGAAGTTACTGGGTGAGTTCATTTTCATTAGTATTTCTTGCTTCTCTCTTTCTGTCTTTTGATTCGACTTTTTGTGCTTTTGCAGGGCTCCTCTCTCCGCCAAGCCAAGCGGTTCGAGTATGACGAGTCATACAACTCGGCTGCCTTCTCCTCCGCCGCCTAAAGATACCCGAGCTCCTAGTCCCGCTCGCGTTGACTCTCCTCCTGCGCCGACTCAGACCTCACCTCGGCCAGATGTACCCACAGCCTCCATTCCTGACGTCGACATAACTCCGTCAGTAGATCCTCCTACCGAACCTGTTGCCTCTGTTACGAACCCCTATGTTTCCCCCGAAATTCCTTTGACTCCCCCAATTCCAACTGTGTCTCCAACTCTAGCCGAGGATATCACCATCTCGGCCCCCTCGGAAACCATAGTTCCTCCTGCCTCCAAAGATTCCACTCCTAGTGCCGAGGTTGCGGCCCCTGCCGACGCCTCTTCTAAGGCTAAGAAAGTTGTTGTTACCAAACCTTCATCATCTCGGAAGGGGCTGACTAGCTCTTCTTAACCCAACATCGCTGATGCGTTCCGTAAGGGGGCTTCCTCTGCTAAGCCCATTGTCACACCGACCGCTGATACTCAGCTTACTCTCCACAAGAGTCCTGCGGCGTCGGTGGTTACACAACGGGTCCGAGGTAAAGTGCTGACCCATACTGAGAGTGGGAACAGCCTCGGCTCCTTGGTGGAATATGCCAACAATTGGAATGCCGCCAATCAGCTTGAGGGCAATCCGAGTAATCAGCCGTTTCAGCTTTCTGACATCAGCGGCCGTTTGCATATGGCTGCTAAGATTGTTCTTGAAAGTGACAAGATGAACGAGGTATGCGCTTCTGTTGATATTTTGTCTGTTATCCAAGTGATAGCATATATACACTAGTCCCCGAAGCTTGCAACCGAATAACTTGTTGTTTGTTTGGAAGTTTTGTTAGGCTTCAAATGCATTATTTTGCTAAATTTATTTCTTGTATACCTTGGATTAATCGTTGTTCATCCATATTTCGAAGTAAGCGTAGCTTAATCCGGATCTGTTTCGGCTTCGGTTATCCAACCCCCTAGATCCGAGTTAAGTTTCACTTGATTTGGATTTGTCTTAACTCCGAATATCTAGCCACCTAGATCCGGGTTAAGTTTTACTTGATTCGGATCTGTCTTAGCTTTGAATATCCAACCACCTAAATCCGAGTTAAGTTTTACTTGATTCGGATCTGGCTTAGCTTCGAATATCCAGCCACCTAGATCCGAGTTAAGTTTTACTTGATTCGGATCTATGTTAGCTCCGAATATCTAGCCACCTAGATCCAGATTAAGTTTTACTTGAGGATCTATCTTAGCTTTGAATATCTAACTGTGTAATTTATTTTGGTACTTAGGTTGCCCATGACCGGTGGATGGCCGAATTCCAAAGGTTGCTTTTTGCGCACAAGAAATTGGAAGAGAAATATGAGAAAGTTCTTCCCGTGGTGAAGAAAACTGGTAACTTAACCAATCTTTGCATTGTCCCGTAGGTTCTTAATATTTCCAACTTGAGATGTTAAACCATCTTTCTTTGCTGGGAAACAGGTAATATCAATAATCTTAATATCCGTCTTAACAAGAAAGTCAAAGCTCTGGAAGGTTAGTTATTCTTTTTCTCTATTGATTTTCGTTCGAGACTTATCCTGGGTTTCTTATAACCTTCTGGCTCTGGTATAGCTGAGTTACAAACACTTGCAGCATCGCATCAAGAATTCATACCCATGCCTGATACGATGCTGCATTTTTTAGAACAAGCCGCCACTCATTCGGCGCAACTGAAAGAGAAGGATGATGAGATAACCCGGTTACGTTCCGAGGTTGAGTCTCTCAAGCTTTCTCAGAAATCCGAGTTAGATAAAGTTGACCAGGGGTTCTCTGAAGAGAAAAATCGGCTGAGTCTGCAACTGCAGAAAGGTAAAGAACTCCTCGAGTCTGCCGAGTTGAAGAATCAGATGATGAGCGAAGAAATCACTCGCTTTGAGAAGACTAAAACTGACTGGGCCCAGGATCTCCAGAAAATGTTGAGTTATATTCATCGTAAGTTTCTGACTGTGGCTGAGTTATTTTCTTCTCTTTCTTACTTTAACTGATATACTTTGTATTTCACGTAGATCATTTTCCGGAATCTAGACCCGTGAGCTCTAAAGCAGTGATTTCTGCTCGCCAGCGCCGAGGTGTCCTCGTAGACGCAAGTCCAGAATATTCAATGGAAGACTTCTTGGTTGCCGTTGGCGCTGCTATTGGGCCAATGAAGATTATGGGTAGGGATTTGGTGCAAGCAGCCATTCGGGCCTACTATGTTCTCTGGCCGAATACTTCTAGAACTCCTGATATTGACGAGGTCAAGATACTCGTGGAGAGATTAATGGCATCTCAGAACCAGTTAAATATCTGGAGGGAATCTGCCGGGAGGGCCGGTGCTGACATGACACTTACAGCCGTTCTGTCTTGGTACAAGGACATTTCCCTCGATACTTTGATAAACTTGCGCACCGACTCTCGTTGGGTTGAGGATCCAGCATTCGTCGCTCGCTGCCAAGCTCGTGCCTTCCAGCTGGTTGAGTACGCTGATGTGCATAATTGGATTGAAGTGCCGAGTTTCCTTCCCAATCCAGGACGTCGAGATTGAAGATGCCTCTGATGATGATTCGGCCGATCAGGATGAAGCAGAAGGTGACTCGGACAACTCCCATGATTCTAATGGAAGATCGGACGAGGATGACGACGCGCGATCATCCTCCAAGGGGACTGGGCATTCTCAAGCTCAAACTAATGTTTCTCAGCAGCCCAGGATTTCCCCCGAGGTTACTATCGTTTCTTTTGAGGGCGAGGTAATTTCGGGCGAGGCGCCGTCCACCTCGGAGCGCCTAGTTCCTGACAGCGCCCCTGCACGGGAGAACGAGGTCGCACCGCCATCATCCGAGATACCCATTCCTGGTGCGCTAGATCATACTGTTGCCCCTTAAGGGTGCTCTGGTCCTTTTAGCTGTTTATGTTTAAAAAACCTCTTAAGTTATTTCCAGTCCCCGGTATGCCGGGCGTATGATGTCTATGGAACAATCGTCTGGCTTGTGATGCGAACCTTTTTTTGCTTTTTCCCTCTAAGGCATGAATGATGGTAATCATTATTACTTTTGCATTATCCTAAGAGATCCTCTTTTGTCGAGCTATGGAACTTTTATGTAGAGGTCCCAACCTTTAATAAGGTAGAGATCCCTGTGTTTACAATGCTAGTCCCTGGATCAATAGCTAGCATCCACAGTTAAGATGTAATATCAAGAAACAAAGGTCATAATACAACTTTATAACTAGGAATAACATAATTTTATTACATCTTACATAGCTCATTTGGCTATTACATCACATTGCAGCAGAATATCTATAAGCATGGGGTCCTTCATCTTCAAAGTGCCACAGGCAAACATGTTGTTGTAGACTTATAATCCTAATCAATAAACTTCACTAACACCAAACCAACCTGCAACATTACAAGTTACAGCCACAAGGGTCAATACATTTGAATTGTATTGGCAAGTTTCACTACTATGTAGAATATAAGTGGATCCTATCAATACATGCATATTTGGCTAAGTGGGGTTTAGGCTCATTTGTAGAAAGCAATATAGTTTTATCCTATCATTTCAAAATAGTTTTGATCTTTTGAAAAAAATATTTCTGAACTCCTTGGAATCCACCAAGTGCTTCAAGTCTCTTGTTGTCACTTTCAAGTTTTTCTTTTAGAAATTGGAATGTCGAGATTTCCCATAGCTTAAGGCCTTAGTTGCTCAGTATTGTCCATAACCGGGGACACGGCTAAGTACTTAGATTTTTATCTTCTGCAGAAGTTGTACACTTTACCCACATGACACATTCTCATCTTGATGCCACCAGTGGCCGCTGGATAAGTACTCACCAAGATGGAGTACTGGTAGATTGAGAATGTGACGAAGTCTTTCCATAGGTTCCTCCCAATACACAATACTAGCTTGCCTTCATGCACCAATGTAGGGTTCCAAGTTCCCTCATTCTAGTTAACCTGAAGAGGCCAATGCATGGGTCTTCTACCATGTAGTTGACTAAGCCAGTGCCCATTTAGCATGTGGCTGTACACGGAAGCCACTGTACGAGAAACTTGTTCAATCTCTAAGTCCCTGGGTGGTTCTCTTCTAATGCACAACAAAAAGAGATTGCCATATAAACATGGTTCCTCTTGTTTCCACCTTGTCCAAAACTTGAGTATCCTTTTCCACCCAGGTGGTTCATTGAGTACTTGTTTTAATATATAAAACACAAGTCTTTTAAATCACTGCTTATATACCTGGTATTGACCATAATTTACAAGAACATTCTGTAGTATTAGTAAGAGGAGGAAGGGTTAAGGATTTACCCGGTGTGAGATATCGCATTATTCGAGGAACCCTAGATGCTGTCGCAGTAAAGAATCGTCAACAAGGGCTAATTCCTTTGTAGAAATAGGAGACATAATTTAGATGGATATAGTAAGTCTCGCTTGGGCTGCTTTAATGGTAGTCTTTACATTCTCTCTTTCACTAGTAGTATGGGGGAGGAGTGGACTCTAGGTATACTACTAATTGATTGAATAATCAAATTGTTGTATCAACTCTTTTCTTTAATTGATCGTTTTGCATTAATTATTTTGTCAAACGTTATTCTTTAATCTTTTTTTGTTTTGTTTCAATACTTCTCACAATCTCAAGATGTATCCTTTCTCAAAATATAAAGCAGGGCTAAGCATATTACAACTACATTGTTTTCACTAAGGAATGTATAAGGGTATCCTAATAGGATTTAGCATAGCAAAATATAGTAGTCCTTATCATGCATGTTTCAAAATCCACTAAGTGTAATGAAAATAGTAAGACTTGGATGATAGTGTCACTTGCCTTTTTGGTAGATGATGTTTGGTTCACTTCTTGATCTTGCTAATATCACACTCTTCTAACTTCACTACAAATCAATCAAGCAAACATAGATTCAACTAGCATTCCAACCATTATACAAACAATTCATCACACATAAAATAATAGAAACTAAGTCATGCATGCAAGCATGCAAAAGATAATTTTATTTGCAAAGGTGGTTTCTACTAAGCTCTACACATTGTAAGGCTCAAAGTGGTCATTTCTAAAGTGGCAAATCCATTTGCAAAAAGGGTTTTATCTATAAACCATTTTTAAATCCAATCATTATTTCATGTGGTGGAAAATGTTTTTAGCAAAGCAACAATTTTATATTGTTCAACAAATAAGTTGTTAATTTCACAAAACTTGGTGTTTTAGGGTCAGTAGGTTTGAATCAAAACATTTTCCAAAGGTTTTTCTCAAAAATCATTTCCATAACAAAATCAATATTTTTATTTGACTAGAAATGAATTAATTCAATTATTTAGTCCTAATCTTCACAAAATACATTTTTAAATCCATAAGTTGGTTCCTAGGGTCAGTAGGTTCACAACAAACCATTTTCCAAAGATTTCATCCCCAAAATCATTTTGGAATAAATTTTATATCTTAAACAAGCATACACAAGTTTCTGCAAAAACAACCATTTTACCAGAAACTTTTTACTAAACAAAGTGCATGGTTGGCTAGGGCTGGTTTTTCTGAATCCATTGATATAAAGTTTGCAAAATTTGGACGTGTAGAACTAAAGTTATGCAATTTACAAGTTTGCATATAAATCAGATTCAAAATTTTGTTTTAAATCAAAACCAGTCCACGTGGCGTGTTTCTACTGGACGGTACCGGTTCGCATGGATCGGCCTCTCTGGATCGTTGGATCTAAGTGTGATCGTGTGGCGCAGAGGCAACGATACCCCTTCATTTAAGTTTTCTTTCCTATCCACTAGATCGAGATCGAACAACTACAATCGATTTGCCACTAACTGGCGGCGCGACGATGGTGGCGCGCGGCGGCGGTGCTCGACTAGCGGCGGACCTGGCGACAGAGGAAGCAAGGAAGGTCGGGAGGTGGCTCACCGTGCTCGCAGGGGGTTGTCGATGCTCAACGCATGGTCGTCTTGGCGAGGGGCGCACAGGAACAGAGCGGATTGCTCGCCGGAGCTGTGCTCGCTGTCGGGTCCGTCTGGTTCTTGTCGGAGGCGAGGCTATAGGCCATGCCAGAGCAAAAGAAAGACATGGTTAGGTGCGCGTGAAGATACTGAACATGCGGCTTACAAGCAGAGGGAAAGGGGCGTTCAGTTCTTACGGGGAGGGGTCGCCGGAGAGGTGGCAGACGCGGCGGCGCGTTTGTGCTTGTCCTTGTCGACGCTCTGGGGTGAGCGCGGTTGAACGGAAAGTACAGGGAGAAGCGCCAGAGGCTGGGGATCACTCTCGCGTGAAGCAGAGCTTGCGGGGGTGGGGTCTTGGCCGAATTACCGGAGAAGCTTCCGGGCGGTGGGCGCGGGCTCGGGTGGGGCAGCCTAGAGGCGAGAGGAGGAGGCTATGCAGGAAATGAGAGAGAGGGAGGGCGTTTATGCAGCGTGGTCGCCGGGAGTTAAAGCCGCTATCAACGAATCAACGCCGAGTTATTCAGCTGTGGCAGGGAGGAATTGCCGCGGGTTGAAGACGACGACACTTGGCGTGGGGCACCGCCTGCTGAGGAGAGAGAGGAAAAGGGGCACTTGCAGGGGCTGCGTGCGTGTTTGGGTGAAAACGTTTGGCGTGGGGAAGTAGCTGGGCTGGGCTTCTTTGGGCGGATGGGTTGGGTTGAGTTTGTTTCCCTTTTTTTTGTACTGAATGTCTTTTCTTTTTCCATTTGATTTTATGTTTTGAAATTCAATCAAACAATTCAAACAATCACATAAATTCAAAGCTTTGTCAAAGTTTGTGTAGTTTTTAATTCTGTTTAACAACAGAATCCAATGTCCCAAAATAAACTAATATTTTATTCTTTTAGGATATATTTAATAATTAAATAAAATAGTCCTTAGTTATTAATTCAAATAGGATTTGATTTATTTTAAATATCCATTTTTAAATCTAAATAATAACAAAACCAATTGAGTAGGTTTTATTTGATAGTATAAAATACTTGGAAAACTTGTTTAAAATAATTTAACAAGTTTTGATGTGTAATTAAAATGGTAAAACCTTTATTTTAATAAAATTGGTTATTAATAAATCCTCATTATTTTGTTTAAATAACCCTTTACTCCTTTAATCAAAATAAAATATTTTATTTCAAAAACTTGGCCAAGGTTTAATTTGGCTCTATAAAAATAGTCCTTATTTATTTTTCTACCTTTTCATTTGAAAACCAAATCTTTTTATTAAAAGATCCAAAAATAGTAATTTCACATATTTAATAATTTCTTTATTAATTGTTTATCTTTTCAAATCCCTTTAGGATTTGTTTGATCAAATAGGTTTGAAGGTTTCCAATTGGAATCAAAAGTTTCTTCTCACCCTGAAAATCAACAAAGTTTTATTTTATTCATTTATTTTTCACATAACAAGATTTGGAAAATCTTGGGATGTGACAGGCTACCACCCTTAAAATAAATCTCGTCCCGAGATTTGGGAAGGCTAGGGTTACAAGTAGGCTCAAGGCATCTAGGGTACTACCACTGTTAAAAAATTTCCAACTAAATTACATCTTGTCTTGCTTGGGATCTTGGGGAAACTTCTCTGGGCAAACATCTGCATAGTGTCCTTTGTTTCCACACTTGAAACATGTGACAAGGCTGAGATCCTTCATAGGCTTGTTTATCTTGTGCTTCATCTTTTCTGGACATTTGCTTGCATAATGTCCTTGGTTACCATAGTTGTAACATGTGATAAGTTTTAGTTCTTCACGTATCTCTTATGGACAAGTTGCTGCATAATGGCCTAGCTCTTTGCAGTTGTTGCACCATATTTGACCAATCTCCTTATACTTCTGTTTCTCTAGACATTCACTGGCATAGTGTCCCATTTCTTTACAATGATTACATTGCACATGGCTTTTGTCCTTCTTTTTCTTAGGTTTCTCCAAAGCTAGGAGTGCCTCTAGTTCATGTTCTTCATATGTTATCTCATAGGTAGGAATGTCTACCGGTTTCTTTGACCTTCTATTGATCCTTGGATAATTCATATGCTTCTTCTTTGGTCCTTTAAATTGGGTTGTATTGCATGGAGGTACAAGTGGAGATTTTCCTTTGTCCTCATCCTTCTTGGTAGACTTAGCTCCCTCTTGATAGTCTGCAATTATTTGTTGCACTCCACCTTGTTTCCTTTGTTCAACTATGGAGTAGATGGGGCATTGGATAGGGACATGATTATTTCCTTCACATAGGTAACAAGTAACTTGAGAGGTGGGACATTGGCCAACTGGATGTTTCTCTTCACAGTTGGGGCATTGATCTCCATGCTCCTTGGATGTGTGATCCTTGTCTCCACAAATATTGCAAGCTTTGATTCCTTCTAGAATAACATCTTTTTCATCCTTTTTGTCACAAACTCCTTTGGAAGAGTTGCCTTCCATGTTGATCATTTGATCTGTCACCTTATGCAGCATTTGGGCTTGGGTTTCCAATTTTTTTTGCAAGGTTGGATCTTCCCCACTGGTGTTGGCTATGAATTGAGCTGTCACTTGATTCAACTTGTTTTGGGTTGCTATAAGTTCTCTCATGTTGTCCTCTTGGTTGTTGTTGTTATCATCAACCTTGATGTTGGAGTCTCTTGGAGTAGTCATCTGTTTGGGTTGAATTGAGATTAGAATAGGCAAAATATTTCTAAGGATTCTAATAACACACTTCACAATTCACAGAAACAATGTGCAAGCAATCACAAACTAACATTTCACTCAAACAACAAAGTTCAAGCACATTTTTAGGCAACAAAATATTTTTGTTACACCACATAGGTTGGTGTGTTTGATCTATACCTAATATGGTGGTCCATCTATATGATTCACTTGTGATCTTTCCATCCATCTTGGTTGATTCTTCTTGCTTGAGATCATGGTTTCCTTGGGAAATATCTTGGTCACAAAACTCCAAAGGTGATGATGGATCCTTCTAATTGTGTTTCCTTAGTCTCCAAATCTTGAGCAAGATTTCTTGTCTCACTTGTCCTTAGTGATATCCAAGGTTGAAGTCCTTGGTGAAAATGCTGAAGATGTTGAAGTCATTAGAGTTGAAGATTTTGAAGTCATTAGAGTTGATGAAGTGCTTTGCACATGGTGAAGTCTTTGGCCATGGGGTAGGCTTTATCCATCAAGTTGAAATAGAAGAGATGTAGAATCAAAACCAAAATGGTTGAGGAAAGAGTTTACAAGATTGTTTGTAAATAAGTTTGGAACAAATACAACTCCTATTTTTCTAAGGGGTTTTGTCCAATCCTAGGATTACAAATCCTACAGGCAACACAATGCTCTGATACCATCTGTAGAGGTCCCAACCTTTAATAAGGTAGAGATCCCTGTGTTTACAATGCTAGTCCCTGGATCAATAGCTAGCATCCACAGTTAAGATGTAATATCAAGAAACAAAGGTCATAATACAACTTTATAACTAGGAATAACATAATTTTATTACATCTTACATAGCTCATTTGGCTATTACATCACATTGCAGCAGAATATCTATAAGCATGGGGTCCTTCATCTTCAAAGTGCCACAGGCAAACATGTTGGTTGTAGACTTGTAATCCTAATAAATAAAATTCACTAACACCAAACCAACCTGCAACATTACAAGTTACATCCACAAGGGTCAATACATTTGAATTGTATTGGCAAGTTTCACTACTATATAGAATATAAGTGGATCCTATCAATACATGCATATTTGGCTAAGTGGGGTTTAGGCTCATTTGTAGAAAGCAATATAGTTTTATCCTATCATTTCAAAATAGTTTTGATCTTTTGAAAAAAATGTTTCTGAACTCCTTGAAATCCACAAAGTGCTTCAAGTCTCTTGTTGTCACTTTCAAGTTTTTCTTTTAGAAATTGGAATGTCGAGATTTCCCATAGCTTAAGGCCTTAGTTGCTCAGTATTGTCCATAACCGGGGACACGACTAAGTACTTAGATTTTTATCTTCTGCAGAAGTTGTACACTTTACCCACATGACACATTCTCAGCTTGATGCCACCAGTGGCCGCTGGATAAGTACTCACCAAGATGGAGTACTGGCAAATTGAGAATGTGACGAAGTCTTTCCATAGGGCCCTCCCAATACACAATACTAGCTTGTCTTCAGGCACCAATGTAGGGTTCCAAGTTCCCTCATTCTAGTTAACCTGAAGAGGCCAATGCATGGGTCTTCCACCATGTAGTTGACTAAGCCAGTGCCCATTTAGCATGTGGCTGTACACGGAAGCCACTATACGAGAAACATGTTCAATCTCTAAGTCCCTGGGTGGTTCTCTTCTAGTGCACAACAAAAAGAGATTGCCATATAAACATGGTTCCTCTTGTTGCCACCTTGTCCAAAACTTGAGTATCCTTTTCCACCCAGGTGGTTCATTGAGTACTTGTTTTAATATATAAAACACAAGTCTTTTCAATACTTCTCACAATCTCAACATGTATCCTTTCTCAAAATATAAAGCAGGGCTAAGCATATTACAACTACATTGTTTTCACTAAGGAATGTATAAGGGTATCCTAATAGGATTTAGCATAGCAAAATATAGTAGTCCTTATCATTCATGTTTCAAAATCCACTAAGTGTAATGAAAATAGTAGGACTTGGATGATAGTGTCACTTGCCTTTTTGGTAGATGATGTTTGGTTCACTTCTTGATCTTGCTAATATCACACTCTTCTAACTTCACTACAAATCAATCAAGCAAACATAGATTCAACTAGCATTCCAACCATTATACAAACAATTCATCACACATAAAATAATAGAAACTAAGTCATGCATGCAAGCATGCAAAAGATAATTTTATTTGCAAAGGTGGGTTATACTAATCTCTACACATTGTAAGGCTCAAAGTGGTAATTTCTAAAGTGGCAAATCCATTTGCAAAAAGGGTTTTATCTACAAACCATTTTTAAATCCAATCATTATTTCATGTGGTGGAAAATGTTTTTAGCAAAGCAACAATTTTATATTGTTCAACAAATAAGTTGTTAATTTCACAAAACTTGGTGTTTTAGGGTCAGTAGGTTTGAATCAAAATATTTTCCAAAGGTTTTTCTCAAAAATCATTTCCATAACAAAATCAATATTTTTATTTGACTAGAAATGAATTAATTCAATTATTCAGTCCTAATCTTCACAAAATACATTTTTAAATCCATAAGTTGGTTCCTAGGGTCAGTAGGTTCACAACAAACCATTTTGCAAAGATTTCATCCCCAAAATCGTTTTGGAATAAATTTTATATCTTAAACAAGCATACACAAGTTTCTGCAAAAACAACCATTTTACCAGAAACTTTTTACTAAACAAAGTGCATGGTTGGCTAGGGCTGGTTTTTATGAATCCATTGATATAAAGTTTTCAAAATTTGGACGTGTAGAACTAAAGTTATGCAATTTACAAGTTTGCATATAAATCAGATTCAGAATTTTGTTTTAAATCAAAACCAGTCCACGTGGCGTGTTTCTACTGGCCGGTACCGGTTCGCACGGATCGGCCTCTCTAGATCGTTGGATCTAAGTGTGATCGTGTGGTGCAGAGGAAACCATACCCCTTCGTTTAAGTTTTCTTTCCTATCCACTAGATCGAGATCGAACGGCTACAATCGATTTCCCACTAACTGGCGGCGCGACGATGGTGGCGCGCGGGAGCGGTGCTCGGCTAGCGGCGGACCTGGCGACAGAGGAAGCAAGGAAGGTCGGGAGGTGGCTCACCGTGCTCGCAGGGGGTTGGCGATGCTCAACGCATGGTCGTCTTGGCGAGGGGCGCACAGGAACGGAGCGGATTGCTCGCCGGAGCTGTGCTTGCTGTCGGGTCCGTCTAGTTCTTGTCGGAGGCGAGGCTATATTCCATCGCACCATCGATGGCTCCTATGAGTAAAATGGACGAAGTAAAGCTATATTCCATGGTCTTTTCGATTCTTTGCCGGCTTTGTTTGCCTTGCTCTTTTCTGGTGGCTGAGCATCGATTAGGTAATATGCATCATTGTGCAATGCTTTACTCACGATGAATGGCCCCTCCCATGGGGGTGATAGTTTGTGCATGCCGGCTGTGCGTTGCACTAGTCGAAGAACCAAATCTCCTTCTTTAAACACTCTTGGATTGACTTTCTTGCTGTGATATCGTCGTAGGTCTTGATGATAAATAGCTGATCTTGATAGTGCCAATTCCTTGGCCTCTTCTAGCAAATCGACATCGTCTTGCCGAGCTACCTCATTTACCTCAGCGGTTGTATACTGGGTTACTCTTGGTGAATCATGTATTATGTCGGCTGGAAGCACGGCTTCTGCCCCATACGCCAGAAAAAATGGGGTATACCCTGTTGACCTGTTTGGGGTAGTTCTGAGGCTCCATAGTACTGCCGGTAGTTCTTCGATCCAGCATCCTGCCGACCTTTGCAGAGGTTCGACGAGTCGCGGTTTAATTCCGGATAATACTAGTCCATTTTATCTTTCTACTTGCCCATTTGATGCTGGGTGAGCCACCGAGGCGACATCTAGTCTTATGTGTTTTTCTTGGTAGAATCTAGCAAAATCCCCCCAGCAAAGTTTGTGCCATTGTCTGTAATAACACTATGTGGATAACCATATCTCAAGATAATATCTTTGAGGAATTTTACTGTTGTTGGTCCATCACATTTTTTATTGGTTTTACTTCAATCCATTTTGTGAACTTATCCACCATGACTAAAATGTGAGTCATTCCGCCTCGGGCTGGCTTGAATGGCCCCACCATATCCAAGCACCATATAGAAAATGGCCAAGTAATTGGTATCGTCTTTAACTCGGACGATGGCATATGTATCTTGCTGGTGTATCTCTGGCAACCATTACATTTTTATACCAATTCTTTCGCCTCTTTCAACGCCGTCGACAATAAAATCCATGCCTGAATGCTTTGGCCACTAAATCTCTGGACGAGGCGTGATGCCCGCATTCTCCCTGATGTATATCTAGGAGTATTTCCTGGCCTTCTGCCGAGTCAACACATCTTTGCAGCATGCTTGTGACGCTTCTTTTATACAACTCATGGTTTATGATTGTATAAGCTTTTGCTCTTCTTACTGTCTGTCTAGCCAGCACCTCATTACTCGGCAAAATTGCATCCTTAAGGAAGGAAAATATGGGTTGCGCCCATGTCAGCATGATTTTCTCTGGCATAATTTCACTATCTATTTCCATATTTCCGCCGACATAACAGCCTTGGATTTCTCCATATCCATTCGTGCGATGGCCGGGTTCACTTTCGGAAATTCCGGGTTACATTCTTTGTCAATTTCCATTGGCATAATATCTTCTCTTGATTCTGCCGAGATATAAATGGACTCGGACTCTAGTGATGGTGCTATTGATGGTTTTCTCAGGTGCTCTAGGGCGATACCCGGGGGAATTGATTGCCTAGTTGATCCGAGTTTTGACACCATGTCTGCATCGTCATTTTCTGCCCGAGGTATATGATGAAACTCACATCCATCAAAGTATCCACTGATTTTTTGCACATGGAATCTATATAGGGCCATATTCGCATCTAGAGCGTCCCAATTGCCTGATACTTGTTGTACTACTAGATCTGAATCCCCGTAGCATAGGATCTGATGTATGCCAATCTCTTTTGCCACCTTTAATCCATGAACGAGTGCTTCGTACTCGGATACATTGTTTGACGCGGCAAAATGTATTTGCAGCACATATTTCAGCTGATCTCTTTTTGGCGAAGTTAACACTATCCCTGCCCCCAAGCCATTCCTTAGCTTGGAACCGTCAAAGTGCATTGTCCAATAATTCAGATCTGGTAACGGTGGTTCATATTATATCTCGGCCCAATCCACAAAGAAGTCGGCCACTGCCTAAGACTTGATTGCATCTCGCCTATCGAATTGCGGAGCATAAGGTGATAATTCGATTGCCCATTTTGCTATTCGGCCGCTTGCATCCTTGTTGCTCAATATCTCGGCTATGGGCGCTTCACAGATCACTTTGATCGGATGTTCTTCGAAGTAATGTTTAAGTTTTTTCGCCGACATGTACACTCCATAGGCCATTTTCTGGTAGTGTGGGTAGTTTTGTTTGGAGGCTGATAGTACCTCGCTTAGGTAATATACCGGCCTTTGTATTAATTTATCATATTCATTCCTTTCCACAACAACCACCGCACTTACCACTCTGTTTGTGGCAGCTACATAAAGCAACATAGGCTCTTTTGACAATGGAGAGGCCAGGATTGGTGCTGTGACCAACATATTTTTCAGTTCATGAAATGCATTATCTGCCTGCGGTGTCCAAATGAACTTATCGGACTTTTTCATTAGTTGATAGAGAGGTAATGCTTTTTCCCCCAGCCGACATACAAATCGACTCAGCGAAGCTAGACAGCCCGTGAATTTTTGTACATCATTTAAACACCTCGGCAATTCCATTCTTTCAACTGCTCGTATTTTAGTTGGATTTGCCTCTATACCTCGGCTGGATACAAGAAAACCGAGTAATTTCCCAGCTGGTACTCCAAAGGTACATTTTTCCAGGTTAAGCTTCATTCGGAACCTTCTCAGGTTTGCGAACGTCTGCCGAATATCATCTAGTAGTGTTTTGATCTCTTTGGTTTTTATAACTACGTCGTCTACATATACTTGTACATTTTTTCCTATCTGGTCATGTAGACACTTTTGCATGCATCTCTGATAAGTTGCTCCTGCATTACGCAGGCCGAATGGCATGGTGCGATAGCAATAAGCCTCGTACAGGGTAATAAACGCAGTCTTTATTTGATCGGCCGGATTTAACGGTATCTGGTGGAAACCAGAATACGCGTCTACAAATGACAACAGCTCACAACCAGCGGTCAAATCAATGACTTGGTCTATCCTAGGTAAAGCAAAAGGATCTTTGGGACACGCCTTGTTTAGGTTCGTGTAATCAATACACATTCGCCATACGACGGCTACATTTGGGTCATCCTTTTTCTTTTCTACCAATACTGGATTTGATAGCCAATCCGGATGAAGCACTTCCATGATGAACCCGGCCTCCAGGAGCCGAGCTATCTCATCCCCTATTATTTTTCTCATGTCTTCGGCGAAGCGGCGGAGAGGTTGCTTCACCGGTCTTGCTCCTGGCCTTACATGCAAAGCATATCAAGCTGCATTTTCACGCTATTCGAGAGCATGTCCAAGATGGTGACATAAAGATTTGAATGTGGCGGATCCGTTGACTAAACCTCTCCCGAGGGCAAAACATGACCAGCACCAAACTGCCATGGGTGTTCGGTATATTACCATGTAATCTAGATTAGTTGACTCTAGTGCAAGTGGGAGACTGTTGGAGATATGCCCTAGAGTCAATAATAAAAGTGGTTATTATTATATGTAACACCCTCAGAATCAGCCCTATGCAAGTCTCAACGATTCCCGCCAAGCCCGCATAGAAACGATTCAAAGGTGCCCACCAGGAACTTGTGTGCGGGTGGAAAACAAAGTAATATCATTACACATTAGTCCATGATGGAACCCACAGAACAGATATATACAACAATGACTCAAAGAGTCAAGAATACAGATATACAATACAAAGATCCAAATCACCTTGAAAACAATACAACGTCCGACTACGGACAAGATGCAAATTGAGCTAAGAGCCCTGAAGAATAACCAATGGCGTCCATAACCCTGCCCAGGCAAAGCCGGAAGGGTAACCCTGCTAACGACGTCGATCTCAAAACCTGCTTAAAAAAAGGGGTGCCGACAAAGGGCAAAGGAAAAAGAGAGAGCGGTCAGTACTGAGGCCAATACACGGCGAGGCTAGAATTCGGCGGTCCTCGCCTACATAGGTATGGTGGACTGAAGCGGCAGCGCAACATGCACTAAACAACCTATAGAGACTCGATATAACTGTCGGCTATCAGAGAGGGATAAGAAAGACCTATTCGGAACCAACCTGATGCTACCACCAAACATACCCATCCTGGTATTTCCCCCTCGAGACCAAATGGGGAAGTCAACCGAGGAACTCACACAGTTGGCAGTTTTATTTATTCGATTATCGTTAGCAATTACTAGTCGTATAGATAGTCATCCCGATATAATAAGCAAGGGCTTTTAGTTAACCATTCCGCTAGTTGCAACACTCACTAGTCGATATAATTAGCATGAGATATCCCAAACCCAGCAGTTGTTGGCACTTTTATTTAGCCATACCGTTGTAGTGGAGCTGATTACTAGTCATATCGGATACAAGTCAAATTATAACAACAAACTTTAGTTATAGTTGTCTATGATCGAGAACTGTGCTCCAAGTCGTCCATAACCGCGGACACAGCTTCTCGAAAAGATTTAACCCTGCAGGGGTGCACCAAAGTTTCCACACGCACCTACACCCTTGTTGTCAGATCAGGTAGGTACAAGATCACAAAACATACACCCAACGGTATGTCGACGGGGTTTCGGACACAACGTTTCCCAGACCCAAAGCAAGCACATGGGGGGCCACCCCACTAAGCTACCCGTAACGAAGTCGACCGGTCTCCGAGACAGACCCAGGGTTTGTGTCGACGACTGTAAACGACTGGGAACCCGAAAGTGTGACTGGGCTTGTCGACACAGCGAAAACGTATCACGGGTTTCCTAAACAGTACAGGCGCTCCACGAGCAATCGTAAATAAAGAAGTAAAGCATGGCATAAGTACAGGATAGTAATAAAGCCCCAAACTACTTTGTGGCCCCCGGTACAGTACTTTGAAATCAGGTACTAATCGATGGGGGTGCCCACACACCCCACCTATGGTTAGCGCTTCGATCTCAACAGTGTCAAGAACTCGGGTCCCACGGACACCAAGGAGCGTTAAAACCAAATATTGTCTATTACCCACCGGTGCCTCTGCATTTACCTACTTTCACTTTTAGTTATTAAACAATAATTAAAGCCATGATCATCTCCAACAACTGTGGTACTTGACGACACGCAACAACACTTGAGCAAGCGACTACGACACGCAAGTCCAACTATCTACCAAACAACAGGTAATAGGATGTGTCCAAGGTAATATAAGGCTGCAAGGGATGTCCCGGGTACAAAAACTAGAGCATCGCAACACAGATAGCAATAGATCAACAGGAGGAAATAAAAACTATAAAAGTAAAATAGGTAGAAAGAGGGAGAATGCTTGCCTGAAAACATTGCCGAAGGTTCATCCGAAGATCGGGTCGACACTCGCATCAACTCATCGGCCTAATCCGCGAAGAAGCAAAACACTAGAAGAAACACCGGATGCACTATTTAATTCTATGACATAAGAACGGGCATGATGCATGTATGATGTATGGCATGGCAACGATGCGATGCAATTAGGCAATATTAAGCGGAACCGGGGACCCGATAATTAATTATATGGTTCAAGTTATTTAGGTACCCCGCAATTTTAAATGTTGTAGTAACAAGGCAAAAGATAGCACCGGTTTGCTACGCAAATTTAAATGGAGACAAACTAAGACTAGGATAGCCCACATATGGTCTCCATATTTAATTTAGGTGAATCGGCATAAGGCCCCCAAACCACACCAATATGCATGCGAGTATGACAATTAAATATGCAACAGTTTATATAGTTGGCAATTTATAAAATAGGGCTCGGAAAAGGTCACACATGGCGGTCGAAGATCTTGGGGTTCTCCGAGGGGTTCGGGCTCCGCGGGTTCGGTCTTCAGGGCCTCGACCATCGGATCCGTGACGAAGGTCATGGCGGTTCCGGGGAGGAGACCTTGGCACGGCGCCGGATTCAGGATCGGTCTTCGAATTCCAAGTGGACGATCTTGGCTTCCGGGGCTGTTCCGGAAGAAAAACTTGGCGTCCGGCTTATGAATCTTGTGCACTGTCATGTCTCGAAACATCATATGGTCATCAGTTTGGTGCAACCTTGCGCATACACCAATATTGCACCAAGCATCCTCACCTAAACAACACTACCGCCACATAATCTCTTTTTACTAGTACAATTGGGAGAGCCCGACAGATGTTGAGCTGCAAGGCAGAGACACTTCGATGGCAAGACGCGCTTGGTGAGGTCGGGGTAGGCGAAGAGGATAGGCGGCAAGGCATCCCTGGCGACGGCCACAACAGAGCTCGGTCGAGGCGGTCGAGGGCGTGCGGCCGCGGACGATGGCGCGGAGAGGAGGTTCAGGCAGAGGACAGCGAGGGCTCTCAGGAGGTGGTCGTCGAGGAAGGCGTCCCTGGCGGCGCCGGAGGCGGGCAACATCGGCGTGCAGGGCGAAGAGGAAGAAGCGAAGGAGGGACGACGAGGACGGAGAGGACCGAGGAGGCCCCGACGGCGCGGCGTGCTCGAGACAGACCAAGGATGGAGAGCTCGCTGGCCGGCGGCGGACGCGTAGACTAGGTTGTAGAGGCCGGCGACGGGAGAGGCGCGCGACGGAACCACGGTCTACCCGAGCGGCGGTGAGCAGAGCGGAGGGAGACAGCCGGCGGTGCTCGCAGGGCACGGAGATCTACAGGCCGGCGAGGTAGGGGAGAAGGGACATGCGGCTGCGGCAGAGAGGATCGCGAGAAGGGGATAGAAGCGAGGCAGGAAGGAGAGGACGCGGTCGGGTGGCGCTAAGATCGAGGCGGGGTGGGGAAACGCCCGGCTCGGTGGTTGACCAGGTCGGGCAGGGATTCCAGTGGTGGGGCCAGAGGGGAGAGGGGGAGCGTGCGAGGTGGTGTGGTTGGAGTGGTGGACTGGGTCGGGTCGATCAGGAACGAGTGGGGATCGTGCGGGGTGCACATGGGGTGTTGTGTGCGTGCATTAGTGTGCGCTGCGGCGGTGGGGTGAGAGAGGAAGTAGGGAGTAGGCAAGGATTTGGTTGGTCTAGGGTTAGGGTTTGAGGAAGGGTAGTTCTACGGTTTGTCTAGTTTGGGCCGGGTAGTAGGCTGCTGCTAGCTAGGCCCTTTGGGACTGGCCGGTGGCGGTCTCCCCGAAACAAAAATATTTTATTTAATTGATTTAGTTAAAAAATACAGATCCGGATCGATCGGGGTTTCGTATTTGAATAAAGAGGCGGGGTATTTGTAGAAAACAAAAATAGGGCTTTTCGCAAATAGTTTCAGACAAATAGATGCATGCTGATGTCATGATGATGCACATAGATAAAGATAGGCGATTTTCTAGTAGTGGTTTTCTCGGGGTGCTATAATTCGACACCACTAACAATGGATCTTGCCCTCGAGATCCGCCTTTTGGTACGGGGAAGAAGGCCGACGATCAAAATCTCCTCGCCTCGTGTAGATCCTAGCGACACCACTAACAATGGTTCTTTCTTCGTCTTAAAATCAGCGACACCACCAGCAAGGGGTGTTGCTCACGCTCGTCGAGAGAGCACTCCGGATAAACAAAAACAAAGGTAGAGGCATCAAACAATAAGGCCACCTCTAACTTCGGCGAACGGAGTAGAATTGCTTGATCAACCGATTCAATGCACAAGAGCGAATGTTAAGAGTAGTCGGATGGTGATCAGTCCATCGCGCACCCAAAGCATTACTCTGCACATGAATAGGAGAATTATGCAACCAACTCACAGAATTCAGACTGAAGATCAAGCGATGTTCGGAAACAAAGGAGGGATGGAGATTCTCATCAGATCTGATGTAGATGACTTCGTCGTATCGGAAAACATCGAAGGATAGAAAGAAAAAATTTAGTGAATTTTCGGTCCACTAAAAGGTACAATAGATGAAAGATTCATCAGATAGCGTGAAGGTCGGATGTCGAAGCACTGTTACAAGAGGAGGAAGTGAAACCCTAAAGGTACGACGGAAACCCAACCACGAGAAATCTTGGACTCAAAGAAAAGATAAGAGAGCAGATTCAAAACATGTCGAGATAAGAGGAGAATAGCAGAGGGGTAAGAAGTAAAAGCAGACCTAATCAGATCTATCCAACTGATTTTTCAAAATAGTTTCGACACTCTAAAACGTCCGTTAGCTAGGTTATCCTACAGGCTGGACCAGTGGGGTATTGTAACTGCTGAGCTCTGATACCACTCTGTAACACCCTCAGAATCGGCCCTATGCAAGTCTCAGCGATTCCCGCCAAGCCCGCATAGAAACGATTCAAAGGTGCCCACCAGGCACTTGCGTGCGGGTGGAAAACGAAGTAATATCATTACACATTAGTCCACGATGGAACCCACAGAACAGATATATACAACAATGACTCAAAGATTCAAGAATACAGATATACAATACAAAGATCCAAATCACCTTGAAAACAATACAGCTTCCGAGTACGGACAAGATGCAAATTGAGCTAAGAGCCCTGAAGAATAACCAATGGCGTCCATAACCCTGCCCAGGCCAAGCCGGAAGGGTAACCCTGCTAACGACGTCGATCTCAAAACCTGCTTAAACAAAAGGGGTGCTGACAAAGGGAAAGGAAAAAAGAGAGAGCGGTCAGTACTGAGGCCAGTACACGGCGAGGCTAGAATTGGGCGGTCCTCGCCTACATAGGTATGGTGGACTGAAGCGGCAGCGCAGCATGCACTAAACAACCTATAGAGACTCAATATAACTATCGGCTATCAGAGAGGGATAAGAAAGACCTATTCGAAACCAACCTGATGCTACCACCAAACATACCCATCCTGGTATTTCCCCCTTGAGACCAAACGAGGAAGTCAGCCGAGGAACTCACACAGTTGGCAGTTTTATTTATTCATTTATCGTTGCAGCAATTACTAGTCAGGTATAGATAGTCATCCTGATATAATAAGCAGTGGGCAGTTTTAGTTAACCATTCCGTTGTAGTTGCAACACTTACTAGTCAGATACAATAAGCATGAGATATCCCAAACCCAGCAGTTGTTGGTACTTTTATTTAGCCATTCCGTTGTAGTGAAGCTGATTACTAGTCATATCGGATACAAGTCAAATTATAACAATAAACTTTAGTTATAGTTGTCTATGATCGAGAACTGTGCTCCAAGTCGTTCATAACCGCGGACACGGCTTCTCGAAAAGATTTAACCCTGCAGGGGTGCACCAAAGTTTCCACACGCACCTACACCCTTGTTGTCAAATCAGGTAGGTACAAGATCACAAAACATACACCCAACGGTATGTCGACGGGTTTCGGACAAGACGTTTCCTAGACCCAAATCAAGCACATGGGGGCCACCCCACTAAGCTACCCGTAACGAAGTCGGCCGGTCTCCGAGACGGACCTAGGGTTAGTGTCGACGGCTGTAAACGTCTGGGAACCCGAAAGTGTGACTGGGCTTGTCGATACAGCGAAAACGTATCACGGGGTTCCTAAACATTACAGGCGCTCCACGCGCAATCGTAAATAAAGAAGTAAAGCATGGCATAAGTACAGGATAGTAATAAAGCCCCAAACTACTTTGTGGCCCCCGGTACAGTACTTTGAAATCACGTACTAATCGATGGGGGTGCCCACACACCCCACCTGTGGTTAGCGCGCTCGATCTCGGAACAGGTGTCAAGAACTCGGGGTCCTACGGGACACCAGTGAGCGGTTAAAAACCAAATATTGTCTATTACCCACCGGTGCCTCTGCATTTACCTACTTTCACTTTTAGTTATTAAACAATAATTAAAGCCATGATCATCTCCAACATTAAACATACGACAATACTCCAACAACTGTGGTACTTACTGGTGGAAACGGGTCTATAGGTCCCGGTTGGTACGGGGCTTTAGTCCCGGTTGCCCAACCGGGACGAGGCAATCGGGACTAAAGCCCTAACCTTTAGTCCCGGTTGCCCCACCAACCGGGACAAAAGGGTGCACACGTGGCAGCGGCGAGGCGAGGGTGGAGATAGTCCCGGTTCGTAACCGAACCGAGACTAATAACCTTCGCCATGAGATTTGGCCATTTCTTCGCCATGTAGAATTCATTTTGGCACACTTTGTTGCCAAGCATTTTCGCCATTTTTGTGCCGCGCGTAGAATTCATTTAGGTTGTTTTATTGTTTATTTAGTGATTTGCACTTATGAATGAAGGAACCTTATATTACATCATGAATATCATGACAATATTACATTGAATACACGGATCGAGTTCATGCACTACATACAAAAGTTGCTATTCGATGCTACCGGCCAATTCCTTCAAAGTTGCTATTTTTACAATCCCTATTGTCTATACACACGAATAGTATTCTCCTTTTGGGTCTAGGACTTGCATCCAAGAATCCCGCCAATTCCTCTGAATTGCTCGACGCGATCCTTTGGCGTAAGACCGTCCCGTAGACGCTCGATCTGATTTAAAAAGGAGTCCTATATGAATGAAACTAAACACAATTTGATTGTAATTAAAACTATAGAAATTGTTTACGACGTGGAGTTGCTCAAATTTCCGCCTTCTCATCGCACGTCATCGGATGAACTCGCAAACATAGTATCCACATAGATTGTTACACGGTCCTGCCGGGCACTTTACGAGAACGAGTTCAATCAAAATAATAATCAAGCATGATAATAATCGTATCAAAACTAGAATCAAAGAGATGCGCGGATATAGCTAGTGGTGCTTACATTTAGTGGTTGAAATGTAAGCTCCTCTTCCAAACACCCTAGCCTTGTGGGTGAACCGCTTTCAAGCCGCCTAATGAAAACGAATAAAATAAGTTATTAAGTACTTGATATCATAAAATTCACGAACGTTGCCGATATAGTGTCGTAATGATTAGAATTACCGGAGAAGTATCTGCATGTCCTTTCACGTCTCAAGGGGTTTATGTTTGAGTCCATGACTAATACACGCCTTTGTCAAGTTGAATGATTAACGAGAATATAGTGGAAGCAAAATGCATAAATAATCAATTATATACTTAACATCGAGTAAGCGAAATAGAAAGTGTATACAAGACAATAACACTCACTCGAAGTTGTAAGGAAATAGTATTTCCCTTTGGTTTCTTGAAACCTTAACGCGTGTACTATATTATCCTCCGTATCCCGTGGGCTTATTTTGAGATTAGCTTCATGAACCCAATATGGGTCAATGAAGCCAATGTCATAGATTTGTCCTCTGCTGCATTCGAGAATCTTCATTACGCATATTACGATGATTATATACATGCAATAAATAAAATAATATAGCTGGATACTAAATTAATTACGTAATTAGTACTTACGGACAATAGGCACCGATGATCGATTTGTCCAAGGCGTCTTGATTGAATAAGTGAAATAGTTCATCAAATTCAATGGATATCATGTCATCCTTTTCTTTCCCATGATGCTTTTTGTAACCCTCAAGACTATCCGCTAGCCCGGCCCTTGTGGCATGCATGTACCGATTATGCAATCTTCGCATTTTGTTGGAAGATTGTTTACCTCCTCGTTTGACGAGAGGTTTGCCGTCTTGGTATTTGTATGCTACTTCACTCACGGGAAGAACTCTAATCGGGATAAATCTTGGGCAATACTCATACCTTGAGCAGCGGCAACTTCTCCAGATTGCAACTACCTCTGGATCATCGCTCTACCCATATTTGCTCGACCCACATTGGTTTGGGAAATCACCTTGAGAGGCGCAAGTCTGCTTTTGCTTGTTCTCAGTGGCAACAGATTTCGCTTGCATCGATCTTGCTCTTGAGGCTTTTGTGCCGCATGTGACTTGAGAATAGAACTCATAGTCCGATGACAACTTTGGCTCGGGTTGATGAAGAGTCTTTAGCATTTTCAACACTTTGCCTTTTTCTTCTTTGGTCTTTGGGAACTCGGCTCTTTCGCCTCTTAGCTTAAAAACGCTGTCGTTTCCGCATCAACGATCGCCGCAGTCTCCTCTTCAGTACAATCATAAGCTCTCTTGGGAGGAACCTTTGGTACTTTTGGAAGAGGCTCCTGTTTACGTTTTGGCGATCGCTTACGACGCACAGTAGCGGTACGCTGTAACACCCTCAGGATCGGCCCTATGCAAGTTTTAGCGAAGCTCGCCAAACCCGCATAGAAACGATTCGAAGGTGCCCACCAGGCACTTTCGTGCGGGTGGAAAGCAAAGTAATAACATTACACAACAGTCCTCGATGGGACCCACGTAATGTATATATACAAAATGACTCAAAGAGTCAAGAATACAAATATGCGGTACAAAGATCCAAATCACCTTGAAAACGATGAGGCGTCCGACTACGGACAAGATGCAAATGGGGCTAAGAGCCCTGAAGAATAACCAATGGCGTCCATAACCCTGCCCAGGCCAAGCCGGAAGGGTAACCTCTAACGGCCGAACTCAAAACCGCTTAAACAAAAGGGGTGCCGACAAAGGGCAAAGGAAAAGAAGGAGCGTCAAGATCGAGGCCAAGACAGCGAGACTAGAATTCGGCGGTCCTCGCCTACATAGGTATGGTGGACTGAGCGGCAACGGCAGCATGCACTAAACAACCTATAGAGACTCGATACAACTGGCGGTTATCAGAGAGGGGGTGAGAATGACCTATCCGGATCCAACCTGAAGCTATCACCAAACAAACCCATCCTGGTGTTCCCCCTCGAGACCAAACGAGGAAGTCAACCGAGGAACTCACACAGTTGGCAATTTTACTTATTCAGTTATAGTTGCACTTTACTAGTCAGGTTTAGATAATCGTCCTGATAAAGTAAGCAGTGGGCACTTTTAATTAATCATTCCGTTATAGTGGCATCACTTACTAGTCAGATACATTTAGCATGAGATAAACCCAAAACCCAGCAGTCGTTGATACTTTTACTTAGCCATGCCGTTGTAGTGAAGCTGATTACTAATCATATCGGATACAAGTCAATTAAAACAGTAAACTTTAGTTATAGTTGTCTATGATCGGAATCGTGCTCCAAGTCGTCCATAACCGCGGACACGGCTTCTCGAAAAGATTTAACCGCAGGGTGCACCAAAGTATCCACAGCACTTGACCCTTTTGCCGATCGGTTAACATACACCCATCGGTATGTCGGCGGGGCCTAAGTCACGACGTTCCCAGACCCAAAGCAAGCACGGGGGGCCACCCCACTAAGTACACCCGCAACAAAGTCGGCCGGTCTCCGAGACGGACTTAGGGTTTCGACAATGGTCAGAACGACAAAGAAGTCCCCAATCGGGATCGCCGACACGAAACATTCCGCTTCCTAACAAAGACAAGGTGCATCTGCACAATCGTAAATACATAAGTAGCATGGCATAAGTACGGGATAGTAAAAACACCTCAAACTAGTTGTGGCCCCCAGTACAATACTTTGAAATCAGGTAATTATCAATGGGGGCCCCATATCTCACCACCTGTGGTTAGCGCGCTCGATCTCGGAACAGGTGTCAAGAACTCGGGTCCTACGGGACACAAGTGGGCGGTCGGAAACCAAATCTTACCTATCACCCACCGATGCCTCTGCTTAATTCAATTTTAGTTGTTAAACATGAATTAAAGTGAAACAGTAATTAAAGCCATGATCATCTCCAACGTCAACATGCGGCAATCCTCCAACAAAGGTGGTACTTGACGACAAGCAAAACACTTGAGCAAGCGACTACGACACGCGGGTCCAACTATCTACCAAACAACAGGTAATAGGATGTGTCCAAGGCTATATATGGCTGCAAGGGATCTCCCGGGTACGAAACTAGAGCATCGCAACACAGATAGCAATAGATCAACAGGAGGGAAGTAAATACTATAAAAGTAAGATAGGTAGAAAGGGGGAGATGCTCGCCTGAAAACATTGACGAAGGTTCATCCGAAGATCGGGGCGAATCTCACATGAACTCAACGGCCTTATCCGCGAAGAACCAAAACACTAGAAGAAACACCGGATGCAATATTTAATACACGGCAGAAGATCGGCATGATGCATGAATGATGTATGTCATGGAAAGGGTGCGATGCATTTAGGTCAGATTAAGCGGAACCGGGGTCCCGACAATTTAATTAGATGGTGCAAGTGATTTAGATCCCCGCAATTTAAATGTTGTTTAACAATGAAAGATTATAGTATTGGTTCGCTACTCAAGTTTAAATGAGGCTGATATGAGTCTAGATTTGCCCGCATATGGGCCCCATATTTAATTATTAGGTGAATCGGCATAAGGCCCCCAAACCAATGCTATGCATGCGGGAATGACAATTTAATATGCAACAAATTGATATGTTATAAAATAGGGTTCGAGGATAAGGGGTCACACATTAGAGGGGATCGACGATCTTGGGTTCCGGGGTTCGGGGTCGGTCTCAGGGTTCGACGAGTCGTTCTCGGACTTAGGGGTAGGTCTTGGCGCATCCGGGTGCGGGACTTGGGGTCATGTCGACGGTCATGGCGTTCGGGGGGGAAAAGTTCTCGGTGTCCGGGTGAAGCACTCGGCGTTCTACGGTTCCACGTCGACGGCCTTGGTTTCCTCGATGGAGAACTTGGTGTGTCCGTGTCGGGGTTCTCGGCTTCGGTCGCCGGGCCGATCGGATCGGGTCCGGGAAGAAGACCTTGGCATCGGATGGTCCTTGTCGGAGTTCTTGTCGCGCCGGGGTCTTCGGATCGGGCTCCGGGATCGGTCTTCGGTCGAAGTTTCCGGAAGCAGATCTTGGTGCTTGTTGTCCGCGAGGGAGTCCCTGGGGTCCAGGATGGAGATCTTGTCGGTGGCCTTACAACACGGTGTAGATCTTGGCGGCCCTGTCGAGGTACTTGAGTGCCAGTGCCGGACTTGGGTTCGGGCGACGTGGTCTTCATATCAACATTGGTCATCGAGTGCCACGGGACGACGCAGAGTGGGCGGGGCCACTGACGACGACGAGGTGAGGCCCGGAGCGCCGCAGGGCAGCGGGACGGCCGAGGCGAAACGGTGACCGGCGGCTGCAGGATGCGCGGGGTCGGGGACGGTGAGCCGCGGAGGAGGCCCGACAGCCGGGCGGGCCTGGCCGCCACGTGCTCGCTATGGCCGATGTGGCTCCGGAGGACTGAGGCGCGGCCCGGCCTGGCGGGCTGCAGGAGAAGGGTCACTGGGCGACGGAGGTCCGGGCGAGGCAGCAGCGCAGGGCCGAGGGGGCCGAGACGAGGCCGAGGTTCGCCCGGCGTCGGCGCTGGCTCCGGCGAGGTGGCTGTGGGTCGGGGTCGCGTGTGGAGGAGGGGAGCGGGCGCCGCTCGGTCCAGGTGGCGTGAGGAGCACGCAGGCGCGCCACGGACGGCGTCGGGCGCTGCGGCGTCACAAGGACGGAGAAGGGCGGCGGCGCGACGAGGCGGGCGGAGCTGGGCGCGGACGCGTGAGGTGCGCCGGGCAGAGGTTGGAGGGGCCGCGGAGATGCTCGGGTCGGGGAGGCGCCGCTGGAGGGTCCGCGAGGACGGAGCGAGGGTTGCGCGGAGGTCACTGGGCTGGCGGGGTGAGCTCCGGGGTAGGGGCCGACGGGGTGAGCGAGGAGGAGAGGAGAGCGGGCGACGCTGCGAGGTAAGAAGCCTGTGAGCGGCTTGTGGATTGGGTCATGGTGGGTCCCAGGGGGCTGGGGCGCGGTGGGGATGCGGCGTGGTGTGCGTGTAGTGTAGGGCGTGTGTGGCGTGGGACGTGGGTGGGCCAGGCGGGCCCAAGGCAGGAGGGGAGGCCTGGCTAGCGTGAGTGTCTTTGGGGTGGGTTTGGTGAGGAGAGAGAGGGTGAGGTGGTTAGTCTAGGTGGCAACTTTTGGTTGGCTAGGGAAGGAAGAGGTGAGGTGGCGATTATTGGGGGTGAGGTGGAGCTAGGGGTGGGTAGGATTCTTGGTAGGTTTAGATTTTTGCTGGGGTGTTCAGGACGGACCGATTTAGTTTTTCTGGGGCGGTCGTTCGGGTCGAACGGCCCGTTCGACTGCCCCGCTAAAAATTAATTAAAAGTTTTATTTAATTAAACGGACCGTTTGCAAAACAATTTAAACAAAACAAAAATATTCCGGCGACCCAGTTTTGGTTTTGAATTAAAGACGGGGCGTTTTAGAGAACAACACGGGCTTTGCAAACATAGTTTTGGCAAACAATGCATGATGATGACGATGCAATGCACAAATTCAACGCGATTTTCTGGTAGTGGTTTTGCGGGATGCCACATACGCTTACGCTTTTTATCCTGAGGCGTCGGCGATGGCTCCCGCGGCGATGGCTGCACCGGAGATTGGTGAGGCGACGGAGCCGGGTGAGGCCATGAAGACGGCTGCCGCGGCGACCTAATTTCGGAGACGGGTGAGGCGGCGAAGATGGCCTTGGCGTGTGATTTGGAAGCACGATACATTCCTTCGGCCATAGAATGGTGACGTTTTTTTCGTCTGCCAGTACAGTCACATCCCCTTCACGTGCAGGGTAGTGATGATCCAAAACCTCAAAGGTGGGCATGATTTAATCAACGCCGACAACAGCGTAGCCCTCTGGAACCGGACGACAGTGGTAAGTTGGTGTGGGTCCAATTGGTAAGGCATAGCCGACCGCCACCTTCATTGATATGTTCACAACTTTGACATGTAGCTCGCAGTGTGTCATCTCTGTGATATCATCCACTGGGTAGCCAATAGGAGCCATCGTCGGTGCATCATCGTCATCGCCATTGTCATCACCCGGGACCTCGGTGGAAGCCACACTGCTTTTTCGATTATTCGATAGGCCGGTAGCATCGAATGCAGTGTGTTGCTGAGATGGGCCGGTAGTACTTTGCTCTTTAAGTGCGTTAATTTCATCTTGTTGTTGCTTTAATCGTTCTTCAATTAAACGCATTCGCTCTTTCTGACAATCTGCTTCAACTTCCGCCCTGTCTTTTCTCCTCTGACGGCTTCTATCAGGATATTTCTTCCTCTCTTTGGGAAACCCAGTCCTCCATGGTTGGGAGCCTCTTGTGCCTCGTGTTCGTCCATCATGTTCCTTATTTCCAAGGGCGAGTGTGAGCTCATCATTCTCTCTATCGGGAATGAAGTCCCCATCTTTAACAGCCTTTACTGCTTTTCTAATCCTCTCAATTGGCAAGGGGTCTTCTTTATGTCGTATGTTATATATACACCTCCCTTCCGAGTCCAACGTGCCCCCATGCCCGTAAAACCAATTCCTTGCACGTTCTACCCAATCGCATGCCTCTGGGTGATCTTTTATCACGTTCATTCTCAAGTTTCTCCCACTTAGGAATGCCACCAGAGCCACCTTGCCCCATAGTATGGTGATACTTCTTGTTAGTAGCATTCAGCTTATTCGTTGCAGACATTTTCTTAGCTTTTTCTGATGTCTTGTATTCCACAAACTCAGCCCAGAATGGTTTTATCTTCTCAAACTGAATATTCTTGAAATCGGGAGTCTTCTCTTTCACGACATAGTCAAGGTGCAATCTTTCTTCCAGTTGGTAAAACACTAGGCCATCTTCTTCAAAGCCCACTCCCTTACCTTAGCCTCCATGGCTCTCCCATGTTGTAAGGCGTCCTCAACTGGATCCTCCGCATTTGGATCTAGCTCTATCTTCGGTAGTTTGAAATTAACCATGAGCCTCTTCCACAGTAAATCTTTGGCGTGGTTAGGGACAAATAAACATGTTCCCTCTTCATCCGCATTAGCAGGCCTATTCCAATTTCTAATGGTGATCGGGATTAAGTCCCTAACGATTACTCCGCATTGTGCCACAAATTTGTTTGCGACAACTTCGGGAGCCGACTTGCCTTCAAATGACATCTTGGTCTGAACCTGTCATGGTCTTGCAACTTTTGGTTGGGCCTCGCTCTTTTCGAGATTCCTTCGATCCGGAGGGCTAAAAGAAGAAAGATCGTCGTTACTATTTCTATATAGATAGCAGATGATTAATTAATGAATTGATTATATTACATGCACCTCGCCGGAGCGGTCGTCGTCTCGATTACACAAGGCATCGCCTTCTCCCTCGCGGAAGGCAACACCTTCAACCTCAAACAAGTCGTCTATTCCGGTAAAAAGAGGATCACCCTCACCGGAGTTGTTCAGAAACGTTGATACTTCTAAATTTTCTTCCCCACGGATCACACCTTGGATCAACTCTTCGTTTTCTTCGTCTCTGACGTGTGGGTCCATATTTTCTGCATAGGTGGAAAAACGAATAAGTCAAAGCAGCTAAAGGAGAAAGTTAGGTACGGTGTTGAGCGATATAAACCCTAATTCATAGAAAAAATGAAGAGAAACCCTAAACCTAGCTAGAAAAAGGAAACCGTGTAGTAGATAGGCACATCGTCAAACCCACATGCACCTAAGGGGTATTAATGATTCCTTATCTAAGATAGGGCTTTTAAGTTGCTTGACAATGTGAATCGGGTCTAGGGCTACCCACAAGGATGACCAATGGCAATCGAAGACCAATAATACCAAACTAATTAATAAACCTAATAATACCTAACTAATAATAAACCTAATAATCGAAACAGAAAAAGAAAGGGAAACAATCAACACATGGCATCGATGCAATGCTCAAGCAAGTATGATGATATGACAAGTTAATTTGCATTGGAATGTAACCCTAAGACATGCTCGACGATTTAATCGGGGTTCCGAGGGGTGAAAACCCTAACTCGGGGAAACTCCGGAACATATGAGAGGGGTGCATTTGTTCTTCTAATTATACCTGTCATTTAAGTTGTTTAACAATGCATGATTATAGGTTAAATAGATAGGTTTCATTTTTCTGAACAATTTGATATATTATTTGTATTTTTCCGACTTATAATAAGTTATTGATTTTACAATATTAAATCATTTTCTGGAATTAAAAAAAGGCAAATAGTTTTTACACCGGGGCGCCCCCTAGCCAGTGAGAATGACAGAAGGGCCCCAGTGCCAACTCAGCCTCCACGCGTACAGATCATTTTTATACCATAGAGGAGCCTACCCATTGAGGCTGACTGATGGGCCCTAGGCCACATCAGCTGCCACGTGAGCACGAGTGACGTCAGCACGACGTCACGCTGGCGGTGAGCTCCCATGCAGCGGCAGCACGGCGATAGCGGGCACGCCTGGACGCGCGGATGGGCGAGTTAGAGAGAGCGCGATGCAGGGAGAAAGAGAGTGGCGGCGCCGCTCCTTGTTGGTCACCGGAGCTTCGCCTCCGTCGAGCTCGAGCGGCGGCGTAGTCGGGCACACGCGAGGAGAGTAGTACAGGAGGAGAGGGAGAGAAAGAAGAACACCGTGAGGATCAGCAGCTCACCAGGAACACGATAGAGGTGGTGGCGAGGCCGGGCGAGCTCGGGAGACGCCGGAATCGACGGAGATAGACGGTGGACAGAGCTTCCAATCCAGGCGATTGAGGTCACGCGCGAGGGGGAAAAGTAGCAGGCGCTGTGAGAGGCGGTGGTGGCGACGGAACGCAGGTGGTGGCGAGCTCGGGCAGCCAACGTCGGGTTCTGTTCTTGCGCGTCGGAGAAGCAGAGAAGTGAGATGGGGAAGAAGAAGAGGAGGCGCGTTAGTTATAAACGAAGGGCCTTTAGTCCCGGTTGGTGGCACCAACGACTAGTATACGTCCCGTTGGAGCCACCAACCGGACGATACTCCAATATTTTCAGCAGACCAAGGGTTGGCATGAGGGCCTTTAGTCCTTGGCTCCAACCGGACATATTCCCTGCTTTCAAAATTTTCGGTATTTTCTCTCTGTTCCGCCTTTATTTTTTATTTTGGGGTTTAAATTTGTATTGTTTTTTAAATGATAATTAATTTGGAATTTAGAAAAACTTTAAACATAAAAAGTGTTTGGATTTGAATAAATAATTCAAAACCATTTTCTGTTTTAAAAAATAATTAATGTAACCATTTAAAATATGAACCATTTACAATTAAAAATGAATTAACTTATATTTTTTAAATATCAATTTGGAATTTAGAAAAACTTTAAACATAAAAAGTGTATGGATTTGAATAAATAATCCAAAACCATTTTCTATTTATAAAAAATAATTAATGTAACCATTTAAAATGAATTAACTTATATTTTTGAATATTAATTTGGAATTTAGAAAAACTTTAAACATAAAAAGTGTTTTGATTTGAATAAATAATTCAAAACCATTTTCTCTTTTAAAAAATAATTAATGTAACCATTTAAAATATGAACCATTTACAATTAAAAATGAATTAACTTATATTTCTTAAATATCAATTTGGAATTTAGAAAAACTTTAAACATAAAAAGTGTATGGATTTGAATAAATAATCCAAAACCATTTTCTATTTTAAAAAAATAATTAATGTAACCATTTAAAATGAATTAACTTATATTTTTGAATATTAGTTTGGAATTTAGAAAAACTTTAAACATAAAAAGTGTTTGGATTTGAATAAATAATTCAAAACCATTTTCTGTTTTAAAAAATAATTAATGTAACCATTTAAAATATGAACCATTTACAATTAAAAATGAATTAACTTATATTTTTTAAATATCAATTTGGAATTTAGAAAAACTTTAAACATAAAAAGTGTATGGATTTGAATAAATAATCCAAAACCATTTTCTATTTTTAAAAAATAATTAATGTAACCATTTAAAATGAATTAACTTATATTTTTGAATATTAATTTGGAATTTAGAAAAACTTTAAACATAAAAAGTGTTTGGGTTGAATAAATAATTCAAAACCATTTTCTGTTTTAAAAAATAATTAATGTAGCCATTTAAAATATGAACCATTTACAATTAAAAATGAATTAACTTATATTTTTTTAATATCAATTTGGAATTTAGAAAAACTTTAGTCCCTTGTCCCGGATGGTGTCACCAACCGGGACTAAAGATGAACCTTTAGTCCCGGTTGGAGACACCAATGACAAAACACGAGTCAAGACTAATGATAGGGGTGAGTGTCGACATTATTTCAGTATGTACAAACCGGACCCACTTCGCCTCACGATTCTACAGACATTTGTCCTTTTACCCGGGATGGACGAAAAGGTTTGAGATGTCCTGTTGGGAGATAGTCCATGTTAGGTGGTCTAGTATTTTAGGAAAATGGGACGATAGCATTCTCAAACGGCATTTTGGTGGTTACTTCACAAACGACGCTTTTGCGCTCGAAAATGGAAAATGGCTTTTCCGCGACAAAAGGAAAACTTCCTCCGCAACATTGTTCTCCATACCAATGTCCACACACATGCATAATATGGGCACAACATCACAAACTATGCCGTGATTCAGCACATAACATCGGTCATTTGGACCGAAAGCCATGAAACCTCGAACATGATAGGTCATTTTGTGAAGGTTTTTTCGAAACATGATCAATATACCAAGTCCGGTATTTTTCCTTTCAACTATGTAACATAATATGACACCACACGAAGGATTTTCATTGTTCGGATTTTTTTTGAATTTATTATGCCCGTTTTGAATTATCTGAATTTCTAACTATGGTCGAACCGGTGTGCATGAAGATAGGGGACGAGCATAGTTAGAACTTGCATTGGATCTCTAAAGAAACCACATATTGCGAGTCTAAAAATGATTTTTTCAAAAAATCACGGACGATAGATCATGTACCTGTAGTACAAACCGGACCCACTTCATGCCGATTCGGCAGACATTTGTCCCTTTTACCCGGGATGGACGAAAAGGTTTGAGATGTCCCTATTGGGAGATAATCCATGTAAGGTGGTCTATTATTTTAGGAAAATGGGACGGTAGCATTCTAAAACAGCATTTTGGTGGTTACTTCACAAAACGACCCGTTTTTTGCGCTCGGAAAATGGAAAAGGGTTTTTCCGTGTGACAAAAAGGTTGGTGTCACCAACCGGGACATTATGTCGTGGGACACATGCATAATATGGGAAAAACATTATGTCGACATTATGTCTTGCGGCGTGTACCTTGTCCCGGATGGTGTCACCAACCGGGACTAAAGATCAACCTGTAGTCCCGGTTGGAGACACCAACCGGGACAAAACACGAGTCAGCACTAATGATAGGGGTGAGTGTCGACATTATTTCGTAAGTGTCGACACTATGCCGAGCTGCTTGTACTATAAATAGGCATCCTTGTGAGTCCAGTCCTCCAGCCAGTTTGAGGCATCTCCAAGATGGTTTTCGAGCAGACACTGCATGCTGAGGAGATGCCGACGAGCCTGGGCCTCCTCGGCATCTCCAAGAAACTGGTCATAGAGGCACTCCCTAATATGTGAAATTAGTTAGCTCTTAGGCGTATTTATCTAGTTAGAGAATTTACAAGCTGCAAGATGGTTTTCGAGAGCAGGGACACCACTATGACCAGTTTCAGGGAGATGCCGCCGGATCCCAGTCCTACGGCATCTCCAAGAAATTGGTCATAGAGGCACTCCCTAATATGTGACTGCGCGCGTTTGGAGATAAGATATTAATGGTAAGTACGAATCAGGACAACTTCTTCATAGTCCCGGTCTAGCCACAAAACGGGAAAGATATCCTTCGGTCAAGCCACAAACCACGAAAGACATGAACTAGAGTTACATAATATGAGCATGAACTTCTTGTCATATGTCCTTCCTTATGATCGCTTCAGACGTAACCATGGAGCATCTTCTTTACTTAACGGAATGCTTGGGTCAGTTTTCCTTTGTGAAGGCGGAATTTCATCAAACTTATTATAATCTTTTGACATGTCTGTCTTGTCCTTGATTCCCACGATGTTTCTTTTCCCTGAAAGAACTATGTGACGCTTTGGCTCATCATATGATGTATTCGTTTGCATATTTTTTCTTTTTTTCGGTCTGGAGGACATGTCCTTCACATAGAAAACCTAAGACACATCACTGGCTAGGACGAATGGTTCATCTCTATAACCAAGATTGTTGAGATTGTAACACCCTCAGAATCGGACCTATGCAAGTTATAGCGAAACCCGCCAAAACCGCATAGAAACGATTCAAAGGTGCCCACCAGGCACTTGCGTGCGGGTGGAAAACGAAGTAATAACATTGCACAACAGTCCTTGATGGGACCCACATAACAGATATATATACAACACGACTCCATGAGTCAAGAATACAGATATAATATACAAAGATCCAAATCACCTTGAAAAGATGGAGCGTCCGACTACGGACAAGATGCAAATGGGGCTAAGAGCCCTGAAGAATAACCAATGGCGTCCATAACCTTGCCCAGGCCAAGCCGGAAGGGTAACCCTGCTAACGACGTCGATCTCAAAACCTGCTTAAACAAAAGGGGTGCCGACAAAGGGCAAAGGAAAAAGAGGAGCGTCGATCGAGGCCGACATACGCGAGGCTAGAATTCCGGTCCTCGCCTACATAGGTATGGTGGATCAAGCGGTACAGCATGCACTAAACAACCTATAGAGACTCGATACAACCTGCCATCGAGAGGGATAAGAAAGAGCTATTCGGATACAACTGAATCTTACACCAAACAATCCCATCTGGTTTTTCCTCGAGACCAAACGAGGAAGTCCACCGAGGAACTCACACGGTTGGCGCTTTTATTTATTCCGTATCGTTGCAGCAATTACTAGTCGTATAGATAGTCATCCGATAAAAATAAGCAAAGGGCTTTTATTTAACCATTCCATTGTAGTTGCAACACTTACTAGTCAGATACAATTAGCATGAGATAACCCAAAACCCAGCAGTTGTTGGTACTTTTATTTAGCCATTCCGTTGTAGTTGCAATACTTACTAGTCAGATACAATTGTCGCAAGCGACAAACCAACCAAGCAATTGTGGGCAATTTTATGTAGCCATTCCATTATCATGAAGCTGATTACTAGTCATTATAAAGTCAAATTTATAGCACTACTTTAGTTATAGTTGTCTATGATCGAGATACTGTGCTCCAAGTCGTCCATAACCGCGGACACGGCTTTCAGAAAGTTTTACCCGGCCGGGGTGCACCAATAGCAACACACGCTCGATCAACCTCGGAAAAACCAAATCAAAACCCAACGAGGCCTTCACGACAAAGCAATCACAGGATTCAGAAATATTTCAGGGGGCCACCCCATTGAGTAGACCATAACGAAGCCACCGACTCGAGACGGACTCAAGGTTTGCGACAATGGTCAGAACGATCGGGAACCCAAACTGGGCTTGTCGATACCGCGAAAACACTCCGCTTACCTAACAGATAAAGTGTGCTCTCGCACAATCGAATAAAGCAAAGAAAGCATGGCATAAGTACAGGATAGTAAATAAAACCTCAAACTAGTTTGTGGCCCCAAGAAATAAGACGGAATCAAGCTCTGGCTCAGGGGGGTCCCATAATCCTCCTGGATGTGGATAGCGCGATAAATCAAGGAACATGTATCAAGTACTCGGGGTCCTAGGGGACACAAGTGGACGGTTAACAACCAAATAACATCTATTGCCCACCTGTGCCTCTGCTTACTTAGTTCAATTTTAGTTGTTAAACAGGAATTAAAGTGAACAGTAATTAAAGCCATGAACATCTCCAACATCAAACAGGCGGCCATACTCCAACAACTGTGGTACCGGACGTCACGCAACAGCACTTGAGCAAGCGACTACGACGCGCAAGTCCAACTATCTACCAAACAACAGGTAATAGGATGTGTCCAAGGCAATATAAGGCTGCAAGGGATGTCACGGGTACGAAAACTAGAGCATCGCAACATAGATAGCAATAGATCAACAGGAGGGAATAAATACTATAAAAGTAAGATAGGTAGAAAGGGGGAGGTGCTCGCCTGAAAACATTGCCGAAGGTTCATCCGAAGATCGGGTCGACACTCGCATCAACTCAACGGCCTTATCCGTGAAGAACCAAAACACTAGAAGAACACCGGATGCAATATTTAATAGAACGGCAGAAGATCGGCATGATGCATGTATGATGCATGACATGGCAAGCATGCGATGCAATTAGGTCATATTAAGCGGAACCGGGGTCCCGGCAATTAATTAGATGGTTCATGTTATTTATCTACCCCGCAAATTAAATGTTGTTTGAACATGGCAAAATAGGGCACCGGTTCTCCACACCAATTTAAATGAGGCCAATATGAGACTGGATTTGCCCGCATATGGGCCCCATATTTAATTAAGAGGTGAATCGGCATAATGCCCCCAAACCAATGATATGCATGCGAGTGTGACAATTTAATACGCAACAAGTATATATCATTTAATAAAATAAGGTCTCGGGTTTGGGTTCACACATTAGGGGGTCTCGACGAACTTGGGGTTTCGGGGGTTCGGGGTTCGACAGGGCTCGTGGTTCGCAAGCGGTCTCGGCAGAACATTCTCGAACAACGGGCAGATCTTTTCACATCCGGTCTTGGTCATGTCGACGGTCATGGCGTCGGGATGATGAAGTACTTGTCGATCGGTCTCGGTGTCCTCGGATCCGAGTGAAGATCTCGGCGTTCGACAAACTTCAAGTAAACCTTGAGTTCGCGATGACCTTGTCGATTCCTGTCGACGGCCTTGGCGCTGGATCGGTCTTGATTCGGGACTCGTGGTCTTGGGTTCGTCCGTGGCGATCTCGCCGTTCCGTGTAGGCATCCTCGGTGAAGTGCTTGTCGTTCCGGATCGTATTCAGGGTTCCGCGGGGGAATCAGTCTTCAGATCAGTGCTTCGAGGTCCCGATGTTCGTGAAGGGGTCTCGACGCTCCACAGTCTTTGGACGCCGGGATGGAGACCTTGGTGGTTCCGTGAAGAAGACCCTGATGTTCGTCTTCGACTAAACGGTGTCAAACTCGGTTTCCTCGGCCCTAGTAAATTCTGGTGTCCAAGATTCTTGCACGAGGCACTGGAGCAGAGGGGCAGCTGCCCGCGCACAGGGAGGTGGTGACGAGGTCGCTGGAAGTGGGGCGCGACCCTGGCGGCGGTTCTGCCAGAGAGGAGGGCAGATAAATAGCGGTACTCGGGGACGCGCGGTTGTGCGCCGGAACAAGGGCGAGCTTGGGGATAGCAGGCGATGCGCAGGGCCGAGACCCACGACGTGGCGGCGGCGGTCGGGGGAGGATGGCGACGGTGAGACCAACGGCGGCGCCGGGCGAGACGCCAAGGCGATGGGGAGGTCGAGGCGGCGCTGCCGAGGCCGGCGGGCGGCAGAGCACGGCGAGAGGCGAGGCCGACGGAGGCGAGCGACGCGGGCGAGGAGGACGGGAGGCCGAGGTGAGGGCGGGTCGGGCGGCCATGGGAAGGCGAGGCCGGGCGTGAGGAGGCTTGGCGGGAGGAGGAGGTCGGGGAGGCCGTGACGCAGTTGGAGGTGGAGGCAGGCGAGCTCCGAGGCTGCCGGCAGAAGGGTGGAGGCGAGCGAGGGGTGAGGCGGTGGGAGGCGCGGGCGGGCGACGGGAGGAGAGGTCTGAAGCGGGCTGCAGGAGGAGGAGGGAGGCCAGGGATGGAGGTGCAGAGGGAGGTGCGGGGTTGGAGGAAGAAGGAGGCGGCTCGACGCCTTGGCTGCCGGGAGAGGAGGAGAGAGGACGAGCGGAGGGGCTCGGGCTGACAGGTGCCGGGCCGGGAGAGGAGGAGAAGGGTGGAGGCGTGGGCGTGGGCGTATGGAGCGGCGGGAGGAGAACGTGGGGAGGAGGGAGCGCGTGGGGGACGCGTGGGACCCGTGGTGGGCCGCGCGGGGCAGGTCGGGGAGGCGTGAGGGAGGAAGGGGCTGCGGGCCCCAGGGAACAGGGAGAGGGGTGAGGGCTGGCTCGGGTGAGTGGGGGTGACTGAGGGATGGGGCCAGTCGCGGGTGGGACCGAGGTGTAAGTGGGTGAGGGTAGATGGGGCTAGGTGAAAAAAAGAGAGAGGGGGAAAAGGGCTGGTGGATTGGTGAGGTGGCGGGGTGGGTAGGAAATTGGGTGAGGGGTGAGGTGGCGAGCTGTGAGAGGTGGGTAGATTAGGATTGGGTGAACTTAGGACTAGAAATTTAGACTAGGGTTTTATAATTTAATTTTAAAGCCTTTTGCAAATTGTTTTTAGACAACTGAGATATCCGGAAGCACCGGTGTTAATTTGAAATAAAAGGGAGGGGATTAATATAGAAAACAAAATAGGGTTCTTAGCAAAATAGTTTGAAACAAAATGTGTATGATGATGTCATGACTATGCAATGCACAAAATTCAACGCGATTTTCTAGTAGTGGTTTTTGCGGGATGCCACAGAGATCCACTGTTGTCATTCCGTACAACTGGTCTATCTTTACCCCTTCCCCATTCAGGTTGACCCATTTGCAGCGAAACAAAGGGACCTTAAAAGAGACTCCATAGTCTAGTTCCCATATCTCCTCTATGTAACCATAATATGTGTCCTTTTGTCCATTCTCGTCTATTGCATCAAAGCGGACACCACTATTTTGGTTGGTGCTCTTTTTATCTTGGGCGATCATGTAGAATGTATTCCCATTTATTTCGTACCCTTGGAAATTCAATACAGTAGAAAATGGTGACGCGTCCAACAAGTATAGCTGATCTCCAACAGTGGTGTCATTCAAGAGATGTGTCCGCATCCAACCACCGAAAGACTTCATGTGTTCATCTGTAATCCATGATTCAGGCTTCCCCAGGTTTTTGTACAATATTCTTGTGTTCCTCAATATACGGAGCTGCCAAGGTGGAATTATGTATAACTGTGTAGTGTGCTTTAGTGAAAGAATCCCCGTCCCTACATATCATTGCTTTCTTTCCCAGCGTGCCTTTTCCACTTAGTCTTCCCTCATGCCGCGAGTCAGAAACACCAATCGGCTTAAGGTCAGGAATAAAGTCAACACAAAACTCAATGACCTCCTCTGTTCCATATCCCTTGGAGATGCTTCCTTCTGGTCTAGCACGGTTATGAACATATTTCTTTAAGACTCCCATGAACCTCTCAAAGGGGAACATATTGTGCAGAAATACCGGACCGAGAATGGCAATCTCTTACACTAGATGAACCATGAGATGCGTCATAATATTGAAGAAGGATGGTGGGAACACCAATTCAAAACTAACAAGACATTGTACCACATCCTTCGTAACCTTGGCGTAATATCTGGATTGATTACCTTACGAGATATTGCATTGAGGAATGAACACAACTTCACAATGGGTACTCGAACATTTTCCGAGAAGCCCCTCAATGCAATCGGAAGCAGCTGCGTCATAATCACGTGTGATCCATGAGACTTCAGGTTTTGGAACTTTTCTCGCCATATTTATTATCCCTTTATATTAGATGAGAAGCCCGGCACCTTGATACCGTAAAGGAATTCAAAAAGATTTCCTTCTACGCTTTGGTAAGAGCATAGCCGCACGACTTAAGTGACGCCTTTATCCGCCTTGTTATGTGTATGCATGTTCTTTGGGTCTTTCATAATTTGTTGGTCCTCCGTGCTTGGTGTATATTTTGTATTCCCATACACGCCTAGGAATCCTAGCAGTTCACGCAGATTCTTCGTCACGTGCATCACGTCGATTGAAGAGCGGACATGCAGGACTTTCCAATATGGCAGCTCCCAAAATATAGATTTCTTCTTCCACATGGGTGCGTGTCTTGAGCGACGTCATTCGAACCGATTGACACCGGACCCTTTCCAAAGATTACTTCTATGTCCTTGACCATACCAAATACAACATCACCAAAGGAGTTCAGCTTCCGTGATCCGCCTCACCTTTGAAATGCTTGCCTTTCTTTCTTCTGGGATGATTGGTCGGAAGAAATCGTCGATTCGCTGTACACAACCTTCTTGCATTTATGGAAATATGTACCTTGGTCTTATCTAAACAGGGTGCATGCCTTATATCCCTTGTTTGTCATTCCGAAAGGTTAATAAGAGCAGGCCAATCATTGATGGTTACGAATAACAACCCTCAGATCAAATGGCTCTGCTTGTTCTCATCCCACGACGTACACCTGGTTTGCCCCACAACCGTAAGAGTTCTTCAACTAATGGCCTAAGGTACACATCAATGTCGTTGCGGTTGCTTCGGCCTTGGATGAGCACTGCATCATAATGAACTTACGCTTCATGCACAACCAAGGAGGCAGTTGTAGATACATAGAGTCACGGGCCAGTCTTTGGATGCAGCTCGCTCCCAAAAGGATTCATGCCATCCGTACTTAGACCAAACCATAAGTTCCTTGGCCACCGCAAAGTCCGGGAAGTCTCTCGATTTTTCTCCACCGTGACCCATCGCCAGGTGTCTCAACTTCCGCCTTTCTTATGGTCTTCTTTGTGCCATCGCAACAACTGGCATGCTCTTTGTTTCGAACATGCGTTTCAACCTTGGTATTATAGGAGCATACCACATAACCTTAGCAGGAACCCTCTTAGGAGGGCTCTCCTCAACATCACTAGGATCATCTCGTCTGATCTTATACCGCAACGCATTGCATACCGGGAATTTATCTAAATTCGCATACTCCTTACCGCGGTAGAGGATGCAGTCATTAATGCATGCATGTATCTTTTGCACATCTAATCCCACAGGACAGAGAGTCTTCTTTGCTTCAGAGGTACTCTCGGAAGTTCGTTATGTTTTGGAAACTTGATTCATTATTTCAGATCTTTTCAAATGAGGAGTCGGTTAGACCACACTCGCCTTCCATCGCAACAATTCCAAGGTGGTACCGAGCTTTGTGCTGCCATCTTCACAATTTGGGTACAACAATTTCTTGTGATCTTGTAACATGCCCTCTAACTTCAACTTCTCATTTTCATTTCACGCCTCGCTTTGCATCGAAATGACCCTACAAAGTTCATCGGTACCGATCCGATGCCCGTTCTTCACCTCTTTCCTCTCCATTGTCTTCCATTGCGGTATCAACGTATTCGGAAACATATGATGATAGTTGTTATCATCATCTTCTTCTTCACCATCTTCCATCATAACCCCTCTTTCCCCGTGCTTGGTCCAGCAATTATAGTTGGGCATGAAACCTTTCATAATCAGGTGGCCGCGAATGATTTTCGAGGAAGAGTACTCCTTGTTGTTCTGACATTGAACACATGGACAACGTATAAATCCATTCTCTTTGTTTGCCGTAGCCACATCGATAAATTTATCCACGCCTTTGATATACCCGGCTACGCGCCGGTCACCGTACATCCATTCCCGACCGTACATCCATTCCCGCGCAATCGTAAATAAAGCAGTAAAGCATGGCATAAGTACAGGATAGTAATAAAGCCCCAAACTACTTTGTGGCCCCCGGTACAGTACTTTGAAATCAGGTACTAATCGATGGGGGTGCCCACACACCCCACCTGTGGTTAGCGCGCTCGATCTCGGAACAGATGTCAAGAACTAGGGGTCCTACGGGACACCAGTGAGCGGTTAAAAACCAAATATTGTATATTACCCACCGGTTCCTCTGCATTTACCTACTTTCACTTTTAGTTATTAAACAATAATTAAAGCCATGATCATCTCCAACATTAAACATACGACAATACTCCGACAACTGTGGTACTTGACGACACGCAACAGCACTTGAGCAAGCAACTACGACACGCAAGTCCAACTATCTACCAAACAACAGGTAATAGGATGTGTCCAAGGCAATATAAGGCTGCAAGGGATGTCCCGGGTACAAAAACTAGAGCATCGCAACACAGATAGCAATAGATCAACAGGAGGAAATAAAAACTATAAAAGTAAAATAGGTAGAAAGAGGGAGAATGCTCGCCTGAAAACATTGCCGAAGGTTCATCCGAAGATCGGGTCGACACTCGCATCAACTCATCGGCCTAATCCGCGAAGAAGCAAAACACTAGAAGAAACACCGGATGCACTATTTAATTCTATGACATAAGAACGGGCATGATGCATGTATGATGTATGGCATGGCAAGGATGCGATGCAATTAGGCAATATTAAGCGGAACCGGGGACCCGATAATTAATTATATTGTTCAAGTTATTTAGGTACCCCGCAATTTTAAATGTTGTAGTAACAAGGCAAAAGATAGCACCGGTTTGCTACGCAAATTTAAATGGAGACAAACTAAGACTAGGATAGCCCGCATATGGTCTCCATATTTAATTTAGGTGAATCGGCATAAGGCCCCCAAACCACACCAATATGCATGCGAGTATGAAAATTAAATATGCAACAGTTTATAGAGTTGGCAATTTATAAAATAGGGCTCGGAAAAGATCACACATGGCCGTCGAAGATCTTGGGGTTCTCCGAGGGGTTCGGGCTCGGCGGGTTCGGTCTTCAGGGCCTCGACCATCGGATCCGTGACGAAGGTCATGGCGGTTCCGGGGAGGAGACCTTGGCGCGACGCCGGGTTCAGGATCGGTCTTCGAATTCCAAGTGGACGATCTTGGCTTCCGGGGCTGTTCCGGAAGAAAAACTTGGCGTCCGGCTTATGAATCTTGTGCACTGTCATGTCTCGAAACATCAGATGGTCATCATTTTGGTGCAACCTTGCGCATACACCACTATTGCACCAAGCATCCTCACCTCAACAACACTACCGCCACATCATCTCTTTTTACCAGTACAACAGGGAGAGCCCGACAGATGTTGAGCTGCAAGGCAGAGACACTTCGATGGCAAGACGCGCTTGGTGAGGTCGGGGTAGGCGAAGAGGATAGGCGGCAAGGCATCCATGGCGACGACCACAACAGAGCTCGGTCGAGGGCGAGATGCGGCCGCCAGACGATGGCGAGAGGAGGTTCAGCAGAGGATGAGGCTCTCAGGAGGTGGTCGTCGAGGAAGGCGTCCCTGGCAGCGCCGGAGGCGGGCAACATCGGCATGCAGGGCGAAGAGGAAGAAGCGAAGGAGGGACGACGAGGACCGAGGAGGCCCCGATGGCGCGGCGTGCTCGAGACAGACCAAGGATGGAGAGCTCGCTGGCCGGTGGCGGATGCGTAGACCAGGTTGCAGAGGCCGGCGACTTGAGAGGCGCGCGACGGAACCACTGTCTACCCGAGCGGCGGTGAGCAGAGCGGAGGGAGGCAGCCGGCGGTGCTCGCAGGGCACGGAGCTCTACAGGCCGGCGAGGTAGGGGAGAAGGGACATGCGGCTGCGGCAGAGAGGATCACGAGAAGGGGATAGAAGCGAGGCAGGAAGGAGAGGACGCGGTCGGGTGGCGATAAGATCGAGGCGGGGTGGGGCAACGCCCGGCTCGGTGGTTGACCAGATCGGGCAGGGATTCCAGTGGTGGGTCCAGAGGGGAGAGAGGGAGCGTGCGAGGTGGTGTGGTTGGAGTGGTGGACTGGTCGATCGAGAACGAGGGGATCGTCTGGGGTGCACATGGGGTGTTGTGTCGTGCATTTGTGTGTCTTCACAAGGGGTGAGAGAGGAAGTAGGGAGTAGGCAGGGATTTGGTTGGTCTAGGGTTAGGGTTTGAGGAAGGGTAGTTCTACGGTTTGTCTAGTTTGGGCCGGGTAGTAGGCTGCTGCCTGCTAGGCCCTTTGGGACTGGCCGGTGGCGGTCTCCCTGAAACAAAAATATTTTATTTAATTGATTTAGTTTAAAAATACAGATCTGGATCGATCGGGGTTTCGTATTTGAATAAAGAGACGGGGTATTTGTATAAAACAAAAATAGGGCTTTTCGCAAATAGTTTCAGAAAAATAGATGCATGCTGATGTCATGATGATGCACATAGATAAAGATAGGCTATTTTCTAGTAGTGGTTTTCTCGGGGTGCTACATTATATCTTTGGGTTTATGATAAATGTAAAGCCTCTTTGTAATACTAGCTTGTTGGTTAATAAGATGATCGTGGTTTACCGATCATGAACATTGAAATGTTATTAACAACAAGATCATATCATTAGAATAATGGTATGATGTACATACTCCTATAGATAAGAGTAGCATAAAGATCAAGTCATTATCAATAGTTCGTTTGCTATAAGCTTTCTGATACATAGTAACCTAATTCCTTCGACCATGAGATCATGCTAATCACCTGTTGGAGATATGCCCTAGAGGCAATAATAAAAGTAGTTATTATTATATCTTTGTGTTTATGATAAATGTTTATATTCATGCTATAATAGTATTAACAAGGAAACATTGATACTTGTGTGATTTGTAAACTTAAATTGAAGTCCCTAGTATAGCCTCTATACATCACTAGCTTGTTGGTTGATAAATGATTGTGGTTTCCCTATCATGAACATTGAGATGTTATCAACAACAAGATCATATCGTTAGGAGAATGATATGATGGACATACTCCTATAGATAAGCGTAGCATAAAGATCAAGTCATTTCAATAGTTCAATTGCTAGATGCTTTCTGATACATAGTAACCTAATTCCTTCGACCATGAGATCATGCATATCACCTTTACCGATGGATGCTTTGATGACATCAAACACCACACCATAACCGGGTGGCTATAAAGGTGGCATTGAGTGTTCGGAAAGTATTGGTTGAGACACATGGATCAAGAGTGGATTTGTCCATCCATATAGCGGATAGATATATACTGGGCCCTCTCGGTGGAATGTCATCCAATTAGCTTGCAAGCATGTGACTGGCTCACAAGGGATCACATATCACGAACGAGAAAAGAGTACTTATGTAACGAGGTTGAACTAGGTATGCAGAGATACCGGCGATCATAACCTCGGATAAGTAAACTATCGTGAGACAAAGGAAAATTGGTATCGTATGTAAGTGGTTCATTCGATCGCAAAGTAATCGTAGAAATATGTGGGAGCCATATGAATTTCCAGATTCCTCTATTGGTTATTGTTCGGAGAAGTGTCTCGATCATGTCCGCATAATTCACGAACCGTAGGGAGACACACTTAAGGATTCGACGTTGTTTGAGTAGTTATGGTATTATGAGAAAGAGACCGAATGTTGTTCGGAGTCTCGGATGGGATCCGGATATCACGAGGTGATCCGGAATGGTCCGAGAATAAGATTCATATAAGGAAAGTCCTGTTTGAGTTGGGGAATGATTAGGTGTTTTCATCGGGAATGTTCTAGAAGGTTCGGAATGTCAAGACTCAGGAGGAAGGGGTACATGAATGTGTCATTGCAAGTTGGAATGATTGCATCATGTACTAAGTGTCATCGCTGTTCCAAAAAAAGGATTAAATTGAATCCTAGTTTTAAAAGTCAAATAGCTAAATTGAAAAGTCAAACGGCTAAATTTGGAAAGTGGAAAAGAGGAGGAGGGGGTGAAACCGAGTTGGGGAGGGAGTCCTCCTCCCCAAGCCGACGCACCACCCAAGCCGAGTTGGGGAGGGACTCCCCTCCCTCCCCTTGGCCGCCGGCCCCTCCACCTATATAAGGAGGGGCAGGGCTCCCTCCTAGAGCACATAAGTCCCTCACCTCAAACCCTAGAAGCTGCAGCCCACCATAGCCGCCGCCACCCCCTAGGGTTTTGCCCTAGCCGCCGACCTGGGGGTCCCCGGAACCCTAGCCATGGCTCTAGCATCCCTCCTTGGTGTGTCTAAACCCTAGAACACCGAGGACTCTCTCATACTCCACCATACTCGCCCGCTTAAGGCGAAGCCTCACGAGATCTCCCTCTACTTGGTACCACACCGTTGTCTTTGTCGGAATCGCGAGGAGAGTGCTACAACCTCCATTTTCTTTGGAACAAGGGAGAGGAAGGTCTTCGTCGAGTACCGAACGTGTGACCGATCAAGGAGTGCTTCTTTAACGCATGGAAGGATCGTCTACGCGATCTTGAGATCGGAAAGAGTACGACTACATCACCCACGAGAATCCGCTCTCGTTAAACACTTTGGAATCTTCGAGGGTAAGTTATGCCATCGACTCGTTGCTACAATCTAGTAGATAGATCTTGGCTTGTTTGTTTGTATGCGATAGAATTTTTTTGTTTTCCATGCTACGAAACCCTACAGTGGTATCAGAGCCGTGTCTATATGTAGATCTGTTGCACGAGTAGAATACAATGGTCATTGTGGGCGTTGATGCTTTTATTGTCGATTGCTTCTTGTGTACTTTGCATCTTGCGGTATGTTGGGATGAAGCGGCCCGGGCTAACCTTACATGACATCGTTCATGAGACTTGCTCCACGCTTGACATGCAACTAGTATTGCATAAGTGGCTTTATGGCTGCTTTCTCCTAGCATAGTTAAGATCCAATTTACAACGGTGATTAACAATACTAGTATCAATGTTGTGGTTCATGTTCGTAAGTTAGAACGACACTTATTGAAAGCCCCAAACCACGTAAAACATGCAAAGAAAGTAGAGGCTAACTTTGTTTTGCGGGGGTGTGCTGATGATGTGATATGGCCATAATTGTGATTATATTTGATGTATGCAATGTTCCTTATTGTAAGTTGGCAATGGCGTGAGCCATATGGTTGTCTTTAATTTATGTTAAGACCCGCGTGTCTATTCAAAGTAGTTGTAATAGTTGAAGCCGGTGGACGACAACCATGGAGAAGCGTCATTGACCTTGATGTAATGCCAGTGATGATGGAGATCATGTTCGTGCTAGAAGATGGAGATCGGAAGCACAAAGAAGAAAGGCCATATCATATCACATATTATGAATTGCATGTGATGTTAATCCTTTATGCATCTTGTATTGCTTAGTAGACGACGGTAGCATTATAAGATGATCCCTCATTCACATGAATTTCAAGTCATAAAGTGTTCACCCTTAGTTAGCACCGTTGCTAAAGCTTGTTGTTTCGAAGCACCACGTGATGATCGAGTGTGTTAGATTCTGCAAGTGTATACAACGTGAGCAAGCCAGATTTGCCCATGCGGAAACTAAGGTTTGATCTTGACGAGCCTAGCATGTACAGACATGGTCTCGGAACACGGATCACCGAAAGGTAAAGCATGAATCATATAGTAGATATGATGAACATGTCGATTGTTCGACATTGAAACTATATCAACTCTCGTGATGATCGGTGTTGATGTAGTGGATTTGGTTCGTGTGATCACTAAAACAATGTGAGGGATGTTGTTTTGAGTGGGAGTTCACCTAGATTAACTTTATTATTAATTTGAACTCAATTTGTCATAAACTTAATCTAAACTATTGCAAATATGTTGTAGATCAATGGCAGCCCCTACCATCAATTTTAATGCGTTCCTAGAGAAAGAAAAGTTGAAAAACAATGGAAGCAACTTCGCGGATTGGTTCCGCAATTTGAGGATTGTCCTCACACCGGTAGTTTGACCTATGTCTTTGGATGCACATTGGTGACCCACTGCGGTGATGCTTCCGATGAAGTAAAGAATGTTTACCTCGCTCGGAAGAATCAGTACTCCATAGTTCAGTGTGCTATCTTGTATGGTTTGGAATCGGAGCTTCAGAAAAGGTTTGAGAATTCAGACCCATATGATATTGTCGAGGATCTCAAATTGATCTTTGAGACTCATGCGGCAATTGAAAGTTATGAGGCTTCTGAAAAGTTCTTTAACTGCAAGATGGAAGAGGGTAGCTCCGTCAGTGAGCATGTGCTTAAGATGTCTGGGCACGCGAACAAACTTCAAAGCTTGGGTATAGTGATTCCTAATGCTTTGGGGATTTATCTTGTCCTCCAATCACTACCACCAAGTTACAAGAACTTTGTGATGAACTACAACATGCAGAACATGAACAAGACGTTGCCAGAACTCTTTGCTATGTTAAAGTCTGTAGAAGTGGAGATCAAGAAAGAGCACCAAGTGTTGTTGGTCAATAAGACCACCAAATTCAAGAAAGGCAAGTCTAAGCAGAAGGGACACTTCAAGAAGGGTGGTAAGAAAGTTACCACGCCGATGAAGAAGACCAAGGCTGGACCCAAGCCTGATACTGAGTGCTTTTACTGCAAGGGAGAAGGTCACTGGAAGCGGAATTGCCCAAAGTACTTGGCGGATCTGAAGAACGGCAACATCAAGAAGAAAGGTATATCTGATATACATGTTATTGATGTGTATCTCACTAGTACTGTAGTAGTGCACGGCATTTGAATCTTGGTTCGGTTGCTCATATTTGTAACTCAAAGCAGTCTTTGCAGAATAAGCGGAAGCTAGCGAAGAGCGAGGTGACGATGCGGCGTGGGAAGCGGATCAAAGGTTGATGTGATCGCGGTCGACGCTACCCCTTCATCTACCATCGGGATTAGTTTTATACTTAAATAATTGTTATTTGGTGCTGCGTTGAGCATGAACATTATATCGGGATCTTGTTTATTGCAGACGGTTACTTGTTTAAGTCCGAGAATAATGGTTGTTCGATTTATATGAGTAATATGTTTTATGCACATGCACCTTTGATAGATGGTCTATTCTTATTGAATCTCGATAGTGGAAATACACATATCAATAACATTGAGGCTAAACGTTTGAAATCAAGCGATAATTCGACCTATATGTGGCACTGTCGTCTTGGTCACATTGGAGTGAAACGTATGAAGAAACTCCATTCTGATGGACTTCTTGAATCACTTGATTTTGAATCACTTGAAAGATGCGAAGCATGTCTGATGGGTAAAATGACTAAGACTCCATTTTCTGTTATGATGGAGCGAGCTACAGACTTACTGGAAATCATACATACCGTGTGTGGTCCAATGAGTGTAGCATCGCGCGGTGGTTATCGTTATGTTCTTACCTTCACGGATGACTTGAGTAGATATGGGTATATCTATTTCATGAAACATAAGTCCGAAACTTTCGAGAAGTTTAAGGAGTTTCAAAGTGAGGTAGAGAATCAACGTAACAAGAAGATTAAATTTCTACGTTCTGATCGTGGAGGTGAATATCTAAGTTACGAGTTTGGCGAGCATTTGAAGAAATGCGGAATACTTTCACAGTTGACACCGCCGGGAACACCACAGCGTAATGGTGTATTCGAACGTCGTAATCGAACTCTCTTAGATATGGTTCGTTCTATGATGTCACTTACAGATTTACCGCTATCATTTTGGGGTTATGCATTAGAAACAGCCGCATTCACTTTAAATAGGGCACCATCTAAATCCGTTGAAATGACACCGTATGAATAATGGTTTGGGAAGAAACCTAGATTGTCATTCCTTAAAGTTTGGGGTTGCGAAGCCTATGTAAAGAAGTTACAGCCGGACAAGCTTGAACCCAAAGCGGAAAAATGCGTCTTCATAGGATACCCAAAGGAAACTATTGGGTATACCTTCTATCATAGATCCGAAGGCAAAATCTTCGTTGCCAAGAATGGATCCTTTCTAGAGAAGGAATTTCTCTCGAAAGAAGTGACTGGAAGGAAAGTAGAACTCGACGAGGTTGTCGAACCTTCTCTCGAAATTGCGAGTAGCGCAAAGACGGAAGAAGTTCTGGTGCACCACCAGAGAGGAAGCTAATGATGATGATCATGAAACTTCGTTGAAGTTGCTACAGAGCCTCGGAGGTCAACGAGAACTCGTACCACTCCAGATTGGTATGATCCGTTATGAGTGTCATGTTGGTGGATAACACCGATGACCCCGAGACATATGAGGAAGCAATGATGAGCCCAGATTCCAATAAATGGCAAGAAGCCATGAAATCCGAGATTGGATCCATGTATGAAAACCAAGTATGGACTTTGGTGGACTTCTGGGATGGCGGAAGGTCATCGAGAACAAATGGATCTTCAAGAAGAAAACATATCTTGATGGTAATGTTCATCTATAAAGCTCGACTTGTCGCAAAAGGGTTTCGAAAAATTCAAGGAGTTGACTACGATGAGACTTTCTCACGATGTGAAGCTAAAGTCTGTGAGGATTATGTTAGCAATCGTTGCATATTATGATTATGAGATATGGCAGATGGATGTAAAAACAGCATTCCTCAATGGAGATATTGATGAAGCGTTGTATATGATGCAACAACACGGTTTTGTCGATCCTAAAGATGCTAACAAGGTATGCAAACTTCAACGGTCCATCTATGGATTGAAGCAAGCATCCGAAGTTGGAATCAACGTTTTGATAAGGTGATCAAAGTTTTGGTTTTATACAAACTTATGGAGAAGCTTGTATTTACAAGAAAGTGAGTGGGAGCTCTATAGCATTCTTAATACTATATGGATGACATATTGTTGATTGGGAATGATGTAGACCTTCTTAATAGTGTCAAGGAATATTTGAATAATAGTTTTTCAATGAAGAATCTTGGCGAAGCTTACATATTAGGCATAAAGATTTATAGAGATAGATCGAAATGCCAAATATCATTGTCACAGTACATATTTGGACAAAGTTCTAAAGAGGTTTGGAATGGAAGATAGCAAGAAAGGGTTCTTGCCCATGTTGCTATCGACCTTGAGTAAAACTCAAAGTCCGACATCCAGAAGATAGAGAAAGGATGAGTAAGACCGCCTATGCCTCACCCATAGGATCTCTAATGTATGCCATGCTATGTACTAGACCCGACATTGCACATGCCGTTAGTTTGACTAGCAGATATCAAAGTGATCCAGAGTGGATCATTGGACAATGATCAAAAACATCCTTAAGTACTTGAGAAGAACTAAGGATATGGTTCTTTCTTATGGAGGTGATGAACATTTCGTTGTTAATGGTTACACCGATGCTAGTTGGAACACCGATCCGGATGATTCTAAATCACAACTGGATACGTATTTATTTTGAATGGTGCAACAGCTTAGCTGGAGGAGTGCAAAGCAAAGCGTTGTGGCGAGATCTTCAAGCGAATCTGAATACATGGTTGCTTGAGGCTTCACAAGAAGCGATATGGATGAAAGAGTTCATTGCGAGAGCTGGGTGTGGTTCCTAGCGCTGGACCCAATGTCTATCTCTTGTGATAACATGGGCGCCATAGCCAATGCGCAAGAACCAAGGTCACACAAGAAGTCACATCAAGCTGCGTTTTCACGCTATTCGAGAACATATCCAGGATGGGGATATAAAGATTTGCAAAGTACACACAGATCTGAATGTGGCGGATCCGTTGACTAAACCTCTCCCGAGGGCAAAACATGACCAGCACCAAACTGCCATGGGTGTTCGGTATATTACCATGTAATCTAGATTAGATGACTCTAGTGCAAGTGGGAGACTGTTGGAGATATGCCCTAGAGGCAATAATAAAAGTAGTTATTATTATATCTTTGTGTTTATGATAAATGTTTACATTCATGCTATAATAGTATTAACAAGGAAACAATGATACTTGTGTGATTTGTAAACTTAAATTGAAGTCCCTAGTATAGCCTCTATACATCACTAGCTTGTTGGTTGATAAATGATTGTGGTTTCCCTATCATGAACATTGAGATGTTATCAACAACAAGATCATATCGTTAGGAGAATGATATGATGGACATACTCCTATAGATAAGCGTACCATAAAGATCAAGTCATTTCAATAGTTCAATTGCTATATGCTTTCTGATACATAGTAACCTAATTCCTTCGACCATGAGATCATGCATATCACCTTTACCAGATGGATGCTTTGATGACATCAAACACCACACCGTAACTGGGTGGCTATAAAGGTGGCATTGAGTGTTCGGAAAGTATTGGTTGAGACACATGGATCAAGAGTGGGATTTGTCCATCCATATGACGGATAGATATACTCTGGGCCCTCTCGGTGGAATGTCATCCAATTAGCTTGCAATCATGTGACTGGCTCACAAGGGATCACATATCACGGGAACGAGAAAAGAGTACTTATCGGTAACGAGGTTGAACTAGGTATGCAGAGATACCGACGATCATAACCTCGGATAAGTAAACTATCGTGAGACAAAGGGAAATTGGTATCGTATGTAAGTGGTTCATTCGATCACAAAGTAATCGTAGAAATATGTGGGATCCATATGAATTTCCAGATTCCTCTATTGGTTATTGTTCGAAGAAGTGTCTCGATCATGTCCGCATAATTCACGAACCGTAGGGAGACACACTTAAGGATTCGATGTTGTTTGAGTAGTTATGGTATTATGAGAAAGAGATCAAATGTTGTTCGGAGTCTCGGATGGGATCCGGGATATCACGAGGTGATCCGGAATGGTCCGGAGAATAAGATTCATATAAGGAAAGTCCCGTTTCGGAGTTGGGGAATGATTCCGGTGTTTTCATCGGGAATGTTCTAGAAGGTTCCGGAATGTCCGGCACTCCGGAGGGGAAGGGGTACATGAATGTGTCATTGCAAGTTTGAATGATTGCATCATGTACTAAGTGTCATCTCTGTTCCAAATAAAGGATTAAATTGAATCCTAGTTTGAAAAGTCAGATAGCTAAATTGAAAAGTCAAACGGCTAAATTTGGAAAGTGGAAAAGAGGAGGAGGGGGTGAAACCGAGTTGGGGAGGGAGTGCTCCTCCCCAAGACGGCGCACCACCCAAGCCGAGTTGGAGGGACTCCTCCTCCCTTGGCCGCCCTCCACCTATATAAGGAGGCGGGCTCCTCCTAGAGCACATAAGTCCCTCACCTCAAACCCTAGAAGCTGCAGCCCTCCATAGCCGCCGCCACCCCCTAGGGTTTTGCCCTAGCCGCCGACTTTGGGGTCCCCGGAACCCTAGCCGCCGGCTCTAGCATCCCCTCCTTGGTGTGTCTAAACCCTAGAACACCGAGGACTCTCTCATACTCCACCATACTCGCCCGCTAAGGCGAAGCCTGAGATCTCCCTCTACTTCGGTACCACGCGTTGTTGCCTTAGGAATCGCGAGGAGAGTGCTACAACCTCCGCTTTCTTTGGAACAAGGGAGAGGAAGGTCTTCGCCGAGGCACCGAACGTGTGACCGATCAAGGAGCGCCGGAACGCAGCGCCGGAAGGATCGTCTACGCGATCTTGAGATCGGAAAGAGTACGACTACATCACCCACGAGAATCCGCTCTCGTTAAACACTTTGGAATCTTCGAGGGTAAGTTATTCCATCGACTCGTTGCTACAATCTAGTAGATAGATCTTGGCTTGTTTGTTTGTATGCGATAGAATTTTTTTGTTTTCCATGCTACGAAATCCTACAGTGGTATCAGAGTCGTGTCTATATGTAGATATGTTGCACGAGTAGAACACAATGGTCATTGTGGGCGTTGATGCTTTTATTGTCGATTGCTTCTTGTGTACTTTGCATCTTGCGGTATGTTGGGATGAAGCCCGGCTAACCTTACATGACATCGTTCATGAGACTTGCTCCACGCTTGACATGCAACTTGTATTGCATAAGTGGCTTTATGGTGCTTTCTCCTAGCATTGTTAAGATCCAATTTACAACGGGTGATTAACAATACTAGTATCAATGTTGTGGTTCATGTTCGTAAGTTAGAACGACACTTATTGAAAGCCCCAAACCACGTAAAACATGCAAAGAAAGTAGAGGCGTCTAACTTTGTTTTGCGGGTGTGCGTGATGTGATATGGCCATGATTGTGATTATATTTGATGTATGCAATGTTCCTTATTGTAAGTTGGCAGCGGCGTGAGCCATATGGTTGTCTTTAATTTATGTTAAGACCCGTGTCTATTCAAAGTAGTTGTAATAGTTGAAGCCGGTGGACGACAACCATGGAGAAGCGTCATTGACCTTGATGTAATGCCGGTGATGATGGAGATCATGTTCGTGCTAGAAGATGGAGATCGGAAGCACAAAGAAGAAAGGCCATATCATATCACATATTATGAATTGCATGTGATGTTAATCCTTTATGCATCTTGTATTGCTTAGTAGACGACGGTAGCATTATAAGATGATCCCTCATGCACATGAATTTCAAGTCATAAAGTGTTCACCCTTAGTTAGCACCGTTGCTAAAGCTTGTTGTTTCGAAGCACCACGTGATGATCGGGTGTGTTAGATTTTGCAAGTGTATACAACATTAGCAAGCCAGATTTGCTCATGCGGAAACTAAGGTTTGATCTTGACGAGCCTAGCATGTACAGACATGGTCTCGGAACACGGATCACCGAAAGGTAAAGCATGAATCATATAGTAGATATGATGAACATGTCGATTGTTCGCCATTGAAACTATATCAACTCTCGTGATGATCGGTGTTGATGTAGTGGATTTGGTTCGTGTGATCACTAAAACAATGTGATGTATGTTGTTTTGAGTGGGACTTCACCTAGATTAACTTTATTATTAATTTGAACTCAATTTGTCATAAACTTAGTCTAAACTATTGCAAATATGTTGTAGATCAATGGCAGCCCCTACCATCAATTTTAATGCGTTCCTAGAGAAAGAAAAGTTGAAAAACAATGGAAGCAACTTCGCGGATTGGTTCCGCAATTTGAGGATTGTCCTCACAGCTGGTAATTTGACCTATGTGCTGGATGCACATTTGGGTGACCCACTGCGGTGATGCTTCCGATGAATTAAAGAATGTTTACCTCGCTCGGAAGAATCGGTACTCCATAGTTCGGTGTGCTATCTTGTATGGTTTGGAATCGGAGCTTGAAAAGGTTTGAGAATTGACCCATATGATATTGTCGAGGATCTCAAATTGATCTTTGAGACTCATGCAGCAATTGAAAGTTATGAGGCTTCGAAAAGTTCTTTAAGCGCAAGATGGAAGAGGGCAGCTCAATCGAAGCATGTGCTTAAGATGTGGGCACGCAAACAAACTTCAAAGCTTGGGTATAGTGATTCCTAATGCTTTGGGATTTACCGTGTCCTCAATCACTACCACCAAGTTACAAGAACTTTGTGATGAACTACAACATGCGAACATGAACAAGCGGTTGCGGAACTGCTTTGCTATGTTAAAGTCTGCGAAGTGGAGATCAAGAAAGAGCACCAAGTGTTGTTGGTCAATAAGACCACCAAATTCAAGAAAGGCAAGTCTAAGCGAAGGACACTTCAAGAAGGGTGGTAAGAAAGTTACCACGGCGAAGAAGACCAAGGCTGGACCCAAGCCGACATCGAGTGCTTTTCTTGCAAGGGAGAAGGTCCTTTGAAGCGGAATTGCCCAAAGTACTTGGCGGATCTGAAGAACGGCAACATCAAGAAGAAAGGTATATCGATATACATGTTATTGATGTGTATCTCACTAGTACTCGTAGTAGTGCACGGGTATTTGATAATCGGTTCGGTTGCTCATATTTGTAACTCAAACAGTCTTTGCAGAATAAGCGGAAGCTAGCGAAGAACGAGGTGAGGATGCGGCGTGGAAGCGGATCAAAGGTTGATGTGATCGCGGTCGGCACGCTACCCCTTCATCTACCATCGGCAATAGGTTTATACTTAAATAATTGTTATTTGGTGCCTGCGTTGAGCATGAACATTATATCGGGATCTTGTTTATTGCGAGACGGTTACTTGTTTAAGTCCGAGAATAATGGTTGTTCGATTTATCTGAGTAATATGTTTTATGCACATGCACCTTTGATAGATGGTCTATTCTTATTGAATCTCAATAGTGGAAATACACATATCAACAACATTGAGGCTAAACGTTTGAAATCAAGCGATAATTCGACCTATATGTGGCACTGTCGTCCTGGTCACATTGGAGTGAAACGTATGAAGAAACTCCATTCCGATGGACTTCTTGAATCACTTGATTTTGAATCACTTGAAAGATGCGAAGCATGTCTGATGGGTAAAATGACTAAGACTCCATTTTCTGGTATGATGGAGCGAGCTACGGACTTATTGGAAATCATACATACCGATGTGTGTGGTCCAATGAGTGTAGCATCGCGCGGTGGTTATCGTTATGTTCTTACCTTCACGGATGACTTGAGTAGATATGGGTATATCTATTTCATGAAACATAAATCCGAAACTTTCGAGAAGTTTAAGGAGTTTCAAAGTGAGGTAGAGAATCAACGTAACAAGAAGATTAAATTTCTACGTTCTGATCGTGGAGGTGAATATCTAAGTTACGAGTTTGGCGAGCATTTGAAGAAATGCGGAATACTTTCAAAGTTGACACCGCCGGGAACACCACAGCGTAATGGTGTATCCGAACGTCGTAATCGAACTCTCTTAGATATGGTTCGTTCTATGATGTCACTTACAGATTTACCGCGCCGTTGTGCTGCCGGAATCGCGAGGAGAGTGCTACAACCTCCGCTGCCTGCTGGAACAAGGGAGAGGAAGGTCTTCGAAATCGAACGCAGACTGACATGGGAGCGCCTTGGAACGCAGCGCCAGAAGGATCGTCTACGCGATCTTGAGATCGGAAAGAGTACGACTACATCACCCACGAGAATCCGCTCTCGTCAAACACTTTGGAATCTTCGAGGGTAAGTTATTCCATCGACTCATTGCTACAATCTAGTAGATAGATCTTGGCTTGTTTGTTTGTATGCGATAGAAAATTTTTGTTTTCCATGCTACGAAACCCTACATCACCATCACCGGAAGGATACTTTTATGACATCAAACACCACACTATAACTGGGTGGCTATAAAGGTGGCATTGAGTGTTCGAAAAGTATGTGTTGAGGCACATGGATCAAGAGTGGGATTTGTCCATCCATATGACGGATAGATATACTCTGGGACCTCTCGGTGGAATGTCATCCAATTTGCTTGCAAGTATGTGACTGGCTCATAAGGGATCACATATCACGGGAACAAGAAAATAGTACTTATCGGTAACGGGGTTGAACTAGGTAGGTAGAGATACCGACGATCAAACCTCAGATAAGTAAACTATCGCGAGACAAAGGGAAATTGGTATCGTATGTAAGTGGTTCATTCGATCGCAAAGTAATCGTAGAAATATGTGGGAGCCATATGAATTTCTAGATTCCTATGTTGGTTATTGATTGGAGAAGTGTCTCGGTCATGTCTGCATAATTCACGAACCGTAGGGAGACACACTTAAGGATTTGATGTTGTTTAGTAGATATGAAATGTAAGTAGGGAGACCGAATGTTGTTCAGAGTCTCGGATGGGATCCGGAATATCATGAGGAGATCAGGAATGGTTCGGAGAATAAGATTCATATAAGGGAAGTCCGATTCCAGAGTTCGGGAATGATTTCAATGTTTTCATCGGAGAGGTTCTAGAAGGGTCTAGAAGGTTGACCGGACTGGAAGGGGATGGTTCATGAATGTGTCATGGTTAAGTGGAATGATTAGATCATGTCCTAGGTCACTTGGTTGGGCATTTGCAAGAGAGAAATAAAGCTCTAAAATGAAAGTCAAAAGGGAGGTTTGAAAAGTCAAACAGGAACAATAGTTTCCTAGTGGAATAAGGAAAGAGTACTTTCTTTTCTCCAACTTAGGTTTGGGGAAGGATTCAAACTCCCCTCTCCCAAGCTGCCATCTCATAAATAGAGGGGAGGGGCTGCCCCAAAGCACCACAACAAGCCCTCCCCACCAAGCCGCGCCGCCGCCGCCAACCGTCGCCGCCGGATCTTCACCGTCGCCCTAGCCACCGTCGACTCCACCTCCTCCTCTCCGGCCCTATAAATCTAGATCGCCGAAAACCCTAGATTCACCATAAACCGCACCGGCTTAGGCAAAGCCCTGCGAGATCTTCCCTCTACATCCGACACCACGTCGTCATGCTGCCGGAATCAAGAGGGGAGAATTACAACCTCCGCTGCCTGCTGGAACAAGGGAGAGGAAGGTCTTCATCGAGGACCGAATGTGACCGACTGCGGAAGCGCTGCCGGAATGCAGCGCCCGAAGGATCGTCTACGCGATCTTGAGATCGGCAAGTGTACGACTACATCACCCACGAGATTCTGCTCTCATTAACCGCTTTGGAATCTTCGAGGGTGAGTACTCTAATAGACTCGTTGCTACAAACCTGAAGGTGGACTTCTAGTCATAAATGCAGTTGGATGGCGGTCTATGTATATTGTTGTATTGCCCAATCTAATCTCATAGGATATTTTTGTCTAGTATTGCATTGTTATGCCTTGCTCAGTTCCTGTCAATTGCCCTGCTGTAATTTGTTTACCCAGCATGTCATGTTTGTTTATCTAAGGAGAACACCTCTAGTGAACCATGGACCCCGGTCCAATCTTTACCATTGATACATCTTCCACTGTTATTGTATTGCAAACCATCATCACCTTCCACGCCATATAGTTAATCCTTTGTTACAGCAACCAGTAAGATTGACAACCTCACTGTTCGTTGGGGCAAAGTCTTGAGTTTGTGTTGTGCAGGTTTCCACGTTTCTTGCAACACCTTTGATACGTTTCCTTCCTCCTACTGGTTCGATAACCTTGGTTTCTTACTGAGGGAAGACTTGCTGCTTCACACCTTGCTCTTGGGGTTTCTCGACGTAGCGCTCTCAGGCGCCATCAACAAGTTTTCTGGCGCCGTTGCCGCGGAGGCTAAGGACATCTTCACAAGGGGAGTCCTCCACAACCTTTCTCCTTACTTTGTTTTTAGTTTGCTTAGTTTCTTTTGCTTGGTTTTGTTTGCCTCTTTTTATCAAAAAATCCAAAAAAATAGTCTAGTTTGGTTTGCTTTCTCTTATCAAAAACACAAAACAATTAGTTCCTGCTCTAGTTGCTGGTTTGTTATTGCCTTGCTTTGTCATGCTTTCTATCAATGGATGGTTTCTTTGAAACTAGTTCTTATAGGCAAGGTGGGTTCACGGAAGAACAACAGTATTATTATAAGGAACACTGTTTGTCACAAAAAGGGAAACAATTATGGGAACAAATTGATAAGTTGAATACTATTGCTAGAGACGTGTGCTCTACTTATAATGTTACTTATTGCTTTGATAAATCTTGTTGCCATAGGAGGTATAAACACCTTCCTTTTCAATGTGAGTATAATGATAATGTTACCATATCTTCTTATGTTAAAGGAAATTATGACTTTTATGATGTGGAGCAAATTGAAGAATTTATTGCCTTCAAGGGTGCATTTGAACTTGCCAGTTTGCTTGAAAATACTGATGATGCACCTTCTGAATATGAGGTTTTTGAGATACTTAAATTTTTCTTTGATAATTACAGTAAGAAAATGGCTATATTCTTGAATATTTTAATAGATGCTTTCCACAAATGGAAGAGTCTAATGCCTTGCAGGAGCCTATGGAAGAAGAAATTGTTGAAACTGGAAGCTCATTAGATGAAAAAGAGGAGGAGAGTGATGAACAAAATGAGGAAGAATGGATTATCTACCCATGCCTACCTTCTAATGAGAGTAACTCTTTATCCCTTACATTATTTGATTGTCCACCGTGCTTACCAAAGGAGGATGAATGTTATGTTCATGTGGATCCTTTTGCAATATCTACTTTGGGTAAAACCTCTGAAGGTTTTAATCCCACTATTTTTGAGCTTGATAGAAATTATGTGTTTGTAGATCATGAAAAGCATGCTTTATGTGATAGTTATATTGTTGAGTTTATTCATGAGGCTATCGAAAATTATTATGAAAGAGGGAAACATGGTTTTATGCATCTCAATAATATTATTTTCCTTCTCTTTATGTTGAAATTTTTGAAGTTGCACCTGTTTTGCTTTCCTATGCTTGTTGCTTTGTGCTTTCATGACTTGTTTCTTTACAAGATCCCCATGCATAGGAAGTGGGTTAGACTTAAATATGTTTTTAATTTTCTTCTTGATGCTCTCTTTTAATTCAATTCATAATTCTTATGTGAGCATCTTCTCGAACTATCATGCGTAACTTAAAGGCGTTAAAGAAAAGTACTTGTTGGGAGATAACCCAAGAGTTTCCTTGAGTCCTGAAAGTTATTACTTCAGTAATGACCTCTATTTATCATTTTTTTTGCTTTTTGTGTCAAGAATGACCTCTAACGAGAGGGAAGTAAGATTTGGGGAGTTGCTGTCCCGAAACAGATTTTTGTCCTCCACCTTAAAAATTCGTGAGGAGTATCTGTAAGTCGGATTGAGCTGAAAATTTACGAATAAATCCCCCAGTATGTTAGATAACTTTCGTTATTTCAAAACTTTGTGATTTGAGCAACATAAGATTTTTGCAAAAATCGGTTTCTACCTGTTGGTCTGTTTTGACAAATTTCTGCCATTATTTGCATTTGCTTCTTATTGATTCCTTTTTGAGTTCTCTTTTGGGGAATTGAGATTTTTTAAGGAGTTGCTACAGTATCTTGTGTTTTTAGTGAAAAGTTTTGCTGTTCTAAAGCTAAACCCAAAGGTATATTATCTTTTGAATACACTAATATTGCTAATGAAGATTGTGTGAAGTTTTGTATGAATGGAAAATTTCATGTGTAGAGATAGAATGATGTAATAAGATGAAGAATGGACAAAATATCAAGCTTGGGGATGCCACCCACGGTGTCACCTCAATAAATATCCAAGAGGTACAAGAGTCAAAGCTTGGGGATGCCCAAGGCATCCCCTTCTTCATCAATAAAAAGCTCAGGTCTTCCTAGACACTTTGGTTTTATTGTTTCATGCACTATTGTGTTGTTCTTGGAGCGTCTTAGTTTTCGTTTGGTTTGCTTAGTTGTTTAGTTTGCTTGAATAAAGTAGTTTGGACCCCCGTTCTCGCTGTGTTGTTTCAAATAAGTCAATTGGTGTTGGAAAGGAGTAGAAAGTTCTTGCTTGAAAGCGCAAGAGGAGCTTGCATTGACTGTGACTTAGAATTTAGCACGACATGCTAGGTGTTGTTTTGACCTTATGCTTAGTGATTATTTCTATAGCATGTCTTGTTCCAACAATTGGGATTGCTTAGTGTGCCTTGAAAGAATCATGCGTTGTTTTAGCATACAAAAGCATAGTTTGTGGTATTCTCCTTTGATGCTTTGTTTGGTTTGACTTGGCACATGATCACACCATTTTATGACCATGGACAAGTCACCATAGCTTCTATGATCATGTATTCCTTGACTTGTAGTACCACTCTATGCTTTAATTAGTAATGTTTTATCGCTCTGTATGATTATGCCATTATTGCTCTCTTAGTTGGTTGCTCCCAGTCTTTTGCTAGCCTCCACTTGTATGAGTAAGATCTACTCATGCTTCCAACTCCCAAGAAACCAAGTTATTCCAAAGTGTCCACTATAAACTCCTATGCATGGTGTGTTACACCATTCCAAGTATATTCTTTTTTTCAGCTATCTTCCAACTAAAAAGTATTTTGTTATGTGAAACTTAGTGATTAAAGACCTCACAAACTTGATGGCACAATTTATATTCCTTGCCCCTAATAAACTTGAACCATTGTGTCATCTATGTTGTATATGCTTGCACTTATACGTTGGAATTAACAGAACCGTGCTGTCACGGGGAACGTTTTCAACATTGCACTTGTACTTTGTACACAATTGATATCATGCTCTTTTGTCTATGGATGTCGCCGGTGTGAAATAAAGAGGGAGGTTGTAAGTCCATGGAGTTATGTATTTTGTGTTAGAGAAACGCCTAGGTCGCTAGCCTAAGCCATGCCTAATCATGGTGGAAACTTGCAGCATCACCATAATGAGCATTCTGTGAAGAATCCTCAATAAAAAGCTATGCACATAGTAAATAAAAAGATCGCTGAGATGCTCATTGTCGGCTTGCCTTGTCATTTTGGTTATGGGATAGCTCCTGTACCATGTGCAAGGGGTACCCCGTTGGCAGTTCTCTATGGTACACATACACTTACTATGACAAGAACTTACAGGTGACTGAAGTTGAGTAGCATGAGGTGTGGCCCTCGTATTAAAGGGACATGAGGTTGCCAACTTATACTTTGTCAAGCATATACTCCATAGTTTGTTCACTTTAACCTTAATCACTTCAATATGCTTATGATAGGGGCAATGAGGGCTAAAATCTAACAAGTACCATAATTTTTGTAAGCTCTTTTTGAAACTTGAAATCCCCGCTTCCCTTTATGAAGGGCCTTTCTTCCACTATTATTTGAGTCTCCACCTTCTATCTTTAGGCACCATTAAGAGAGCATAGTTGTCATTCTTAGTTCTATGTGCAGTGTTCCAAAACTTATTGATTGATGCATATTGTGATATACTTGTTCTTGTGCTATTTGCATCTAGTCACTCTTATGAATTTTGAAGGTGTACTATGCATCTATTTGCTACTCTATGAGGAACAAGCTGATTGCCACTATGCCATGTTTTCTGTATGTGAAACAAACAAACATTTTTTAATGCATGTTATTCATGATCTTTGTAGCCTTTCATGTTTCATGCGTAGTTACTTTGTCCTATTGTTAGAAATCCATCTTTCATAAACATGTTTACAGTTTTTTGATCCTAGCTTTCAATGCTTGCAAATGGTTTGATCTTGGTATTGATGGTGCATGTCACCTCAAAAAATATTTTTTTATCACTTACCTACTCGAGAACGAGTAGGAGTTAAGCTTGGGGATGCTTGATATGTCGAAAACGTATCTATAATTTTTTATGCTCCATGCTTGTTGACTATCTACTTTGCTTTGCTTTGTCCACACTTTGAGGTGTTTTTATATGTTTTATGGTACTAACCTATTAACAAGTTGCCATAGTGCTAGTTGCCTGTTTTCTTTTGTTTTTGGTTCTAGAAAGGTAGAAAATCAATATTTTCGGAATTGGACGGGACAAAAGCCAAAGTCAATATTTTACCGTGGGCAACACGAAGCCAGAAGACGAGATGGATAAGGCTCACCAAGAGGCCACACCCCTGGCCATGCGGATGCGCCCACCCCGCGCCTAGGGGTTTGCAGCCGCCCTGGTGGCCCCCTGGCTCGCCCCTTCGCCTATAAGAAGCCCCCGATGCAGAAAACCTAGGCACCTGATCAAAATTCCACGAAACCGTCTGTAGCCGCCGCCACCATCGTCCCTAGATGAGGGGATTTGAAGCTCTTTTCGGCACCCTTGCAGAGGGGAGATCATCCCGGAGGCCTTCTTCTTCATCATGCCAGCCTTCGGTATGAAGTGTGAGTAGTTCCACCTTGGACTACAGGTCCATGTAGTATCTAGATGGTTGTATCCTCTCCTTTGTGCTTGTAGCTCCATTCATGATCAAGATCTAATCTATTTGTAATCATGCATGTTGTGTTTGCGGGGATCCAATGGATACTGATATTACTATGTCAGATTGATTAATGGTTTTGTCTTATGATTTGCAAATGGTTTGTGTTGGAGATATGCCCTAGAGGCAATAATAAAAGTGGTTATTTTTATATCTTTGTGTTTATGATAAATGTTTACATTCCTGCTATAACAGTATTAATCGGAAACATTAATACTTGTGTGATTTGTAAACTAAATTAGAGTCCCTAGTAAAGACTATTTGTAATACTAGCTTGTTGGTTAATAAATGATCATGGTTTCCCGATCATGAACATTGAGATGTTGTTAACAACAAGATCATATCATTAGGAGAATGGTATGATGGACATACTCCTATACATAAGCGTGGCATTAAGATCAAGTCATTTCAATAGTTCATTTGCTATAAGCTTTGTGATACATAGTAACCTAATTCCTTCGACCATGAGATCATGCTAATCACCATTACCATCAGGATGCTTTGATGACATCAAACACCACACCATAACTGGGTGGCTATAAAGGTGGCATTGAGTGTTCGGAAAGTATGTGTTGAGGCACATGGATCAAGAGTGGGATTTGTCCATCCATATGACGGATAGATATACTCTGGGCCTTCTCGGTGGAATGTCATCCAATTGGCTTGCAAGCATGTGACTGGCTCACAAGGGATCACATCAGTGGCGGAGCTAGAGCATGGTGGATCATGGTGCACACATGGTGCCACACCAAGTAAAAACTTTTGTTTCGGGATGCACACTTGGTAAAAATCTGTCATTTAGCAAAGAAAATAGAATTTTCCCCGGGTCCTGTGCACCCCCTTGCCACTACATGGATCCGCCCCTGGATCACATATCACGGGAATGAGAAAAGAGTACTTATCGGTAACGAGCTTGAACTAGGTATGTAGAGATACCGACGATCAAACCTCGGATAAGTAAACTATCGCGAGACAAAGGGGAATTGATATCATATGTAAGTGATTCATTCGATCGCAAAGTAATCGTAGAAATATGTGGGAGCCATATGAATTTCCAGATTCCTCTATTGGTTATTGATTGGAGAAGTGTCTCGGTCATGTCCGCATGATTCACGAACCGTAGGGAGACACACTTTAAGATTCGATGTTGTTTAGTAGATATGGAATGTAAGTAGTGATACCGAATGTTGTTCGGAGTCTTGGATGGGATCCGGGATATCACGAGGAGATCCGGAATGGTCCGGATAATAAGATTCATATAAGGAAAGTCCGATTCCGGAGTTCGGGAAAGATTCGATGTTTTCATCGGAGAGGTTCTAGAAGGTTCACCGGACCGGAAGGGGAATGGTCCATGAATGTGTCATGGGTAAGTGGAATGATTGGATCATATCCTAGGTCACTTGGTTTGGGCATTTGCGAGAGAGAATTAAAGCTCTAAACTAAAAGTCAAACGAGAAGTTTGAAAAGTCAAACTGGAACAATGGTTACCTAGTGGATGAAGGAAAGAGTCCTTCCTTCTATCCAACTTGGGTTTGGGTTTGGATTCAAACTCTCCCCTCCCAAGGCTGCCCCTCCCTCTCATAAATAGAGGGGGAGGGCTGCCCCAAACAACACAAGAGCCAGGCCTCCCACCCGTGCGGCCGCCGTCGCCTCCGTCATGCATTGCGCATACCGCTGCCTCACGCCTCCTTGCTGCCGCCGCCTCACGCATTGCCAGCCTATCACCATCGCCCTAGCCGGCGCCAAATCCTCCTCCTCCTCTCCGGCCTTCTAAACCTGGATCGCCGGAAAACCCTAGATCCATAACTCGCACCGTCTTAGGCGAAGCCCTGCGGGGTCTTCCCTCTACTTCCGACACCACGCCGTCGTGCTGCTGGAATTGCGAGGGGAGAACTATAACCTCTGCTGCCTGCTGGAACAAGGGAGATGAAGGTCTTCATCGAGTACCGAACATGTGACCGACTGCGGAAGCGCTGCCGGAACACAGCGCCGGAAGGATCGTCTACACGATCTTGAGATCGGCAAGTGTACGACTACATCACCCACAAGAATCTGCTCTCGTTAACCGCTTTGGAATCTTCGAGGGTGAGTACTCTAATTGAATCGTTGCTACAATCTAGTAGATAGATCTTGGCTTGTTTGTGTGCATGCGGTAGAAATTTTTTGTTTTCCATGCTATGAACCCCTACAGTGGTATCAGAGACGTGTATATATGTAGATCTGTTGCACGAGTAGAACACAATGGTCATTGTGGGCGTTGATGCTTTTGTTGTTGATTGCTTCTTGTGTACTTTGCATCTGATGGAATGGTGGGATGAAGCGGCCCGGGCTAACCTTACATGACATCGTTCATGAGACTTGCTCCACGCTTGACATGCAACTTGTATTGCATAAGTGGCTTTGCGGGTGCCTGTTTCTCCCAACATAGTTAAGATTCAATTTACAACGGGTGATTGACAATACTAGTATCGACGTTGTGGTTCTTGTTCGTAAGTTAGAACGACACTTATTGAAAGCCCCAAACCACGTAGAACATGCAAAGAAAATTAGAGGCATCTAACTTTGTTTTGTAGGGATGTGCTGTGATGTGATATGGCCATGATTGTGATTATATATGATGTATGCAATGTTTGTTATTGTAAGTCGGCAGCCGGCAGGAGCCATATGGTTGTCTTTTAATTACGTTAAGACCTGTGTGTCTATTCAAAGTAGTTGTAATAGTTGATGCTAGTGGACGACAACCATGAAGTGGAGCCATTGACCTTGACGCCATACCGGTGATGGAGATCATGTTCGTGCTTGAACATGGAGATCGGAAGCACAAGAAGAAAGGTCATATCATATCACATATTATGAATTGCATGTGATGTTAATCCTTTTATGCATCTTGTATTGGTTAGTTTGCGACAATAGCATTATAAGATGATCCCTCTAGCACAAAATATCAAGTTATAAAGTGTTCATCCTTAGTTAGCATCGTTGCTAAAACTCGTTGTTTCAAAGCACCACGTGATGATCGGGTGTGTTAGATTCTGTGAGTGTATACAACATGAGCAAGCCAGATTTGCTCATGCGGAAGCTAAGGTTTGATATTGACGAGCCTAGCATGTACATGCATGGTCTCGGAACACGGATCACCGAAAGGTAAAGCATGAGTCATATAGTAGATATGATGAACATGTTGATTGTTCACCATTGAAGTTACATCAATTCTCGTGATGATCGGTTTTGATGTGGTGGATATGGTTCATGTGATCATTAAAACAATGCGATGGATGTTGTTTTGAGTGGGAGTTCACCTAGATTAATTTAACTATTAATTAGAACTCAATTTGTCATAAATTTAGTATAAACTATTGCGAATATGTTGTAGATCAATGGCGGCCCCTACCATCAGTTTTAGTGCGTTCCTAGAGAAAGAAAAGTTGAAAAACAATGGAAGCAACTTCGCGGATTGGTTCCACAATTTGAGGATTGTCCTCAATGCTGGTAATTTGACCTATGTGCTGGATGCACCGTTGGGTGACCCACCTGCAGCTGATGCTACCAATGAGGTAAAGAATGTTTTCCTCGATCGGAAGAGTCAGTACTCCACAGTCCAGTGTGCTATCTTGTATGGTTTGGAATCGAAGCTTCATAAAAGGTTTGAGAACCATGACCCACATGATATTGTCCGTGAACTCAAAATGATATTTGAGGCTCACATGGAAATTGAGAGTTATAAGGCTTCTGAAAAGTTCTTTAACTGCAAGATGGAAGAGGGCAGCTCCGTCAATGAGCACGTGCTTAAGATGTCTAGGCACACAAGCAAGCTTCAAAGCTTGGGTGTAGTGATTCCTAATGCTTTGGGGATTCATCGTGTCCTCCAATCACTACCACCAAGTTACAAGAACTTTGTGATGAACTACAATATGCAAAACATGGACAAGTCGTTGCCCGAACTCTTCTCCATGTTAAAGTCTGCAGAAGTGGAGATCAAGAAATAGCTCCAAGTGTTGTTGGTCAATAAGACCACCAAATTCAAGAGGCAAGGAAAGTATAAGAAAAAGGGAAACTTCAAGAAGGGCGGTAAGAAAGTTACCGCGCCGGCGAAGAAGACCAAGGTTGGGCCTAAGCCTGATACTGAGTACTTTTATTGCAAGGGAGAAGGTCACTAGAAGCGGAATTTCCCTAAGTACTTGGCGGATTTGAAGAACGGCAACATCAAGAAGAAAGGTATATCCGATATACATGTTATTGATGTGTATTTCACTAGTACTCGTAGTAGTGCCTGGGTATTTGATACTGGTTCGGTTGCTCATATTTGTAACTCGAAACAGGTGCTGCAGAATAGACGGAAACTAGAGAAGAACGAGGTAACGATGCGCATTGGAAATGGATCAAAGGTTGATGTGATCGCGGTCGGTATGCTACCTCTTCATCTATACTTAAATAATTTTTATTAGGTGTCTGCGTTGAGCATGAACATTATATCAGGATCATGTTTATTGCGAGACGGTTACTTGTTTAAGTCTGAGAATAATGGTTGTTCAATTTATATGAGTAATATATTTTATGCACATGCACGTTTGATAGATGGTCTATTCTTATTGAATCTCGATTGTGGAAATACACACATTAATAACATTGAAGCTAAACGTTTGAAATTGAGCGATAACTTGACCTATAGGTGGCACTGTCGTCTTGGTCACATTGGAGTGAAACATATGAAGAAACTCCATTCCGATGGACTTATTGAATCACTTGAAAGATGTGAAGCATGTCTGATGGGTAAAATGACTAAGACTCCATTTTATGGTATGATGGAGCAAGCTACGGACTTATTGGAAATCATACATACCGATGTGTGTGGCCCAATGAGTGTAGCATCGCGCGGTGGTTATCGTCATGTTCTTACCTTCACGGATGATTTGAGTAGATATGGGTATATCTATTTCATGAAGCATAAGTCCGAGACTTTCAAGAAGTTTAAGGAATTTCAAAGTGAGGTAGAGAATCAACGTAACAAGAAGATTAAATTTCTACGATCTGATCGTGGAGGTGAATATCTAAGTTACGAGTTTGGCGAGCATTTGAAGAAATGCGGAATACTTTCACAATTGACACCGCCGGGAACACCACAACGTAATGGTGTGTCCGAACGCCGTAATCGAACTCTCTTAGATATGGTTCGTTCTATGATGTCACTTACAGATTTACCGCTATTGTTTTGGGGTTATGCATTAGAAACATCCGCATTGACTTTGAATAGGGCACCATTTAAATCCATTGAAACGACACCATATGAATTATGGTTTGGGAAGAAACCTAAATTGTCGTTCCTTAAAGTTTGGGGTTGCGAAGCTTATGTAAAGAAGTTACAGCCCGACAAGCTTGAACCCAAAGCAGAAAATTGTGTCTTCATAGGATACCCGAAGGAAACTATTGGGTATACCTTCTATCATAGATCCGAGGGCAAAATCTTCATTGCCAAGAATGGATCCTTTCTAGAGAAGGAGTTTCTCTCGAAAGAAGTGACTGGAAGGAAAGTAGAACTCGACGAAGTTGATGAACCTTCTCTCGAACTTGCGAGTAGCGCAGCACTAGAAATAGTTCCTATGGCGCCTACACCAATAAGAGAGGAAGCTAATGATGTTGATCATGAAACTTCGATTGAAGTTACTACAGAACCTCGCAGGTCAATGAGAACTCGTACCACTCCTGATTGGTATGATCCCGTTATGAGTGTCATGTTGGTGGACAACACCGATGACCCTGCGACATATGAGGAAGCGATGATGAGCCTAGATTCCAATAAATGGCAAGAATCCAGGAAATCCGAGATTGGATCCATGTAGGAAAACCAAGTATGGACTTTGGTGGACTTACTGGATGGCCGGAAGGCTGTCGAGAACAAATGGATTTTCATGAAGAAAACAGATGCTGATGGTAATGTTACTGTCTATAAAGCTCAACTTGTCGCAAAAGGGTTTCGATAAATTCAAGGTGTTGACTATGATGAGACTTTCTCACCGGTAGCGAAGCTAAAGTCTGTGAAGATTTTGTTAGCGATCGCTGCATATTATGATTATGAGATATGGCAGATGGATGTCAAAACGACATTCCTCAATGGAGACAATGATGAAGAGTTGTATATGGTACAACCCAAAGGTTTTGTCGATCCTAAAGATGCTAACAAGGTATGCAAACTTCAACGGTCCATTTATGGATTGAAGCAAGCATCCCGAAGTTGGAATCAACGTTTTGATAAGGTAATCAAAAGCTTTGGTTTTATACAAACTTATTGAGAAGCTTGTATTTACAAGAAAGTAAGTGGGAGATCTGTAGCATTCTTATACTATATGTAGATGACATATTCTTGATTGGGAATGATATAGACCTTCTTAATAGTGTCATGGATTATTTGAATAATAGTTTTTCAATGAAAGATCTTGGCGAAGCAGCTTACATATTAGGCATAAAGATTTATAGAGATAGATAAAGACGCCTAATATCATTGTCACAAAGCACATATTTGGACAAAGTTCTAAAGAGGTTTGGAATGGAAGATAGCAAGAAAGGGTTCTTGCCCATGTTGCCCAATACGACCTTGAGTAAAACTCAAAGTCCCGCAACGACAAAATATAGAGAAAGGATGAGTAATACTCCCTATGCCTCAGCCATAGGATCTCTTATGTATGCCATGCTATGTACAAGACCCAACATTGCATATGCTATTAGTTTGACTAGCAGATATCAAAGTGATCTAGGAGTGGATCATTGGACAGCGGTCAAAAACATCCTTAAGTACTTGAGAAGAACTAAGGATATGGTTCTTTCTTATGGAGGTGATGAACAACTCGTTGTTAATGGTTACACCGATGCTAGTTTGAACACCAATCTGGATGATTCTAAATCTCAATCTGGATATGTATTTACTTTGAATGGTGCAGCAGTTAGCTGGAGGAGTGCAAAGCAAAACGTTGTGGTGAGATCTTCAACTGAATCGGAATACATAGCTGCTTAGGAGGCTTCACAAGAGGCGATATGGATGAAGGAGTTCATTACAGAGCTTGGTGTGGTTCCAAGTGCGCTGGACCCAAAGTCTATCTATTGTGATAACATGGGCGCCATAGCCAATGCGCATGAACCAGGTCACACAAGAAGCTGAAGCATATCAAGCTATGTTTTCACGCTATTCGAGAGCATGTCCAAGATGGTGACATAAAGATTTCAAAGTACACACAGATCTGAATGTGGCGGATCCGTTGACTAAACCTCTCCCGAGGGAAAAACATGACCAGCACCAAACCACCATGGGTGTTCGGTATATTACCATGTAATCTAGATTAGTTGACTCTAGTGCAAGTGGGAGACTGTTGGAGATATGCCCTAGAGGCAATAATAAAAGTAGTTATTACTATATCTTTGTGTTTATGATAAATGTTTACATTCATGCTATAACAGTATTAACCGGAAACATTAATATTTGTGTGATTTGTAAACTAAATTAGAGTCCCTAGTAAAGCCTCTTTTTAATACTAGCTTGTTGGTTAATAGATGATCATGATTTCCCGATCATGAACATTGAGATGTTGTTAACAACAAGATCATATCATTACGAGAATGGTATGATGGACATACTCCTATAGATAAGCGTAGCATTAAGATCAAGTCATTTCAATAGTTCATTTGTTATAAGCTTTCTGATACATAGTAATCTAATTCCTTCGACCATGAGATCATGCTAATCACCATTACCAGAAGGATGCTTTGATGACATCACACACCACACCGTAACTGGATGGCTATAAAGGTGGCATTGCGTGTTCGGAAAGTATGTGTTGAGGCACATGGATCAAGAGTGGGATTTGTCCATCCATATGACGGATAGATATACTCTGGGCCCTCTCGGTGGAATGTCATCCAATTGGCTTGCAAGAATGTGACTGGCTCACAAGGGATCACATATCACGGGAACGAGAAAAGAGTACTTATCGGTAACGAGGTTGAACTAGGTATGTAGAGATACCGACGATCAAACCTCGGATAAGTAAACTATCACGAGACAAACGGAAATTGGCTTCGTATTTAAGTGGTTCATTCGATCGCAAAGTAATCGTAGAAATATGTGGGATCCATATGAATTTCCAGATTCCTCTATTGGTTATTGATTGGAGAAGTGTCTCGGTCATGTCCGCATGATTCACGAACCGTAGGGAGACACACTTAAGGATTCGATGTTGTTTAGTAGATATGGAATGTAAGTAGGGATACCGAATGTTGTTCGGAGTCTCGGGTGGGATCCCGGATATCACGAGGAGATCCGGAATGGTCTGGAGAATAAGATTCATATAAGGAAAGTCCGATTCCGGAGTTCGGGAAAGATTCTGATGTTTCCATCAGAGAGGTTCTAGAAGGTTCTAGAAGGTTCACCGGACCGGAAGGGGAATGGTCCATGAATGTGTCATGGGTAAGTGGAATGATTGGATCATATCCTAGGTTACTTGGTTTGGGCATTTGCGAGAGAGAATTAAAGCTCTAAATTGAAAGTCAAACAGGAAGTTTGAAAAGTCAAACTGGAACAATGGTTTCCTAGTGGAAGAAGGAAAGAGTCCTTCCTTCTATCCAACTTGGGTTTGGGTTTGGATTCAAACTCTCCCCTCCCAAGGCTGCCCCTCCTTCTCATAAATAGAGGGGGAGGGCTGCCCCAAACAACACAAGAGCCCTCCACCCGGCGCTGCCAGGCCGCTTCCGCCGCCTTGCCTGGCAGCCTTGACTGTCACCGTCGCCCTAGCCGCCGCTGACTCCTCCTCTCCGGCCTTCTAAACCTAGATCGTTGGAAAACCCTAGATCCACCATAACTCGCACCGGCTTAGGCAAAGCCCTGCGGGATCTTCCCTCTACTTCCGACACCATGCCTTCGTGCTGCCGGAATCGCGAGGAGAGAACTACAACCTCTGCTGCCTGCTAGAACAAGGTAGAGGAAGGTCTTCATCGAGTACCGAATGTGTGACCGACTGCGGAAGCGCTGCCGGAATGCAACGCCGGAAGGATCGTCTACGCGATCTTGAGATCGGCAAGTGTACGACTACATCACCCACGAGAATCTGCTCTCATTAACCACTTTGGAATCTTCGAGGGTGAGTACTATAATCGACTCATTGCTACAATCTAGTAGATAGATCTTGGCTTGTTTGTGTGCATGCGGTAGAATTTTTTGTTTTCCATGCTACGAACCCCTACAGTTTGATCTTGGTTTTGATGGTGCATGTCACCTCAAAAAATATTCTTTTATCACTTACCTACTCGAGGACGAGCACAAGTTAAGCTTAGGGATGCTTGATACGTCAGAAAGGTATCTATAATTTTTGATGCTCCATGCTTGTTGGCTATCAACTTTGCTTTGCTTTTTCCACACTTTGAGGTGTTTTTATATGTTTTCTGGTACTAACCTATTACCAAGTTGCATGCTTGTGTGTGCTGTCAACACAAGACAGCCACAAGGGAAGATAAGAACACAGTCGTAGCAGCATCGTACCACATTGTTGGTCACTTACCACATCTCCTTCCACCACACAACACGAACATCTCCATATCTCATACCACAAGAACAACATTTGTTCTTGCTGGATCATCACAGATTTGCTTCACACATACTTACCAACCAATTGTTCTAGTCATGATGACTTGAAGAGGAACAAGTCAGGAACAATAAGAATACCAGATCACCACCACATCACTTGCACCATGGTTGCTTCAAGAAGCCATCTAATAGCTAGGACAGGGAGGAGTAGATCAAGCAAGCAGCCAAAAGGAGATGGACCTAGGAGGTGAAGGTTACAAGAACAAGTTACAGCAGGCAATCTGAAGCAACACCAAAACTACCACAAGATCATCAGCAGCCTCCATTACAAGCACATCTATCTACTCACAACCAACAGGTAAAAATCACCAGAACTACCCAGTAGATCATGCAACATCTGTTCTCATATTTTGCATACGGATCCGAGAATATAAGAAAAATAATACACCTCAACTATTTCCATCTACCCTTCAACTAAATTTTAGGATTGGATGGAGAGTTTTCTCTCAGTCTTGCATAGAGATGCTATGCAAAATCATCATAGAGAATTTAAAAGTCATCAAGTAATATCTATTCTTAAATAAAATCTTGCCTTAGTATTTGCATCCTTGGCATTGACCACAAGTTTTAGCCAACCAAGCTAGCAGAAGATCATGAAAATAAGATCTACCACTGTGCACACTCCAAAATGGAGGCACCACAGTGACAGTATTATGTAAAAAAGACATTAGAGAGTATATCATCACACTTAATAACCACTCAGATATTTCAGATAAAACATATCTATCATTTTACTAGTGAAAGAATCTAGGAATCAATTGTATATGTTATTTTACTGTCAACAAAGACAAGAAGTCTGATCCTTTCCCAAGTTCCAAATCAGCAGCAAGGTGATACGTCGAAAACGTATCTATAATTTTTGATGCTCCATGCTTGTTTACTATCTACTTTGCTTTGCTTTATCCGCACTTTGAGGTGTTTTTATATGTTTTCTGGTACTAATCTATTAACAAGTTGCCACAGTGCCAGTTGCCTTTTTCTTCTGTTTTTGGTTCCAGAAAGGTAGAAAATCAATATTCTCGAAATTGGAGGGGCAAAAGCCAAAGTCAATATTTTACCGTGGGCAACACGAAGCCAGAAGATGATACGGAGAAGGATCACCAGGGTTCCACACCCCCTGGCGGCGCGGGTAGGCCCACCCCGTGCCTGGGGGGTGCAGTCGCCCTGGTGGCCCCCTGGCTCGCCCCTTATCCTATAAGAATCCCCCGATGCAAAAACCCTAGGCACCCGATCAAAATTCCACGAAACCGTCTGTAGCCGCCACCACCATCATCCCTAGATCGGGGGGGTATCTGAAGCTCTTGTAGGCACCCTGCAGGAGGGGATATCATCCCGGAGGCCTTCTTCTTCATCATGCCAGCCTCCGGTATGAAGCGTGAGTAGTTCCACCTTGGACTATGGGTCCATGTACTAGCTAGATGGTTGTATCTCCTCCTTTGTGCTTTCATGTATAGACCTTGTGAGCTCCGTTCATGATCAAGATCTAATCTATTTGTAATCATGCATGTTGTGTTTGCGGGGATTCGATGGATATTGAGATTACTATGTCAGATTAATTAATGGTTTTGTCTTATGATTCTATCATGTCTGTGTTGTTTGTGATCTTGCATGCTCTCTATTTTTAGTAGCTATCTTGGCCAAGTAGTTTCTAGTGACTCCAAGAGGGGGTATTTATGCTCGATAGTGGGTTCATGCCTCTAGTTTCCAAGGGAAGTGACAGAAATCTCTTCGGTTGTAGATGTGATGTTTCCACTAGGGAGAAAACAACGGTCTCTTGTTCATAGAACAAGTGGATTGTTTACCTTACACACTTTTCTTAAAGCAGTTGTCTGTTGCTTGCAACTTAATACTAGAGGGGGTTCAGATGATAACCTAAAGGTGGACTTCTAGTCATAGATGCGGTTGGATGGCGGTCTATGTATATTGTTGTATTGCCCAATCGAATCTCATAGGATCTTTTTGTATGGTATTGCATTGTTATGCCTTGCTCAGTTCCTGTCAATTGCCCTGTTGTAATTTGTTTACCCATCATGCCATGTTTGTTTATCTAAGGAGAACACCTCTAGTGAACTATGGACCCCGGTCCAATCTTTACCATTGATACATCTTCCATTGTTACTGTTTACTTGCTGCAAACCATCATCACCTTCCACACCATACAGTTAATCCTTTGTTACAGCAACCGGTGAGATTGAAAACCTCACTGTTCGTTGGGGCAAAGTCTTGAGTTTGTGTTGTGCAGGTTTCCACGTTGCTTGCAACACCTTTGAGACGTTTCCTTCCACCTACTGGTTTGATAACCTTGGTTTCTTACTAAGGGAAGACTTGTTGCTATGCTGCTTCACACCTTTCTCTTGGGGTTTCCTGATGTAGCGCTCTCAGGCGCCATCACAAGGTCACAACCATCATTCTATAATCCACCAGTATAGAAACTAGTGGATCATCAGGTATGCACATGAACCAATGATCATCACCTTTTGTCAGAGAAGCCAATAAATAATGAAAGAAACCAATTCATATCATTTTCTTAGGCATTGTCCCTAAGAATCAAGTACATATATGGTCACAATCTCACTTATTAATGAATTCAAATCATCATCCTAATATTTTTAGGAATCATTTATACAAGTCATATATCACTGGTTAGTCACATCAAAATTACCTAACCATAAAGAACGAATCACTGTTTTAAGCTTTGGTTCACAAGTATCAGGTCCATGACATGTATCTAGTACCAGGACTAGTAATCATACATGAGATGCATCAGTATTTAAGCAATCTATAAAACCATAAAGCCACCATGTATATTGGGAATCATTCCAAATAATCACACCACCTTTTCACCACTATCAGAAAGGATATCAAGTCCTTAGGTACTAAATCACATATCTTAAACATATATCCAAGAAGTAAATCACCACCAATATCACAGAAGTCATAGGTTAATTACAATTTGTGAGCCACCAAATCAATCACAACAAGTTAATCAACTACCACATAGCTAGCAATACTACTGGTGTATCATCAGTCACTAGCAAGCTAGAGGTCAACACATAAATGGCAAGCCAGGAAATTATTTAGCTCAAATCAAATTAACCAACTAGCAATAGATAATTTTAGCAGTAAAATTGACCCTAGAACAGAGTCTCAGCACAAATACAGATAGTCGTATCACCACCAAGATGGATCTAGATAGGAACTGAGAGAGGAAGGAGAAGCATGACTTACCGGTGGTCCTCGCTAGACACTAGAATAGGAAGCAGAGGTTGGCCGGGGGCAAAAACATGGTGGCACAGGGAGCACCTGAGGGCGCTGTAACCCTAGCCAAGCCGTTGTCGCGGTGGCCACAGGAGAATGAAGTAGCACCAACCAGCCCCATTGCGCCATCCACGCACCCAGGCGACGCCAGAAGTGCGTCAGAGCACCACATCATCGGCAACAATGCAAACCCTAGCCACCAGAGAGAGAGGAGCACAACTAGGAGAGAGATCAAGCATAAAATCGAGCTAGGGGCTATTGATGAAGTGTCGTCCACAGCGTCATTTCACACCATGATGGCGGCTGTGGTGGCCGGAGCCGGCCAGAATCATAGAACGGCGGCGGAGGCGCCAGAGGGTCACCTGGGAGAGAGAGGGATGCAATCGAGGGGAGGACGAAAGCGAGTGAGGGTCGGGCTCGACCGATCCATATGGTCTAGCACAACCCTACGGGCTGGACTGGTTATTGGGCTGGACTGGCCCAAGAACCGGGCCTAGTGTATAAAAGAGTGATAATTGAATTAAACCAATTAGAGAGATTCCAAAAATGCCCTTATGAATCTGTTGACTCTACAAAATAGAGAAAAATCCTAAAAATACAAATAATATATCCACATGTTCATAAAAATCTAAACTACTCACTAAAAGTAGTACATTGCATTTTAGGATGATATAATTTAAGTTAATTATTTAAGTGACATAAATACCTTATGGGATTTTCTAAAAATAAAGATGATATCCAAAAAAATCACTTTTATGATCCTAAATAAAGATTGTATTTAATAAAAATACTAGTTTGTATTTTAGTCTAATAAAACTAAATGATCTATATTAAAACACTTATTACTTTATGAAATTTAATAAAATAAGGAACAATCCTAAAAGTCAATAAAAATCATTTTTGTGTATAAAAATAAATCTACTATTTTATAAAATACTAACTTAATTTTTTTATAAATAAAATTTGAAGTAAAGTATTCAAAGAAATTTGATATTTTACAGAATTTTATAAACATAAGAATAATCCTTAAAAATAAATAAAAATCATTTTTAATATCTTGAATAAATGTACTCTACTATAAAAATATTAAATATATTATTAGAAAGGTTTTTAAGATTTTAAAGTAATAAATCCTAAATTCAAAGATTTTAAAATAAACAATAGCTTGGATTTATAATCAAGCTTAAGTATAACTATTAATTTTAAAATACTCTTTTAAAATCTTAAATTCAAATTAAAACATATTTTAATAATTATAGTGTATCACTATATATAATATGGTGAATAATCTTTATCTCTTAATCATTATTAACATGACCTCAAATCCTAAAAAAGTACTAAGACCATTTAATTATGCTCTCATTAATAAGTTGCATGTTATTTTCATAATAACACATCAAATCTTAAACTCATCATTCCCTTTAATGGAAAGTGAATGATTCCACATTGAAAATTATACTTGTCAAATTCCTAAAACCTGATAATGTTCTAAACACATTACACCTTAAAATTCACTTCCAATTTTATAGTTAACTTTGGTCTAAACAATCTAACATTTTACTTAAAGTTAACTATGTTTTTTATAGTTACCTTTGGTCACTTAAGCAACTAGTTAAAGTATAATAACTTAACATCATTTGTAACCATCAAAAACCCTAATGTAAACCATAGTAATCTTCAAGATTGATTAACCTAACCTAAACACTAGTTTCTTCTAATGTTATTCTTTTTGCCACTTCAAACAACAACTCTATGATAGTTCTTTCAACCTTAACAAATTAACACATGGACTTTTGATACGTCCAAAACGTATCTACTTTCCCGAACACTTTTTCTATTGTTTCTTCTCTAAATTTGTGTAATTTGGATACAACTAACATGGACTGACGCTATTTTCAGTAGAATTACCTTGGTGTCTAGTTTTTGTGCAGAAAATCAACTACAAGGAAAAATCCCGGAAAATATGCAAAAAATCCTATTTCACCAGAAGACTCATGGAGCCAGAAGACGAGGTGGAGGTGGGCCACGAGAGGCCCACACCCCCTGCCACGCGGGCCAGCCCAGGCCACGCCTGTGACGGGTGTGGCCGCCTCGGGCACCCCTCGGCCTCCCTATTCACCTCTAAGTTGCCTCTTGACCAAAAAACTCAGGCGGGTTCGACGTTTTTCCAGAAAGAGTTCTGCTGCGCCACCACCACCAGAAACCGCGATTCGGAACGAGAAACTCCATTCTAGCACCCTGCCGGGGCGGGGAATTTGGAGGGGATCATCACCATCATCATCACCAATGCCTCTCCATCAACCATACATGTTTCCCCATCCATGAGTGAGTAATCCCCCGTTGTAGGCTATGGGGATGTCATGTAATCGAATAAGATTGTTAGGGCATGGTTCCTAGTATCTCTATTAGTGCTATTTGACTTTGTTGCAACTTGTTGTGCTTAATCTTTGTCACTAGGGCCCGAGTGACATGATCTCAGATTTGAAATTATTATTGATTCATGATGATAGTATTGTTTGTGATCTTATCTGCAAGTTGTGTACACATACCATTGTCCGGATCCAAAGGCCCCAAAGTGACAGAAATTGGGACAACCGGAGGGGATGGCTGTGATATGAGGATCACGTGTGTTCATAGAGTGTTAATGCTTTGCTCCAGTGCTCTATTAAAAGGAGCACCTTAATTCCCAGTAGATTCCCTTGAGGCCCCGCTGCAAGGGCTGGCAGGACAAAAGGTGTTGTGCAAGTTCTCATTGCGAGCATGTATGACTATATATGGAACACATGCCTATGATTGTTTAGTACTTGGATGCTTTATCTTATTTATCTGCAATTGCCCTAGATCTTGAAGTTGTATGAATAGTATCATCCATGCAACTTCCGTCCATCCATCTCTATGCCTACCGCACTCATATCCTACTGTTTGCTACTATTGTTACTACTGCCTTTGTTTCACTGCTACTGTTACTTTGCTATTGCTACTATAAAACTGTTGCTACTGAGAACCTGCTACGAGCAAGACTATTGCCAGGTGTAGCTGAATTGACAACTTGGTTTTTAAGGATTATAAGTATTATTTGGCTCCCCTTGTGTCGAATCAATAAATTGGGTTATACTACCCTCGAAGACTGTTGCGATCCCCTATACTTGTGGGTCATCAAGGCTATTTTCTGGTGCCGTCGCCGGGGAGTATAGCTTTATTTGTAAGTTCACTTGGATCTATTACTGTTCACTGCTATTCCTTTCATCATGGGGAAGTCTCGTGATGGAAAGTTTCCTATTTTACCATCCACAACAAGAAGAGGTATTGTCCTAAACACCTCTGCTTCTCTTGATTCACCGTTTGTTATAAGTAAGCTTATTACACCACCACCACATTCACATGCTACACACACTGATACTACTGCTGAGTCTGAAATTGCTTCTGATACTCATAATGTTACTTCTACTATGCTTCATGTGAGTGGTTCATTAGGTCCTTTCCTAGATGCTACTATTGCTAGAACTATTTTGGGAAACACTGAAACTCCTAGTGAAGACACTATTACACCTGTTAGCTCACCTGAGTCTAGATAGAGATATGATATTAATGATGGTTACATTGAAATGACTGATGAATTTATTGAAGAGTACCAAAACACACGTGATGCTAGTGCTATTAAGAGTCTTCTTGAGAGACGTACCATTATACCTAAACTGTCTCCTGATTCTAAGTTTTCTACTTGTCCCATAGACATTAAAGATAAAGATTATGATTTCTCTCTTGATTTATCCTATATAAACATTGTGGAGAAAGAACCTTTTTGTGGGAATGAAAATGAAAGTGATGTAGCTCATATGAATGAGCTTTCTACTATGATTGCCTTATTCTCTAATGATGTTAAGATGCGCAAGTACTTTTTTACAAAGATCTTCCCTTTTTCACTAAAAGGAGAATCTAAAGCTTGGTTTAATAGATTACCTCCTGGATCCATTGATAGCCCTGATTGCTTGATTGCTTCTTTCTTTCAGAAATATTTTCCTCCCAGTGCTATACATGCTGCTTTGCAGAAACTTTTTGATTTTAAACAGGGAGAAGAAGAGAAATTGCATGAGTCATGGACAATGTTCTGTGCCTTGATTCATGCACATCCTGGATGTCCATTACCTAAAAATGAGCTTCTTGATATTTATTATTATGGACTAACTGATGAATCTAGGACATACCTAGATAGTTTTGCTGATTGTGTTTTTAGGAAAAGAACTCATGCAGAAGATGAAGAATTAATGGCTAAAATAAGCAAGAATTATGATGATTGGACTTCAACTAAGCCAATTACACCTGAGCCTACTACACCTGAACCAATTGTGCCTGAACCAACCCCAACACCAACACCAACACCAAAGAAGAGGGGAATGATTGAATTAAATGATGAAGTGATGAAATAAGCTAAGAAATGTCTTAAGAAGAAAGGTATTAGATCTCAAGATGTGAAGAATTTACCTCCTATAGAAGAATTATGTAATCCAATTCCCCACTCATCCACTATTAAGGTACACTCTCTCCAACACTTTGATGAAGGTGATATTCCCTATGGTAAACCTCCTGATCAATGCTTAGAGGAACTTGACACTTTTATTGTTAAACAAAGTAATTTTAATAAACAAGTTCAGAATCATTTATTGGAAAACTCTAGAGATATTAATGAGTTGAAAGATATTGTGGAAAGAACTTATAATGATGTTAAAATTCTTGTTAAACACTTCCAAATGGTTCAAGCCCAAATTGATCAACTTGCTATGGTACAAAAGGATATGCTAGTTAATGCCTTAGGAGATAAACATGCTTATGGAATTAGAACTAGGAGTGGTATAACCACTCAAGATCCTTTATACCCTGAAGGACACCCTAAAAGGATTGAGCAGGATTCTCAACAAGTTGAAAATAGTGGTAGTCCTCATAAGAGAAAGAAAAAGAAACATAAAACAGTTGAGGAACCACCTAAACCTGGTGTAGATCCTAATAGTATATCTGTCTCTGATGCTTAAACTGAAAGTGGTAATGATAAAAATGATGCTACTGGTAAGGAATAAGTTGAGGAAGAACCTGAGAAGCACACTAAGAACACTAAGTACACAAAGGAATATTTTATTGCTAATAAACATGACAGTGAAAGAGAACCTTGGTGCAGAAACCTATGCCTTTTCCTAATAAGAAACACAAGTCAAAAGAGGAAGAACACTATAACAAGTTTTGTGAGTGGATGAAACCTTTATTTTTGCAAATTCCTGTGACTGATGCTATTAAGTTGCCTCCTTATTCAAAGTATATGAAGGATATTGTCTCTAATAAAAGGAAGATTCCTAATGAGGAAATTTCTACTCTACTTGCTAATTATTCCTTCAATGGTAAGGATCCAAAGAAACTTGGTGATCCAGGTATTCCAACTATTCCTTGCTCTATTAAAAATAAGGGATTTCTATTTTTGTGCCCCTGGTTCGTTAGTTGTACTCATTTTTTCCCAGCCGCTTAACTTTTCCTTACTTTTCCCCTCGCAATGTTAAGAAACCCTCGCGGGCGCTCGCAGGCGCTCAGACGGAGGGATGTCGTCAGGTCAAAGGCTTGACTGTTACATGCTGACTGGTGGGACCGTGTTGTGGCGGGTCGGGCGTTGAGCATTACGTTACGAGGCCTCGACCCTTACATGCCTGACCGGTGGGGCCGCGTTGGGACGGGTGTCGGGGGTGTACGCCCGGGTACCCTAGAGTTGATGAATTAAGTGAGTCAATAAGAAACATATATGAGAAAATGATATTCAATATGAGTCAAATAGAAAAATACAAAGGAAAAAAACAAGTCTGGGCCGAGTTAACCTTAAGTCGGCCCAGCCCTCACCACTACTGGACTAGACCTACAGTGAACAGGTCGAACTAAGCTCTAAAAGCCGAATTATCCTCTTGGGCCGAGTCCTCCCGTCCGGCCCACCAAACGACCTAGCCTCAAAGACCGAAGCTACTCGCCGTCGCCAAGAACCCTGCACACCACCCACTCCCGAATCCTCGCCTGAGACTCACTTTGCATCGCCAACAATACTGGATCCCGCCAAATTGGTCCCGCGTCAATGCTCCCGCCAAGACCCCTGAGCAGATGGTCCCCTAGGACTGCCTCGCCATCGTCTCCCGCGTGGGCCGAATCAACACTAACTCGGCCCACCGCGGGTCTGCACCGGCCAAGCGTTACCTCGACGGGACTCTCCCCGCGTGGGCCGGCTAGGGCAATCCCGGCCCACCGGCGGGATCCACCAAGACCCGGTCGCCCCCTTGACCCGGCTGGGCCTCAGGATTGGAGGAGGATGAAGCCAGGATGGCCCGGCTGGGCTCCCTCCATCATGGGCCGAATGATAAAGATCACGGCTGGGCCTTTATCTTTATTCGGCAGAGAGGAAATAAAGGCTTGGCTGGGTTTTCTTGCTCCCAGGCCGAATCAACTTTGCCATAGGCCGAATTACTACTTTGTCTGAGCCATCCGGGCTGAGTTACAACGCCCCGAATGACCCTTTATTCACCTCTAGATGTCTTCACAATAACTACCGTGACACACCATTGAGCCAGACAAACTCCACGAGGATTGTGTCAGTCTTGGGACGCCCATGGCTCAGACTGGCACGTGCAATAGGGTATATGCCCTTGGCACCCAAGAATATGCTAAGGTATATGCCATGGCATCTCCAAAGATGCCAAGGCATATGCTGAGCATCTGAGAATCTGTAGGGGTCCCAACCTAATAAGGTAGAGTCCTCCTGTGTTTTACAATGCTAGTCCCTGGATCAATAGCTAGCATCCACAGTAAGATGTAATATCAAGAAACAAAGGTCATAATATAACTTTATAACCAGGAATAACATAATTTTATTACATCAAACTTAGCTCGTTAGGCTATTACATTATATTGCAGCGGAATAGCAATAGGTATGAGTCCATCATCTTCAAAATGCCACAGGCAGATGTTGGTTGTAGACTTTGTAATCCTAAACAATCAATCTTCACTTAAAACAATCAATCCTGCAACATACAAGTTACAGCCACAAAGGGTCAATACATTTGAATTGTATTGGCAAGTGATACTCTTAGTAGGATGGTGGAGTCTATCATCTATATGCATTTGGCTAAGTGGAGTTGAGGCTTGCATTGCTCAAAATAGATTTTTCTTATCATTTTGAAAATACTAAGTTTTTGTTTGGCAAAAACTTTCCAAGTCATCTACTAATCAAAGACTGGAGATCCACTCAGGGCATCTACCAATCAAAGATCAAGATTTGCTTGGCAAAACAATTTTCTTCAATCTAAGATTTTGAGATCCTTATTTCAAGCCATCTTTCCATCAAAGATTGAAGAATACACACAATCCCTTGTTCACCCACAAGTTTTTATTTAGAAATTGGAATGATGAGATTCTTGATTGCTTCCATGTCTTGATGCTCAAATTGTCCTTTACTGGGACATGGCTAAGTACTTAGGTTTTACACTCTGCAGAGGTGGTGCACTTTACCCACAAGACTTGGTTTCCCAAGACAAAATCTTTCAGAAGCCTTCCCTTAGACCAAAATGGACGCGCTCCAACCTATCAAACACTACCACCCACTGTCCATATGGCTAAGTTCTTGCAACCTATATGATCATGGCAGAGCCCATATTGCCAAGTGGTTGCACTTGAAGCTTCTCAACATTTGACATCTCAAATCCCTTTGTTTCCTGGGTGGCATTCCACAAGTGAGATACACAATCCAAGTCCATGGCCTTGTGAACCACTCAACCATTCTCCACCAATCTATCCCATTCCACCCAGGTGATTCATTAACTTAGTTGTTTTATTAGACAAAATCACAAGTCCTTAGACTTAGAATATTTTTCCATAGTGTGAATATATATTCCACCCATGTTTTATATTAGCTAGGCTAAGCTTGGTAGTAGTAGGAATCTCTAACTTAGGAAAATCCTACTAAGGATTCATTACTATGTTTTCTTATAGCAAGATCTATACTTAGCAAAATCCATGCAAGTTTTACTTAACAAAATCACTAATGCATAGTGAAAGTAATAGGATAAAAAGTATGTAGCATCACTTGCCTTTTGGTAGAGTATGGGTTCACTTCTTGATCTTTGCAACAATCACACTCTTCAAGTCACTACAAATCAATCAAGCAAGGCACAAACTCAATCTACCAATCAAGCAAAACAACACACATAAATAACAAAGTCAAAGAAATGCATGCAAGCATGCCAAGTTTTGTTTTGTTTGAAAATGTGGTTCCTAGTGGGTCATAGTCATTTGGGTACATCTAATGGTCATTTCCTAAAGTGGCTAAATCATTTGCAAAAGGTTTCACTTTAAAACCATTTTCAAAACAAAGTGTTATTTTTATGTGGTGTAGAAATATTTTTACTAAGCCATTTTCCCATAGGGTTCACCAAATGAGTTGCTATTGCAAAACTTGGTGTTTTTAGGTCAGTAGGTTTGGTCCAAACCATCTACTCAAGGTTTTCTTCCTTTAAACATTTCCATAATAAAATCACTAATTTTTATTTGGCTAGAAAATGGCTAAGTTAAATAATTCAACTTAAATTTCACAAAAATCATTTTTAATACTATGGGTTGGTTCCTAGGGTCAGTAGGGTCACAACAAACCAATTGGCAAAGGTTTGATATCAAAATTCATTTTTAAATGATTTTTCTAATGTTAGCAAGCACACAAAAGAATCTGCAAATTCAAACAAGCTACCAGTTACTATTTGCTAAACTAAGGGTAGGGTTGGTTAGGTCTTGTTCTCCTGAATCTTTTGATATAAAATTTGTCAAATTTGGACGTATGGTTTGAAAGTTACAAGTGTTTGAAGATAGCATCAAAATCTGATTTCAATTTCTATTTTTAACAAACAGATGACACGCGGCACGTTTCCATTCGACGGTACCGGTTCGCTGCGGATCACGCTCTGGTGCGTTGGATCTAGTTAAATCGAATGGCTCGATCGAGTACCTCTTCGGCTTAAGTCGTTCTATCTCGCCGATGGATCTGCATCTCACGGTGTTCGCTTTTCGGCCATTCATGGCGGCGATGGCTAACGGCGGCGACGGTCGACTACGGTGTCGGGTAAACAGGATGCAAACGAGGAGGGAAAGCTCACCGAGGTCGCGGGCTGTGGTGAAGCACGCCGTGTGGTCAGTGTGGCTCGGGCGCCTTTGCGGGACGAATCTCGCCGGAGTTATTCTTGGCGACGGCGGCTCGGTCGTGGTCGAGGACGCCGGAGACCACCCTAAACAGAGAAAGCGGTCAGACGCGTGAGATCAAGGCAATGTTGTGCGTGTGAACTAGAGTGGAAAAGGCGGACGAAAACCATCGGGATACTCACCGGAGTTGCGAGGTCGTCGGTGCTCGTCATGGACTTGGATAGGAAGCGCCCTAAAACAAACGGAGGGTACGATTAGGTTCGTAGGCGGAAGGCGAGTATGTGTGCAACATTGAGACGGACGGGGGCGGTCAGATGTTACCTGGAAGACTCGCCGGAGTAAGGCAGACGCGGCGGCGCGGCCAGATGTTGTCGTTGGCGAGGCTCAGAGGTTTCCGCGGTCAAGTGGACGGTACGGGGAGGAAGGTCTGGGAGTGGGGAAGCTGTCAGGGTGATCAAAGAGGCTCGGGGTAGTGTCGTATCGTCGGAATCGTTACCGGAACATCGTCGGAGACAGGGACGGTCGAGGAGAAATTGGGGGCGGTCTAAGGCGTGCCAGCTTGGGGTGTCAGAGGGAACTTATAGAGGAGGCTTGGGCGTTTCTATCCGTGTGATCAAAGTGAGGTAAAGGCTCGGCATTAGAGCGTATTGATTCCGCGAAATCAAAGCAGCAACGGCAGCGAGGGAGAAGGCGTGGTCGTCGCGCGAGGAAGAAGAAGGAGGGCTGTGTGGGGTCCTCTGTCAGTGGGAAAGGAAAAGGGAACGGGGTCCACTTGCCAGGGGCTTTGCGGGTTGAGTATGCGGTGAAGAAAACGGTTCGGCGTGGAGAGGAGGTGGGCTAGATGGGTTGTTTTGGGCCGGGGTAGTTGGGCTGGGTCTGTTTTCTTATTTTTTTCTGTCTGATTCCTTTTTCTTTTTCTAAGTTCAATTTCTGTTTTGAATTTCCAAACAAACAATTCACACTCAATTCAATCCAAACAATCATTCAGTTTGTAAACTTGAATTTGATTTTGTTTATCAACATAAACCAAGTCTCAAAATAAAATAAAATAATATCCTTATTTATTTTAGGATCCATTTAATAGTTAAATAAAATGGATCACTAGTTATTTAATAAAATAGGGTTTGATTTTTATTAATAAAACTTCCATTTGAAATCTAAATATTTTCATAATCAAACCAGTAGGTTTTATTTGAAAATAAGGATGCTTGGAAATCTTGTTTTAAAATAAAATAACCTTTTCTTTTAGGTTCCATTTATAATTAAATAAATGGTCCTTAGATAATAATCCATTTAGGATTTGTTTATTTGGTTCAAATAATTCATATTGAATTATTTGGAAAGTATTCCAAAGTGATTTATTAATCATATAAGATTGGGTAATTGTTTTAATTCCAAATATCATTTTCTCATGTATTTTTTTTATTTAGAGACTTGTCCTTGTTTAAAATAGGGATAGAATGGTTATTTCCATTTTATTTTATTTGGAATATTCTTTATTTCATATTTTTATTTGAATTGGGATTAATCATCACTCCATTTACTTCATGGATTAGGCCAAGATTTGATTTGGTATGTAAATATTCTTTATTAATATTTTCATCTTTATCTTATGAAATCCATATCTTTTTATTTAGAGATCCAAACTTGGTGATTCCAATTTATGAAAACTTATTTATTATTTGTTTATACTTCTGATTCCTTTTAGGATCTATTGTACTCTACTTGGTATGGGTTTTTGGTAAGGCTTTAATAGCTTTGGAAATTCAATTCTCTTATCTTTTTATATTCATAAGATTTTGTTTATGGTCCCATCTATAATTGAAATAAAATGGACCATGGTTTATTAATCAAATAGGGTTTGGTTCATTTAATAAAATCCTCATTTGAAATCCTAATGTTTTCAAAATCCAATCAGTAGGTTTTAATTAAGAGAATTAAGTACTTAGAAAACTTATTTAAAATAATTTAACAAGCTTGATGTTTAAATTAAATTGGTAAACTTCTTATTTAAATAAAATTGGATATTAAATCCTTATTAATTTATTTTAAATAAACCTTTGCTAAATTTATTTAGAATAAAATGTTTTAATTCCAAAAATTTGGTCAAGGTTTAATTTTCCTTTATTTAATAATCTTTTATTTATAAAACTCCTATTTCATTTGAAAACAAATCTTTTCATTTAATTGTTTCATAATAGTATTTCCAAATGTTTTTATTTTCCTTTTATTAAATGTTTATCTTTTTAAATCTCTTGAGGTTTATTTTAATTCAAATGGGTTTGAGGTTCCAATTGTATTCAAAAATTTTCTTCTGGCTCTGAAAATTAACAAAGTTTTATTTTATTAATTTATTTTCACATTACAAGATTTGGAAAATCTTGGGATGTGACAGGCTACCACCCTTAAAATAAATCTCGTCCCGAGATTTGGGGAGGCTGGGGTTACAAGCAAGTTCAAAACAACTAGGGTACTACCACCCTTAAAAATTTTCAAACAAAGATTACACATTGTCCTTCTTGGGATCCTGGGGAAAATTCTCTAAGCAAACTTTTGCATGTGTCCTTGGTTTCCATACTTGACTCAGGGGCCAAGGTTGAGATCCTTCATAGACTTGTTTAATTTGCTCTCCATCCTTTCTGGACAATTGTTTGCATAGTGGCCTAGTTCCTTGCATTTGAAACATGTGACAAGGCTGAGATCTCTCATAGGCTTGTTTATCTTATGCTTCATCTTTTACGGATGAGTTGCATAATGTCCTAACTCTTTGCAGAGTTTGCACATCACTTGGGTAATATCCTTCTTTTTCTTTGGTATTACTGTCTCTTGTTTGTTTCCTTGGTTCTTCTTGTTTTCTGGGCACCCATTGGCATATTGTCCCATCTCTTTGCATTTGAAACATTGCACCTGTGTAATATCCTTCTTGCTAGTGTTGGGGAATTTCTTTTTCTTCTTGGGTCTCTCCAAAGCTAGGAGTTCTTCTAGTTCATGTTCTTCATGAGTGGGAGATCTTTCTCTCTTCTTGGGGTATTGATCTTCATGTTCCTTGGATGCATGATCCTTGTCTCTAAAAATATTGCTAGCTTGGGTTCCTTCTAGAATAACATCTTTGTCATCCTTGTTGTCATTAGCTCTTTGGGAAAAGTTTTCTCTCATGTTGATCACTTGAGTAACCAATCCTTGCAACAATTGGGATTGAAGTTTCAAAATCCTTTGTATGGCTGGATCTAGTCCATTGTTGTTGGCTAAAAGCTGAGTTGTCTCTTGGCTCAATTGGTTTTGGGTTGCTATAATATCTTTCATGCTGTCCACTTGGTTGTTGTTGTCATCAACTTTGATGTTGGAGTTTCTTGGAGAAGTCATCTGTTTGGGTTTGAAGGGAGATTAGAATAGGAAAGATATTTCTAAGGAATCAATTCTAATCACACACATCACAATTCACACAAGCAATATGCATGCCATCACAAACCAAACATTCACAAACAACTTTGCACTCAAACAACAGGGTTCAAGCACATACTTAGCAACAAAATATTTTTGTTACACCACATAAGTTGGTGTGTTTTATTTAACTAAAATATGGTGGTCCATCTATATGGTTCACTTGTGATCTTTCCTTCCTTCTTGATTCTTCTTGTATGAGATCTTGGTTTCTTTGAGAAGAACTCTTGGTCACAATACTTCAAAGTTGTTGACGGATCCTTCTTATTTTGCATTCCCTTAGTCTCTAAATCTTGAGTAGGTTTTCCTTGTTTCACTTGTAGTCCTTAGTAGTTTCCAAGTTGGAAGTCCTTGGTGAACATGCTGAAGATGTTGAAATCATTAGAGTTGAAAAGTTGAAGTCATTAGAGTTGAAAAGTTGAAGTCATTAGGGTTGAAGAAGTTGAAGTAGTCCTTTGCACATGGTGTAGTCTTTGGCCATGGGTAGGTTTTTCCATCAAGTTGAAGTAGAAGAGAAGTAGAGTTGAAACCAAAATGGTTAAGGAAAGAGCTTACAAGTGTTTTTGTAAATAAGTTTTGGATCGAAATATAACTCCTATTTTTCTAAGGGTTTTTGTCCAATCCTAGGTTTTCAAATCCTACAGGCAACACAATGCTCTGATACCATCTGTAGGGGTCCCAACCTAATAAGGTAGAGTCCTCCTGTGTTTTACAATGCTAGTCCCTGGATCAATAGCTAGCATCCACAGTAAGATGTAATATCAAGAAACAAAGGTCATAATATAACTTTATAACCAGGAATAACATAATTTTATTACATCAAACTTAGCTCGTTAGGCTATTACATTATATTGCAGCGGAATAGCAATAGGTATGAGTCCATCATCTTCAAAATGCCACAGGCAGATGTTGGTTGTAGACTTTGTAATCCTAAACAATCAATCTTCACTTAAAACAATCAATCCTGCAACATACAAGTTACAGCCACAAAGGGTCAATACATTTGAATTGTATTGGCAAGTGATACTCTTAGTAGGATGGTGGAGTCTATCATCTATATGCATTTGGCTAAGTGGAGTTGAGGCTTGCATTGCTCAAAATAGATTTTTCTTATCATTTTGAAAATACTAAGTTTTTGTTTGGCAAAAACTTTCCAAGTCATCTACTAATCAAAGACTGGAGATCCACTCAGGGCATCTACCAATCAAAGACTGAAGATTTGCTTGGCAAAACAATTTTCTTCAATCTAAGATTTTGAGATCCTTATTTCAAGCCATCTTTCCATCAAAGATTGAAGAATACACACAATCCCTTGTTCACCCACAAGTTTTTATTTAGAAATTGGAATGATGAGATTCTTGATTGCTTCCATGTCTTGATGCTCAAATTGTCCTTTACTGGGACATGGCTAAGTACTTAGGTTTTACACTCTGCAGAGGTGGTGCACTTTACCCACAAGACTTGGTTTCCCAAGACAAAATCTTTGAAGCCTTCCTTAGACCAAAATGGACGCTCCCAACCTATCAAACACTACCACCCACTGTCCATATGGCTAAGTTCTTGCAACCTATATGATCATGGCAGAGCCCATATTGCCAAGTGGTTGCACTTGAAGCTTCTCAACATTTGACATCTCAAATCCCTTTGTTTCCTGGGTGGCATTCCACAAGTGAGATACACAATCCAAGTCCATGGCCTTGTGAACCACTCAACCATTCTCCACCAATCTATTCCATTCCACCCAGGTGATTCATTAACTTAGTTGTTTTATTAGACAAAATCACAAGTCCTTAGACTTAGAATATTTTTCCATAGTGTGAATATATATTCCACCCATGTTTTATATTAGCTAGGCTAAGCTTGGTAGTAGTAGGAATCTCTAACTTAGGAAAATCCTACTAAGGATTCATTACTATGTTTTCTTATAGCAAGATCTATACTTAGCAAAATCCATGCAAGTTTTACTTAACAAAATCACTAATGCATAGTGAAAGTAATAGGATAAAAAGTATGTAGCATCACTTGCCTTTTTGGTAGAGTATGGGTTCACTTCTTGATCTTTGCAACAATCACACTCTTCAAGTCACTACAAATCAATCAAGCAAGACACAAACTCAATCTACCAATCAAGCAAAACAACACACATAAATAACAAAGTCAAAGAAATGCATGCAAGCATGCCAAGCTTTGTTTTGTTTGAAAAAAGTGGTTCCTAGTGGGTCATAGTCATTTGGGTACATCTAATGGTCATTTCCTAAAGTGGCTAAGTCATTTGCAAAAGGTTTCACTTTAAAACCATTTTCAAAACAAAGTGTTATTTTTATGTGGTGTAGAAATATTTTTACTAAGCCATTTTCCCATAGGGTTCACCAAATGAGTTGCTATTGCAAAACTTGGTGTTTTTAGGTCAGTAGGTTTGGTCCAAACCATCTACTCAAGGTTTTCTTCCTTTAAACATTTCCATAATAAAATCACTAATTTTTATTTGGCTAGAAAATGGCTAAGTTAAATAATTCAACTTAAATTTCACAAAAATCATTTTTAATACTATGGGTTGGTTCCTAGGGTCAGTAGGGTCACAACAAACCAATTGGCAAAAGTTTGATATCAAAATTCATTTTTAAATGATTTTTCTAATGTTAGTAAGCACACAAAAGAATCTGCAAATTCAAACAAGCTACCAGTTACTATTTGCTAAACTAAGGGTAGGGTTGGTTAGGTCTTGTTCTCCTGAATCTTTTGATATAAAATTTGTCAAATTTGGACGTATGGTTTGAAAGTTACAAGTGTTTGAAGATAGCATCAAAATCTGATTTCAATTTCTATTTTTAACAAGCAGGATGACACGCGGCACGCTTTCCATTCGACCTGACCGGTTCGCTGCGGATCACGCCTGCGCGTTGGATCTAGTTAAATCGAATGGCTCAGATCGAGTACCTCTTCGCGCTTAAGTCGTTCTATCTCGCCGGTGGATCGCATCCACGGTGTTCGCTGTTCGGCCATTCGCGAGCGGCGGCGATGGCTAACGGCGACGGTCGACTCTGGCGGTTTGGCGAAACAGGATGCAAAACGAGGAGGGAAAGCTCACCGAGGTCGGGCTGTGGTGAAGCACGTCGTGTGGTCGGTGGCTCGGGCGTACTGCGTCGGGACGAATCTCTCGCCGGAGTTGTTACTGGCGACGGCGGCTCTGGTCGTGGTCGAGGACGTCGCTGGAGACCACCCTAAAACGAAACAAAGGTGCGGTCAGACGCGTGAGGTCGAGGCAGTGTTGTGCGTGTGAACTAGAGTGGAAAAGGCGGACGAAAACCATCGGGATACTCACCGGAGTTGCGAGGTCGCTTGTGTCGTGGACTTGGATAGGAAGCGCCTAAAACAAGCGGAGGGTACGATTAGGTTCAGAGGCGGAAGGCGAGTATGTGCAACATTGAGACAGACGGGGCGGTCGATGTTACGGAAGACTCACGGAGTAAGGCGTACGCGGCGCGCCAGATGTTGTCGTTGGCGAGGCTCGAGGTTTCCGGTCAAGTGGGCGATGCGGGAGGAAGGTCCGGAGGGGAAGCTGTCGGGGTGATCAAAGAGGCTCGGGTAGTGTCGTATCGTCGAATCGTTCGGAACATCGTCGGAGAGGGACGGTCGAGGAGAAATTGGCGGTCTAAGGCGTGCCGACTTGGGGTGTCGAGGAACTTATAGAGGAGGCTTGGGCGTTTCTATCCGTGTGATCAAAGTGAGGTAAAGGCTCGGCATTAGAGCGTATTGATTCCGCGAAATCAAAGCAGCAACGGCAGCGAGGGAGAAGGCGTGGTCGTCGCGCGAGGAAGAAGAAGGAGGGCTGTGTGGGGTCCTCTGTCAGTGGGAAAGGAAAAGGGAACGGGGTCCACTTGCCAGGGGCTTTGCGGGTTGAGTATGCGGTGAAGAAAACGGTTCGGCGTGGAGAGGAGGTGGGCTAGATGGGTTGTTTTGGGCCGGGGTAGTTGGGCTGGGTCTGTTTTCTTATTTTTTTTTCTGTCTGATTCCTTTTTCTTTTTCTAAGTTCAATTTCTGTTTTGAATTTCCAAACAAACAATTCACACTCAATTCAATCCAAACAATCATTCAGTTTGTAAACTTGAATTTGATTTTGTTTATCAACATAAACCAAGTCTCAAAATAAAATAAAATAATATCCTTATTTATTTTAGGATCCATTTAATAGTTAAATAAAATGGATCACTAGTTATTTAATAAAATAGGGTTTGATTTTTATTAATAAAACTTCCATTTGAAATCTAAATATTTTCATAATCAAACCAGTAGGTTTTATTTGAAAATAAGGATGCTTGGAAATCTTGTTTTAAAATAAAATAACCTTTTCTTTTAGGTTCCATTTATAATTAAATAAATGGTCCTTAGATAATAATCCATTTAGGATTTGTTTATTTGGTTCAAATAATTCATATTGAATTATTTGGAAAGTATTCCAAAGTGATTTATTAATCATATAAGATTGGGTAATTGTTTTAATTCCAAATATCATTTTCTCATGTATTTTTTTTTATTTAGAGATTTGTCCTTATTTAAAATAGGGATAGAATGGTTATTTCCATTTTATTTTATTTGGAATATTCTTTATTTCATATTTTTATTTGAATTGGGATTAATCATCACTCCATTTACTTCATGGATTAGGCCAAGATTTGATTTGGTATGTAAATATTCTTTATTAATATTTTCATCTTTATCTTATGAAATCCATATCTTTTTATTTAGAGATCCAAACTTGGTGATTCCAATTTATGAAAACTTATTTATTATTTGTTTATACTTCTGATTCCTTTTAGGATCTATTGTACTCTACTTGGTATGGGTTTTTGGTAAGGCTTTAATAGCTTTGGAAATTCAATTCTCTTATCTTTTTATATTCATAAGATTTTGTTTATGGTCCCATCTATAATTGAAATAAAATGGACCATGGTTTATTAATCAAATAGGGTTTGGTTCATTTAATAAAATCCTCATTTGAAATCCTAATGTTTTCAAAATCCAATCAGTAGGTTTTAATTAAGAGAATTAAGTACTTAGAAAACTTATTTAAAATAATTTAACAAGCTTGATGTTTAAATTAAATTGGTAAACTTCTTATTTAAATAAAATTGGATATTAAATCCTTATTAATTTATTTTAAATAAACCTTTGCTAAATTTATTTAGAATAAAATGTTTTAATTCCAAAAATTTGGTCAAGGTTTAATTTTCCTTTATTTAATAATCTTTTATTTATAAAACTCCTATTTCATTTGAAAACAAATCTTTTCATTTAATTGTTTCATAATAGTATTTCCAAATGTTTTTATTTTCCTTTTATTAAATGTTTATCTTTTTAAATCTCTTGAGGTTTATTTTAATTCAAATGGGTTTGAGGTTCCAATTGTATTCAAAAATTTTCTTCTGGCTCTGAAAATTAACAAAGTTTTATTTTATTAATTTATTTTCACATTACAAGATTTGGAAAATCTTGGGATGTGACAGAAGATGCTAGGAATATGCTACACAGATGCTAAACGTGGGGAACAAGTTTTGTCCCCTGGGCTCCCCTTTATAAGGAGCACCAGTGGGATCGTTCATGGGGAGGCCCCGAAGGGCTCCTCCCCTCTCTGCTCACTAGGAGCTCTCCTTCCTCCTCTTCCTCCACTCTCACAGAGAGATCTAGATAGAAGCATAGGAGAGACAGCTCAAGGAGCATGATTGTAGCCACAAGTATGGCAAGATTATAAGAGATTAGATGTATGGAATGAGGTGTTATCTCCACTTGAGAGCTTCAATCCAATATACATTGTATTTATCTTTGTTCATACGAGTGCGGTCTTCACTGCATCATCCCTCCCCGGATTCCTCCACGTCCATTGGCCCCAACTTTAGCCTACCGATGGCATATGCTGTGATACCACCACGACAATGGGTGCTGCATACGTGGTGAAGGGTGGGGCCGCGTTGGGACGGGTCTTGCATACGTGGTGAAGAGTGGGGATGCATGGAGACACGTCGGACCGGCCATTATCGCTCACCCAAAGCATCCGCTTCCCCTGAGTCTAGAACAGCTCCACACTGCCGCTCTGCTGCCCCGCCATCGTGCCCTCCTACCTTATGTCTTCCTCGGCCCCAGAGCCGCCCCCTATGCGTAGAGCCCACTCCACCTCCGGTCAGCTCCCGCCCTTGCTAGATCTACCCCTTTCACGGAACAGTATGCAACACCGGCTAGTGCACCGTCCATCCTCGTCGAGAACAGAGAAGATTGGCAGGGATCTAACGCATGGATTCCATCTAGGTAAGCATCGCCTTTTGTGGGTTGATTATTGGCAGTATTTGAACGCGAATCACTGGTGCTCAACTAACTGCCTTGATTTTCGAATAGGATTGATCCAGTGTTGGCGTAATTCGTGGTTGTGAATAATATCTCTCTGGATTTTACTTCCCAACAATGGTTTCAACCTCCATAACTCTCAGATAGATAAAATATCCCTAAAATCTATTGTAAATTCCCCTGGAGCAGTGGCGATTCAGTTGGTTTGCAAGAGTGTTTATAATTATGAAACTCTTGCGTGGTCTAAAACTATAATTGACACAACTCTCGCACGGCTAGCGATTCACTTTCAAATTAAAAAAATTATACAACTGTTAATGTACAAGTGTGTTTATAATTGACACAACTCTTGAACACTTTCAAATTAAAAAAATATACAACTCTTAATGTAAAAGAGTGTTTATAATTGACATAACTCTTGAACACTTTCAAATTTAAAAAAATTATACAACTCTTAATGTAAAAGAGTGTTAATAATTGACACAACTCTTGAAAACTTTAAAATTATGAAAAACAAACAAATCTTAATGTAAAAGAGTTTTTATAATTGGCACAACTCTTGAACAATTTCAAATTGAAAAAATTATACAACTCTTAATGTAAAATAGTGTTTATAATTGACACTACTCTTTAACACTTTCAAATTAAAAAAATTATACAACTCTTAATGTACAAGAGTGTTTATAATTGACACAACTCTTAAACACTTTCAAATTAAAAAAATATACAACTCTTAATGTAAAAGAGTGTTTATAATTAACACAACTCTTGAACACTTTCAAATTTAAAAAAATTATACAACTCTTAATGTAAAAGAGTGTTTATAATTGACACTACTCTTGATCACTTTCAAATTGAAAAAGTATACAACTCTTAATGTAAAAGAGTTTTTATAATTGACACAACTCTTGAACACTTTCAAATTGAAAAATTATACAACTCTTAATGTAAAAGCGTGTTTATAATTGACACTACTCTTGAACACTTTCAAATTGAAAAATTATACAACTCTTAATGTAAAGGAAAAGGATGTTTACCTTTGAACACTATGAAATCGCACTTAATACGTGATAATGAAGTGATAAGAAAATCTTGAGAGATTATCATTTTCATAAAATGTAGAGATGTAATGCATAAACTTGCATATGGCAAAAATTATACACCTTTGAACTCTTTGAAATCGCACTAAGGACATGAAGTGAAATATAATGCAAAAATTATACACCTTTGAACACTTTCCCTTCAAATTATATTCAAAATCATTTGTTTATGGAGTTAAAGCATCGGTGGCAAACTCATTATTTTGCATGGATAGAGGGTGCCCCCCGACAGATACAAGGGTTATCCTGTCCGCTAGATCACAGAGGATCAATCAAAGGATCAACGGTTGGTGGGTACGATCTGTGTGACAACTGTCTCGACCAATTAGAGCGTAGCAGCCAAGATGGGTACAGGTGTGAGAGTTTGTCACTAAGAGGGAGGGGAAAACTGAGTAGAACTTAAAACCAAGGGAAAAACTTATAAGGGGGTTAAAATATAAAACAAAAAGAGATTTAAAAAATGGAAAATGCTTCTTTTATACAATAAAATACATATTGGCATACATCAAACTATTTGAAATTCAAATATACATCAGTTTGACAATTATTGCCTCATTCAGACAAATTATGTTTTGGGGAGAGGCTTGAGTAGAAAGCCATGAACCTTCATAGATAGTAGGTGATTTGAGAAGTGGTGATTTAGGTTAAAACTTGATTTATATACATTTCTTATGGTGGCAGGTCACATAATAAGACTCCCTGGATAGATGCCACTATGTTTTGATCTTTTTGAATTTGTTGTGCATAAAATGACTCAATTAGATAGCTAAAACCCATTCGTTGACTCTCTGTTAACCAGCCATCGGAGGGTAAAAGTGAGTATATTGCACACGGCAGTGTTAGTACTGGAGGGAAAAACTGAGTACAACCAAACTGCCAGTGCCACACTCGAGGGTATAACTGAGCACAACTAAGTGGCCAAGGTTTGACACGAGGGGGAAAACGTGACGCACGGTACACGTGTCGTGGTGCACGGGGCGGTAGAGGACGTGTGTTGCCATGCACGATGCAGTAGCGCACGCGGTTATGCGGTGCACGATGGTGCAACGAAATGTTCCTCCCTTCACCTTTATAGATGCCTCCTCACTCTCACTCATCACTCACTCGCTCATTCACTCCCACAACCATCTCTACTATCCCATCACCTATTTCAAATCCCTAAGAAAACCCCAACCATGCCGGCGATGGAGAAGAACGACGTGGTGGCCATCGTCGCCTCCAAGGCGGCCAACGAGGAGGCCCCGTCCCGTCTTGGCCCCTCCGAGGCATTGAAGGCAGCCATCCCGTCCTGCACTTCTGCCCCTCTTCCGCCGTAGCCACTGGAGAGGAGGCCCCCGTCCCCGTACATGCCCCCGCTGTTGTCCTGCAGATCCCGCATGGTTGGGACCCCTACAGGGACAACGATTACATCAGGCCGGAGAACCCCTTCGACACCAGATTAGCCGACGCATGGTCGGAGGTAACTAGGGTTTTCTCCCCTTCCTTTGTTCTTCCCCCATTCCCATCGTTAGATCCTAGATCGTGTGTTATTAGGGCTCGGCTAATCAGTGGATGCTAGGTATTTTTACAGTAGCTAATCCTCTTGTGTTAGATCTTGTATTTCGATGAATGCCCCTAGTTGGGATCAGTACTAGCACTGATCTGTAGTTGGGATCAGTACTAGAACCGATCTGTAGTTGGGATCAGTACTAGCACCGATATGTAGTTGGGATCAATATTCGATTTGGTTTGAGATTTGGGGATTGGGGAATAATCAGGGGATCTTAATCGGTTAATTTATGCAAGTAATCAATCCCGATAATCACGGTATCTCAATCATGTCCTTATTGCATGCTACAGTTTTTTGTAATAGGTGGATAGCAGCGAAGTCTGCAGCGATGACGAGTCCATGGACACCAAGACTCATCAGGTGCTGAGGAAGATGAAGTCCGGCCAGTTCAACGGCTTCTTCGCCGGTGACGTCTACAGGTTCCCGTTCTGCACCAGGAGCATCACCACCTTCAACTCCCTCGTGATGCATGCCGAGGATGTGAAGACCTACGGCTTGTCAAAGAATGCCAACGCCTTCAAAGCCCAGCACAAGGCGCTCGGTTTTCACCTCCGCAACCTCCAGAAGGTGGCCATCGAGGATGGTCGTATGCCCCCGATCAAGCCCAATACGCCCAAGGTCAAGGGATTGGGCAGCAGGAAGTGGAGGAAGCACCACAGGGAGGAGGCGGAGGCCCTCCTAGCGCAGGCCATGAGGGGCCACTGATCCTGTGCTAATGCTGTTGCTGCTGCTGTAAAGCAGCTTCTTGATGGCGCTAGGTAGCTCTTTGTTGGGAACCCCAAGAGCAAGGTGTGATGATCACAACAACAACTCTTCCCTCAGTAAGAAACCGAGGTTATCAAACTAGTAGTAGGAAGGAAACGTCTCAAAGGTGTTGCTAGAAACTTGGAGACCAACACAACACAAACTCAAGACTTTGCCCCAATGAACAGTGAGGTTGCCAATCTCACTGGTTGCGGTAACAAAGGATTAACTGAACGGTGTGGAAGGTAATAGTGGTTTGCAGAAGGTAAACAGTAACAGTGGAAGATGTATCAATGGTAAAGATTGGACTACAAGTTAAGGACTAAATGCTCATAGAGGCTATGGTGACTTGTTCATAGTCATAACATGGTGTGATCATGTGCCAGTCAACCCAAACAAAACATCAAGGGAGAATACCATAATACTATGCTTTTGTATGCTAAAACAACGCATGATTCATTAAAGGAACACTAAGCAATCCCAATTGTTTGGAACTAGTCATGCTACAGCAATAATCACTAAGAATAAGGTCAAAACAACACCTAGCATGACATGATAAAGTCTAAGTCACAGTCAAATCAAGCTCCTCTTGTACTACTCAAGCAAGAACTTTCTACTCCTCTCCAACAGGAATCAACTTATTTGAAACAACACAGCAAGAAAGGGGGTACAAAGTACTTTATTCAAGCAAACTAAACAAAAACTAAGACGCTCCAAGAACAACACAACTGTGCATGAAACAATAAAAACGAAGTGTCTAGAAAGACCTGAGCTTTTTATTGATGAAGAAGGGGATGCCTTGGGCATTCCCAAGCTTTGACGCTTGTACATCTTGAATATTTCTTGGGGTGACATGGGGTGGCATCCCTAATATTGAGCTTTTGTCCATTATTCATCTCATTACATCATTCTCTCTCTACACCTAAAAAATTTCCTTCATACAAAACGTCACACAATCTTCATTAGCAACATTAGTGCATTCAAAAGATAATAGACCTTTGGGTTTAGATTTAGAACATAAAATCTTTCACTAAAAACAGAAGCTAATGTAGCAATTCCCTCAAAAATCTCAATTTCCCAAAAAGAACCCAAAAAAGAATCAATAAGAAGCAAATGCAAATAATGGGAGAAATCTGTCAAAACAGACCAGCGGTTAGAAACCGATTTTTTAGAAGACCTTCTGTTGTTCAAATAAAAAAGTGTTGAACTAACGAAAGTTATCTAACATACTGGGGTATTTATTCGGAAAATATTAGCTCAATCCGAATTACAGAGATTCCTCACGAATGTTTACGGTGGAGCACAAAAATCTGTTTCGAGACAGCAACTCCCTAAATCTTACTTCCCTCTCATTAGAGGTCATTCTTGGCACAAAAAGCAAACAAAAAGGATAAAGCGAGGTCATTACTAAAGTAATAACTTTCAAGACTCAAGAAGACTCTTAGGTTATCTCCCAACAAGTACTTTTCTTTAACGCCTTTAAGTTAGGCACAGGAAGCAAGAATCAAGTGTTTTCAAATGAAGAAGCATTAACATCAAACCTTTCTTTCAAAGGAGGAGCAAAAAGCAACTTATCTCTCCTCATAGGGAAGTGTTAAATACCTTTCTTGAATTGAAATTGATACTTAATGGTGCCTCCTTTCATATCAATGATGGCACCAACAGTTCTAAGAAAAGGTCTTCCCAAAGTAATAGGACAAGAAGCATTGTATTCCACATCCAAAACATAGAAATCAACAGGGACATAAGCATTGTTAACCATAATAAAAACATCATTAACACCCCCCGTGAGTTTCTTCTTAGAATTATCATTAAGTGGGACATCCAAATAACAATCTTCCAAAGGGGGCAAATCAAGCATTTCATAAATCTTTCTAGCCATAATAGAGACACTAGAACCAAGGTCACATGAAGCTTTGAGATCAAAGTCATTCACTTGCATATTAATAATGGGTTACCAACTATCTTATACTTTCCTAGGAATAGAGGCTTTGTGTTTAAACTTCTCTTCCTTAATTTTAATAAGAGCATTTGTAATGTGTTTGGTGAAAGCTACATGCATATCACTAGCATCAGGACTTCTAGCAAGCTTTTGTAGGAACATAATCACTTCAGAAATATTGCAACCATCAAGATCAAAATCAAACTTAGCATCACTAGTAGTAGACTCATAGGGTTTAGGCATTGTGGTAGGAGGAATAGGGATTTCTTGTGGTTTAGTGGCATCCATATTGGTGGTGGTGATAGTGCACACACTATTGTTTCTAGCAATTTCAGCTTCTCTTTTCCACTTAGCATGTAGTTGGGCTAACAGTATTATGTTTTCATCAATAGTAACTTGTATGGCATGAGTAGCAGCAAAGGTACTTTCCAAAGTTTAAGGTTTAGCAACCATTTTATTAATCAAAGAGGACTGTGCTTCAGACAAAGAGGAAATATCTTTCTCAACATTCAAAAGCTTTTCCTCCACAGTTTTGTTGAAAGTAGTTTGTTTACTAATAAAGTCTTTGAGCATGACTTAAAGTTCAGAGGGGGCACTTCTAGTATTGTTGTAGGAGTTTCCATAGGTATTGCCATTATTAGGAGGATAAGGCCTATAATTGTTGTTACTACCAAAATTATTCCTATAGGCATTGTTGTTGAAATTGTTGTTTCTAATGAAGTTCACATCAACTTGATCTTTTTGAGCAACCAAGGAGGCTAAAGGAACATTATTAGGATCTAAAGGAGCTTTTCCATTAACAAGCATAGCCATGATAACATCAATCTTATCACTCAAAGAGGAGGTTTCTTCAACAGAATTTACCTTCTTACCATGTGGAGCTCTCTTAGTGTGCCATTCAGAATAATTAACCATCATATTATCAAGGAGATTTGTTGTAGCACCCAAGGCGATGGTCATAAAGGTACCTCCAGCAGCTGAATCCAACAGGTTTCTTGAGGAGAAGTTCAAACCTGCATAAAAAGTCTGGATAATCATCCAAGCAGTAAGTCCATGAGTGGGACAATTCTTAACCAAAGATTTCATTCTTTCCCAAGCTCGAGCAACATTTTCATTATCAAGTTGTTTAAATTTCATAATATCACTTATCATAGATATAATCTTAGCAGGTGGGTAGTACTTTACAATAAAAGCATCTTTGCACTTAATCCAAGAATCAATACTATTTCTAGGCAAGGATAGCAACCATTCTTTAGCTTTTCCTCTCAAGGAGAAAGGAAACAACTTGAGCTTAATAATATCTCCATCTACATCCTTATACTTTTGCATCTCACAGTTATTGAGGTGGGCAGCAGCATCATCAGAACTAGCACCAGAAAATAGCTCTCTCATCACAAGATTCAACAAAGCAGGCTTAATTTCATAAAAGGTAGCATCAGGAGCAGGTGTAGCAATAGGAGTACTTAGGAAATCGTTGTTTTTTGTGCTAGTGAAGTCACACAACTTGGTGTTCTCAGCAGAATTCATTTTGGCAAAAGTGGAGCAAGCCAACAGCAGCAACAACTAGAGAAGGAACTAAATTTTTTTTGTGTTTTTGATAAGAGAAAGCAAACCAAACTAAAACTATTTTTTTTGGAGTTTTTTGATAAAAAGAGGCAAACAAAATCAAGCAAAAGAAACTAAGCAAAACAAAAACAAAGTAAAGAGAAAGGTTGTGAAGGACTCCCCTTGTGAAGACGTCCTTAGCCTCCCCGGCAACAGCGCTAGAAAACATGTTGATGGCGCCTGGTAGCGCTTCGTTGGGAACCCCAAGAGCAAGGTGTGATGAGCACAGCAGCAAGTCTTACCTCAGTAAGAAACCGAGGTTATCGAACCAGTAGGAGGAAGGAAATGTCTCAAAGCTGTTTCTAGCAACTTGGAGACCTGCATAACACAAACGCAAGACTTTGCCCCAACTAATAGTGAGGTTGTCAATCTCACCGGTTGCTGTAACAAAGGATTAACTGTATGGTGTGGAAGGTAATAGTGGTTTGCAGAAGGTAAACAGTAACAGTGTAAGTTGTATCAATGGTAAAGATTGGACCGGGGTCCATAGTTCACTAGAGGTGTTCTCCTTAGATAAACAAACATGGCATGCTGGGTAAACAAATTACAACAGGGCAATTGATAGGACTAAGCAAGGCATAACAATGCAATACTAGGCATTCATGATCCTATGAGATTCGATTGGGAAATACAACAAGATACATAGACCGCCATCCAATTGCATCTATGACTAGAAATCCACCTTCAGGTTATCATCCTAACCCCCTCCAGTATTAAGTTGCAAGCAACAGATAACTGCTTTATGCAAAGTGTGTAAGGTAAACAATCCACTTGGTCCATGAACAAGAGACCATTGTTTTATCCCTATTGGCAACAACACATCTACAACCTTAGAGATTTCTGTCACTTCCCTTAGATTAAATAGAGGCATGAACCCACTATCTAGCATAAATACCCCCTGTTGGAGTCACTAGCATCTACTTGGCCAAGATAGCTACTAGAAACGGAGAGCAGGCAAGATTGTTGGGAATATGCCCTAGAGGCAATCATGTATGATGAGTTTTCCCATTGTATTCATAAAGATATTAAGTATTCCTTGTATAAACATCTGATGTGTATCATTGAATATGTGATTCGGTTGTGGAACTATGCATTCATGTTGTTTGTACTAAATATCCTTAGTCATTGAGGTTGTGCTGGACACACAACTTAGACCAATGTGAAAGTTGGCTTGATGACTCGGTTCCACTTGTCATGGGCATGGAGATGCTATTCCAACTTACACAGATTCGACTAAAGAGTTTAGCGAGTCGGATTGACCCATATTGAGGTACAACGAACAAGTTGTCATTTGTATATCTCAATCAATGTAATCCTTAGACCTGAGGTTGTTGCATAGTCTGAGTTGAGGATCACCGACTTAGGTTCTATCAAACGCTGATCCGTGAATCGCGCTTATAAAGGCAGGTTCGGTCGACTAAGAATCAAGCTGCGTGATGTGAATAACCAAGATGGGATTTTGCCCCTCCACTCGGAGAGATATTCTCTGGGCCCTCTCGTGAGATATGATTCAGAAAGCATGGCCATGCACGACTCGGTTAAGTGTTAACCGAGGCGATCGACTAAGAGTTAGTCAGGTGAATCACTTATCTCGAATCGAGAAGAGAGTCGGACTATTTAAGGGATGACATATATTTGCCTATAGTCTGACAAGGTATATCGTGAGGCAAAAGGGACTCGTACGTAAGTCGCATTGGAAAGGCAAGTCATCATGACTCTTTGGTACTTGGGAGTCGGCACGTTCTGCTAGGAGCCGCTACCGACTGATCGATTGAGAGTCGAACTCCAATCGTGTCCAAGTAGCCATGAGCCTGCGGGGTCACACACTTAAGAGCGGGAGCAAGTTTGGATTGGATCTGAACCTGTAATCTGGTTGGGTTGGACCTAAACCGGATTAGGACTGAGTTAGTGAGTTGGACTCATGGTGACTAGTGTTATATGGGCTTTAGTGAATGGGTCACGCGAGCAGATCCCACGTTCACTCCCTATATATAGTGGAGAACCGTAACCCAGAAAGGTTAATCGTTGTTCGGTTAGGTCATTCCATGTGTTGGAAACCCTAGCTCCACAGCAGTCCTGCCGCCGTAACGAACCTAGCAGTTCGCCGCCGGCGCTCCTCCTTGTACGTGTGGATACCAGCAGAGGTGTTGTGCGATCAGCACCAGGACGATTGGATCGTGAGGACTGCACTGCATCAACTGACACGCTTCATCAGTAATCCGCAACCGCGCGTCTAGTGGTGAACCTCGTGGCCTTCTACCTCAGCTAGTTCTTGGGATCACCACGTTAGAGGAAATTTTTTGTTTTATCTCCGTGTGGCCCAACAGTGGTATCAGAGCGATAGCTTCTGGTTTTAGGATCGAGATCTCGCATATGTGATATTCGGTAGGATGTAGATGAGATCTATATGATGTTTGGTGGTCGATCTATGAGATAGATCGGTTTTGTACGAAGTTGATTGGATCAACTGTGCTCGGGGAATGGTAGATCTGATTTCCGTGATCATATTGCTGAGGTCGTGGAACGACATACCCCTACCGATCGGCTTCCTCCATCGGGGTAGACTGTGACACGTAAATCCAGAAGCGGTGATCGAAGATCAAAGAGTTTGATTGAATCGGAACGATGGTCGGAATCCATGTTCGGACCGCCGGCTTTGCCCTGTCGTAGCGGCTTAGATGTCGTTGCGAGTTTCACAACGCCGGTAGATATTGTATCTATGCATAACTTGTTTTTGCAGGAAGTTGTGAATGGTATGGTTCATGTGCATGTGATGTATGTGTGTAATCCATATGTGATCTGCGAATCACGGTTTATGTCAGCCGACTGGAGCCTAGGTGCTGTCATTTTATTGTATAACGACCTGCGTGTCGGATTCTCTATGTAATTTACTTTACTAAGCTAGTGTAGTTGTTTGGAGAACCCGGAAGGCATGCAAGGCATTGTACATGTCGGCGACATGGAGTAAGACAGCAAGTGACAAGAGTTGGCACGGGTCGGATTACAGGCTTTGTGGAGATGGAGATCGCCATGAAGAGAGCCATACCATTTCACATTATAATTGCTTTATTTTGTGTTATTGTTATGTCTCTGTTTTACCTCTATTAGATAGTCGGTAAAATTTAATCCCTCAAAGAAGGTCTAGTCGGTTTTTCTGCCAATGTTTGCACCATCACAAGTCGGGCATTTTTGGTAGTGGGCTCATAAAATTGAGGTGCTGCCAATTATTTCCGACTAGGTGGGTTCGAGTCGGACTCTTACTGCAGAAACACTCGGTAATCTAGACGGGTCTATCACAATGGTTGTGGGACTCAGGGAAAAGTCGGATGGGATCCGGGGCATGTGATGCCACCCGTCCAACAGGAGTCGCATGAGATGCGATTGACAAGGAGTTGTCTACCTAGATCACTTGGCGGCTAGCGGTGATGCTAAAGCTCACTAGCCGACTTGCTTATTTAGGATCCTGAATCACTAAGCAACCATCGGAGGAGTGTTGGTTCTAGTGGGAGCATAAAATATTAAAATGTTTAATATGCTTGCTCTTTTATGAATAGATGTCTTAAGTGTTTTGCATATTTTCTGTTGTAGATCATGGCACCAAGTAGCAGTCACTCTCAGATATCCGGTTTTGCGCTGAGAACTATACTTGAGAAAGATAAACTGAACGACACTAATTTTACCAACTGGTATCAAAATCTGAGAATTGTTCTCAAACAAGAAAAGAAGGACCATGTCCTAGACAACCCACTTCCAGATGAGCCGAATGAGAATGTGACTGTCGCTGCCACCAATGCCTACCGTCGGGCTAAGGATGAGCCCACGGACATTAGCTGTCTTATGCTTGTACACATGGAACCGGACATGCAAAAGCAGTTCGAGCATGTTGAGGCCTACGATATGATCGAAAGCCTCAAAAGTATGTTCCATTCTCAGGCGAAGACTGAGAGGTATCAAGTCTCTCAGGCTTTGCTGAGTTGCAAGCTTAAGGATGGTGATCCACTGAGTCCGCATGTGATCAAAATGGTTGTTACGTGCAGTCTCTGGAGAGGCTTGGCTACCCCATAAGCGAAGAGTTCGCTATGGATATAATTCTGAACTCTCTTCCTAGTGCATATGGGCAGTTCATTTCGAACTACCACATGCATGGTATGGATAAGAATCTCACTGAATTACATGGGATGCTCAAGCAGGGAGAGGCGGATCTCAAGAAGGGCACCAGTCAAGTGTTGATGGTGCAGAATAAGGCTACGTTCAAGAAGAGTTCTTGGACTAAGAAGAAGGCTAAGTCAGGAGGAAAGCAGGCTCAGGACCCGGTCCCAAGCGCTTCCTCAGGGACTAAGCCATCTCCTTCAGCAGGATCCACTTGCTTCTACTGCAAGGCGGATGGCCACTGGAAGAGGAGCTGCAGCAAGTACTTGGCCGACAAAGCCAAGAGTGGAGGTATGACTTCCGACTCAGGTACACTTGTTTGCAATGTTATAGACATATATCTTGCTGATGCACCTAATAGTTCTTGGGTATATGATACCGGATCAGTTATTCACATCGCAACTCGTTGGTGGACCGGTAAGAACTAGGAGCGTAGCAAGAGGCGAGGTTGATATTCGAGTCGGAAACAAAGCAAGAGTTGCTGCGTTGGAAGTCGGCACGATGCAACTTCATTTACCTTCCGGATTCGTTATGGAACTGAATAATTGTTATTATGTTCCGTTCATCGAAACATTATTTCTGCTTCATGTTTGATGAGGCAAGGCTATGAGTCGAATATCAAGAATAATGGTTGTTCTTTGTATTTGAATGATATGTTTCACGGCTTTGCACCCGTCCAGGACGGGTTATTTATTTTGAATCTTGATGGTGAGTCGGTTTATAACATAAATGTTAAAAGGTTGAAAACAAATGATCTGAATATGACTTACTTTTGGCACTGCCGGCTTGGTCATATAAGTTGGAAACGCATGAAGAAGCTCCATGATGATGGACTCCTAACCCTCGACTTGGAGTCATTCGAGACATGCGAATCTTGCCTACTCGGCAAAATAACCAAGACACCTTTGCAAAGAGTTGCGAAAGGGCGTCCGACTTGTTGGGACTAGTACATAGTGATGTATGTGGACCAATAGGCACGATACCTGTGGTGGTTATGAGTACTTCATTACCTTCACTGATGATTTGAGTAGGTATGGATATATCTACTTGATGAAACATAAGTCGGAAGCCTTTGAAAAGTTCAAAGAATTCCGGAATGAAGCACAGAATCAACTCGGCAAGAAAATAAAGTTTCTTCGGTCGGACCGAGGAGGTGAGTACATGAGCCATGAGTTTGATGACCATCTGAAAAGTTGTGGAATAGTTCCTCAACTTACTCCGCCAGGAACGCCGCAAAGGAACGGTGTTTCGGAAAGACGAAATCGGACCTTGTTGGACATGGTACAATCAATGACGAGTCGGACAGATCTACCTTTATCATTTGGGGGTTATTGTCTAGAAACAGCGGCGTTCACGCTAAACAGAGTACCATCAAAATTGGTAGAGAAGACACCGCATGAGATGTGGACAGGCAAATAGCCGAGTTTGTCTTTTCTTAAGATTTGGGGTTGTGAAGCATTTGTCAAGCGACTTCAGTCGGACAAGATTACGGCCAAGTCGGATAAATGTATTTTTGTGGGGTATCCGAGGTAAACCTTGGGTTACTACTTCTACAACCGAGAAGAGGGCAAAGTGTTTGTCACTTGGAACAGTGTCTTCCTTGAGAAAGAGTTTCTCAGTCGGGGAGTAAGTGGGAGCATGATGCAACTCGAAGAAATTCGAGAGGAACCGGCTAGTAGCGAGTTGGCAAAAACCTTGGAGGTTGAGACGGTCGTGGCAGCTGAGCCGGCAGCAGCACCTGTACTACGAAGATCGGCAAGATTACGAAATGTTCGTGATGTGTTACTGTTAGACAGTGATGAGCCGGAAAATTATTCGGAAGCGATGGTGGGATCTGATTCCGTGTCATGGCTTAGATCCATGAGATCCGAGTTAAAGTCCATGGATGAAAATCAAGTTTGGAACTTGGTTGATCTGCCAGACGGTGCAAGACCCGTCGAGTGCAAATGGGTCTTTAAGAAGAAAACTGATATGGATGGAAATGTTTCCGTCTATAAAACACGCCTTGTCACGAAGGGGTTCCGACAAGTTCAAGGAGTTGATTACGACGAGACTTTCTCGCCCGTAGCGATGCTGAAATCAGTTCGGATCATGTTAGCTATAGCGGCCTATTTCGACTACGAGATATGGCAGATGGATGTCAAAACGGCTTTCCTTAACGGAAATTTAACTGAGGACGTGTATATGATACAACCCGAGGGTTTTGTTGATCCAGCTAATGCTGACAAAGTGTGCAAACTTCAGAAATCCATTTATGGGTTGAAGCAAGCATCTCGGAGTTGGAATATTCGCTTTGATGAGGTAGTCAAATCGTTTGGCTTCATCAAGAGTGATCATGATTCTTGTTTGTACAAGAAGTTTAGTGGGAACAAAGTAAATTTTATAATCTTATATGTGGACGACATATTACTGATTGGAAATGATGTCCAGATGTTGCAAGAAACCAAGGAATCATTGGAAAGGAGTTTCTCAATGAAAGACTTGGGTGAGGCAACATACATCCTCGGAATCCGGATCTATAGAGATAGATCAAGGAGGCTCATTGGATTGAGTCAGAGTATTTATTTGGACAAAGTGTTGAAGAAGTTCAACATGGAATTGTCTAAGAAGGGGTTCTTACCGATGTCCCATGGTGTAAAACTTAGCAAGAGTCAGTGTCCTTCGACAACTGATGAGCGAAGTCGGATGAGTGCGATTCCGTATGCTTCTGCAGTCGGATCCATCATGTACGCCATGATTTGTACTAGGCCGTATGTTTCCTATGCTCTAAGTGTTGTGAGCAGATGCCAGGCTGATCCTGGAGAGATCCACTGGACAGCGGCTAAAAATATCCTAAAGTACTTGAGAAGGACTAAGGATATGTTCTTGGTTTATGGTGGTGAAGATGAACTCAGTGTAAAGGGTTACACGGATGCGAGTTATCTTACTGACTCTGATGATTATCGTTCGCAATCCGGATACGTGTTTATTATAAACGGAGGTGCTGTGAGCTGGAAGAGTTCCAAGCAAGAGACTGTGTATGCGTCTACAACACAGGCTGAGTATATTGCCGCCTCGGAGGCAGCAAAGGAAGTTGTTTGGATGAGGAATTTCCTCATGGATCTTGGTGTGGTTCAGGGCTCGTCCAATCCGTTGGACGTGTATTGTGACAACAATGGAGCTATTGCACAAGCCAAGGAACCTAGAAAACACCAGAAGAACAAGCACATACTCATGTGATACCACCTGATTCGCCAGTTCGTGGATCAGGGTGATATCAAGTTATGCAAGGTACACACGGATGCAAATATTGCGGATCCGTTGACAAAGCCGTTACCCCAGCCGAAGCATGAGGCGCACCTGAGAGCCATGGGCATTAGATGCTTAGACATGTGATGTCGAAAGATTGACTCTAGTGCAAGTGGAGGCTGGGAATATGCCCTAGAGGCAATCATGTATGATGAGTTTTCCCATTGTATTCATAAAGATATTAAGTAGTCCTTGTATAAACATCTGATGTGTATCATTGAATATGTGATTCGGTTGTGGAACTATGAATTCATGTTGTTTGTACTAAATATCCTTGGTCATTGAGGTTGTGCTGGACACACAACTTAGACCAATGTGAAAGTTGGCTTGATGACTCGGTTCCACTTGTCATGGGCATGGAGATGCTACTCCAACTTACACAGATTCGACTAAAGAGTTTAGCGAGTTGGATTGACCCATATTGAGGTACAACGAACAAGTTGTCATTTGTATATCTCAATCAATGTAATCCTTAGACCTGAGGTTGTTGCATAGTCCGAGTTGAGGATCACTGACTTAGGTTCTATCAAACGATGATCCGTAACTGGGCAGTTATAAAGGCAGGGTTCGGATCGACTGAGAATCAAGCTGCGTGGTGTGAATAACCAAGATGGGATTTTGCCCCTCCACTCGGAGAGATATTCTCTAGGCCCTCTCGTGAGATATGATTCGGAAAGCATGGTCATGCACGACTCGGTTAAGTGTTAACCGAGGCGATCGACTAAGAGTTAGTCGGGTGAATCACTTATCTCGGATCGAGAAGAGAGCCGTACTATTTAAGGGATGACATATATTCGCCTATAGTCTGGCAAGGTATATCGTGAGGCAAAAGGGACTCGGACGTAAGTCGCATTGGAAAGGCAAGTCATCATGACTCTTTGGTACTTGGGAGTCAAGACGCTCGCTAGGAGCCGCTCGATCGATCAATTGAGATTCGGACTCCAATCGTGTCCAAGTAGCCATGAGCCTGCGGGGTCACACACTTAAGAGCGGGACCAAGTTCGGATTGGATCTGAACCTGTAATCTGGTTGGGTTGGACCTAAACTGGATTAGGACTGAGTTAGTGAGTTGGACTCACGGTGACTAGTGTTATATGGGCTTTAGTAAATGGGTCGCATGAGCAGAGCCCACGTTTACTCCCTATATATAGTGGAGCACCGTAACCCAGAAAGGTTAATCGTTGTTCCGTTAGGTCATTCCATGTATTGGAAACCCTGGCTCCATAGCAGTCCTGCCGCCGTAACGAATCTAGCAGTTCGCCGCCGGCGCTCCTCCTTGTACATGTGGATACCAGCAGAGGTGCTATGCGATCAGCACTAGGACGATTGTATCATGAGGACTGCACTGCATCAACTGACGCGCTCCATCAGTAATCCGCAACAGCGCGTCTAGTGGTAAACCTCGTGGCCTTCTACCTCAGCTAGTTCTTGGGATCACCACGTTAGAGGAAATTTTTTGTTTTATCTCCGCGTGGCCCAACAAAGATCACAAACAACACAAACATGATAGAATCAATAAGACAAAACCATTAATCAATCTGACATAGTAATCTCAATATCCATCGGATCCCCGCAAACACAACATTCATGATTACAAATAGATGATATTGATCATGAACGAAGCTCACAAGATCTAAACATGGTAGCACAAAGGAGGAGATACATGTTGGAGATATGCCCTAGAGGCAATAATAAAGTGGTTATTATTATATCTTTGTGTTTATGATAAATGTTTACATTCATGCTATAACAGTATTAACCGGAAACATTAATACTTGTGTGATTTGTAAACTAAATTAGAGTCCCTGGTAAAGCCTCTTTATAATACTAGCTTGTTGATTAATAGATGATCGTGGTTTCTCGATCATGAACATTAAGATGTTATTAATAACAAGATCATATCATTAGGAGAATGGTATGATCGACATACTCCTATAGATAAGCGTAGCATAAAGATCAAGTCATTTGAATAGTTCGTTTGCTATAAGCTTTCTAATACATAGTAACCTAATTCCTTCGACCATGATATCATGCTAATCACCATCACCAGAGGGATGTTTGATGACATCAAACAGCACACCGTAACTGGGTGGCTATAAAGGTGGCATTGAGTGTTCGGAAAGTATGTGTTGAGGCACATGAATCAAGAGTGGGATTTGTCCATCCATATGACGGATAAATATACTCTGGGCCCTCTCGGTGGAATGTCATCCAATTAGCTTGCAAGCATGTGACTGGCTCACAAGGGATCACATATCACGGGAACGAGAAAAGAGTACTTATCAGTAGCAAGGTTGAACTAGGTATGCAGAGATACCGACGATCAAAACCTCGGATAAGTAAACTATCGTGAGACAAAGGGAAATTGGTATCGTATGTAAGTGGTTCATTCGATCGCAAAGTAATCGTAGAAATATGTGGGAGCCATATGAATTTCTAGATTTCTCTATTGGTTATTGATCGGAGAAGTGTCTCGGTCATGTCCGCATAATTCACGAACCGTAGGGAGACACACTTAAGGATTCAATGTTGTTTAGTAGATATGGAATGTTAGAAGGGATACCGAATGTTGTTTGGAGTCTCAGATGGGATCCGGGATATCACGAGGAGATCCGGAATGGTCCGAAAAATAAGATTCATATAAGGAAAGTCTCATTCCGAAGTTTGGGAAAGATTCCGATGTTTTCATCGGAGAGGTTCTAGAAGGTTCTAGAAGGTTCACCGATCCGGAAGAGGAATGGTCCATGAATGTTTCATGGGTAAGTGGAATGATTGGATCATATCCTAGGTCACTTGGTGTGGACATTTGTGAGAGAGAATTAAAGCTCTAAATTGAAAGTCAAACGGGAGGTTTGAAAAGTCAAACTGGAACAATGGTTTCCTAGTGGAAAAAGGAAAGAGTCCTTCCAACTTGGGTTTGGAAGTGGATTCAAACTCCCCTCTATCTAGGCTGCCCCCTCTCATAAATAGAGGGGAGGGCTTCCCCAACACACAATCCCTAGCCCTCCCACACAAAAGCCGCCGCCACCGCCGCGTCAAGCCGTCGCCGCCGCCGCCCTAGCCACCGCCGACACCTCCTCCTCCTCCCGGTCTTCTAAACCCTAGATCATCGGGAAACCCTAGATCCACCATAACTCTCACCGGCTTAGGTGAATACCTGCGGGATCTTTCCTCTACTTCCGACACCACGCCGTCGTGCTGTCAGAATCGCGAGGCGAGAACTACTACCTCCGCTGCCTGCTAGAACAAGGGAGAGGGAGGTCTTCATCGAGTACCGAACGTGTGACCAACTGCGGAAGCGCTGCCGGAACGCAGCGCCGGATGGATCGTCTACGCGATCTTGAGATCGGCAATGTACGACTACATCACCCACGAGAATCTGCTCTCGTTAACCGCTTTGGAATCTTCGACGGTGAGTGCTTCTATCGACTCGTTGTTACAATCTAGTAGATAGATCTTGGCTTGTTTGTGTGCATGCGGTAGAAATTTTTTGTTTTCCATGCTACGAATCCCTACAGTGGTATCAGAGCCGTGTCTATATGTAGATCTGTTGCACGAGTAGAACACAATGGTCATTGTGGGCGGTGGTGCTTTTATTATCAATTGCTTTTTGTGTACTTTGCATCTTGTGGTATGATGGGATGAAGCGGCCCGGGTTAACTATACATGACATCGTTCATCAGACTTGCTCCACGCTTGACATGCAACTTGTATTGCATAAGTGGCTTTGCGGGTGTCTGTCTCTCCCATCATAGTATAGATTCAATTTACAACGGGCACTTGATAGTTCAGACATCAACGTTGTGGTTCTTGTTCGTAAGTTAGAACGACACTTATTGGAAGCCCCAAACCACGTAAAACATGCAAAGAAAATTAGAGGCGTCTAACTTTGTTTTGCAGGGGTGTGTTGTGATGTGATATGGCCATTATTGTGATTATATATGATGTATGCAATGTTCCTTATTGTAAGTTCGGCAACCGGCAGGAGCCATATGGTTGTCTTTTAATTCCGTTAAGACCTGCATTTCTATTCAAAGTAGTTGTAATAGTTGATGCTGGTGGACGACAACCATGAAGCGGCGCCATTGACCTTGACGCCATACCGGTGATGATGTAGATCATGTTCGTGCTTGAAGATGGAGATCGGAAGCACAACAAGAAAGGCCATATCATATCACATATTATGAATTGCATGTGATGTTAGTCCTTTTATGCATCTTGTATTGCTTAGTTCGCGACGGTAGCATTATAAGATGAACCCTCAAGCACAAAATTTCAAGTTATAAAGTGTTCATCCTTAGTAAGCACCTTTGCTAAAGCTCGTTGTTTCGAAGCACCACGTGATGATCGGGTGTGTTAGATTCTGCGAGTGTATACAACGTGAGCAAGCCACATTTTCTCATGCGGAAGCTAAGGTTTGATCTTGACGAGCCTAGCATGTACAGACATGGTCTCGGAACACATATCACCGAAAGGTAAAGCATGAGTCATATAGTAGATATGATGAACATGTTGATTGTTCGCCATTGAAGCTATATCAACTCTCGTGATGATCGGTTTTGATGTGGTGGATTTGGTTCGTGTGATCACTAAAACAATGTGAGGGATATTGTTTTGGGTGGGAGTTCACCTAGATTAATTTAACTATTAATTAGAACTCAATTTGTCATACACTACTAGGAAAACAGCTATAGGTAATCAGCACATCTGTGGCTCACATGGTTGAAGTGCCCCACGGCTAAAACAGGCGTGGCTCACCTGTGGGGAGTGCCCTACTAGTAACTAGAACAACCGTGGCGCACGTGACTATAGTGCGCCACAGATGTGTGTGGTCCAGGGCCCTGTTGGACGCTCGCCAAACATCTGTAGCGCACTATAGTCATGTGCGCCACGGTTGTTAGTGTCATCTGTGGCGCACATGGGGGTGCGCCACGCCTAAGCGCCGCGCCCCTCTGAACGTGAACAAACATCTGTGTCGCACATGGCATAGTGCCCCACAGATGTAAAAACTTAGCCGGAGGGCACTCTGCCCTAGTGCCCAACGCCTAAGTGGCATGCACCAACTCCACCCCCGTGGATCGCCTTTTTAGGGTTTGCAAAAAATAAACAAAAATGATAAACACTTCAAAAAATTAAATCCTTTCATATTTAGGTAGGTAATGTGGTATAGCTTCTAGTAAAATTAACAGAAATGAGTTTCGACTTTATTTGCAAAAAAAAGTAATGCCACGGTAAAAAGGCCGTAACTTTTGCATACGATATCGAAAAAATCGTATAATATACCAAAATGACCAGAACGAGATTACAGATCCGCTTGCAACGCCTTTAGGTCGTTTAGCAATTTTTTAGATTTTCAAAATTCGAAAAGAGTAAAAAGTTACGGTCAAAAAACCATTTTTTCCTGTAGAAAAAAAAAACAGGGCGACTTATCCGTAGCGCACCAACACCTAGTGCGCCACGGATAAGCTTGGGCGGGATTCAAATTTGAATCCCCACCCCGCCCTCCTCCCTTTTCCTTTCCCCTTTTCCCTCTTCCTCTCCCTTTCCCTTCTCCTTCTTCCTTCTTCCTTCTTCCTTATTCCTTCTTCCTTCTCCCTTCTCCCTTCTCCTTTTCCTCTCCTTGCAGTGACGGCGCGACGTCAACCTCCTTCTCCTCCTCCTCGCAGTGACAACGGGCGACGTCGACCTCCCTTCCTCCATCTCTTCCTACCTCCCTCTCTTCTTCTCCTCCTCCTCTTCTTCTCCTCATCTTCCTCCTCTGCCTCCTCTTCTTCTCCTCCTCTTCTTCTCCTCCTCTTCCTCCTCTGCCTCCTCTTCTTCTCCTCCTCTTCCTCCTCTTCTTCTCCTCCTCTTCCTCCTTTGCCTCCTCTTCTTCTTCTTCTTCTCCTCCTCTTCTCCTCCTCTTCCTCCTATTCTCCTCCTCCTCCTTGCAGTTCCGACGACGACAACAAGGTGACGACGAGGAGGCGACGACGGCGACCTGCACCGACGCGCGACAGATATACTCTGGGCCCTCTCGGTGGAATGTCATCCAATTAGCTTGCCAGCATGTGACTGGCTAACAACGGATCACATATCATGGGAACGAGAAAAGAGTACTTATCAATAACAAGGTTGAACTAGGTATGCAGAGATACCGACGATCAAAACCTCGGATAATTAAACTATCGTGAGACAAAGGGAAATTGGTATCGTATGTAAGTGGTTCATTCGATCGCAAAGTAATCGTATAAATATGTGGGAGCCATATGAATTTCCAGATTCCTCTATTGGTTATTGATCGGATAAGTGTCTCGGTCATGTCCGCATAATTCACGAACCGTAGGGAGACACACTTAAGGATTCGATGTTGTTTGGTAGATATGGAATGTTATTAGGGATACCAAATGTTGTTCTGAGTCTCAGATGGGATCCAGGATATCACGAGGAGATCCGGAATGGTCCGGAGAATAAGATTCATATAAGGAAAGTCTGATTCCGGAGTTCGGGAAAGATTTCGATGTTTTCATCGGAGAGGTTCTAGAAGGTTCTAGAAGGTTCACTGATCCAGAAGAGGAATGGTCCATGAATGTGTCATGGGTAAGTGGAATGATTGGATCATATCCTAGGTCACTTGGTGTGGACATTTGTGAGAGAGAATTAAATCTCTAAATTGAAAGTCAAACGGGAGGTTTGAAAAGTCAAACTGGAACAATGGTTTCCTAGTGAAAGAAGGAAAGAGTCCTTCCAACTTGGGTTTGGAAGTGGATTCAAACTCCCATCTCTCTAGGCTGCCCCCTCTCATAAATAGAGGGGAAGGGCTGCCCCAACACACAAGCCCTAGCCCTCCCACACCCAAGCCGCCGCCGCCACGCCAAGCCGTCGTCGCCGCGCTGCTACTGCCGACACCTCCTCCTCCTCCCGGTCTTCTAAACCCTAGATCACCGGGAAACCCTAGATCCACCATAACTCGCACCGGCTTAGGCGAAGCCCTGCGAGGTCTTCCCTCTACTTTCGACACCACGTCGTCGTGCTGTCGGAATCGCGAGGGGAGAACTACAACCTCCGCTGCCTGCTGGAACAAGGGAGAGGAAGGTCTTCATCGAGTATCGAACATGTGACCGACTGCGGAAGCGCTGCCGTAACGCAGCACAGGAAGGATCGTCTACGCGATCTTGAGATCGGCAAGTGTACGACTACATCACCCATGAGAATCTGCTCTCGTTAACCGCTTTGGAATCTTCGAGGGCGAGTGCTTCTATCGACTCGTTGCTACAATCTAGTAGATAGATCTTGGCTTGTTTGTGTGCATGCGGTAGAATTTTTTTGTTTTCCATGCTACGAATCCCTACAATACAACCATATAGCTAATACATGGACCCGTACTACAAGGTGGAACTACTCACACTTCATATCGGAGGCTGGCATAATGAAGAAGAAGGCCTCCGGGATGATCTCCCCTCTAGCAGGGTGCCGGGAAGAGCTTCAGATCCCCCGATCTAGGGATGATGGTGGCGGCGGCTACAGACGGTTTCGTGGATATTGATCGGGTACTTAGGGTTTCTGCATCGGGGGGTCTTTATAGGCGAAGAGGCAAGGCGGGCAGGTGTTCACACCCAGTGCAGCTAACCTAGCCAGCGCCGCTGTATGGCCCCTAGTGCCTCCCCTCCGTCTCTTACTCTGGCTCCGTGTTCCCCACGGTAAAATATTGACTTTGGCTTTGTCCCGTCGAATTCCGAGAATATTGATTTTCTGCCTTTCTGGAACCAAAAACAGAAGAAAACAGGCAACTGGCACTGTGGCATCTTGTTAATAGGTTAGTGCCAGAAAACATATAAAAACACCTCAAAGTATAGACAAAGCAAAGCAAAGTAGATACTAAACAAGCATGGAACATTAAAAATTATAGATACGTTTCCAATGTATCACTTCTTTTGTTTTGTTGTCTGTGTTGAACTTGTAAACTATTGCTGCTGAGCAGCCTAATTGTCGAACCTGGTTTAAGTATCGTACTATATAATCTTTTATTAGCTTCTTTATCTATATCTGCTCTGTTCATCTACATATTTATGGTGCTGGTTAGATTTGCTGCCAGATTGGAAAAATACGAGGTTCAAAAGGAACCATGAATGAAGAGGGAAGCTGCTCTAGATTCGCTGCCTTTTTAAGAAAAAATAACAACTGTTAGCGACATAAAGGGGAAAAGACGCTCTTAAAAAGGCCAATCATAAAAATAACAAAAAAAAATCTTCCAATTTAGGCGACAAGGTGCACGTAACTACCATACGCGTCCCACATGGTCCCACACCACATCCCCCAAAACGTGTTCCCAACAAGCCGGCCCCACACCATGGGGGGTCCTACTACGGGACCCGACTGAACATTGCCCCACCTGTCATCACGCAACGGGGATGGGTCCTACTTGTTAGCACGTAACGGCGAGGGTCCACTACGGAACCCACCTGAATGCGGCCCCACTTGTCAGCACGTAACGGCGAGGGTCCACTAAAGGGACCCGACGGAGAACGAGTTTCAGACCGATGTGAGAGTTCCACAAAAGTGAGGAAAAACTAAGCGACTAGGGAAAAGTACAGCTAACGAACCAGGGGCATGAAAATGGAAATGTCTAAAAATAATTATGTTAGTACTTGTCACATCCCAAGATTTTCCAAATCTTGTAATGTGAAAAATAAATGAATGAAATAAAACTTTTGTTGATTTCCAGGGTGAGAAGAAACTTTTTGAATTCAATTGGAAATTCTCAAACCTATTTTGATCAAATAAATCCTAAAGGGATTTAAAAAGATAAAAATTTAATAAAGGAAAATAAAAATATTTGGAAATACTATTTTGAACCTTTAAATAAAAAGATTTGGTTTTCAAATGAAAAAGGAAGAAATTTAAATAAGGATTATTTTATAAGCCAAATTAAAAACTTGGCCAAGTCCTTTGAAATAAAATATATCTATTTGATAAAAATAGTAAAGTTTTATTTAAATAAAATAATAAGGATTTAATATCCAAGTTTATTAAAAATAAAGGTTTTTACTATTTTAATTAAACATCAAAACTTATTTATTTATTTTAAACAAGTTTTCCAAGTATTCTTATTTCCAAATACAACCTACTGATTTGGTTTTGATAATATTTAGATTTCAAAAATGGAGTTTTGAATAAATCAAAATCTATTTGATTAATAAACAAGGTCTATTTTTTTAATTAATAATGGACCCTAAAATAAAAATATTATTTTGATCTTTTGGACTTTGGTTCATGTTGTTAAACAGAACCAAATTCAATTACAAAGTTTAGTGAAAGTTTGATGTGATTTGAATGTTTGTTTGGTTGTTTGAATTCCAAAACAGAAATTAGATATAGAAAAAGAAAAAGCTTTCAGAAAGAAAAAATATAGAAAAGGACACAGCCCAGCTGGCCAAGCCCAACAAGCCCAGTAGCAGCCCAGATTCTTTCCCACGCGCGAAGCGTTTTCCACCTAAACCCGCACCCGCAGAGCGACTGACTAGTGGCCCCTCTTTCCCCCACTCTCCCTCGCTGACAGGCAGGCCCCACGCTACTGTTCATCGTCTTCAAGTCGCGTTGATTCCTCCTTGCCATTTCCTGTCTTTACTCCGGCGATCAATTCGCGCTGTTAACGGCCATTAATCCCCCAGCGACCACTCTCCCTTAAACGTCTCCCTCTCCTCCCCATTTCCCCTTTGTCGCCATAACCTACACGCCACCAGGCTACACTAATTTCACCAGAAACCCCTCACTGCTCCGACGAGCTCCCTCCTCGATTCCGGCCGAATCTCGCCGCCCCTTGCCTTCCTAAGCACACCGTCGTGATCCCCACTCCCAGGCGCATCTGTCTGTGCCTTCCATTTACTCGCGGGCGCCCCAGAACGTCGGCAACCACCTCGATTGAGCGCCGCCGCGTCTGCTACTATCTCCGGCGACGTTTCCTGGTAAGAACCGACCACCCCGCGCCCTCTCGATCACGCACGCGTCATCGCCTTGGCCTTGCACATTTAACCATGCTCTCTGTTTGCCCCCTCGTGATATGTAGCGTCGACCCCGACCACGAACAGAACCATCTGACGCCGACGACGACTCCGGCGAACGATTACTCTCACTCCAGTGCGCCCCTCGCCAGACCAACACCACCTCGAGATTCACCGTGACCTCCTGAACCCGGTGAGCACCTCCCCCTCTCTCCTTGCTTCCTGTAGCTGCCGTAGCATCACCGCCTGACCGTGCGCCGCCGCCAGCTGCCGTCAGCGCCACCCGAGTATGGTCGATTAGATGTACGCCGTTAGATTTTGATCCTGTGGTTAGGAATAGAACCTGAGCGAAAGGGTATGAGCATGTCTAAGCCGCGCGACCTGTTTAGATCCAACGGCTATAGTTGCACGATCCATGCGAACCGGTATCGACCAGTAGCATCACGCCGCGTGTCACCAGTTCTGTTTAAAAAAAAAGTTTGAATCAGATTTGTTTGCAAATTTGAAACCCTTTAACTTTTAATCCACACGTCCAAAAATTACAAACTTTATATCAATGGAATCAGTGGAACAAGCCCTAGCCAACCGTGCAATGTGTTTAGTAAAAAGTTTCTGTTAGATTGTTTGTTTTTGCAGAAACATTTGTATGCATGTTTAGGTTGTAAAAATTATTCCAAAATGAATTTTGGGTTGAAATCTTTGCAAATTGGTTTGTGGTGAACCTACTGACCCTAGGAACCAACCCATGGTTTTAAAAATGGATTTTGTGAAGATTAGGAATAAAGATTTGAATTAACCCATTTCTAGCCAAATAAAAACATTGTTTTTGTTATAGAAATGACTTTGGAGTAAAAACTTTAGGAAAATGATTTGGATCAAACCTACTGACCCTAAACACCAAGTTTTGAGAAACAACAACTTATTTGGTGAACAACATAAAGTTGTTGCTTTGATAAAAACATTTTCCACCACATAAAATAATGATTAGATTTGAAAAATGATTTATGGATAAAACCCTTTTGCAAATGACTTTGCCACTTTGGAAAATGACCACTTTGAGCCTTACAATGTTTAGAGACTAGTAGAAACCATCTTTGCAAATAAAACTATCTTTTGCATGCTTTCATGCATGACTTAGTTCCTATGATTTTATGTGTGATGTTTTGTTTGATTAGTTATTGGTTGGAATGCTAGTTGATATTGTGTTTGCTTGATTGATTTTAGTGAAGTTAGAAAAGTGTGAAACTAGCAAGATCAAGAAGTAAACCAACATTCCCTACCAAAAAGGCAAGTGACACTATCATCTAAAGTCCTACTATTTTCATTATACTTAGTGGATTTTGAAAACATGCATGAAAAGAATTTTTATACATATGCTATGCTAATCCTAATAGGATACCTTATATATTCCTTAGTGAAAACAATGTAGTTGTAAAATGCTTGGCCATGCCAGATATTTTGAGAAGAGACACATGTTGAGATTTTATGAAGTTGAGAAAAGGACTTGTGTTTTTATATAATAAAACAAGGACTCAATGAACCACCTGGGTGGACAAGGATACTTTGAGTTTTGGATAAGGTGGCAACAAAAGGAACCATGTCTATGGCAATCTCTTTGTGTTGTGCACCAAAAGAAAACCACCCAGGAACTTAGAGATTGAACATGTTTCTCCAATTGTGGCTTTCGTGTACAACCACATGCTACTTATGGCTCTAGCTTGGTCAACTACATTGGGAAGACCCATGCATTGTCTTCAGGTCACTGAAAATGAGGGAACTCGAAACCCTACATGGGTGTCTAAAGACAAGCTAGCAATGATGTATGGGAGGACCCTCTGGAAAGACTTCGTCACATTCTCAATCTGCCAGTACTCCATCTTGGTGAGTACCAATCCAGCGGCCACTGGTGGCAACAAGATGAGGGTGTGTCATGTGGGTAAAGTGTACAACTTCTGCAGAAGATAATAAAATCTAAGTACTTAGTCGTGTCCCTGGTTATGGACAATACTGAGCAACTAAAGCTTGAAGCTATGGGAAATCTCGACATTCCAATTTCTAAAAGAAAACTTTTAAGTGATAACAAAAGACTTGCAGCACTTGGGGGTACCAAGGAGCTCAAGAGATTTGGATAAAAACTTGCAGCACTTGGGGATTTACCAAGGAGCTCAAGAGATTTTGATAAAAACTTGAAGTACTTGGGGGTACCAAGGAGCTCAACAGATTTGGATAAAAAATTTCAGCACTTGGGGATTTACCAAGGAGCTCAAGAGATTTTGATAAAAACTTGAAGTACTTGGGGTGTACCAAGGATCTCAAGAAATTTTGACAAAGACTTGAACACTTGGGGATTTACCAAGGAGTTCAAAAAGATTTGACAAAAGAATCAAAACTGTTTTGAAAAGATAGGATTAAGTATTGCTTTCTGCAAATGATCCTAAAACCCTACTTAGCCAAATATGCATGTAATGATAGGATCCACTTATATTCTACATAGTAGTGAAACTTGCCAATACAATTCAAATGTATTGACCCTTGTGGCTGTAACTTGTAATGTTGCAGGTTTGATTGACTTTAGTGAAGATTGATTGATTAGGATTACAAAGTCTACAACCAACATGTTTGCCTGTGGCACTTTGAAGATGAAGGACCCCATGCTTAGATATTCTGCTGCAATGTAATGTAATGGCCAAATGATCTATGTAAGATGTAATAAAATTATGTTATTCCTGGTTATACAGTTGTACAATGACCTTTGTTTCTTGATATTACATCTTAACTGTGGATCCTAGCTATTGATCCAGGGACTAGCATTGTAAACACAGGGATCTCTACCTTATTGAAGGTTGGGACCTCTACAGTACTTCTTTATGTGATTTGGCAGCTAGAGTTAGTGTTATGCCTTTTTCTCTCTACAAGAGACTCCAGCTAGAAAAGTTTATACCAACAGATATATCTTTGCAAATGGCAGATAAGTCAACTACTATTCCTGTTGGTATATGTGAGGATGTTCCTGTTCAAGTGGATCATAATTGCTTGGTTCTAACTGACTTTGTTGTGCTTGAGATGCCTGAAGATGATAATATGTCTATTATTCTTGGGAGACCTTTTCTTAACTGCAGGTGCTGTCATCAATTGTAATCAAGGAAAAGTAACTTTTAATATTAATGACAAGGAGCATACTGTCTACTTACCCAAGAAGATTGATAAGAGCTATTGCCTGAATTCCATTGAAAATATTGAGAGCATCAAAATTGGAGAAATATATTGTCCCATTCCACAAGAAAGTTTTGAAACTATTATGATTGGGACCATTGCTATCAAGTTTGAGATAACATAATCATTTTTGGTGAATGCAAAAGTTTTGCTTCATAGAAGATTGTTTTGGTAACAAGACTTGATCAACCTTGTTAACAAAGGGATTTTAATGAACAAAACAATGCTTTCACAATGGTTATACTTGCTCACTTTTATATTTCTCCCTCCTAGTCTTTGCTTTTTGTCTTCTTAGTCTTGGTTTTGCTAGTTGTTTGCTTGTTAGAGTGTCTTAGAACTTCTGTAGTTTTGGTTTGCTTTGCTTTTTGCTTCTTCTAAAAAAATCTTTTTCTGCGAGAAAATCAATTTTTATAACCTGAAAATTGACCAAAAATAAAGTTTCGAGAAAATGCATATTAATTTTTTTCTCGAAAAAAGGGGCAGAGGGACACGTGGAGTGGCCCAGGGGGGGCCCACCAAGCCAGCACACCCCCTGGTGGCGCGACCAGCCCCAGGGCGCGCCTGGCCTAGGTGGGGCCCACTTGTGGCCCTAAAAAGTGTCTCCTTCCATCCACTTCTTTCTCTCTCCTGAAAAATACCGGAAAACTTTCTCAAGCTCGAGTTCCTGCTGTTCTTGCTCCCAATTTTCGATCTCCTTGCTCAGCCCATCTCTTTTGCTGATATTTGGAGGGATTGCTCCTTGGTATGTGCCTCTTTTGCTTGTCCAATTAGATTTTTGATTGGTAGATTGTATCTTGAGTATTTTGCTACTGTAGGTGTCAGGTTGTGTGAGCTTGCATGCTTGTTCAATGCTTAGATATTTCATTTTGATGCATGTTTATCCCTCTAGCAAGTTCCTATAGTAGTTTCTCATCATTTACCAACTTGGAAATTACTTGGTTTGATGTTTGTCTAAAAAAAATTCAGAATAGAAGATGAGTCCTTACCAACTGAATTAACATGATTTGATGGTACTTGAGACAAGGAAAGTCCATCGCGAGGAAGAAGTTTGTCCTTCCATATATCCATGCTCTGAATTTATGAGAGCTGCGGGGGTCCTTCAGGATTTTCAAACTATGATTTCAAATGTAGGGTTGGAACACTTTGTTGAAGAGGAACCATATCAATATGTTAATCTAATAATGGTTGTGGTGCAGGACTTCCGGTTTATTTGGTCCTTGTCTAACCCCATGGTCCATTATAAAATTTACAATATAGCTGTCGACCTGCCTTTTGTTGATTTTTGTGTAGCTATTAGAGTGCCAAAGTGGGGTGCTTGTGAGAAGATTATAGAGAGGCCTAAGCCACTCATGGATTTATATGCTGAAATTTGCCAAGGTTGCGACTTCTCAAAGTAAAGTGGTAAAATTCGGAACATTCAACTCCCATCCATTAGATATTTTGCCTACTTCATTACCAAGTGTGTTCTTGCTAGAAAAACTTCTAGAAAATTATCTTAATTTGATCTAGCTTTTATATCAGCTGCTTTGAATAGGGATATATCTTATAACTTGAGTGCTTTGATAGCTTACCGTCTTACCACCAACCGCGAGAAGGGTGGAATTTGTGGAGGTCTCATTGCATCTCGTCTATTAGCTTTTCATGGTTTAGAGCCTCACCATTCAGATTATCAGTTCCCCATAGAGAGACTCGATCTCGATTCCATGGTTCAGCATAATTTTGTTTCTTCTTGGGCTTCTTTGAGAGATTTACCATATGAAATATCCTTTGTCAAGCGTGGTTGGAGAGGGGGTAGGACCGAGAAAGTAGTCTCTTTGCCTGCACCTGTTTTGTTTAATTTTGATAACAGGCAAGGATGGTCACTCACGGAGGAAGAACTTGACACATACATGGCGGAGCTCTCACAACAAGAGGATAATGTTGGGGAGGATTCCGAAGATGATTCGGTTCATCCCACCAACATGGGGTAGACTTCATACCAGCAGCCCTCCTTTGATTGGAGCACGTCTTCTTCTTCATCGCGAGGGCCTGGTTAGGATCATTCCTATGATGACCCACCATCTTGGAGTTACTACCCGCGCTATTGAGCCCCACTTAGGACAAAAGCCTAAGCTTGGGGGGAGGTATACTGACAGCACACTCATATATATATATATATATCATGTTCAGTTGGTTCTTTGTATATCCATGTTCCGCTTTCTTTTTGGTTTTTGTTTCTGTTTTCCCAAAACACAAAACGACCAAAAATATTTTCACTGTTTCTCTTGGTTTGTTTCTTTTCTTTTTAGATTTGGTTTGCCTTAAGAAAAATCCAAAAATCGTTTGCTTTGTTTGTTTTTTCTTTGTGTGCTTGCTTTAAAAAAATCAAAAACACCAAAAATATTTGTTCTTCTTCTTTGGTTTTGTGAAGTTCTTTGCAGGGTTCATCAGTCCTCAGTGGAGTTTGGTTTCATGTTATTATTCAAGCCACACAAGTGAAGGGCAATAATGAAGATTAATGATAACTTGAGGTGTGGTAAGAGGTTGGTAGTGAACTCTATCTGTTTTCATTTTTATACATATACTCATCATTATGGGCATGCTTAGTCTGTTCATGTAAGGTGTATGTTATTTATGGATGCTTAGTATTTCTTGCACTCTTATGATTAGCTCCATCTTCCTAATAGTTTGTAGCATGTCATATGAATGTTTGCTTGCATTGTTCTATTCATAACTTGGTATGACATTGTGGTATCCTCCTCTGAATGTTTCATTTGAATCGACTTGGCACATGCCCATGCATGCATATGATTGAATAATAGTCAGTTAAGCCTCGATGATTTATTTTGCCTCAGAGTTCTTGTATCACTTTTATGCCATAATTAGTCATGTTTTGTTGCAAGCATGATTATGACAGTTATTGCTCTCTCATTTGTCGCTCCCTCTCTATTTCTAGCCTTCACCTGCACTAAGTATGAGCTCTACGTGTGCATCCAATTCCCCAAAACCAATATTGCCAAAGTGTCCACCATACCTACCTACTAGCACCATTTGCTATTCCGTGCATATTCATTATGCCTTATTTTCTTACAAATAAAATGTTTGCTTGTTATGAGAAAGTTAGTTAGTAAAGCTCTCACGAACTTGATGGCACACCTTATTTCTTGCACTTAATAAACCTGAACCATTGTGACTGTCCATGAAAGTTATATGCTTGCAAATTATAGGCGGATAGTTAGCAGAACCGTGCTGTCACGGGGAAAGCTTTCAACATTGCACTTGTACATTGTACCCATTAGATATCATGCTCATTTGTTTACGGATGTCATCGGTGTGAAGTAAAAGGGGAGCTTGTAAGTTCATGGAGTTATATATATATATGTGTTAGAGAAACGCCTGGGCCGCTAGCCTAAATTGTGTGATACGCCCAATTTGCATCACCTTTCTATATCATAATTTACCTCCAATCATTGATATTTGTCTTATTATGAGGTATTACTTATGGCTTTTCATCTGTTTATGCATGTTGGATGATTCCTGGAGGATGGACTGCCGGAGTATGGATTCTGATGGAAAAGAAGGCGTTTCGGTGCAATTTTGTGAAGATCAAAAAAATACCAAAAAATTATGGAAACATATTAATTTACCAGATGAGGAAGGAATCCAGAAGGAGGGACGGAAATGGGCCTCAGGGGGCACACCCCCCCTAGGCACGGGCCCACCTGACTCCGCGCCTAGGGCAGGTGTGGCCCACCTGCCCGGCCTCCGAATCTACCCCTTCGCCTATATCTTCCCTACGGAACCCTAAGTCTCAGGGGGCGACCACAGATAGATTTCCACCGCCTCTGGGGGTGGAAAACACCGAGAAAGAAAGATCTCTCTAGCAGACAGATTTCTGCCGGGGGAATTCCTTCCTGGAGAGGGGAGACTGTCGCCATCAACACCGTCATCAAGCTAGGCTTCATCGGGATCATCATCATCCACACCATCATCTCCACCAGCACCATCACTCCGTCCCGCTGTAACAATTGTGTTGGATATTGCTTTAGTTTGTTAGGGGAAACTTTCCCGGTGTTGATTACTATTGTAGTTGATGCTTGTGAGTGGAACCATTGGATTATTGTTTATGTTCAGATTGTTATCCATTACCATATCATCTTTGATCTTGATCCATATGATGTCTTGTGAGTAGTTCATTTAGTTCTTGAGGACATGGAAGAAGTCATGTTGTTAGTAGTGAATCCGTGATGAGTTATTATTCAATGGTTTAGTATTTAAGTTGTGGTGCTATTCTTCTAGTGGTGTTATGTGAACGTTGACTACATGACACTTCACCATTTATGGGCCTAGGGGAATGCATTGTGTATTTGGCTAATAATCGTGGGGTTACCGGAGTGACAAAAACCTGAACCCCCATTAGGACACCTTTGCACAAGGGAGTGTAGGATCTCAGAATTTAAGGATGTGGTTAGATTTATATCTTAATTACTTTCCTGTAGTTACGGATGTTTGCAGGGGGTTTAATCACAAGTCTGTATTAGTCCTACGAAGGGCAGTATGTTAGCACAGGTTCACCCACACAACACTTACAAACACCAAATAAGAGTACTCAGCTATTTGAAGCGAAAGAACTTGACGGAACTCCCATGTGTCATCGAGAACGTTTGGTCCTTATAAGTATTTCCACCGCCTTGTCCTTTGATAAGAAAGGATTGGGCCACTTGCTCCGTTTGTTCGTTACACTTGTTACTTGTTCTTTGTTTTGTTGACTTGTCATAAAACCACTAAAAATCCGCTTGCTAAGTATTCACAGGAATTTCCTGCTCCAGACCACTGTCCAGCACCTTCTGCTCCTCGTTGGGATCGACACTCCTATTTATCAAAAGTACTACGATACACCCCCTATACTTGTGGGTCATCACTAAGCCATGCCTAATCATGGTGGAAACTTGCAGCATAACCATAATGAGCAATCTATGAAGCATCCTCAATAAAAACATATGCAAATAGCAAATAAAAAGATCGCCGAGATGCTCATTGTCTGCTTGCCTTGTCATTTTGATTATGGGATATCTCCTGTATCATGTGCAAGGGGTACCCCATTGGCGGTTCTCTATGACACGCATGTATTTACTATGACAAGAACTTACCGATAACTAAAGTTGAGTAGCATGAGGAGCGGCCCTCGTATTCAAGGGACATGATATTTTCAGTTTATGGTTTGTCAAGCATATAACTCATATTGGACCTCACTTTCACCATTAACCATCTAAAGGGCAATGAGAGATCAAAGCTAATGAGTACCATACTTTCAGCATTTGGAAGCCTTTCAAACTTTTCAAAACCTTTTCACTTCCTTGTTGAGTCACCACTTATTCTATGAGCACCTTCTCGAGAGCATATTTGACATTCTTAGGGTAATGTGCTTGTCTCAAAACTTGGTTAATTATGTCATAACTTTGATGCTTGTATCTCTGGTATCTTTACTTCTAGTCTTCACTTGAACTTCAGAGGTGCCTTGACATTTATGTTGCTCCACCATCAAAGGCAACCGGGATACCACTCTATCAAACCTTTTTATGAGCATTGCAATGTTGCTTATGTTTATGTTTCATGCTACTTATTATTATTGAGTTGGAATCTCTTCATAGCTTGCAATGACTATTAAGTAGACTTAGTTGCATACTACTTATTATGAATTGCCTAAGTATCTACTCATGTGCTGAGAATATTTACATCATATGAAGCAAATGTGTTCATGAAAGTTATTTTATCGCACTCAGTTTTCAACTAAATTTCTTAAGGACAAGCAATAAGCTAAGCTTGGGGGGAGTTGATACGTCCAAAACGTATCTACTTTCCCGAATACTTTTGCTATTGTTTCTCCTCTAAACTTGTGTGATTTGGATACAACTAACAAAGACTGTCGCTTTTTTCAGCAGAATTACCTTGGTGTCTAGTTTTTGTGTAGAAAATCAACTATCAGGAAAAATCCCGGAAAATATGCCAAAAATCCTATTTCACTAGAAGACTCACAGAGCTAGAAGACGAGGCGGAGGTGGGCCATGAGGGGCCCACAGCCCCCTGCCGCGCGGGCCAGCCCAGGCCGCGCCTGGGAGGGGTGCGTCCGCCTCAGGCACCCCCTCACCCTCCCTCTTCACCTATAAGTTGCCTCTTGACCTAAAAACTCAGGGGGTTTGGTGTTTTTCCACAAAGAGTTCCTCTGCGCCGCCACCACCAGAAACCGCGATTCGGAACCAGAAACTCCGTTTTGGCACCCCGCCGGGACGGGGAATTTGGAGGGGATCATCGCCATCATCATCACCGACGCCTCGCCATCAACCATCCATGTTTCCCCCATCCATGAGTGAGTAATCCCTCGCTGTAGGCTATGGGGATGGCAGGGATTGGATGAGTTCTATCATGTAATCAAATAAGATTGTTAGGGCATGGTGCCTAGTATCTCTGTTAGGGCTATTTGACTTTGTTGCAACTTGTTGTGCTTAATGCTTGTCACTAGGGACCGAGTGCCATGATCTCAGATCTAAACTTTTTATCGATTCATGATGATAGTATTGTTTGTGATATTATCTGCAAGTTGTGTACACATATCATTGTCCGGATCCAAATGCCCCGAAGTGACAGAAATTGGGACAACCGGAGGGGATGACTATGATATGAGGATCACGTGTGTTCACAGAGTGTTAATGCTTTGCTCCGGTGCTCTATTAAAAGGAGCACCTTATTTACTAGGAGATTCCCTTGAGGCCCCGCTGCAACAGGCTGGCATGACAAAAGGTGTTGTGCAAGTTCTCATTGCGAGAACGTATGACTATATATGGAACACATGCATATGATTGTTTAGTACTTGGATGCTTTATCTTATTTATCTGCAATTGCCCTAGATCTTAGAGTTATATGAATAGTCTCATCCATGCAACGCCCGTCCATCCATCCATATGCCTACCGCACTCATATCCTACTGTTTGCTACTATTGTTACTACTGCCTTTGTTTCACTTCTACTGTTACTTTGCTACTGCTACTATAAAACTGTTGCTACTGATAACCTGCTGTGAGCAAGACTATTTCCAGGTGCAGCTGAATTGACAACTCAGTCGTTAAGGCTTATAAGTATTCTTTGGCCCCACTTGTGTCGAATAAATAAATTGGGTTATACTACCCTCGAAGACTGTTGCGATCCCCTATACTTGTGGGTCATCAACTTTCATCCTAGTTACCAGATGGTAGTTAACCTCAGTTATAGATTAACTTGTACTCCATTTTTATATCTCTAGTATGTGAAAACTTAAGTTCCTTATAAATACATTTGCTTGTGAAGTAAATTTTGATGATAAACCAACTCTTAAAAGAAATCACCTAAGTTAAACTCACTTAGACTATTGGGATTTCACTTCGGGAGTTTTACAAAATGCATGGCATTACTTATGCATAACTACATATTGCTTCTTTAAACATTAGTCCTTACCGTACCAATGATGCTATTTTTAAATATTGGATCTTTTATTGTCTCAGAGACCGTGAGTGCATAATCTTGCAATCACAAAAGCCAAGTTCACACTTGCTCATGTACTTTGATTATTTTTTGTAAAGTATTTTGCAAATCCAGTGTTGTCATCACCTGCATTTCAAAAAGGTCAGAAAACGCTATTTTCATAATAATATGATTATGGGTTATTTACCAAGAGGTAATAACCTACTATGAAAGTTCCGGTGGTAAAGGAACATATTATCTAGGACTTAACAACCAATGTCCCTAGTGATTCTTGCGCCGCGTATCACGCATTGACCATGAGATTTGGAATGGGACGAAGAAGTTAGCTGTATCCTTTTCCTTCCGTATGTAGGCAAGACGACCTTAATGTGACACTGTGTTTCCTTGTGAGGATCCAACATATGGGTGGGCACCCTTAGGCCCCATGATTTTGGTGTCTAGATTATCTATGACTGGCTGCCAGTGGTATAGTCGGACCTATGTGGACCTTGCCAGGGCATCACCAGCTCATAGAGTCTTCGGGGACTCGTCATGGTTATAGCTTGCCTGGGAGGGGGCTTAACGGAGATGTAGTCAGCCCCGAAGGTTCATGCAGACATGCGGGGTCGCGAAAAGGGCAGTTATTGGCTTGGATCTTAGGTTGGGCCTCAAACCATGGAAGTTTGAACAAGGAAATACTCCCAGCCGTGCAACAAAGCTTAAGATCACTCATGGGAAAAGTAACGCACCTGTGCAGAGTGTAAGAACTATAACTTGTTACTCCCTGTTCCAGGAAGGAGCTGCAAACGCTGTAGGAAAGGAACTCCATAAAAGTTCTGGTAAACCTGTGAAAGCTGACGAACGTAGCTTTTTAGAATAAAATCAAACTTTGAATAAATGTTTACGAAAACCTGCATGGCCTATGACTTTTGGTCTGTGGCTGTAGATATAGTGCATCAAACAATCCTTTTTAATGAACCTGCTAAGTACGCTCGTACTCAACGTATCTTCTTAACCCTTGCTAGATTATGAATCCAATAAATAAGAAAGCTCAAGTTATGCTCCAGGGAATCAACACCAAAAGCTCAAGTTCTTCAATAAAGTAAAGAAAGTCAACATATACATCCACAGAAGTGAAGAAGAAGTTGCTGATTAGATAGGAATATAATCTCTAGCCATAGAACCTACTTCTGTAGAGTATTGCAATAGCAGCAATGCAAGCCAAATAGTTAGATGATAATCTTATTTTCATGATATTTATGAGTTGATTATTTCTGATTCTTCCTTGTAAGAAGTTTCTTTCTCTCTCTATATGAAGGGAATATGCCCGAGAGGCAATAATAAAGTGGTTATTATCGTATTCCTTGTTTATGATAAATGTTTATTTTGCATGCTATAATTGTATTAATATGGAAACGTTAATACATGTGTGTTTAATAAACAAACAGAAAGTTCCTAGTTATGCCTCTCTCATAAACTAGCTCGTTGATTAACAACATGATCAAGGTTTCCTGATCATGGACATTGGATGTTGTTAATAACGGGGTCACAACATTAGTGTAATGGTGTGATGAACATTCATCCGAAGTATAGCATTACGATCAAAGTCATTGAGTTTATATTGCTATAACAACTTACGAAGTGATCCTAATCCTTAGACCATGAGATCATGTCAATCACTAACACCGGAAGAGTTTCTTGATAACATCAAACGTCACACCGTAACAGGGTGATTATAAAGATGGATTCAGAACTACTAAAGTGTTATGTTGAGGCCCATGGATCGAGAGTGGAATTTGTTCATCCCGATGACGGATAGATATACTCTGGGCCCTCTCGGTGATATCACATTGATTAGCTTGCAAGCAAGTGATTTGATCACTAGAATGTTATATCACGGGAACGAGAAAAGAGTGCATGTCAGTAACGAGATCAAACTAGGTATGGAGATACCGATGATCGAATCTCGGACATGTAATATATCGCGAAACAAAGGGATTAAGATACTAGCGTAAAAGGTTGGAAGCGATCACAAGAAAGTCATCGTTGAATGTGTGGGAGTCGATGGGTCTCCAGATCCCGCTCGATTATTGATCCGAGAGGGTCTCGATCATGTCCGCATTATTCACGAACCGTAGGGTGACACACTTAAGAGACACCGACATCCATTTGGAGCAAATGTTTCATGCCGAAAAGAATGAACAAGCGCAGGAATTTATTTCACTAGATACCGAAACAGTTTTGGTGAAATTGCATAAAGTGGTTATGCATGTGAAATAGAATTCTAGCAAGGGTTATTTGTGAATGTTTGTCATTAAAGTAATTGACAAAATTCTGAATAAAATAAAAGAGTTTTATTTAATGAGAGTTTGCATTAAATTTGGTGGAAATTTAATGGGATTTTTGAGTGGGTTTTTGGTGGAGAATTTTGAAGGGCCATTTTGTGAGTGGAGTGTCCACCCACATGAATGAGGAGAGGTGGGGCACCCTCCATGGCCGGCCATGCCCCTTGGGCTGCCCCTCCCTATAAAAGGCCCTCCTCTCACTTCTCACTCACACCTCCTCGTGAAGGATCTCTCTCCCCTCTAGAATTTATTCCCCATGGTCTCGGACTAGCGAGATACATGTTCCGGTGGCTTTCGGCAAGAAAGAGTTGTGCTTCGCTGCATCGCTGAGCGAGGCGGAGGTTGCTCGGTGCCTCGAACGTGTGTGCGAGCACGGATGTGCTGTTATTTTGCGGCGCTAGGACTTCCTCTCGATCTTGAGATCGGCAAGAGATCGTCTACATCAACCACGAGTTTGGACTCTTTAAGCTTTGTCGGTCTTCAAGGGTATGTTCTCTACGGATATACATCCGCTTGTTGTTTGTATCTAGTAGATAGATCTTGGTACATAGTTGTTCCCATCGTAGGAAATTTTTTGTTTTCTATGCTGCGAACCCTACAGTGGTATCAGAGCCGGATCTATGCGTAGATACTTTGCACGGGTAGTACACATATGAGTATGTGGTGATGATGATCATTTTATTGCTTCTTAGTTGTACTTTGGATATTGGTGGCATAGTGGGATGAAGCGGCCCGGACAAACTTTACATGTCCTCGCACATGAGACCTGTTCCACGCTTGACATGCAACTAGTTTTGCATAAGTGGCTAGCGGTGTCTCTCTCCTACTATAGTCAATATCTAATTTGCAACGAGTTGTCAACAATTTGGTTATCCTCGTTGTGGTTCATGTTCGTAGGTAAGAACGGTTCTATCTTGAAAGCCCTAAGCCACGTAAAATTTGCAATGGATAAATTAGAGGCGTCTAGTTTAGATTGTTCTTTGGGCTAGTGTTATGATATGGTGATGTTGTAAGTAGAAGTATAAGATGATACTCTTACACACATAACGTGTAATCTCCATAGACCTTGGACTTACACATAAAGGTATGATAGTGATCATACCACGGTGCACATGATAGAGATCATATGCGAGAACCATATCATTCCACTAATAAACATGTGATGTTTGATAGCATCTTATATTGCTTGTTTGGCGTTTTATTAGCAAAATAAGATGATCCCTCATTTAGATATCAAGATAAAAATGTGTTCTTCCTTAAGTATGCACCGACAATGTTTCGTCGCTTCAAGACATCACGTGATGATCGGGTGTACTTGAATCCACGAGCATATCTCGGGTGTAAGACAGTTACACACGCGAATACTAAGGTTCTTACTTGGCGAGCCTAGCATGTACAGACATGGCCTCGGAACACGGACCGAAAGGTTAAGCATGAGTCATATGTTTTGATATGATGACCATATGGATGCTCGCCTTTGAAGCTATGCCGACTCACGTGATGATCGGACTTGGTGTAGTGGATTTGGTTCATGTAATCACCAAAAAGACACGAGGGATGTCGTTTTTGAGTGGGAGTTCATTTCTAATTTGGATTAGTAGAACTCAATTTATCATAAATTAAATCAAAGTGAATTTGCATAATTTGTTGTAGTCATTGGCATTCACCACCTTATGCATAGTTGTAATTGAGATAATAGAACTATAGAATTCTGGATATATACTTTACGAACTGGTATCGTATTGTGTTGAGTGTCAATCTAAAGTTTAAAGTCCTATTTCAAACTTTCAGCAAAATTCTATTTACTCCATGAAATTTAATAATTGGTATTAAATCGAGAGTAACAATTCCAGTGTTAGTATCTTAAGTATCATGTTTGCCTCCATGATTCTTGATTTAAACATCAAGTTTATCTAGGAGCTGAAAGAATTATTTCAGAAACCATCATGTGTGGCAGATATAACGATATCTGAAACAATGTTTTGGTTGCAATATGATGGAGTATAATATATGTTCTCATTTTGGATGAGAATTTACGAAGGTTGGAGATGCTAGACATCCTAATCATCCAAAAGGGTTTTGGAAAGTAATGTTATACTCACGATTCGCCTTTATAAGCTACAGTAGCTTGATCATGGAAGTCGTCATGATAAGGGTGAATAGAAGATGTATGTAAAGTGTTTACTACACTAAAAGATTACTAAAGAATGGATTTTGAAAGAATAACGATCATTTTGATGATGGTGATCTACTTCAAAGTGCAAGTCCAAAGGTATTATTATTTGAATATACACGCTTTGGACTATGTGTCATGTATGGCCTTTGCCTTTGTTGATGTTGATAGTTTCTTTTAAAAAGGAAAAGGAAATGCTGAAAGAGAATCTATAAAATATATTTGGCAGAAAAGAAAAGATTGGAAATATCCAATTTAGGTATATATATGATATACACGTTATGGTTGTATTCTTTGCTTGTTAAACAATGTGGTTCTTGGGTATTGGATACCGAATTGGTTGGTATGAAATTTCATACGGAATGACGCAATTCATGAACCACAATGACCTAAGTAACTAGCAAGAGAATATGTGATGATGTTCATCGAAAACAAACAAACCGTTGTTTGTATTTCTCGTTGACATCAAAGCTTGACTTCAAGATTTGTTTTAATAATTGTTATTTGAATCGTATTATAAGAACAAAGGTTGTTCAAATAATTACCGTATTCCATATAAGATGGATGATTTACAAATCTAGTTGAAGAAATCACATCCATAAAACCTAATGCTAAAATGTTGCAAGACAAATGATTGAAAGATCACTTATGAAGTGACATCGCTGTTTAAATTATATTGGAAAGAAAACATGAAGAATCTCCATATTCATGGATTTTTGGAGTCTTTGATTTGATCAAGTGACGCTTGTGAGACTTTCCTCGGGATAATTAAAACTTCGTTCAAAGGCCAAAGAAGAACGAACGACTAAAATATTGGAATTTATACATATCGATGTATGTATTCCATTATGTGTAGTAAATGGCGATGGGTTTCAACTTCATATGCTTTCTCCGAAAATTTGAGTGAATGTTCACTTAATGCGAGAGAAGTATGAAA